>CM031234.1:324774300-326101880 GCA_018340775.1 Taxus wallichiana var. yunnanensis | reverse complement strand
CTGGGTTCTTCAAGAAGCCTTTTGAACTCTACCTTGCGCGCTATACTTGTGCACTTTCTCCTACCATGCGTGCCTACACGCCCTTAAGATTTGGAAGCTAAAATAAGGGGCCCAACATTACCCCACACTTCACCTGTTCTCTGCCCTCGGGAACCTTCTCAAAGAATGCAGTACAAAAGAATGCAAGGCCTTGCCTTGGAAAAGAATGGGGGGAAAGAATAAAGAAAGGGGAAGAGAAAGAATAGGGGAAAATTTCCTAAAGAAGAAGGAGGGGAAATTTTTGCTGGAGGTCGGCCTCCAGTGTACTCCAAGCACTGTGTAATTATATCTATTTACCCCTGCCTAGAAGAATTGGGTAGTAAATGAGAAGGGGAGTTTACACTAGGGACTCCAACTATCGTCCACCAAGATAAATTTGCCAATGCAGAAGTGTTGGTACACCGCAAACTCTACTTCTCCTTTAGTCGTCATAGGGAGTTTCTCTGGGATTCGCCATTCTGCCCCAAATGCATTCCTAAGGTGCGTATACCATTTATCCAAGCGTGCCTTGTGCACCCCGTCATTGACTCACAAGTATATTTCTGGAACCTATCCGTGGGTGAAGGGTCTTCATCAGGGTACTCCCATACGAACTTATCAGATGCATCTGACACCTCGATTTCTAAGAACACAATGGTTAGTAGAATGTTCCCAAACAATATCTTTCCTCCATTCTCCACGTTGCTTATAATCTTGTCTGCTATGTATTGGGAGATATTGTACATGGTGCCTTTCATGACCTTTTTGCAGACATTCAACCAGGGCTTGCTCACCTGGGTCCACCTCTCTTGTCCATTTAGCTTGGAAATGAGGTGTGCGACCATTTTCATCACTGGATCACTGATATCTGTGACATCATAGTACCTCGATCCCTTCTTATAATCTTGGGATGCGATGGTTTCCTTTATTGCCTCCTCATCTTGGAGGTCATCTAGGATCACGTCCCCTTTACAGCTTAGGCCTGTAAAGTGTGAGATTAGTTGTGGGGTTATGCGCATCTTGTGCCCTATGAAGTAGAAGAAATATTCATGCATGTGCGTCATTAGCCATTGGTACAAGCGCTCAAGATTTCTGAAGTAGGGAAACTCGTAAAGCTAGAGAAGCCCTACCTTCTCCATTTTCACCTTGACTACATCGTTGTAAATCGACATCTCGTCAGGTGTTCATTTGTTTGTGGGGTGCACTAGCTCTAGCACCATTTCCTTCACAATTAGACTCGATCGGTGATTGTAATCAACTATGTCATCTATCTAATGTGGGACTCCCACTCTTGTCCTAGCAAAACCCCATCCGGGTATTACATCTTTGAGTACCATTCCTCATTGGTATCCAAGGGGATTTCATCTTCTTTCTTCTTTCCTTTTCCCTTCCCCTTTCCCTTCTTAGATTGCACTACAGGCTTATCAACTGGTTTTGTGGCCATCATTTTACCCTTTTCTTTCATTCCTTGGTTGCCTTCGAGTTGTCTAAGAGTTTTCTTCATGCCCCATGCCCTAGGGTACAAACCCTAATTTCGATTTCCCTCTTTCGATCACGGCATTCTTTCACAACTTTCCTCACACCCGTAAATCACTTCGCTCTGGTTTGTAGATCAACCAGACTGATTGCGCATGAGTTTCTGAGATTCTCCTTCACACGAGTTAGCTCTCAAACCCTAGCTCTTGAAAGAAAATTGTTCTCCTTGTTTTTGCAAAGTAAAATAATGAACTTACCATCCTTGTATTTATAGTTTTTCCCACTTTTATACATTAAAAGCTAGGCTACCTACCACCGTATGATAATATTTAATGCGGTGTTTTCAAACAAACCCAACTTCAACACTTTTCCTTACGTGCCCAATCCTTGTGCGAAACATTTTTCACGTGCGCCCAATCCTTGCATGAAACATTTTTCAACCTTCTAGCATGCAGATAATCTATCTTGATAGAAGACTTTTGCAAGCGTGCTACCAACGCCAAAGGCACCTCTTCTATCCTCATGATTCTTGCTTTCACCTACCTCATGTTTTTGTCCTTTCTCTTCTTTGTACGTGGATTTCCAATGGAACCCTATTTTGTCATCCATCTGCCTTCCTAATGCATCTTTTCAATAGGGCCAATTCGAATGGTCTACCAACTCAATCTTCCGCAGAATAACTTCATGCCTCTCTTCATCACTCACCCCACACTAAATCTATGCATGGTCCTCTGTGCAATAATAAGTTTAAAAAGTAATAAGGTTACCAGTGCCCAAGGTGCAAAAGAAGACAACAATGCGAAAGGGAAAAACAAGAAAGGAAAAGCATAAAAGGAAACTCTACACTAACCGCGTAACTACCTTATTTACAAACACCAAGAAGCATTATTTATAGTAGGGCTTGGACTACTCCCATTGAAGTGTCCAAGTAATTTTGTTCCATCCAACGCTTGTAAATGGAACATGCCCAAATCAAGGATGTATGAAATTACTTAAGAACCCAACCAATGCACCTTCAATTTTCCAGGATGGCGTAGAAATTTAGAATCATATAACAATACCATATGACCAACCTCAAACTGTTTATTTTTAATGTGGCGGTCGTGCCATGCCTTTTGTTTAGATTTTTCAGTTGTTTGGCTCCATCTTGCTAGTGAGTACCTTTTATCCAACTTTATTAACTCATCAATTCTTTCTCCCAGTGCTTGTTAATCATCTAACCCTCCTGTACGCACTATATGTAACGATGGTAGCATAAATTCAACTAGCAAAACAAACTCCGCGCAAAACACCAGTTGAAATGGTGTGGCCTTGTTCAACCTTTTATATGTTGTCCTATATGCCCAAAGGACTGCTGACACCTTTTCATCCCAATCCTACCTTCCTACGTCACATATCTTAGTCAATGTGTGACTAAGGATTTTGTTGAATGCCTCTGTAGTTTCATTTTCCTGAGGGTGATAAGGGGTAGTCTTGTGATGGGCTACCATGAATTCTGCCAATAGGATCCTGATTGTTTCATTTAAGAAGTGAGTGCCCCTATCACTTGTTAAACTTAATGGGAACCCATACTTGCTAATAATGTTCTCCCATAAAAATCTAGCAGTCGTGGCTATTGTGCAATCCCTAGTGGGCATGGCCTCTACCCACCTTGTCGATAATCGACAGTAATGATGTACCGTGACTTAGTCCTTCATGTAGCTAGCGAGATTGGTCTCGATGAAATATATTGAACATTTTTCAAAAGGTTCCATGTCTTTGGTGATGGGGCACAAGGGCATCTCATCCCTTTTTCCAGGTTTTCTAAGGTACTAACAGTGGTCATAGGCCTTACAAAACTCAATACAATCCTGGTGAATCGTTTCCCACCATAGTCGAGTGACTAGGATCTTGCACATAGTTACATTCCCTACATAATGTCCTCCAGCAATCCCACCATGGGCTTCTTTAATTATAGCTATGCATTCATGTTCTAGTACACATCGGCGCAAGACCTCATCGCGGCCCATTTTATACAAATCCCCATTGATCAACATGAAGGGCGTTGTGCGTATGGATAACCTCTTCCTTTCCAGAGCATTCATTCCTTCGGTGCCACACCTTCCTTGAGAAAGATAACAATGTCTTCTAGTTCTGAGGGTGCATGCTGTAACTTGAATAGTTGTGCATCCAGCATGGTTTCCTTGATACTCTGCATGTCCTCTCTCGAGTCAATCCTTGATAAATGATCTAGCCCACAACTGTTCTTTCCCGATTTTACCACCACTTTGAATTCAAATTCCTGAAATAAAAGAACCCAACGACATATGCACCCTTGCAACACTGCTTTGTTTACTAGATACTTCAAGGCCATATGGTCAGTGTAGAATATGAAAGGAGTTGCCAGCAGATATTTCCTAAATTTGTGGAGCGCGTAGATCATTGATAATTCCTCGTGCTCAGTCATTGTATAGTTCTATTCTTCTCGGTGTGAACTTCCTACTTGCAAAAACAAAGGATGATCAACAATCCCTCTCTGGTTGAGCAAGAACAACTCCTATTGCTATACCAGAGGCATCCATGTGGACATGGAAAGGTTTATCCCATGATGGGAATTGTAGAATAGGTGCGGTGATAAGCCTTTCTTTTAGAGTGTCAAATGCCCTCTGTTGCACCTCTCCCCACTGAAAGGCACTCTTGTGTCTGAGCAATATTTCCAAAGGTGTGGTAATCTTGGCATATCCCTTAATGAACTTTTTGTAGTACCCAGTGTGTCTAAGAAATCCACACATGGCACTTTGGCTGGTAGGCTCCCCTAATCCCACAATAACAACAACCTTCGCGGGATCTACTAGTAAGCCCTCTTTACATATGATATGCCCCAACAACGTTCCAAAAGGAGTTGCAAAGATACATTTCTTAATGTTGAGGGAGATCCTCAACTGCTGACATCTTTCAAACATCAACCTTAAGTTATCACAATGGTCCTTGACCAACCCATACACTGTCCAATCATCCAAATATACCTGAAGAAACTTGTGGATGAAGTCCTTAAATGCTTGTACCACTATGCACGAAAATATAGCGGGTGCATTCTTCAGCCCAAAGGGCATGACCGTATATGCAAAACTTCCCCACTCGGTGCGAAAGTTGTCTTATCTTGGTCTTCCTTGGCAATCCTTACTTGGTGATATCTTGAGAATCCATCCGTAAAGGAATAGACCTCACACCCAACAACTCCTTCCAAAATATCTTCAGTAAAGGGGGTGGGAAAAGGATCTATGATACAAACAACATTTAATTCCCTATAATCCACACATATCCTAATCCACCCATCCTTCTTTATGCTAATCACCATTGGACTTATCCACTCTAATTCCTCCATAGCCTCAATGATACCAGATGCTATCATCTTGTCTAGTTCTTCTTTAACCCTTACGCGCATGTTGGGATTCATCCTGTAAGGCCTCTTCCTGACCGGGTGCACACCATCTTTCAACCTTATCCTCATTTCCCCCAATGAATGGTGGATGCCTTTCAACTCATGGTACCCACGCAAGAATAAATCCTCAAATTCACATAAGAGATCGATGATCTTTGATACTTCCCTATCTCGACCAATAGTCCCCAATGATAGCCTCCTTGGGTTCCTCTTCTAAGCCGATGTTAACTTTCTTAGTTTTGAGTGGTTCATGATATGCGTGTGCACATGCATCCGCATCACAACTAATTCACGTGCCCCAACTGAATGGTCGACATTTAGGTTCTCTATCTCTTCTCCATCAACAAGGTATACCATCTTTCCTTTCTCCTTTTCAGCACACACACGCTTGAATTGTATGTCTTTTGATTCTTCTTCTTTGAACCACACTTCTAAACTAGGTCCACCAAGTAAGTTTACTAACCTATCTTCCGCCATATCGCAATCCCCCAGTGAGGTGCTTGATAGTCTACAACACCTCATCAACTGGTTGCTTGGTACTTTGGTACTCGAATGTGTGGACCAAGTTAGTCGTTAATTCCTGCCAACTTCCCGTTTGGTGGCGTGTTTCAGAATGGATATACCACATGTGCGCACAACCTTGTAATGTTAAATACAACTTATGCACCCAAAGAGAGGGTGGTAAGGCTTCCGTGCCTTCTCCCCAAACCCTCTCACATGCCTGGATGTGGGAAGAGGCGGGTCCATTGCCATTGTAATCCTTAATAGTGGTGGGTACATTGTTTTTTGAGAATTAGATAGTGAGCACAATTCGAACTTCACGCCATTCCAAAAAGTTTTCACTATGTGCGGCCCACCACCTTGCTTTGTGCTAATCAAAACATAACCTAGCATACTTCACCGCTCATCCTCCCTCCAACGAGCTTCCATCTCTCTCAAAAAGACCTCAGGGTATGCATCCCCATAATACTTTGTTATTGTCTTCCCTTTGAGGCAATGAATTATACACGCCATTGTTACCTTGGTTATCGATCTGTCAAATGTCACCCAATCAATTCATAAGTCCCACATGCCCAATTATCACATGCTATAATGGTAGTATCATTGACAGATTGTGCATCATCAAAGTGGATGACTCCTTCTGTAGGGTGGATGGTCTCTGGATCTCTTATAGAGCGCACATATATTCTATCCAGGACTTCCTCCCTAAGGGGTTCAGTATAGGGGGTGGACTTCCCATCAACTAGTGGTATAACTACCCGCTCTTCCTTGTTTTCAAAGCTTATGTACCCCTTGTTAAACCGGAGATCTGTATTATTCTTATAACACCATGGGTGCCCAAGTAGAGCTGAAATTATCTACCTCGGCAAGTGCCAAGACTTCAAAATCCCCAATGAACCTAGTCCCCTAAATAGTAATGGTTGCATCCTTCAAGACACCTATGGGCATCGCCTTTGTCTTATTTTCCATATACAGCACATTTGAAGATGGCTACAATGCAGGCCTTCCCATTTGATGCCAGGCATCCAGAGTGAGAACATTAACCTCTATGCCTGTGTCAATGAGGATGTTGCTAAGAAACCATCCATCCACTACTGCATTTAGGGTAATCTCTTTGTCATAATCAAGGTTGTGAGTTGGAAGGTTTGCATACAGATCTACCTTTCATGTTCTTCCTCGGTGCGTGGCACCTTTTCTCTCAACCATGCCCTTAGTAGGGGAATAATATTCTCTTACCTCAACAGTTTACACACCTCCTTAACCTCATCCAAGTCATCCCTTGGTGCTTCCACTAGCCTCCTTTGCTCATCTTTTCTAGTCTGCTCTTTTAAGCATTGGATCTCCCCTTGTAAACTTAAAATTACGTCCATGGTTTCCTGGTAGAATTATCTCTGGTGAGCCAAGTTTGGATACTTCCCATGTACTACTTCTTCTCTTGAAACCAACGGTCTCTGCCTAGGCACTTATTTTGCACATGCAGATTCTACCCTCGTTGTTACCATAACAAGATCTAGTTCTGATTCACGTATTACTCACGGAAGCCACCGCGAGTTAGCCTTCTTAATACTCACCATGACAACACCCTTATCCTTCCGATATCACTTTGACTCATATGTTTGTACAACTTTGGGCATTCTTCATACTTATGTTTCTTTCCACACCAGGAGCATTGTAGAAGATTTGGACATTCACGCTTATAATGGTCTCTGTGGCTCCACAATTAAAAGACGTCCCCACGCGGAACTCACTTATTCCCCATGGTTACCACACGACCACGAAATCCCCGCATGAATCCCTCTTCCACGTGTATCTCCATCTCTGTGCTCCTCATACCAATGTTCATCTCCTTTGGAACTGCTGGCAATGCCAGTCTAGTGAACACAAAGATCAATTACCTCATGAATCTGGTCAATCACTCTACAATCCTTGGTGTTATGAGTGCTTAATGTACATATTTTGTAATAATAAGATATGTTCTTACGAGATCACATGCTGCAACAGGGGGCACCTACTTGCATCATGGTCCTCATGACATATCTCACAGTTTACTACCACGGTGCATACCACCTTCCAAGTACATATCCCACCATTATCCTTTGTGTGTCCTTCCACATTACAATATGTGCACTACATTCCTTCGTGAATCTCTCGAACTGTGTGTTGGCACAATTTCTCCAATTTCTTAGCCATGGCGATGTCCCGCCTCTAGAAATGGGCTAACACTAGTGTTAACACTACCAACTGCTTCAGCACATAAAGCAGCTTCCAATGCTTCGCGCGGGTCCGTGAACGTTTTATGAGATAAGGCCCTCCTAAAGGGTGTGATCAATCCTCTGAAAACCACTGAGCATGTTGTAAAGGGTGGATATCATAAGATAGCTTAGAAAAAAGGATTTTAAAGTGCGCATCGTATTCCCACATGCTATCTTCCATTCCCTATTGAATTTCCTTAAGAGAGCTAATGCTATTTTGTTCAAACTCGGTATGTGGAATTCTACCAAGAATGTGTTTCTCAACATGGTATAATCCACAACAGAGTCTTGAAAAGGAATTAAGGAGGTAGCTAAGGCCCTTTCCTCCCGATATAGTCCCTTGGTTTCCTCCAGTGTTTCCTCCTCCACCAGTCCACTAGATCCTGAGCCACTAGCTCTACCACTTCCACCTCTAGATCCTCCTGTGTTAGGTACAGGGCCTATGTTTATCATGCCGAGTGCTCCCGTCATCCCACTAAATTACATGCCGATATTTTGTGAACTAGTACCACTCCCAATCGTAGTTCCTCCACCACTTCCCAATGCACTTCCAAAACCAGCTGTATACGTGCCTTATCTAAACATTCCACCAAATACCGGAATAGTGTGTGAAGCCATAAAAGTCCCTAACGATAAATTGTATGTTCTAGAAACCGATTAGTTGCTTCCACCGATATCAAATGGATCAACCGTGTACTCTTCCTCGTTCAAACAAACCAAGCACTAACGCCTAGTAACTAGGTGGGGTCAAATGTGCACCAACGAATCTTCTCTCTCTACGTGATAGACTCTCATCAGAAGCCACAAGATTATCTCTTCCATACTTACCAAGATGGGGTACCACAGACTGTTCGGGTTCCACATCCTCCGCGTGAACCTCAACTCCTTTCCACCATGTCTAGCTCCATAACCCACTTATAACCCCGCACTTTCTATCGATCTCCTTTTCACATGCTTCATTATACTTGAGCCACCTCTCCTCCCTTTCCTGTTCAGTTGTCAGATCAGCCATCCTTCCCCAACCTGGCTTCCTTGCCTAGTGCTCAGGGTGGTTTATTTGGCCATAGGGAATGCCTCTAAGCCCATGGTTACCATCAAGATTTTGATTGCAAGGGGAATAGCATGCAAAAATGATCCCCTGGGCTCTCGCAAGAACTCAAACTCAGTAACTTTTGGATAGGAATACATGGAAATGGTGTATTCCAGAGTGTAGCTAGTCAGTATTCCCTTCCACCAATGGTCTATAGCATGGGTCCACTTTAGATCAACATCTTGTAGGTTCTGATATGTTTCTTGGGTCCAAGGGTATGATCTATAATGCCACCCCGATCTAGATGTATAAGCCGAGAGCCATTCGAATAACTCTACTGGGAAACAACAAAAGAAGGTTTCGTACAACTCATGGTAAAGAGTGTCTTCCACCCATCTTCACATATCAAACCTAGATCTGGTACTAAATCTCTGAGCGAATTCATCCTCTATGCTTTTAAACCAATCTTCAACACATGGAAGTGTTAAGTGTTCGACATCACTTTTTACAGAGATCGTGATATATGCCATGTTCCACTACAACTTTGAAAAGAGGTCCCGAAGCAACAAAACCAATATGTAGTCACTTTTACACCCACTAAAAACAAGGGAACCTCATGCGCACTAGCCTATCACCTAGCGGGTGCTGGGCACTCACCCGAGGCATGAGAGGGGGCCGAGTCTCTCTTTTATGTGAGTCTAGGGAAGGCATAGCTCATGACTTTGACTTAGTGAATTAACAGACATGAAGAGCTATAGAGCTCAGGATGACTTCTATACCCCTTCAGTCATAGTAGAACCAAAACGTACAATAGAAATAATAGAACTAAGAGTTGTAAATCTACTACTATACTTAACCATTCAAGTAAGATTCATGATTATATACGAATAGAAGTACAATAGAAGTATGTAGGTAATACAAGGAAAGATTCTTAACACATTTGACATGGTAACCTTATCACATTCATTCATAGTGTTACTTATAAAAGATTACGAAGGCAAACCGTAGTCATGCGCCAAATGTGGATCCATACATGTATTCTCGCAAGACAAAAATTTCACTCCCCATTTCCCATTACATCCTTACTTGAATTATGTACCCATTTTCATCCCATAGTTCCCACAGTCATTCTACAGAGCTTTGCTACCTTATTTCTATCTCTCTTTCTTTGCTAAGGGCGTGCGTATAAATAGACCTATGAGCTCTAACAAACTCCTTTGCAGCCTCAGATCTGGCCCCAAGTGTCAAGGTGTGGGTCGCCCTAGGCGCATGCCTCTCCATGTCATGATTAAATTTTTGAATCTTTCTATCACAAGGTATATTACTTCTAACACCCTATCACCAGATCGAACCTTATCCGAATGGAACATGTTCTTCATGTGTTTTGTCCCCGTTGGTCCAAAAATTTGTCGCTTGGGTAGATTTATGGATGGACGAGCCAGCAGCAGTGTGCGGGCATAGCCTCTCTTTGAGTCAAAGAAAGTGAAACTGGTTTATTTCTATTCTACCAAAGAATCATGCAAGTCTCACAATATTCTCGCCTTCGGGGTTTGGGATCTCATCCCAGTAGGGTTATTTTCGACCGCGGAAAGAAAGGAATGGAAGAGAGGATGAAGAAAAATCAGATCCAAAGAAAGAAAAGAAATGAATTCCAAAGTAGAAAGGTCAGAGGGTTTATGTTTTGGGATTGGTAGTAAACAGAGCCAAACCTACTTGCATAAATGAGCAAAGCAATACTGATGAATAAATGACAATAAAACAGAAGTAGATCCAACAGAATAAACACACAGATCTGACATAAGAAATATCTAATGCATATAACACATGTATTCAACACAAAGTCTAAATATTGTATTAATATTTCTTTCTGTTACAAAAAGCTCAAAGTCTTTTCTTCTCACTTCTATTTTTCATCTGAAAGATATCCACACCCCAATACAACAAGTATTGGAGTATTTATAGAAGAAGGAGAAGAAGGAAGGCAAAAAGGAACCAACCACCTATTTACAAAATATCTCAAAGTCATGTTGACTTTTGACAACTTGATGGATGACATCATCCCATGGTGCAACATGGATGATGTCATCATTTGTGCCAACATACTTTAGACATTTACAAAAGAAAGTCAAGAGAAGAGAGAAATAGAAAGAATTCATTCATCGCCGCGTCATCCTGCGGCCGAAAGGGGGTATCTTGCTTCGTTGCTTCTGCTCGGTGACGAGATGTGGAATTGGGCATGGTATTCCATGAACTTGCTGATCATGGGCTCTAGTTGATCATGGGAAGGATCCTTGTATCACTCGCTGATCACCTCGCAAGTCTCCCGCTCGTCTATGAGCTTCTTTGGGAGTTTGGATTATTCTTTCTCTACTTCTATTAGGAACCCGAGGAAGTCCCAACAAAGCAGCAGTTATTGATGGATTCCATGTCAAAAGTGACCTCTGGCCCCAGCCCTTGCGAAACGATCTCCTTGAAAATCTGAGTGGTTTCATCAACTTTACTTAAGGCGAAAGAAGGAGTAAGTAACCCTGGAGACATGTTGAGAACGATTTGTTCCATTTGGTGCATTGCATCTAGGGCTTCTTCTTTTACCTTATCGATCTTTTTAAGGACAAATTCTAGTTGATCCATCCAGTAATCCAGAGTGGAAAAGACTTTATTGAGGGCTCTGGGATGACCGAAAACGCTGAACTTGACCAGATCTTCGACTGAACAGTCGAACATTTGTTGAAAGGTCTCACGCTGCAGCCTAGCATGGTCCAGATCTTCTGATATGGGTCTTGCTAACGCCTGGAGTTCTTTGTTCGCCTTGTTGATGTTCAGGTACAAATAAGTGAACTTGGCAATCACTCTTTCACTGTCCTTGAGGATTTGGCTCCTCCAGGTGGAAATTGCCAGGCCCTGCTCAACGATCTTTGCATATTCATTAATTTTATCCTGACTCAGAGGCTTAGGAGTCTTGGCGACAGTTGTGGGAAGTGCACTGCCCATCTTTTGTAAGGTGTGGAGCATATATTTATTTTGCTCTTTCAGTAGCCTTTTCTCTTCTTTTGCCTCTTGAAGTTTCTTGCAGAGGGTGTCGACTGCAGATAGGGCCTCTCCATAAAGGATTTCAGAAGACGTACCCATTGTGACTTGAGTCACTGTGTAATCTGTCGAGGACAGATCATTTTTATCCTTCAGAGGATTGGGGTATGTGATCTCCATAACCCTCTCTCCCGAAGCACTTTGAGAGAAGCATATGATGGGCTTCTGCTTCTTTACCCCTTTTGACGGGATTACGGAGAAGTCCATCGGAGCGATGGGAACTTTCCTTTTCTGTTGACTTAAGTGCTAGGAGATCTAAGTTGGACTTATGGGAGAAGGGCCAGAAACAGAGAAGGGGGCAGCTGCAGTAGTAGAAGGGAAAAAGGTGGAGACACTTGGAGGTGGCATTGAGAGGGAGGCCGAGGAAGTGTTCACGAGAGGAAGAGGAAGGCATAGGAAGGGAAGGGAGCTCAGAGATGAGGGAAGAAATGGAGGGGGACAGATCCGTGAGAGAAGAGAAGATAGATGAAGAAGTAGGAGGAACAGTAGAAGAAGGGGGAGAGGACACGACCAAAGGAATGGTCGCTTGGGTCACCTAAGGAGGGGAAGGAGAAGGAACATAAGGGACCTCAGTTGTTACAGCAGTGGCGACATCCTGAGTGGATGGGCCTATTGGGACATCTTCCGCTGTTTCTTTCTCTGGGGAAGCCAGAGTTACAACTTGTTCGGGTGCAGCGGAAGGAGGACTTTCAGGAGCTTCCTCTTGGGTGGAGCTGGATTCACCCTCTTTGCCTTTTCCTTTGCCCTTTGGCTATTGTTTAGATCGAGGAGGTGCGTTACCCAATAGAGAGGTTGTGAAATTGACCCCGAGGTAGATGATCCTGTTCATTCGGCACCAATGCTCTGTTCTATGCAGAGTTTCCTTGACCCTTTCCTTAATTGTCTGAGGTGCTTTGGTTCTATCAATCAACGCAAAAGGCCAATCGTCCCCACCTGTGTCAAGATACACTTGATCCACTTCCTCCTCGTAGTTTGGTAGCCTTTGGGAAGATGGCCACCCCGCACTTGATGATTTCTCGCTAAGGCCAAACGAGAATGGTCCTTCCTCCCGAGCTCCACCTCATGATATATATCGATGTAGATATTTTTGATCCGAGGGATATGGATTCGATCGAGCTTGGCCCTAGGAAGACAATTTCTCGGATCGAAGGTGGGCCTTGCTTGAAGTCATGTTTCGATTCGGTGGCTCCAGCTCTCCGCAAACATGTCTTTCACCTTGTGGTGAGTGAGACATGTATACCTACCCACCGTGTGAGGGGAAAGGAGTTCCACCCTTCTTTCTCTTGAGGCATTTCTCATGGTAGGTGATTAGTTGTCTTGACATGACTCTAGCGAGAATCAACTTGGGTCTAGCATAGCTTGGCGGTCTAGTTGGCTCCCCAAGAAGTTAGCCGCCCTCGGATAAGCGAATGTGGGGAATTGAGTGAACAGTGGCCCCATTTCTCTGTGGCTACCACGATGCTCTTGGTCGTATGACCGTGAGTCATATTCGGCCTCAACAGGGATGATGAAATAGAAAAATGCATCATTGATCTTTGTAAATTGGGGATGCTATTTTCCAGCTTTAGCTCTGGATAATATTCATAGATTTTAACTTGGGGCCAAACCCCACTCCGCATCAGAGCTGGGTAGTCCCTTTCTGAAGCTGCAACGTAAACAACATAGGAATTCATGTAGAACCTCCCCGTTGTGGTAAATTGTTGCAGCTGCTCTGATATCGTGCTGCTTATGATTTCTGCCCACTCAAAGCGTTGATCGGGCATATTTTTGTTCATTGTTTCTAAATACCGCAGCATCCATTTGTGGAAATAGTGGGCGTCAGGAAGCCCAAACACCCTGCTCAGGAACGTGATTGTGTCACTGAGCTCCTCTGAAAAATCACTGCGGTGAATGACTTGTGGTCACCGAGTCACTACTTTTTTGTTCTTTAGATAAACTTCATTCATCAGCTACATGCACTGATCTTCATTTTCGTCCCAGGCCTTGATGCAATCTTGTTGGCTGACAGCCACAAAGTGCCGGTGATGAGGAATGCCGAGCATTATCTCAAAGTGGTGGGCAGTGAGGTTAATTATAACCTCGCCCTTCTCATTTACGACACATCTTGTGTCTTTATCAGAAGATCGGGCTACCACCATCATAAATTCATTATTCACGGTACTTACCGGGATTCCTCTAGCAAAGTGCAGCGCCGCTTATTAATTTGTCCATCCATGGACTTCTTGTGACCTTCTTAGTTCGACCTTAACTCCTCCATATCAATATGACCCAACTCGAGTCTCGATGTCCATGTCACACTCGGCCTAAGATTCTGCATTCGACCTCTCGATACTTATACTTCATTTCTTCTTCGTGAGCTTGGCCTTGCCTTTAGATTTGATAGGTTTCTTGTTTGATGTTGACATATGTTCTTCTAAACTTAGTCTGCTGATCTGCAAGAATAAGAAGTGAAACCCAATTGAAGAAATCCATGTCACTGCTTGATTTTCCATTGAAATGCTTGTAAGAAAGAGTTAGCAATTTTGATGCCTCGTGGCGCATGGCGCATGGATACCGCAGTTACTGGGGCTAAATAGTAAGGCGCAAAGGAAAGGTTTGTTGCGGGGGATAAATCGGTGCAAAAAGGTGCATGATGCATGACACCGTAGGGTGCATTCTTTGTTCTTGTAAACACAAGTGCGCTGCCGCGCTATGTGGATGCATTTTGTAAAGGGCTCATATATTTATCATGTTACATGGGTACAGGATGCGCCAAAGGGCGCAGGTTTTGTGCATGTTACATCATATTTTTGGCGCCAAAGGGAACCTGGCGTGGTGCATGAAGGGTCTGCATGACATGATGTTATTGCAGTGAGGGACGCCCGCGCCATTTATAGCTTTATTCTTAGTGCATATAAAGTTGGTGTTACATTGATGCAGGGTGCGCCAATGGGCGCAAGATTTTGTAATGTTGCACTCAAGTTTGGTGTGCCAAGAGGGCGCACGGGAAGCATTTGCAACAAGAAAGGGAAGTGCACCATGAGGGCACATCTTTTCATGATGTAGCAGGCAGGGAATGTGCGCCATTGGTGCGGCTGCTCTTTGTGTAACAAGGGTAACAGATGCGCCATTGGCACAACTATTCTTCATGTTGCAGTGTGCGCCAATGTGCCGAAAGAGAAGGAAAACACAGTTTCATTTTAAAGCTTTGATTCTCTCAGAGGGGTTTCACATATGGTTTAGCTCCTTCTTTTGTAGGGTTTCTTGGGGTGATAAAGAGGCTTAAAACAAATGGGTTTTAAGCGGTCATTTCAGACAGAGCTTCCTCTACCAAAGAGATCTAAAAAGGGGTGGAGAGCATGTGGGAGAATGGAAAAGACAGCAAGGAAAGTGGGGAGTCCATGTTTGAAATTTTTTTAACTAAACCCAATCCAAATCCAGACCAACAAGCAAACAAAGAACCAAAGCGCAAAACATACAAAAGAAATGAGGACCTCTTACCCAGATATTTATAACGAAGAAATGCGCAAACGGGTCCACAAAGCAATTCGAAAGCGATGGGCTAGTGCATTGACAGCAGTACAGAGAAAATCATGTTATTTATGTTGGTGATAATGACAGCGCAAACGCGCCTATTTATAGGTGAGGGGGTAATAAATGCGCCACCAACTTTTCAAGTGGCGCACCAAAAGAGCTATCGACACAAGAAAATACGCGCCCTTTGGCGCACCTCAAATGTTTTACAACACAAAGATATGTGTGCCTTTGTGCACCAAAAGTGGTGTCGTCAGAGAGGAATATGTGCACCCTTTGTGCACCAAAGAGAGGCACAACAAAAGTTATGTTGACAGGAAGGCACACGCACCTTGGCGCATGCAAGGAAGACTCAACATAGTGAGGCACACCAAAAATCCTCGCCGACACAAGAAAGCATGTGCCAAAGGCTTTAAAGGGCGCATCAAAAGTTTATGTTGCATAGTCATTACGTGCGCCACCAAAAGACCAAAAACGGCTAAGTTCGAAAACTAGATTTCCGGGAAGGGATTTTGCAACGCTCGAATGCAAGGGATCCCCGACGAGGATCGGAAAAAAATTTTCGGTATGGTTATCTGTAAAATTTCCCTTGCCAATTTTACGGGATAACAAACTGCTCTTTCTGGGACTATCCCGAGTGATCCTCGGGGTAGAGAATCCCGCATCTCATGTGCCTATCCATTGGGTAACAGAGTCAAAAACAAGGGCGACAGGAGGGCGAAAAAAAGGGAACACACAACTACTTCCTAAAGATTTTTAGATGTTGCTGCTGTAGGGAAGCGGAGTTCGGTTCCATCCGAGATATGAGAGATAGAAACTATTCTCTCCGTTGAGCCGCTTGATCTTGAAAGTCCCTCTCCACAGGAGTCAAACTTTCCATACATGCCTTTTGGCTCTCTTCACTTGTCCCACGATGGACGAGGTCTCCCACCTGAAAATTTCTTTGCTTAGATTTTTTATCGAATAGTCTCTTGACTTGATTCTCGATGCTCGGTGATCTTGTCGACCACTCTTAATCTCTTTTCTTCGAGCTCATGCTCAGATACATGATCCTCTTTTTCAGAGAATTTTATAAAGTTTCATCTTCAATAGCTCATGCCAAGTGCGAGCAGGAATTCAGCAGAAAATGGGAAGCTCGGCATCGTGCCATATAACACTTGAAAAGGTGACATACCGAGAGACCTTTTAGGAGTAATGCGATCCGCCCACAAAGTGTCGTATAAGGACTTGTGCCACATTCATTGATTCTCATCCACCAGCTTTCGTATGATGGTCACCAAGTTTTTGTTATTGGATTCTCGCCTGACCATTTCCCTGAGGGTAATAATCTAAGGCATGAGCCAAAGTTATCCCATATTCATAGCAAAAAACTAATAACTTCCCATGAGGAGAAGTTAGAAGCATTATCAGCAACAATCTTGTTTGGGACGCTATACCTGACAATGATATTTTCTTTAATAAAACTGCAGACAACCTCGAAGTGGCATGTTTGACAGGTATGGCTTCCACCCACTTGGTGAAGTAATCTTTGCTGTTAGGACATAACTATGTCCGGCACTCGATTGGGGATTGAGTGCACCGATAAAATCAATTCCCCACTGCCTGAATGGTTCATTGATAACTACCGCTTCGGGGAAAAGTAGCCAACTCTGGGTTTGCCAACGAACTGCTGGCAAGGTTCACACTTTTCTACCCAGTGGGTACAGTATCTTGAAAAAGTGTCGCCAATAGTACCTGCCCAGATGTTCTTTGTGTTGTCACGCAGAACAAGAGAAATGGCCTCCACAGGCTGAATTATGAAAACTTTCAAGTAACTTCACCTGTTGTGGCTTGTCGACACACCGCAAGAAGACACCATCTATCCCACGTTTGTATAAACCGTCATCCCAGATGACATATTTGGCTGCTCTGAGCTTTATAGTGCGCTTCTCCTTTGCAGTTAGGTGAGCTGGACATTCGTCATAGGTGAGGAAGAAAGCATTATCGAATACCATTCATCGCTAATTGTGATAAATAGGAGCAGAGGTAGAGAATGGGATTTCTCCAGCTGGCTTTGCGCTTCATTGGTACAATCATCCTTTTCCTCAGGGCTTTCTGAATCTTTGTTTTCAGCCATAAGCTGACATAGGCCCTTGCCTCTTACCAGCTTGGTTGGTTTTATATCCAGGTCGTACTCCTGGACCTTTGCAATCCAATTTCCTCGCAAGCTTCCTAACTCCTGTTGAGTTAGAATTGATCTGACTACCGTGTCAGGGACCAACACCACCGTGTGAGAGTTTAAAATGTAATACCTGAAGTTCTTGACCGCTTTGACAATGGTGAAGGCATGCTTTTCCAACTGAGACATTTTTAATTCGTGAGGCTTGAGGGGAGAGCTCATGAACGCAATCAGAGATTCAACATCCTCCGAATTCTTTTGCATCAAGATGGCAGACACAGTATGCTCAGATGCATAACTATACATGATAAAATCTTTGGAGAAATCGGGACATACCAGGACTGGTGCGTGAGCGACGGAAGCTTTTATCTCTTCAAACGACCTTTTTCCTTCCTCGCTCCACTAGAAAGTTGGTGACCCTTTCATCATGTCCAATATATGATGAGTCTTCTCAGCAAAGTTGGGAACAAAACGCCTAAGAAAGTTCACCTTTCCAAAGAAAGAATGAACATCAGTGTTACTTGTTGGCAAAGTGAGGCTCTGAATAGCCTTAACTCTTTCGGAATCTATCTTCATTCCTTCTTTGCTAACAACATGCCCTAGCAACTTTCCTTCTGTGACTCCAAAAACAGACTTCTTCGGTTCGAGAGAAATCCCATGCTCTCGGCATCTGGCCAATACTTGCTCCAGATGATCACAATGATCACTTCATTGTTTAGAGAACACAGTTAAGTCATCCAGATAAACCACAATGACCTTCCCCATCATACCTTTGAATGCCAGGTCCATGGCCACTGAAAAGTGGCGCCAGCATTAGTTAGGCCAAAAGGCATCCTGCTATAGGCAAACGTACCCCAGGGAGTAGTGAATGCTATTTTAAATTGATCTTCAGGTGAGACTTCAATCTGATTGTAACCCGAAAAACCATCAAGCATGGACAACATTTCTGATCCAGTTACTGCTTGTAGAACTTGATCCATTATAGGAAGTGGGTAGTTGTCTTTCAAGGAAGCCTGATTCAAATTTTGAAAATCTACGCATATGCGTATTTCCCCATTCTTCTTATGCACTGGCACAATATTTGCTACCCAAGTACTGTGATGGATAGGAAAATGATTCTCGCATCCAGCATTTTCTAAATTTCATCCTGGATAGTACCTGAGATCTTAGGATTATAATGCCTCTGTTTCTGGCGAAAGGGCTTGACATCTTCTTTCAACGAGATGTCATGTTGGACGTCCTTTGGCTTAAAAGACTTTAGATCGGCATAGGACCATGCCAATACATCCATGTATTTCTTCAGCAACTTGACGAATCTCCGCTTTTCTTCAGGCGTGCAACATTTTCCAATGTTCACAAACTGCGGGTGTTCTACCGAACCTAAATTAACCGGTTCGGTTTCTGGGGATGAGTTAGCATCATCTCGCCTTTTATTTTTTACAAAATGATCATGCCTGTCGAATAACTGCTCCAGAGAAACTAGGCCCTTCGGAATTTTATTTCCTTTGAGTTGATAAATGTTGTCGTTCCCTTCAGATTCATTGTCTTGATCGGTGACTGATTCATGGCAAGTGGAAGTGGATCCTTCAAAATGTAATTCCTTGAAATTTTCCACCTTTTCTAGAAAGACAATGAGTTGATTGTCATCGTTGAATACTTGCCAATGCTGAGAATTATCCGGCACGCTTGGGTGGAAAACCACCTTAATGGTGTATTTGTCTATTTTCAAACCTGGGTGAGGGAGCATGAGGGATGCTGAAACGGCCAATGAATCGGCCATGTCATTCTGGGCTCTTGGAATGGATTCTATTGAAAACGTGTCAAATTCTTCGATGCTGTCCCACACTGCGTTACGGTAATGCCTGAGCCTCTCATTCTTCACTTGATATATCCTTTTAACTTGATTCACGACTAGCTCTGCATCACCTTGTACTTTCAGATTTTTGATCCCTCTCTCTCTTGCGGCCTACATGCCAAGTAGCAGAGATTCATACTCAGCAGTATTATTTGTGTTGAAAAACTACAACTTAAAAGAGAGAGGAATAATTTCTCCCTGGGAGATATTAGCACGGCTCCGACGCCACATCTACTGGTTGCGCAACTGCCATCAAAATGCAAAGTCCAGATCTTATTAAGATCTTCTTCGTGAATGAGAACAACCATTTTTTCAGACTCGGTAGATAAGAAATAGTTCCCAATTCTTGATGATTCAAAATAATTTGAGCTTTGGGGTCCTTAGAGTTAGTAACCAAGTACTTCTTTTGTGATACCAGCTCCAATGTCTGCATTACACCTTTGACAGGGATCCTAGCCTTGACCAGTCCATATGAATCTCCCCACCGAATTCACTTTGTAAAAACTTCTTCCCAAAGAAAATTTCATAGGTCTTTGGAATGTCGGAAATGAGGACGGTCATTTTTACTCTTTTATCTGGGAATGCCGCAAATGCAAATCTGAGCGTCTTTGATTTGACCAATCAACGGAACCTGCTTGGTTTCCAAGGAATAACATCTGCCAAAAGGCTTGGTAAGGGTGAGGCCCAAATCATGGGCAACTTTTGCCAAAGATGATGTTATCGAAGCTCCAGAATCAATTATGAAGTTACTTAACTTGTGGCCATTGATTAGGAGGGAGAGATAGAAAGGCTCTATCTTGCTTGATGCAGATGTTGAGGCAACATTTATGTGGGATGTAGGAGGAGTGGAAGGGATTCCTTTCAGGGGAACCTGGGGAATTATGACAGCTTGACTTTGAATATACTTAGTCAATCTTACAAGCTGTTTAGGATTTGACTGAAGATACTCGGCTTCAGACATTTGGATCTTAGTCTTTTTAGCATGATCTATGATATCAAATGTGGCCAAGGGTTGGGCTGGTGAAGGAATGAGTCCCTCACTTCGCGATGGTAGGGTAGGATTACTGGTCTTTATGGGAATAGAAGAAGGCTGATTTGGAGGAGAAATGGGGGGAAAAGATTTCCTTGTAAAAGACTTAACAGGGAGTTGAGTAGGAAGAGGATTACCTCTTTTCGCAATGGTTGGAGGTGTGTTTGACACGGCCTTCTCCTTCAACACATGGGCAGCGACCTCTACTTCTTTTCCTTGCGAGCGGGTAAAAACAACATATGATTGTCCACTTGCATAGCCCTGTGTACCCTCTTCTTCATCAGATTCCTCCTCCTCAAATTCCATATACTCGATAGTAGAGTCGCCAGTCGGCTCACCGACATCTTGATCATCTTCGCCTTGGGACAAAGGTTCTTCGTAATTTTGTTCCTCTTCTTCTTCAATTTCGGCTAGAGCATTGACCGGAGGAGCCTCAAGTGCCAACCGTGGAGTGGTTGCGGGCAACCGCGGCCTTTGTGGAACATTGTTGGAAACGAAATTCCTTCGTGGAATATCCTGGTATGAGGAACTGGGGGAAGCTTGGGCTAACTGCTTCTTTAATGCAAGCAAGTCGTTCGCCATCTTTTGAAATTCCAAATCGGATTTAAGTAGTGGGAGAAGGGCCGAAGATTTAGGCTTGGATGATTCCCTTTTCAATTCGCCAGATATTATCAAATTATCTTCAATTTGGATGGTAGCGGCCTGGGCGAGAATCAAGGTAGCCACTTGTTCTTGCAAGAGCAAGAAACTTACTTTCGAGCTCATAGCGTTCACAAAGAAACACTTCGATTTTCCGGTGTTGGAAGCATGGCAACAGGGGACACGCTTAATTAATGCATTGAACACAGCGATAAAATCGCATGGTCTCATTGGCCTCCTTTTTCGGTGAGTGATCTATGATAACAAAGCAAATGCATCTTACGAAGGCTTGTACCTGTCTTCAAAAGCATCTCGCAAGGTGGCCCAACTGGTAATAGATCCGGCCGGCAAATGCTGTGAACCATTCTGCTGCGGGCCCTTGTAAGGTTTCCAGAAAAAGGAGAACTGACACATCCTTGTGGGTCACATCTAGGATACTGCATGACATGATGAATGTAGATATGTGTGAATTCATGCTTTGGTTTCCGCTCCCGTCGAATTTGGGAAAATTATTTCGGTTTCTGTGAGGGAGCGCGTGAACTGGATGTGGTAATGCGAGAGGACCCATAGCATTTCCCCATGGTACCACCATCTAGACACTGGAAAAAGAACACGGGCTGGAAACAAAGTCCCACTGAGCAAAAGCAAGGCGCTGAGGGGATGTAGAAGCTCCTTGTGAAAGATGTTCCCTTTGCGGAGGTGAGGCGCTTCTGGCTAACCAATCAGCTGAACTTAGTGTTGAAAATCATGCCGGTGTTACACTGAAATTGTGCCTTTGAAGCAGATCGAAAGTAAGATCGACTTCTCCATGAGCTCGCCTGCTACGCGTAAATGGCTCACCCACCAGCGTACCTTCTAGATCTGTGATGTTGTGAAGCAGATTTAAAATTTCTTTTTGGTTGTACTTGCTGATTTTCTGGTTTTTCTAACAAAAACCAGCAGCATGTACTTTTCTAAATATTTAAAATTATCCTCTTTTGAAAACCGATTGTGGTTTAATGACAAAGAATAATGAGGATAAAATGACAGTGAAGATTAGTAAGCTGATTTTCAGATCTAAAGTTAACTTTTTCAAAGAGTTTGAAAATTTTGGTAAACAGTCAAAAACTCAGATCTACGGAAAAATACATATTTTTATAAAAACTCAGTGAACTAAAGGTCTCCAACTAGGCCAGATCTATGGATCTCAGAAGAAAATTTTCGATTTAGAGCACTTTTGCAAAATTTTTGGATTTTTAACAAAAAGTTAAAGTTTGCAAACAGGTAGTGATTTTTCAGATTTTTACTGATTTTCTATCATACCACCATCATAGATCTGATAGATCTGCTCGATCCCAGTAGGAGTCGCTAAAAGCTGTTGGTCCAAAAATCATCACTTGGGCGATTTATGGATAGGCGAGCTGAACGAGTGTGTGGGGCATAGCCCTCTTTGATTCAAAGAAAGTGAAACCGGTTTATTGCTATTCTACCAGTAGGAATCTGTGCAAGTCTCACAATATTCTACCTTCGGGGGTTTGGGATCTCATCCCAGTAGGGTTATTTCCGACTGTGGAAAGAAAGGAATGGAAGAGAGGATGAAGAAAGATCAGATCCGAAGAAAGAAAAGAAATGAATTCCAAAGCGAAACGTCGAGGGTTTATGTTTTGGGATTGGTAGTAAACAGAGCCAAACCTACTTGCATAAACAAGCAAAGCAATATTGATGAATAAATGACAATAAAACAGAAGCAGATCCAACAATAAACACACAGATCTGACATAAGAAAGATCTAATGCATATAACACATGTATTCAGCACAAAGTCTAAATATTGTATTAATATCTCTTTCTGTTACAAAAAGCTCAAAGTCTTTTCTTCTCACTTCTATTTTCCATCTAAAAGATATCCACACCCCAATACAACAAGTATTGGAGTATTTATAGAAGAAGGAGAAGAAGGAAGGCAAAAAGGAACCAACCACCTATTTACAAAATATCTCAAAGTCATGTTGACTTTTGACAACTTGATGGATGACATCATCCCATGGTGCAACATGGATGATGTCATCATTTGTGCCAACATACTTTAGACATTTACAAAAAGAAAGTCGAAGAGAGAGAGAAAAAGAGAAAGAATTCATTCATCGTCGTCATCCTGCGGCCGAAAGGGGGTATCTTGCTTCTGCTACTGCTCAGGTGACGAGATGTGGAATTGGGCATGGTATTCCATGAACTTGCTGATCATGGGCTCTAGTTGATCTTGGGAAGGATCCTTGTGTCGCTCGCTGATTGCCTCGCAAGTCTCCCGCTCGTCTATGAGCTTCTCTGGGAGTTTGGAATATTCTTTCTCTGCTTCTATTAGGAACCCGATGAAGTCCCGACAGGCCAGCAGGTTATTGATGGATTCCACGTCAAAAGTGACCTCTGGCCCAAGCCCTTGCAAAACGATCTCCTTGAAAATCTGAATGATTTCATCAACTTTCCTTAAGGTGAAAGAAGGAGTAAGTAACCTTGGAGACATATTGAGAACGATTTGTTCCATTTGGTGCATTACATCCATGGCTTCTTCATTTACCTTATCGATCTTTTCAAGGACGAATTCTAGTTGATCCATCCGGTAATCCAAAGTGGAAAGGACTTTATTGAGGGCTCTGGGATGACCGAAAATGCCGAATTTGACTAGATCTTCGACCGAACAATCAAACATTTGTTGAAATGTCTCACACTGCTTGCAGCCTAGCATGGTCCAGCTCTTCTGATATGGGTCCTGCTAACACCTGGAGTTCTTTGTTCACCTTGTTGATGTTCAGGTACAAATCGGTGAACTTGGCAATCACTCTTTCACTGTCCTTGAGGATTTGGCTCCTCCAGGTGAAAACTGCCAGGCCCTGCTCACCGATCTTTGCATATTCATTAATTTTATCGCAGGCTCAGGAGTCTCAGTGGCAATTATGGGAAGTGCACTGCCCATCTTTTGTAAGGTGTGGAGCAGATGTTTATTTTTCTCTTTCAGTAGCCTTTTCTCTTCTTTTGCCTCTTGAAGTTTCTTGCAGAGGGCATCGACTGCAGATAGGGCCTCTCCTTGAAGGCTTTCAGAAGACGTACCCATTGTGACTTGAGTCACTATGTAATCTGTCAAGGACAGATCCTTTTTATCCTTCAGAGGATTGGGGTATGCGATCTCCATTACCCTCTCTCCCGAAGCACTCTGAGAGAAGCGTGTGATGGGCTTCTGCTTCTTTACCCCTTTTGACGGGATTACAGAGAAGTCCATCGGAGCGATGGGAACTTTCCTTTTCGTTGACTTAAGTCTTTGGGAGATCCAAGCTGGACTTATGGGAGAAGGGCCGGAAACAGAGAAGGGGGCAGCTGCAGTAGTAGAAGGGAAAAACGTGGAGACACTTGGAGGCGGCATCGAGAGGGAGGCCGAGGAAGTGCTCACGGGAGGAAGAGATACTATAGGAGAGGAAGACATAGGAAGGGAAGGGAGCTCAGAGATGAGGGAAGAAATGGAGGGGGACAGATCCGCGAGAGAAGAGAAGATAGATGAAGAAGCAGGAGGAACAGTAGAAGAAGGGGGAGAGGACACGACCAAAGGAATGGTCGCTTGGGTCACCTAAGGAGGGGAAGGAGAAGGAATAGAAGGGACCTCAGTTATTACAGCAGTGGCGACATCCTAAGTGGATGGGCCTATTGGGACATCTTCTGTTGTTTCTTTCTCTGGGGAAGCCAGAGTTACAACTTGTTTGGGTGCAGCGGAAGGAGGACTTACAGGAGCTTCCTCTTGGGTGGAGCTGGATTCACCCTCTTTGCCTTTTCCTTTTCCCTTTGGCTACTGTTTCGATCGAGGAGGTGTGTTACCCAACGGAGAGGTTGTGAAATCGACCTTGAGGTAGATGAGCCCATTCATTCGGCACCAATGCTCTGTTCTACGTAGAGTTTAATTGACCCTTTCCTCAATTGTGTGAGGTGCTTTGGTTCTATCAATCAACGCAAAAGGCCAATTATCCCCACCTGTGTCAAGATACACTTGATCCACTTCCTCCTCAGTAGTTTGGTAGCCTTTGGGGACGATGGCCACCCCGTACTGGATGATTTCTGCTAAGGCCAAATGAGAATGGTCCTTCCTCCTAAGCTCCACCTCATGATATATATCGATGTAGATATCTTCGATCTGAGGGATATGGATCGGATCGAGCTTGGCCCTAGGCAGACAATTTCTTGGGTCGAAGGTGGGCCTTGCTGGGAAGTCATGTTTCAGATTCAGTAGCTCCAGCTCTGCAAACATGTCTTTCACCTTGTGGTGAGTGAGACATGTATACCTACCCACTGTGAGGGGGAAAGGAGTTCCACCCTTCTTTCTCTTGAGGCATTTCTCATGGTAGGTGATTAGCTGTCTTGACAGCTCTAGCAAAATCAATTTGGGTCCAGCATACCTTGGCAGTCTAGTTGGCTCCCCCAAGAAGTTAGCCGCCCTCAGATAAGTGAATGTGGGGAATTGAGTGAACAGGGCCCCCCATTTCTCTATGGCTGCCACGATGCTCTTGGTCGTGCGACTATGAGTCATATTCGCCCTCAACAGTGAGATGATGAAATAGAAAAATGAATCATTGATCTTTGTAAATTGGGGCATGCTATTTTCCAACTTTAGCTCTGGATAATATACATATATTTTAACTTGGGGCCAAACCCCACTCCTCATCAAAGTCCAGGTAGTCCCTTTATGAAGCTGCAACGTAAACAACATAGGAATTCATGTAGAACCTCCCGTTGCGGTAAATTTTTGCAGCTGCTCGATATCGTCTTTGCTTATGATTTCTGCCCACTCAAAGCGTTGATCGGGAATATTTTTGTTCATTGTTTCTAAATACCGCAACATCCATTTGTGGAAATAGTGGACATTAGGAAGCCTAAACACCTGCTTCGGAATGTGATTATGTCACCGAGCTCCTCTCGAAAAATCACTATGGTGAATGACTTGTGGCCACCGAGTCACTACTTTTTGTTCTTTAGATAAAATTCATTCATCACCTACATGCACCGATCTTCATTTTCGTCCCCAAGCCTTGATGCAATCTTGTTGGTGACGGCCCACAAAGTGCCGATGATGAGGAATGCCGAGCATTATCTCAAAGTGGTGGGCAAGTGAGGTTAATTATAACCTTGCCCTTCTCATTTACGACACATCTTGTGTCTTTATTGTAAGATCGGGCTACCACCGTCATAAATTCATTATTCACGGCACTTTTCCGGGATTCCTCTAGCAAAAAGTACACAGCACTTTGCTATTAATTTGTCCATCCATGGACTTCTTGTGACCTTCTGAGTTCTAACCCAGAACTCCTCCATATCAATATGACCCACTCGAGTCTCGATGTCAGGTCACACTCACTGGGATTCGGGCATTCGACCTCTCGATACTTATACTTCATTTCTTCTTCTGTGAGCTTGGCCTTGCCTTTAGATTTGATAGGTTTCTTGCTTGATGTTGACATATGTTCTTCTGAACTTAGCTGCTGATCTGCAAGAATAAGAAGTGAAACCCAATTGAAGAAAGCCATGTCAGCTATTTGATTTTCCATTGAAATGCTTGACAGAAGAAAGAGTTAGCAATTTTGAGGCCTCAGGGCACATGGCGCATGGATACTGCAGGTTACAGGGCTAAATAGTAAGGCGCACAGGAAAGGGTTGTTATAGGGGATAAATTAGTGCCAAAAGGTGCATGGCGCATAGACATTGTAGGGTGTATGCTTTATTGCTGTAAACACAAGTGTGCTACTACGCTATGTGGATGCATTTTGTAAAGGGCACAGATATTTATCATGTTACATGGGTACAGGATGCGCCAAAGGGCGCAGGTTTTGCGCATGTTACATCATATTTTTGTGTGCCAAAGGGAACCTGGCGTGGCGCATGAAGGGTCTGCATGACATGATGTTATTGCAGTGAGGGACGCGCCTGCGCTGTTTATAGCTTTGTTCTTAGCGCATATAAAGTTGGTGTTACATTGACGCAGGGTGCGCCAATGGGCGCAAGATTTTGTAATGTTGCACTCAAGTTTGGTGCGCCAAGAGGGTGCACAGAAGCGTTTGCAACAAGTGAGGGAAGTGCGCCATGAGGGCACATCTTTTCATGATGTAGCGAGTAGGGAATGTGCGCCATTGCGGGCTACGATCTCTTTGTGTAACAAGGGCGGCAGATGCACCGTTGGTGTGTAACTGTTCTTCATGTTGTAGGGTGTGCCAATGCGCCAAAGAGAAGGAAAACACGCTTTCATTTTAAAGCTTTGATTCTTCTCAGAGGGGTTTCACATATGGTTTAGCTCCTTCTTTTGCAGGGTTGCTTGGGGTGATAAAGAGGCTTAAAACAAAGGGGTTTTAAGTAGTCATTTCAGACAGAGCTTCCTCTACTAACAGATCTGGAAAGGGGGAGAGCATGTGGGAGAATGGAAAAGAAAACAAGGAAGGTGGGGAGTCCATGTTTAATGATTTTTAACTAAACCCAATCCAGATCCAGACCAACAAGCAAACAAAGAACCAAAGCGCAAAACATACAAAAGAAATGAGGACCTCTTACCCACATATTTATAACGAAGAAATGTGCAAATGGGTCCACAAAGTGATTTGAAAGCGACGGGGCTAGTGCGCTGACAGGTATAGAGAAAATCACGTGATTTGCGTTGGTGATAATGACAGCATGCAGACACACACCTATTTATAGGTGAGGGGGCAATAAATGCGCCACCAAATTTTCAAGTGGCACACCAAAAGAGTGTCGACACAAGAAAATACACGCCCTTTGGCGCACCAAAATGTTTTCCAACACGAAGATATGCGCGCCTTTGGTGCACCGAAAGTGGTGTCGCAGAGAGGAATATGCACGCCCTTGCGCACCATTAAGAGTCATAACAAAAGTTATGTTGACAGGAAGGCGCACCCACCTTGGCACATGCAAGGAAGACTCAACATAGTGAGGTGCACCAAAAAGCCTGCTGACACAAGAAAGCATGCGCCAAAGGCTTTAAAGGGGGCGCATCAAAATTTTATGTTGCATAGTCATTACGTGTGCCCGACCAAAAAGACCAAAAACGACTAAGTTCGGAAAACTAGATTTCTCGGGAAGGGATTTTGCAATGTTCCGAACGCAAAGGATCCCTGACGAGGGATCAGAACAAAATTTTTGGTATGGTTATCTATAAAATTGCCCTTGCCAATTTTACGGGATAACATCCCAAAGGACAAAAATGGCTAATTCCTAGATTGTTATTCGCATGGCACGCGCATCCTAGTTTCTTCAAGAAGCCTTTTGAACTCGCCTTGCGTGCATATACTTGCACACTCTCTCCTATTGTGCACGCCTATGTGCCCTTAATATTTGGAAGCTAAAATTAGGGTCCCAACAGAGTACGCATTGCGCTTTCTCTTAAAGGAGTAACACCAGAAGAAGCATGGTCAAAGCGGAAACCATCTATTGCACACCTTAGAGTATTTGGGTGCAAAGAAAGTATGCACATACCCAAGCAAAATAGAAAGAAATTGGACATGAAGTCACAGAAACTCATTTTCATTGGATACAATGAAGATACTCTTTGGTACATATTGATGGATCTAAAGACAAGAAAATTCTACACCAAAGAGAGATGTTGTGTGTTTTTAGAAGAAAGAAGCAAAGTCTCCTCCTCCGTAATCACCCGATGTAGATTCTTCACCATTTGTAAAACTTTAAACTAACATACCCACAGATGAGGAAAGTGATGATGGGGATGATGATATTGATATGATAGAACCACAACCCATGGGAATAGTTCAACGTATGCCCAAGTGGTGTACTAGCATATTACGAGATGTAAGAATGGATGCTCCACCAGATACATCCACCCCTAGACCATGGACTCACAATAAAACAAGAGAAGAAGTTAACTTTTCTTTGATGAGTAGAGTTATTGAGTATGATGAGCCCTCTACAGTCTAGGAAGCTCTATAGTTAAAATCTTGGAAAGATGCCATGGACTCTGAATATCAATCAGTGATGAAAAATAAGACTTGGTAGCTTGTCGATCTTCCACCAGGGAAGAAACCCATTGGATGCAGATGGATATTCAAAACAAAGTACAAAGTAGATGGGACAGTGGAAAAATATAAAGTGAGACTTGTAGCAAAGGGGTATGCACAAAAATAAGGCATTGACTACGAGGAGATATTTTCTCCCACAACTAAGATCAAAACGATCAAGATGATCTTTTCTCTAGTTGTACAGTTTGGTTGGAAATTAAATCAGATGGATGTAAAAAGTTCCTTCCTAAATAGAGATTTACAAGAATAAGTCTACATGACTCAACCCGAGAGATATTTAGTACTTGTTCAAGAAGTAAAGGTATGCAGACTCAAGAAATCTTTATATGGAATCAAACAGAACCCCGAGCATGGTACATCAAGATTGATGAGCATCTCATACAACATGGATTTGTTAGAAATCCATACAATCAAAATCTTTACTTGAAAAAGAAAGGAGGAGATATTGTGATTGTCATTTTCTATGTCGATGATCTAGTCATCATTGATGATTCAAGGAGGATGATCGATGCAAAGAAGAAGATCTTAATCGATCGCTTTAACATGACCGATCTTGGGATGATGCATTATTGTATTGGATTGGAAGTATGGTAGAAAGAGAATCACATCTTTATTTCTTAGATGAAATATAACAAGACAATGCACGAGAAATTTAGGATGATGGATTTCACACCAATTACTACACTTATGGAGAACAGTTGCAGCTTATCTCATTCAAATCCATCTCTTGAGGTAAGTGCCACTCTCTATCAACAGATTGATTGGGAGTCTCATTTACCTAACCTACACTATTAGTGTAGGTTATTATTTATCCTTTTATTTATTTGTTAGGATAATTCTTACACTTTTGTTAGCCCTAAACTTGTTAGGTTAGCTTACTTAGGTGTACTAGCTGTGTGGAGTTAGCTTCTCGGTTATGTCAAGTTAGCTTACTAGTCTTTTGGAGTTAACTTAACTACCAAAGATCGAGTTAGTGGGAGTTCTTCACCATTGATTTAGGTTGTAGTTGCACTTCCCTCCTCCTATATATACATCTTTCTTATTGAATAATTCAAGTCATTCTATTGTAATGTATTGAGCATTATGGATTATGATAGATTTCCATATATGGTATTTTAGCTCTTCTACTTTGCAAATCTAATGTGGTGTGCTATTATCATCTGAGATCATGGCTTGGAACAATATTCTTATAATTTCTTTCATGGTATCAGAGCCATAGATGATGTAGACATCCATCTGTAAGTTTTTCTTTACAAGAAAGGGTTTATTATTTTCATGTATTTGGAATTTGTGAGCAATTTTCTGTAGCATGCATTTTTATGCAAAACGGAGTGCGCCATTGGATTTGGAAGGTGCCAAAACCCTAGAATCAATTATAAACTTGGCCATGTTTTGAGACAGTCAAATATGGACATTTTAAAGGTTTTTTGGCACATTTCTCAAAAAATCCATACAATTATGTACAGACATATTTTTGGCTCAAAAATTATATCATATTTCTGGTTTTTTAAGAAACTTTCTAGGTTTCTCTTTGTTTTTGATACAGGTGCCAGAAAAAAAGATATTTGCAGTCAAAGTTTGTATTCACAATTGTACTTTTTGGGTGCATTCTTTTATCCATTGGATATAAGCGTGTACCTTCCGGATGCATTCTTTTACCCTCTGGGTATTTCGGTTTTGGATGCAGTATTTTATCCACTTGATGTAAATCTGTACCCTATGGGTGCATTCTTTTATCCATTGGATATAAGCGTGTACCTTCTGGATGCATTCTTTTACCCTCTGGGTATTTCGGTTTTGGATGCAGTCTTTTATCCACTAGACGCAGATCTGTACCCTATGGGTGCATTATTTTATCCATTGGATATAAGTGTGTACCTTCCGGATGCATTCTTTTACCCTCTGGGTATTTTGGTTTTGGATGCAGTCTTTTATCCACTGGACGCAGATCTGTACCCTCTAGGTGCATTCTTTTATCCATTGGATATAAGCGTGTACCCTCTAGATGCAATGATTTACCCTCTGGACATTTTAGGTTTTGGGCGCAGGATTTTATCCTTTGGTTGCAAGCATGTATCATGTGGATGCACTCTTTTACCCTTTGGACATTTGGGTGTCACGTGTACCTTTTAAAAAGATCAGCATTAAAATATTATTTTAATAGTAAAACCTTGTAGAGCTCATAACTTTTGATCCGTAGCTCGGATTAAGGTGATTTTTTTGAAATTGTGTATTTTTTCGAGATCTACGCATTGGTGAAATTTTTATACACATATTTCAAATGTAAAAGGTACTATTACTCATTGTAATATTTACATGCACTCAATTATAAAGTGTCAAATTTGGGAGGGTGTTGTGATCACTTGTGGATGCATTTTTGGTTGAACCCGACATCCTAAAATTTTGGTTATTACATTCTTGTATCTATGGGTGTATACATTTATATCTCTCTTGTTTATTGAGATATTTTGGATCTATATTTTCACACTTTTTTTGGCATATTGACAGTCTCTCTTGTGGGGGAGCTATTTTGGTAGAGCCCAGTTGTTCGAGTAGTTAATTTTGACAACTCATACATATTTGTGGTGTCACTCTACCCATTCTGTAGTATGGGAGGGTGTGGTGTTGATAATTCTTCTTCGGGTTTTGTGCCCTTTCCTTGTTACCTTAGTTTTTTCTTGGATCGTGGAACTCCTATTTATTTGGATCTCGTGTCCTTGCCTTGTTGCCTTGGTTTTTCTTGGATCGTGGCACACCTATTTGTAGTAGTTGATCAAATTATGTTTGGTGTTTGTTTTTCACTTTTCGACATCACTCCATTGATAGTCTCCTTGCATGGAGCTATTCTAGTGAATCCCAGTGTCAATTGTTTTTGAGTTATATGATCGAGCAGTGGATTCAGACCATAGTGTGCACCAAAATTCTTCAACATTGTACAAGTTTTTGGAGTCGAGCTTTTGAGGATATCTTGCAGTAGGATTTTACTCTCTACTTTGTTATTACTGGTTTTGGGTACCTTACGATGTCCATTTTTCCCAGTTATTGTACATGGGTACCTCATCAGGCCTTGTTGCCGAGACCCACCTTATTTTCCAACCACCTAAGCTATGCTTACGGAGGGTGTTAGTGTAGGTTATTATTTATCCTTTTATTTATTTATTAGGATAATTCTTACACTTGTGTTAGCCCTACACTTGTTGGGTTAGCTTGCTTAGGTGTACTAGTTGTGTGGAGTTAGCTTCTCAGTTATGTCAAGTTAGCTTACTAGTCTTTTGGAGTTAACTACCAAGATGATCGCTAGTGGGAGTTCTTCACCATTGATTTAGGTAGTAGTTGCACTTCCCTCCTCCTATATGTACATATTTCTTATTGAATAATTCAAGTCATTATATTGTAATGTATTGAGCATTATGGATTATGATAGATTTCCATATATGGTATTTTAGCTCTTCTGCTTTAAAAATCTAATGTGGTGTGCTATTATCATCTGAGATCACGGCTTGGAACAATCTTCTTATCGCCCTTTAATACACTAGACTAGATATCATCTTTGTAGTGAGCTATCTATCCAGGTTCATGTAGGAACCCAAAGTTTTCATTGGAAAGTAGCAAGGCGCATCTTGAGATATCTCAAAGGATTAGTGGATCTTGGTCTAGAATACAAGAAGAATGAAAACTTCTTCTTTCTAGGATATTCGATTCAGATCATGTAGGAAATATTGATGAAAAAAATCCACTTCAGGATTTGTGTTCTTTATGGGATCTGGACCAATATCATGGGGAAGCAAGAAATAACACTTTGTTTCTCGTTCTTCTACAAAAGTTGAGTATCATTCGTAGGAGAATCATTTATGAAGCAATTTGGCTACGTTGCATACTTGAAGGACTTGGTATACCACAGACAAACTGACCACCATGTATGTTGACAATGAAGGTGTTCTCAAACTTATTCACAATCCAGTTTTTCATGAGAGAACAAAACACATTGAGGTACAGGTTCATTTCATATGTGAGTATGTGTTGAAGCACAACATCTAGCTTCAATTTTGTCCAACAACTGAACAATGAGCAGATATCTTCATGAAGTAATTTGCACGTGACACGTTTGAGTTGTTCAAAGAGTTCCTCTACTCATCCCTTGAGACAATGCATAATTAAGGGAGGGACCTGTTAGGTTAAATATCATTCACCTATAAGTAATTATGCATTTCATATTAATTAATGTATTTATTGTTTATATGGTTATATTTAATTATAAACCATATTATTATTTTTATTCAAACATTACGGGTCTTTGTTATATTGTTTTAACAATATTATTATTGTGCTTACTTGGATGTAATTGTGTGCAAGTGTTGTTTTTAAACTAATGCTAATGTAAACAAAGACTAACACCTAAATAGTCTTAATTAGCAAGAATTAAACAATAATATAAACACCATCATGATAAGAATTAATCAAGGGTTAGATGCTAACATTTATCAATACAAAACTATGAAATCAACTATGTTAAGCACCTAAATATCCTCTATTCTTTAACAACATATAAATGAAGGAACCTAGGTAGGTTCCATGGCTATCAAAAGCAATTTTCCTTGATGTTCTAAGAACCTAGGAATGGGGGCTAATCAAATTTGGGCTACAAGACCCTTTTGACACCTCCCATTTGACCCAAGCACTTTAAGAAAAGAGGCTTAACTCTTCAAGATGATGAACTATCAAGAAAACAAGGTGCAAGCTCTTAGTCTCTTTGCTATATACTTTGCATTTGCTCTCTAAGGAGTTTTAGGCATAAGTAAAAATGTATGTGGAGCGATCTTTATAAAGCCCAAAGGATAAAGGATTCAACACATTCTCATGAATGTGGGATAAAGGTAAAACATGATTAGGAATGGATAAGGTTACTTTATTAAAGGTAATCTTACTTTAAAGGGTTTAATACATGTTTAGCAAGTCATGGGAGTTGGGGGGTATTTTAATTAATCAAAGGTGATTAATTAATAGGTAGGTGTAAGCTTATAGAAGCCATTTAGAAGAATATTAGTGCAATTTAGGCTATTGTGAGGGGATTAAATCAATTAAATATTGATTTACTAGTTAAATGAAGGGGAAGACTAATTAATTAATTAATCTAGATAAAGGAGGTGATAATTAACGGAAGGTCATTAATTAGGCTATTAGTTGGGTAGGTGACTTAATAAATTAGCGTATTGTAATTAATTGACAACAATAAGAGGGAATATGAGTGATTTTGACGATATGTTGTCTATTTGCGAGAAAGAGGATAATTAGCGCAATTTAAGTATTTAAATTGCTTGGGTGTAATTATAGGTGTCTACATTTGCCCCTCTTTGGGGTGGCGTAAGTGACGTCACTTCAAAGATAGTAGACGAAAGAAAAATTTGAAGGGATAGAAGAAAAATTAATAGGAGGGAGAGATGCCCCCTCGAGTGTCGATGGGGTGATGGAAGAAGTCAATCGACGATTGAAAAAGGTGAGATATAGATAGAAGAATGGGGAAGAGGCAGGATGCCCCGATGAGAGAGAAAATTAGGGGTGAAAGGGAATTAGTGTAGAAGAAATATGGATGAGGGGAGAGAAGAGCTTAGCCTCTAACACTTATTTGTTTGGAACAAATTTGATGTCATCATATTGCCATAGGAACTACATCATCGGTCCTTATGAAAAATATAAGCATACGAAAAAGGTAGAATGACATGAAAATCCATACTACGAACAATTGTCCATTGCTAAAAGTACCAATTACACGTAACATACAAAATGCAATGCAATACGAGAAGGAAACTAGCTCATGTAACAGGGAAAACAAGTACGAATGCACATATCAACCCAACAACAAACAAGACAAGCAGGTTGTAAAAATGTTTTCTTATCAGTCTTTGAAGAGATTCACAAGTTCATGATTGATGACAAGGGTTAAAAATGATGCCCCAAGAAAGGATACATGCAAGGGGAAATGACAATGGACACAGGGTCCATGAAAAGTGTTTTTGTGTAACAAAACAACACCAAGCAACCAAAAGTTCCCAGTGTACGTATTTAAGGAAAAGAAGCTAGCTTTGTGAATGGTTGTGAATCCGGTGATCCACGGGTCATATTAATCAAGGAAGATGTGAGACAAACCAACAAGATATGGAGAAAATACCATACACAAGACACAAGTTTCAGCCGTAATAAGCAAGCTACCATTTTTGTAGGGTTTTTACCTTTTTAGGAATTTTTGAAATTTTTGCCTTGTTTTTGGATTTTTCGATATATTAAGTGTTTATATTGTTTTGGCTTGCTGAACTGTGGTAAACAATAGAAGAAAGGAGAAGAAGAAAATGAAGGGTCTAAGGGCAACATAAAGTTCCCTATGTGGAAGAAAGGAGAAACAAACGACAAATAATGTCCTTGTTTAGTGGAAAAATTAAGAAAAAATAATTATTTGAAAACTAATTATTCACGAGAGTGTGAAGAAGAATAAAAGTGCTAGGGAGCAATAAAATTGTCCAGGGGAGAAGAAAGGAATATTGGACAAAAAATGCCCCAATACAATGAAAAATAAGAGAAAAATAATTATTCCACAGTGAACATAGAAGAAAATGTTGATCAAACGGGTTTCCCAAATTGTCATAATGGTGAAAAACAAGTTAATATACTCCTAGGGGGGGGGTAAAAACATCATAATCGGTTTATTTTAATCGCTTAGTTTAGAAACTTATCGTGAGGCTCGACACTCGGGAGATGGTGATCACACGAGACCATTTGAGGCATGCTGATGCAGTCTGGGGGTACCAGAGGCACACGAACGAGGGGCCATTTGTGAGTATCTCAACCTTTCCCTTAAATTTTTTTCATTAATGCATTAATTAGGGTAATTAGGTGTAGAAAATGCGTAGGCGCGCCTGCGCACAAGTGCATGCATGGATTAGGGCGCAAGCACCACTTTGGGGTGCAGCGCTATTTAAGGGCACAAGCGCCGTGGCTATGCGTGCACACACGCAGATAAAAATTGCTTGCACACTGTGTGCATGCGCACACATGAGCACACACTCGTGTGTTAGGAAACAAGAGAAAATATGCGGAATAATCCCTCATAGAATCGCAATAGTAGAAACTAATATGCATAAATTATTACAGATCTGAAATAAAATTGTAGAATAAAATAACACAACACAAGGAGACAATATTTAACATGGTTCACCTAATTTGGGCTACGTCCACCAAGAATCACTTGCTCAAATTTTATTACAAGCCACCACTCTCTCAATACAATACCCAGATCTGTTTGGAGCTATGCTCAACAAACTCTACAGAATTCACACCCGAATTCAAAACACATCTGTAATGTTTTTCTCTATCTATCATATGCATAAAACCATATAAATAGACAACTACTTAAGTAGTTTTACAAAACCGTGGGTATCAAAACCATGGGAAAAACCCATCCCATAAACCTATGGGTCAAAAATCTCACCCATATGAGAAGAGCATGTTTCCCGATATGTCGGGTGCATTTTTTCGAGGCCAAAATTTTTATGCCTAAACAAATTTTTTTTTGGGGGTGTGCCCTCAAACCCACTACGGGGCCGCAGCTCTCCCAAACCCCTGCTCGGGGCCTGCCCCACCAACCCCGGTGAGGATACATGAAAAGTGTACAATACTCTTAGTGTATAGTCTTCAACACTTTCACACATGAAAATAGGCTCCACAACCTAACAATCTCCCACTTGGAGACTAGTTTTCCTCTGAGCAAGCTTCTCAACCCTTCACTAGTTTCTGTGAAGACCAACCAAAGCTGAACACAACTTCAGTTTTTCCCTTGTGACCACCTTGGTCATCATGTCTACAGGATTCTGACATGTATGAATCTTCTCCAACTTCAACTTCTCTTCCTCCAAAGTCTCATGATGAAATGGTACCTTAACTGTATATGCTTTGTCCTAGAGTGGAAAGCAGAGTTCTTAGCTAGGTGTATAACACTCTGACTATCACTATGCAACTTTCCTTCCTCTTGCTTATGCCCTAACTCCTCAAGTAATTTTTGTAACCAAATCATTTCCTTGCTTGCCTCTGTGGCAGCAACATACTCGCCATCCATGGTCAACAAAGCCACTAACTTCGTAGTCGTGAAATCCAACCTACTGCTATTCCACCTATAGTGTAAACATAACCTGTTGTGCTCCTCCTGCTATCTACATCTCCAGCCATATCTGAATCTACATAACCACACAAAATGGTGTTTGATCCACTGTAGCACAAAACTGTCCCCATGGTCCCTCACAAATACCGAAGGATCCACTTTACTGCCTTCCAGTGATCTCTACCTGGATCACTCATAAATCTACTCACTTCTCCCACCGTATGGGAAATATCAGGCCTAGTGCACACCATGGCATACATCAAACTGCCAAATGCTGATGAGTAAGGTACCTTGGACATTTGGTTTCTCTCCTGCTCTATCTTGGGACACTGCTCCTTTGATAACTTGAAATGGCCTGCCAAAGGAGTCCCAACCGGTTTAGCATCATGCATATTAAACCTCTTCAAGAATTTCTTAATGTACTCTTCTTGAGATAAATTCAGCTTCCATTCCTTCCTATTAAGAGATATCCTTATACCAAGGATTTTTTTGGCTGCCCCCAAATCCTTCATAGCAAAGGATTCTCTTAGCTGCTTCTTGATTACTTTTATTTCTTGCATGTTTTTACCTATAACCAACATGTCATCCATATACGACAAAGGATAATAAAACTACCATCCTCAAATTTCTTTGTATACACACAATGGTCAGAATGACATCTAATATAACCTTGCTCCATCATGAAGCTATCAAATTTCTTATACCATTGACGTGGAGCTTGTTTCAAGCCATACAAGCTCTTCTTCAGTTTGCACACCATCTCCTCTTTACCTTTGACCTCATAGCCCTCTGGTTGCTACATATATAGTTTCTTCTCCAAATCACCATGGAGAAATGTAGTATTTACATCAAGCTATTCTAAGTGTAAGTATTCTACTACAACTATTCCTAGAACAATTCTAATAGAAGTCATTTTTACTACGAAGAAAAATCTCATCAAAATCTATACCTTTTTTCTATGCAAACCCCTTGACCACCAACCGGGCCTTGTATCTTTTCTTGTCTTCTTCTTCCTCTTTGACTCTGAACACCCACTTGTTCTGTAATGCTCTTTTTCCTTTGGGTAGCTTTACCAAATCCCATGTTTGGTTCTCCATGAGAGCTTAATGCTCCTCATCCATGGCTTGCTCCCACTTCTTCTTGGCATCTACCTACATTGCTTCATCAAAGCTCTCTGGTTCTCCACTATCAATGAGTAATAAATAATAAAGAGAAGGAGAAAAACATTCAGGTTCTCTTCTTACCCTAGAAGACCTCCTCAATATAGGAGTTTGGGGTTCCTATTGAGGAGGTTCCTAAACTGATTCATGTGTCACTTTTCCATCCAAAAGATCCTCTACCACTGTATATTCTTTTTTTCGATTCTTCCTATTTTCCTACAACTACTGCTTATACATGACTTTCTCATTAAAGACCACATCCCTAGATCGAATGATTTTTTTTGTCCTTAATAATCCAACATTTATATCCAATGTCATCACCACCATAACCAATGAATGTACATTTTTCTGATTTGGACTCTAGCTTGGTCCTATCATCCTTGTCTATATGAACAAATACCTCACATCCAAAGACTCTAAGAAATGAATAATCAACTTTCTTACCATACCAAGCCTCCTCAGGTATGCCTCCATCCAAGGCACTTGAGGGTCCTCTGTTTATCAAGTACATAGTTGTGCTCACCGCTTCGCCCAAAAAGAAATGCAGGACAATCTGCATGTAACCTCATGCTCCTAGCACATTCCATTATTGTTCTGTTCATCCTTTCTGACACCCCATTCTACTGTGGAGTTCCTGGAACCATCTTTTTCCTGTGGATTCCATTCTTAGAACAATAATCATCAAATTCATTGTTGCAATACTCCCTCCATTATCTGACCTGAGACAATTTAGCTTAAGACCTGTTTCATTCTCTACCAAGGCTTTCCATTTAACAAAAGTGTCAAATACATCAAATTTGTTTCTAATACAACAAACCCAAACTTTCCTTGTTGCATCATCAATAAAAGTAACATAATAACTTGAACCCCAAAGAGATGATACCCGAGCCGGCCCCCACACATCAGAATGCACCAGCTCTAACTTACTCTCTTTCTTTATAGGTCCAACCTTGAGAAACCTTACTCACTTCTTTCCCATATATGTAGTCCTCACATAACTCCAAACCTGTTTTTGTATATCCAGTAAATCCTTCTTTATGATCTCCATGCCCTTATGGCTCATATGATCGAGCCTATAGTGCCACAATGTTGTATCTACTTCTGAAGCCACAAGATTACAAACATTAGTGCTATAAGTGGTTAAATACAAGGTTCCAACCTTCTTACCTCTTTCCACCACAAGAGCACCCTTGGTAACCTTCCAAGAGTCCACTGTAAATATCACAATACAACCATCACTTCCCAACTGCCCGCCGATATCAAATTTTGTCTTAATGTAGGCACATGTCTGACATCCTTCAATAGCCAAGTATTCCCATTCTGCATCTTAACCTGAATATAACCTTTTCCAACTATGATGCAAGGCTCATCATCACCAAGAAAAACAAGCCAAAAATCTCCTTGAACATAATCAACAAAATAATGCCTATTTGGAGAAGCATGGAAAGAAGCCCCTGAATCTAAAACCCAAGATTCAAAGAATATTGTGTAAAGAAAGAATCAAAGCATCCCGACATACATTACCCATTGCCACATTTACCTCCTTGTTTTCTTCCCCGTTGTTTCTTCTTATCCCAAAGCTCCCAACAAATTCTTTGCGTATGCCCAGGGCTTTCCACAATTCCAACATACAATCTTGTTCTTGGATTTTGACTTTGCCCGATCTTTTGATTTTCCACGGTTTCCTCTATTCTTTTGTCTCCCTCTAGTTTCCACTGTCAAAGCATTTCCAGAAGTAGAAGATTCCCTAGAGCTTTTTCTTCACATTTCCTCGCTTAGAATCACCCCTACAACATCCTCAAACTTCAACTTTGAGTTAGCTAGAACCGAGTTACTTACCGCCATTACTAGGCTATTCCAACTCTCAGGTAAAGAGCACAAAATTAATAAAGCCCTAACTTCTTCATCAAATTCTATTGTAACCAAAGCTATCATATTCACAACTGTATTGAAATCATTTAAATGATCTGCTAATAAACTATTCTCAGACATCTTCATATTAAACAACTTTTTCATTAAAAATATATTGTTAGAGGCAGAGGGTTTTTCATACAATTTCCCTAATGCATCCATTAGATCTTTTGTAGTCTTTTCCTTTGAAACATTAAATAATACCGAAGATGCAAGACACAACTAGATCATTCCAAGTGCCTTCCAATCCAACAAATCCCATTCCACATCTGTCATACTCGAGGGTTTGTTCACCTTCTCAGACAACGGAGTATAAAGATCCTTCTGATAAAGGTAATCTTCCATCTGCATCTTCCAAAGACTAAAATTCTACCCGTTGAATTTATCAACCCTAGATCTTCCATCATCTGCCATAGCTCCCACTCAAGCTAAAAACTTTCCCTGTGATTCAACACTTCAGCAAACCAAACCAGGATCTGATACCAATTGTTAGGAAATAAGAGATAAAATATGCGGAATAATCCCTCACAGAATCGCAATAGTAGAAACTAATATGCATAAAATATTACAGATCTGAAATAAAATTGTAGAATAAAATAACACAACATAAAGAGATAATATTTAACGTGGTTCACCCAATTTGGGCTACATCCACCAAGAATCACTTTCTCATATTTTATTACAAGCCACCACTCTCTTAATACAATACCCAGATCTGTTTGGAGCTATGCTCAACAAACTCTGCTGCAATTCACACCGAATTCAAAACACATCTCGCAATGTTTTTCTCTATCTATCATATGCATAAAACCATATAAATAGACAACTACTTAAGGAGTTTTACAAAACCATGGGCAAAACCCGTCCCATAAACCTATGGGTCAAAAATCTTTCCCATATGAGAAGAGCATGTTTCCCGATATGTCGGGTGCATTTTTTCGAGGCCAAAAAAAAAAAATTACGCCTAAAAAATTCCGGTGAAGATACATGAAAAGTGTATAGTACTCTCGGTGTACGAGTCTTCAACACTTTCACACATGAAAATAGGCTCCACAACCTAACACTGTTTCGCATGTGCACACACTAGGAAAGGGGCGCACACATGAAAATTGTGGCGTAGGCATGGGTAGGTAAGCACACACAAGCAGAAGCACACACATACATGTGCAAGCACCAATTAGGTGTCGCACACACCAAAAAGAGTGCGTAGACACTGAAAGAGGGCGCACGTGCCAGAAAACACCCACGCGTAAGCGCATGTTCCATAAACATGGCACACATGCCCAAAAGGGCACGCAAGCACCCTAGACATGAAGAAAAAGATAGGAAAGTTTTGAAAAACGTGACACTTAGAAGAATTTTTAGGATTTTTGGGTTAACCCTAAAAAACATAGATAGATTTTTAGATGAAATGCTAAAACTAGTGAGTCACGTGTGATTTTGTAGAGACGTTTACCAAATTGTTGCAGAGATGCAAAAGTGTCACTCTCTGATTACGTTAGAGGGTAGCATGTGTTTGCACGACCACCAAGAGATGGTTGTATTACTAGAGGTAGTGGGGCTGGGCCCCATGGCTTGGATGCCCTCTGTTGTATTGGATCACGGCCTCCTGACTACACTTGCCGAGTGATGGCACAACGAGACTTAGTGTTTTAGACTACCCACAGTGAGATGATAGTGACGATAGAGGATGTGTGGCGGATCTTACACATGCCCATGATGGGTACATTGATCGAGTATAGCCTAGATGTAGGTTTGATCAGAGCAGCATGCAGTGAGTTATTCGGTGTGGATGACATCCCACATGACGAGATGATTGTGGCCTTACACGAGTGCATCTCAGACCCGACATTGCATCGGGGGCTGCTATACATTATGGCACTTATTAGTGGGTTTCTACTCACTGATAAGATAGGGAATTCATTCCTGAGAGGATTGCTACCAGTAGTACACGGGATTTACAGTGGGGAGAGGTATTGCTGGGGTCAGTGCATACTGCCCATTTATACTGGGACTTGCATCTTATCACATACCATGGTCAGAAGACCGTGGGGCTGGCCTCATTGTTACAGATATGGTCATGGGATCATATAGCCATTAGACGCCCTATCGGCCCATTCGAGTTCGAGACCCCGAGGAGCCATCATACATGGCTTGGATAGCAGTGGGTGGAGACATCCATGGTCACCTTGGTAGCCTATTCAGATATAGGTGGGAGTTTGATGAGCTAGCAGTGATAGACATCATTTGGCATCCATATAGACACTTCTAGTGGCCAGAGGATGCCACAGAGCTTAGCATGTGCTTGGTGGAGCACTTCTTGATTGGCAACCGCAGCTACATCATGGAGTCAGATTGCGTTGACAGATGCTGGGTGGCGGTAGAAGGGCCGAGTACAGGGTGTCCCGTAGCCAGATATTTGGCATGCTCATAGGGACTCTGAGAGGCAGACTATGGGGCCTTGGATTGTAGTAGCCCGAGCTAGGGCCAATTTCCTACAGGTGGTCCCCCAGGCATGGGATCCATTGCGGTAGATTAGAGATCCGGGGACCACAACTGATTATGCAACTGTGGTATGCTACAGTGTTACCCCAATGACTGACTATTCCAGAGGTAGCATGGGTAGTAGGTATTCACCCTCCTGTGGAGGTATGGCATGGATCTCGAGCGTAGGGACGGAGTAGTAGCAGCATTGGGGCTAGACTCGAGGATCCTTTTGATGGGATCCTCATGATGGATAGGGTGCCGCACAGGCACAAGGACCGAGGCCACAGGGCCCGGGGCCACAGTAGCTATGCCTCCACCATATGGTAGAGTGTTTAAGCAGAGGCGGTCTTCCGAGCACCACGGGGACTAGTTCGTGAGGCCCACATAGCTTCACAATGCCAAGGCATGATAGCCCCAAAGACAGGGGATATAGGTGTAGTAGCTCTTAGCCGAGAGAGATGCAGTGAGAGTAGAGAGAGACGAGGCTTGAGGCTGGTGTGTGACAGCCACAACAGAGAGAGACGAGGCCCGAGCCCATATTGTTACATTACTTTCAGGGTTGAGATTAGGCTCGGGCCTAGGCTAGGCTAGGAGATGACAGAGTAGCATGGTAGAGCCAAATCTGAGAGACAACTGCACAGGGGGCATAGATACTGAGTCTCTTACATCAGTCCTAGTCACAACTGTGCATGATCGTGGCATAGAGAGACCACGTGTATACACATTATCAGGAAGCAGTAGCCCAGAGGGACTAGGCCCGTGTCGAGCTAGTAGGCGATGACGACGGAGAGAGATCGAGAGGCGCCACCTATGATAGGCCGAGGTAGACTGGCCGGGTCACAGTGAGCAAGCACATTGCCCTTCGTGCAACGCTCACCTCAGGAGATGCTGATTTGATTCGGGATGCCACCAGGCTTGGTGGGGAGGCACTCTTTTACAGGACCACATACTACGAGTGGTGCCACTAGAGCGCAGAGTGGCTTTGCCACGCTTATCGTGATCGAGTGATCTAGCTTTGGTTCGAGGGTCTAGTCATTCTACTAGATTAGTCAGATAACCCCTTCCATACCAGCCGGTGAGACCGGCGCTAGCTAGCCCACCTACGGATGTCCAAAGATCTAGAGGACCGACCTAGGAGCCCCGACGAGGGCGAGAGGTATGGGTGATAGCCACTTTTGTATTGTATAGATTTTATTTCTATGTATGCCTCTTATGAAGGTTGATTTTGATGTACAATGATTATAGACATGTATTAATTTTTTTGATGATGCCTCATGATGAAGGCTTGATTCTTTCAGATACATGCCCCTTTTTTATGGCATTGTGTATCGCCGATGTATTTATGTTGAGCACTGATCGGACATTGTGTATCATATAGACATTGTTGATGTATCCCTATTGTACGCCTCAGCTGAAGGCATTTTTGATATAGAGTACAGATTTGTATGTATCCATTTTTGATACAGATGTATTTTTGACACACATGTATATATATGAGGACTCATTTTTTTTTGCTGATACATGTATATGGATGTTTTTTTCATTGTTTGTAAATATATGGGGAACCAATTGATGACGGGACATGAATCATGTTTATGTACCTTGAGCGGGTTTGTTGCCTGCATTGGATTCGATGCATGTTATTGTCTTGATTCAGCATTTGTGGATATTGTTATGACGCATTGTATTGTTGTTGTACTTTGATGTATGTGGCATGAGTGGGCATAATTCTATGATGTGAAATACCCCTTTCCAGAAATTACTATATGTTGGTTCTCATTGCATGTTGTATTTGTTTAATTCAACATGTATGGAGGCGTTGTGACACGAGTGGGCATACATTGATTCTTGTTGCATGCCGCATGTTTTGATTTAGCACTTATGGATGTATTATCTGATTTTGTACTTTATATGTATCTGATTCTGATGTATTAATGTATACATGTGCTATAGATTGTAGATGATAGATCTGTAGATGATATCAAATGTTGTTTTCATGTGTTATTTTGATGTATATGGACAGGATGATATGATGATATTGGTGCAGGGGGGTTGATTATTGATTACCCTATTGATGATACGATATGTGATGATTAGCTTAGGATACATGCATGATGTAAAACTTAGCATTTTTGTTTATATATGATGTATAGATGATGCTAGATGTGATGATAGTGATGGTAATGTGATGTGAATGATAAAAAAATAGAGCACATGCAAGAAACATAGCCAAATGCTACAAAGAACACCAGGAATTAATGCAATACACCCTGAATCACCATGCCTTATTAACAAGTAACAAAACACAACCAAATGCTTTAAGAAAGAACATAATGAATTAACACACTAGCATGTCAAAACTCACCACAATATGCACAAGCAAGAATGAATCTATTCTAAGCAAGAAAAGATAAACTATGACAAAGTACACCCAAGAAACAAACAACTCAAAAAGCAAGCATGCAAAACACTATACAAGCAACAAGCAAAACAAGGAAACAAGACCATGCAAGTAAATGTTTTTGTAAAATATGTTTTCATGTACCGATTTTCTATTGTTTTAGGTTTTTGTGAAACAATTTTCTATTGTTTTTGTGTTTTCTCGAAACAATTTTCTATTGTTTTTGTGTTTTCTCGAAACAATTTTCTATTTTTTGTGTTTTCTCGAACCAATTTTCTATTATTTTTATGTTTTCTCGATTAGCTTTCCAAAGCCATGCATAGGTAACCAAGAAAGCATGGATGCCCCTAGCGTTAGGTGGGAAATATACAAGGGCAGAAGCTACACATTTATGAACAAGAAAGTGAAGTCGTTGAGTTACCCCCAATGTAAGATGAGAAATAATGAAAGACCACATCCCTCACAGATGAATAGAGAAGGCAAAGTTGGATCAAGGCTGGATAGACCGGTGTGCACAAGGAAACTCGAGGCGTAACCAAGTCCAAGCCAAATACAACTACTAATATATAATGCTTGCGAACAACGAATCCTCCTAAGGCACCGGAAATTTGCTCCTAAATGGTTTTCACCCAAGGACTTGCCCAAAGTGCCACAATTGTGTGGTTTTCACTAGTGGATAACATGTTTTCTCTTTTTCTTTTTCTGAATTTGTTTGATATTTTTGTACTTTTTATTTTTATGACTTCCTGTTAGGAAAATGGAGTAGTACTCACATATTTGAGCAAATATATATTTTTGTGATTATTATTAATGTGTAATGTGTAAACCGTAAATAGTTGTATTGTTATAGATTTGTTATTATAAACAAATCATAACAATATTCTAGTTATGTGAACTCACGTAAAATAGGAATGTAGAGTTATTTGTAGGAGTGTTGTTGAGCAACCTCCATATTTATAGGAAAGCATATTCCTATATATATGTTATCTTGAATGTATGAATTGAATTCAGTTTATTTATTTACGGTGTTTGTTTTCTGTGCAAAGCTCTTACCAAATCAACATTCCCTATGCCATGTTCAGGCATAAAATCTCTTAAGATGCATGGCATTCATGGTCTCCTAGAGCTCATCACCATTGGGGTGAGCCAACTTGTATGCCCCTGTGCCAAACTTGGTAACTATGACATAGGGTCCTAACTAATGGGGTTTAAACTTCCCTTTCTTTTCTCGTTCTTCTTTGGTGTTGAACTAGTTCTCCTTCATGACTAAATCACCAACCTCAAACTGACGAGGGATGATTCTCTTGTTATAGTTTCTGGAGACTCTGTGTTGATATACTTTCAGGTGATTAAGAGCGCGAATGCGCCTCTCATCCAATAGTTCTAACTCAGCCAACCTTGCCGGATAATAATCTTCATCATTATCCGATAGTATCGAAGAGATATCCTCGGGATGGAAGTTCAATCTCTAAGGTGATGATAGATTCTATCCCAAACACTAGGGAATATGGTGTCGCACCTGTAGGGGTGTGAATGGATGTTTGGTAAGCCCAAAGGGCTAGATGAATTTGTAGGTGCCGCCAGACCTATTTTGCTAACCATCTTTTCCATTATCCTGACCAAAGTCTTGTTTGTTGCCTCAGCTTGTCCATTACCTTGAGGGTAATATGGTGTGGACCATTTTAATCTAATTTGGAACCGTTGGCAAAGGATTTTCATAGTTTTATTCTTAAATGACTTCCCATTATCTGTAACAATGGCTACAGGAATGCCATACCGACAAATAATGTGATTCATGATGAATTTAGAAATTTGTGCTCCTGTGACATAGGTTAACGGGATGGCCTCCACCCATTTTGTAAAATATTTAGTGGCTGTGATGATATGTGTATGACCATCAGAAGAGGTAGGAGTAAGCTTCCCTATTAAATCGAGTCCCCATTTAGAGAATGGCCATGGGGTAGTGATTGGTTGTAATGGTTGTGACGGAGCATGGATAAAATTTCCATACTTTTGGCAAAGCACACATTTTCTAACATAATTACAACAATCAAATTCCATGGTAGGCCAATAGTAACCTACTCTCAATAATTTCTTAGCCAAGACCATTTCGTTTGTATGCACTCCGCATACTCCTTTGTGTACTTCCTTGATTGCTTGGATTGACTCCATCACATCCAGACAACGTAATAGATTCCTATCATAGCCACAATGATAAAGTGTACCTCCTAAAAGCGTGTAATGGAATATCTAGCAAATTAGGCTCTATTTTTCAAAGTGGGAGATATCGAGGGAATGTGTTGTCTTTAAGATAGGTGAAAATGGGATCATACCATGGTGAATGGGGACCAACAATCTCACAAGCCAGAAAGATTCTGGCATGTCATATGCGGGATGGCGTAGATTTTCTATGAAGAATGGCATATCATTGTTCCCTGGTAGAATACGAAGCATAGATCCCACTATTTCCATAGCATCCACTGATCTGTTCTACGCTCTTGGGATCTGCTCAAAGGTGATGCACAAAAAATACTCCTTTAGAGTTTCCACTAACTTTTTATAAGGTATGAGTTTGCCATCCTTAACCTTATACTCATCATTAACTTGTTTGATGATTAACTGCGAATCACCTACAACCTTAACATGATGAATATTCCACTTGATGGCCAACTTCATCCTTGCAAAGAGTGCTTCATACTCTACAATGTTGTTCATGCAAGGGAAGGCCAAGTAGAAATCTTGCGGTATAGGATCACCAGAAGGAGTAATAAGGACCACTCCTGTACTTGAACCATGAAACGTAAAAGATCCATCAAAATGTATCTGCCACATGATAGATTCTTCAATGTAGAGCAAAGAGGTGTCTGGAAATTCCATACTCAAAGGCTCCATGCTTTGCAAAGGTGCTTCCGCTAGCTGATCTGCAAGTACTTGTCCTTTAACTAATTTTTGATGGGCAAATTCTATATCAAAATCACTAAGTAGAATGATCTAGTTAGCCATTCTACCTGTAAGGGTGGGTTTGGATAACAAATACTTGAGTGGGTCAAATTTCGATATGAGCTTGGTCTTAGTATTCAACAGGTAATGGCGAAGTTTTGAAAGGTAAAAACAACAACCAAGCAAGCCTTTTCAATCTGAGGATAATTAAGTTCATAGGAAATGAGGGTGCGACTTAGATAGTACACCACTTTCTCCTTATGGTTAATGTCATATTGGGTGAGCAGTGCACCAATAGCGTATTGTGTAGTGGAAATATAGAGCAAAAGTGGTTCTCCCAGAGTAGGAGGCATGAGAACATGTGGATTGGCCAGGTACTGTTTAAGCAAAGAAAAGGATTGTTGTTGCTTGGGTCCCAAGATGAAAGCAACGTCATTTTTAAGAAAATGGGTGAATGAGTGAAATTTATCTACAAGATGTGAGATAAAGTACTTGAATGGCTTGAATTTTCCCCAAAGCTATGCAGCTTGCTTGATATTTTTAGGTGGAGGCATTTCAGTGATGGAAGAAACTTTAGCAGGGTCTACCTCAATACCTCATCTTGACACAATGAAGCCCAATAATTTCCCTGATAGCACCCTGAAGACACACTTCTTGGGATTCAACCTGACTTTGTATTCCCAAGCAGTGCTCAAAGATATGCTTTGCAAAATGATAGGATGATCTTCTCTTGTTTTGGAATTTCCCAAGATGTCGTCCACGTAGTCTTCCATGATGTCATGAATCATATCATGAAAGATTACTATCATGGCCCACTAATAAGTTGCTCCCATATTCTTAAGGCCAAATGGCATCACTTGATGGCAGAAGGTCCCCTAAGGAGTTGTGAAAGCTATTTTGTGTTGGTCTTCCTCAACGATTTTAATCTGATTATAACCTGAAAAGCCATCCATGAGTGATAGCATTTCATATCTTGTTGTTGAGTCAACAATCATATCAATGTTGGGTAATGGAAAGTCATCTTTAGGGCAAGCATTATTGATTTCCCTAAAATTTGTAAAGATTCGATACGGCAGTTTTTCTTCTAGATAGGAACAATGTTTGATATCCACTCAGAATAGTCAATTGGTTGGATGAATCATGTTGCAAGAAACCTTTCCAACTATTCCTTGACCAACAAGGCCACTCTTGGATGCATCTTTCAGAGTTTCAATTTGATAGGCTTGGTGTCTGCGTGCACGACCGTGTCAGTATGGCCAAAGTTGGATCTAGGCCAGACATGTCTTTGTAAGACCATGCAAACACATCAATGAACTCTCGCAACAACATAGTGAACATCTTTTGTTCTCTAGCTGAGAGTGATGCCCCCAATTTTACTATCTTGGGATCTTCTTCGGTATATTATTGACATCAATAGTTTCTTCAACTAACAATTTTGATAAATCCTCCATACGCATAGGATCAGGAGGAAGGTTGAGATCTTCATCCAAGGATGTCTCCATGAGATTTTCATCCTTGGCATGGTCACTTTGTTTGTCCTTTGATTTTCTTATTTTTTTTTCAGCTAGTGCCTCAAAGAGGTTTTCACTGTGTGACTTGGACTTTGATTTTTTCTGAGGATTTTCTTTAGAAATTTTTCCCTCGCTTTTCTTCAAATTTTACTGACCATGAAGTTCAGCCTCCTCACCAAAGTAGGCACAGGTGTCTAAGTCGATAGAGAAACCTTTCTTATGATCTCCAATGGGGATTGTATCCCTTATGCCCATAAACTCTGCAATAGCCTCGTTGTTCTCGAATAAATCTAGTGGCACGTGACATTGTTGGTCCCATTCAACAAGGGAAGGGTATACAAGGTCAAGGGTTGGTTTAGTGGGGGTGATGGTTAGGACAACATTATTCATGAAAAGGTTCGTGGAGGCTAGATCCTCATATTGGCTACAATGGGAATCCGTATCATTGTCTAGGTAATCGGAGCTATCCTCACGCTCAGAACAAGTCACATCTTGATCATTAGGGTGTGCTCCATAAGGATGAATCCTGATGCCGTATCTTTTGTTTTGAAATGTGGAAGAGGGACTAGTTCTCTTTGTCCTTGTTCATTCCTCCCACATCCTAGGCCTTTGTAGCCCATGGAGTACATCATTCTGCTATATTTTTCATATTCGGGGTTTGATAATAGGATGGCTGAGTGTCCTTAGGGACCCAAGTAGTAGGTGGATCAAGTAATTTCTCCTCAGCTAACAAGCCTCCAGGCAGGAATGACCCAATAGTGTGTTCTTCTTTAGGTCTCCTAAAGTGGTAGTTGGGTCGACCTCTAGTCTTGGGTGATAAAGAGAGATTTGACACCAAGAGCACTTGTTGTACATTATACTCCCCATAGCCATATTCCAGGATTTTCATTTCCCATGAATCAAATGGAGATGTTGAAGTAGACGTCCCATGAGCACAAGAACTAAGTGAATCCAAATCCACGCGGGATTCCATAGCCTCAGACTAGAGTAGAATGGCTATATCTGTGGAGGGACATGCATATGTACCCTTTCGTGTAAAGCTATTGAGAGCTCGACAATGAGAAAAGGGATCTGAATCTCCTGGTATTGTTATCGTATGTCCCTCATGCTTCAACTTGATGCATTGATGAAACATTGATGGCACGACCTGCATGGCATGAATCCATGGTCGGCCTAGAAGCATATTATATGGAAGTTCCAAGTCTAGGATGTGAAACTTCATCTGATGATAAGTGGGGCCCACCTCCATGGGCAGTGTGATGGTGCTCACTTTGAATCTTGTTCCGTGTTGTCGTATGCAAAGTGATAGTGATAATATGGGACTCAAGATCTTCCTCCGTATGTCCCAATTGTTTGACCAACTTAAGCATGTAGATGTTCAATCCTGATCCATTGTCCACAAGCACCCGTTTGATTTTCCTACGAGTGAAAACTACCTCGATGTATAAGGGAAGATTATGTGTAGGATTCTCGTGGGATCTCCCCATGGTTGAAAGTAAGATGCTCACTTGGGGCAAGGTGTTTGCCACCGCAGCTTAAAGGTGTGCAGGGATCGACTTCTAAAGGCACTCCCGACCCCCTCAAGAGTTTGATACAAGATGTTCTTATGTAAATTGGATATCTTGAGGAGATCTAATATCGAAATCTTAGCAGATGTCTTCTCCAGCTTGTTCTAAAAGGTTATACTTACCAGTATGCGGGGTCGACGGAGAGGGGTCCAGAATTAGGAGGCAAGAATGCCTTGTTACCACAACACAATCCTTTCCCTTAATCCAGATAGTGTTGACACAGTTAGCAGGGGAGAAAATACATCCGATATGTGAATCGTAATGATTGTTATCTCTCTTGGTATATAAGTAATTTGCAGATTTATAAGTTTGGGATGACTCTCTCCTATCCAGTTTTTCCTTTTCCGACTTATCATGCTTGGGGAATGGTTCCTTATAAATTCTCATTTTCTCATTAGGTGTTTACATGTGGCCAGGGTTAGCCACCTCTATCTCCCCGTTGTCAATGAGGTCTTGAATATAGTGGCGAAGTCATAAACATTTGTCTATTTTATGACCTTTAACGTGATGCATTTCACAATATTCATGCTCCTTATACCATGAAGGTTTAGGAGCATTGTCATCAAACGATTGTGTTGTAGGATAGGTTATCATGTGGGCTGCATCCTGCTTGTTTTAGTATGACTGACAACGGTTCATTGAGAGAGGTGAATGTTCATCATTTTGGTGGTGGTTAAATTGGGCCCTTGGTCAGTTTAAAAGGTTGACCCATTTGGACCGTTTGAACGCGCTTTAGAATCGGTGATTCCGCTCTCCACCATGTTTTTGTTTTTGTTGAAGATCTTGGGCTTTTCCATGGGTTTGACACTTTGGTTGTCTTTAGATTGGTTTTTAAGGGTGCCTTTAGCAATGAGATATTTTTCTATCTAGAATCCCTTTCTCGATAACCTCCTCAAAAGTATGGACACAATGCATTTAGAGGTGGAAGGTGATATCTGGGTTGAGATTAGGAATGAAGATACTGACCAACTACATTTTAGGAAAACACAAGGGAAGCAACTAGATATCCCTCTCCATCGTTGGAGGAAGCTAGTGAAGGTCTCATTTGGGCATTGCTTGGCACCGCACAAGTTTGCCATGGTGACATCACTCTCTATGTTATACGAGAAGTGATGCACAAATCTTTCTACCAATTTTGGCCAGGTGGAAATTGATCCCGTGGTAAGCATGTAAACCATTCCAATGCTTGACCTCCAAGACTCTTGGGAAAAAGTCTGATAAGGTAATTATCACTATAAGACACCTCTTGACATGCCATGTAAAAATATTTAACATGATCCCTTGGGTCTCCCTTTCCTTTGTATTTTTTGAATTTTGGCATATCAAATTTCTTTGGAAAGGGTCGAAGGGTCATTGTCTTGTCAAAAGGATAGGGGCACAACTCTTCATATTGATATTTCCTGATGCTCCCTATATTGCTCTCTTATAATCTCACAAGCATCACTTTCATAGACTGCACTTCCTATGCGAGCAATTGTTCTTTAGTGGGAGAAGTAGGGATGTAAACATGATGGTATCCTATGTCTTCTTCTCCTTGTTTTTCCTAATGGAGTTCGTTGATCTTAACCTTAGGCCTCACCTTTTGAATGTTCTTGTTTGCATCTTTTTGTACATGGGAAGTAAGCAAAGTAAGTTGTCAGCTTAGGCTACTGATTTGTTGTTGGATTGTGGTTGGGTTTATAGCCTCTTCTTCTAAAGGTTCCTCCTCTTCGTACTGTGGAGGTTCTTCCTCTGTCTCAAGTTCTATTTTGTTTCTTCATGGCACTTTGAGGAGGGGTATTCTATGCCCTACCACTTTATCATTTTCTACGTAAGAAGTGGAAGCATGCCCACCTGTTAAAATATCTTCCATATTGATAAGGGGGCATTCTTCCTCAGTAGTGTCATTTGTTTGTAGTATTGGTTCATTCTCGATGGGCAATTTGGCCCCTAATTCGACAACCCAGGCCAACACTCTATCTTTATTTCTAAGAAGAAATTTGTCTAGTAGAGTAGGATTAAAATCAAATTCCGTGCGTGGTGACTCTAATTCATTTCCACTATGGTCAACCATTTCATCTGTTTCCTTTTCTACAAAAAATAGTGGTGCTAGATCGTGTCTGATGAATGGGTTTGATCCTTATCTGTTAGATGTTTCCCAAGCTTGCACTTGTTGTTCCTCATATGTTTATTTCTTTAACCCTAGACGCGTCTTGGGAGCCATGTTTTTGTGATAAGTTTCACTAAGGTAAGTTGTAGATTTGTTCAAAATTCAATGACTACACCTAAGTGAAACACAAGATGTATGTGTTAAGAGTAAATTAATAGTGTGAGAATACCAATGTGATAGAGTGATAAAGTCACCAATGAAACAATCATTTGGTATCAAAACTTGATTAAATGAAGTATTTCCTAGACTACATTTCAAAGTAATCTATGACGTCAGATGCTTAACAAGATGTCTCCACTTATGCCAAGTTCAAGGGAATGAACAAGACGTAAGTAAATACACAAAGTTAAATGCGATCTCCCAATCAAGATATACGACGAGCAAGCTCAAATCTGATTAAGACCTATATCTCAAAAAGTGCCAATTACGATTTGTGAATGACACAACAATATCACCAAGATATGTTAACCCACTTTGCAAGAAAGTGAAGTATTGATATCGAGGTGTTATTGATATAACACACATAAATGGTAATGCCTAGCACCTTTTGAAATCGAGGTAATAATAGAACCAAACCAAAATCTCAAAGTATAGCTAGGAATAGTTAAGAATGTGTGCAACGTAACTGTACAATATAGGTATTTATGTCGAGTTTACAAGAAACAAGACGTAAATATCGAAATTGTAATGATACAAGACAAACAAGCTAACTCTTCTAAGGAAGTCCGTGGTGATGAACCACGCCTAACTACAATGATGATCTTGACGTGGGTATCAAGATCACAATGGCTACCAAATGACATGAAAATGCCTCCGCTCACTTTAGATGTTTAACTAACCCAACTGCAAACATGGATGGGCATAAACGAACATAAAAGTGAGAGAAACAGTTGAATGGAAACACAAATGTAATCACACCTCTTTTGATCAAAAAAGTATCAAAAGAATGTGAAGGAAATAAATCAAGGAAAATGACGAAAAATGCTAGCCTTACTTCGGCGAGTTTCACCTCGTCCCTAAGGCAAGTAAAAACTAGGAAAAAGTAATACGTCACATGTTTCTCAACAAGAAGGTTCACAACTCAACAAAGTTTTTAAATGGTCAAAGTGGGATCCTAGCCAAAGTATATTCTCCTAGGTGGTTCTCTTGCCCTAGGTGTTACAAAGTTACCACGAGTGAGTGTAATTTATTCAAAAAGTCATACTTGACTAGTTTAGGAGTATCTCACTTTACTTTACCCCCTTCAAGAACAATAGGCAACTAGTGAATCTACGTGTACTATCACTGGGGTCACCACAATGGACAACCTATAACGCTATCTCACAAAGGAATCACTAGTCAAGTAGGTAGTGTGGAGCACTTCCCGTTTCATCCACAAGATTCCCTCTTGCGTGGACTACTTTGGGGTTCCTAGAACCACCCCCATTTTTGTAGCTTAATGCGTTATGCTAAATGGGTTATGTTCCATGCTTAAGTGGAGAGGGACATACCCTTTTTCGAAACTTGCAATACAATGTTTTGAATATGTTGTTCTTTTTATCTTTTTTAATTTAGATGTGGTTTGCTTGAACAACATTTGGCAACCTGCAAGAACACGTGTATTAGAAGTTTTTGACTTGTGTTTCGTTTCCTTCGTTCTTTGACAAGCATTTTGGTCCTGAATGACAATGATTAGTAATTGTCCATCAAAAGAGAAGGCACCATTTCTAATTCTCTAGATCATCCAAGGACGCAAGAGAAGAGCATACATGATGTCGTCACAAATCTCAAAAGATAACCAAATGGAACAATACTTTAATTTCAACAAATGCCAAATTGACCAATTCTAACTAAAATACTCTTAACAAATTTAAAGTGGCAAAAGGTTTTAAGAATCATTTCTGATTCCCAAGGTTGCCCCAAGGGATGACAGGGGAAGAGCATACGCGATCTCAATCCCATTAGTAAATAATGTAAAATACTATCTAATCAAATACCAACATGTAAAAACAACCTGCAAAGACAGATATGTGATTAGAGAAACTTGCAAAAAAGTTAGCACATCAACCCTTTAAATCCAAAAAATGTAAAAGGACGCCTGTGCCCCTTTTTCTGTGTATGCATGCGGGTTAGGCGTATGCACCACCAAAAGTTGTTTGTCGGCACATAGTGTACCTGCGCCACCCGAGAGATGTGTGTGCCCCTAAAACAACACCTGCGCCCCTAAAATAGCACCTGCACTACTCTATGGATTTTTAGATCAATTAAATGCTTGTGCCACTGAGAGGTGTGTGTGCCATGAAAACATCATACACGCTACTTTGAGAAAACACACAAGAAAAAAAGACAGAATAACCGTATTACGGAATAATATACCAGTGCCACAAAAATCACATGTGCACCCTGGTTAGGGCATGCGTGTTGTTACGACAGGTTTCGATTGCAGCAAATGTACAATACAAAACTATGTGTGCACCTGGGTTAGTGCACCTGCGTGCGGGTTAGGGGCGGATGTGCCATGGTTAGTGTGCCTACGCCAGGGGTCAACAAAAAGAATGACAGAGTTTGACAAAGACACTGTGCCACTAGAGAGATGTGTGCACCCCTAAAATTGTGCCCGTGCTCAAAATCACGTCTATGCTCCTAAAATTGTACCTATGCCGACTGCAACCACAAGATTTTAAAAGGGCGCAAAAAACTTCACAATACTCTAAATTTTGACAAGTTAGTTCAAAAATGGCAATGACCCATTAAAATTAAGGCTATAAACATGAAGTAACACATATTAAATGAGCAAAAACTCCAAAAAATGGAAATTAATTACTACATGTGCATATCAAAAGTTAGCCAAAATAATGAAATTTAAACTAAAATGCCATGGGACTAAGTGTCCCACCGGGCATGCCAAATGTGTGCAAGTGTTGTTTTTAAACTAATGCTAATGTAAACAAAGACTAACACCTAAATAGTCTTAATTAGCAAGAATTAAACAACATTATAAACACCATCATGATAAGAATTAATCAAGGGTTAGATGCTAACATTTATCAATACAAAACTATGAAATCAACTATGTTAAGCACCTAAATATCCTCTATTCTCTAACAACATATAAATGAAGGAACCTAGGTAGGTTCCATGGCTATCAAAAACAGTTGTCCTTAATGTTCCAAGAACCTAGGAATGGGGGCTAATCAAAGTTGGGCTACAAGACCCTTTTGACACCTCCCATATGACCTAAGCACTTTAAGAAAGAGGCTTAACTCTTCAAGATGATGAACTCTCAAGAAAACAAGGTGCAAGCTCTTAGTCTCTTTGCTATATGCTTTGCATTTGCTCTCTAAGGAGTTTTAGGTGTAAGTAAAAAGGTAGGTGGAGGGATCTTTATATAGCCCAAAGGATAAAGGATTCAACACATTCTCATGAATGTGGGATAAAGGTAAAACATGATTAGGAATGGATAAGGTTGCTTTATTAAAGGTAACCTTACTTTAGAAGGGTTTAATACATGTTTAGCAAGTCATGGGAGTTGGGGGGTATTTTAATTAATCAAAGGTGATTAATTAATAGGTAGGTGTAAGCTTATAGAATCCATTTAGAAGAATATTAGTGCGATTCAGTTATTGTGAGGGGATTAAATCAATTAAATATTGATTTACTAGTTAAATGAAGGGAAGAGTAATTAATTAATTAATCTAGATAGAGGAGGTGATAATTAACGAAGGTCGTTAATTAGGATGTTAGGGGTAGGCGATTTAATCAATTAGCGTATTATAATTAATTGGCGACAATAAAAGGGAATAAGAGTGATTTTGATGATATGTCGTCTATTTGCGAGAAAGGGGATAATTAGCGCAATTTAAGTATTTAAATTGCTTGGGCGTAATTATAGGTGTCTACAAGATAATATTGGAAGCTTATGTAATCAAGAATATTGTTGCACCTGTGCAACTTAGTTTCATGTTTGTATTCAGTTGTACAATACCTATAAGTATTGCAACTCATTCATATGTAATTTTGTTTATTTCACATTAATATAATTCACATGTGCTACCATCCTGTTATGTGAAATTACAATTACAACCGCTAATCTAGATTAATAAATCACCTTTTCTTGGACCAATTTCCTCTCTTAAATCCTCCAAATAACACTAATTTTCATCGAATAAGCTTCTATAAGCACACCCCCATAATTAATTAATCACCTTAGATTAATTAAACTCCCTTTCAATTCCCACAAAGTGCACATACTTTATTAAACATACATGGCCTTTGTATTTCCTCTTTGGGGTTTATCCCACATTCATCAATTCTGCTAGCCATACTTGAACCGACAAGCTATATAAAAACCCTTCTCCTTACCTTTATTCTTACACCTCATATGCATTATTATAAACTATAGGTATTTTGATCTTGAGAATTCTCCATTAGTTTGGATTAACCTCTTCATCTTGCATCCATTCACTCAAAGTTGAGTAATATGGGAAGATCCAAAATGGCCTTGTAGCCATCCTTTGGTGAGATTCCATTATCAATTCTTGAGATCAAACAACAATCAAATTTTATTTCTAAATGATATATGTAGGTTCATGCTTAGTTAGAAATATAAAGAGTAGAAATGATTAGTATGTTAGTTTGATTCATTCAAGTTTCATGCAATTGAAGAAGTTAGTTTCTATAAGCTCTTATCTTAAAGCTTCTTGTTTGATTAGTTTTGATTTGGAACTATTAGGTGTTAGTGTCAATTACAATAACATATTTATTTATACATTATTACATATGGAATGCCCAACGGGACCTACTCCATTGTCCTTTGCAATTTATTTAAAGTTTTTTGCAGTTAAGTTTGAATTTTGGTTACTAACCCTTTTTTTTTGAATATATTGACATAACTTTTTTGTTAACTTTTTTTAAAGTTTGCATGTGTTGAGTCTTTGTTATAAGTATAAAGGAGGTGAAGTTATGTCAAAATTAGATTTTGATGACAAAAATTCAATTTTTCTCAATGTTTTCATTTTTTGAACTTCATTTTCTTCTTTCTACATGCTAGTTTTGTCAATTTCTTGAAAATATTAACTTATTGAACATGTAGGTAAGTGTTTAATAGTGTTGATTCTTCTATTCATATAATAATGAGGTGAGTTTCTGTCCAAATGTGATATTGATGAGAAATATTCAAGTTTTTTCCATGTTTGCATTTTTAGGGCTTCATTTTTCATCATTTTGCATGTTAGTTTTGTCAATTTGTTGAAAATGTTAAGTTATCTATCATGAATGTTAATATTTTATAGCATTGAGTATTCTTTGCATATATTAATGAAATGTATTGTTGTCAAAATTGAATCTTGATTTGAAAAATTTGACCTTTCCGTAGATTAAGGGACATTTATTTGACATTTTTAGTACATGTTAAGTGCATTCCCATGAGCATAAGAGCATATGCGTAACCCATCTTCCGAAGGCCATAAAATTTTCTCTCGAACTCATAATGAATCCATTATTTTTGTGTTAGAAATGTATTGAAGTGAAATATGCAATGAAAACATAAATTCAAGATTCAGGGGTTTTCATTTATTATAAAATTGGTCATTTTTTTGCAATGTTAGATTAATTTTTTATCAACACCACGTATGCTCTTCTCTTATGCTTTCAAGAGACCTTGAGAATCAGAAATGACTATGATTATGGATATTTTTCTAACACATTTAAATGCTTTAATGAATGTTGTATTTCTATGTTTTAATTGAGTTAGATCAAAGTTTGTGTATGCTCTTCTCTTGCACCTTTTGGTGATCTTGAGAATCAAAAGCAACTTTGATCTCTAGCTTTCTAATATTTGGATTAACTTGCAAAATTTCATCATTTAAGTTTCTTAAGGGAATTAATCTTTGAAATTATTTAATGGTCATTGATTTAAGTTTTCCATTTTTACTTAGTTAGATCAAAGTTTGTGTATGCTCTTCTCTTGCGCATTTTTTTGACCTTGAGAATCAAAAGTAACTTTGGTATTATTTTCTAACATTTTGGATTAATTTGGAAACTTAATTTCATTATTGCTTAAGGGAATGAGTAATTTAAAAACATGTTTAATGGTCCTTTGATTTAGAGTTTTCCATTACTATCACATTGGGTTACTTGTTGTGTATGCTCTTCTCTTGCATCTTTTAGACAATATTGAGAATAAAAACAACATTTAACCCTCTTTCATGATGTTTTGATCTTATGGAAAAATATTAACCTTTACGTGCAGGAAAAATACTCATTTTTCAAAGAATCGGATCTAAAAATACGAATATAGTTTGTTGCAGGTTTTCAATGATGTACAAAACCAAACTAAGCTACAAGATAAAAAAAACACCACTATTCAAAACACTATATTTGTAGGTTAGGTTAAGATCTATGTATCATCCAATTTAAACTAGAGGGAATTTCCTTGGCATAAGCCATAAAACTCATTATGAGGATTACCCAGGGAACCCCAAAGTGGTACACACCAAGAGGGAACCTTTTGGATGAAACATGAAGTGATCCCCTTACCTACTTTTCTAGTACGCCTTGGAGAGATTAGTGTCAAAACTATCTTCATGTGGCCCCAGTGAGATAAAAATAAACACATTTATTTATCATTTTATCAAAATGGGTAAAGTAAAGTCGAGGATACTACAAGGTTTAGTCGTGTTACTTCCTTGGTGAATCTGTGCTCATGAGATAATTTTTGACACCTACAGAGTGAACTAATAGGAAGCCATTTCATGTAGGAGCCAACTTTACCAAAACCAATTGTGTTTCAAAGAGATATCACAAAGAAAGAACTTTTTCAGAGTGAAAACCTTATTATTCAAATAAGGGAGAGTCCATTGAAGTTTGAGCCTAGTGTTATTCATCACAAAACTTATGACATGTTACTTTGTCTTAGTTTTTCACTTGTCATAAGAAAATACGAAACTCTATCGAAGTTACGCATAGTTTGTTTCATCACCACTTGGTCTACTCATTTTTTTATTGTTTCCAATTTGGGACGAATAAAAAATACATACGTGTGTTATTGATTGATTATGTCCATCACTTTTGCACCCTTTTACATTAAAAAAGTGTTGAGTACGTCTTCTTATCTTGATATCCATTTGATATTGATACCCATGTCAATATTTTCATCATAGTTAGGATTGATTCATCATCGATCTTCCTTTGAAGTGTTATGTTGCTTACATCACCTTGATATAATTTTTATACTTACATCTTGTTTCTCGTAAACTTGATCTAAGTGTCTATATTGTACCATTACGTTGCTCACATCTTAACAATTCCTTGGTATACTTTGGCCTTGTTTCTTTTCAAAAATTACCTCAACCTTGAAATTTTTTTTTTACATTGTTTTCGTCATATCAACACTATTTCAATACTAATATCTTAATTTCCACAAATCTTGGTTAATGTATCATTCTTTACATATAAAGATTCCTATATCTAAATCTCACCTTGGATCACCACCGGTATCCCATCATCTTCTTCTATGTGGGAAAACATCCTAGAAACCCTTCATTTTCTATGTGTGGTTCACTTGTAGAGTATTCGATCATATTTTATTCTTGGGCCACATCCTAGTAGCCCATTTTCTTCTATACTTAGGCCACATCTTAGTAGCCATTTATCTTCTATTTCTGCCTCACCTCCAGGTAGCCCTTGTTATTCCATCTTGGGGCCACATCCTAGTAACCTTTCATCTTCTACTTGTGGCTCACCTCATGGTATCCCATCCTCTTAAATTATTTGACCATATCCTCTTTGTCCATCATATCATCCTTCTATTAAAAATGGTGACAAGCCCACCATCATCTCTACCATTTTCTCATCAATCCTAAATGTTCACTCTCTTCTCCCACTTCTCAGGATCATACTGATTATGCATTACCTAGTATGGATCAAGTAAAGATAAAAATTTGAAGCACTCCAAATATCCAAGTGAATCCAACTTTAAAAAGTCTAAAAATGAAATGAGATTCAAGAATACACACCAACACAACCATCAAATATGGCACAAAGTGTAGAAACATATGGATAAGGAACTCAAGCTCTCGCATAACAAATCCATGTTACAAAATAATTCATAGTCATTTATCAAGTATGATCTCACCACACTCATTGATATTGGAGATAATATTACCCTTGATAAACAAACATGCCTAGTCTCCCTTATCAAATAAATTGCTAACATTGTTGATGGATCCTATCACACGGAGTGACATTGTTAGTACCAACTTCCCAATCATTCATCTTCATCATCTTATCCCTTCACGATTTTCCCTTCGCACAACCATCAAAATATAAAAAAAGAAAATTAAAAAATACAAAAATGAGAAAATATTAAAACATTACAAAAAATAAAAGGTACAAGATCAAACATTCCAATCAGGTATTACATACACATCGATTTTATTTGTTCCCTTTCTTTCCATTTTTCTACAAGTCATCCACCATGCTCATCCCTTCAGGGATATTATGGTTAATTTTTTTGCAATCATTCTATGACATTTAACTCTATAGTATCTATTTGACCTTATTCTTTCATCACCTTAGTAAATTAAAGAATGACTAACATCTTAGAGATCCTATCACTATCTACATATAATAGACTTGTTGTAAAGAAATTTTGGAAGTATTATTTTACATTAGCCAATGTCTTCATCAAAATCACTTCCAAATCCTTCCATCAAGCCATCAGTGGTTCTTAACCCCTTGTCAAAACAATTGAGAGAGCTGAAATAAGTTTTCAGAAAGTAAAAAATCAATCAAAAATCAAAAGAAAAATCAAATCAATATATAACTCTCTCTTGGGGTATTTCTAATATCTTTATCGGGACTATGGATGCCTAGCTGACAATAGAGCAATGTTGTGACTAGAATCAAATACATCTCTATTAGGGCTATGGACTTTTGACTAGAAGAAGAGAAATGTATGACTCTCCTTCCACCCTCCATTCACAAATCACCTATAAAATGCAAACATTTCTACACATTGTCTAGTGTGTCTCACTTGCTCTCTATAGTATCTTCCCTTCAAGAGGTAATTAATGTCCATGTGCACACACTAGATCTCTATGAGAAAACAAGATTAGTATGTTACCAAGTGTTGCTTGGACCTTGTTCAGACTCTTGCTTTAGGCCATATATTGTGTCATGATTTGTTCCTTTGACTAATTAATTTTTCATTGCGAGCATTCTAGCTACATTTTCCATATCCTATCAAAACTATTTTATTCTTATATTTCATTTAGAAAATCCATGTGTATAAGATTGCCTTTTTAATATATTTGAGGAAACTTTGTCCCTTCCTTTCACATAAACAATCTTCTACTTATTCTATCATATGATTCTTGATTAGATTGCACTAAGGGCATGCTTTCTCCTTCATAACACTTCATTGGTTTTGATTTCATCATCACGTTGAACCTATCTATCTTGGACTTGATCCATATTATCTTCCTCTTCTAAATATGTGTGATATTTTCCTTTGTACATTCCCATCTAATGCTAGGGACATCTTCACTCTCTTGCACAAACACGTGGTGTTCTACCATTGTACATTCCCATCCATCACTAGGGAATATATGTTTCTTCATTTTCATGTACCTAGCTTTGGAAAAATTTCAAAAAACCCTAAAAATTCACAAAATCCAAAACATTGGTATAAAATTCAAAAATCCACAAAATTGTAAAAATCAATTTTTTTCAAAAATTGGTAAAAGCAGAATGTAACTAAAGCTTGTATTAATGCATTGTACTAAAACATAAAAATTTTTCCTATAAAACATCTTTCTTTGATTCTAGCTTGTTTTTGTGCACGACTCATGGATCATTTGGATCTACCCCATTAAAAAATCTAGTCTGCTTGTTATGCTTGTACTATCTTGGCACAACAAGTTTCCTAGTACTATTTCATAGTGCATGAATGCTTTTTCATTGGACCCCTGAGTCCTCATTTTTTTCCCTTGCATGTATCCTTTCATGGGGCACCATTTTTACCATTATCATTACACTTGAACATTCGGGAACTGAAGCTTTCTAGCAAAAATAATTGTGTAACCTGTCTTAAACGTCGTTTGTTTGAGTATGCGTGTTTGTACTTTTTCCCCTATTATCTTATCTTGTTTACTTTCTCATATTGCATTGTAGTATTTATGTTTCATTCCTCATATTGCATTGAGTTATTATTTTAGCAATGAAAAAATGTTTTTATTATGGATTTTCATGTCCTTATACACGTTTTTGTATGCTTATGTATAAATAAGGACTAATGACATAGATCACTGATAATAGGATGAAATAAAGTTGTTTGAACAAACATTGGATGAAATCTATTTCCATCTCCCTTCATCATCATTCTTCTTCATTATCATTTTATTTTATCAACATTATCCTTCACTTACTTAGGGTAATAGGGATCATATTTTATCCCCCCTCCCCTCCTTGTTCTTCTATCCATTTCCTTCATATTTTCAATCATCGATTGACCTATTTCATCACCCCATCAACACTCGAGGGGAATACATAACTCTAATAATTTTTATTCCACTCATTCAAAAATTTACTTTTATGTACTTCTCTACTATATTTTTAGTGGCGTCACTTACGTCACCCCAAAGAGGGGAAAATGTAGACACCTAAAATCTACTTATGTAGTTTTAATACTTAAATTGCACTAACTATCCCTTTTCCCATTAATTGATGACACTTCATCAATAAACCACCATCTTTCCTCTATTCCCATTAATTAATTACATTTCACTAATTAATTAACCTTCTTATCACTCAAGATGCTAATTAATGACCTTCTATTAATTAACGTCTATTTCTACCTAGAATAATTAATTATGCCTACTACTATAAATCAATGAATTCCTATTAATTAATTACATTTCACTAATTAATTAACCTTCCTATCATTTAGGATGTCGATTAATGACCTTTCGTTAATTAATGTCCGCTTCTACTTGGGTTAATTAATTATGACCACTAATATAGATCAATAAATCACCATTTATTGGACCAATTTTCTCTCTTAAATCCCTCGAATCACACTAATTTTCCTCTAATAAGATTTTATAAGCTTACCCTCACTATTAATTAATCACCTTTGATTAATTAAACCCCCTTTCAATTCCCACAAAGTGCACACACTTTATTAAACATACATGGCCTTTGTATTTCTTCTTTGGGGTTTATCCCACATTCATCAATTTGCTAGCCTTTCCTAAATTGAAAAGCTATAGAAGAAACCATCATCCCTACCTTTCTTCTTATACCTCATATGCATTAGTCTAAACTATATGCATTTTGATCTTGACCATTCTCCATTAGTTTGGATTATTATCTTCATCTTGCATCCATTCACTCAAAGTTGAGTAATATGGGAAGATTTAAAATGGCCTTGTAGTTATGCTTTGGCAAGATTCCATTCTCAATTCTTGAGATCAAAAAAAAATAAAATTTGATTGCTAAATGATCTATCTAGATTCATGTTTAGTTAACAATCTAAAGAGTAGAAATGGCTTAGTATTTTAGTTTGATTCATTCACATTTCATGCAATTGAAGAAGTTAGTTTCTATAAGATCTTATCTTAAAGGTTCTTGTTTGATTAGATTTTATTTGGAACTATAAGGTGTTAACTTCAATTCATATAGCATAGTTAGTTATACATGAACACACCTGCCACTTTTTTTGGTGCTCCTAGATACCATTGATTATGGGTATGTTGATGACATTTTTACCTTCACGATTGGATGGATATTACAAGGAGGTAAAACTAGATCAACCTTGAGTATGATGGGGTTTCCAAGGTACCCATGAGATGATGCTAATGGAATTTTATTGTTGAACTCCATGAAGAATGGATATAGCTCCTTTCCTACAACTAAATACGCAATCATAGACACTACACAAGATAGGATTAGTAATATGGATAGGTGGGTTACCTAGAAAAGGCTAGTTCTCAGAAGTCAAAGGACTTCCTTATGTGGATGTCAACCTAATTTTAAAAAAACTTAAGTTTATTTATGAAAATGGGATATAATGTAAGATTTATGAGAATATGTGATCAAATGTCTAACACTTATTTAGCCTATTACAAATATCTAGTTGATAATGATGATAATATGAAAGGAAATATGTTTAGAACTCAAATTTAGAATCTACGTTGGTATCCAAATTCTCGGAGAAATTAGATCCCACTAAACATGATAGGTCATCCTCCTCAGTAAATTATGAATCAGGTTCCTCGATGTAATCATCTATGAAGAATTTTTAAAGCTCCTCGGTCTCATAAAGACGTGCAAGATCGAGAATCGATTCTCGTAAGGCTAACTTCACTCTCAATGTCTTAATCAAATTCAATGTTTGTTTCTTCTAGGATGTTAAATATCATTTCGTGTTGGTATTTGAACCGGGGTAGATCAGTTTGGATATGCTTTACTTCATAGTATGCTTCCCATAACTCTTTAGTGGCCTCACGAATCTTTTGGGTGGACTTAAAAATGGTCTCAAGTATGTCAATGGGTACTTTGCATGAATGAAGTACAACTCTAAGTCATGTAGTAGATCACATTGTTCCCAATGCAAAGGATGTTAAATAATTGGTAGTGAATTGATGTTGGTGATTGGGTGGTTAGATCCTCTTATGGCCATCTAAAATCCATGCTTGACAAGATATCAGTAACATAAAAGGAAAAAGTATTTGATAAAAGCTTCTAAATGAAATCTGGTTTCTAACTAGATAGAAAACATAGAAAACAAAGGTGATTATAGGAATCACAGGTGATTCTAGTAAATGTAGGTGATTTTGAAAAATCATAAAATACTACTAAAGTGAAAGACTGGATTAGCTAAAACAATATTATGATGATCTTCTGAGAGAAAATGTGAGATTAGAAATGATTAGACATATTCATTTAAGATGAAAGAATGAAATTACTAGATAACAACAAACCTTTGATTGATGATGGGAGATGATAGGCTGACTACAATTGTGGTTGGACGAGGAACAAGCTTCTAAATAGCTTTAAGATACACGATGATGTGAACATGTTGTGTATGGATGTAATATGAAACTAATGAAACCTAACAACACTTGAGAAAGCTTGATGATGCTCCTAGATTCATTGGAATGATCCTGAAGAGATGCATGAAAATTGGTATTTATAGATCATCGGTGATTGAGGAAATCACCAAATTTCTTGTTAGTTAAATTTTGGGAGAGATATGTGTTAGGAAATATAATGTTCACATGTTTGTGGGTGATTTACCGAAAGGTAAATAATAATGTTAGTTGTTAACCGTATGGTTAATACGGTAAATATTGTTAATATTATATTGTTAGAAATAACAATATAATATCTCATATAGTTTACTATTATATTGTACGTGAGTTTAGTTGTTGAACTAACTCACCAATACAGAGTTTAGGAGATATTGTAGGAAGTTGGTTTTCCTATTGATATGGCTATATAATAGCTTGTGAATGTAATTCTATAATATGATGAATAGAATATCTTTTGTTGTGTTAAATATGGTGTTGTGCTCACATTTGGTATAAGAGGAAGGTGCAGTCTTGCGATGGAGGATTAAAATATGATAATGGGGCAATGTTATAGTCCATAAAGTTGCCTCAGATCTATGAGTAGCACAAGGAAACTTTATAGATAAATTTTCTGAGTGGTGAGTGATTAATTTATATCTTAGAGGTCATTTTAGTGAATAGATATTTTTGTGCATCGATGCTTCAGCTGTGTATGTTCTGTTTCTAATTTATGCATGCACACTATCATTTATATGTGTCCTAGTTCATGACTACTCTCTCACTGAGTGTTTGATTAGTGTTCTTGCTTTGGAATTATCACCTTCAGCAAGCCAAGGTGTATTCATTCTTCCTGCTATGCATGTAGACCTGACACATGCTTCTCCATAGTCATTCTGTGCATCTTTATTAATTCTAAGAGATCACGCAATCGATTGACAGATGTACATATAAAAATTTGGTAGCAATACATATTTCTTCATATGTGTGTAATTGACAAGTCTTCACGGCCAAGCTTAGAAATTGAAGGCACCATCTGAACCTCCCAAACAAAGATCATTGTTGTCTGCGCAACAACCACAATAGTTATTCGCTCTAGTCGAGCCACTAATGTCGGCCACAGCTCCATGCCCACTACCACCAAAGCTCTGGACACGTGTCTTCCACATCTTGGTTGATAGATTTGTAATGAAACGTCTCAGTTCATTGATCCTCATCTTCCGTTGTTGAATCAATCTCTGAAGTTACATTGAAACCGCCTCCTACAAGTCTTCTTTGCTGGAAATTAAAATAAAAACTTTTGTTATCAAATATTCATGGTAAAATGGTATGGTTTCTATTTCTATTGTCTACTTACATTGAATCTTCTACTACCTCGGCACGTGTCCCAAGTATCTTCATTCAAATCTCCAAGTTTTAACTTCACCGTTCATTAGCATTTTGTATAAGGTGAGTCAATAATGCCAATTGTGATTATTTGTTTGTGTCAATGTCTAGTTGGTTAAAATATTTAAAGGCATTTATGATATTGCTTTTAATATTCAAAATTCAAATAGGCATAGGGTCTAGGGATTTAATAAATATTGTCAATTATTCTTTCAAGTCTTGTGTCATCATATCTTATTTGTCTTTAATATCAAAATAATGGTGTCGAAAAATATGATAGTCATTCATCATCAAATGTTAAGTGTCATCATCATTTTATCGCTTGCAAGTCATGTTAAGTCATGTGTTAAAATTCTAGTCAAAAATTGATTCATTCTTGTCAAATTAATCAGAGTCAAAGAGTCAAAAATATATTTGTGTCACTTTGTTATCATCATTTAGGTGATTATTAGGAAAATTGTCTCACGAACACATTTTCGGTGTTACCTAATGTCTGAAAAATAAAGTGTTTCACATTGCGGGAGGGAGAGCAAAGAATAATCTCAATGTGGAAACATATGTGCATCATGTTCACATTTTTCTGAGCTAGCAGCATGACAATGGAGGACGGAGGCATCGGAGGTTAGAGGACAACCAACGACCTCTCGTCAATCACCAATGATGAGGCCACATGACGCTGTGGTGATAGTGTGTGTGTGAGTTTTATTTCAGCGTTGCAGTTGATTTCAGTTGTGTGCTTCAGTTTTTACAATTTGTAGTTTTCAATAAGTGGAAATTTCACATTGAGGGGGGAACATGATCAATATGATCCAATGTTCCATTTCATTTTTTCAGTTTAGTATGTGGCTATTCCAATTTCCCCAATTCAAAAACATAGTAAAGAATAGATATCACAGTGAAAGGCAATATCATGAGTCTTGATGAGGTAGAACAGTCAGATGTTATCTTGTTCGTACCTAGGTTTGTGGTTAGCCTCCTAAAAACCTTTGAAGGCTCCTTAGATGTGTTCCTGCTTGAGTTCCCACACTGCTAGGTTAGATGTGTTCCCTGGAGTGATTGGTTGATAAGTAGATGATTCCTGAGCATGTTCCCATCCTCATCGGCTAGATGTGTTCCCTAGAGTACATGGTTGATAAGAAGTTGATGTGGTCCTTATTCTACCTTCAGTTCAAGTGTGTGCCAAGATCATGAGCACGCAGAGGTGGCAAGCTATAGAGGAAGTGTGAAAGTTCTTTTGTTACCATGTAAACATTAAGGGGGGGAATGTTAGGAAATATAATGTTCACATGTTTGTGGGTGATTTACCAAGAGGTAAATAGTAACAGGTTGATATTTACCGAAAGGTAAATAATAATTTTAGTTGTTAACCGTATGGTTAATACGGTAAATATTGTTAATATTATATTGTTAGAAATAACAATATAATATCTCTTATAGTTTACTATTATATTGTACGTGAGTTTAGTTGTTGAACTAACTCACGAATATAGGAGTTTAGGAGATATTGTAGGAAGTTGGTTTTCCTATTGATATGGATATATAATAGCTGTGTGAATATAATTCTATAATATGATGAATAAAATATATTTTGTTGTGTTAAATATGGTGTTGTGCTCACAATATGGAGGGATAAACTTACTATTTTGAAGTATAGTGCTTGGGATTTCAAAGATGAGAGTGGATTTGTGTTAAGATGTCAAGGGGATGGAGTTAGATGTGGATAGAAGTGGTTAGGATAGATGTGGGATAATTTAGAAGGTTTCCTAATTGATCTAGTCATAACTAGTGAGAAGCAATAATTTTTCATAGGGATAAGTTAGAGGTGGTTAGGATGGATATTTAGAAGGTTTCCTATTTAAACTAGTCATAACTAGTGAATCAGGTCGAGTTCACATGGTGAGGTGTGAGGGTGAAATGGAATATCTATTTTAATTAATTAATTAATTATCCAAGGGAGGGGGATGTGATTTAGGGAATGTGAGGTAAATGATTAATTAATTGATTTATGGGGTGTATGGGTAATTACCTAGGTTTAGGGATGTTTAAATGATGTGACAAGAAGTCTAATCAAATTGCTTAAATAGTGATTATTTATGGGAACTTAGGTTGTGAAATGGTATGTGCACGATGTATAAGTGATTATTTATGTGGGAACAAGATGTGTAGATTTTTGGTGTCTACATGGTAATATGTAATCTTGTAAAGATGAGAAAATATTCTCCAGAGAAGGCTGGTTCCTATTCCTCTGATTATTATGTAGGAACAAGATGTGTAGATTCCAGTGTCTACATGGTATTAAATATGATTCGATGCACACAAAATTGATGAATTATGCAAGAGGGATTCATAGTCAAAACATATGTATATTCCAAACCTAATCTAACTTAGCAGAGCAAGGAGATTAGGGTAAGAAAATACAAATGCATATAATGAATAAAACCTAAAAGCTACAAAGGTGATGCACCGAGGAATGTTAGACACATCAATTTTGCAAATTTAACACCGAGAGAATACTCTTACATAGATGCAATACAAACACCATGCACAGTAAAACCCAAACTGCAATAAGAGATCAAAATGACAAAGAATGAATACACAAAGGTGAGAGGGTCGAGAGTCAATCACAACACATATATTATTGCTCAAGAGTCGATACAAAGAGATCATGACAACAATGAATACATGAGAGGGTTGAAGAGGCAAAAACACATACTATTATTACAACCCATATGGGAGGTTTGAAAGCTCCACAAATTCTCTGGCAAGCGAGGGAATAAGGGAGGATGCAAAACAAAAATGTCCGACCCTTTAAAGGAGCTCTTCTTTACAATATATATCAAGAAATGAGAGAGGGAAGAGAGAGGAAATCCAGAATCTGCCCCAACCACTTCTTGGTAGCATTTAAAATCATCTCATTATGACAGAAGCGGCGGATCCTAGCAAAATGGCGGGCTGTCTAACAGGAGCGGCGAGCTGTCTGCTGCATTAAAGTTGGTTGTTGAAGCATTACTTCTGTCTATCACCACGCGTCAGAGACGTTTTCTTAATTTTCTCCCTCCAAACTACACCAAAATGTGAGATTGATCCTAGAATCATGTAGAGAATTTCAACAGCTTTCCGTTGATATAAAGAACGTGCAAATCCGAGCTCTGGATCGAAAGATACGAAGGTCTGAAGATTTAGGGCACAAAACAGCAAGAACAAAGTTTTTAAAATCTTTTCCCACACTCTTGCCATCCGGACGACACATGGCAGGCCCCGATTCACCTAAGCAATTTTCTCTCTCCACCTTTTTGTGGGCTTTTCTTGTGGGCCCCTTAAACTTGGACACGTGGCACTATTTCATTGGTTCGACTGCTCAAAACTCGCCCCTTTGACTTTTGGACCTTTTTCCTTAGTGACACGTGTCATGCTGTGATTTGTCCACGGCCTACCGCTGATTTTCACATCCACCGCATCTTTTTGTCCCGATGTCCCAAGGTTCATGGGACATAATCCTCCGATCCACCCGAAATGGGCTTCCTCGTCCCTTTTCTCGCCGGTGACACGTGGCGTGATCTCGATTGGCTTTTGCCTCTTTCGCTATCCGCCCCGCGCATCCCTTTGTCCCAAATGTCCTAGTGCTTTGTCTAGGACAAATTCTTCCGGCCGAACGGCCGGCTTCACATCCTTCTCGCGCCCATTTGTCCCACTTGCTCCCCGTAAATGACTTGGACAAATTTTCTTTCTTTTGGCCGATTCGGCATTTCACGCCTATTTGTCCCAGATGTCCCTTTTCTGTTTGGGCCACCTGAGGCTTTTCGCCGATCCGCGCCTTCCGTATAATTGTTCCAACTGTCCCAAAGGTGGCCTTGAGCAGACTTAGCCAATTTTACGATTTTCTCCCGAATCAATCTACTTGCTTGAACTAAAAACTCGATGCATGTTATCAAATTAACTCGGGGTGAAATTTGGATAACAATTTGGTGACTTTTCGGGGTCACCTACCCCGCTAGGTAGAAGATCAATGGCCTTTAGCGATCCATCGGGCATGGAGTCATAAGCAATAACCTCGAAATGAGCCTCGATGCTGCAACTCCTCTCTCGAGAGCACGCTGAATCAGTAAAAACTCAATGTAGAGCAGTGACAAAACTCAAAGCCAAAGCACTTAGGGAAATCTGAAACCTAACTACAACAAGACAATGTGCATACGCACTTAGAGGAATTGAAATCTAGGCTAATATTTACAAGGGTGAACCTTTTATTTTCAGTAGAATAATGTTTGAGATAGATTCCATTTACCGAATCTGAGTTCTTCACCATCCAATGAGGCCAATTGAAAGCATTGCTATTCTCTTTACATTCCATGACCATGTAGGGGCCACTCCAAATGGCATCAAACTTGGAATGCCTTCCCGGTTTTGCCCGATCCGCATCCCATTTCGTAACTAGGTCCCCTTCCCGAAGGTCCTTGCTTTGCTTTCTTATCAAACCATCTTTTCACTAAGGCCTGATCTTTCTCAATTGTTTGAACTGCACGTTCTCTAATTTCTTCCAATTCCATCAACTCTGCATACCTAGCCTCCATTGGTTCGAACTCAGCCAACTCCAACTGCTTCATGAACTCCAATGCAGTGCAGTTCTAATGATATAGGCAATACTGCCTCTTTTCCATAGACCAACTTGTAAGGGGAATTACCTGTAGACCTCTTTGGTGTTATTCTGTCAGCCCATAATGCTGATTTTAGCTTGGTATGCCATGTTCTTTGATTTTCATCCAGAGTCCTCCTGATGATTCTTAGCAAATTTTTGTTCGTGGACTCTGCCTGTCCATTACCCTGTGGGTAATAATTGGAAGAGGTGCTCAAGTAGATTCCATTCTTGACAGCCCATTCTGTAATCTTGGAACCTACGAATGCCAATGCATTGTCTGATATGATAGTGGCCGGCACACCAAACCTGGTCACTATTCCTTCATAAAATTCTAGTATATTAGACTCGTTTGCCTCTTTGAGCGCTACTGCTTCAGTCCACTTGGTGAAGTAGTCCGCTGTGAGAATCCACTTGTGGCCTTGGCTTGAGTTTGGGTTGATGACCCCGATGAAGTCCAATCCCCATTGCAGAAATGGTTGGTCAACCAAGATTGGGTGCAATGGAAGCGCTGCTAGTCTTTCTTTGCCTGTGAAGAGTGCACATTTCTTACACTTTCTTATCCATGTATAGTAGTCATCAACACCGTGGGCCAATAATACCGCCTTTATTATCTTGAGAGTCATTACTCGTGGGGCAAAATGTCCTCCGAAATCTCCATCGTGAAAATCTCGTAACACCCTCTCAATTTGACCTATCCCAATGCACCTCAATAGAACCCCATTGATGTCTTTCTTAAACAAAACACCATCAACAAGCACATATGGAATGGCTTGTAATCTGAAGTATCTCCTCTTTGCTTTGCTCATTTCTGGAGGGCATAGTCCTGTCTGTAGGAAGTGTATCATATTCTGAGTCCAACAAGGAGTAGGCACATCATCATTTTCATGTTCTTGACCATCTTGTAGTACCAAGATAGTCTCTTTTTCATCACCTGCTTCAACCTGTTGACTCAAGGCTAGCTGCTCACATAGTCCCTTTCCACGTACTAGTTTTGTGACCTTGATCTCGATGTCATATTCCATGACACGAGTGATCCACCTTGCACGCTTCTCATTCAGATCCTTGTTTAGAAGGAAGTCCTTGACTCCCACATGAGAGACCAATAATTGGATCTTGTTGTTTGAGACTAGGTGCTTGAATTTCTTTAAACTCCTGATCACTGCAAGTACATGCTTTTCAATGAAAGAGTATCTAGTTTCGTATTCCTCCAAGCCTTGACTGAAGAAAGCAACTGGTTGTTCTAATCCTTCTTTGTTTTGTTGTGCCAGGATTGCAGAAATTGTGTCTCCACCACCGAAGGCATATAGATGAAGTCCTTGGAGAAGTCTCGGATTGACGAGAGTCAGGGCTTGAGATATAGCCTCTTTTATTGCCTCAAAACTTGCCTTGCCTTCAGATGTCCACTTAAATGCCATGCTCTTCTTTAACATCAACGTTATTGGCTTTACGAGAGCTGCAAAGTTTGGAACAAACCTGTGGACAAAATTGATCCTTCCCAAGAAGCTTTGAAGAGCCTTCTTGTGACTTGGCAATGGCAATGCTTGAATTGCTTCAACCCGTTCTGGGTCAATCGTCAACCCTTCCTTTGAAACAATATGGCCTAGAAGTTTTCCCTCGTGAGCCAAGAATATGCACTTTTTGGGATTCAATGATACCCCAAATCTTCTACATCTCTGAAATACTTGCCTCAAATGACAGAGGTGATCCGCTGCATTTTTTGAGAATACAGTGATGTCACAAGATATATCAAACTATTTTGTTGATCAACCCCTTAAATGCCATATCCATTGCCCTTTGGAAGGTGGCTCCAACATTTGATAGTCCAAATGGCATCTTCTTGAGGCATAGGTCCCCCATTTAGTGGTGAAAGCCGTCTTTGAATTGGTCATCTTCTTTCACCATCACCCGATTATACCCCGAGTAGCCATCTAGAGAGAGAATCTCTCTCGAACCGGATACTACTTGCAATATTTGTTCCATCAAGGAAGTGGGTAATGGTCTTTGAGAGATGCCCTATTGAGGTCCCGAAATCTACACACAACCTGATTTCTCCGCTCTTCTTCCCGACTGAACCAAGTTTGCAACCCAACTTGAGTGCTTGATCGGGAATATAATGCTTGCCTCTATTAGCTTATTTAGCTCTTTCTTCATTAGAGGCTCAATGTGAGGGTTACAGTGTCTCGCTCTTCTTCCGATGGGCTTTAGCATCCGATCCAATTCTATGGTATGTTGTGCCAACTTCGGATTGAATCCTCTCAAGTCTTCATAGCTCCAAGCGAAGACATCTGAAATTCTTGGCAAAGCTGTATGAAATCTGATTTCTCTTGCTCAGTGGCCACTTTACCAATTTGAAGTGTTTTGCCTTCCCAACCTGAATTGGCTCTCGAATCTTCTCTCTTGACTTGTATGTTAGCCTTTTCCTTACGGAACTGGTCGTTAGGGTTGAAGATAGACTCCAATGTTACTAAACCCTTAGGAAGCTTGTTTGTCCATAGCTGCACTACTTGATCCCCATACTGCTGCTCTAATTTGTCCTGATTTCTAGCTGAGAATTCAGCCTCTTCCTGTAGAAAATTGAAGATCTGTTGATCGTTCTCAAACACCGCCACTTGTGTTATTATCTGAATCATGGCCTCACAATCACATGGATATGTGGCTGTGTTTTTTCCCTTTTGATGTTGTCAACCACATCAAACGTTGCTCCAACTGCTGCGAGCCTATCCACGGCTTCATTTTTCTTCCTGGGTATGGACACAATGTTGAAAGCTTCGAAATCCTCAATGAGGTCCCATACCCTATTCTTGTAGCTCCTCAGCAAGTCGTTCTTCATAGCATGTTGTCCTCTAACTTGGTTGACGATTAGCTCGCTATCCCCGAACACCTACAAGTTATTTATCCCTTTTTCCTAGCCCAATGAAGTCCATGAATCAAGGCCTCATATTCAGCTGTGTTGTTTGAACAAGAAAACTGGAAACGAAAAGCTGAATAATATTTGATGCCTTGAGGTGAAACAAGCATGGCTCCACCTCCTGCACCTTGCCTACTCCTTGATCCGTCAAAAAAAACCGCCATACCTCATTGTCATCATTATGGCTTGGCTTGGTGATGCTAGGAACAGGTTGATTTTCTTCGTATACAATAGACTCCCACTGTATTCTTCTTCTACTTCTTGATAGGGATCAAAAGCATGTATCTTGTTTGCCCATTCATCAAGAGTTAGGTCCTGGATACTTCCAACCTTGGTGTCAGCCTCACCAGTACTAGGGTGATCTTCTTGATCAAATGCTGAGCAATTGGCATTAATCTGACTAGGAGTGTAAGGCTCAATATGGAAGTTTGCAATAGGTTCGACCTAATTGTAGCCTTAGTTCCATACCTTGTTCTAAATAAAGATGTGAGACCAATCAAAGAGACAAATACCCCCAATCTTGGCTCATGAAGTCCCTTGACAAGCAAAGGGCAAAGAGTGGTGGAAGGTCTATGATTGATATATCTTGTAAGACAACAACATTTGACATGCATGCAAGGTAAGACTCAAGTTTTTAATCACTCCAATCACTATTGCTATTGCTGTCCCATCCAATCGCACTACCCCTTTAGATATTACTTCATATTGAGACCCAAATGATCAGCTATTTGCTTGGGCATCACTGAGCTACTTGCCCCGAATCAATCATGCAATTGTGTACTAGTTTATCCCCAATGATTAATGAAACATAGAAAGGAGGGGGCTTCAACATTTTACCTTGTTGTGCTCCATGACTTCCTTCAGGCCGGGCAGCATTTGTAAGCACTTTTCTCTGCATCCGAACCTCACTGATTCAAGTTGGCCAATCCTTCATGGCAGCTTGCAGCAGATCTCTTTGTCCTGGGATGGATAGGGATTCCCACATTGATATATTGACGTTAGTCTTCTTCATCTGTTCAATGATACTGAATGGGGATGAAGTATCCTTTTGTTGTCCCTTGGTTTGCACACTTACCCTTGCACGTGGGCAGCAACAGCTGGCATTTGAGTTGGCCTAGGGGCTGTTCTTGGCTGCCTTGTGCATTTGAAACTAGACTTTGCTTGCCAATCATTTGTGGAGCCATGGAAGGTTGTGGATTGGCTGGGGCTAATGGCTGTTCTTCACCCAAATTTCTCCTCTTTGACCTTGTGTTGGCTGCAACACCTTGAGAAACTACTGATTCATGCCACAGAAATCTTCCGCTTGCCAGTTCACCAATGTGGTGTCATTTGGGGCTGATTGCTGTTGGAATGTTTCTGTTGTTGACTGTTTCCTTGACTGCCCTCACCCTCCACACCAGTAGTTGTCACCATCAGTGCTTGATTGAGAGCACCATTGAAACACATGGATTGGTTATGAGGCTCGTTGCATGGAAAGCACCAATCATATTCCTGAGCAATGTTGTTCTGTGTTGGCACTAATGCCTTAGAGGCAGATATGGCATTTGGATTATAGGGCTGGAATGGTCTATTAGCGGGAGGCCTTGTTTGATTCATATTTGCAGCTGGATTAGGTGGTCTTTGTGGTTGGTATGGCTGCCTATTAGGCTGAGCTTGGGGTTGATAGGAAGGTCTGAAACCTTGGGCTTGTTGCCTTTTAATAGTAACTAGCTCATTTCCCAAATTTTGCAATCAAGCTTTCATGACCTCTGGAGTTCATTTGAAGCACTAGAGATGAAGTGAAGCTTCACTTGAACTCGATTTCTAGGGGGGAACAGAGCCAAAGTGGGTGCTTGACTAGTGCTTGGATTTTCTAAGTTTGGATACAAGGGCATGGGAGGCCTAGGAGCCATTTTACCAACTTGAATAAGACAGTTTTCAGCTCTAATGGCAATGCTATAAGCCATAGGGATTGTTGTGCCTCCCATGGACTGAATTAACATAGAAATATCAGAATTCAAAGCTTTAAGGTAATATAGAAAAGCACCTTCTGGTCGTTGGCCTGACTGCCACTGGAATCCTATCCCAAGACCTTTGAAATCTGAAGTTGAAGTCGGTCAGCTGCTCGTTGGGGGCTCTCTTGATAGTTGTCAGCTGCTCCAAAAGAGACAAGTTGTCTCCCTTCTCTCCAAATTGCTCATGAAGTGCAATACACAACTGATTCCAGTTTGTGATAGAACCAGCTCCAAGGCTCCTAAACCATTGTAATGCTTTACCCTTGAAGGAAGATGCCAGTAATTTGACAGCCACTTGCATTTCATTGATTTCATGGATTGCACAAAGGTTAGCAATATCTTTAACATGATCACCTGGAGTAGTCTGATTTTCTCCAGTGAAGTAGGGAATGTTCTTCAAGGCTGCAATAGGAACTGGATGTTGTGCATTGAGAGCAAGTGGGCTGCTGCCTATGAAGTTGACGTAGGGATTGTTCTGAGCCATTCTAATCGGTCTTAAAACCCTTGTATACTGAATGAAAGGCCTATCAGGTGGAGGAGTTGAGAGAGTTCTGTTTGGTGGAGATGGAGACCTTTGAATCCTTCTTCCTCTTTTCCTTCTTCTTGGAGATAACTGTAGGTATTCAAACAACACTTCTTCTTCTCCAACTCTTGACCTTGTGGTGATTCTTCTCATGAGTTTTCAGGCCTGCACTACTGAAACCAGTTGATTCTTCCCTGTGGAGTCGCCAGATATGCAAATAATAGCTCTTATAAGCAAGAAAACTGCAGCAGATGCATATCAACTTTGCTGCAATAAAAATGAGACCTCTAAGTCCCACCGGGCGTGCCAAAACTGTTGTTGTAGACTCACAACACCCTAGATGCAAATCAGGCTTCTAGGTTGATGTTCGCATCCAGCAGGATTGCACAACATGGAATCCTTTCTCCAAGCGTGGGACTTGTAAAGATGAGAAAAGATTCTCCAGAGAAGGCTGGTTCCTATTCCTCTGTTCAGATGCACACAAAAAAATGCAGAGGGTTTGCTAAAACCTAATCTAACTTGCCAAGGAGACAGGGTAAGAAAATGCATAGAATAAAACCTAAACTACAAAGGTGATGCACCGAGGAATGTTAGACACTCATTTTGCAAATTTAACACAAACCACATAGATGCAATACAAACACCATGCACAGGTAACCAAACTGCAATAAGAGATCAAAATGACAACAATGAATACATGAGAGGGTTAAGAGTCAATCACAACACATATATTATTGCTCAAGAGTCGATACAGTACATTGCAGTGGCCAAGAGGCAAAAAGACTGGCATTACAACCCATATGGGAGGTTTGAAAGCTCCACAAATTCTCTGGCAAGCGAGGGAATAAGGGAGGATGCAAAACAAAAATGTCCGACCCCTTAAAGGAGCTCTTCTTTACAATATATATCAAGAAATGAGAGAGGGAAGAGAGAGGAAATCCAGAATCTACCCCAACCACTTCTTGGTAGCATTTAAAATCATCTCATTATGATAGAAGTGGTAGATCCTAGCAAAACGGCGGGCTATCTAACAGGAGCGGTGAGCTGTCTGCTGCATTAAAGTTGGTTGTTGAAGCATTACTTCTGTCTATCACCACGCGTCAGAGACGTTTTCTTAATTTTCTCCCTCCAAACTACACCAAAATGTGAGATTGATCCTAGAATCATGTAGAGAATTTCAACAGCTTTCCGTTGATATAAAGAACGTGCAAATCCGAGCTCTGGATCGAAAGATACGAAGGTCTGAAGATTTAGGGCACAAAACAAGCAAGAACAGGTTTTAAAATCTTTTCCCACACTTTGCCATCTGGACACACGTGGCGCAGCCCCCGATTCGCTAAGTAATTTTCTCTCTCCACCTTTCGTGGGCTTTTCTTGTGGGCCCCTTAAACTTGGACACGTGGCACTATTTCATTGGTTCGGATCGCTGCTCAAAACTCACCCCTTTGACTTTTTGGACCTTTTTCCTTGCAACACGTGTCATGCCGTGATTTGTCCACGAGCCTGCCGATTTTTCGCGTCCACCACGCCTTTTTGTCCTCGGATGTCCCAAAGGCTTCGCGGGACAGAATCCTCCGATCCACCCGAAATGGGCTTCCTCGTCCCTTTTCTGGCTGGGTGACACGTGGCGTGATCTGATTGGCTTTCGGCTCCTTCGCTATCCGCGTCCCGCGCGTCCCTTTGTCCCAAATGTCCTAGTGCTGAATTCTTCCGGTTCGCCCGATTCGGCCGGTTCGCATCCTTCGCGTCCATTTGTCCCACTTGCTCCCGGTAAAGGACTTGGACAAATTTTCTTTCTTTCGGCCGATTCGGGCATTTCACGTCTATTTGTCCCGGATGTCCCTTTTCTGTTTGGGCCACCTGAGGCTTTTCGGCCGATCCGCGCCTTCCGCGTATAATTGTTCCAACCGTCCCAAAGGTGGCCTTGAGCAGACTTAGCCAATTTTATGATTTTCTCCCGAATCAATCTACTTTCTTGGAACTAAAAACTCTCGATGCATGTTATCAAATTAACTCGGGGGTGAAATTTTCCGAGCTATTTCAAAACATAAAAATAGGTAAGATAAAGGTTATTTTGGAAAGGTCTTAAAGAGGAGGTACACCAATAAATCCAGGAATGTTTGCTTTTCGAAAACAACAAGGAAAAACATAAATTTCTATCTAGGCCATTGTAACTTCTTCTTAGAGCATGTTTTGGTCTGATTTTTTTGATAGGTCATGAGCTCAACCCTAGCACTAGATATCACCACAAATCTGATGGGAAAATATAAATAGTAAAAAAATTGGCGAGAGGGCTAGTTTGATGGGCGAAATCAGCTTGGGTAAAAATGGTTACACACGGATGAGTTTTTCTATAACACTACATTCCAAATGTCCATTGGTAAGTCACATTTTAAAGCTTCATATGGATATAGTTCTCACTCCTTTATTGATTTAGCTATGACTAATAGTAGGGTTTTAAGGGAAAAATATTTGGTGTAATAGAGTCATGACATCTTAGAAGTTCTCAAAGAAAACCTCCAATATGCCCTTCCTTACAAACTTAAAACAATTTTGGATTTCTTACTTAAACCATTAACTAATTAACCATCCATTAATGTGTCCACAACATTCAATAAAATACATGCAATCAATCATGAACAAGAGAAGTAACACCATAACACAATATAAGTGGGAAAACCTCAATGGGAAGAAAACCACTAAAAATTCTTATTATATTACTCAAATCAAAAGTATTTAGTGAAGCACCAACTTCACAAGGAGCACCAACCCCTACTTTAATAGAGCACCAACCCTACAAGGAGCACCAACCCCTAGTTTTATGAAGCACCAAATCCAAAAGGAGGATAAAACCCCCTAAGATAATTAAGAACCCACTAAATCACCTTTTATGAAGAATATCTATGATGTCTTTTTTTCTACCACAACTGATTAAGATCACTAATTCAGCTCACCCACCTTAAAACCATTGTTCAAACCTTAGCTTCTCAAACTTGCTCTATATTTCACTTTCTTCACTTCTCTTTGCTTAAAACCTTGTGAAAACACTCTTAAAAAATTATTCAACCTATCATACACTCTCTCAGATCTCAATACATTCCTTGTTACTTTCAAAACACTCACACATAGGTCACACTTTTCCCTCTTTCTCAACTAGTGCAAATTTGAATTCAAACATGCACTTTATACCCTTCTCAACTCTCAAACACACACCAAGTTTGTTTCCCTCCTTTGGTTGAACCAAATAAACTTTAAAAATCCATAAATTTTCATTAAAACATTCACATATGACCCATATAGGTCAGCCATGCCCAAAACCATCAACTTGCACCAAAAAAGATCTCAAAACCCCATCACTAGATGAGTAAAATCCACTAACACCAAAAACCATGATTATTAAAGCTCTAAAATTAATCAAACATGTAATATAATATAAAATCATCATGGTCTCAAATTTTTTGGACCAATCAAATAATTCATAACATAGACCAAAAGGGTCATATCCTTCACAAACATTTGTTTCCATTACCATGTATTTCACCTTTGACCTCAAGACACTCTAAATCAACTCAAATATGGCTATGGAATGTAACCAATATATGGAATCCTCATGGACTTTAAATTATGTCCATGTAATTTATAGCTCATGAAACATCCATAGGTTCAAACCACAACTACTTTCCTCTTCTCCAAATCATGTTTCCCAAAAACTAGTTTTGCAAACTCAACTAGTTTTACCCTTTTTAACACTTTCAAGACCTCAAAATTCATTCAATATGAAAAAATTCATCCCTCTTCACTTTCCATGTGATATCAAGCATCAAATCAATCCATATCATGCTTCATTCACTTCATTCTTTCAACTTAAGCAATCATGTCTTCAAAAACAAAGAAACCTTCTTCTCCACAAAATGACGTGGATGACCCATCAAAATCATCATCATAAAGAAAAAATTATACAAATGGAAAATTTAAATCCTCTTTCCATAACATATTTTAACTCCTTCCAACTCCAAGTGGAAGGCCTTCAACCAAGCCATCTCTGCAACAACTTGAAACTTGCCCCAAAACTGCCCTTTGACTAGTCTTCACAAATAGGGCACACTTTTCCATTTAGAAGCATCACCATGACCTGAAACCACCATTTACATCAATAAAAAAACTCATATACTAAAAACAATGTCCATTTATTTTTCAACTCCTTTGGACAACCTTTTCCCAAACTAACTTCTTCATAAACATGCATGTTTGAGTGGGGTCCACTCATCACCAAAACCACTACCATACCTTTCTAAAACCTGGAGGAGTCCTCTAAATCATCCAATAATCATAATTTCACTATCAATAAATTATAGGCACTTATGAAACAAATCTCTCATACCACTTTTGAGCTAGGGTTTCAAGCACACAAAAAGTTGTTTACCTTCTTAACATTCATTCATAAAAATGTGATGATGAAATGACCTCATTATTTTTTTGAAACCTTATAGACTAAATTTATAAACATCCTTAAAATCCACAAGGTCCCATGAAAATCACACAATTCATGGTGAGCATCGAAGGTGTAATTCAAGCTAGAAAACACCTTTTTAGACCTTGTTTCACATAAAACATCATAACTTGTAAAATCCTCTTCATAATGACTCCAAATTTTTCTCACACCTCTAGGAAAATTATTTTCATCATCTCCAATCATTATAATGTCTCAAATATGTCTCCATCTTCTCATCCCATCTCATTTACATGACTAGCCCTTAGGGTTTTACATAGTCTAGGCTAGGGTCAACTAAAATAACATCATAACTCATATTGAAACATCTCTAAAAGGTCCTAACATACCTGAAACATCATGTCATGAAACAACTTTACATGCTTCCATGAGCTCACATGGCTCCACAACTCATCCTCATGCCTCCTAACACCTAGACCTAGTCTTAGATGAGCACCTGAAACTTGGTCTTCAACCTATATCTGCATCCTAAAACTCATGTGAGTGCCTAAAACTCCCCAAAAATTCTCTCCATATTTCCAACATGCTCCTCAATGTCACCAAAAAGATCTCAACCATCATGCACCATCACCTAGGCTAGCTAGGTCACCTGATTAAGGCTTGCTAGAATAAGCCATTCTCACTTAAACAACTCATACCATCATGAACACACCTGAAATCCATGTCATCATCATCATACTGAACATCCTATGACTCTAATCCATCATCCTCTTTGTCATTAATGGGATTTTACATCAATGAAAACACCTAGAACACAACATGCCAATAATCTCCCCTTTTTCATTGATGGAAAACCTCCTGAACTTCTCCCCTTTTTACATTAATGAAAAATATACATGTAATATCATGTTCTTCACCTTTCTCAGCTTCATAGGATCATATTTTGGTTGGAAACATCAACCAAAGTTTTATACTAGCTCACAAAACTTGAAATTTTTCACAAAATCTGATTTTTCCTTCTTTCCAAGCATAGAAACATTATACTCCCCTGGGAAAAGCATATACAACACCTAAACATGCCAAAAATAATGATATGAAAGAAACATAATTTTACCTCTTCTTGGAGTAATATCATCATCAAAACCATACAATTTGCATCAAAACTTATGATTGCACACCCAAAATCCTTGTTTTGACCTTTTTTTTAAAGCATAAGAAACACTATAGTAAAACCTAAATCTGATGCATATACCAATGTAAACATGCCAACAATGATGATTTCAAGGAAAAAATATTAATCTTACCACATCGCTCATCCTTTCTTGGCTTGCAAAGGCTCAAACTTGACTTATTTCCACCATATCTTGCTCTTCATAACACTTGAGGACTGAAATCCCTAAATTGAGCCTTCAGTGCATTTAGAACCAACTTGGACAAGTCTAGAAAACTAAAATAATCATATAACACACATCCTTATAGACCCCCCTGGACTCATATCATCATCACTCTAGTTGAAAATTGAAGGCACAAAAATTTTTTTCTTACCTTGTATTGTGCCATGAGAATAAATACCACTATCATTACTCTACCTTAACCATATTCTTAGTGTTTTCAATCTATATTTGAGCTAATGAACTTTCTTAAACATATGGCTTGATATCAAGTTCAATAAACTTGTAATTGGTATTCATTTTTCCTCTCTAGATTTTCAAACCATCTAGACAATCTTCAAAAAATTGTATGAGAGAGTAGAATGACTCCCCTACCTTGAACACCACACATAGCCCTATAACTCCATATTAGTTCTTCAAACAATATTGTAGCATTACATGAAACCTTGAACTTACCTTTCTCATTTTATGGTATTTATACTTGCTTCTTATACTATTGAGATGAATATACCACATAACATTTAATAAATGACTTCAAGTCACTAACAATTATCCTATTTTGATTCAACACCTATAAACACTCTATGACATATCAATGTGACACTCTACCTTTAACATATTGTACAATAATCATAAGAATATTTAGATTACCTTCACACTTCTTCACTCATTCACCTCTTTATTAGCAATCAAGGCAACCATTTATAGAGATTCAAACATTCTATCCATCTTGAACATTTGAGTAGGAAATGTATTAACTATACTATCATATTTTGATGCATACCATCCCTACAGGTACTTTTACTTTATCATTACATGTCTCTCTCGACTTTATCCTTGTATCAACATTGTCACTTTCATTTTCACTTATAGAAACACCTTTTAGAGTCACCTAAAGAACTTTCTTACCACGACCAAATAAAATTCATATTAATCATGTTTTATACTCATCTTAGATGATGCACCAACATACCTTTTACATTTACAGAATGTTATCCCGAGCCTTCACTTCACTACATATATAATAATAATTACTTGTACTTTCCTTTTACCCATGACAAGTTATTTGTTCTTCTTATGTATTTTTTTGAAGTATACATACACACAAGATCACTATATAACATATCTTAAATACCTTCCATAGGCCACCAAAACCCTTTTCTCATTCTTAATCAATTAAAACAATACTTATAGCATAGTTATGGTAGCAAAAGAAGCTCAAATTGAAAATTTTATGGGTTTTTAAATTTCCATTACTCCAAGAAACCTCTCTTTCACACTTATCCATCATACTCTTCCTTTTTAGTCATTTAAGATTTCAATAATTTTACATATCTTAACCATCACAAAAAAGCATTTGTTAAATGCACCATTTTCAAGCATCACCAACAAGATATAGCAGTACATATATTATTACATATCATAACCTATTAGGCCTTCAATTTTCTCAACATAGATTCAATAAAAATATCACTTCAACACCACAACATTTTTCCTTGTATAAACTCAAGACCATACATACAACAATCTTATTCATCCTTTTCCCAAAGACATTAAGGACATTTTATACCATATTTTCTTTATATTCACACAAACATATTAGCCCTACATTAATGAAAATTCACACTTTAAAATTTTGATGCATACACTTTTCAAGAAAATTCACCTATTTTGAGTACCCATTTGGCCATTTAGTCACCTCCATGAATCCTTGATGCATGAAACTGTATTTATAGAAAACATTACCATTTCACAATTTCACTCTTTCATTATTAGTCTCTCTCTTACCCTCTTCAAAAAAAAAATATTGTCAAGATTCCAAAAGAATTTGACTTTTTCAAGGTATTAAAACCTTCTTGAATCTCAAATACCATCATTGTTAGATGATTTTTTCCAATTTTTGTTCTTTAGTTTAATCATTTTCTCCTTCAACCAATGTTTTTCCTTCATACCACTTCTTAAGATCTCCTAACCTAATCAAGGTAGAACAATCAGATGCACAAAATTTTATTTCAAGATCTCAAAATTTGTCACATCAACACTATAATCAACATCCTTATAATGTCCTGAGCACACTTTATTTTGATTAAGAAACATAAAACCACTTACTTACTTGAATCCTCCTTAGTTTTACTTCATCCCTTTAAGAACACTACCACAACCTTCTTGAGATGATGGTCTGATCAAGTCATCATATTTGATGACTCATTTCATCTTCAATCTCTCTTTTATGAAACATGAAACTCTTTGACACATTTGAAACATGACACAATGACACCTAATCAATTGTTGATGACAATAGAGAACTCTTTTGACTCATAAGACAGACAACACCTTTATCATTTACAATACTCCATGATATGACTTTTCACTAAACAAAATTTATACTCAAGACAAAATTTATTGACTCACACAGAACAATATACATTAAAATTCATGAAGGAGTATATTTTTAACATTTAACATAACATAAACTTCTTTACTTGACCAACAAGGACTCATAACCATCTTTATGAGGTAACACAAACCTTTGTACATGTCATCAACTCTAATCACTAACTCAGACCAAGGAAAGACTCTACACTTAATTCATGACTCAACATACATCCCCTGAGATGATAACATGACCTTACACTCAATAAGTCATTATAAACTGACAACACACCATGATAAGGAAGATACAAACTTGAGAACACAATCATGCACACACATAGAGACAAATACTAAGACATAGACATAGACATTTTACAACTTGACCAACCAAAAGAACCTCAAAACATACTTAGAAGCTTAAGATAACATACCTTGACACCTTGGAGGAGACAAACATAAACCTAGACAACTCCCCTCACTCCAATGCTTCATATGAGCTAATATACCTCTAAGAAGCCTAGTAGAGGCATATGAACACCATGAATCACCTAAAATAAGGTCTTGAAGAGGTCCCAAGCCCTCTTAGACACCTAAAACCTCCTTATTTTTACTTCTATATGTACCCTAAGAAAAACCCTGTCTAGCATCACATCTAGTTCTTTGATGAGACCAATTTTGTTCCTTCTAGGCTCCCAAATCCTTCCTTGACTGTTATCATGCATCCTAAACCTTTGAAAGATTCTCTCTTACACCTTATGTCCTTAAAAACTATTGTTTTTCCTTAAGTAGTCATATGACACTCTCTAGAAACAATGACCAACTTCATTGCAACTGAAACACACCACTAAATTCTTCCCTTTGTAGCCCTCAACTTGTCTAGGTGGATCATTCAAGAAAATATAACAACATGACCTTTCTCATTGCAATTATAGCATACCACATTCTTAGCATGCTCACTCCTACTATCTCTCCATGGATGATCATCTCTATTATACCTTCTACACTCCTTTTCCTATGACCAAATCCATTACAAGTAAAACAATAACCATTGAAAGATCTTTCATACCTTGAGGCATTAGGTTGTCCTAATAGGCTTAGTTTCACATTTTTTCTTAATGAAAGTCATTTATTTCCTTCCTTGATGTTTGGTTCACCTACTTCCTTGCTTTGAAATCCTATCTTCTTTCTTCATTTCTTTGTCCTTTGACTTCAACTTTGAAGCCCAAACCAGCTCTATCACCTGCTGATTTCTGATTGCTCAAGATATCATCAAGATCCTTGGAATTTTTCAAACTTCTGAAATGATTTTTTCAAATATTAGTTATATCAGATAATATCTCTTCTTGAGAATAATCACTTCTTCCTCCTTAGATTGCAAAGTTTAGAGTCATGGTACTCATCTTTCTCTAATCTTCTCATTGACTCATCAAGATTTTTGTATGATAGCCCAATGGTTTCTTTTTCTAGAACCTTGAATCTTATTTCATATTATTTAACTTGTGATTTCAATTTCTTATTGTTCTTTTCAACATACATCAATTCAGATTGAATACAAAAGTTAATTAGATTTTAACATTCTTCTTCTTCAGAATCTTTTGCAAGATCCTGATAAAAAGTCACCTAACAATGTAGAGCCTCCACTAGTGGATATCATGGCATATTTTGATCATGAATAAGACCTCATCACCTACATCTATGTGATCATATTCAGACTTAGAATCTAAACCATCATTCTCACTACTTACTTAAGAGGAATAAGCCTCTTCCTTAATGTAAAAAATCTTCTTACCCTTCTTCTTATGATCAAATTCTTAAAATCTTCTTACTTTTACTGAACCTTATGATTTTTCTTTTCATGACCACCTTCATGATCATTATCATCTTTATTTTCATGCCTATGAGGACACTTAGTAGAAAAATGACCTACTTTACCACAATTAAAACACTTAAAAGAAGTTTTCCTTGTACTTACTAGTTCCAACATTCATTCTTCTAACAACCATGGAAAAGAGTTCTTCATCATCAATTTCAGGAGAACCATCATCAAATTTTTCTTCTTTTTTTGGTTTCTTTCAACCTTAAAAAAATCTCTTCTTGGATGGTTTGGAATCAACCACCCTCATCTCATATGCATTCAAATTCCCATGTAATTCATCCATCTTCAAAGTAGTCAAATCCTTGGCCTCTTCAATAGCAGATACTTTGGAATCAAACTTAGGAGTTAGGGATCTCAAAACCTTTTGAACAACTTATTCTTTTCACATCTTCTCCTAAACCTTTCATGTTGTTGAAAATCTTGTCAACTCTAAGAAAATATGATGCAATAGACTCATCATCACTCATCTTAAGACTTTCAAACTGATTTCTAAAAGTTTGAAGCTTAGAAATTCTTACCTTGGAGTCATCCTTCATATAGAACTTGAAGTTTCTCCCATGCTTCTTTTTTGACTTGTAGTGCATTACCTTTCCCATCTCAGATTCTCCTAGACCACACATGATAGCATTCAAGCCTTTGAATTGTCATTACTTGCCTTCTTTTCTACATGTATACTAGGTGTAGTAGTAGTGGCAAGAGTATATAACCATCTTCCACAACTTTCCAAATATCAAACCCTAGGGACATAATATGATTCTTCATCCTCAAACTCAAAAATCATAATTCACACCATCAAACAAAGGTTCCTTGTTGGTAGAGAAACCACTATTAATTCATCATTTTTTTCTTCAAAGGATCTCCTTTTCAAGTGATCAAACTTATCCAAAAGGACCTTCTCTATGTTACCAATTGTTGGAAGCACAATGGATTGAGAGGGGGTGAATCAGTCCTTAAAAAATTTAATTCAATTTCAGATTGTTACTTAAACCATTAACCAATTAACCATCCATTAATGTGTGCACAACATCATATAACATACATTCAATCAACCATGAACAAGAGAAACAACACCATAAAAAAGATATAAGTGGGAAAACCTCAAGGGGAAGAAAATCCACTAAAATTATGATTATATTACTCATATAAAAAGTATTTAGTGAAGCTGAAGGACAACCAACTTCACAAGGAGCACCAACCCCTAGTTTTGTGAAGCACAAAATCCATAAGGAGGATACAACCCCATAAGATGATACAAAACACACTCAATAACCTTTTGATAGTATATCTGATGTCTTTTTTTCTACCACAACTGATTGAGATCACTTATTTAGCTCACACACCTTTAAACCTTGTTCAAACCCTAGCTTCTCAAACTTGCTCTATCTCTCACTTTCTTCACTTCTCTTTGCTTCAAACCCTTTCAAAACTCTTCAAAAATTATTCAACTTGTCATAAACTCTTTCAGATCTCAAACATTCCTTTGTACATGTAAAACACTCACACATAGATCACACTTTTCCCTCTTACTCAAGCAACTAGTGCAAATTTAAATTCAAACATGCACTTTATACCTTCTCAACTCTAAAAACACACAAATTTAGTTTACCTCATTTGGTTTTATTCAAGGAAACTTAAAAAATCCCAAAATTTCATTAAAACATTCACATATGACCCATATAGGTCAGTCATGCCCAAAACCATCTCATCTTGCACCAAACATGCTCAAAACCCATCACTAGGATGAGTAAAATACAAAAAAAAAACATGATTATTAAAGATCCAAATTCATAAAAAATGTTTAATATAACATATAACCATCATCCATGGTCATCACATTTTCTTGACCAATCAAATAATTCATAACATGGGCCAAAAGGCTCATATCCTTCACCAAACAATTGTTTCCAACACCTATCTTTACCTTTGGGCCTCAAGCACACTCAAATCAAATAAACTATGGATTGTAACCACTATATGAAATCCTCAATAACTTTAAATACATTCATACAAATTATATCATGAAACATCCATGTGTTCAAACCCAACTACTTTCCTCTTCTCCAAATCAAGCTTCCCAAAAACCAATTTTACAAAATCAACTAGTTTTCACCCTTTATGAAACTTTCAAGACCTAAAAATTCCTTCAAAAGGAACAAAATTAATCCATATTCACTTCAAGGTGATATAAATAATCAAATCATCCATCTCAAATGCTTCATTCACTTCATTCTTTTAGCCTCGAAGTTCAATCTTGTCCTGAAAACCAAGAAACCTTCATTCTCCACAAACTAACCTATATGACCCATAAAATCTAATCATCATGAGAAAAAATTATACCAATGGAAATACCTCTAAATTATCTTTCTATAACATATTATAACTCCTTCCAAATCTAAGTGGAAGGCCTTCAACCAAGCCCATCTTTGCAAACTACCGAAACTACCCCCAAAACTACCCTTTGACTAGTCTTCACAAATAGGGAACACTTTTCCATTTATAATCATCACATGACCTGAAACCACCATGTAAATCAATAAAAACTCACATAATAAAAACAATGTCCATTTATTTTGTAACTCCTTTGGAAAACCTTGTCCCAAACTAAACTTCTTCAAAAACAAGCCTGTTTGAGTGGGGTCCACTCATCACCACATACACTACCATACATTTTCTAGAAACCTAGAGGAGTCATATACATCATCAAATCATCTATGTACTATAAATCAATTCATCCTTAAAACTTAGGAAAAAAATCTCTCATACCACTTTCTAGCTAGGTTTCAAGCACACAAAAAGTTGTTTACCTTCTTAACATTCATTCATAAAAATGTGATGATGAAATGACCTCGTTATTTTTTGAAAACCTTCCTATAATAAATTATAAACATCCAAAAATCCATGAGGTCCCATGAAAGAACATAATTTAGGGTGAGCATCATAAGGCAAATTCAAGCTTAAAACACCCTTTCTTGGACCTTATTTCACAGAAATGATCATAACTTTCAAAATATTCTCCAGAATGACTCCAATTTTTATCACACCTCTAGGAAACATATTTTCATCATCTCCAATCATCATCATATATCAAATAGTTCTCCATATTCTCATCCATCTCATTTGCATGACTAGCCCTTGGGGTTTTGCATAGTCTAGGCTAGGGTCAACAAAATAACATCATAACTCAATATGAAACATATCCAAAAGGTCACATACTTTAAAAACTATTTTTTATATATTTTCATGCTTCCATGATCTCACATAGCTCTACATCTCATCCTCATGCCTCCTAACACCTAGACCTGGTCTAGATGAACACTTGAAACTTTGTATCTAACCTATATATGCACCCAAAATCATGTGAGTGCCCAAAAATATCCCCCAAAATTCTATCCATACTACTAAAATTCTCCTCAAGTCACCAATAATTTATAACCATCATGCTCCATCACCTCGGTTAACTAGGCCAATTGACTAGGCTTGCTATAACAAACCATTCTCATTGAATACCTCGTGCCATCATGAACACACCTGTATCTCCATTTTATCATCATACATAGAATCCTATGACTTTACTCCATAATCATATTTTTCATTAATAGGATTTTACATCAATGAAAACAGCTTGAACACAACATTCCAATAGAGCTTCCACCATTGGATGAGGAAATTATATTGGTTATAGTTCTGGAAGCTAGTGAACCCGATCATTAAGGAATATTTGGTTAATTGAAAGGGTTTACCACTTGATAATTCCATGTGGGAAGGAACATAAATTTTATATCATCCAAGTTTGTAATTTCTTGAGGTAAAGTAATTTTGGAAAGGGAGGACTATAATCACGCCCTTTTTCAAACTAATTCATTTTGAAGACTTCTAGCCCATTTCACTTCCCGTGGGATAGAAAAGGTGATAAATGGAAGTATTTGTTTATGTTTTAAGTTTTTTATGATAATTTACCTTTTCTTCCATGGTTTCTATCATAAGATAGGTCGAGATGGGTGGAGGAGTAAAAATCCAAGACCCAAAAAAAAAGTAACGTCATTATGAGGTCGGTCATGGTGGAAACTCCATCATGTGTTTGACACCACAAAAGTGATATAAAAGGAGTCACTTAGACTAATTTTTGGATCATATTTTGGCAAAAATTTATACTTGTAGTTGGTTTTGGGATATTTTCTCAATTTTCTTTCACTAACGGGAGAAATTCCTTTGGCGTGGCTTTAAAATGAAGAAAAAAACCTTCCTTGATAATTGGAGAATGAAAAATATTCAATTAATTGTTCCAATGGATTCAAAGTAATGGATAAGGCATATTTTAAGAGAGGGTTTATTACTAAGGTGAAATTTAGACCCTCTCCTAGGGTAGTGACCCAACTTGGAGAAGTGATAGGTCGTTCCTAGGGCATAGAGTCACTCAAATTATCCATCATTGTATTCTCGATTTTTGGCGAGATGGAATCTACTTTATAATTTTTTGTAGGACATGGAATCATTCATTTCTATCCATTTTTAATGGCATACTCTTTTGTCATTTATTTAATTTCTAGTTGGGTTTATAGTCGATTTCTTAGTTGATAATTGTTCTAAAATATTCCAAAAGATCTTCTACATACTTTGGGTGATGTGAGTGGTCATATTTTTATGAATTATTATTTTTCCTCGCTTTTCTAAACATCAAAATATTGTTCACTTTTTAAGTTGGTTAGTAATAAAATAAAAATATTTTCATTTTAGGTTTACGTTATTTTATTTCTTTTCGGTTCATCCCTAGAAATGGACATTACAACATCACTAAAGATGTGTTAGATGGAATGAAATCCATCACTATATACTCACTATATGAAGTGATATCCAATAGTAAAGGTGTGTTACATATATAGAAAGATGATATTATAATGTATATGGGTTGGTAAATATGTTGACATGTGGTACACATCCCCTTAGTTAATTATATGTTTTAGGTAACTTCTGAAATTTGTTATATTGGGTAATAATTTTACCTACATTAGGATTAGGTGTTACCTTCCTAATATAAGTAATGCATTCCTAGATATAAAGGATATGAATATCATTATGAAGGACATCATGTATGTGAAGAGTCTTCTAATTTGTATAATGATTTAGAGGTATCCCCCTCGAAGTGGAATTCGATATTGGGAGAGATATTATGGAGTTATTCCTTTCTTAATGTATATTATATGGTTTTCCCTACCTTAAGATATTATTCTATTTAAGAATATATTAATTATTAGGGCATGTTAGACCAAAATTATCTCTTCTACTGTATTTATCATCATTATATATTTCGTATTTCAGAAATTATTATATATAAAACTCTTACATAGTTTTATCAATTTTTTGTTTGGGAAAAATTGGGTTGAAACAATAATTTTGAAGATTATTATATATCTTACAAACTACTATGAATATTTTTGATATTTTTCAATAGAGTTGGAAACTTGTCTCGAAAGCTATAATTTGATTTTCCAAATACTTTAATTCATTTTAGTGTATTTCACAAATTCTCTCTATCGGTCAAGTATTACGTTATTTTTAATTTATTTTTTTAATTTTTGGAAATATTTCAAACATTTAAAGAGGGTATATTGTTTATGTTCTTTGATTTGATGACAAAATATTTTACAAATTATCATGTCAAATCTTGGTCAAAGGATTCTATCCTTGGAACCTTAATTTTTTTACATGATGGGGAATGAAATGTTTCTATGAAAATGGTGAGATTGATGCTAGAGAATGGTGGATTAAATTTCAAGAGACTTTTTTCATCTATAATGATAGGATTAGGTTTACAATTTGGTATAGTGGTCTCACATGTAGTTGGGTATATCAATTATATTTAAAGAGAGGTTTACTTAGTCTTGGGAGGAAATGGAACAAGTTTTCTTAGATATATGTGACATAAAAGAAGAAGAGGAGGAGGACGAGGAAGAAAATAATTATGATGTTGTCATGCAGAGGATGAAAATCGGAGGAAGAAATGAAGAAATTAAAAGAAGAAGAAGAAGATCATGTTGATGATGCGGACGTTATGTATGATGTATAAGGAGAAGTAGAGGTTCAAGATGATGAACACATAAAAGATAAGAGTTCATACAATGTATCTCTAAAGAAGGAATCTTATTTTTTTTTTCTTAATGGTGTAATCAAAAGAATAAGGTAGTCTCCATAAGCCCTAGTATAGACACTATAAAATTTTCCTTGTATGTAAGGTCATTTGAACTAAAATATAAAAATAATAGACTATCACAATAAATTTTAACTTTTAAATAATCCCATAAAAGTAAATTAAACATATAAATCCCACAAAAAGTGCTAGAAGACAACTCGTCACTCATTTACCAAACCTCACCCACTCACATTTCATTTTATCCACCTCACATACCCATTTGCATGCCAAATGCACTATGGACCATTACCATCTCACCCTTCCATGTAAATTACAAATTTATTTGTCATAACATTATATGCATGTAAAAACTATACAATAACATACACCCTCTTCATTCCAACTCTTTGAATCTTTGTGCACTTGAGCCCATACCTTAGTATTTTGTTTTTAGTAGAATATTTTTGAATTACACATTTTAAAGAGAAAAAGGTCAATCGAGAAAGGAGTGTTACATCCTATGACATGATTTTTTTGGTGGAATTTCAACATAGGTTCCATTTCTACCCATGACTAGATTGTAACCTTCTTGTAATTTTCAGGTGAATCATAGTAGTGGTGAGTCGGGTATATCATTTATTTTTATGCATTTTTTTAGTTTTACGTAATAACATATATTTTATCTCCTTAAAAGGGTTATGTATTTGACCAAAGAAGATCCCTTAATTACCAAAAATAACTAATCTTTTTCCAAGTGTTTACATGTAAATTTTATAGTTATTTCTAAAATTTTAGCCTACTTTATACAATGAAAAAAATCCATGATTATCCCTCACATTCTCAATGTCGGAAACATAAGCCCATTATTTTAAGTATCATTGTTTGGAACTTTATTATATCAATTAACACATCTTGTAGGTAATCCAAATCTAGGCATACATTTTGGTGACTACAAAGTGGGACCAATTTCATTATGGGTAAATTATTTCATTTTATGAATCTAACAATGTTTTTCATTAGGGTCTGTAGTCATTTTGATTCCTTTTTATTTTTACTAACATTTGTATTTGGAGATATGCCAAAATACAAAAAAGTAAAGAAATATTATTGCGGGATGTTGCAACTGTGACTATCTTGAAATTTTAATTAAAAAATCTAACAATCTGGTTACATGGTAGTCATTGATGCTACTTTTTGGTAATTTTGTTTCTAATTAAAATTTTAAAGGTAAGGAAAAGAACTTTAATTTTAATTATTTACATATAATAGATTTTGTGCTACATATGCTATTCTATGGTGCTCTTGGCTGATCTTGGGAATAAAAATAACTTGGATCATTTTAACTTTTTATTATGCAAAACATGAGGCTCATCCTCATAGTGATGTTTAGTATTTATTTTTCCTCTAGGTCATTCTTATTGACATATTACGTATGCTTCCTCACATAACTATAATAATGATGTATATGTCATTGACCTTAAAAATAGTTAGGGAGTGATAAGGACACACATATACATCCATTCCACCATTTCCGCCATCATCCATCATTATGAATAAACCACAAAGGGATAGGACACCATATTCCCACATATTATGGATCCCATTTAAATGGGTTGTCATTGATATGACAAATATTATTTATGTTAAATAAAAAGGTGAATCATTTTTGAAGTGATAAGAGCTATTTCATCTATGTCACAAAATATTGCATTTACATATAGAAACATCAACAAAATTTCCAAAACCAAAACCCCTAAAACATACTTTTCAACCAAATTTGGTCACTTCTAGGTTACATATGAGATTACTTTAGCAATCCAACACAATTTCCCCAATTTTTTATGCTATTTATATCTATTATGTTCTTTTTTATATTTTTTCAAACCCAAACACAAGTGTGACTACCATGTGATTTTCCATCAATCACATTTCCATAGTATTTTATTTCTCACATCCTCTCTCCATCCAATTTCCCACATTATGTCATATTCATATTTTTTCCTTTTCTTAGTCACATGCATGATTGCCTTCTAATTTTTAGTTACATTTTCCCCTTTTTCTCATAATATTTCATCCTACATACTTTTCCATCCTTATTTTTGTAGTCTTGATCACATGTATGATTGTCTTGTATCTATTTGATACCATTTTCCATATTTTATCATCCACACTCTCTCTAGTAGCATATGTGCTTTCTCTAGTCCTCTCCATGTGTGCTTCATCCCTCTCCATGTATTATCTGGTCCCTTGGGCACTTTGATCCTCTTTAAACACTCTATAGTCCCTTATGGGATCTAGACCCCTACGTGCATGCTCTGATACCTTGCACACTTTGGTCCCCTCTGTGCACTCTATTCCCTTACATGGTCTAGTTTCCTTAATGCACATTTTGGTACATTAGGTGCTTCAGTCCCTTCCATGCAAGCTCCCTCCCTTCTAATATTTGATCCCTTACCCACTCTAGTCCCCTCTATGTATGTTTCAAACTTTGTGCTCTATTCACCATCATGCACACTCCAATACCTTATGAACTTTGATAGCCTCCATGTGTTCTCTAGTCCTAAACGCACTATGTCCCTTTCGTACTTCAGTCCATTATTTTTTCCATCACTTTATCATGGTCACAAGCATGAAAAACTTGCAACCTTCCTATATCTATTCTGAAACTAATTAGGAATTATCACACAACCTTAGTGCAATGTTCGTCCACCATTGTAAAATCTTGTAGGTTCCTACTTCACTCCCTCCTCCTTGACACAACATTCCCCTCCCAACCTCTCCTTCCTCTAGCTCTTCCAATGCCCTCACCACTTCATAATAAATTTCTACAAAGAACTACTCCAACACCCCATAAAATCCACTCTTCTACGCCATGTTTACCACCTATGTCATGTAATCCACTCATTCCATGATGACTGTTATTCCCATCTACTGGTCATACTTATGATTAACACACCTTGTCTCCACCTCACTTCCACTTATCCTAAAAAAATAAAATTTCCTCAATCACATCTCCGTGACCGGGTCACCACCCTAGCTCTTTATCATTACATCTCCCCACCTCTTGCCACCACTACCACCCACTTTTGATTATTTCCTTCATCCGTTGTACTAATCCACATGCCTAGTCATGCCTATGGTTAGGGAATTCAATTCCTGCTCTGAGGTTGTTCCCAAACTCTACTCTTTAGAATATGCTCCTAGTTATCTTTTCTTTACACCATCACTCGACTCCTTACCATATTTCTCATTATCTTCCACATTTTCCTTTTTTATCTTCAATTCTTTACCCATTATGTCCCTACACCACCACTTGCTTCCAACTTTAGTTCTACTCCCCACACATCCTTTCAAACCTTATTCCTCTTCCTAGTTGTAGGTGTAATTGGGGTTTCTCCTATAACCCGTCCACTCTTTCCTACTTGTGATTCCCCCTCTTACAATGCCATCCTAGTGATCCCAATCACACTTATAAATTTTTCAATAATATAAAAAGAAAAAAATTCATTTCTCACCCATTCATTCCTATGACTAGGACCAAAATCTACCTCATCCTCTTTATTTTACCCCAACCTCAACCTATACCTACCATTCATTGGTTATCATCCTACCATGTTATTAATACTCTTGATCATCATGCACTTTACATCCCTACCTTTCCATAAAATAAACCTCATTCTACTACCATTCTTATTGCTTCCCCATCATGACTTATTCCACTTCCACCTCAGTTCCTCTACCCCTCCTCTTCCACTTCCAATCATGGGCGTAACCAAGGATTCACCCCCTCTCACTACACACTAAATTTCCCCTACTAAGCCTCAACTCCTCCCTATCTTGGGTGTGAGTGGAGATTCCCTACAAATAATGCAAGATATAAATCTAAAACTTTGTGTCCTCGCATCATTCCCAATCCCTATGTTAGTATTACATGTGAATAAATGATTGTGCAACATATAAAATTTTAAAAAATAAAAAACACATTTAAAAAACTTAACTTTGGTCACTACCATGACCAAGAGGCTCTTGTATTAATTTTTACACTAAAAACACAACACTAAGCTCATATTCCATTTGTTTTCCAAATCCCCTCACGCTCACCCCACTTCATGTAATTTCAACTCATCACTCCCCATCACTCACTCCCACCCTAACTCACTCTGCCATAACCTCATTGAATACATTGCCAAGCTTGAGTCCTAGCACTTTGGGAACTTAACACCTATGATGACCTATGAAATAATTTATAATGAGCCCATCTACCCGATGGTGTCACACAACCCCTATCCACCATATTTAAAACTACCTACATTTGTAAAAATATATGGCACTAAGGACATCCAACGTCACTTGAAATTTTTTTGTTTACCACCTCATTCAACATAATGACATATTCCTATTGTGAACATTTCCTATTTTTCATGCTAGCAAAGTACCCGATTAGTATTCATGCCTCCCACAACATAGAATTTACACATTAACATAATTTTTTGGTGCATTATTATATCAATTCTCCATCCACATTGCACCTAAAGCAACCTTATCCATCCTTCACATGCTTCAAAATATCTTAATGCGTCCATTCATGTTGTTTATGTCATCTATTGGCATGTTATTGTCTAGAAGACCTTTCATATTTTCTCCCACAATTAGATCTCATTCAATTATTTTCCAAAATTTACATGTCCCACATCTCATGTCACTTGTAAATCCATATACTACATATTTTTGATGACATTTTACATATGGAACAACACCTTAAGGATGTTAATTTTTTGAGTCATACTACTATTCCACACATTTATGTTCCAATTTTAGATATATATCATTGCAAATATCACATATGGGTGGTTATATTATTGAGCATCATGAAAAGTGTGCTACAATTTGAAGTATATTCATTACATGGTTTCTTCTTATATTTTAGAAACAAAAAATGTCTAGGAGGGATAACATGTTATGTACCTAAAGAGATTCTATTACAATACATATAATTGATAGAGATTCAAACATATGGAGAAACTACCCTTAATTAGTTAAATTTTTATAGGTAAATTTTATATTTAGTTATATTGGGTAATGAGTCAAAGCATGCATTGGGATTAGGTCTAACCCGCCTAATAAGATTAATGCATGCCTATAAAAATGATATCAATATCATTGTAGACACTAAAATTTGGTAATTATAATCTTTGACATAATTAGTATTTACATTTTTATCTTACTTAAACATCTGAACTTTACCCATTCTCATCAAATACATCTCTAGGTATCTTGTCTAGATTGTTTGATCATACACACTCATTTGTTAATAGTTTCTAGTAATAGAATGTATGAAATCCATTATGAAACTCTTCTGGTCAAATTCCAAACTTCACACTTCATATTGTCTCTCTAGGGTAAAAACGTACAATAGGGTAACAATTTCCATATGTTCCTTACCCTAGTGTATCTTCCTTACTCACTTTGATCCCAAAATTTCAGTTGCACATTGTTCTTTGGGTCATTTACTCCTTCCTAGGTGTCCTTTTCAAATTAATTCACTTTCAATAGCATATATATAACCAATTAAAATAAACCTCATTTATAATCGAGCACTCTCATGGAATATTATTGTGAAATATATAGTAAAATGAACCCAAATCTATTTTAACTCTGTAAATACCTCTACACATTCATTAGGGAAACACTGTCTACATGTCTAAAGCTTTCCACTAGGTCTGAGGGACTGATTCCCACATTTTGAAGAAATTAAATCAAATCAATAGAGTATATTTTTAAGAGAGAAACTCAAGTCAATATTTGTTGAAGGATTTCAAATTTGATTACACTACAACTAGATATCACATGCAAGGTGGAAAATAATATGTGGTTTGAGCTATTGGAATGAGTGAGTATAAATGTTGTCATTGATGTAAAATCCCATTAATAACAAAGAGGATGATGGAGTAGTGGTAGAATATTCTCGGTGTGATGATGAAAAGGATATTCAATTTGTTTCATGGTTACATGAGTGGACAAGGTGAGATTGTCTTGGTCTTGCAAGCCCAATCAGGTGGCCTAGCTAGTTTAAGTGATGGTGCATGGTTTTTTTATTTTCATGATGAATTTATGAGAATTTTAGAAGCATGGAGATAATTTTTGGATAGTTTTTAGGCTCTAACATAAGTTTTAGAGTGTAGGTATAGGTGGAAGACTTAGTGGAAGGTGCACATCTAGACATAATCCTAGTGTTTGGAGGCCTAACTAAGTATGATATGAAAATATGGTATGTGTGAACCATTGAGATCAATCATGTAGGTACGTTATATTTATTTCATCATGTAAAGTTAGTTTTTAGAGGTTTCATGATGAGTTATAATGCTGGTTCATTGGTTTTGGCCTAGAACATGCAAAACCCTAAGGGATAGTCATGAAAATAAGATGGGTTATGAATATTTAGACCTATTTGAGATAACATGATGGTATTTTATGATTTATGAGGGTGTACTAGAAGTGTGAGAAAATTTCAAGTCATTCTGAAGAATATTTTGCAAGTTATGATGTTTTACGTGAAACATGGTCTAAGAAAGGGTCATTTTTAGCTTCAATTGCAACTTTTGATGCTCACCATGGATTGTGTGATTTTCATTGGATATTTTTACTTTAAATGATTATTTTAAATTTATATAAGATAATTAATAAAACATAATCAGGTCATTGCATTGTCACATTTTTATGAACAAATGTTAAGAGGTAAATTATTTTTGTGAGTTAGAAACCCTAGGTCAAAAGTGATGGAGAAAATTTGCTTAGTAGGTTCCAATAATTGATTTTTATTTCTAGTATGATGATATGAGGTTGTAGAGGATTCATCCATATTTGCATAAAGGTATGGTAGAGAATTTGATGATTTGTTGACCCCACTCAAACAGGAAAGTTTAAAGAAGATGTCCATTTTTGGCGAGTTGTATAAAGGAGATATGAAATAAATTGACAATGTTTTTATCCTAGGAGTTGTAATTGATGTCAATCGTGGTTTCAAAGAAAGGTTGAGGTCATAGAGGGAAACATGCACCCTATTTATGAAGACTGGGTAGTTTTGGAGTAGTTTGACCTTGTTGAAGGCCTTCTACTTGGAATTGGAAGGAAATGTAAGATGTTATGGAAATTAGATTAAGAGGGATTTACAATGATGTATTTTTTCATCTCTTTATGATTAATTTTTATAGGTCATCTAACTCACTTTTTTAAGAATAAGGTTTTTTGTTTCTAAGGACAAGATTTCTTTGGCTAAATGATTGTGATAGAATATGCATGCGATAGATTATTTCATGCTTTATATCAGTTGGAGAGTGAAGATGGATTAATTGTTCATAGGAAAGAATTTTTAGGTATTTAAAGATGCGTAAAGGGTTCAAACAAGTTAAGTTCCTAAAAATGATTTATACGAAACTCAATTTAATGAAGAGGAAAGTTGGTGTGGTTTGCATGTATGGATGTTTCATGAGCTCTAGAAAGCATGGAGGTATTTTATAGTTCAGTGGCTCTCTAATGAGTGGTAACATAACATAGTGGAGGTGATATGGTGTGATCTAGAGGTCCATAGGTGAAGACTTTTTCCTGAAACAATTGTTTTGTGAAGGAAATGAGCCTTCTTGGTAGTGTTATGAAGAATTTTATTTGAAAGATATTTTATGACCATGTATGATTTTTTTATGTCATATTTGACATTAGCACAAGCTATTTCAAAGCTTGAATAATCATGGTGATGATTTTTTTGGTCTTTAAGGAGCTAGGTGATGGGGTTTTGAGCTATTTTTGATCTTTTCTAGTGCATTTGAGCATGCACGACCTACATGGGTCCATTCCAAGTGTTGTAATTAATGTATTGTTATGTTTATAATATTTATTGGTATATATAACTGATTTATACTAACTTTTTTTTATGTTTTTAATATGAGAAGGGTATAAAGTGAATGTTTAAGTTCAAATTTGAGCTAGCTAAGAGAGATGGAAAAAGTTTGAGCCAATTGTGAGAGAAAAACATGTATGAAGGAATAATTTTATATCTTAGGAAGGGTGTGAAAGGACGATGATTGTTAGAGATCATGTGTGTAAGGGTTTTAAGAAAAATTAGTCCATGAAAGTGTGAAGAAAGAGAAAGTTGAAGAAAAAGCATTTGAAGAGGTTTTCAAGGTGTGTGAGCTGAAGTTGTGATATCCATTTGTTGTAGAAATAAAAATACATAAGATATAATCAATCAAATTTGGTGTAGTGGGTTCTTTAATATTAGGGGATTGTATCTTCCTTGTGGAGTTGGTGCTTTACTAAACTAGGGGCTGGTTCTCCTTGTAGGTTTGGTGTTATACTAAAGTGGGGGTTGGTGCTCCTTGTGAAGTTGATGATTCACTAAATAATTTTCATTTGAGTAATATAATTATAAGTTTTAGTGGGTTTTCTTCCCTTGAGGATTTTCCACTTGTATATTGTGTTCTTGTGTCTCTTTCATGGTTATGTTGATTTGATTGAATTATAAGCACATGTTAATGAATGGTTTATGGTTTAAGTAAAAACATATGAATTGGTTGAAGTTTTTTAAAGGAATGATTCACCCCCTCTTATTCCATTGTTCTTCCAATAATTGGTATTAGATCATGTCCTTTTGGATAAGTTTGATCACTTGAAAGGAGATCCTTGAAGTATAAAAATGGTGATTCAAGTAGGATGGATCTTCTTCTAACAAGGAACCATTGTGTGATGCTTTGAACTATGATTTTTGGAGTCTAAGGATGAGGACTCACATCATGTCATTAGGGTTTGATATTTTTCAATCAATGGTAGATGGTTATACTGCTCCTGTAACTCCTCCAACAAGTAATGTAGACAAGAAGTTGTGTAGTGAAAATTCCAAGGATATGAATTCCATCATGTGTGGATTGGATGAACTTGAGCTTGTGAAGGTAATGAATTGAAAATAAGGTAAATAAATGTGAGAGAAAATTCAAGTCTTGTATAAATTATATTCCAAGGTAAGGATAGATAAGATTAAAACTTTCATAAATAAGTTTGAAGGGTTGAAAATGAGTGATGATGAGCCTATTGTTGCATATTTACTTAGGTTTGAGAAGGTTTTCAACATCATTAAAGGTTTAGGTGAATATGTGAAGGAAGAGGCAGTGGTAAAAAGGTATTGAGATCCCTTACTCATAGATATGATTCCAAGGTATTTGCTTGATGTAGGGGCATATTCAAATGATACCAAAAAAATGCAATTCTAAGGTTATAAGGTCAATGAGGTCTAATTGGGCATATGGAGTCATGAGGAAGAGAATTTTACAGGTTGAGAGTGTGAAATTTCAAATGGTCCATTTCCCTCCTAAATGTAATTTCAAATTATAATGCATGTAATGAGTTAAATGTGGACTTTTCAAAGGGAAATAAATGGTCTAGTCATGTTTTAGGGGTTGATTAGGAGTTGTAAGTATCCCGTGAGGTTGTGAGTGTATGTGATGAGTCTTTATGTAGGAGTGAATCATTATAAATGCTTGAATTAGTATAAAATGGTAGTTATGCATCTAGAAGGTAAAATGGAAGTGAAGGGGTCACAAATGATAGTTAGGAATAATGAAGTAGGAGTTACATGCATGTGTAAGTCGAATAGATGAGATGTACAAGATATTTAATCTTCATTCCTCGATGAAGGATAGAGAGGATAGTAGAGAAGAGTATATCCGATTGGTAACACAATAGGAAGCAAATAAAGAAAATCTGGTTTGAGCAAAAGAGATGGTATTTCTTAAAATGTATTGAGTTGTAATCAAGTATGTAGGCCATCATGTGCTACATTCTTGCCCAAAATTTAGGATTTCTCCTCTCTTCTCTCACAACTTGGATTTTCTATAAATGTAAATGAGAAACCCATTTCAAAGGGTTAGACATTTTCCAATTCCTCTCTCTTTTCACAAGCTAAGTTGTGGATTTTGGGAACTTTCAAGCCTTTCTTCCAAAGATTGTAATGGAAACCATTGCCTCTTCCTAATGTAATGATGCATTGTGCATGTGATTGAAGTAATAGAAATTGTGTTCTGTGACTAATTATTGGTCCTTTCATCATTTTTGCTACTTCATTTTTCCTTTCTCATGTTTGCAGGTATACTTGTGTAATTTCAAGTTTCCATTACAAGTTTTGGGAGTTTTGTGCTTATCTGGGAGTGAATTTTTGTATGCAGTTTGGTTTTGGTGCTTGTTCATCCTTCTCATTTTCATCCTTATTCGTTGGAAGATAGAAAAATTGTCTAGCAAATAATAAATTTGGATCAGTTTTATAGATGAATAACACACAATATTAATCACAGAATAATAATATTCTTATTAATTCATTTTGGATATCACATATTCAATAAACAAGCATGTAATTATATAGGCAATTACATATCCTTTAAAATAGGAAACCTTCCTAACATATTTTTCTAACACCGTGAGTGGTTTTAACAACCACAAATATTAGACTATATATGTTATATTGTTATCACATAACAATATAACTCTTAACAATTAACCACAAGTATTTTACGCAACTATTTTATCAAACACTCATGTAAATACTATAATTCCTAACATTCCCCCCCTTAGTTTTTTACATGGTAAAACATATCTCATTCCTTTGATTGTAGAGTGCCACCTCTGTGTGCTCATGATCAAATCCTCAAATGTGCAACATCAGGCTTGCACAAAAATCACACATGTGCCAACGCACAATTCTTCTGGCGATGGTTTTGTCTAGCTTCTACTAACAACCTTACCCAATTGGTTTTATAGGTGTACCAATAACCTTTCACAATTGGTTTCACAGGTTCACCAAAAACCTTACACAATTGATTTTACGGGTTCACCAAAACCTTACACAATTGGTTTTACTGAGTTCACCAAAAACCTTATACAATTGGTTTTCCTTCACATCATGATTTCTACAATACATTTTGATCAATATTCTACATTTTTTAACAAAAGGGGTTAATTGAGAAATACACACAAGTGGATAGGAATTTACAGATCATCTTTTTCTTATTTTTCACGCCACACTGAAAAACAAAAATGTCATCATACCAAAAGTATGGCCCCATCGTTGATGACTAATTAGAGGTCATTATCTGACCTCCAACCTCCATTGCCTCCGACCTCTTATAACATGTTGCTAACTCAGCCAGATTTAGATATGAAGCTCAACTGTTTCCATATTGTTTATTATATCTTCCCTCCTGCAATGTGAAACACTTTATTTTTCCATATGTCGAGTAACACCGAAAATGTGCTGGTAAGACTATCCTAAAAGCACCTATTTGACAACAAGACTCAATTTACAAATTAACTTAATATTTGACTTAGGATGTCACATATATGTAATAATGCATCCTTGTACATTTAAATTATTTTAACTATGACTCTAACTCTCGACTTTGACACTTTATTTACAAAATTTTAAAGCAAAAATGACTAAATACACTATGACTGACTCAACTTGACTTTGACGAGAATGGAATTGACTTTGACTAGACCGATAAAGAAAAATAACATTATAAATTGATGCTTATGACATATTATTACTAAAGATCACCAAAATACTCTTGACTAATAACAAAAATTTTAAACAAAGTAGCACTTAAACTATATAACTGACCTTTGACATCGATGCATGTAGATTTTATGAGTTCCAATGAACACATGGATCATTTCAATCTTAAGGCCGGGTGTGGAGTAACTCATGTGAATGACACCCATTAATTATTTAAATCCAATCTAAATTATGAATTTAAAATGGATGTAGGTTATTGAATGTACAACTAAATGTATCCTTGATTCCTTCTATAGCAAACATGTATACTACACGAGGCATCCGAATAATTAGTGGTTCTTACAACTAACACTCAAAATAATTTACAAAAAAATTATGATATCCACAAATCTTCAAATTCATCCATATTATTTATGATTTAAATAATATCTCTGGATATGTTTTATTCATTCCACAAGCACGGAACTAAGAAAATGTCTCCTCTTTTATGAATTCTTCTTTCACGTTGGAGAAATACACACAAGTGGATATGATGGATAGAGACATTAATATCATGGGTTAACCACTTTCCTTTATTGATCATTGTGATATGTAGCTATATGGAAGACAATTATCATGTCGTATGGAGGAGGAAAATAAGATCAATGTAAATAAGATGAAATCCCATGCAATTCCAAACTACAACATTGTATTTTTCAAGCCACCCAATATGAAGATTAATGGCCATATGGAGCTCTACTGGAAAAATGCAAAAATATGTTGAAAAACATTTCGGAGTCTCAAATGATGCCATAATGTCTCGTAGAATGGTTTTGGTTTTTATTAGATCTCCAAAATTCTATCAAAATCAATTTTTCTTCTTGTCGCCAATGTGCATGCTTAGATCATGCATTAACATATTCAAATATCTCTTTTGCAGCTATCTTATGTGGATAAATGAACATAAGAAGGAAAGAATTGAATGTAATTACGTATACATACCCATGCATGTATAGAATAATTGTGTGATTCATCCATTTCTCAAGGAATTGGATGTGAAAATTGGAAAATAGTATTTTTGGAGACTCCACTAGACAAACTTGTGACAGATCTAAAATATTGAAAATAGTATTGCTTCCATTACACAAATAGGACCAAAGATCGATCTGATACCAAATAATAAATTTGGATCAGTTTTACGGATGAATAACACACAATATTAATCATGAAAAAATAATATTCTTATTAATTCATTTTGGATATCACATATTCAATAAAAAAGCATGCCATTATATAGGCAATTACATCTCCTTTAAAATAGGAAACCTTCCTAACAACTTTTCCTAACTCTGTGAGTGGTTTTAACAACCACAAATATTAGATTATATACGTTATATTGTTATCACATAACAATATAACTCTTAACAATTAACCACAAGTATTTTACCCAACTAATTTACCAAACACTCATGTAAATACTATAATTCCTAATAGCAAAACCCTTTCTTGGTGCATCACCATTCCTAGTGTAGATTTTATTTCTTACAAATCCTTCTCCCTAATCCCCGTAATAGGATTAGTATAGTGCCTATTTTTGGAAAAGGAACCCAACCTTCTCCAAAAGTTCACCTCAAATAACAAGTCCCATAGCTTGAGAGGTGATCCCATATTACCCAATCACATCAAACTCCCTATTCATCACTTGTCCATTCGGAGGGTGTGGTGATTTGGTGATAACAAGGACTCTTCCCTTTTATGTGCCTTTTCTAGTACAACTTCCAATGCATCATAAAATTCATGTTCATCTTCTATACCTTTAATTTCTAGTTGCATGGTTCTATTCTCCTCTTCTTTTGATGCCTCCAAGTGCATCTCTTGAGCTATTACCAACTCTCTCATATATTCTTCATCTCTCTTCATGAGTTTGGACCCTTTTATTACTATCTTCAAGGTCTTGTTCTTGACATTTCCACAGATTGTCTCTCATACTTGCATGTATAAACTGAAACGTAGAATTAGAAATTAAAAAAATACCAAAACACCTTCTCAATTTCCTCCATCATAGACACGTGTCTATACTTCTTCTTTTTCTTTTTCTCTACAACGAGAACCTCCTTTATCACCTCTTCATCTTCATTAAGTGACTCTCTCTCCTTCTTCCTCTCTATGAATAGCTTCAATGGCCACTTCACTCTCTTCCTCATCCTCCATCCAACTCCTTGGCTTGGTATCTTCCTCATGGTGTCCGTCATTGATTCTATTTTTGTAAGTCTTTCTTTTATCCTGTCTTATCTCCTTCTCTTCTCTTTGGAGTCTCCTTTCTTTGTTTCTCTCTCCTTTTTCTTTCTTCATGTTCCTTTTTATAGTTTAGGAACTTAACTATATATTTTTCCATTTATATCCCCATGATTATATTCTTCACAACACCTTATTTATTTCAAAGTAGCATAAGATCTACTAACATTCTTCTAGTAAAAGTAGTTCATTTCAAGGCATTTGTGTGTTCTTTTCAAGAATACGAAATAATTAGCTTCTTAAAACAAATTAATTACCTTGAACTCACTTGTACTAACCCAATCCATGTTATTCCTTTTATTTCTCAATCATCAATCATTTTTTCTCCAAATATTGTTAGGAACATGCATCAAGAATGAATCATTTAGCAATGAACTAGAAAGATTCAATCATCAAAACCCAATAGTACTTTTGTATGATAAAAATATGAAGGATCCAATCTTCAAAAATCACAATAAGTGATGTTCTTCATCCATCCTGGTTATCATTTCAACATCATCATTAAATAATGAAAATAAGAGTATAGTCGGGCTTTGATACCAAAAATGATGTTCCATTTAGCTCAACTACCTCTTGAAGGGAATATTATGCCTAAATTCACCTTCATGCTTTGTTAGTGTAGGTTATTATTTATCCTTTTATTTATTTATCGGATAATTATTACTCTTGTGTTAGCCCTACACTTGTTGGGTTAGATTGCTTAGGTGTACTAGTTGTGTGGAGTTAGCTTACTAGTCTTTTGGAGTTAACTTAACTACCAGTATCAGTTAGTAGGAGTTCTTCACCATTGATATAGGTAGTAGTTGCACTTTCCTCATCCTATATGTACATCCTTCTTGTTGAATAATTCAAGTCATTCTATTACAATGTATTAAGCATTATGGATTATGATGGATTTCCATACATGGTATTTTAGTTCTTCTATTTTTCAAATCTAATGTGGTGTGCTATTATCATCTGAGATCACGGCTTGGAACAATCTTCTTATTGTTCCTTTCACTGATGTCGAGCTATAGATGATGTAGACATCCATCTGTAATTTTTTCTTTGCAAGCAAGGGTTTATTATTTTCATGTATTCAAAATTTGTTAGCACTTTTCTGCAGCATGAATTTTTATGCAAAATAGAGTGTGCCATTGGATTTGGAAGGTGCCAAAACCCTAGAATCAACTGTAAACTCGACCATGTTTTGAGACAGTCAAATCTAGACATTTTAAGAGTTTTTTGGCACATTTCTAAAAAAATCCATACAATTATGTACAGACATATTTTTGGCTCAAAATTATATCAGCTTTCTGGGTTTTTCAAGAAAATTTATGGGTTTCTCTCTATTTTTTGATACAAGTGCTAGAAAAAAGATATTTGCAATCAAAGTTTGTATTCACAATTGTACTTTTTGGGTGCATTCTTTTATCCATTGGATATAAGCGTGTACCTTCTGGATGCATTCTTTTACCCTCTGGATATTTCAGTTTTGGATGCAGTCTTTTATCCATTGGACACAGATCTGTACCCTTTGGATGCATTCTTTTATCCTCTGGATATTTCGAGTTTGGATGTAGTCTTTTATCCTCTAGACATAAATTTGTACCCTCTGGGTGCATTATTTTATCCATTGGATATAAGCATGTACCTTCTAGATGCACTCTTTTACCCTCTGGACATTTCAGTTGTGGATGCAGTCTTTTATCCACTGGACGTAGATTTGTACCCTCTGGGTGCATTCTTTTATCCATTGGATATTAACGTGTACCCTCTGGATGCAATGATTTACCCTCTTGACATTTTAGGTTTTGGACGTAGGCTTTTATCCTTTGGTTGCAAGCATGTAACGTATGGATGCACTCTTTTACCCTTTGAACATTTAAGTGTCACGTGTACCTTTTAAAAAAGATCAACATTAAAATATTATTTTAATAACAAAACCTTCTAGAGCTCATAACTTTTGATCTGTAGCTCGGATTAAGGTGATCTTTTTTTTTGAAATTGTGTATTTTTTCGAGATCTACGCATTGGTGAAATTTTTATACACATATTTCAAATGTAAAAGGTATCTTGTTACTCATTGTAATATTTACATGTACTCAATTATAAAGTGTCAAATTTGGGAGGGTGTTGTGATCACTTGTGGATGCAATTTCGGTTGAGCCCGATGTCCTAAAATTTTGGGTATTGCATTCTTGTATAAATGAGTGTATACATTTATATTTCTTTTGTTTGTTGAGATATTTTGGATCTGTATTTACGACACTTTTTTTTTTGGCATGTTGGTAGTCTCTCTTATGGGGAGCTATTCGGTGGAGCCCAGTATTAGTTTGTTAGTGTTCAAGTAGTTGATATTGACAACTCATATAGATCTGTGGTGTCACTCTACCCATTCTATAGTATGGGAGGGTGTGGTGTTGATACTGCTTCTTCGGGTTTCATGTACTTGCCTTATTACCTTGGCTTTTCTTGGACCATGGCACTCCTATTTATTTGGATCTCGTGTCCTTGCCTTGTTTCCTTGGTTGTTCTTGGATCGTGGCACACCTATTTTTAGCAGTTGATCAAATTATGTTTGGTGTTTGTTTTTCACTTTCGACATCACTCCATTGACACTCTCCTTGCATGGAGCTATTATGGTGAAGCCCAGTGTTAGTTGTTTTTTATTTCTATGATCGAGCAGCAGATTCAAACCATAGTGTGCACCCTTCTTCAAAGATTGTATGAGTTTTTAGAGCCGAGCTTCTGAGGATATCTTGTAGTAGGATTTTCTCTCTACTTTGTTATTACGGTTTTAGGTCTTGTTAATGCAAATTCACAAAGACCCCCAAAATGACCTATGGATCTACTTTTCTAAGGAAATGTTATTTGGTGTGAATGCACAACATTGAGCTTTCCCAAAGTGTGGGACCTTTGTAAATGGGGAAAGCTCTCCAGAGAAGGTTGGTTCCTCTTCCTAAACTACCTACCACAAGCTATTCTAGTGTAGGAAAGCTGATCTAATCCTAATCTAACTATGCCAAGGAGACAAAGAGAGAGAAAAGAGGGAAAAATAGAGCCTACACTAAAATGGTGATACACCAAAGAAGGAAAATGTTGAACATCTATCAAAACTACCATGGAACAAGAAGAGGTGAGAAATGGAAAGGATGGACAAGTGCATCACAAAACCAAGGATGGATTTCACACAAAAAAATGTCCCAAAACTCCATGAACACAGCTCCAAAACCTGTAATGAACATCCAAACATGCACAAATACCTATAATGAAGAGAGGCAAGAAGAAAACAAAGAAAAATGAGCAAGGATGGACAAATGCATCACAAAACACGTTTTTTTTTTGCTCAGAAGTTTGCACAGAACATCATTTTACTGGTAAGAGGCAAAAATGCCATTACAGAGTAGGGGAGGAGGTTCTAACTCCATTTTTGACCCTGGGGAAGAAAAGAAGGGAGGTCAGAGTAGAAAGAATGAACAACTTGTTACAAATGAGCCAAAACTGGCTTTTAACCATGAAGCAGAATGGAAGAAAGGAGAAAACGCGGGAAAATCTGATTTTGGACTTCAACCACCAACAAGATTCATTAAAACAGCAAGGGCACCTCTGCAAATCCACTTCCCAATGCATTCAAGCCTCGCAGACAAGAAATTTCCCATACCTCATTAAATCTGGTAGATGAAAATCTGATTTTTGTCTTTTCCAATGCTAGGGACGTTTTTCCAAATTTCTCCCACGAATCTTCACCAAAATCCAAAATTTATGGGTCTAACATGTAGATAATTTCACCATCTTTCCAATGACATAAAGAACACAAAAATCTGAGCTCTGGATCAAAATATATGGCCCTCTGAAGATTTAGGGCAAAAATGGTGAAAACAGAGTCAAAATTTGGTCGGCGGGGTCAAACTTTAAAATTTTCCCTTTTGAAAATTTTCCCAAAAACCTCCGTGCCTCCACCACTCCAAGTACATGTGTCACTTCCTGGTTCACCGATGGGATCGTGGGCCCAAACATCACTTTTCCCCTTTGATTTTTGCATTGGGAAAATTTCCCAAAATTAGTCTGCGCCCGCTCTCCTAGTGACACGTGGCGCTTTCCCATTCGCTGATGGAAATGCGGGCCCAAACCTCACCTTTTTCCTTTGATTTCACATTGGGAAAAATTCCCACATTTTCCCCACACTCTGCCACTCTAGTGGCACGTGTCAGCTTCTGGTTGCTTGGCGGGGGCACGCTTCTTTTTCTCCATTTGTGCCTCTATCGCTTTGGCAAAAAACCAAAGTTTCCTCCACGCCCGACTCCTTGCAGAATCGTCATGGACATGTCTCACTTCCTCATTGGTGTGGGCCTTCCGTAAATTTTTCTCCATCCTCCTCTGCGGGCCTACATGTCAAAATTTTCCCTTTGCGCCCTTTTCCCTCTTCTTGGAAAATTCTCCAACTTTGCTCCGCTACCCTAACCTCCACCGCCACGTGGCACCATTTCATTGGCCGCAGGCCTGCCTAGGGAAATTTTCCCCAAAAAACTCCATCGAGCCATAACTTTCAAAATATTTGGAGTTAGGAGGAAAATTTTACCTTTCTAGAAAGGGGAAGAAAAATCCTATCTGATGGAGCCATTTCCAAAAACCCTTGAGTGCTTGAAATGTGTGAAAATTGAATTTGAAGCACAAGGAAGGGAAGAATGAAGGCAAGTTAGCCAAAATAAGTAGGGGGCTCATTTTGGATAACAGTACCTTGTAGTGTCCAATTTTACCAGCTTATTGTACGTGGGTACCTCATCGGAGCCTTGTTTTCGGGACCCACCTTCTTTTCCACCCACCTAAGCTATGCTTACGAGAGGGTGTTAGTGTAGGTGGTTATTTATCCTTTTATTTATTTATCGGATAATTCTTACACTTGTGTTAGCTCTACATTTGTTGGGTTGGCTTGCTTAGGTGTACTAGTTGTGTTAGAGTTATCTTCTCAGCTATGTGGAGTTAGCTTACTAGTCTTTTGGAGTTAACTTAACTACCAGTATCAGTTAGTGGGAGTTCTTCACCACTGATTTAGGTAGTAGTTTCACTTCCCTCCTCCTATATGTACATATTTCTTATTGAATAATTCAAGTCATTCTATTATAATGTATTGAGCATTATGGATTATGATGGATTTCCATATATGGTATTTTAGCTCTTCTATTTTGTAAATCTAATGTGGTGTGCTATTATCATTTGAGATCGTGGCTTGGAACAATATTCTTATCGTTCCTTTCACATGCATGGTTTAGACTACTTAAAGTTTATTGATGATTCATCAATACCATCAAACAAGGTTAGATATCTTCAAGTTAATGATATGTTAGTCTTGAGGTCCTAAATAGGCCTTATACGAGATCATAGAGTCAACCTTACGTGTTTTGTCCAACATGCATACTTACTCTCAAGTAGTCATAGTCATTGCATAGACGGAGGTCTCTACCCCTTAAGTACTTCTAACCTTGTCATCCTCACTTGATCATCATTCAAACAACATTCTAAATCAATGTACCCATAATTCATACTAATCAAGAACTTGTCTAGATCTGGAACCTTCAAGACTATACTTTTTAATAATTATATTTTTTTCTTAGCCTTTGTATGAGTGCATTTAACTCATTATAAGGGATTGTAAAGTAAATTAGACTCGTGTACTTATAGTCATGATTGTCCCTAAAATTCCTAAATGCATCCATATTTCAGAAAATGCATATAACCTAGATGATTTATAAACTCTAGTGCTACCCCTGAGTGGCTGACCCAAGGCCTTTCATACATTACTTAATTCACTATTATAATGCATCCAAATTTTTACTCCATCTATTCAAACAATGTTCTTCATTCATAGGTCTTGAGCTCTATTCTTGTTAGAAATAGGTAGTCATATTCAGAGTGAAGACAATAAAGTTTCACCATACCTTATTTCAATTGCATTGTCCATGTTCATGGGCTTGAATAAATCACATCGCTTCAACATGGTTATGTAGATCACCTGTCTTAGTCACCGGTGTGTCTCGATCCTTTTATACGGTCATTTTTAGTTGTTTAATCCAAAAAAATTGTAAACACCTTTATATTTTCTTAAAAACATCAACCATAACAATACTACCTTTCATGCATTCAATTTAGATCAAAATTGCATCAACATGATACATATCTTGTTCATTATATTTTTCAGTCTTGTTAGAAAATTATTCTATCGATATCTTCTTGCACATGTGTTTATGGGATTTTAAATTTGGTGAGCTTCTTCATCTTGTCGAGGAAGAGTTTTCTTCAAATTTGTGGCCAATTTCATTAGTTCAAACAAAAGTTATAAGAATCCCTAGTTTGATCCCGTGAGGAGAGAAATGATTATAAATACCCTTATGCTTCGTTTCAAAAGATAAATTAAATATTTCTAGGCTTGTGTTGAGTTTTTCTATCCATTCAACATAGTAGTAGGCCACCAAATGGTTATTTTCATTACTTGTGGGGGTTTAATCTCACTACCATACTTTGAAACTCTATACACGTTCATTTGTAATAGATGAAAACAAAAGCAAGAGAACTTCTAGATGATATATCATACATTATTACAATAGAGCCCACTAAAACACATAAAGATGAAGGAGATCTCAGGTCATTTTAACTCAAAGGATATAAAATTAGTCTTATTTATGTTAAAGGATAGTCTTACAATATCATTTTCATGAAATTCATGTTATAATTCCAAGCATCAACTCTTCCATACCAAACCTCTACTTCTCTAATCTCACTGCATTGGAATTCAATTCTTTTCATCTTTGAATGTTTTTATTTGTCATTGATATTCATTATCTAGAGCTAGAATTCCTATTTTTGAGAGATATTCTCAACCATAATTCAAGGATTTTGTTGAGTGATATTCTCAACTATGACCTTTAATAGTTATATGATCATTACACAATATATTTGAATATTCTTGCACTCCTCCCAAGTAGATTCTCATAGATATGACACCCCATACTCACCTAATACTCTTATTTCTACTTTTTACATTTTTACAAAGAGAATTTACATCACATATTCAAACATTGGAGGGAAAACTTATACAACATGTTTAATGCCTTTCAAAGGCTTATTCAAATTTTATTGTTCTTTAGAGTTACCATTATGCTCCTACATCACAAACCGCATCTATGCTGAAAATTTCTTGGTATAAAACAAGGCACACAAAAATAAGAAATGCTAGTCAAAGACAAGAAGAAAAACACATGCATGTAGAAAAAATGTATAAACTAAGTAAACAGAGTGTAAGCTACCAAGAAAAGTAATGTAAACATACAAGCGAGACAATTATGCCACACAAAGTAGGTTACAAACATGGGACATTAGTCACGGTGCCACAAGACACGCAGGGGCCAACATGGCCACAAATAGCAAACAAGTGTGCACACCAAACATAGTGTAAGGCCCACAAACAATAGAAAACAATAGAAGACAATGTAACACAATGTAAGATAATGTAACAAACAAGTATGGAAACTAATATCCCTATATAACAAATGTTGTACATAAAGCACTGTTAGCATTTTAGAAATATATCTAGTATGTCAAAAGCGTGCATAAGTAAGTAATGTAAAGTGTTGAGTACAAAATGAAACAATATCACCTAGAAACGACAAATTTGTGGATTCCCCAAGGACCGAGTGTAGGAAGAGTAGAAGGCAAGCATCTATGCCATGTGTAAAAGTCTTCTATCTATGATCACAACTAGAATAAGCTATGAACATGCATGTGTGGATGATATAGATAAATGACATACAAGTAATCAAACTAGTATGTGTAATAAAGTGATCATGAACAAGAAAGAGTAAGAAAGAATAAGAGCAACCATATATGCAGTATGTTGTGGATGGATGGAATGGAATACAAGATGGAATGATAGGATCCATGTGTCCCCTGAGTGGATGGAAATGTATGTAGTGAGGTTCATTTTTTTCCCCCTCAAATCAAGAATGAACCGTAAAAGAGAGTGTGTCATCAGGAAATGGTCGAGTAGTGCGTGTATTATGTCTAACATGCTAGGATGAATGTGTATATGTGTAGTGGTGATGATAAGTGACATGTAGAATAAATGTGTGTGGAACTTATAGCCTAAGCATATACCACAATGAGATGAAATGTGGAGTGATGATTTATCCCTAAGAATATATCACTATAAGATGAATGGAGGGTGTGGTGATATAACCTAAGGTGTATACCACCACAAGATGATAGAATAGGTGATGATTTAGCCTAAATCGTATGTCATTACAAGATGAATAGTAAGGAGTGGTGATGTAGCATAAGGTGTATAACACTATAAGATGATAGAATAGGTGACGATTTATCCTAAAGCATATATCACTAGCCTTAGAATGTTGCATGGTCAAAGGTAGAATAGAAAAAGTGTGAGAAATGTAAGGTCCATTTGATTTATAAACCCTCAGTAGTCAAGTATGGACCGATGAACTAAAATGTGTCATCGGTGGTGAGTGTAGTGCATAGAAGACAATGTAGTATAGATGACCAAGTGATGAATATGGTATGTAAATGTGCGGTATGTTGAATGCGATACTAAATGTGTAGGATGTGTAATATGTAATGTGTAAAATGCAATGTAATAGGTGTAGATAGACTAATAATGTAGGATGTAGTGATGAAATGTAAAGCTAGACTCATATGTAATGTAACCTAGCATAGTATGTAGAATATAGGTGATGTATAAATGCACAATGTGAAATAGCCTAACAGCGTATAATGACTAAAATGTGCATGATGAGGATGTTATATAATGTAGAATGTGGAGTGGGTGTAGGATAAAGAGTGTATGATGTGTGATGTGTGTGATAAAATGTAAATGTGTAGTGCCTACAGTGTAATGTGTGGGGTTCAGTGTAATGGTAACCCCTAAACAGTCAAGTGTGAATTGAAGCACAAGAATATGTCATCAGGTAACGATGCTAAAGTATATGATGAATATGGTAAATGTGAGAAAAATGAGAGTGTGAGAGTATGAAAAATGTGATTATGCTAAGATGAAGTATGCAAGAATGTGGGAAGTGTGATGTAGAAATATGTAGCTAGACTAAGGGGGAAATTAGGTGGTATGCCCCCCAAGTGTGTACGTAAGTAGCTCATGTAAAGTCATCTAGAAGGTCGTCATCCTCCGGGTCATAATCAAATGGGTAAGCATTAGTAACTTGGTAAGAAATGGTGTCTGGTTGGTCACGTAAGGAGCCATTGAGGTGTAAGTGATACATACCCATAACATATTCCTCATTAGTGAAGGGAGGAAGTGGGAAACCATGGGCATACCAACGAGTAAGGTTCTATGTATAGCCTAGGAAAGAACTATTGTAGATGAAAATGCATCCAAAAGGCATAGGGAAAGATATATCTATATGGTCAAGATCTAGAGTACCTCCAATATAATCAAGCCATGATTGACCTAATGTGAGTGGTGAAGATCTAGGAGTGCAGGAAAGAAAAATCGTGAGATAAAATATATGAAGACTATAAGCAGCAAGGATGATGATATACCCATAATAAAGATGAGAAGCATATGGCGTAGGATGGAGATCGTCGAAGGTATACCTAAGTGAGTCAAACCCTCATGTGTACATATAGTGTCATCACATGTAGGATCAAATGGAATGTGTTCCCAATATGAATTATTCATGAAAAGAGTGCAAGTGAATGGCGGGTGTGCTAAGATGTGTGATGTAAGTGAAGGTGAATGTGATAGAGTGACATCCATAGAGTGGACAAGTCCCTGATAAGGAATCATATCAGTAGTAGTAACAGGTGACATAGGAGAAACAACGTCTATCACACAAATGGTACTGTCAAGTGGTGGTAAGTGAGGTAATTCATCTATAGGTTGGGGATCATTGGTAGTGTTACTATGTGGAATGACTAGTGTTAGGAGCATAATCACAATATCGGAATGGGTCATGGTCATGGGGGATAATATGTTCAATTTCGTCATGAAGGAATTTAACACAATGATGTACAGTAGATGCAATGGCTTGCATGGCATGAAGCCATGGCCTACCAAGAAAAAAAGATGTAAGAGACTAGGAAAACAATAGAAAAGAAGATAATTTGTTTGGTTTTGGTACCGAGTGTAATAGGAAATGTGATGTGACCTAGACATGGATGAACAAAATTGTAATAAGAATTCCTTGAGATACCGAGATGGGCTAACATCATGAGTAGAGAAGCCAATGTGCTAAAGGAATGACATGGGACACAAATTGAGCTCAGACCCATTATTAATTAAGGTGCATTTGACACCAACATTTTGAATACGACAAATGATATGCAGTGGTGGATCATTGTCAAAAGTGGCAAGATCAGCCAGAGGAATAGATGGGAAAGTAATGTGCTAAGAGAAGGCATCCACAAAGGTATTATAGACTATATTAGGATGGGTATTGTTAGGAATTAGAGTAGTAAGTAAAATATTAATGATTTTAGCTTGCAATTTAGGATGGAGAAGCAAAAAGTCATGAATGGAGATATGGGGATCCTAGGAATATGTAGGTGAGTCGGGTTCACCAAAATGATTAACTGAAATTAACTAAATCTAAGTTAGCTAAGAACTAGTTAATCTAATCTAGGAGGACAATAATGTTGTAAATAAATGCTCTAAAGTAATGCAAAATAGCTAAATAAATTAAACTACTAGAAATAAAACCATAATACGCAAGAGTAAAGTGAGGAAAGAACTCACTGATTGCGGTGGTTGTCGCAGAGTGACGTAGGTATGATAGTAAATTTTAGGAGTAGGAACGACTACACATTTGTCCCTAAAAGGGGGATCTAGAGGATCTTTATAGACTACGGTGCCCGGGAAGGTAATGTTATCCCAAATTCACCCTCAAGGTAAATTTTGGTAACTTATGCAAATTCTTCAGGCTCAAACAAGTTGAAATGGGTCGAGGAAAAAAATTGAATTTTCGGGGTACTTCTCATCTTTTCTCTAACTCCCTATCCAAGAAAAATCTAAGGAGTTAATAAAAAAATCACAAAAATCTAAAAAAAAATGAGGTCACGGGCTATTTTAATGCAAATCGGGTCGGAGAGCCGTAGATGGAACCAAGGCAGATCGTATCAGGGTTGATTGTACCCAATTCGAGTCTAAAACACTTAAGAGATAGTGGAATTGACAAAGATGGTTTTTTTGTCCCATGAGGCATAGGTTCGATCGGGACCTAAAAACCTGATTTTCCCAAAATGGCTGAAAAATGAAGGAATCAGTGAAGTCGGGTCGAAATGTCTGGGTGGTCTACAAGACGTTAGGGCGCTTGCAGAACCCACATCGCCGAAATCAGCGATTTGCAAAGGAATAAGAAAAGATGGGTTTTTTTGGGCCGGGCCACATAGGTACATGCGGGACATGAGTTTTCCAAAATTCTGAAATAGCCAATCACAAAGGGATACGGGCGGAGGCGGAGGTCAACGGCTGGACCGTCCAAAATACGCATGGGACACAAGTTTGCCAAAAACTTGATTTTGTCGAAAATTCTTCAAAAGGAGGCTTGTGGGTGGATCAGATATTTTTTTCTAGGATAGCCGGGACACAAGGACTGAGATAGCTAAAACATCCCTATGCAAAGGAAAATAGTGCAAGCTAGATCCCGAACTTCAAATGACCATAACTTTTGACCTTGAGTTTCGATTTTCATGAAATTTGAATTTTTGAAATGAGCACGAAATCCTTTACACCACGAAACAAGATATAGTAATTTTGATGAGGGTAGGTATATGAAAATAAATTAAATGTCCTCATCCCCATCAATCAAGCACTCGGTCCTTTTCAATAACATAAATGCATGGCGAGTGAAAATAGCTGCTTGTACTTAGAAGGCCATAAATTTTGCATTTCTCAATGAAAAAACAAAAAATTGGTACTATTAGAATGATAGATTTGAGCCCAATGCACGAAATCAAGAAATTTTTAATTTGATAAGGCATCGATGGTTATTTTATAGAAAACATTCCTTGTTCGAACAATGGTTTTATTTGGTAGTTGGGATACATTCAATGAAGCATGGTCTAACATTTCTCATTCTTTGCAAGTTAAAGGATAGTATGGGGGCCTTTTCAAGCAACTAAACATCATTTCACTCCATTTACTACCTTTTTCAAGTGGTTGAAGGACAAATTTTGGGATTTTCTCTCTCTCTCTCTCTCTCCTCATATTCTATAAATTGGAGTGTTGGGTTCATTATATAGGGGGATAGTTTTGAGTAGCAAAAATGTATCAAATTTGTTTTGTGAAGCCAATATACTACGGGATCTTGTGGTGGACTCCTTACATGGTGATCGAGGCCCTTATTTTGTAATTGATTAAACTTTGCATATCAATGAAGCAATAGATGCACATTTGTGGATGTATCTTCCCCTATTGTGTTTGTTTGCATTCCTCTTGCCCCTTCAATCGCATTGCATATATATTTTGTCTATCTTATGCTCTGGTAGGGATCCATTATCATTATGTGTGCATGAAATATTGTTGTAAATGCAGTTTTAGATTGTGGAGAACTGTTATCACCCCTTCTAGTATGCATTTTGCTTCTGTTTTTCACACATTAGATACCATTCTCACACCCTCCTTTTCGGTGTATCACCACTTTAGTTTAGGATTTGTTTTTATGCACTCTCTCCCGATCCTTGGAAAGTTAGATTAGGATTAGATAGTTTTTCTTGCATTAGAGTAGATTGTGGCGGGTAGTTTAGGAGCAAGAACCAACTTTCTCTGAGAGTCTATCTCAAGTAGCAAGTCCCATAACTCGGAGATATTACCCATGTTATAACCTTCTTCCTTTTTCACAATGGATTTTTTGAACTATCTTGAATGTATCAAATGAAGAAAGATGACATTGAAGACCTACAAAAGACAAAGAAGTATCAAAATCCCTAAAAATAAAATATGCAAATGAATGGGTTGGATTGACCTCACCGCCACAATGGTGGGCTTAATAAACTAATTTTTGCACTACATTTCAAACTGGATGTAGTGTGTGTGTGTGTGTGTGCTGCGCGCGTCTGCGCTATGCATGTCATGCTCTATATGCTCTTGTGGCGGTTGTACTTTGTTCAATAGCGAGCAATAACTAGATGTAGAAAATGTAATAGTATGTGTGCATAGAATATAATACAATTCTTCTTCCTATGAAATGTGATGTAGAATTCCTAGCTTGTGCGTTGATAATAGAGCTATGTAGATGCAAAATTCAATAGACATATGCAACTCTAGATGGAGTGATAGTAGTGTATGATGTTAGGTCCCTCATTATGGTCTCATAACTTTATATTTATAGGGTTCTCTTGCTCTAATTTCATAATTAACCCCAAAGAGGATGACCACAGAAAAGATAGGATGAAAAATGACTAGAAGAGGCCCAAAAGTGGTGGGAAAGAGCTAGAAAGATTGAGGCACCCCCGGGTGGGACCAAGGCACCACTGAGGCACCCTAGTACTAAATTTGGGCTCCCAATTATGGCTAAAATTCCAAGGGATGTGTGAAAATGGTTGGGCATGTAGGTGCAATAGGTCACAAATTATGAAATAAAATAAATAAAATGGCCAAAAGGATAGGGGTTAATTAGTACTTTCTTTACTCAAGAACATTCTAAATAGGAGTACGAGACCAGGATAAATAATTGTCTAATGTGCATGATTTTGTGACTACACTTTTGTAAGCCTAATAATTTTTTTGAATTAATTACATCCGCCAATTTGGGATTTTAATCCAAAAATTTACATATTTTGAAGGGTTTCTTAACTAGAGAAAAAGAGCTATTTTGAAATTTTTGACAAGTTTTTTCATTTTAACATTGTGGAATGGTATATTTTTATGATGCTCTACATTAGTATTCTCTACATGTTGGAGTCATGAAGATTTTATTGGAACTTAATATCTTTGTTTTAGGTATTACGAGAGGAATAAAGAAGATGATGAAGTTATACATAAGTAAGTGGATCCCGATGTTCATAGATTACTTTGAGGTGATCTAAGTTTGTCCCAAGAAAGGTATATAATGTGTCTTGATACATTTTCTCATATATGTGTCTTCATGGTCTCTCAAGCATTTATATTCTAAATAAAGTGTAGTGCAAGCTCTAACTTGTTGTGAAGAAGCTCATAAGTGATATCAATTAGTTCAAATCCAAATAAGTTTCATCACTACTATAAGTATGGAAAGTATGATTCAAGTTTTGGCTCTTATGAAGATGATTAAAGGTATTTTTAGTAATTATGTCAGTAGGTGTTATAGATTTGGCTAACTTTCCTTCATTCCTTCCTTCCTTGTGCCTCATTTTTTTCATGAGTCCAAATTTTTTAACTTTTTTTTTGTTTTGTATCAACTCAAAATTTTCTAGGTATTACTTCATCGAATAGAGGATCTTCTCCCCTTTTTGAGAAAGGTAAAGAAGTCCTCCTAACTCCTTGTATTTTGCAAGTTATGGCTTCATCGAGGAGTTTTTTTTTAGGGAAATTTTCCTTGATAGGCCCATGAACCCATGACTAATGAAAAGGTGCCATGTGGTGGTGAGGTCGGGCCAGCGGAGTGAAGTTGGAGAAATTGCCAAAGGAGTTGGTGGTGGGCACAAAGGGAAAATATTGAAGTGCATTCCCATGGAGAAGAAGGAAGCACGTCAGCGGAGGAAGGGAGAAATTTGGGCACTTAGCCCTTTTGGGGTGAAAGTCAAAAAATCAAAAAATTGGCCTGCAAGCACGCGGACCAACGGAGGATGCCACATGTCTAGTCGGGAGTCAGGTTGGGCTGGAGGTAAGTTGGAAAATTTTCCAAGGAGTTGGTGGAGGAAAAAAAGGGAAAACTAGCCCATGGGCCCTTGAAGGAAAAAAAAAAATTAGAGGGAAAATCCCATGAGCAACAAGAAGTTGGTGACACGTGTCTGTCAGCGGTGGGAGTGGGGGGTGGACTAAGTATTTTGAAAATTTTCCAAAGTTCAAAAAAAGTGCCAGGGGTGAAAAATGAGTTTTTGAGCCCACACCTCAAATGAATGGGAAAGTGACATGGCAGCACCACATGGAGCGGTGGGGGGCACGTGGGATTTTGGGAAATTTTCCCAAATTCAAAAAAGGAAAAAAATTCAAATTTCAGCCCACGAACCCATTTTTGCCCTAATTTTGCCAGTTTTTGCCCTAAATCTTCAGAGGGCCATATCTTTTGATCCAGCTTAGATTTTCACATTTCTTTATATCATGGAAAGCTTACAAAACCCTCCACATGATGGACTATTCAATTTTGTTTTTGGTGGAGTTTGGTGGGAGAAAAATGAGAAAACATCTTTGGCATGCAAAAAATATAGAATTGACATTCAACCACCAAAATTAATGAAGTATGGGTCATTTTTCTCTGATGCAGAGCAATGTACTTTTGGTATGGGTTTTCCATGAATCCCATCACCTTTTGAAATTGAAGGGATTTGATTGGTAGTTGAACTCATAAATCATTTTTCCCATGTTTTTGCTTTCCTTCTTTTGCTTTTCCATTAAAAGCCAGATTTGGCTCATTTGTAAAGGGTTGGATTTTTTTTTTCTTGCAGAACTCCCCTCTTCCCCTTGGCACATGAATTTGAGGAGTTTTAGACCTTCCATGGAACTGTGACATGTTTTTTTCCTTTCTACTGCTAGTGTAATGCATTGTATCAAATTTGGGAATGGTAATGCATGTTTTGTGAATGATTTTTCAATCCTCTCATGCGTATATTATTATTTTTTCTAGTCTTTCATTACATTCTTGGCAATCTGTGCATGCTTGGTGTTACATCTCTATGATTTTGTTTATTTGCAAGATATAATTTCATCACTCCTTTGGTGTATCACCATTTTTACTTAGTTTTGTTTCTTTTTGCATCCTTTATCTCTGTCTCCTTGGAATTTAGAGTAGGATCTAGTATTAAACCTCTGCAAAATTCATGCATACACCTAGACAGAGGAGTAAGAACCAGATTTCTCTGGAGAATTTTCTCACCTTGCAAGGTCCCACACCTTGGAGAAAATTCAATGTTGTGCAATCACACTAAATGACCCAATTCTAAACTACATAGATCTGAAAGTCATTTAGGGGGTGTTGTAGATTTGCACTAATAGTTTTGGCACACGGTGGGACCTTAGAGGTCTTCATCTTCATTACAAAAAGTTGATGTGCATTTTTTGTAAGTTTCTTGCTTGAAAAGAGCCTTGATTTGCACATCTAGCGACTCCAAAAGGATAGAATCAACTAGTTTCAGCAGTCCAGGTTTGAAGATTCATGAGAAGAATCCAAACAAGGTCAAGGGCCAGAGAAGAGGGATTTTCTGAGTATCTGCAATTATCCCCAGGAAGAAGAGAGAGGGGAAGAAGGATTCAAAGGTCTCCATCTCCACCAAATAGAACTCTATCAACTCCTCCACCTGGTAGACCTTTCACCCAATCAACAAGGGTTCTCAGGCCAATCAGAATGGCACAACCCAATCCTTATGTCAACTTTACTGGCAGCAGCCCACTTGCTCTCAATGCACAAAACCCAGTTCCAATTGCAGCATTGAAGAATATCCCATACTTTACTAGGGAAAATCAGACCACTCCTGGTGATCATGTCAAAGACATTGCTAATGTTTGTGCAATCCATGAGATTGTTGAGATGTAAATTACTGTCAAATTGTTGGCATCTTCATTCAAAGGGAAAGCCTTGCAATGGTTCAGGAGCCTTGAGGTAGGCTCTATCCAAAATTGGAACCAGTTGTGCATAGCTCTCCATAACTAGTTTGGAGAAAAGGGGGACAACTTGTCTCTATTGGAGCAACTGAACAACTATCAAGAGAGCTCCCAATGAGCAGCTAACAGACTTCAATTTCAGATTTCAAAGAACATGGGATAGAATCCCATTGACAGTGAGGCCAATAGCTCAAGGTGCTTTCTTATACTTTCTCAAGGCTTTAAATTCTGACATTTCTATGTTAATCCAATCCATGGGAGGTGCAACTATACCTAGCTTATAGCATCACCATTAGGGATGAGAATTGTTTGATCCAAGCTGGTAAACTTGCACCTAGGCCTCCTATGCCCTTATATCTAGACTTGGAAAGCCCAAGTACTAGTCAAGCACCTACTTTAGCTCCTATTCCCACTCCTAGAAATCAGAGTTCAAATGAAACTTCTACTTCATCCTCTAGTGCCTCAAATGAGCTTCAAGAAGTTATGAAACAATTACAAAATTTAGGCAATGAGCTGGTTACACTCAAGAGGCAAGCAAGCTCAAAGTTTTAGGCCTTCTTATCAGTCTCAAACTCAGCCTAATAGACAACCATATCAGCCTAATAGGCCACCCAACCCAACTACAAATCAAAATCAAGTAAGGCCTCCTACCAATAGACCATTTCAGCCCTATAACCCCAATGTTGCATCTACCTCTAAAGCCTTAGTGCCGGTGTGCAAAATAATGTAGCTCAAGAGTATGATTGGTGTTTCCCATGTAGTGAACCTCACAACCAATCTATGTGCTTCAATGGTGCTTTGAACCAAGCTTTGATGGTGACAACAACTGGTATAGAGAGTGAGGTGAGTCAAGAAACAAACCAACAACAAGGGACATCTCAACAAGATACAACTCCAAATGAGACTACACTTGTGAATTGGTAGGCTGAAGATTTTTGTGGTATGAATCAAACACCTTCTCAGAGTGTAGCAACTAACACATGGTCAAAGAAGAGGAATATTGGTGAAGGGAAGTCATTAGATCCAAGTGATTCACAACCTTCCATCACTCCACAAGGTGTTGGCAAGAAAAATGTAGTTCCAAATGTGCAAGGACAGCCCAAGCCACCTCTAGACCAGCTCAAATGCCAGTTTGTTGCAGCCCATGTACAAGAGAAGAATGTGTAGATTAAAGGGCAGCAAAGGGATGTTTTAACCCCATTTAGCATCATTGAACAAATGAAGAAGACAAATGTGAACATATCTATGTGGGAGTCACTATCCATCCCAGGCCAAAGGGATCTACTACAAGCTGCCATGAAGAATTGGTCAACCTCAAATCAGCAAGCTCATATGCAAGAGAAGGTACTCACAAATGCCACTCAGCCTGAGGGAAGTTTGGAGGACAGCAAGGTAAAGTTTTGAAGCCCCCTCCATTCTATGTTTCATTGATCATTGGGGATAAACTAGTACATAATTGTATGATTGATTCTAGGGGCAAGTAGTTCCGTGATGCCCAAGCAAATAGCTGATCAGTTGGGCCTCCAATATGAAGTCATATCCAAGGGGTAGTGTAATTAGATGGGACAATAGTAGCCACAGTTGGGGTAATTAAATATTTGAGCCTCACTTTGCATGCATGCCCCAATGTCACTGTTTTGCAAGATGTGTCGGTGATAGATTTGCCACCACTCTTTGCCATATGTTTGTCAAGGGATTTCATAGCTAAAATTGAGGCTACTTATCTACTGATTGGTCACACATGTTGTTTAGGACAAGGTATGGAGCCAAGGCCACAATCAGGTCTGAACCTATTGCAAACTTCCACATTGAGCCTCATACTCCAAGCCCAATCAATGCCAACTATTCAACATTTGATCAAGAGGACTATCCAAGCACACATGAAGCTGATACCAAAGTTGGAAGCATCCCAGATTTGACTCTTGATGAATGGGCAAGCAAGATACATGCTTTTGATCCCTACAAGGAAATAGAGGAATCTGAACTAGGAGTCTATTACATGCATGAAGAAAATCAGCCCATTCCTAGCATCACCAAGCTAGACCATAAAGATGACAATGAGGTATGGCAGTTGTTCTTTGATGGATCAAGAAGTAGACAAGGTGCAGGAGGAGGAGCTATGCTTGTTTCACCTCAAGGCATTAAGTATTATTCAGCCTTTAGATTTCAGTTTGCATGTTCTAACAACACTGCTGAATATGAAGCCTTGATACATGGGTTGCATTGGTCAAGGAAAAGAGGCATCAAGAACTTACAAGTCTTTGGTGATAGTGAGCTGATTGTTAATCAAGTTAAAGGACAACATGCTGCCAAGAATGACTTGCTCAAGAGTTATAAGAATAGGGTGTGGGACCTCATTGAGGATTTTGAGGGCTTTGGCATCAACTCCATCCCTAGGAAAGAAAACCAAGCTGTTGATAGGCTTGCAGTAGTTGGAGCAACTTTTGATGTTGTAGAGAGTATCAAAAGGGATAAAATGCAGCCAAACATCCATGTGATTGTGAGGCCATCAGTGCTAGACAATAATGTAAGTTGGCAAGTGTTTGAGAGTGACCAACAAATCATCAATTTCTTGCAAGAAGAAGCTGAGTTCTCAGCCAAAAATCAGGAAAAGTTAGAACAACAATATGGTGATCAAGTGGTATAACTTGAGAACCAACAAACTACCAAAAGGACTTGTGACTTTAGAGTCTATCTTCAATCCTAATGATCAATTTAGGAAGGAGAAAGCAAACATCCAAGTCAAGGGAGAGGATTCAGAGCCCATCTCAGTTGGAGAAGGCAAGTCACTTCAAATTGGTAAAGTGGCAACCGAGCAAGAAAGGTATGAATTCATGCAACTTTTCCAAGAGTTCCTGGATGTATTTTCTTGGAGCTATGAAGACTTGAAAGGTTTCAATCCCAAGCTAGCTCAACACACAATTGAACTAGATCCAAGTGCTAGGCCCATCAGGGCAAAAACAAAGACCGGTCAATCCACACATTGAGCCTCTCATGAAAAGGAATTGAATAAGTTAATAGAGGCAAGTATCATATTCCCCATCAAGCATTCAAGTTGGGTTGCAAACTTGGTTCCAATCAGAAAGAAGAGTGGAGAAATCAGGTTGTGTGTAGACTTTAGAGATTTGAATAGAGCATCCCTCAAGGATCACTACCCACTTCCTTCTATGGAGCAGATTTTGCAAGTTGTTGTTGGCTCTGAGAGGTTTTCATTGCTAGATGGTTATTCAGGGTATAATCAGATCATGGTAAAGGAAGATGATCAGTTCAAAATAGCCTTCACCACCAAATGGGGAACCTATGCATATAGAAAAATGCCATTTGGGTTGTCTAACGCTGGAGCTACTTTCCAAAGGGCAATGGATATGGCATTCAAGGGATTGATCAACAAAATAGTGCTTGATATACCTAGATGATATTACTATATTTTCTAAAAGTGTAGCAGATCATCTCTTTCATTTGAGACAAGTGTTCCAAAGATGTAGAAGATTTGGGGTATCCTTGAATCCCAAAAAATGCATTTTCTAGCTCATGAAGGCAAGCTCCTAGGCCACATTGTTTCCAAAGAGGGATTAGCAATTGATCTAGAGAGGGTTGAAGCAATAAGAGCACTACCATTGCCAAAGACATAAGAAGGCTCTTCAAAGCTTCTTGGGAAGAATCAATTTTGTTCAAGGTTTGTTCCAAACTTTGCAGCCCTTGTCAAGCCAATAACTATGATGTTGAAGAAAAGTATGGCATTCAAATGGATAGATGAAGGTAAGGAAAGTTTTGAGGCAATCAAAGAAGCTATCTCACAAGCTCCAACTCTCATTAACCTAGATTTCTCCAAATATTTCATCCTTTATGCATTTGGCGGTGATGATACAATTTCTGCAATTTTAGTACAACAGAATGAAGAAAATGCAGAGCAGCCAATTGCCTTCTTTAGCCAAAGTTTGGAGGACTATGAAGTAAGGTATTCCTTCATTGAGAAGCATGTTCTTGTAGTGATTAGGAGCTTGAAGAAATTTAAGCATCTAGTTTCAAACAACAAGGTTCAACTGTTGGTTTCTCATGTGGGAGTTAAAGACTTCCTCCTCAACAAAGATCTAAATGAAAAATGTGCAGGGTGGATTACTCATGTCATGGAGTATGACATTGAGATCAAAGTCACCAAGCTGGTCGAGGAAAGGATTGTGTGAGCAATTGGCCTTGAGCCAATCAATTGAAGCAAGCAAAGAGAAGAATGTTGTTTTGGTGTTGCAAGACAACCAAGAACAAAGAGATGTTCAAGAAGAAAATGGTGGTATGCTCACTCCTTGCTGGACCCAAGACATAATGCACTTCTTACAAATAGGCCTATGCCCTCCAGAGATGAACAAAGCCAAAAGAAGACACTTCAGATTGTAGGCTATTCCATATGCACTTGTTGATGGCATCTTGTTCAAAAAGGATATCAATGGAGTGTTGTTGAGATGCATTGAGACAAATCAGATTGAGAGAATGTTAGAAGAGTTCCATGGTGGATCAGTTGGGGGTCATTTTTCTCCAAGAGTGATAGCTCTCAAGATTATGAAGGCTGGATATTATTGGCCCAAAATGTTTAGTGATTGTTATGCATGGATCAAGAGGTGCAAGAATTGTGCATTCTTCACAGGAAAAGAGAGATTAGCAACACTTCCATTGCACCCAATCTCAGTTGACCAACCATTCATGCAATGGGGTTTGGACTTCATTGGAGTCATTAATCCAAACTCAAGCCAAGGACACAAGTGGATTCTAACAACAATAGACTACTTCACAAAATGGACTGAGGCGGTGGCACTCAAAGAGGCAAATGAATCTAGCATTCTAGACTTCTATGAGGGGATAACAACCAGGTTTGGCATACCTACCACTATAATATCAGATAATGCATTGGCATTCATAGGATCAAGGTCACTTTGAATGGGCTGTTGAAATGGGATCTATTTGAGCACTTCATCAAATTATTACCCTCAAGGTAATGGCCAAGCTGAATCTACAAACAAGAATCTATTAAGGATCATCAAGAGGACTCTTGATGAGAATCAGAGGACTTGGCACACTAAGCTCAAATCAGCTCTATGGGCTGATAGGATAACTCCCAAGAGATCCACAGTAACTCTCCATTCAGACTTGTTTATGGGAGAGAGGCAATCTTGCCTATGTCACTTGAGTTGCCAACATTGGAACTCATGAAGCAATTGGAATTGTTGGAGTTTGAACCCATGGAGGTTAGATATGTAGAATTGATGGAACTCCAAGAAATCAGAGAGCTTGCAGCCCAAACAATGGAGAAGGACCAAGCTTTGATCAAGAGAAGCTTTGATAGGAAAGCTAAGGCTAGAACCTTCCAAGTTGGAGATCTAGTGTTGAAATGGGATGCAGACCGAGCAAAGCCAGAAGGCATTCAAAGTTTGATGCCATTTGGAGTGGCCCCTACATGGTCACAAAATGCAAGGACAACAATGCCTTCCAATTGTCTACATTGGATGGTGAAGAACTGCAGATTCCAGTTAATGGAATCCATCTAAAGCATTGCTACTAGAAGGAAACTTCTCACCTTGTACATATTAGCTTAGATTTTTATTCCTCCAAGTGCTTATGCACATTGTTTTGTTGTAGCTTAGTTTTACATTTCCCTAAGTGCTTTGGCACAGGTTTTTTTGTCCCAAGGATGCATCTTTTGCAGATCATGTTCCAGATCAAGTAATGTTCTACTCTCACAATCTTCATTCTAGAGATTTTCTAATGGATTGAGAGTAACAAGCAGTTAAGTTCATGACTCCATTGCCCAATGGATTGCTTCAGTAGCTGGTCACTTCATCCAATAGGTAGATGACCCCTCTGAGTCACCAAAATTGTTATCCAAAATAAGCCCCTGCTTATTTTGGCTAACTTTCCTTCATTCCTTCCTTCCTTGTGCCTCAGTCAAATTTTTTTTTCACTTTTCAGGCACTCAAAATTTTCTAGGTATTGCTTCATCAAATAGAGGATCTTCTCCCCTTTCCAGAAAGGTAAAGAAGTCCTCCTAACTCCTTGTATTTTGCAAGTTATGGCTTGATGGAGTTTTTTGGGAAAATTTCCCTTGACAAGGCCCGCAGCCAATGAAAAGGTGCCATGTGGTAGAGAGGGTCGAGCCGGGGAGGGGAAGTTGGAGAAATTGCCAAGGAGTTGGCGGAGGAGGTGCAAAAAGGAAAATATTGAAGCACATGCCCATGGAGATGGAAGAGAAGGAAGTGCACGTGGGCGGAGGTGGGGGGTGGGAACTTAGCCCTTTTGGGGGGTTTGGGGAAAAAGTCAAAAAAATCAAAAATTGGCCCGCAAGCACGCGGACCAACCGGAGGATGCCACGTGTCCAATTCGGTCGGCGGAGGTCGAAGTAGGGTAAGTTGGAAAATTTTCCAAGGAGTTGGTAGAGGAAAAAAGGGGAAAACCAGCCCGTGGACCCAAGGAAAAATGAGGGAAAAGCCCGCTGAGCAACGGGGTGCCACGTGTCTTGTGGAGCGGCGGGAGTCGGGGCACTGGAGTATTTTTGAAAATTTTCCAAAGTTGCAAAAAGTGCCAAGGTGAGTTTTGAGCCCACACCTCCACAATGAATGGGAAGTGCCACATGGTAGTGCAGTGGAGCGGTGGGGCATGGGGATTTTTTGGGAAATTTTCCCAAATTCAAAAAAGGGAAAAAAATTCAAATTTCGGCCCGCGAACCCATTTTTGCCCTAATTTTGCCAGTTTTCCCTAAATCTTCAGAGGGCCATATCTTTTGATCCAGAGCTCAGATTTTCACGTTCTTTATATCAATGGAAAGCTTGTGAAACCCTCTACACGATGGAATATTCAATTTTGTTTTTTGGTGGAGTTTGGTGGGAGAAAAATGAGAAAACATCTCTAGCACGCAAAAAATATAGAATTGACATTCAACCACCAAAATTAATGAAGTATGGGTCATTTTTTCTCTCTGGTCAAATGTACTTTGGCAATGGGTTTTTCCATGAAGCCCATCACCTTGCCATTTTGAAGGGATTTGATTGGTAGTTGAACTCATAAATCATTTTTCCCACATTTTTTGCTTTCTCTTCTTCTTTTTCCATTAAAAGCCAATTTGGCTCATTTGTAAAGGGTTGGACGTTTTGTTCTTGCGAGACTCCCCTCTTCCTCTTGGCACATGAATTTGAGGAGTTTTAGACCCTTCCATGGAACTGTGACATGTTTTTTTCCTTTCTACCAGTGTGTAATGCATTGTATCAAATTTGGGAATGGTAATGCATGTTTTGTGAATGATTTTTCAATCCTCTCATGCATATATTATTGTTTTTTTCTATTCTTTCATTACATTCTTTTTTTGCAATCCTATGCATGCTTGGTGTTACATCTCTATTTTGTTTATTTGCAAGACAAAAATTCATCACTCCTTTGGTGTATCACCATTTTTACTTAGTTTTGTTTCTTTTTGCATCCTTTATCTCTGTCTCCTTGGAATTTAGAGTAGGAATAGTATTAAACCTCTATGAAATTCATGCATACACAAGATAGAGGAGTAAGACAACATGAAAAGGTATAATCTCTTTTGATGATGAATTTTCTCACCTTCAACACATGTTTGAATGATGAAAGGGAGTCATAATATGGTATGTTATGTACTATGGTTGATCCTTTTTCATTGTGAAGATTGGCATTTTTGGTCTAAAAGGATGATTTAGGGCTCATAGTCCTAAAAATGGAAATAACAAGTGTTTGTAGGAAAAGACTATTTTTAAGTAGGTTTAAGTCAATCATGATGACTAGAACAAGGAAATTTTAAGATCATAAAATATGTTTTGTGTTCTAAGTGTGTTTTACATACTTCAAGGTTTGTGAAATGCTACTATAGACTTTGAGATGTCATATATCAAGATTGCCGAGTCATGAAGCTCAAGAAGATATGTAGTATGGGTTGAAACAATGAAGAAGTGTGTAATATTAGGAGGAGTTATACATGTGTATATCATACAAGGTGAATATAAATTTAGGGGAAGTTTTGTAGGTGAAATTTTAAGATAAGATCAGGTCCATGGATCTCAACAAGTATAGAAGACAAAAAGAAAAGTGCGGTCTAAGGGGGAGTCATTTGAGCAAGTAAGTGTGTCTTTTGCATTGTTTCCATTATGATTTATATTTTTCCATATCTATAGTCATTGTGATTTTTTCATACATGTCTATGGGGGAGTAGCATTAGAAACATGGAAAAGAGGTCTATTAGGTGTGTTTTTCTTGAGGTTGTCATCAATATTTCTGCAGGTGGTTTCCATTAATGACAAAGGGGGAAATTATTGGCCATTATGTCTTAGTGTTGTTATTGATGTCAAAATCCATTGATGGAAAATGGTTTCATGGTGTTATGTGAGACTCTATGAGGTTTCATTCATATCCAAACATGAAGGTTGATTGGTAGTTTCTAGATTTGGTGAGTTGTCATGGTGTCTAGGCATGGTTTCAGGCATGGTGCAAACATGGATGGTAATTGTATGAGTCTTAAAGGATGGTATGAGTTCCATCATGGTCCAATAGGTGTGTAAGAGGTTTAAATGAGTCTATAATGAGTCATCATGGTCATTTTATGAGTTATATGGGTTGGGTCAGGTCAATCATAGCCTTTTCCTAGACTTGGAGCATGTGGTTTTGCATGGTGGCATGAGATTTGGAGTAGTAAGGTCCTATCCAAGCATGGTAAATCTGTTTGGACATGTTATAGCAGGTTTATGATGAGTTTCATGAATTTTCTCATCTTTTTGATGATGTTTCATGGTCCTTGGGAAGTAAATAGGTGAAGTCAAGGTAGAATAACATAGGTAAGTCACTATGGGTGGATAATTTTAGGAATATTTGAGTAAGGAGGTGAGTTTTTTAAGTTATAGGATGTTCTCATGATGCTTCATGAAAATTTTAAGGTTAAAGTGATGATATTTGTGCAAGATATGTCATTTTTGGTAAAATCAAGTTTTGAAGAAGGAAAATCCATCTCAAATTGGAAACTTGTTTTTCTCACCCACTAACACACACTTTTAATGGGACGTAGAGGTTTTTGGGATGATTTTACATTTAATAATTTTTTTTAAGAATAATGAGGTGATTTTATAATCAAAATTTTATCAAGCTAAAGTGGGTTGAAACCCTAGTTAAACCCTCATAGTAGAGTGAATTTTGAGATTTGTTTTGTTTAGTCTCAAAACTAACTTAGAAAGATAAATTAATGCTTCAAGGTTGTATATGATTCCTCATATCTCACTTTTGTGGTGGCTTTGTGTTCTTGATATTTTGGGAAGAGAGAAAATCCCTTGTTTTTAGTGATTTCTAGTTTTAGGGCAGATATGGAGGTTCGAGGATAAAAACTAAATTGTTCTAGAATCCTTGGGAGATGTGATACACATACATTAATTTATTTAGATAGGTTTCTTGGGGAAAATTTAAGTTAAATGTATTCAAAGTTGCACTACCGATTTTGGCCTTAAGGGCTAAAATGTTATTCTTGAGGTTTGAAGTGAGTATGATGATGAAATTTAATCTTGTAGAATTGATTTTTGTCATTTAAAGTTGATAGGCACCTGATATGATGTGATTAAGTGCTTGAAATTATATAATGAGGTGTTTTCTTGCATAATCCTTAATGGCCTAATTGGCCCTAGTTGGCTTCTCAAGAAGGCTTGAAGGAACAAGTGGGTTAGATAAAATTCCTCCACATGAGCTATGTTTCTTAGTGTTTTTACATGTTGGTAAATTTTTTTGATGTTTTATAGGTGGTGATTGATCTTCAAATATGTTTTGAAGGATATTGATCGTTGATTCCTCAAGACTGGTTCTTTAGCCCTTGGAGCATGAATGAGTTGTTATAGAGATTGGTTTTTTTGGAAGCCTAATCCCATCATATGAAGATTATAATTAGTTTCATTAGATATTATAATTCATGAAATTTCCATTGATATGTGGTTTTTATTTTTAGGTGTTTTGACGTGTGAACTAGCTTTGTTTTTAAGACTTGGTTTTGTGTCTTGAAGCCTATTTGGAGAAGTTTCGGAGATTAAGTTGTTTGGAGGTATTCCACTATGAGTTGTAAAATAAAGTTATTTAAATATAAATTAGATTCAGATACATTTCCAATGGTATATTAATTAACTCATTATGATTATTTTTCTATGATAATTTGGTTGTTCTTTTGGACTAAATTTATGGGTTCTTGAAAAACCTAGTTGTTCTTGGTTGCTTCTTGGTGTGTTTCATGGTGGAGATGGAAGTTTTAGATGTTTCTAATATTTTTGATTCTTTGAGGTTTTTATCATGTTTTATAACGATGAATGGATCCATGAAAAAACAATTAAGACCTTGGAAGTTCTTGTGCATTCATTGGAACGTGGAGAGTGAATTTTGAGCATGTTTGAGTGCCTTAGAGATTGTTGGAGATGTCTTGTTCCATTCTAACCTACTTGGGTAATTTTAACTTCTTTATATTATGTTTTTGTTATTTATTTAAGTATTCATTACTAATATACTTGGTCATGGCCGACCTATTGGTGTTATAAGCTTGTGTCGAGAATATAAGCTAGTGTACTTAGTCATTTGTGACTAGTTGTGAAAGATGAGTGTGTGCATGCATGAACAAAATATAGAAAGTTTAAGAAGAGTTTATAGGGTTTATTAACATATCCTATAATATTTATTAATACCTAATAAATTTTTAGGATCATATGTGCAAGGGAAATTGATATATTCAGCCCATGAAGAAGAGAGATTGAGCGAGTTAGGAGAGTGCTTATTTTGATGAGGGTTTGAAGATTTTGAGCTGATAATAGATAATGATAATTTGTGTGAGTAACTTATTATTGTTGTTCATTCATTTACAGGTGGTTTATTTTTTCCGTATCACCTTAGGGGTTGTATCCTCCTTGTGGGGTTGGTGCCTCACTAAACTAGGGGTTTTTGCTCCTTGTATGGCTGGTGCTCTACTAAACTATGGGTTGGTGATCCTTATGAAGTATGTTCTTTACTAAATTCCTTTGCTTTGTGTAATATAAGTATATTTTCAATGGGTTTTCTTCCCCTTGAGTGTTTCATACTTACAGATGGTGTTTATGTATTTTGTATCTTGTATCATGCTCTTATGATTGAATGTTGCACATCTTAATAAGCTCACATGGTTATGTATATTGAATGGACAACTTAAATGATGAATATATGGTTTGGTAAATGAGGTAATTTTTGTTATGACTGATTCACCCCCCTCTTAGCTAGTGTTCTTATAAATTTTTCCCTTCCTACCTAATAAAAAATAAAAATAAAATAAAGAAAATGTGCCATATAAATTACATGCTAATGTGTATGTAAAAATACAACCATGTATGCCTAACATGACAACAATATGTATGTATGTATGTATGTATTTATGCATGCATTCAACTATGCATAAAGCATATTACCATAATAGTCAACAATTTAATAGCCAAAAATAAATAATAATTTAATATGTTTTTATTTTAAGAAAAGAACCCCATGTCTAAAATACAAAGACTAAACACATCCATATTACTCACCTTCAGATCTAGGTTCTAGGTTAAAACACATGAATTCCTATCTTCTACTCATATATTTGTCTAGGATACACCCGTAATGGGTTTTTATAGATTTTTTTACTTTAGTTTATAAGAATTCATCTACTATTATCATTCATAAAATTCTGAAAAATAGAACTAAAGTTCAAGATAAGAATAAACAATGCCATTTTTAGGAAAGAAGAGAAGTAGTAGTAGAAACAATGCATATATAATAGAAAAATTACACAAATATAGTAGTATTCAAGTGAGAACATAATACCTATATTATATATACAAGAGTCACATCAAAACATATAGCCACAAACATGGGAAACCCACAATGTCACATCACAAGACAAGAATTAAAAATAGACCATATACATAAACAGACAAGTATTAATACAAGAAAGTAGAACCATGTATATGAAAAAATGATGTCAAATAATGATAAGAGAAATATAAGTATTAAGAAAGCACATTAAGAAATATATGTTAGGACTACAAAAAAACATATGTTATTGTTATTTGTTCATAAGATAACACGTACACAATATATGTTATCAAGAGTAATGAGGAAATTGAAAGAAACCATGATGAAACAATAAAACATATATAATGTGGAAGGATTCCCCCAAGAGAAGAATGTAAGGAGCCAAGCTAGCTCCTATTAGCATGTAATGAATTGTGTCCTACATAAAGCTCAAGTATACCACTAAATATGTGTGTAAATAGTAGAAAATATATGTTATCAATCAAACCATAATGACAAACAACATATGTAATGTAAAGTGCTAGTAATGAAAGCTATATATAGGTCCTAGTTTTATATTTATTTAAATATTTAGCTATTTTTTTATATTTTTGAATTTATTTATGGATAGGAGAGGGACCTCTCTAACAAAAAATATACCCAAGATGATTCTTGATCGGGGAAAGAAAAACCTGAAATGGTGAAGGATGTGTAGACCTCAAATATGTCATAGTATGTGTAAAGAAAATAGATTCAAAGCATGATATAAATTCAAAGAGGGATAGACTAATTACGAGATAGTATAAGTAGAAGGATTTGAATTGCAATTTGTGAGTAGATTACTATGTCTTAAGAGATTACAATTGATTTATTTGGATTTGAATTTATGTGTGAAACCCATTTTGGTTGAAGAGATACAATATAACATGTGATGATTATGGAAAGTATTAGTAGCATAACAAAACATATTTGAAGCATCACCTTGATAAAAATATGCATGGGGATATATAATGAAAGGAAACCTATTATTGGAAAATAAGGAAGGGAGATCCATGTGTACCCATGAGTATTGGAAAATGTATCATAGTGTGGTGCATATTGATATAATATCAAGGTGAAACTACTAGACAAAAGCATGCATCATATAATTATACTTGTATAACTAATATGAAAATGTCTCAATTTATCCTATGAATCTAATGATTTTGGAAAATTATTAGCTGACATGAGTAGGAATTTTAGTTTGATAGATTCAAAAATTCCTAGGGCCATTACATTTACCCTTATCACAAAAGAAAGGTACCCCATGCATGCCTATCATCACCCAGTGGAGCTGGGCACTCACCCGAGGCACGCGTGGGAGCAAGTCTCTCTTTTATGTGAGTTTTAGTGGGAAACATCATCTATGATCCATATTCAAGGGTTTTGAAAGGAGTAAAACATACAAGCATCATAGAGCTCAAGATGACTTCTAGATCCTTGCAATCATTCCAGATAGAAAATGCTTAACATATTGGATAACTTATACCAAAATAGAAAGAAGTTGTATAAACACTCATACTTAATCATAAATATAAATGCAAAAGAATTATGAAAAATGTATGCATTAGAATCATCAATGTTCATATTCATTGTAAACTGGTAACCTCCTTATATTCATGGAGTCATTACAAAATGTTATAGAGAAGCAGACCATAGTCATGCATTATATCTGGACTCATATGACTAGGCTCACAAAAGAAATTTATAACCCCATACCCTTGATACATCCTTCCCTAAGCATAATTTCCCAAACTAAAAGTTCTTGTAGTATTTCTGCAGAGCTCCGCCCACTATCTAGTTTTTTTTTCCTTCTACAGGTGCTTGTATATATAGGATTTCTGGGCTACCAACTCATCCTCCAGTGGCCTCAGATCTGATGCCAAGTGTCTGAATGTGGTCCTCCATGCAGGGCATGCTCCTCCAGGCTCGAGCTTTCCATCTTTTACCATGATGAGCTTCTAGAAGCTTCTACCCCAGCATGCTCCTTCCTGGCCACCTTGTCACGCCAGGATGGCACCTTATCCACTCCACATGCATAGTCGGGTCATGCTTTTCACGTGTTCTACCAAAATTCCCAAAATGGCTAAGTCTCGAACCCTTGGTTTTGTCTCACATGCCACATGTTTCCTTAAAACCTTCTCTAAACCTTACCCTACGCTTTATCCTTGCACGCTTTTCTTCAACTAGGCCTTGCGTGCCTTATGCCCTTTTTTACTTAGCCAATATCTTAGGGGCCCAACATTACCCCACACTACACTATGTTCTCCATCCATGGGGAACACTTCTCTAGAGAAGGAAAGAATATGGTGGACTTACACCATGGGATAAGAATAAGGGGATGAAAGAATATGGAAAAAGAATAGGAATGATGGAATCACTTGAAAGGCTAGGAAAATCCTTTTGCAAGTCGGCCTCCAACTTGTTCCAGGCATCGACTTCATTTTGTGCTTTCTGATAGAGGTCACCAACCAGGGTGCTCACCTCATCAAAATGTAGCCCATTTCCTCATGTGCTTATGGTGTTGGAAATTTTCTCTAACTCTTTTCCCACATCATCCAGCACATCCATTCTCCACGTAATCTACGGGTACAGTTCCTTCAACTAGTTTTTAATTGAACCCCTTAAGGCTTTAATGGCTTCAAATTTTCTTTCGACCTCGGCAAGGATTTTGTCCCTTTCTACCCTATTCCCTTTATTCTTTTCCTGGAACTCCTTGAGTTCTGCTTCATGAGTGGTGACCAAGATGCCTACCACTTTGTCTCTATCCACACAATTGTCATATGTGGCCTCAGTAGTCTGGGAAGTGACTTTTATATCAGCAAGAACCTTGTTGTACTCTGCTACGAATGCCATGACCTTCAATTTATCTTCCTTCTCCAAGCATGTGGCCACTTCTTCTATAGATTCCAAGGCTAACGATTACCTTTCCATGGTGAGGACTCTTGTTAAATCCTCTAGGCATCCTAAAGCAGATCCATACTTCTACGCGGAGGGTGCTAGGTCCGGATGCTTCAATACTATAACATTATTTATAGCCTCCACCTTCTTGTATACCATGCCCACCTTGGCCTTCTCATCTTTTAGCTCACACTTGCTGTGGGCACTTGATTAGTTTCTCTTGGCTAAGCTCCTTGGCCCTTGCAGCTAGTTCTTCCTCTTTCTTCTTCAGGTCCTCCTCCAGATCTTTGATTCTATCATTCCACCCAAAGAGTCTAGCCTCGATTTCAATGGAGACCTTGTTCAGCGTGTTGCACAGTTGTTCATCCGAGAGCTGTTGAGCGTTCACCATGGGGTTGTCTTCTGTTGGCCCTAATGTGAAATGTTATTATTGCCCGTGGCTTACCTCAAATTTTGGTTCATCAAGATGGGACTCAATTTCCCATGAGAGCATCTTCCTCATCCATGGGTAGGCAACCTCCTTGTCAAAAGATGACATGGCTATGAGCTCTTCTACCAGAATCATGCTTTGGAACCACGCATGCAAAACACTTTGTTGGGGTCATCAATGTAACCCATCCCTAGCCTCTCCTCCCCTATGCCTTCCTCCCATGTGTGCATGTGCCCTTAGGAATACTTATAGTTAAAATGGGGCCTCCAGTGCTTGCCATGGTCCTTTTCCACACTCTCCTCCTTCTCCTCATTTAACATTGGCTCAAGCATTGTGCTTCAACTTCTCCTCCTCCAAGGTCTCAATGGCCTTTGTTTCTTCTCTCTCTACCACCTTGGGTATCTACTCCACCATAAGGCTTGGGGCCTTCTACGTCATGCGCCATCTCCCTCACTTCTCATGTCTTGGGTGCCTCTCCCTTCCTAGCTATCCTTGCATGCCACAAAGAGGAACCCTTCTCCTCTTCTCCGCCTTCTTCATCCAAATCATGTACGTTGAAAATAGGTGGCCCTTGTTCCTTTTCTAGCTCACCTTCCCCACTAACATCTTCTTCACTAGCTTCCTCTTCACCTATGCACTTGTCCAAACTTCCAGTATCTTCTGAGGTGGTCTCCTCTTCTAGCCTCTACTTCTTCCTAACTGGGATTCTAGGTGTAGGTGACTCTGTTTCTTCTTCTCCCGAGGACTCCTTGTCTGATGGATTTTCTAGCTCTAGAGTCTTTTCCTTGACTAAGGGCCTCTTCTTGCACGAATACATGCTTGTCCTAGCACTTGTCCCAGGGGATCCTATTACCTGTGTTTCCCCAACACTTGGTATTCTCCTCTCTGGATCCTTTTCCACCTACTTGGGCATGGGTTTCTTCCTGCCAGTTGGATCCCCAGGCATAGATACCTCATTTTCCAAATATGTGCCCTTCTCTGATTTGGGTCTTATGCGGAGGTACACGTGCACCATGGATCCTCCTGTAATGGGAAGGTCATGGGATTTGTCATTTGTACTTCATGTGACACATACCTCTCCATATACACATGCTTTCCAGGGTAGACCAACCCTTTGCATTTCCTGTGCTCCCGGTCCAGATTACCAAGGTCCAGTTTCAGCTTCTTGGACTCTTTAAACCTATTTACTCCCGCTTGGAAGTATTGAGCTGTGAAGGTGAAGGGGAGCTTGCACCATGGGCTCCATGTCTCATCTATCAGTTTGAACCTACCCAGGTAGAAATGCTGGTACACAACAAATTCTGCTTCTCCTTTGGTGGCCTTGGCAGTTGTTTGAGAATCCTCCATTCTACCCCAAACACGTTCCTTAGGCATGTATACCATTTCTCTAGGTGCGCCTTGTGCATGGTTGTCATGGAGTCACATGCGTATTTTTCAAATCTTTTTGTGGGTGAAGGGTCCTCAACTAGGTACTCCCATATGAATTTTTTTATGCATCAGGTACTCCAATTTCTAAAAAATGATTATCAGTAGGACATTACTGAATAGGATCCTATCTCCTTCCTTCGTGTAACTTATAATCTCATCCACGATGAACACAAACAAGTTGTAGATGGTGCCCTCTGAGATTTTCTTGCAAACATGTAACCATGGCTTATTGACCTGGGTCCATCTCTCCTGGCCATTTAACTTGGTCACTAGATGCGTGGCCATTCTCATTACTGGGTCCTTGATGTCTGTGATATCATAATATCTTGACCCCTTTTTGTATGCGTGTAGGCAGCGATAGTCTCCTTAATTGCCTCTTTATCACCTAGGTCATCTTCCAAACCATCTCCTTCACAGATGAGGCTTGTGAAATGTGAGATGAGTTGAGGGGTAATGTGCATCTTGCACCCCATGAAATGGAAGTAGTCCTCATGCACGCATGACATCAGCCATTGATAGAGGTGCTCAGGCTTCCCAAAGTAAGGCAACTCAAAGAGTTGCAATAACCCTACCTTTTCCAACTTGACCTTCACATCATCATTATAGATGGGCAAGCCCTCTGGTGTCCTTCTATTTGTTGGGTGCACTAGCTCTAGTGCCATCTCCTTCTCGATCATGCTCATATGATGATTATAGTCATTTATAGACATGTTCCTTAGATGGGACTCCCACTCCTTCCCTAGCATTACTCCATCTGGGTACTTGCATTTCTGCATACCACTCTTCATTTGTATGTGCGTCGGTTTCTTGTTGTTTTCCCTTTCCCTTGCCCTTCTTGGGTGTGCTAACTAGTTTCTTGGGTGCCATTGTCTAGGTTTGCTTCTTACTTTAATCACTTCATGTAACTCTATTCTTTCACTCTTTCCCACCTTAGATCTCAAATTTGTGAAGAAAATTCCTTAAACCCATGCCCTAGTTCTTCAAACCCTAGCTGGGATAATCCTTTCACAAGATGGCGCCTCCTCACAACTCTTTTACACCCATGTGAAATCCCTCTTTTTCTAGTTCATGCAGATCCACACTAGTCACCCACGCTCAATCTCTTTAAAAAAATTCTTCACACAGATCAGTTTTGGAAGCCCTAGTTTGTGAAAATGCAAAAAAAAACGCTTCTTTCTCCTTGTTCACAAAGTGAATAATGAAGTTCCTCGACCCTCTATTTATAGTTTTCCCTTTTTAAGCATTAAATGCTACTTCACCTACCACCATACTTTTTACATTTAATGTGGATTTTTTCAAAAAAATCTTGACTTTAGCACTTTAACTCACATGCCTGACCCTACGTGGGTAATCTTCCAACCTTCTGGCATGTAACCAATCCATCTAGATAGGAGACTCTTGCACGTGCGTCACCTACACCGAAGGCACTTCTTCTTGTCTGATTTTTTTCTCTCTACCTCATGTTGCTTATGCACTTTTCTTCCTTTGTACGTGGGATTTGAGAGTAGCCTTATCTTGACACCAATCATCCTTTTCCATCTTTTCTTTCCATGCACCTCTTTCAATAGGGCCATTCAACCAGGATTTTCAACACAACTTCCTTGGCACTTTACCCATGCTCTCCTTCACATTACTCCACCCCACACTAAAATGATGTGTGGTCCTCTACACACTCAAAAATCCTCAAAGAGTAATAAGGGTTACCGGCGCCCAAGGCACAAAACAAAACAACAACACAAAGGGAAACACAAGAAAAGAAATGCATAAAGGAAATTCTAAACTAACTGGAAAAAACTACCTTATTTACAAACACCAAGAAGACTTATTTATAGTAGGGCTTCAGCCTACTCCCATTGAAGTGTCCAGGAAATTTCATTCCATCCAGTGCTTGTAACTAGCACACGCGCTGCCAGTCAAGGATGTACGAGATTTTATAGGGACCTAACCAATGGACCTTCAACTTCCCAGGATGGCACAAAAACTTAGAATCATATAGTAAGACCATCTTCCCAACCTCAAACTTCTTGTTTCTGATGTGGCGATCATGCCATGCTTTTTTTTGCTTTTTCTATTGTTTGGCTCCACCTGGCGAGTGATCGATCTCTCATCCAACTTCATTAGTTCATCAATTCTTTCTTCCAGTGCTTGCTCATCAGCCAACCCTCCTGCATGTGCTATTCATAGAGAAGGTAACATGAATTCAACTGGAAGAATGGCTTCCATGCCAAACACCAATTGAAATGGTGTGGCTTTGTTCATCCTTTTATAAGTTGTCCTGTAAGCCCATAATATGGTTGATACCTTGTCATCCCAATCTTGTCTTCTGACATCACAAATTTTGGTCAGGGTATGACTCAGTATTTTGTTAAATGCTTCATGGTTCCATTTTCTTGTGGGTGATAAGGGGTAGTCTTGTGATGAGCTACCATGAATTCTACTAACAGGATCCTCATGGTCTCATTTAAGAAATGTGTACCCCTATCGTTGGTTAAACTTAAAGGGCATCCATACCTTGTGATAATGTTCTCCCACAAAAATCTTTCCATTGTGGCTGTTGTGCAATCTTTAGTTGAGTTGCCTCTGCCCACCTTGTCAAATAATCCATGTAAGTGATTACATAGCATGATCCGGTCCTACGCATTGCTTTGGTGCAATAGGGCCTACAAAGTCTATTGCCCATTTCTCAAAAGGTTCAGTGCTAGGGATAGGGCACAAAGGCATTTCATCTCTCTTTCCTAGCTTTCCAATGCTGCTGACAATGGTCACATGCTTTACAATAGTCTTTGCAATCCTTATACAGAGTTTCCCACCATAATCCTGCCATTAAAATTTTATGCGTGGTGGCGTCACCTACATAATGTCCACCCACACTTCCTCCATGTGTGCTTCCTCTATGATGGCGAGGTGCTCATGCTCTAGTACACATCTGCACAAAAACTTCATCACACCCTAACTTGTATAAGTCCCCATTGATCAACATGTAGGGCATGGCATGTATATAGCTAGTTGCTTTCTTTTTAATGCCTTCATCCCTTCCATGCCACACCTTCTTTTAGGAATACACAATCTCCTCCAAGTCGAGGGCATGTGCCATAACCTAAATAGTTACACGTCTTGGCATAGCCTCTTCAATACTCTATGTGTCCTCCCTGAATCAATCCTTGACAGATGATCAGGTCCACAATTACTTTTTCCAGGCTTCACAACTACTGTAAACTCAAACTCTTGAAATAATAGCACCCACCGACATATGTGCCCTTGTAGAATGGGCTTGTTCACTAAATACTTTAACACCATGTGGTCGGTGTAGAATACAAAGGGTGTTGCCAGTAGATACTATCTAAACTTGAAAAGTGTGTAGATCATTGATAATGCCTCGTGCTCATTCATGGTGGTGTAATTCTTTCTCTGCTGGTGTCAACTTCCTACTTGCAAAACATAGAGGGTGATCAATAATTCCTTCACTGGTTGCTGCACTGCAAGCACTGCTCCAATGGCGGTTCCTGAGGCATCTACATGAACATGGAAGGGCTTATCCCAAGAGGAAAATGTAATATAGGCACGTGGTGACAAGCCTATCCTTTAATGTGTCAAATGCCTTCTACTGTGCCTCTCCCCAATGGAAGGCACTTTTATGTCTAAGAAATTCTTCTAGAGGCATGGCTATCTTGGCATACCCCTTGATGAATTTTCTGTAATAACCCATATGCCCAAGAAATCCATGCACTTTTTGGCTAGTAGGTTCCCCCAATCCCACAATAACTATAACCTTGGCAGGATCTACTAGCAAGCCCTCCTTGCATATGATGTGCCCCAATAAAGTCCCAAAGGGTGTAGCAAAGACACACTTTTTAATGTTGAGAGATATCCTTAACTACCGACATCTCTCAAACATCAGCCTCAAATTATCACAGTGGTCTTTTACTAGCCCATATACTATCCAATCATCTAGATAAACCTGAAGGAATTTGTGGATGAAGTCCTAGAATGCCTGAACCACTATGCGTGAAAAAAAAAATAGTAGTGCATTCTTCAACCCAAAGGGCATGACCATGTATGCAAAACTTCCCCATTCAGTGGTGAAAGTTGTCTTCTCCTAGTCTTCCTTTGCAATCCGACTTGGTGGTACCCCAAAATCCATCCGTAAAGGAATAGATTTCACACCCAGTGACTCCCTCTAAAATTTCTTCAGTGAAGGGGGTTGGAAAAGGATCGATGACACAAACCACGTTCAGCTCCCTATAATCCATGCATATCCTAATCCACCCATCCTTCTTGATGCTTATCACCATCGGACTTATCCATTTTGATTCTTCCATAGCTTCAATGATTCCAGAAGCTATCATTTTTTCTATCTCTTCCTTTACCTTTACGCATAAATTGGGATTCATCCAGGTAGGGTCTCTTCTGACCGGGTGCACACCCATCCTTCAACTTTATCCTCATCTCCCCCAAGGAATGGTGGATGCCTTTGAGCTCATGGTACCCACGTGGGAATAAATCCTCAAATTCATGCAAAATATCTATGACCTTAGAGACTTCCTTCTCCGACCAGTAATCTCCAATGATAGCTTCCTTAGGTTCCTCTTCTGAGCCGATGTTAACCTTCTTTGTCTTTAAAGGCTCATGGTAGGTGCATGCGTGAGCATCAACACTATCCACTACCTCACGCATCCCCACAGAATGGTTAACATCCAGGCTCTCTACTTCCTCTCCATCAATAACATATACTAATTTCCCTTTCTCCTTTTCCAAGCACATGCACGCTCAAGTGGATCTCTTCTTTCTTCTACTTCTTCTTCAAAGCGCGCCTCCAAACCTGGTTCACCTAGCAGTTCCAATAGCCTATCTTCTGCCATGGCACTATCCCCCATGGTAAGGCACTTAACAACTTGCAATGCCTTATCAACTAATGGCTTGGTACTTCGATATTCAAATGTTTGAATGAGGTCAGTTCTGCTAGCTCTTGCCAATTTCTGTTTGGCGGCATGTCTCAGAATGTATGTACCATGCATGCGTGTAACCCTATAGTGTAGAATACAACTTGTGTACCCAAAGGGATGGTGGCAAAGCTTTTGCACCTTCTCTCCAGACCTTCTCACAAGCTTGGATGTGGAAAGAGGGTTCCTTACCATGGTAGTCCTTGATGGTGGTGGGCATGTTGCTTCTAGAAAACTTGATAGAGAGAGAAATTCTCACCTCGCACCATTCCAAAAGGCTCTCTGATGTGTAGCCCACCACCATGCCACTATGTTGAGTAGGACATAACTTAACATCCCTCTTCATTCCTTCTCCTCCTTCCATTGAGCTTCCATCTCCTATAAAAATATCTCAGGGAAGGCCCCTCCTGAATACTTAGGTAATTTTTTTCCTCCTAGGCATTAGAACCATATGCGCCTTTGTTACTTTTGTTACTGATCCTCTCAACTATCGTCTAATCAATTCATAAGTCCCATGCACCCAATTATCACATGCTAGGCTTGGTGGTGTCACTTACTGATTGAGCATCCTCAAACTGGATAACTCATCGGTAGGATGGATTATCTCTGGATCCCTGATTGAGCACATATATCTGTCTAGGACTTCTTCCCCCAAAGGTTTAGTATAGGGTGTTGACTTCCCATCAGCCAAAGGTATAATAACCCGCTCCTCCTTATTTTCAAAGCTGATGTAACCCTTGTTGAACCAAAGGTCAGCATTGTTCTTGTAACACCATGGGTGCCCAAGTAGTGCTGGGAAATTGTCCACCTCGGTGAGCACCAAGACTTCAAGTCCCCAGTAAACTTAGCTCCCTGGATAGTGATAGTTACATCCCTTAAGACACCAATGGGCATCACCTTCATTTTGTTTTCCATATACAACACATTCAAAGATGGCTATAATGTAGGCCTTCCCATCTGATGCCAAGCATCCAATGTGAGAACATTGACCTCCTGCCTATGTCAATGAGGATATTACTAAGGAGCCATCCATCTACTGACTACATCCAATGTGATCTCCTTGTCATAGTCAAGGCTTGTGAGGGGGAAGGTTTGCATGCAGGATCTATCTCTCACACTCTTCTCTCGATGTGTGGTACCTTCTCCCTCAACCATGCCCCTAGCAAGGGAATAACATTTTCCTGCCTTAGCATTTTACATACTTCCTTGACCTCATCCAGGTCATCCTTTGGTGCCTCGACCTTTCTCCTTTGCTCCTCCCTCCTGGACTACTCCTTTAGGCACTGGATTTCTCCTTGTAAACTCTAAATGACATCCATGGTATCTTGATATACTTCCTTTTGATGCATGGGGTTTGGGTACTTCCCATGAACTACTTCCTCTCTTGAAACTAGGGTCCTCTGCCTTGGTATTTCCTTTGCACGTGCACCTGACCTCTCTACTCTTGTTATTACTAAAATAGGTTCTAAACCTACATCACGTGTCACCCACGAACATCCATTGTGTATCTATCTTCTTGATGCTTACCATTGCTAGTGCCCTTGTCTTTCCATTGCTTTGTTGATTCATGTGCTCAAACAACTCCAGGGCATTCCTCATACTTGTGCTTCTTTCCACACCATGAGCACTGCAATAGGTCTGGGCACTCCCATTTATAATGTTTTGTAGACCCACAATTAAAACAGGTTCCATGGAAACTCACTCCTTCCTCCTCCATGTAGTTACCACGACCACAAAATCCTCCATGAAAATCCCCTTCCATGCATGCCACCATCTATGCACTCCTCATAGTGGTGATCATCACCCTTAGAACTACTGGCAATGCTGGTTTGGTGCACCCCATGATCAATGGCCTCATGGATCTGATCAATGAGCCTACAGTCCTTGGTATCATGGGTTGTAGAAGTGCAAATTTTATAGTAGCAAGACACATTCTTCCGGATTGCATGCTTTGTAACAAGGGGCACCTACTTGCATCATGGTCCCCATGAAAATTTCATAGTCTACTATCATGGCATGTACTGCCCTCCGGGGAAAACTACCCTTGACATGCCCCTCTACTTCACAATCTATGTGCACCATAAACCACTGTGAGTCTCATGGGCTGAGTTTGTGGACAATTTCTCCAGCTTCTTAGCCATAGAAAATTTGAGCCTCCAGGAATGGGCTAACTCTAGTATCAACACTACCAATAGCCTCGGCGCATGCAGAGCAGCTTCCAACTTCACATGGGTCTGTGAACATTTTATGAGATAAGGCCCTTCTAAAAGGGGTGATCAATCCTCCAACAAAACCACTGAGCATGTTGTGAAGGGTGAATATCATATGATAACTTAGACAAGAGAGTTTTAAAGTGCACATCATACTCCCACACACTCTCTGCCATTCCCTATTGAATTTCCTTCAGGGTGATGCTCTTCTGTTCAAACTCAAGGGATGTGGAATTTTACCAAGAAGGCATTCTTTAAAGTAGTGTAATCCACCACCATTTGATGGGGTCATATTTCCTATACCAGCTATGCGTGTGCCCCTGTACAACGTTGTTGTTGCAAATTGACTAGCCTTCCACTCTGAGGTTGTGATCCCCTTTGCGCGCCATAGCAGCTCACATTTGTGAACATGCTCCATGTAGCATCCTCAATACCTCTGTAATCTGGAAAGTGTAATGACATCTCAAAGAAGACTTGAGGGGGTGGTTGGGGCCCTTGTCCTCTGAGCTAGAGCCTTGGTTTCCTCTGGTGTTCCCTCCACCACCGGATCCACCAGGTCCACCCGGTCCTGTGCCTCTGAGCCACCAGATCCACCAGAACCACTAGGTCCACCAGGTCCTATAGGAGTTGTGCCAAGTGCCCCCAAGGTTCCACTAAACTATGCATGATGATGGTTTGTGATAATGCCCCACTACCACTATTGTACCCCACGCCACTTCCAGACATGAGACCCGAAGGCTTGTATACTTTCTCCTTGTCCAAAGACTCCTCCAAATATGGGGATATGTGTAGCCATAGAAGTGGGAACTAAAAATTATACCTCCTAGGTGTAGATCTGTCACTTCCACTTGATTCCAACTGGGTCAATGATACTTCTTCCTTGTTCTGGAAAACCAAGCACTAGGGTTTGGTCACTGGGTGGGTTTAGATACGTGCCAATGACTCTTCTTTCTCCATGTGAAACTCTCATCAGAATTCAAGGGGTCTCTCTTACACACTTTCCAAGATGGGGTAGCATAGACTGCTCAGGTTCCACCTCCATGTGAACCTCAACTCCTTCCCAACATCTATCTCCATAGATCCATCACACTTGCAGCCTCATCATCTAGTAATCTCCCTTTCATGCACTTCACTATACTTGAGCCATCTCTCCTCCCTTTCCTTCTCTCGTCGTAATATCTACCATCTTCCTCCACCCTAGCTCCCTCACCCAACACTCAGAATGGTTTAGCCGGCCATTGGAAATGCCTCTAAACCCAAAGTAACAACCAAGATCTTCATTTCCAGAGGGATAACATGTAGAAATGATCCTCTGGCTCCCATAAATTCAAACTCAACAACTTCCGGCAAGAATATGTGGAAATAGCATACTCCAGAGTGTAGCTAGTCAACACACCTTCCCACCAATGATCCACAACACGAGTCCACATCAGATCTACATCTTGCAGCCTCTGGTAATCTTCTTGGGTCCACACATGATCTAGAATACCAACTCTTGATCTAGACACATATACTGAGAGCCATTCATACAACTCTACTGGGAAACAACAAAAAATGTTTCATATAAATCATGGTAGAGGTTCTCTTCTACCCATTTACGTGCATCAAACTCAGGTCCAATGTTGAATCTCTAAGAAAATTCATCCTCCATGCTCTTGAACCATGATTCAACACTTTCCAGAGTTAAACATGTTCTATCATTACTCATTACCTAGATCATGATGTATGTCATTTCCCACTACAACTTTGAAAAGAGGTCCCAACAATGGAACCAAGATGTAGTCATTTTTACCCTTATCACAAAAGAAAGGTACCCCATGTGCATTTGGCCTATCACCCAGTGGCGTTGGGCGCTCACCGAGGCATGCGCGGGAGCCGAGTCTCTCTTTTATGTGAGTTTAGTGGGAAACATCATCTATGATCCATATTCAAGGGTTTTGAAAGGAGTAAAACATACAAGCATCATAGAGCTCGAATGAACTTCTAGATCCTTGCAGTCATTCCAGACATAGAAAATGCTTAACATATTGGATAACTTATACCAAAATAGAAAGAAGTTGTAAACACTCATACTTAATCATAAATATAAATGCAAAAGAATTATGAGAAAGATGTATGCATTAGAATCATCAATGTTCATATTCATTATAAACTAGTAACCTCCTTATATTCATGGAGTCATTACAAAATGTTACAGAGAAGTAGACCACAGTCATGCATTATATCTAGACTCATATGACTAGGCTCACAAAATAAATTTATAACCCCATACCCTTGATACATCCTTCCCTAAGCATAATTTCCCAAGCTAACAGAGTTCTTGCAGTATTTCTAGAGCTCCACCCACTATCTCTGGTTGTTGTTTTTCCTTCTACAGGTGCTTGTATATATAGGCTTTCTAGGCTACCAACTCATCCTCCAAGCAGCCTCATATATGATGCCAAGTGTCTAAATGTGGTCCTCCATGCGGGCATGCTCCTCCAGGCCTAGAGATTTCCATATTTTACCATGATGAGCTTCTAGAAGCTTCTACCTAGGCATGCTCTTCTGGGCCACCTCTCACCAGTGGCACCTTATCCATTCTCATGTGTAGTTAGGTCATGCTTTTCACGTGTTCTACCAAATTTCCCAAAATGGCTAAGTCCCAAACCCTTGGTTTTTCTCTGCACACCACACGGCTCTTTAAAACCTTCTTTCAACCCCTGCCCTATGCGCTTTATCATTGCATGCTTTTCTTCAACTAGGCCTTGACCTTTAATTTTTACAAGTCAATAGTGAGGATAGTAATGAGTAAGTAAAAAATTGATTAATCACTTATCAATTGACTTATATAAATTATTTTGTTTTCTAACATTCTTGGCAAACCAAGGAGGTGCCTTATTTTTTGGATACCTTATTATTAAAGATTAATCTTGTGGAACATACACATTGATTCCTTTATATAGGATTCTACCTCACTTGTATTATCACATGTATCATGCATAACATTTTTCTAACATTGCTTTTTAGTTACCTAAGAACTATGTTGATCAAGATGAAGAGAGACATTATTGACATGGGAATTACACTAATATTTGAGATGTTGCATTTCATCCTTGAGATATTATTTTTCAATTCTCATGGCTTGAACTTAGGCTCAAACAACATGTTGTAACACTTGAATGTACTCAAGTAGAGATTTACAAAAGCATCGATATTAACAGAAGGATCATGGTCCATGAAGGCAAAAAATGGTGGAAGATTCTCAAAATAGATAAGAAATAATACTACTCAAAACATGGAATTATAAAAATGAAGAAACTATACAAGATAAGAAATAAAATTTATGTTGAGAAAAAAATGACCATCATTAAATTATTAAAACAAACATATATTAAAATATTTAGAGAATTAAATGAAACAAAAATAAGTATTTTTAATATGATAATGTTTAAGAAAGACCTCCATGGATGTTTCCTAAAAGTGTGTATTTTTATTATTCCCTAATTTCTATAAATATTAAATTTGAATTTCTAAAAATTATACGAGTATTTTACGAGAAAAGAAAAAGAGTTTTTCATTAAATAGATAAAAATTAATAATAACTTCAAAGGAATTTGAAAATAAAGACATTGTTTTTGAGATATGCAATCAAAAGGGATTTGGAAGTTATAAACCCGAAAAGGAGACCCAAAGGGTGGGACCAATCATGAGGCCCTAGGAAATTTTTGTAAACCATATTTAAGGAATTTGATAAATGAAAATCAAGTTTGGAATGTAATATACAATTCAGGTCTAAAACCCTAGGGCAACTAGGATTTTTAAGAAGGTGCACATTACAATCACAGTTCACAAAATGTTTACATCTTTTTTTCATATTTTCATTAATCTTTTTAAAATAATGTTGTTGAATGTGTAACACTACAAAATGCACGTAAGGTTTGATACTAGGATATACTATGACTAATATGATACTAGGATAGTTCTCCACCTAGTAGGTAATATCTATATGAGTGTAGCTATTTGGTAACTTGAACCACTTTGAATATGCTAGAGAGGATTTTTCTTTTTGGAAATATGAAGTAGGGATCTTAGTGTGCATGGAAATGATGGAAGCTAGACTCCTTGACTCGCTTCAATGATTCAAAACTCTAGTAGTTGTTTCCTTAATGATCTCGCATCACATTTAGGAAGATTTAGGGATCCTTGGGTTCCTTTTGTATGTATTTTCAATGAGTCTTCCAAGGTATTTCTAGTTTTGTTAGGTGATTAAATGATGAAAAGACCCAAAAATGATACTTCATTGATTCCATAGTTGAAAGATATGTTTTTGTAAGACCATATAGGCTATTCAAGACCAAATTTCACATCTTAACCTAAGTGTATAGTTTTGGATAAGGTGATGGTGAAAAAAATTGGAAGTTACACAATGAAAGAAAAAGTTTAATTATTGATCTTATGCATTAGTTATTTGAAAATTTTTCCAGTTGGTGTGTGGGAATAAGTAAGTTAGGAGTGAGAGAGAAATATGTACTTATTGGGGATAGGATGAGGGATTTTTATTATCTAATAAGCACAATCATAACTAGTAGGTTCAAATGATAAATTTCCAAATTTGAGTGTCTAAAAGTTATAAGTGTAGCTCCCAAATATATTGAATCAAGGGTTCAATAGAACTAGTGTTTTTACTTAAGGTTCTCGAGTACTCTTTGTAAATAGGAAAAATGGAACCACTAAAATTTTCATTAATTATACACATTTAAATAAGGTATCCATCAAAAATTAGTATCCAATATCAAGGATTGATGATGTTTTTATCAAATGAAGTATGTTATGGTGTATTCAAATATCAATATTTAATTAGAGTACTATGAACTCTTGATTAGGGAGGAGGATATACAAAATACATTGTTTAAAGAAATATATTGTTATTCAAAATCCATTATCTTTATTTACACCCTTATTAGATTACATGAAATCTATATTATCAAATTAAGTACATGAAAGGATGTATGGGTAGCCACAAGAGGCTATTATGATTAAATAACTTTCAAAATTAATTATCCAATATCAGAATAATGTGTTAATACTCATAAATAATATATTAAACAATAGTTGAACTTAAAAACAAAAGGGGATGACCATAGTTAACTATTTACATATGGATCTAGGAATTTATGGGTATACACATTGTTGAAACTGGAATATTTGAGACTTATGATGCTTCATTTTAAGAAATATTATCAGAAACTAACCTAGGGAAAGATTGTACAACACTTCTAGGACCATTCATATAGTCTTAAACCTTTTGTAGGGTCTTGGACCTACTTATATTTTTGATTTCTTACTTTTTGGGAGTATTGCCTACCTATAAATGCTCATCTCTATCAAACCCTAGTTGTTGGTTAAGTTGTGAATCCCTCTAAAAAGATATTAAACCCTAACCATGATCCCAAAAACCTACACAATGTTCATTAGATATTTTTGCTAACCCGTGTACACCACCACCATTAGCACTACTCGTAACATGCCTAAAACCAATTTTCATTCTCCACCTAGTATGTGATATATGAATGAATGTAACTAAATATATTTAGATACTTCTTTAATAATTATTCAGTTTATTTTGGATCCTACTAAAATACTAGGAGAAAGGATGTTTGAGTTCTTGTAGATGAGAGATACGATGCCTTGACTTGGTGAGAATATTCGGACCTATAGTGATGACTTCCCTAATGACTATAGATGTTCCTTTGTGAGATTTATGGAGCCTTGGGTACCTTTTTTAAGATTAGGAAGTGATTGTATTAATGTATACCATATGATTTATAGGTTAACAAATGAGGTACTGTTAACTTTCTTATATAGGGTTATAAAATTAACTTATTGAAGAAAGGAAGACCTAAAGGAGTAAACAAACCATCAAATAATGTGGAACTAAAAGCAAAGATAAAGGATATTTCATTGCAAAACCATATAAATAGGTCAAGACCAGATGTAAATTCCTACCCAAACTATACCACCTTGACCATGGATGAAAAACATGTTAAATGAGGTTTACATCATGTTACATTGACTAGTATAAGGATTTAATATATTTGATTCTCAAAATTTGATGAAATATCAATGTGTAAGGATAAACAAGCTAGATAAGAGACCTCGAAATGTACTAAATGGGGATAAAAATATTGTTTTTATCTATATAAGAGTTCATTATCAAAAGTAACAATTTGAAAGAGTAAATTGTCAAATTTAAGAATCTACATTTGCCCCCTTTAGTTATGATATTAACATTAAATGATTAAAGTAAAGATACAAGAGTGTGTAGACACACTTTTCTTCACTCAAAGTTTGTTTTTTAGATTATTGTTTTGTTGTTGTTGGTATGCTCCATGATGAAACTTGCAATATATAGTATTATTGATGTCCATAGTAAAGAATTAAACTTTAACTCAAATGCAAAGTATAACATGAAATATTTTCATTTGGATAAAAATGAAATAAAGAGTTTAAACTAAGGAGTACACATGTTTATTTTGTGGAGGGAGAAGCTCATGTGATTTACTTGTACTTGAAGATTTGTATTGTTAAACTTGTTGAAAGATTGGGCAACTAGTCTGCAATTATGTAAAGGATAATTTGGAGTGTTAAATGCAATCAATCCAAAATGGAAATAGAGGAGAGAGAAGAAGAGTGAAGTAAAAATATCCCCATTAAGGAATAATATCATGTATCAATGTTATTTAACAATTTCAATATCTTCCTCGTTAAATGTAATAGGAAAGGAAAGTCTGTCTATAAAATAATTAGATAATTTGATACCTTCAGTAATCTCACCGACCATGCTACTACAATTAGATATATGCCCAATTTTGTAAATAAGGACATAAAATAGAAAAGAGAATGAGTTCCACATGCCCTTTCAAAGTGCCACACAATTGAGTAAAAATTGAATAGAAATTGTAATGTACTAAAATGTAGATGAAGAAAAGAGACCCATACTCCAACTATCCCTAAAAATATACTAAAACCAAGTGTCATGGTGAATGATTGAAATACTTCATGCCCCATGTCACCGATCTAGACTAAGTGATGTGGATTTGAAACTATGTAAAAAACAACACCTATTAATAAAATATGAAACTACTTGAGAAATTTGATGTAATTGTCAATGGGAAAAATGTGTAAAAGGGTTAAAACCATACATAGGTCTTGATCAATTGTATCTTATTTTACTTGTGCCTGTTTTCTACATTTTTGTGTCTCAAGTAGTTTCGATTATCTGTACACTATTTGGATTTTTATTTCATCCCGCAAATTTTACATAGGTTTTTATAGGCGTACAATATATCTAGATGAATGCCCCTCTTTTGAGGAATATGCTAAAAATCATATTTTCTATACATCTCAAAAGAATAGATGTGTTCCCATGTACAAGATGTTTTATAAGATATAGAATAGTGTAAGATGATTAAGAGGTGAGCACCTTGAAGAACATGCACCTGTAAAATGATGTTTTACATATGCAAACCATAGTGAACAACAATATAAAAAATAGAAATATTCATGACAATAGCAATAGTATACATAATCCATTTATAAGAAAACAAGTGTGACGATGATGAAGTTAGAGTAAAATATATGCAAATAGTGTCACAAAAAAGGTGTAAATCCATGAACATGGGACACCCAAAGTGTCACAAGATAAAAAAAAGGCTCGTAGGCTAGTAAGTAAGATCACACAACATAGGCTTAGAGCCATAAAGATTTGGACACCCACAATGTCACAAGAAAATCAAGGCACTCAAGTGATAATCTTTAATATAAATAAGTAGCAACACATAGCATGCATGTATGAAAACTACGAGTGTCAAAACATGATGAAATGATATAGTTGTTAATATAGCTAAAAGACATGCGAATCGAGAGGTGTCGGTGATGCACAAGACAAATGTATTAGTTATGTTAGCTCAAAAATAACATGTACACAATATATTTAATCAAGTGTAATGAGGAACTAGAATATAATTATAACATAACAATATCACTTATGCGTAGTGTATAATAGATATACCCCGGATAGATTAGAATGCTCGGTAAAGGTTTGGCAAACACCTATCATCATGTACCACCCCATGTGTGTTTCCTACATCAAGCTCAATATACCCCATGTACGCAAGTGTGTAAAGAGTAAATAAGTATGTTATATATCAATTTAAAGTAACAAATTACATGTATAATATAAAGTTATAACAATGCAAGAGAAGTGTATAAGTTCTGATTTTTTATTTTTGTAAATATATGAATGTTTTTATATTTTGAAACTTTTTCAATGTTTTGGTGTTTTTAATATTGAGCTATGTACATAAGAGATCTGCAAAGATGAATTTTATCCAATGATAACCTTTTTAAGAGGTGGAGAAATTGTCTTATGAGATGAAGGCATGGGCTAAAATTATGCCAAAGAATGTGGCTTAAATACAAGTGGGATAGTCATAGTAATCTTTGTCAAATAAGGCTTGGGAGGTGAAGTGGATGCATGAGTAGTTTGTTAAGTAGAAGACTTGTGTGAAGGAATGGAAGAGTGGATATGTCTATTAATACCCCAATCACTAGAATAATTTTTAGAAACTATGTAGAGAGTGTGCGCACTAGAGGATATATGCTATATTCTATGAGGGTGAAATCCATAAGATGTAGTGTCTAACACCAGAGGCCGATAACCTCTGTTAAACCAATAAAATTTGACACCTCCTCTGTCTCGGTAGTCAATAAGGTTAAAAAAATAACAATTGGATTAATAAAATCTTTGTCGATGGTCAAAATTCTTTGAAGATCTTCTCAATGTATACAATGACATTGAGTGAAAAAAGGAAATTGTTTATAAAATAAATGATGAGTTCAAAGATGAATGAAACAATTGGAAACTCAATCTATATTCCATGAATGATTTTAAAAGGTAGATGTTAATACCGTAGTGTAAGAAAAGGTAACCTAATAAAGGGCAAGGCACTATGAGTTCTACGAGGCTATTGAGTTTCAAGTAAGGATTTTGTAAGAAGCCAAGGTAAATTTTTAGAAGGAAATATTATCCCAAAATTTGGTTTTTGTGACAATATTTTGGGTAAAATATCAAAATTTTCATTCTTGAGGGTCCTTGTGGTTTTTTTTTGAAAATCCAAATTTTTAGGCTAAAATGTATAAATTTAATATTTTTTAGGAATTCGGTTTCACAATACAAAAACACCTATGAAATGTTCCTGAACCCCAAACCCTTACACACTAGTTTATTTTGGGTTTTAGGATTTGAAAACATTGGAACATGAAGTGGTGAAAGCATGTTAAATGTTAAAAGTTTTCCAAATCCCGATTCTCAAAACATACGTTTTGGATTTTCGGTATAGGGAACATCAAAACATGTCAAGGTAAAAAAATTATTTGATGGAATTCAAACTTAGATCCCCCAAAAGGCATTCTAGGTCATGTGTTTCAGGTTTTTGGGACCCTAATGAAAGAAAACATGTCATTTCAAATTAGTTCAATTCCTCGATTCCCGAAAGACATTGGACCTATTGTATTAGGTTTTAGAACTTGATTGCATGTTTGCCTCAATGTCATTTGTGTCAACATATTGAATATTTTTGGCCTTTTTGGGTTAGTGTTTTCATTTATTTCAACCCCCACTGATGGAAAATAGTGTAATGGTGATGTATGTATCTCGGTATGATGTTATTCATCTATCATGCATGTTGATCAAGTGGTTTGTTGAGTTGTCACACAATGTCCTCGTGCATGGTTGGGTATACAAAATCATGGTTTGATTCTTCCCAAGCTGGTTTGAGTGTGTCATGAGGTCATACATGGTCCATATGATGTGTTTCAAGTGTATATTGGTTTGCATGATGATAACATGGTCAGGTTATGGGTTTTCATGGTTGAGTCAAGTAATTATATGCTTGTTTCTATCCTGGAGCACATAGAATGAGGTGGAGATGTGATATTTGGGACTAATAATTCATGGTGAAGCATTGAAAAATGTTTTGAAATTTTACCCGAGGTGTATGGTCATTTCTAGGTCTGCATTCAGTGATTCAATGCATATTTGAGGTCCTTGGGAAGCTACATGTGAGAAACAAGTAGTTTAGCACAGGTAAGTCGTTGTGGCTGGAGATTTTGAGATGCATTTAGGATATGTGGTGACTTTTATAAGTTATAGGATGTTGTAATGGTGATTCATGCTAAGTTTTAGGTATGCGAGAATATTTTTGAAGTTATGCAATTTTGGTAAAACTCAGAAAGTTGTAGTGTGATTTTCAAGCAAAGTTGGACCTTCTAATGCTCGATGTGAATTATATGCTTTACATGGGGAGCTAAGGTCTTAGTAATATATTCTAAGGTAGATTATGAATATTTTACAAAAATAATTATGTGGTTTGATAGTCATATTTTTATGAATGACTGTTAAGAAGGTAAAGTGGTATAAGACCCTAGTTAAACCCTAACAAGGAGTACTTTGTAGAAAATTGCATGTAGCATATTATCTTTGATTGATTAATAAACATTGATTATTTAATGCTTTAGGGGCTCTTCCATATTCTATAAATTTAGGATAGAGCTTGTGGTCATATGTGGGCCCCACATAAAAATGGAATTTTCTGAAGAGTTTCATTTTAAGGAAAAGTTCACTAAAGAAGTTAATGGATAAATTGGAATTGTGTGATGTTTGGGAGTTTTTATTGATGTATATGGAGGTTTCAATACATGATCATGTATTTTCATGGTGTTTTGAGGTCCAAATAGGTTAATTGTTCAATGGGCGAGTTTGGGGTCTCAAATAGCGTGGTTTAGTAAAATGGTCGTAACTTGAGCTATAAGTGTAGTTTGAAGGTGATTAAAGTTGCATTGGAAAGAGGATTAATATATATTTCCATTTATATGTTTATTTTCTCATGATAAGGTTATTTTTATGGTTTTCATGTCATTATTTGAGCATTAATAGTTTGGGCAATTCAAGATGACATTTTGTTTTCTTCAAGTTTGATGTTGTTTGAAGCATGCAATGGATTGGTTGATGCTTACGATAACCTTTAATTTTAATAGGATTAATTTTATGAACTAACCTTTGGAAATAATGTGTTTCGTAGGTTGATTGGGTGAAGGAAAATGTTGATGTGGTTTGATGTGAAGGAATTTTCATGACTTATAACTTGTTTCTAAGTGTTATAAAGGTTATAAAATTTATTTTTAGTTTTCACATGACATTTTTGGTTTATTTTGAATGATTTGTGGCCTTATGAGGTTTACAAGGTGTTGAAGGGTGCAAGAAATAGTTGTTTTGGTAATTACAAAATGAATCGGGCCCATTAAATGAAATAATTTGAATGGTTAACAAAATTGGTGACCATGTTAATTATTTAAATGATTTATTACTCATTTTTATACTATTGAAGCTTGACTAAGGATGGTTTTGGAATGAGGAGAACTTCGGCATCCTAATACATGTGTGTTAGCGATTTTTTGGATCATAAAATGAAGGGTTTTTACTAGGCCGACCTACCCGGTCACTGTAGTTGTCATGAAAATTTATGGGATGTTTTTAATTATGAATGGGTCAAATTTATCATGAGGGACCAACCTCCTTTGGATAAATAAGAAGAAATGCATATAAAAGCCATGCTTTAGCTCATTTTGAGAGATAGTCTTACATGGGGAGAAAAGTGACCTAGAGAAGAGTTAATTATAGGAATGAAGGCATGCTTTGAAGGAATATTATATGTGTTTTAGATATAGGAAGAAATGACAAAATGATATTTTTTAGAGGCAAGAAAAGTTGAGAAAGAGGAAGAAAGAGCAAGGTTGAAGACCTAGGGTTTGTCAGATGAATTAGTGGTCTCTATCAATTGTGAAAGAAGAATTATCGAGATCAAACATATTAAGGAGGCTGAGTTTGTTCGTAGTCATCCTAAAGGATTGTGGCCTCCTTTTTGAGTGGGTTCTTCACTAAATTATGGGTTGGTGTTCCTTGTAGGGTTGGTGCTCTACTAAACTAGGGGTTAGTGCTCCTTGTGAAGTTGGTGCTTCACTAAATTACTTTGTTGTGAGTAATATAAAAAAAAATTCAGTGGGTTTTCTCCCCTTGAGGGTTTCCCACATATATTTTGTGTTCTTGTGTACTCTCTTGCTCTTGATCTTGTGTATGGTTGTTAATATGCTTAGTTAAACACACATATGGTTGATGGTTGAGTGAATGCTAATGAATAATGGATGGTAAATGAAATAAATTTTTGTAGGAATGATTCATCCACCCTCTTAGTGTATTGGGCTTTCAATAATTGATATTAGAGTAGGTCCTTGTGAAGCAAGTTTAGTAACTTGAAGGATATCCTAGAAGCACAAATGGGTAAGTCTATATATCTTTGGAGAAGAAAGTATGAGATTGTTGAGTCTTTGGTTTTGGATTGCAAGAGACAATGGATGAAATGGAGAAAGATCATGATCTAGCTATCAAATATTTGAAATCTCAAGTGGAAAGTTTGTCTAATGCCCTAAAGGAGAAAGAAGATGCTTGTTCCAAGTATGAAGACAAGTTGAAATCCCTTGAATCATATTTGAAGGATGCAACTAGTGAGTTGCAGATGCATGAAATATTTGAGAAGAGCTCCAAGGATCTTAATGACATGTTGGAGAGTCAAAGAGGCATAAATGAAAAAATAGGCCTAGGGTTTGAAGGAGAGAAAAATAAGGATGATCATGAAGTTGGTCCAAGAAATAAATTAGTTGAGAAGGTGACTAAGAAGGATGATCCAAGAAGGTCTAACTCAGTTAGACAACCTAATGTTATGAGGTATGATGCTAGTTTTAATGGATATTGCTTTATTTGTAATAATTTTGGTCATAAGGCTAAGGATTGCAAATAGAGGTATCCTAAGAGTGATATAGCTCTCTTTAAAGGTGAATGTTATTAATTTTGAGAGTTTGGGCATAAGGCTAAGGAATGTGGTTGGAATTTTAGTGTGTTTGAGCCAAGAAGAAGAAAAGAGATAGTTTGCTTCAATTGTCAAAAATCTGGTCATATTATTAAATTTTGTCAAAGAAAGAAGAATTTCATTTCAAGTCCTACTCTAGTCAAGAAGGATGTGGTTCAAACAAATGATGTCAAGAGAGCTAATTTTTCAGTCTTCCATAAACAATATGATGGTGGTCAAGGAGGATTATAGTGCTAACATGGTTAGAAACATGGTCAACAAGACTAAGTCAGTCCAAGGAGTATGTTTTCACTTGTTGAAGAAGATCACATGTGTTTGAATGGTTTTCAAGTTCATGTGTAAGAAAAATTAAAGAAACTTGGTCTATGGAACACAAAAAAGTTATAAGGTATGTCAAGTGACCTATCCGTGTGATTTTGAGTCTTAGTCATTGTAAGATGTCCGAGTTTTCATGAGTATGTCATTTATCTTTGTATTTAAGGTATATTTGTCATGTTTGATGTGTTTCTATGGTTTAAATATGTTCTTGGTGCATAATTTATGTAGAAATAGTAGTCTTGCTTCAATAAAATGTGTTATGATCTAGTTAGTCAAGACTTTTGCACATGTATCAAGTAATGATTGTCTTAGAGTATCTCATCATGGTGTGTCTATAGGATTCTTTGAAGTTTGTGCATCATAAGGTGGTTTTATGTTTTTGATATTTTATCATGATCTTGTCTCATTAGTTTTTGTTCTTTCCATAAGTCATGATGTCAATGTTTTAACTCTTTCATGAAGTAATTGTGCATATCTAAAATTTGTCTTGGTATGCCAAAGTTTTGGATCATTTTGTTGATAAAAGGATGTATAATGCCTATCAAAAATGTAAATATGCTCTAAGATGATGTTTTCAGTCATTCAAAGGATTTTTGGTTCAATATAAGGTTCTGATATCTCTTTGTATCCATGTGCCTCAATGCATATTGATCTGAAATACTCCATTCTATTTTTTCTGGTTTGATTCCTCAAGTCAAAGTATCACATTAGGATTGTACAAGGTTTATCAAAATACTTAGGTATATGGACACTCACCATGAAGTTTATAAATTTAGTAAATGATCCCCTGGGCTAGGTTAGAAGTGTTTGAGCTCTTCATTTTGATCTATCATAGTTTGAATGTACCATCGTGATGCATATTGTCAAGACATGTAAAGAAAATGACCAAAGTCTTTTAAGGGATAATATTTATGGTGTTCAATAAGCATCAAGTCATACTCTAAGTTTTGAGTTGGGTCAAAGATGAAACAAAAAGTTCTAGAAACTTCAAGTACACAAAACAAGCTATGAAGAAGGTAGTTTACTAGACTAAAATAGAGTAATGGATGTTCTTTACAATATTTGAGTCAATGTCATTTCCCAAGTATGTGGTATGGCTCATGCTTTGAGTTATAATCACTTGAAAGAGAGTTGAAAAAGTTTCATGTGCACTATTATGCTATAATGGTTGCTTGAAATGTGGAAAGGATGCTCAAGGATATGCACAAGTACAAGAATCAAGGATCATTGAAGGACCTCTACAATGATAGTGAAGTCATGACTAAAAGTTTTTATGAATGAGTATGCTCCAAAGGCAATGAGGGCCTGTAGGTTGATAATTTTAATAAAAATTTTAATCTCTTAAAATTTCATCGAGGAAGAGGATCTTAAGTTCAAGAAGGATAAATTTTTCTTCAAAGGAGAAGATTTCAGTTTGTACAGTCTATTCATAATCGAGAAATTGGTGTACCAATTCCTATAAGTCCAAAAATAATGCTACAAGAGCTAAATTCGAGGTTCGTAGGTTAGAATCTATTCTACATGCCTAAAGTGAGGGTTTGTTGCTTTGAAACCTAGAGTTATATGACTTGTGATGGTGGAGATGCTATAAATAAGAAAATGGTTGTCTAAAGGTTAGAGAATGTGATTTGTTGATTTTGTTGATCATTTTCATGAATTTTGATGACTCACAGATGCAAAGGAACCCTTAAAGTCTATATTAGTGATTGTAAATTGAAAAAGGCTGCTACATAACCTCTAAGGCTAGTCTTCTTTGGTGTGTCCCAAGATAAAGCAATGATATGATTGATTCAAACTCAAAAGATCAATGATAATGTTAAAGATGGTACAAAGTTCAAGTAGAGAGTTTGAAACATCTTAAGACTCCAAAAATTATATGGTCCAAGTGTATGAAGTGGTGCAAAATTTGTATAACAAGTAATGTCTACAAGTGGTTAGAGATTATTTCAAATATTTGGTAAGTATAATTTTTCAAGAGATGTTTAAATATATGGAGTATCTAAGAAACCTAAATATGTGAAGAAGCTCCATGTGAAATTTTAAAGGTTATTTCTCATGGTATGAGTGAAGGTCTATAGGTTGTGACGTCTCTTGAGAGGTATCTATCCTTGGTTTATAATATGCAAGCTATAGTAGTATTACTTCAAGTGATTTGTGGTATCAAATTGTAGCTTGTTAAAGTTTGTGACAGTGAATCTATAGGTAAAGAGAAGGGTAGATGATGGTATGGTTTAATATAAGTAAGGTGTACATGTCCTTCATGGACTAAAGTATGGATACGATTCTCAATTGCCTATTTAAGACTGAAATGTTTCTCATGAGTAAGCTTATGTCTCGTAAAGGATAATTGAAGGTGTTCAAATATGTCAAGAACACATGGTAGATGTAGAGATGTTCTTTTAAGAGAAGTAATAGTGTTTGGAGGTATGATAGCCCTATCAAATGCAATATATTATTGTGTTGGGTTTTGAAGATGGTCAAAAGCTAAGTTAAGAACTTAAAGGACTTATATGCGTTTGAGACGGAGTACTTGACCTCCTCTCTAATTTATGAATGATGCCCCTATCCCCCATACATAGTAAGGTTGCCCCCAAGATATAGATAGGTCACAAACATCACTTTTCCCATAGATCTGATTTCCCCTATCTAGATCTATATGTATCTATATAGTAAAGGGTCATCGATCATATTCCTTACAAAAATAGTGGGCTTGGAGTGTAATTGAACTACATAAACTCAGAATCTTGTGGATCTTTGTTATGTTTCAATCAAGGAATATTCATTGAAAAGATTTTTTTGGACCAAATACATGTGAATAAAATAAAATGTCCGAGTTAATCAAGAGGATACTAAAAACTATGTAAGATGATCAAATGCTTACAAGGTAATCGTTAATTGGAAGTTTATAAAAAAATTCTAGAATTGTCTCCTAATGTATGGGATGTTAAGCATGAAAATATGAAAGACTTTGAAGACCTATAATGATGATGATTCATGACAAAGATATAGTTAGATCATGGTTTATGAAGAATGAAAATTTCTACCGCAGTGTAACTATTTGTGTATTATGTTCTTGAGTTATGAAGACTATGAAAATAAAAACTCATTCTAAGAAAGTTGGTTACTAGACTATACTAGTCTATTCTAGGTTAAGAAGGAGGTATAGGGTATGTGTGCATCATATCGGTGCAAAATAGAATAATCTAGTTTGTCACAATGAGTTATAGGTGACATGTGACTCAAGATGATCAATGAGGTCTGTTAAAATCTAAATTTCATGGTACAAGTACACGTATAGTTGTAATAGGACTATGAAAGACTCCTAAGGTTGAGACAAGTGTCCTAAGATCACTTGATCCTCATAAATTATGGTCATGAAAGAGCTACAGTCCGTTTTAACCCATCGAAGGTAGGGGAGCCTATTTTGGCTAAGTATAGAAACTTCAAGCTTTAGGTTTGATAGTCTATCCAAGTGAATATTATGTTTTGTGCTTGATCACAAGCATTTGAATACTATCAAAGTGTAAAGTGACAAACAGTAGGAAGATCACTTTGCATTCTAAGTTGTTGAGTAAGTATAATGTTTTTGCTTGATGAGATAGGTGGTTGTAGTATCATGAAGGGTAATCCTTAGGTATCCCTTGTAAGTTATATTAATTACAATGCAAAAGAAAGTTGTGTTCACTAAAAGGATATCTTGGGACTTTTCAAATGTTGTTGACCCATCTTCATGTCCCAAGAAGCAAGGTATGTAGTTCAATTCAGTGTTTTTCAATTAAGTATGATTATACAAGTCTAGGGGGAGCTTAGGAAGTGTTTGATATGTTGTGAGTGAGATTCTATAAGGTTGAGAAGTGTGGCTAAAATGCACTCAAGTTGGGATTTAGAGATGAGGGTCCAAAATGAAATATGATAACTATGAAGGAAAAATTGGTGTAATGTGACTAAGCCCTAAAATGTGATATTGACATGTTTGAAGGCCAAAATGAAGCGTATATGTCTAGGGGGATCTAGATTTCATGATGATTATAGAACCATGGATCTGTTTTTTCTTTGAAGGAGTCAAAGTGAAGAAAAATAAGTCCCAAGGGGAGTTTTTAGCAAGTAAGTTGTGTTTTGTGAGCATTGTTTTCATTTTTTGTCATTTTTATGTAATGGATTCATTTTATCCTTTTTCATAGATGGAAAAGGGGAGAGAATCTCACAAATATAGAGTTGAGGTGTAACACCCTGAACTGTTGTTACTTTCTCCTAAGCATTCAAGTGTTGATATGTGATTTCTAGTAAATGGATTGTGTACCTCGATTCGGAAATCATGCTTGATATGTATTAAATTTCTTAGACAGTTGCGGATCTTGGTACCGAGTCAAAATATTAATAGACTCTTTTATTTATTTCATTTTGTGACTGAATATTAATCTGATCACGGAATGAATTATACAGGTATTCATCAATAATATCTAGACTTGGACCAGAGGAATTGATCCAAGTAATGCTTTAATTTTGCGAAGTGATAAAATTAGATCACGAACCTTGAACAGGTTGCAAGGTATGGAAGCATTTAGAAAGCGGGTCAGGAGTATGACTCAGGCTGATCTCGAGAAATGAAACGGTTCCCGATATTTAGTATATCTGGAAGGTCTCGATTAAAGACCAGGTAATAATTCATTGACATACAATTCTGTAATAAGAACAGGAGTGGCTCTGTTCTAGAAAGTATGATCTGAGTCTCTCCGAGAGTTTTCAGGAGAAGGACCAAACTGAATTACTAAGGGTTAGTAACCTAAAACAATAACCTAACCTAGGGGTTAGATTATTGTTAGTCTAACCTAGACCTAGGCTATGTGTTATGATCCTAAAATAAAAACTAAGTGTAAAATGGTTAGCATGGTCACTACCCTAAAACTCTAACCTAAGATACTAACCTAGCTAACTAAGAGTTTTTGGGAAGGGGCCTTTGAAGGGTGGCGAACCATGGGCGCTATTCTCTATGGCAATAAATGGGAAGGATAAGGATGAGGGACAGGCATATGGCGGAGGCTTAGGCGGCGGCTAACCTTGGCAGACTTGGCAATTACTAAGTTTGGAAATGAACTTGAGTTTTTGGATGGACTGTCGCCAATTTCGGCGGTCGGTGGGAGTTGAGATTAAGCGGGAAAATTGGTTTAATGGCACTTAATGTCTAGGGAGTCGAGCCGGAGCTCGCGGAACAGCATGCAAACGAGAAGTTGGAAAGTTTGTTTGGTGTATCGCGATTTTCGGTCTTCTTCTCTCTCTTTCTCTGCTAGTTTACTGTTCATAGCACCAGTTCTCTTGAGTTGCATGGCGAGAATGAAATTCTCTGGCTCTTTTCTCTGCCATGGAGGATATATTGTAAATAGGACAGCGAAATTTTGTTGGTCGCTGTATTTGGGAAAAAGAAAAGGAAGTTTGAGCTCTTCCTGTGGTCTGCTTCGGAAATTTGATCAACAAACAGGCATGCTAGGCCCTAACCTTTAAATATCTTGCTGTTTTTCAAGTGCTTTCATTAAAACAACTCTGTTCAAATGTTCTGTGAAGATTGGATGAATGTTCTATGAGATCTAGTTTGATTATTGTACTTGTATTTCTTACTGTTCGATTTTCTTCAAATCCGTTTGTTGGGTGTTTGTGGAAATCGAATTTTAACTCTACTTGTTTGTACATTCTTCCTGGATTATGCATGAGAGGTATTTATTAACAATATGCGAGTGTTCGGCCTGTTTGGCGTGAGCCCTTGGAATATACCTATGAGTAGTATAGGACCACTGTATGTTTTGATTCGTGGTCGCTGTTTCTTGATATAGAAACTGTATTAATGATTTGAAGGAATACTGTAAGAATGATTGGTATTATCGCTTCTTTGGGTGCTCGGTCATGGGATTGTTGACAACGACTAGTGATACTTTCGGGTTTCATTTTGTTTTCAATTTTTGGCTTGGAACAGGTAACTGTAGTGTTACCATAGTCTTTTCGACCTAGCGGAAGTTGTTTTCCCTGTTATTAGGTTAGCGGGAATATTTGTGCACTGTGTATAATATAAATACACCTGTACTTTGTTGTATCGACTCAGTGGAGTCGATGACTGAATCGTATTGCTTTCTTTTGCTGGAATGTAGATTTATCCGCAAGTTTTGTGATTGGATTCTTGTAAAAGCCTGATAAGAAGAAACAGGGCTTTTGTCTACTGTTATTTGAAGTAGTTAAAAGATAAAGACTTCCTGTATATGCATTTTCCTTTCTATGTGAAAGCTGTTAGAAAGTTCGAAGCGGCTTAGTTGCTTTTCCTTGCTAGAAATGGATATTCAATTTGCTTCGCTTGTTCTTTCTGAATGTTATCCATGAATAGCATATATGGATTTATCAATCTATGTCATTGTACGTTGCTGTAGGGTTCAGTGGTTATGCGTGCAAACCTTTATCGATCCTTTGTGTGAATATATAGATTATCTATTACGACTTGGGCGACTACGAGGAGTCGAATGAATGATTCATTTTATTCATGAGCTGAATAAAGTTAAGTGTTGGTATTTTAAGTGCCGGCGACTTAATGGAATAACATGTATTTCGATTTTGTTATTGCAATTTGGAATTCCTTCGTGTTTTTGGGATTTGAGGTACAGATTCTTAGGTGGACATGTATGTCTTTGACCTGAGCAAATTAGTGTAAAATGATTGGCAGAGAGTATTTTGCTGTCTGACTATTGATATGCTTTGTTGAGGATTGTCTGTATGAATTCTTAAGCTTTTGCATGAATTGATACCTCCGTTTGAATCATTGGAAATTCCGGGAAGGTAACTTGTACTACTGTCTCTTTTTGAGCTTGACCTTGGACTGTCTTTGTTACTTGTGAGGTCCTTGTGTTTGGATGACTGTTTCGTGTTTTGACCTTGTTAGGGTAAGTCGCGAATAACGCACCAAGACTTGCATCTTTGCCGAAGGTAAGGATCGTTTGGTTGAATTCCTTTCCTTCACTTCAGTCCGATTTTGGCTGAGCAAGAATATGTATGCTATGTTTCCTTCCATTTTGATCTGTCCGATCGACTGTGCATGATTTGGAAGTACCGTGTGGGCAACATAGCATAGTCCTTTGGGAAACCTTAGATTGTTGATGCAATAGTTGTTGTTTTCAGCGATACGCTTGTAGCTCTTGTTTTCAACTGGTGATAAGGCTTTACTGTGCAAAAGGAACTTGCATTGGGCTTATGGTTGTTACATGAAATGTTGATGTGTTAGTTCTTTGTCAAGAGATTTGCTGAGTTTCTATTTTCGTGATTTAGAACAGTGATCTTGATTTCGGCCTGTCTAACTTGTTCATTTATATACTGGTTGACTGTTTTCATATGTGAAGGCAGTACAGTGATGAACTTATGTAAAAGGAAGTATGAATGGTTTGATTCTTTCTCTTCCTTTATTTAATATTATTGATAATGAACTATCAGTAGGAAATTGTTTGTAACATATTGGTGGAATCCCGAATTGTTATGTTATTTCCTTTTTGGAGAATGAAACAATCTGACCAATGTTGTGATTTTGGGTTTAATGATTGTTGTGTGCATTCGTTCCTTGTTTCTTAATATTTGATGAAATATTAGAAAATGATTAAGACTAATTGTAACAATGATAGAGTTACATAATTGTAATCATTCAGTATTACAAGGGCATAGTCTAATCATGTTTACTTATGTGAATATCTGATTTCATTTAAACAGGGTGTTTAATGAAAACAATTGATGGATTGCAATTGTTTTAAAAGTTAGTGCTTATCATGCTCAGTTCATTGAACTGACTCATGTTGACTATTTTTGCAGATGGTTGCCGTAAGAGGTAAATACAATGCAGATCTGGCAGTCCGATCAGATAGTTTATTTGATTTATTATGAATTACAGCTTGATTTTATGGATGTACTATATGAGAAAAGATGTTTCTTTTCCGTTAGCATTATATCAAGTATGCTGTTGCATAAAATGTAATTGTTCGAGTTTCGAAAGGAATGAAAATAAGTGTTTGATACTTATGTGCTGTATTCTATTATGAATGATGAACTTCTTCGGTTTACGTAACGAAGAGGCATAGTTATCTTTGTATAATATGGATGCTTTTGTGATTGACAATGAAAGCTTGTAAGTAATTAGACTAAATTCTTATGAGTATTTAGTAGTTCTAATTTGATCTGGATAATGCAATATTGTAATTTAATTATTGTCTCTCTAGAGGATAGGTTAAAATTGAGCCTAAAAGATAACGCTAAACAAGTTGGATTGAATTACTAATCCCTAGTCCTAAGTATAACAGGACAATAGTAAATTGGATTCTAAATCATTTATATCTTTAAACTAAAAAGTATGATATAAATTCAGTTAAGAGAACTGATAGGCAATCAATGGAGTTCAGGTGGCAATCTCAAGCATAGGTTATGAGATATTGTCTGAATCTGTTGCTTAGAATCAGATGTATTCTAATGACTCCTTGATAGAAGCTAGACCTTAATACCTCTACCAAGTAATGGGATTAATGGAGGAGGGTCGTCTTAAGAAAATGAATCCAGGGATTGGAAATGGCTAACCTTAGGGAAAAGTCTTAAGAAGTAATTTAATCTCTAGTGCGTAACGCTTGTTTTCGGGTAGATCTTCTCGAGGCGGATTTAAAGGATGACGACATAAGGTCGACTGCAGGGTTGTACCTCCGAGAAGATTAGGATCTTCTCGAAGTTACAACAATGCAGGTGACTTATGGCGACACCCCTTGCATTGATCGTTGAGATTTACACTTGATTTCGCACGAGTTACCTTGGGACCGATTAAGAACGTGACCATGTTATAAGACTGCCTCGGAGATTTGGGGTATCATGACACACTGGTTGAATTGCAAGGTTGAACCAGTATGTCCTCATATCCCTAATCCTCGTAGGCATCCATATAACATTATCACCTTGTTAATCGCCTCCAGTAATTCATTGTGAAAGAAAGGATTGACGATGAGTCGGTATAAGACATTCTATATAACATATGAATGGGGTGAAGGGCGTATTCCGTTGACGAGTATGCCGTTAAGGAATACGAGACATGAATACAGATATGTTTCAAATCTTTGGCCAAAGTATCGCAAGTGAATGCTGATTGCGTTGTCCTAATTCACCTAGTCTAAGGGATGAGATGCCGATGAATAATGGTAACAGATTATTGATTAGATTCCTTGACGAGCATTCGAATCCCAGTTAGGGAAGAGAACCGCGAGTATTGTGTTAATTAAGAACACTAACTCTTTTTACTCATGAATAGATCGGTAGTTTACCGAGTCATGGAATGAATAGATCGGAGGTATTAGAGTCATTACAGTGCATATGGTTATCATTATATAAATGGTTATTTGAATTGTGAGTTCTAAATTATGTATTTAGAACCGTATGATGCAATTATAAAAAAAAAAAAAAAAAAATTTGACTTGTTCTATTGTCTAAAATGAGGATGTTACATCTTGGTATCGTAGTGAAGGTTGCAGGCTCTTGGACCTATTGAGTCCATAATCTGATAAAAACCTCAATTTTCTTGAACGGAAAATGGTTAGAAAAGGGGAAACGCTTGCAGTAATGCTCCACCAAGGAGGAGCGGCAACAACACAGAAACTGGATGAGATCCTTGCTGCCCTGTTGGACACAAGAGATCGCTTGGCTGTACTTGAACAGCAGGTGATGGGGAATGAGGAGGGAGAAGAAGCTGATAATAATAATCAGCAACCTCCTGAGGACAACCCCGAAATGGGTGTTGATGTTAATGCTGGAAATGTACCTGTCCAACCAGAAAACAAAAAGGCCAGATTGGCAGCGGAACTCACTAATGATATCAAAAGGATAAGTCCACCTAAGTATGATGGCACCACATTAGGAGATGGAGCTGAGAACTGGCTCAGCGAAATGGAGAAGTACTTTGCTATAAGGAACTTCTCAGAAGAAACCAAGGCAATATGGGGAGCCTATCAGCTTTCTCACGAAGCATCTTCGTGGTGGGATAGCCGAAAAGCTGAGCTAAATATTGATGAGACCAATATCACTTGGGATCAATTTAAAGGCTATTTTAGGCAACGTTGGCTGCCACAACTTTTCTATGATCAGAAAATGACGCAATTCGTAACTTGACTCAAGGGAAGTTAACATGAATCGATTACGGAGCGGTTTACAAAACTCCTCAAGTATGTACCGCAGTATCAAACTGACGAAAAGTTCAGGATACGGAAATTCATCATGGGATTGAATCCTGTGATAGGGGGAGAGGTCGATGTTCACAGTCCAACCACTATGGAAGGAGTTGTTGAAAAGGCCATAAGGCAAGAACGTAAATTAAAGGCTATTTCGCTCATAAGGAGGAAGTGTGGAAGAAGACTGCAAACCCTTCTTCACCTCTCTTGCACCTAGAAAAGGACCATGGAAAAAGTTTGGAAACAAGAGTAAGTTTCCAGGAGATAACAATAAGAAAGCAGCAGTAAATAAGCCTGCTGGGAATGTGAAGGATAATTTTGCTAAAAATTATAATAATGGTCAGAAGTCCTATGGAGGACAAAAGTGACAATTATAAAACCTGGAGGCAACTTTGAGCCTAAGAAGGACTGTAGGAGGCTGCTACACTTGTGGTAAAGACCATTACGCAAATCAGTGCCCTTTGAAGAAGGATGATCGTAATCAGCAGCATAAGATACATGCTGCAGTAGCGGACAAACAAGCTGAAAAGCAAGTGACACCTATAGAAGTTCCGGTAAGTTATTCGCATACATGCTACTATTCTTTTTGATACAGGAGCTACTGAATGTTTTATATCTAATAAGCTAGCTTCTAAACTTAAAAGAAAAGCTGGAAAAATGGATAAATCTTGGACTGTACAGTATGGTAATAATTCTGTTCATACAGTGAGTATGTGTCTTTTTGGAGCAGTCCTTGACTTACCTAACTTTTCCACGGAAGTTGATCTCTATGTTGCACCTTTGGGATCGTATGACATTGTCATCGGTGTTAATTGGTTAGCTGATCATAAAGCAAAGGTAGATTGCTATGAAAAGAACATAGAATGTTTAGATGATCAAATGGAATCGAGAGATTCAAGGTGTGAAACGAGAAATTTCAGTTAGAAAGCTGTCAGCTATGCAGCTTAAAAAGGCTAAGAATAAAGGATGTACCCTTTATGCAGTAAAGATATCTGAATCTTCTGAAGAAGATAGTGATTTCATGAAGCAAATCCCACTGTTACAAAGTTTCAGGGATGTTTTTCCTGAGGAATTACCAGGGTTACCACCCAAGAGAGAATTTGATTTTACTATTGAAATCAAGCCTGGAACTGAACCTATTTCCAAGGCGCCTTATCGGATGACTACTATTGAGTTAGTCGAGCTAAAGGCTCAGTTACAAGAGCTTTTGTCAAAGGGATTGATTAGACCAAGTGTTTCACCTTGGGGAGCACCTGTGATATTTGTGAAAAAGAAGGATGGAACTCTGAGACTGTGTATTGATTATCGGATGTTGAACAAAGCAACGATTAAGAACCGATACCCACTTCCTAGGATCGATGATCTGCTTGATCGATGTGTGGAGCAGCGGTTTATTCTAAGATAGATCTTCGATCCAAGTTATCATCGCCTAAGAATTAAAGAGGAAGATATTCATAAAAGCGGCTTTCCGAACAAGGTACGGACATTATGAATTCACGCCTAGCCTTTGGGTTAACTAATGCACTGCAGCCTTTATGAATTTAATGAACAATATTTTTCAAGAATACCTGGACAAGTTTGTACTTGTATTCTTGGACGATATTCTCATTTATTCTAAGAGCGTTGAGGAGCACAATGAGCATCTGAAGATAGTTTTGGGAATTTTGAGAAAGAGAAAGTCAGATGGTAAGTTATCCAAATGTTCTTTCTTTGACTCAGAAGTTCACTATTTGGGTCATGTCATAAGCAAGGAAGGAATCGCTGTAGATCCTTCGAAAATAGTGGCGATAACTGAGTGGCCTACACCAAAGAATGTGCATGAAGTAAGAAGCTTCATGGGTCTTCTTTGATTACTTATAGAAAATTTGTAAAGGATTTTTCTAAGGTAGCTGCACCAATAACTTCATTGCAGAAGAAGGATAAGAAATTCATGTGGAATGACAAGTGTGAAGCGGCTTTCAAAAGTCTGAAAGACCAGCTGACTTCTGCACCTATATTGGCTGTACCAGACCCTAATGGAAATTTTACAGTGGTAACTGATGCTTCTGGGGAAGGTCTTGGGGGTGTTTTGCTACAAAATGATCAAGTCATTGCTTATGAGAGTAGAAAACTTAAGATTCATGAGCTGAATTATGCCCCTCATGATTTGGAGCTTGCTGCCATTGTTCACGCACTTCAAGTCTGGAGACACTACTTACTAGGGAAACCTTTTGAGTTGAAAACTGATCACTTGGGACTGAAATATATTTTTACTCAGCCCAATCTGAATGCCAGACAAAGAAGGTGGTTAGAATTTCTATCACAATATGACTTTGATATCAGCTATATCAAAGGAAAGGAGAATAGAGTAGCTGATGCTCTAAGTCGTAGGAGGCACATTTCTGCTCTTATAACATTAAGAACTCAGTTTAAAGACGAGGTAAAAAGTGCCTCAGAATCAGATACATATTTTCAGCAAGTAAAAGCAGCGCTTGCTGCAGAACCTAAAGATAAAAGGTATGAAGGTTTTCATTTAGATAATGAAGGAATCTTGCGTTATGAAAATAGGGTATATGTGCCTGTGCTGGATGATTTGAGAAAGAAGTTGTTAGTTGAATTTCATAATTCACCTTTCTCTGGACACCCGGTATCACAAAAATGCTAGCTGATTTGAAACAGCAATACTTCTGGAAAGGTATGAAAAAGGATGTGATAAATTTTGTGACTCATTGTCTGGAATGTCAGCGGGTGAAAGCAGAGCATATGCATCCTGCTGGATTGTTGTATCCTCATAGCATACCGCAGTACAAATGGCAAGTAATAACCATGGATTTTGTACAAGGACTACCTATGTCCAGGAATAAACATGATGTTATCCTGGTAGTTGTAGATAAGCTAACTAAGGTAGCTCATTTCATCGCTGGAAATCTAAAGGATGATTCTCCAACATAGCTAAGAGGTTCGTACACGAAATTTTCAGATTACATGGTGTACCCGAACGATTATTTCGACGGGGATCCTAGAATGACGTCAAGGTTTTGGCAAACGCTAACGCAGCCCTAGAACGAAACTAAACTTCGATTCGCATATCATCCGAAACGGATGGGCAAACCGAGAGGGTAAATCAAGTGTTGGAGGACATGTTGCGAATGTATTGCATGGATCAACAAGATAAGTGGGAAGAGTATCTCCCTTAGTTGAGTTCGCATACAACAACACTTATCACTCATCTCTTAAGATGGCACCTTTTGAAGCACTTTATGGAAGAAAGTGCGTAACCCCGTAAGTTGGGACAGTGTAGAGGATAGAGTGGTAATTGGACCAGAGATTCTCACAGAGATGGAACAGCAAGTTAAGCTGATTCGTGAACGATTAAAGGAAGCAGCGGATAGACAGAAGAGCTATGCTGACCTTAAGCGGGTTGATAGAAAGTTTGAGCTTGGTGATAAGGTTTTTCTGCGTGTTAAACCCAGAAAGAGTTCTATAACTTTTGGCAAGGCTGCCAAGTTGTCACCACGATATGTGGGACCTTTCGAAATTGTCGAGATAATCAATCCTGTAGCTTATCGTTTAGCATTGCCTCCTGCTCTATCTCGTATGCATGATGTTTTCCATATTTCTTTGCTTAAGAAATACGTTTCAGATCTGTCACATGTTTTAAATTGGAATTCCTTGCAGGTCCAAGACCCAGGAATAATCGTGGTTAAACCCACACGAGTGCTGGAAACTCGCCAATTGCATTTAAGAAATCGTGATATACAGCAATGTAAGGTCCAGTGGGACCAGTTTAACGAAGAAAGTGCAACTTGGGAAAACCTGGAAGAGATGAAAACTGCTTTTCCTTCTCTTTTTGCAACAGAATGAAATCTGTTGATGAAATACTTTTATGAACTGATTGTTTTTAAGTATTTATGAAAGCCTGATTAAGGCAGACTTTATTCAGGTTGAATAAAAGTGTGGTGACATTGATTTCTGAAACTATTAAATATGGAAGTAAACACATTGTTTGTGTACTAATAAATTGATTGACCGGAAGGTTAAGTTAATATGTAATTCATCGGGACGATGAATCCTTTTAGGAGGGAAGCATGTAACACCCTGAACTGTTGTTACTTTCTCCTAAGCATTCAAGTGTTGATATGTGATTTCTAGTAAATGGATTGTGTACCTCGATTCGGAAATCATGCTTGATATGTATTAAATTTCTTGCAGATTGCAGATCTTGACTGAGTCAAAATATTAATAGACTCTTTTATTTATTTCATTTTGTGACTGAATATTAATCTGATCACGGAATGAATTATACAGGTATTCATCAATAATATCTAGACTTGGACCAGAGGAATTGATCCAAGTAATGCTTTAATTTTGCGAAGTGATAAAATTAGATCACGAACCTTGAACAGGTTGCAAGGTATGGAAGCATTTAGAAAGCGGGTCAGGAGTATGACTCAGGCTGATCTCGAGAAATGAAACGGTTCCCGATATTTAGTATATCTGGAAGGTCTCGATTAAAGACCAGGTAATAATTCATTGACATACAATTCTGTAATAAGAACAGGAGTGGCTCTGTTCTAGAAAGTATGATACAGGTCTCTCCGAGTTTTCAGGAGAAGGACCAAACTGAATTACTAAGGGTTAGTAACCTAAAACAATAACCTAACCTAGGGGTTAGATTATTGTTAGTCTAACCTAGACCTAGGCTATGTGTTATGATCCTAAAATAAAAACTAAGTGTAAAATGGTTAGCATGGTCACTACCCTAAAACTCTAACCTAAGATACTAACCTAGCTAACTAAGAGTTTTTGGGAAGGGGCCTTTGAAGGGTGGCGAACCATGGGCGCTATTCTCTATGGCAATAAATGGGAAGGATAAGGATGAGGGACAGGCATATGGCGGAGGCTTAGGCGGCGGCTAACCTTGGCAGACTTGGCAATTACTAAGTTTGGAAATGAACTTGAGTTTTTGGATGGACTGTCGCCAATTTCGGCGGTCGGTGGGAGTTGAGATTAAGCGGGAAAATTGGTTTAATGGCACTTAATGTCTAGGGAGTCGAGCCGGAGCTCGCGGAACAGCATGCAAACGAGAAGTTGGAAAGTTTGTTTGGTGTATCGCGATTTTCGGTCTTCTTCTCTCTCTTTCTCTGCTAGTTTACTGTTCTTAGCACCAGTTCTCTTGAGTTGCATGGCGAGAATGAAATTCTCTGGCTCTTTTCTCGGCCATGGAGGATATATTGTAAATAGGACAGCGAAATTTTGTTGGTCGCTGTATTTGGGAAAAAGAAAAGGAAGTTTGAGCTCTTCCTGTGGTCTGCTTCGGAAATTTGATCAACAAACAGGCATGCTAGGCCCTAACCTTTAAATATCTTGCTGTTTTTCAAGTGCTTTCATTAAAACAACTCTGTTCAAATGTTCTGTGAAGATTGGATGAATGTTCTATGAGATCTAGTTTGATTATTGGCACTGTATTTCTTCTGGTTCGATTTTTCTTCAAATCCGTTTGTTGGGTGTTTGTGGAAATCGAATTTTAACTCTACTTGTTTGTACATTCTTCCTGGATTATGCATGAGAGGTATTTATTAACAATATGCGAGTGTTCGGCCTGTTTGGCGTGAGCCCTTGGAATATACCTATGAGTAGTATAGGACCACTGTATGTTTTGATTCGTGGTCGCTGTTTCTTGATATAGAAACTGTATTAATGATTTGAAGGAATACTGTAAGAATGATTGGTATTATCGCTTCTTTGGGTGCTCGGTCATGGGATTGTTGACAACGACTAGTGATACTTTCGGGTTTCATTTTGTTTTCAATTTTTGGCTTGGAACAGGTAACTGTAGTGTTACCATAGTCTTTTCGACCTAGCGGAAGTTGTTTTCCCTGTTATAAGGTTAGCGGGATTATTTGTGCACTGTGTATAATATAAATACACCTGTACTTTGTTGTATCGACTCAGTGGAGTCGATGACTGAATCGTATTGCTTTCTTTTGCTGGAATGTAGATTTATCCGCAAGTTTTGTGATTGGATTCTTGTAAAAGCCTGATAAGAAGAAACAGGGCTTTTGTCTACTGTTATTTGAAGTAGTTAAACGATAAAGACTTCCTGTATATGCATTTTCCTTTCTATGTGAAAGCTGTTAGAAAGTTCGAAGCGGCTTAGTTGCTTTTCCTTGCTAGAAATGGATATTCGATTTGCTTCGCTTGTTCTTTCTGAATGTTATCCATGAATAGCATATATGGATTTATCAATCTATGTCATTGTACGTTGCTGTAGGGTTCAGTGGTTATGCGTGCAAACCTTTATCAGTCACTGTGTGAATATATAGATTATGCTATTACGACTTGGACGACTCTGAGGAGTCGAATGAATGATTCATTTTATTCATGAGCTGAATAAAGTTAAGTGTTGGTATTTTAAGTGCCGGCGACTTAATGGAATAACATGTATTTCGATTTTGTTATTGCAATTTGGAATTCCTTCGTGTTTTTGGGATTTGAGGTACAGATTCTTAGGTGGACATGTATGTCTTTGACCTGAGCAAATTAGTGTAAAATGATTGGCAGAGAGTATTTTGCTGTCTGACTATTGATATGCTTTGTTGAGGATTGTCTGTATGAATTCTTAAGCTTTTGCATGAATTGATACCTCCGTTTGAATCATTGGAAATTCCGGGAAGGTAACTTGTACTACTGTCTCTTTTTGAGCTTGACCTTGGACTGTCTTTGTTACTTTTGAGGTCCTTGTGTTTGGATGACTGTTTCGTGTTTTGACCTTGTTAGGGTAAGTCGCGAATAACGCACCAAGACTTGCATGCTGCAAGGTAAGGATCGTTTGGTTGAATTCCTTTCCTTCACTTCAGTCCGATTTTGACTGAGCAAGAATATGTATGCTATGTTTCCTTCCATTTTGATCTGTCCGATCGACTGTGCATGATTTGGAAGTACCGTGTGGGCAACATAGCATAGTCCTTTGGGAAACCTCAGATTGTTGATGCAATAGTTGTTGTTTTCAGCGATACGCTTGTAGCTCTTGTTCTCAACTGGTGATAAGGCTTTACTGTGCAAAAGGAACTTGCATTGGGCTTATGGTTGTTACATGAAATGTTGATGTGTTAGTTGCTGTACAAGAGATTTGCTGAGTTTCTATTTTCGTGATTTAGAACAGTGATCTTGATTTCGGCCTGTCTAACTTGTTCATTTATATACTGGTTGACTGTTTTCATATGTGAAGGCAGTACAGTGATGAACTTATGTAAAAGGAAGTATGAATGGTTTGATTCTTTCTCTTCCTTTATTTAATATTATTGATAATGAACTATCAGTAGGAAATTGTTTGTAACATATTGGTGGAATCCCGAATTGTTATGTTATTTCCTTTTTGGAGAATGAAACAATCTGACCAATGTTGTGATTTTGGGTTTAATGATTGTTGTGTGCATTCGTTCCTTGTTTCTTAATATTTGATGAAATATTAGAAAATGATTAAGACTAATTGTAACAATGATAGAGTTACATAATTGTAATCATTCAGTATTACAAGGGCATAGTCTAATCATGTTTACTTATGTGAATATCTGATTTCATTTAAACAGGGTGTTTAATGAAAACAATTGATGGATTGCAATTGTTTTAAAAGTTAGTGCTTATCATGCTCAGTTCATTGAACTGACTCATGTTGACTATTTTTGCAGATGGTTGCCGTAAGAGGTAAATACAATGCATCTGGCAGTCCGATCAGATAGTTTATTTGATTTATTATGAATTACAGCTTGATTTTATGGATGTACTATATGAGAAAAGATGTTTCTTTTCCGTTAGCATTATATCAAGTATGCTGTTGCATAAAATGTAATTGTACGAGTTTCGAAAGGAATGAAAATAAGTGTTTGATACTTATGTGTTGTATTCTATTATGAATGATGAACTTCTTCGGTTTACGTAACGAAGAGGCATAGTTATCTTTGTATAATATGGATGCTTTTGTGATTGACAATGAAAGCTTGTAAGTAATTAGACTAAATTCTTATGAGTATTTAGTAGTTCTAATTTGATCTGGATAATGCAATATTGTAATTTAATTATTGTCTCTCTAGAGGATAGGTTAAAATTGAGCCTAAAAGATAACGCTAAACAAGTTGGATTGAATTACTAATCCCTAGTCCTAAGTATAACAGGACAATAGTAAATTGGATTCTAAATCATTTATATCTTTAAACTAAAAAGTATGATATAAATTCAGTTAAGAGAACTGATAGGCAATCAATGGAGTTCAGGTGGCAATCTCAAGCATAGGTTATGAGATATTGTCTGAATCTGTTGCTTAGAATCAGATGTATTCTAATGACTCCTTGATAGAAGCTAGACCTTAATACCTCTACCAAGTAATGGGATTAATGGAGGAGGGTCGTCTTAAGAAAATGAATCCAGGGATTGGAAATGGCTAACCTTAGGGAAAAGTCTTATGAAGTAATTTAATCTCTAGTGCGTAACGCTTGTTTTTGGGTAGATCTTCTCGAGGCGGATTTAAAGGATGACGACATAAGGTCGGCTGCAGGGCTGTACCTCCGAGAAGATTAGGATCTTCTCGAAGTTACAACAATGCAGGTGACTTATGGCGACACCCTTTGCATTGATCGCTAAGATTTACACTTGATTTCGCACGAGTTACCTTGGGACCGATTAAGAACGTGACCATGTTATAAGACTGCCTCGGAGATTTGGGGTATCATGACACACTGGTTGAATTGCAAGGTTGAACCAGTATGTCCTCATATCCCTAATCCTCGTAGGCATCCATATAACATTATCACCTTGTTAATCTGCCTCCGAGTGATTCAGCTGTGAAAGAAAGGACTGACAGTAGTCAGTATAAGACATTCTATATAACATATGAATGGGGTGAAGGACGTATTCCAGATTGACGAGTATGCCGTTAAGGAATACGAGACATGAACAAGATGTTTCAAATCTTTGGCCAAAGTATCGCAGAAGTTTCTGCTGATTGCGTTGTCCTAATTCACCTAGTCTAAGGGATGAGATGCCGATGAATAATGGTAACAGTTATTCAGTTAGATTCCTTGGACAGAGCATTCTGAATCCCAGATTAGGGAAGAGAACCGCCAGAGTATTGTGTTAATTAAGAACACTAACTCTTTTTACTCATGAATAGATCGGTAGTTTACCGAGTCATGGAATGAATAGATCGGAGGTATTCCGAGTCATTACAGCTGCATATGGTTGTCTGTTATATAAATGGTTATTTGAATTGTGAGTTCTAAATTATGTATTTAGAACCAGTATGCAATTATATAAAAAAAAAAAAAAAAATTGACTTGTTCTATTGTCTAAAATGAGGATGTTACATGAGGACATGGAGGTGTGTTTTTCATATGGTTGCCATCAATGATAAAGGGAGAGATTATTGGCCTTTTTGGGTTAGTGTTTTCATTGATGTCAACCCCATTGATGGAAAATTGTTTAATGGTGATTTATGATTCTCCCTATGATGTTATTCAGTTGTCACACATGTTGATCAAGTGGTTTGTTGAGTTGTCAAAGTGTCCTAGTGCATGGTCGAGTATGAAAAATCATGGTTTGAGTATTCCCAAGTTGTTTTGAGTATGTCATGAAGTCATAAATGGTCCATATGATGTGCTTAAGGTGTATATGTTTCTACGTGATCATAAAGATGGTCAATTTATGGGTCATATGGTTGAGTCAAGTAATTCTAGGCTTGTTTCTAGCCCCTGGAGCAGGTTGAATGAGGTGGAGATATGATATTTGGTCCATAAGTCATGGTGAAGCATGGGAATAGTGTTATGATAGTTTAACTAAGGTTTATGGTCAATTTTAGATTTGCATTCAAAGTGATTCAAAGGTGCATATTTGAGGTCCTTGGGAAACATGTAAGTCACATGTAGTTTAACACAAGTAAGTCACGCTGGTTAGAGAGTTTGAGATGTATTTAGGATATTTTGTGAGTTTTACTAGTTATAGAATGTTTTCATGGTGATTCATGCCAAGTTTTAGGTCATTATGCATAATATTTTTGAAGTTATGCAAGTTTTGGAAAATTTGGGTAAGTTGTAGTGTGATTTTCAAGCAAAGTTGGACCTTCTAATGCTCATTGTGAAATATATGCTTTGTATGTGGGCCTAATATCTTAGGAATATCTTCTAAGGTAAATTATTAATCTTTCAAAAAAATAATTAGGTTGTTTTATTTGTCACGTTTTTATGAACGATCGTTAAGAAGATAAAGTGGTTTGAAACTCTAGCTAAACCCTAACTAGGAGTAGTTTACGAACATTACATGTAGAATCCCATATTTGATTAATTTATCAAAAGTGATGATTTGATTTTTAGAGGACTCTTCCATATTTCTAGAAATGTAGGATAGAGCTTGTGGTCATATGTGGGCCCCACCTAAAAATGGAAGTTTCTGAAGAGTTTCAGTTTAAGGAAAAGTTCTCCAAAGAAGGTAATGGATAAATTGGCATTTTGTGATGTATGGGAGTTTTTTTTTATTGATTTCCATGGTGAGTTTAGGAAATTTTCATGGTGTTTTGAGGTCCAAACAGGTTGGATCGGTTAAAGGGCGCTTTGGGGTCTCAAATAGTAGGGTTCAGTAAAATGGTCATAACTTGAGCTACATGTGAATTTTGAAGGTTATTAAAGTTGAATTGGAAATAGGATCCAGATATATTTCCATTTTCATATGTATATCCATATTATGAGGTCATTCTTTGAGAAAGAATATTTTTGGCAGTTCAAGATAACATCTATTTTGGTGCAAGTTTGATGTTGTTTGAAGTGTTTGATGGATTGGTTAATGCTTCATATCAATCGGAAGGTTAATATGGATTTAATTTTCATCCAGTGAATCCATTTTTAGGTCTTTAATTTTTCTAAAAATAATTTTATGAGATAACCTTTAGAAATAGCTTGTTTGGCGATTGATCGGGTGAAGGAAAATGTTGATGTGGTTTGACGTGAAGGATTTTTCATGACATATAAGTTAATTAGAAGTGTTCTATAGGTTATAGAATTCATTTTAGTTTTCACGTGACATGTTTTGGTTGAGTTGGAGTGATTTGGTGGCTTTATGAAGTTTCCGGTGGTGATGAAGGGTGCAGGAAACAACCTGCTTTGAGAATCGCAAAGGGAAGTGGGCCTATTAAATGAAATAATTTGATTAATTAACAAAAAATGTGACCATGGTCAGTGTTTAAATGATGTACTTATTTTTATGAATATTTAATAATCATGTTTTTGGAATGAAGATAATTTTTACATGCCAATGCATGTGTTTTAGTGATTTTGGATCATGAAATGAAGATTTTATGCTAGCCAACCTACTTGGGTCACTCGTAGCTGTTGGGAAAATTTATGGGATGTTTTTGATTATGCATGGGTTGAATGTATCATGAGGTAATGACCTCATTTGGGTAAATAATAAGAAATACATGTATAAGTGATGCTTTATCTCATTTTGAGAGCTAGTCTTGCATGGGGGTGAAAAGTGACCTAGAGAAGAGTTTATTTCAGAACGAAGACATGATTTGAAGCTAGATAAAGTTTTTTTGAGATATAATAAGACATTATAACATGAGATAAATTTTTTAGAGGTAAGAAAATTTTAGAAAGAGGAAGAAAGAGCAAGGTTGAAGACCTAGGGTTTGTGAGTTAAATTAGTGATCTCTATCAGTTGTGGCGAAGAATTATTAGAGATAAAACATATTAAGGAGGATGAGTTGGTACTTGATCATATTATGTGGTTTTAGCATCCTTTTGGAGTGGGTGCTTCACTAAATTAGGTGTTGGTGCTCCTTGTAGGGTCAGTGCTCTACTAAAATAGGGTTTGTGCTCCTCGTGAAGTTGGTGCTTCACTAAATTACTTTGTTATGAGTAATATCGAGAAAATTTGTAGTGGGTTTTCTTCCCCTTGAGGTTTTCCCACATATATATTTTTTTTCTTGTGTACTTTGTTGCTCTTGATCCTCTTTATGGTTGTTAATATGCTTAATTAAATACGCATATGGTTTATGGTTGAATGAATATTAATGAATAATGGATGGTAAAGGAAATAAAAGTTTTGTAGGACTGATTCACCCCCTCTCTCAATACATTGTGCATTCAAAATTCTTGGGTAAATTCATTAATTAACAAGGCATATTTGACTTTGCACATGTCAACCAACCCGTAATTAATGTTGGCAAATTATCAAAGGGTAGATTTCCATGTTATCCTTACCTTGTAGAAATTCCAATTTTTATCAGTGAGGACTTGTTTCCATCTCTCAAACACATTGTCACATTGTTATAAATGATTTGGTCATTCTTTAACATGAGTCACCATACCCATTTGATTTCTCAAGATTTTTATCAAATCCTCGCTTTTACAATATTTTCTAGGGGTTTCTTTCTTTCTCCTTTGTTTTGTCAAAGTGCTATTTTCCCCTTCTCCTCCCTTCTAAGGTTTCTCATTTGAGGTTTTTCTTAGATTTCTTCATATATTTTTTCATCTTGGGGAAGAAGTGGGATTTTAACTAACAATACTTAAATAAATATTAGTTAGGACTTCCATCATGACATACATGTAAAAATCCCCGACATGATCTTGTTTGGATTTTTGACATGTCTATTAAAGTTAAAATGCTGACCTAGTGTTTCATATTTTTAGGGATGATAAACATGTGTTGACCCCTAATAGCTAGAATTTCAGAATCCTAAAGGTGTTAAACATGTCTTGATTTCGATTTACTTTTTTCTCGTAATTTTGGGTTGTTGAATAAGTTCAAATTCATGACCAAAGTGTGTATTGTAATTTCCAAGGTGAAAATTAATTCCAAACCTCTGACTAATATATCAAGTTTCATAAGGTGCTAGTTAAGGAAATAAACCTTACAAAGGTATTTTGGGACTTTTAGCTTTCAAATCAAGAGGGATGTTCTGGTTACGGTTTCAAGGCATCCGAGAGATTTTTGGATGATATTTTAATAATTCTTTCCACAATCCGATATTTAGATCACAAAGGGGAAAGGGAAGAAATAATCATAAAAGAGAGAAATAAATGAAGTATAAATACCAATGGGTGATTCCCCTTCAAACATCAATTGCAATATTGACATTAGGGATACAATGCAATTATGATAGTGGGTTAGCGCTGCTATAACTATTCCCGCTTTACGGAGTGTCAAGTATTATTGCTTGCGATTTGACAAGCCATTATGATGGGAACACCGGGATACTTAAGAACCAATATGGAGAAGTAGTAATCCGCCTAGATATAGATTATTTTATCAATTACTTAATATTTTAGACCTAAATGAATATATGGATATTGATCTCAAAAGGTTTAGTAGACTTGGAATGAAAATTCAACAAATTACATTAAGTATCCGAATTAAAACTACCTTAAGAATCCATAGCTTGTAGTAAGTTGGTTTCCTAAAACCATTCCTAGAAATGCCTTCATTACAAAAGTAAATTAAACCATAACATTACTAAGCAAAGTGGTTGGTCTTCTTGTGGGAAAAGAGTTTCAAGAGGGGGTGTATTAACTCACTTACATCATGAGGAAGAATAAACAATATATTAGGTGGGGAGAATTTATTAGTGATTCCTTACACAAAATCTAAAGGAAGTCCATACCACATGAAAATTATACATGATAACTTGTATTTTCTAGCAATAGTGATGAGGATATATCCTTGATTGAACACATAAGGATCAAGAAATGTAGACCACGTATATGATTTCTATCCAAAACTGAAATTGTAATAAATTGTTAAATATTTTAGAGGGGTAAATGATTATTTCTTCTACAACATAATATATAATATGGATAAGGATCTAAGTGTTGGTGTATGGATTTATGTTGGAATGTAGTACCACATCAGTAGTGTATCTTCCTACAATTCCAAACCTTTATATATATTTGAGTAAAAGTATTTCAAGGTTCTTTGTATCTACTACCAACATACCCAAGGGAAAATAGGTACTTAATGGAATTGTTAAGGAAGTTTTTTGATCTACACAAGTTTTAAAAAAGAAATCATAAGGCAGAAATTCATTTCCCTATCTCAATTTTTCAATATACCTTCTCATCCATCGTCAAGGAGAAGAATATTTCCACAAAGTTGTAAGAAGTAACTCTTAAATCCTTCCATTTAAGACCTATTTTTTTATTATAGAGGAGTAATGAAAAGCCTTGGAACTCTACATTTTCATGTGCCTAAACTTGAATATTAATGGATTGATTATAGAGATAAGGTGGCCATAAGGAAAAATGATTATAGCTCGATGAGTTTAAAAGAAGTGATAAAATATAAGATTACATATATTCTAGAGGGCATGGTTGATGACAAAGATGTTTTAGACTGTATCAATAATCAAATGAAAGTAGATAATTTGGTATTTCTTCTAATTGATTTTTCTTTCAAGTAGGTTTCATCTATAGATGAACATGATGCATAAAATTTGAATCGAACCAACCACTAGATCTATTCAATAAAAATCTAACCCAAAATGGAGTAATTCCCATAAAATCAGATACTTCCTTAGAAAGAGGACCCTCCATTGACCTAAAATATAAGGGAAAGGAACCTACAAATATAATTAGGTTCTAGTTTGTAAACACATAAGATAACTCTTCCAATTCGTAACTCCAACCTCAATGTGAATAAGGAATCTCCTTCACTTCATAAGAATTAGTGGTATCAACATGCACAATGGTGGTGTTGGAATTATGTTATCATTGATTTCAAGTGTGATAGTGAAGGTGTTGAGTAGATTGGTCATTTATATATTGTCATGTGTCATAAGTAATTAATGAAAAAGGTGGTTTCAAGGAGGTGTCAAGGTATACATGCATTTATAGGTGTCTTAAGATTATAAGGTGACTAGTAGGTGTACAAGTGTTGTGTTGAGTGCAAAAGGAATGTTCTAATATCAATTTTTTTATTAACATGGTTAGCATGTGTCATATACAAGTGAGATGGTCACTATGTGGAAGGTATAGGTGTGCACTAAAGAACATGAAGACAAGTCAAGTGCTCAAGAAGCCTAGTTAAGGGATAATGATCCTAAGTACATGAGATATGAATATAAACATGTGGTTAAATATGTTAAGGGAATGGATATCTTAGATATGAACTATAAATAAACTTAGAAGTGTCTCAGATTGTGTCTATAGGGTTTGGACTTCCATTCTAGGTCTTTACCTAGACCTATGTTAAAACCTAACTGGCCTAATGAGGTAAGAAAATTTGATTCTAAGATAAGTGTGTAAAGATGAGCATTGGGATAGGTGAAATTTTTTTCCTATAGTTGTGGGTAGATTTTAAGACCTTGTTTAAAAAAAGAAGCATAAAAATGTGTTTCAGGCTTTACCGATCTCCTAGAAATGAGATCCCAAGCTTGATAATCACTTTCTTGTGCTCATTGGCATGTGTGAATTTTACATGGTGGCCCAAGATCTTCATGGTATCTAGGTAAGGGTCTCATATCAATATTCATGTAATTATTTTGTGGATTAAGGGGCAAAGCTTTATGAACAATCGTTAAGAAGGTAAGGTGGTCTAAAACCCTCCTTAAACCCTATTTGGATAGTGTTGGAGAAGATTCATCTCAATATAACCCAAAATGGATTGGTTAACCAATTTTATGATTGAAGGCTCTAGTGGACTCCTCTAGCTTTTTCTGGTGGCATTGAGGTGTCATGAAAATGAGTGTACCCCACAAAGAAATTTCAATTTTGTGAAGTTGTGTTTTTCTCGTGTTTTTCAATTGACATGGTGTGAAAATGTATGATTGAGAAATATTGGAATACATACTACATGTATTGTTTGGTTTTAGAAAAAGGTTGATCCCTTAGGAGATTTGTGGAAGTCAATCTTGTAAGACTAGTTTTGGGGCAGTTTTGGCGCTTTTGGTGACCTCAGTTGCAGGGATGTTCTTGGACCTCTAAACCCTAAGTGATGGTGTTATAATTATTTAGTGATGATCCAGATCTTGTGAAGTTTATATTCATGTGTCATATGTGCACAATTGATGTGATTTGATGGTGTTTTTACTTCAATGTGTGAAGACTAGTTTTGTAGGCCACATACCTAATGAGGACATTTGGTCTTAATGGATGGTATTATGACATGAAATGGTCATACAATGTTGGTAAATCTTGTGGGAGGCATGAATTGGACATATAAAATATGTCTAATTATTTTGAAGAGATGAAGAAGGCCATCTAGGCCAACAAGACTTGGATTTGGAAAAAGGGTTGTTTTAAGCATTTAGGCCTAGTTGTGTCCTAACGAAGATTTGAAATTTTGGATTATATTGATGACCTAAGGTGGATTATGAATGATGTTCTTCTCATGTATTCATGTTGATTAATTTATTTTTTCCGTGATGGACGACCTAGATTAGTATGATTCTTAATTCATGTATATAGGAAAGTTCATGAAACCTATTTGAGGTGGTTGAGACAAGAAGAGCTTGAGTGGGAAAGAATGAATTTTTGAAGAGGTGAAGAAGGTTGTAATGAACATTAAATAAGGGAATAGATTATGTCATGAGGATATGAATAGTATTCTATTATTAGAAATCTAGGTCACTTGACCTAATTGGCGCTATTTGATAGGAGAGGGTGTAGAGAAGCCAAGAAGACAGAGTTGAAGAAGATATAAGAAAGGAGAGATGAATAAGTGTCATCATCAGTTGTGGAAACATTCTATATGTTACAAAAATCAAGTGGATGAGTTGGTGAAAATTCATCTAGCGGTTGGAGCTTCTTGCGGTATTGGTGTCTCACTAAATTTAGGGTTTGGTGTTCCTTATAGGGTTGACGCTCTAATAAATTGTTAGGGTTGGTGCTCAACTAAATTTGATTCATTTATGTTTAGGAAAAATTTTACAATATTTTTTCAATGGTTTTTATTCCCTTTAAGGGTTAGCCAATTATATATGGTGTACTTGTGTTCTTGTGTTCTCATTTTTCATATATGGGTATGTTTCTTAGTGAATACATGTTTAATGATTAAGTTGAATTTAGAATTGATGAATGCAAAATTTTATGTGAAATACAGTTATAGGAACACTGATTCACCCTTTTCTCATTGGTTGTGATTTCAACAATTGGTATTAGAGTAGTATCTCGAAATCAATCTTAACAGACTTGGGTGATCCTCAAACATATAATGGATCAGCTATGGAGGTTTGTGATCAAATTACTAAAGGATAAGGTATGGTTATTGAAAGGAATCATGATAAAAGGAGATAATAAGGATGTAAAAATCATCAGGAATCAACTAGAGGATGTACAAGCCAAAGAGGAAGAATGCACTTTGTATAGTACAAAGATGAAGAGTGAAGAAGAAGCCTTGATTGTCCAAACTACATTTCACACTTAGAATGAAGACATGATTTTGTACATTGATAGTGGGTGTTCATGCCACATGACATAAAATAAAAGTAAATTCATCTCACTTAAGGAAAATTTAGTAGGTTTAGTAAGATTTTGTGACAATACATCTACCAAGATAGTTGACAAAGGTTCCTTGAGCTTGGATAATGGAAATACCTTGACAAAAATATTTTATATGTAGAATGGTCAAAACAAAAATTTCTTATTTTTAGTTAGAGTGTAGTCAAGGGAACACATTAACACTTCATAACAAGGGTTGTCACATAAGAAAAATTAAGATAGGAAAGTTGATTGCTAAAGCCAAAAGGACAGTAAAAAACATGTATATCTTGAATGAAATCAAGAAAGAAATTTGCTTCATGAGAAAGGGTGATGAAGGGTGGATATGGAATAAAAGGATGGGGCATACAAGTTTTAGAAATTTTTTTGAGATTAGTGCTAAGTAATGTGTAAGGAAAACCCAAAATTAGTAAAACTACAATTACGCTATGTAACGAATGCCAACATGGAAAGAAAACTAGGAGGAAGTTAAAATCCAAGGAATATTCCACCTCAGGACCTCTAGAGTTGATACATACTAATCTATGTGGACCTACTAGGGTTCAAAGTATTCAAGGAGAGAGTTATTTCATGTTTCTTATAGATGATTACACAAGGATGACTTGGGTGGAATTCTTGAAGGAAAAATAAGAGGTACTTAAAAAGTTCAAATGATTCAAATCATTTGTTGAGAATGAGAAGAATGTGAAGATAAAATGTCTGAGGTCTGATAGAGGAGGTGAGTTTTGGTCTAATGCATTTGATGATTATTCAAAAGAAATGTTATTGCCAAAAAATAACACCCTCTAATTTATCACGAATGGATGTTTGAGCAATCAATATTTTTGGGTAACATGGGATTGTCTCCAAGTTATGGAACTTGCTACTTGAGATATACCTCCTAAGAAGGTTGGTTCCTCTACCTAATCCTAATGATATATTATTCCTACTGATGTAAATGCAACTATCTAATCACATTCTAATAATCCAAAAGATGAGGGGAAGAGAGAGATGCATATAAGGGGAAATCCTAAGCTAAAAGGAGGTGATAACACCAAGAAAAAGGGTGAAGACACTCTAATGAGGGAAAAGGGAGAAGGAAAATAGAGAAGGGAGAGGTCAAATATGAGTGACACAGATCCAAAACAACATTTTACCTTTTATTCTCCATGGGACAACAAAATAAACCTACAAAGGATAAATACATGCACAAAATACAACAATAAGAATGAAGATGCAAGGAAATGTAACAAAATATAAGTCAGGGTTGAGAAACACCACAAAATAAAGATTTTATTGCTTTTAAAGTATACACAAACCATTACATGTGAAGAATAAGGCACAAGAACACATTGTCAAGCTCAAATGGAGGTCTGCAACTCACACTTGCTCAGAACAATTTTGACATGGTTCATTTACATTTTAGAACATCCCCCTTATAAATGAGATATTTTACATTATATATCAGAATGGGAGAAAGAGAGGAGGGAAAAGAAAGGGAACTCAAATTTCCACCTTCAACCACCAACAAGATGTATTGAATTTCTAAAAATAGGCATGGGTACCCTATCAAGGCCATTCCCCATGTGGTACTTTTCTTGTAGGAGAAGGAATGGGCACCATACCTCATCATTTTTGGTGGTTGAGCAATCTGAAATTGTTCTTCTAATGTTGTTACTATATTTCCACTTTTTCTCCCACCTAATGTTGTTGTTTCTAATGTGTAGGACATGATGATACCTTTCCAAAAAGTCCAATTTTGTGAAAATTAGAGTTACGAGGTGAAATTTATGGCCATTTGAAGTTCAAGGTGCCATACTTCAATAAATATGAGTGGTTGAGATGTTAAATTACACCTTCCAAAACACCCTAAAAAAACCACAAAAAGAACCATTTGGTTTCAGAAGAAGAAGATACATTTCTTAGAACATGCATTTGGATTGTGATGTTTGAATGTACGCAAGTCCCGAAAACTTGAAATAAGGATACTTTTAGAAGCTTGACCTTGACTTACACCTGTTCACTTCTGAAATATAAAGTGTGGAACTTGGGAATCACAAAGAAACCTCTAACTCCTGAAATGGTCTTTTACAAAAGTTGAACCTCATGCGATGCACATTTAGAAACCTAAAATAATTACATTAGAAGTCACCCACCCTTTTGAAACTTGTCAGTTTTGGGTTTTAGGAATCAAGTTACAATTTACATACAAATTGAAATTGAGAACTTAAAATCTAAAATACATTAAATCCTTTATATTTCAGGTTTCGGAGTTTGAGGAACAATTTTCATGTAAATTGCATTTTGATCCCCAAAACCTAAAATCTAAAATACAAGGGAAATATTTCAAAATTTAGGTAATTTTCATATTTTTCAAAAAAATGGGGGAAGATAACAAGGAACATGGAACATGTGGAGGTACAAAATTGAACGCACTATTAAAAATGAATTTCTCTCTCCAAATCAACTATGAATTTTCCCAAATCCGAGTTGAAGTTATGGATTGCCAAAATAGCCTGGGGGTTATTTTAGACAACATTTTGTCAACTCAATAGGATCATCTTCCATATATCATCCATTGGGCATGGAGTCACCGATATTATGAAAACTAATCAAACTTAAATCTCTCACCCTTGTATCTACCTAAAGTGCCACCCGGACTTGGAGTTGATTTTTCATGCTTTAATTGATCATTCTCATTATAGAAATTATTCTAAATTAAGTTTTATGAGAGTGGAAAACTGTCTTGAATTTATTTTTCACCGCATATCTCCTCTTACAACTCATTCCTTTTGAATTTTAGCCTTGTTCAAAGTATATCTTCTTTAGATTTCTTCATGAAACATTATGTAATGAAATCGTGCCATCCGGAAGTAACAAAACATTATTCAAAGCACTTAGGGAAATGAAAATATATTACCAACAAGATAATGTGTTAAAAAAACTCAGAGGAATTTAAAAACTAAGTATAGGGAGGGTTTTGTTCAATAGAAATGTTTGAGATAAATCCCATTGAATGGGATTTGCATCTCTTCTCCATCCAATTTTGAAAATTAGAAAGTGTTGTTTGACTTGCAGCTAGAAATCACATATGGGACACTTTGTATCGCATAAAAATTTGAGTGTCTTACCATTTTTTCTCTTTCTTGGTCCCATTTAAGGAATAGATCTCCTTCTTGGAAAATCTTGGTTTTTTCTTGTCAAAACACTTCTTAATCTTATCTTGATCTTTTCCATTGTTTACATTTCTTGATTTATCAATTCTTCTAGATACATGAGCTCTGAATACCTGACTTCCATGGACTTGAACTCAAAAATTTCCAACTACTTTATGAGTTCTAATGTTGGTAATTCAAGAGATATTAGTAACCTTGTTTATTTATCGTAAACTAGTTTTGTAAGGGGAGATATGAAATGATCTCTTGGGAGTGATCCTATCATACCACAAGGTGATTTTAACTTTTTGTGCCAAGTCCTATGATTTTCATCTAAGTTCCTCCTTATGATCCTCAAAATATTCTTATTTATGGAATCATCCTGCCCATTACCTAGGGGTAATAGTTTGAATAATTGCTAGAGTAGATTATGTTTCTTAACAATCCAATCAAATATATATTTTCCAAGGAAATCTAAGGCATTATTCTAAATTATTGTGGAAGTAACACCAAATATGGTCATAATACCTTCATATAATTTCAAAATTTTGATCTCATTAGAAGGAAATTTTTAGCAGCAAGGACACCCTAGCATAATGGGGTAGTTGAAAGGAAAAATAAGACTCTCCAAGAAATGACAAGGGCTATGCTGAGTGATTCAAAACTACCTAATAGATTTTGGAGAGATGTATCAAGAACACCTTTATATATCTTAAATAGATCTCAAATCAGGGTTAATAACAATCATACTCCCTATGAGCTATGGAAGGGAAGGTCTACCAATGTAGAACACTAGGTTATTTAGGAGTAAGTGTTTCATCAAGATAGATTGATTATATATAGGAAAATGACTCAAGATTTGATGAAGGGATATTTTTGGGAAATTCAAAGTAAGCCCACCTTATCGGTGTTATAATGAGATACTACAAGGGATAGTAAAAGCACAAATGTCAAAGTTGATGAGACATGCTCAAGAAGGTAAAAGGATGATCCACATGATGTGAAATCAAACAATAAGGAAGAAGTCATAAAATTAGATGGAGAAGAAGAAGAGGTTGAGGAGAGACAAGAAACAAGAGGAGTCCCTTTAAGAATAATTCAAAAATATCATCCTGAGACTCAAATTCTTGGCAACAAGGAATTTAGTGTGCAAACAAGAAAAATACTGGTAAGTAATATAAATCATAGAAATACTACTATGATATCTAAAATTGAACCTAAAATCATTCAAGAATCAAGTAAATATGAGTTTTGGGTGAGTTCCATGAATGAATAATTAGATTAAATAGAGAAAATGAGACTTGGGAAATCATTCCTAGGCTTGAAATTAAAGATGTCATTGGCACAAAATGGGTGTTTAGAAACAAGTTGAATGAAAATGGAGAAGTTACTAGAAATAAAGCTAGATTGGTATGCAAAGGTTATGCATAGGTAGAAGGAGTATAATTTGAAGATACATTTTCTCCTGTAGCAATAATGGAGGTTATAACAATATTTTTTCCTATGCATGTTTAAAGGGATTTAAAGTATACCAAATGGATGTAAAGTCAACTTTCTTAAATGGTAATTTGGAAGAGGAAGTATATATAGAGCAACCTAAAGTTTTTCTTATTGACAAAATGATCAAGACTATGTTTGCAAATTGAAAAAGGCTCTCTATGGTCTAAAACAGGCCCGTAGGGCTTGGTATGCTAGATTGGATAGATATATATTAGACCAAGGTTTCAAAAGAGGAGAAGAAGATATAAATATATATATATATATATATATATATAAAAGATAGAAAGATAAAATTATCTTTGGAGGAGATAATGAAAGCATGACCAAGGATTTTGTTGATGTAATGAAGAAGTATTTTGAGATGTCTATGCTAGGAGAGTTGTCATTTTTTCTCGGTTTACAAATCAATCAATCAAAAAAGGTATTTTCATTTCACAATAAAATTATATAAGAGAAATTTTGAAAAATTTTGGAATGGAGGATTGCAGGCATGTTAGTACACCTATGATTACAGGGTGTAAGCTAAGAAAAAGAAGATGAATCACCAAAAGTGGATCAAACAATATATAGGTCTATGATTGGAATTTTTGTACTCCAATGCTTCTAGGCTTGATATTATGTAAGCACTAGGACTTTTAGGGATATTTAATTCTAATCCAGAGGATAGTCACTTACAAATATTTGATAGGATTTTCATATATCTCAAAGGGACTATGGATTATGGATTTTGGTATCCAAGAAGCCAAGATTTTGACATGGCATCATATATTGTTGTTAATTAGGTAGGAAGTTGATGCAGTAACATCATCTCCACCTTGTAAATAAGGCATGAGATCATAAAATTTTAGATTGAAGGATAGTTTGTAGGTTTAATAAGTGTTTGTGAGTCACTTAAGGTGTTAGTTTGGTCTTTGTCCTTTCAAAATTTGAAATGTGTATTTCCCTCCAAAAGGAAAGATTCAAAATTAAGACCATTTTTGGGTTTCCTAGGAGCTTGAAGCACTTTAGAGGTCATTTTTCTTAATGTGTCAAATTTTTAATAGGTGATTTAGATGTACTCTTGGAGCTAAGAAGCTTGAAAATGGATGAAAAGAGGTAAAATTTTGTCTTAGGTCCTCTTTTGGTCTAGAAATTATAACATGAGTCTAAAAGTCAAGGACTTGGTCCTTAAGCTTAGCAACTTGGTGTTCAGACTAAGGTCACTCATATGACCAAAGGATCTAGGGTGAGCATTCATTTAGACATTAATGAAAGACTATAAATTGTCAAATGTAACTAATTTATCTCATTCCATCAGGATGAGAATCAAAATGTAAAGTTCTAATAAGAATGTTGGAAAATAAGTTCAATTTGTGATAGTTTTACATGTTTCTTAAATATAATTTTGGTTCATGTAGGAATACCTAGCCTCAAAGATGTATAGAGAGGTGATTTCGACTTGATAAATATGTTTCATTCTAATTATTGCGAAGGATTCTTTGGATTGTGAATACATTCTAAGTTGAGCCAACTATTTAGTATTGTACCAGTCATTGTAAGAAGGATTTACTTGAGATGGGAGCTTGAACCTCATTATAGAGGTGGTGGTATTAACAATGAAGGTAATTTTTGTCTCATCTAATCCATTTTAAGGAACTTTAAAGGCTGATTTTAGTATTATGGTTTTATACCCTGTTTTAGGGCTTGATGATTGAATGAGTTATGTGACACAGTCAAGAAAATATCTAGATGAATACAAGTAAGTGAATGCGAAGAATTTTATGACATATTACGTCCTTTTGGATGTCTTACATAGGAAAGTAAGAGTAAGGATTCGATTAGGAACCTTGAAAATATATATGTCACCTTATTATTAGCATTTGTTTTAGAAACTATGCACTATGAAATGTGTCTACAAATAATATTGAAGGTCTATCCATGAGATTTATTCATGTAGATAGTTTCTTGAGGTTGTCATGGTCTTCATTTAGCCTACGGGGTTGAACATGGAAGAATAATAAGAAATAAACTTCAATTAAATCACCTCTCGGGCACTAACCGTGGGTAGTCAAAAAGGTGTTGGATAAATAATTAAGGCTAAATATCCACTCCCCTTCAAGATACTTATGACAGCTTTCCTTGTGTGAACATGCACATTCCTGAGGAATGACTGAGACAAGGTTATATAATGATTACAATCTTGAAAAAATCTCATTATTAAAATAGTAAATATTTGATTAATATGTGAGGATTGAATGATTATGAGATGTCTCTTTTGACTTAAAAATATACTCATGGACTGTAACTATGCATATAAGAACTAGAGCAGGGAAAGGATAGTGGAAGAAGGATCAAAAAGGGAAAACCATGTATGAAAAGTGGAATCGATGTTCTTAACCAATTCCCTTAGCTTAGCTCAAGGAATTACTATAAGGAGTTACTTGTGTGAGCTAGGAAAATACACTGATAACAAGAAAGTAACTAATTAACTAGATACCTTCTCCTTCACGATTCCTTAGCAAACCTCAAAATGGGTGAACATAATGTGGATGGGCCCAAATTTCTTGAAATGTAGGTGTTTCCTTCGAACCGGAGCAAGACCTTCACTGCAACAAGATCAACTCAAACTTTACACTAATGGACAAGGGGATAATGGATTTGGGATGATCAAAATGGGGCTATTTAGGCATTAGGATGAGGTGGAGGGATGTTCTATGCTCAAAGGATGCAAACTTTAATAGGATATTCAAGCTTATTCTGAAAGAGGGGGTGAGGCTCTATTTATATCCTAAAAGTGGGATTAATTCAAGGGTTTTGGGTAATCACGATTTGGAAAAGTAAACATGATTAGGTGAGTGGGAGACATGAGGAATGGTCCAGAATTAAACTTGAATATTTAATTCACAAGTGGGGGACATGGGGAATATTTGGCATGTGAGGAAGATTGGGTTGAAATGGATTAATTAATCAATTAACATCAATTAATTCAATGTGTATTTTGTGGGAAATGGAATGGGGAAATTAATTGATTTAGGATAGGTGTGAAATTGGGGTGTCTACATTTTCCCCTCTTTGGAAGGGTACTATGAAAGTAGTGTCCTTTCAAATAAAGTAGACGAGATGGATGAAAATGCCCCAGGCGGCAGGATTGAAATTTTTGAAGAGATTATTCTTTAGGAAGGTGTTCCTTTGATAAAAATTATCAGACGAAGAAAAGAGAAGGAATTCTATAAGAAAAAGTAGATCAAACTTTCACTTGTAAGAATGGGGAAGAAATCAATATACTTTTTCTAACCAAAAAGTAAAACAAGTGTTTGTTAGGGGAGTAGAACATAGTAGGTGATGGATGTTATGGTATACTCGAAGACAAAAATTCATGGAAAGATGTGATGATTCCCCCTCGAGAGGAATGACAAGAATGGAAGAGATGAAAAAGCTCTCAAAAAGGAGAGGTTGACTCTACGGAGAGGATGAGAATGGGGTGTAAGAGAATGAAATAGTTACATTGTGCAAATGGGGAAATGATTCAATCAGCCTTGAATGTTAGGTGTGAGGATGCATTGAAGGATGTAATGAGTAAGAGTGGAAAGAGAAGAAAAAAATAATAGATAGTTATAGTAGGCTGATTATTAGAAGGGAAATAAAATTCAGAGGTGAATGAGACAAGGTATGGAATAGAGCAGATGGAGATAGAGGAGGAGAAAAAGGGAATGAAAGAGGTAGTAGATAATAAGAGAGATGAGATGAGAGAAAATAATAGAGAAGAGGGTGAAATTATGAAAAGGGAGAGAGAGATTCAAAATGAAGGAAGTGGAATAGTGAATAAGGGTGAAGGAGATGAAGGGAGAGAAATGATGTAAATTGAAAGATATGATAGAATGAAGAAAATAAATAAACTATAGAAGTAGGAGGTGAATAAAAAATGGTATGGAATAGAGTAGATGGAGACAAAAGGGAAGAAAAAATAGGTGGAAGATAGAAATAGAGAAGGATGATAGGCTAAGGGGATGAGGAAAGATGAACAAGAGGAGAAGACAAGATGAGAGTAAAGGAAAAATTAGGAAAAAGGGAGAGAAAGGTGCAAAATGAAGGTAGTGGAATAGAGAAGATGAAATGAAGAGGGAGGGATGAGAGAAACAGAGAGAGAAGGATGGAAAAATGACAGAGATGAAGAAGATGAATAATTTAAAGAAGATAAAAGATACGATAGAACAGAGAAAAGAAATAAATTATGAGAAACCGGTAGAAGTTGTGGAGAAGATTAGAGAAAAGAAGATAAACTAGTACAAAATGATTGAAAAAGGTAGGGGTTGTAGAGAAATAAGAGGAGGGGAGGAGGAAGAAGAGCTTATAGAGTGGATATAGGGAGAAGATTGAAGGAACCTAGTTGTCATGGGGAAGACCAAGGTAGATAATATGGTATAGACCACATGGAGATGCATGTGGATGATGATGGGGTAAAAAATATTGGATAACGAGAAAGAGACAGGGTACGATGGGGAAGTATGAAGGAGGCATGAGGAAAAAGGGGAAGAAGATGATAAAGAGAAGATGAAACAAGACAAAGAGTGGGAAGGAGGAGAGGATAACAGATAAAATGATGCAGAAGGAAGGGAATCAAGAATGGGGATATTTGGTGTAGAGTGAGAAGCATAAATAATGTAAATAGAGGAAAGAGGGGAGGAATGACATAGCTTGGAAAATATGAGGATAAAAGGATTATAAGATAATATACAAAGGATGTATGATGAAGAAAATAAAAAAATTGCAAGGAAGAATGGAAGGAGAGCGGCGAAGAAAAAGAGAGGGAGGGAAAGAAGAGGTGATGCGGTGAAGGTACGTTAGGGGAAGTCTACTAATAATGATTGGTGGGGAAGGATGAGAGGAAAATTGAATAAATTTAAAAGGGTAATGGGGAGTATAAGAGGTAATGAAAATGAAGGGACGTTAGGGGAAGTCCACCAATAATTATTGGTGGGCACAAAGTAAGGAAGGAATGAAGAAATAATAGGGAGGGTCAAAGAGAGTGAACAAGGCCATACAGAATGAGGACAAGTGAATTTTTGGGGTAGTCCACCAATAATTATTAGCCTGGAAATGGAAGATGATGATCTAATAATGTTATAAGAAGACCAACAATAATGTCGGGTATACATGAGGGTAGATATGTGGTAGAACCTTACAAGATGGAATGAGAAGAGTGAAGAAAAGGTGAGTGATGAGTTGTGACAAGGTGAAGGAGAGGAGAGGATACAAAGGATGAGGATGAACTAGGTGAAGATGAAGAAACAAGAAAAGAAAATAATGGGAGGAAACGATATAAAGGATGATGGATCAAGAAGGGGAAAATGGGGGAAAGGAACATGATTACGGGAAAAATATGGAGGACGCTCTGTGATATGCTAGGTTGAGAAAGGTTAATGATAAGAGGAAAATGTGGTTGGTATGGGAGATAAGGAGGAAGAAACGATCAATAGATGAAATGAAGAATGAGGCAATGGAGAATTCCATAATGATAAGTTCAACTTAAGGAGGACCCTTAAGTAAGACTATCATGTGGTAGAATTGGTTAAGTAAGCTTACCAAGTGAGGGATGATGGAGATAAAAATTGGGAAAGTAGGAGGTGGTGTTTGCAAGAATGAAAGAGGAGGTGAGAGGATGTGATGATGGGGAATGAAGAGAAAATGTAGATAGTGAGAATGTGGAGTGATGGGGGAGTGTAAGATGATAGATCATCCTTAAGAGGGACTCTTAAGTAAGATCACCATGCCACATGAGTGGTTAAGTAAGATCACCAAACCGACAGTGATGGTGAATGGAAGGTGAAAGGAAAGAATGTATTGGGCATAGGAGTATAATAGATTGATGGAGAAGATGATGATGTAGAGGATTGGGAAAAATGGGATGGAAGATATTAGATGAGATGGGGGAGGGTCAAATGGAAAATCAATCTTAAGAGAAACTCTTAAGTAAGATTTTCATGTGACGTGAATGAGTAAGTAGGATTTCCAAGCCAAAGAAGAATAATGATGGGAAGATGGTATGAAAATATGGGTTGAAGGGTAACCCTCAAGTGAATTTTCCACATTGTGAGAGTGTGTAAGTAATATTACAAAGAATAATATTGATACTAATAAGAATGAGAAAAGAGTGAATGGTTCATGCGATAGTGGAACAAGAGGTGAAAGGAGGTGATAACAAGAAAGGAATGAAACAAAGGAGTGTGTCATGAATGAATGGAGGAAAATATGTGGTGTAGAATGGAGAGTGTTAGGGGAATCCTTAATTGGGATGCCCACGCGGTGAGAGTGATGAGGAAAGAATGATAAGTGGAAGAGGTGGAGCGAAAAGATGTGTGTGGTGGTGATTTTTGTCTGATGAAAGAGGAGATGGTGGAGAAGTTTATACAGCAAGAAGATCTTAGGAAGAGGGTATACCTCAACCAAGAGTCCCACACGGAAGGGGTGATTAAGTAAGATTGTCAAGCTGAAAGTAGAAGAGTGAAAGGGAAGAACACATAGTGGTGAGAGGGGACAGGAATGGTGAGAAGGGTGATGTGGGGATAAGTGGTGGATGAGTGGAAATGAGGAGGGAGGACCAATGGATCAAAGACAGGTGGATCATGGTGGGGGATGAGGATTTGTTGGATATCAACTGCTACATGAGAAAGATCCTCAAGTAGGATTCACAAACTACAATGGTGATCAAGTAGAATTCCCAAACTGGAAAATGTATTAGTACAAGTGAATGGATGGGGTAAAAAGTAAGTTTTTGATCATGTAGGAAGATACTCACGTGATGAAAGAATCTTAATTTCAATATAGCACATAACAGATGCATCATGATATAAAAGATCAAGATGACTAGATTGTAATATGCATGAGAGCATAAACAGGGGGCATCAAAAAGTTATGATGCCATGGTATGATATGCAAGTGTAAGAGATCATAGACAGGGACCATAAAAAGTATATGATGTCCATATATGATATGTAATTGTATAACATAAGTAGATTAGAAGGAACACCAGGATACATAAAATCAAGATGCCCCATAATATATCCGATACCGATAAAAAATAAATAAACATGTAACTAGTAATGCAACACAAGACCCAAGTAAACATGTCCATAATGTGTTCCACAGATGATGATTGATCGGATGTTCCTTCAAGCAATGGTACAAGGTTGTAGAATGGATTAGGTCATTGTCCTTAAACAAGGAAACAATGAGAGCCATATTTTCTTGAAGTGACAATTCACGCGAGGGGAAGTGGTTTGAAGCGATAGTCATTAGGTGATCGGAACATTTATTGGGGATAATAGTTCAAAGGATGAATTATGTTTATTGTTAAGTTTTGTGTGGTTTTGATGTTTTTGCAATTTTTGTGATTTTTGAATTTTTTGGTAATTTTAAGATTTTTATGTTTTTGGGATTTTGAAGAGTTTTCAAATATTTTCTTCAATTTTGATATTTTTGAATGTTTTTTTGTATTTTTGGATGTTTATACTATTTTTGGGGATTTTTGAGATTTTAACTATTTTTGGGGATTTTGAGATTTTATACGTTTTGGGGATTTGAGATTTTATACTTTTTGGGGATTTGAGATTTTATACTTTTTGGGGATTTTTTAGATTTTATATTGTTTTGGGGATTTTGATATTTTATACTATTTTTGGGAGTTTTGATATTTTATATTGTTTTGGGGAGCTTTGATATTTTATACTTTTTAGGGGATTTTGAGATTTTATACTCTTTTGGGAATTTTGAGATTTTATATTATTTTGGGGATTTTGAGATTTTTGGACCAAAATGCAAACTTCTTATGGGAGGTGATAAACCAGGGTATCGTCCAGTATGTAGCTTGTGTCCTTATGGGAACTCATGATTTGAATAATAAAGAAATTGTCATTCCCTTAGCAAGATATATTGGTGATGACATGATGAAAATAATTCCAACTTTGTTCTTGACTCCATACAACTAGTAAGATGTGAGGGCTCATCACCGAGAATCAAGAATGACATAGGATGCAGATAATGAATATAGATAAAAGTGCTAACAACAATCCATTTGGGAAATTGTGAATCAAGTCTTCTTAAGGTTACTAAACTAGTTTCAAAATGAATTTCACTTTATAGGTCACGTACTTTAGACATTTACGTGGCCTACTAATTGGTAAGATATGAGGTGAAGGGATAGTTCTCTCTTCACTTAGGCATATAAATTACTTCTTGGGGATTTTATAATTGTAAGCACTTTCAGATTTATAATATTTTTTATTTTTGCAATGAATCCCTATGTTTTGCCCCATCTTACCTATAAGAAGTAAGGGTTCATCAAGCAAGGCAAAACGTAGAAAAGAAAAAAATTTTATTTATTTTACTTTTATTTTTTTTTTTTTTAATGCATTTTTATGCTTTATGATTTATCAATGACCCTCTATGCTTTTCCCCATGCCACCAGAAAGAGGTAAGCTTTCATCACCGAATATAAGATGTAGGCAGTAAGGGCACCTCTCTCTATTCCCAGTCTCACACTACTAGTAAGAAGTGTGGGCTCAACACCAAATCTTTGAAGGAAGAAAGGTGTAATAGTGAATTATTAATAATTTACTCTATTTATTGACTTGTATAATAATAATTTTTATTTGGGAAGGAACGTTTGCCCTCAATCTCAGCTCCACATGACTAGTAGGATGCGAGGGTTCAACACCGAAGAATGAGATGGACGATCAAACAAACAGGTAAAGAAGTTTAGAGCTTTGTTGTGAAAGAGATAATTTCTTTGAAGCGAATATATTACCATCAATAAGCTTCTAGGTATGGAAATAAGTGAAAGCAACCGAAAATGGGAGACATTATAAGAAGTATGATACTCAAAAAACTTAATAGGAACTATATTAACACTTGTCTCATGATGATGAATATGAAAATGTGATTTTGATAATAAAAATATATGCCAATGGAATGAATAATTTTAAATTATTTGGAGATGAGTAAGACAAGAGGAATGTTCTAGTGGTTGTATCCTAGAATAGAGAGCACCTCATGAATATAATTTTTTAAAATGTACCACATTCATCGGTTCATCAAGTTTCGACCATCTTCGGTGGCATTTATAGGCTTTAGAGCCAAATTTAGTTGTAATTGCATGGGATGCTAACCAAGTAGGTTTAAATTTTCCTTGTTTTTCTTGTTGTTTAGTGGTATTTTTTTATTTTCTTTGAGAAACGAGATCACCAACCTCAATATCTCTCGGGTCATACTTTTTATGATAAATGTGTTGCGATCGGTTCTAATAGACTTCAAGATGATTGAGGGTGTTAATTTATTTTTTTATCAAGAAAATCAAGCTCATTAAGCCACGATTATAAATATTCATCTTCATTAATTAAATCTTTAAAGTATATTCTCAAGGATGGGAGTTCAACCTCAACGGTAAAATGGCTTCACAACCATAAACAAGGGAGAATGGGGTGGCTCCTATAGGTGTGGGGTAACATGTGCGGTAAGACCAAAGAGAAGGGTAAATTTAAGTGTTCCAATTTTGTCCATGTGCATCGATAATTTATTCCATAGTGGATTTTAAAGTCTTATTGGTTGCTTTTGGTTGGCCGTTACCTTGGGGTAGTATGGAGTAGACCACTTAAGTTTGACGTGGAAACATTTTGCGAGGTCTTTTACATCCTAGTTTTTAAATGATTTTCAATTATCTATGACAATAGAGGACAAAATGCAAAATTGACATATGATATTGTTAAAAATGAACTTTGATATTTGGTTGTCGATAGAACATAGGTGAGAAGTATAACTTCTATCCATTTAGTAAGTAATCGATAACAATAATAATGAAGTTATGTCATTTCGGATGACATTAATCTGATTTTATCTTGATAAGATAAACCCCCATTGACATAAGTGACATGGTGTGGTGATCGGTTGCAATTCTTGAGAAGGTGTGAGGATAAGGTTGTCATGTTTTTGATAGGATTGGCATTGTTTGAGAAAATGGCATGGGCCATTCTCCATGGTGGGCCAATAATATCCAACACACAGGATTTTCTTGGCTAAAGCCATATCATTTGTGTACGCACCTTAGATACTAGAGTGGAATTCAATTAGAATGCTAAAGGCCTCCTCTGATTAAGACATTAGTAGTAGGTGCCATTATCACCTAGTCTATAAAGAGTTTATGCTAAAATGGTCTAATGAGAGGTATATTGTCTTTGAATCGCATTAATTAATTGGTTTCATGTTGGTAGAGAATGATTTTTCAAGGATGAAATTATAAATATCATGGTACCAAAGGTCATTAGGACCCACGATATTACATACCATCATAAACAGGCATCAAGAGATGTTCTATAAGAAAATGTGCATGGGGTTGATTGGATGCGATTTCTAAGAGAGATATAATAGTTTTCATGGCATCTACGGATTTTTACATGTAGAATGATTTCTACATTGTTGTGGGGCTCTTCCATTGCTATTATATTTTATCTCCCCAACCCCTGTTCCTTTCTTTTTCTTTAATTTTGACAGCCTAAATTTTTCCTAAGTATGGAGCCGAGTGCAAAGCGGTATCCATGTGTCCTTTTGGCACACCTTAGAGAAGCACAAATAGTTGGGAGCCTTAGAGAAACAAGCATCAAACACATGGCCAAATCATGAAAAAGCAGCATGGGTGGGTTCGAGGGTAAAAATAAATAAGAGAGCGCTAGCCCCACATGTCACCCAATCACAAGTTTAAAAGGAAAAAGAGGAGAAAGGATTCAAAACAATGCATAGTCTCCACATGGCATCGAAAAGAAGTGACCACCCACCAAAAAGGAGTGAAGGTATTGATCAAGGTTTAGAAGATTGAATGTTATCTCAGTCCACAGGGCATGCTATTGATATTTGGCTCCAAAAGATTGAACATTTCGTAGGTGGGAACTAAATGCGGAGTATGGATATGAACAAGAACTGAAGGATATATAAATGAATGTTCTTGTGATAGGAGAGGGAGAAGAGGAAACATCCAAAAAATGTTCCATAGCTTTGGGGAGGAATTTAGGTTCGATACATTGTGTTTACTAGCCTTAGCAAGGCTATGTTGTAAAAGAAAGTTGTAATCTATGCCATTTTGGCTTTATGTATTGTTTTCTTTATAAATAAGAAACTCTTGTTCCATGCACTCAAGTTCACAATGTTTAGTGTCCTATGTTTCTTTCGTACTCTAGATGAATGTTTAAGTATCTATCATGTTATACGCCCTTAGATATTCTAAATAAATCTATTAACGTACTCATACTTTAGTTTCATTCAACCTTTGATAGTTTGAAATAATTTTGGAATAGTGGATCATGTTAAATGCTCTTCAATTAATCTAATAGTTGTTTCATTAATATCTCTATGTTTTTTAGTAACGTCTCGGTGCATCACCTTAGATAGATTTACATGCTTTATTTCCACTACTGACCCTTATCTCAACACAAAACAGAGAAGAGAAAGCTTCTATAAAATTTGGAGGTTATCTTAGGGGATAAGTCCCACATCTCTAAGATTTCCCATGACTTTGAAGGTCCATCTGCAAATATAATCATCAATAGTTTTTTTGGCATGCCAGTGGGACAAGTATTGAAAGATTAAACTTCAAATATTTATAGGTTTGGTGTGTACCATAGAAATCTCTAGCCTTTGGAGGCTCCGAATAACACATTTGGTGACTCTATTCGACATATCTACTAGTTTCTAAAGGCAGTATTGATAGTTTAAACCTCTCTAGTTCATGAGAAGGATTCAAACAAGGTCAAGAGTAAGAGAAGAAGGCACATTTGAATACCTGTAGCTATCCCCAGGAAGATGTAGAAGAGGTAGACATATTCAAATATCTCCATCTCCTCCAAATCGAACTCTTTCAAGACCTCCACCTGGTAGGCCTTTCTTACAATCTACTAGAGTTCCCAGGCCTATCATAATGGCTCATCTATTGCCTCCTCCCCTGAGACAAATCATCTTATGGAATCAAGGAAGTCTACTCATCTTGCTAGCACATCTCGTAAATGTGGAATCCCATCCCAAAAAATGCGCTGAAGGAACTACCTAAATTTAACGGTGAAGACTTCAAGACCCCTAGAGGAACATCTTCAATATGTTGTGAAGATCTACATGGTACATTACATCACCAAGCGGGATGTCGCCTTAAGATTATTAGATGCCTCCTTTAAGGGGAAATCTCTCGACTATTATAGATCTTTGACCCCTAACTCCACTGGTACATGGGATCAATTGGTAAATGTATTCGTTAGAATATCCAATGAAAAGGGAGATAGATCCTTGCTCCTACAATAGCTTATCAATATAAAGAAAGTTCCGCAAGAGCTTATACCTAATTTCAATACCAAATTTCATAAGACATGGCAAAGGATTCCAATTCTAGCCAAACCACCTACAGGTATGGCTATTGTATTTTATATAAACTCTCTAAACTTGGATATCTCCATTATGATTCAAACTACGGGATTCTTTTCTATAAGCGTATGATCTTGTAGTCCAAGATGAGAATAATTTGAAAGATTCTAGGAAGCTCCCCCTAAAAATCCCTTTACCAGTGTATCCTGAGATAGCTCCGCTTCCTCAAGAAAAAACCTCAAGTTCTTCCCAAGCTCTGGCATCCATATACAGCTACCCATCTTCCCAAGGAGCTCCAAATCTCACCACTCCTGCTACAATATCATCATCTTCTTCTTCGGAAATGGAGGAAGTAAATAATATCCTTAGGATTTTCTCTAACTAGCTATTCAATCTTAAGAGGAATCAAGGCGCGTACCCAAGACAAAATTATCAAGGCTACAAAGGGGGTAGACCCGCTTATCCTCGCAACATCAAATTATACAAAAACCGCCATCGGTGCAAGGCAGCCGTCTAACCAAATTTTTCTAGTCCCAACTCCACTCCAAAATATTCCACCCAATAGTGGGAGAGAAAGAATTCCAGGAAATAATAATTTTGCGGAAGATCCCAATGTATGGTGCTTCCTCAGCATTACCCTTATATGCCGAGAGATTTTCCCCAAGGTAATCTACAACAAAAATTAGCAGAGAAAAAGTAGCAAAAGGATATGAGGTCAATGATGGTCGACCTTACCAATCCTCGGGAGTTCAAAATGCTACCTTTGTCACACAAATGCAAGGGATGTTTTGGAACATAGTGATTAAGTGGTCTAGCCAACCCTTAATGTATATGGTTTCATCAATAATATATAGGTTAATATTTAATAATATGAAATATTTATATTTCTATTATTAAATATGCTAACCTAGGTATATATTGTCGATTAAATATTTAATATCATGAAATGTTTATATTTCTAATATTAAATATTATAAACCTAGGTATATGTATTAATCGACAAGGCTGAAAAGGTGGGTCTGGAGACATACTTGATCACCTAATATAAAAAGGACTTTAGGTCCTCATTTGATATGTTTGAAAAGAAATATCAAAGGTGAATATTATTTTACCCTTGTGATTAGGGTTGAAAGGAGGAGGTGAAAGTTACTGGATGTAAGTTTGGTTCTTGGAAAATAAAAGGTTATTTCACAGTGATTTTTACCCTATTTGGGGTTTTCTACTAGAAACATTGTGTCATTGTGTTCTTACTTTTGTTTGTATGTATTACTTAGTTAATATGTTATGTAATTTTATTTATTACATTGCATAATGTTTAACATTTAATGTTTTATGGTTTATATTAATATTTAAATGTGTTGGTTGATTAAATGCATAATAGTTAGAATCCTCTAATTTCTAACATGGTGTTAGAGCATGGTTTAAATTAAATAGGTTAGGTCTAAGTTATTGTATTTAATCTATTTAATTTTTACGGGTTTTTCAACCAACCCGAAAGGGTATTTAAAATGATCAAGCCCCCCTTCTTTCCATTTTTGTGCAAACTAAAATTGTGTGTGTTTTGTGAAGAATTGGTATTTGCAGGAAAATTGTGGTGGACCCCCATCCTCGAAACCCTTGGTGAAAGGGGCTCTGGAATAAGTTTTTTACCTGGGCATGAATATCATATGTAAAGGTTAAAATGTTTAAGAAATATTTTATTAATTCTTGTATAGTTTGTAATGTATGTGCAGGCCTAGTTAAATTCTAGGGTAAACATGTAAAAATTCAAATCACAAGGTCTCTCATACGGAGACAATTTTCCTCGAGAATAGAAAATTAAAATTTTCCTATTGGCTTGGGGTTAAAGACCCATGGAATGGGACAAAATAATGCAATTGCTCTAATATCCTGGTTTGAATTTTTTTAAACATATTTTTATTAAGGAGTCATCTATAGTTGTTAGGATCCCTTTAAATAGGGTCCTTTCTATTTCTTTAATAAATTCATGTAAATACTATAGTCTTAAAACTATAGTAATATTTTATAATTTATAAAAAAATAAAAAAATATATTTGTATAACAAAATAACTATAATTTTATAGTTTTTAAAAATAAGTATTCAAACCTAACCTAACATGTGTCCCTAACCATTTATATTATCCATGTAAGGGGGTGGCCCCATTCATTTATATCTTATAGTTTATAAAAACTATATAAATAAACTTATTTCAAGGTTTTCTTTTATATAAGCGTGGGAGTGGAGAATAAAATAGGATAATATCTCAGGTATAAATGTAGAATTCTTAGGTATAAATGGAGAATTAAAAAAACTAGTTTATTGGTGGCCCATGTGAAGTGTGGTAAATATTTATTAAAATATTGGTAGTTATAGCCACATAAAAGTTATAAAGTTTTTAGCTTAGAAATTATATGAAATATTTTTCAATCTTTCCATAGTTTCAAATGTGTGCAAGGTAAAATTAAGAGTAAATGAAGGGAGGAGACAAGGTTCATGAAAATAGGGATTTCAATTTATTTCATTAGCCGAGTGAAATTACTTGTCCCCTCTATAAAATATGCAGGTTAATTTGTACTCTCATAAATGTACTTACACTGGTAAAATTCTTTTAACTCGGTCTATGTCCTTTAATTCCTTTAATAAGAGTTATATGTTTTTATAAAAAAATACTATAGTGTATGATTTTTTATAAAATATATACCTCTTTTTCAAGTGTATGTTTTTACATTATAAATTATAATAGGTTATTATAATGTATTAAAATATAACCTCCTAATATTATAAAGAAGAAGAAACTCGAATTTCACATTTTGGAAATACAAAACAATTTTTGCTCCATTAAATTTGATACAAATGACCCTCACAAAAGACCAAACATAAACCAAAGATGACATTCATTTAGACATCAAATTTAAGCTTGTAGGTTCCATTAAACTTTCACTATGTTAAAATTGATTAGGTCAAATGACCATCACGGAAGACCAAATATAAGTCATAATGGTGGTCATTTTGACGTCAAAATTAAGTTGACCAAATCTTTGTCTACATTAATTTTTTTTCTGAAATTTGAAGTTATGCATTCTTAAGGGTTTCTTCTTCACTTCTATATGGTTTGAAATATTTTTTATATAATTTTGAGGTATAATGCAGAGACCCTTTATAGTGCGAGGTTATTATTTTGATCATGGGAGGTTAATTAGTATGCATTGTAATGACAACATTAGTTATGATTAAATAGTTTCTTTAGATCTATTAAGTTTAGATCTGATTCTATTAAAAGTGTTGTTTTTATAAATATGTATCTAACTTTGTGGTACATTGTATATTATAATGGGGTGTGTTTTACAGGTTTAGGAAAATAATGACATCCAAGTATTTCTGTCTTGACAAAACTCAAATGATGGAACCAACTACAACATTTGGAAGATCAAGGTCAAATCAGAACTTATGATAAGGAAACTCTAGACAAGTATTTCTGGATCTAAAGTTGCTTCTACTAGTCTTCAAGTAATCGTAGATAACATGAATGCATTCTTGCAACGAATGCATGAGGCTCTTTCTATGATTCTCGCGTAGTGTGAATGATGAGTACATTCGACACATTCATAATATCAAACATCCAAAAGAAGTTTGGACATAACTAGAATCCATGCATGAAGGATACTTGGTATATGAAGGATAGTAATGAGAGTATAATAGTTGAAGGAATTCAGAGAAATTTTCTATATATTTTTGATGATTTCTCTTCCGCATCTTGTTTTATATCTCAAAGTTTGAATAATTCAAAACTATGGCATGAAAGGTTAGGACATGTTAATTATCAAATCTTATATGAAATGTCTAGATATAATGTAATGAAATATTTACATGTGTTGTCTTCTTCTCTTGAAATTACTTCATTAAATGCTTCTAAATGATGGTTTTGATTCTGATTTAGTAAATGGTCATGATGATATTTTGATGGTATAGATGTTTCTAAAACTCCTATCTTCTTAGCTAAGAAATTAAATTGGGCTCAATCTATATTAGAGAGTTCAAATCCTATTGACCTTAGAAAAATGACCAGAAGCCATCATATGTACCATACATTAATTACCTTGTATAAACCTGATCCATAGTATTATAGGGTCTAGGTGGCTATACAAAGTAAAATATAATGTTGATGGTAGTATTGAACAATATAAAGTTAGACTTGTTGCTAGAGGTTTCACTCAGATACTTAGTATTTATTACGTTGAAACATTTTCCCCATAGCTAAAATGAGTATTGTTAGGGCCTTATTTATAATTGCTGATCAATTTAGGTGGGAAATCCACCAAATGGATAAGAAAGATACTTTTTGAATTACGATTTAAAAGAAGAACTTTATATATTTCAACCTAAAGGATTTCAAGAAACTATTAAAGAAAATTATATTTGTAAGTTGAGAAATCCTAGCATGGTTTAAAACAAGCTCTTAGAGCTTGGTATGTGAAAATTGCTTCCTTCTTTAAATTTTTGGGTTTTTTAATTATTCTTCTCGATAATAAAATATTCATTAAGAAAGAAGTCTCTTATATTCTTATCATGGTGATAATTCTTCTTTAATTCATAGGATTAAATAGAAATTGAAATAGTACTTCAAAATGAATGAGTTAGGTCTCTCACATCATGTTCTTTGTATGACTGTATTTCATTCTATTGTTATTTTTCAAAACACAATATGCAACCAATGTATTGAAAAACTTTATTATGATTGATTGTAAACCATTTTATACTTCAATGGAAGTTGGACTAAATATTGATCATAAGCCTGCATGTGAAAAAGATGATCCTACTTTTAGGCAGTTAGTTGGTAGTTTGATTTATCTAACTATAACTAGACCAGATATTTCCTATGCAGTAGGAATTGCTTCCAAGTTTATGCAGGAACCTTATAGAGATCATTAGAATCTTGTAAAAATGATTCTTAGATATATTAAAGGAACAATCAATTATGGGTTGCATTATACTAAGAATGAAAATGCTAACTTCTATAGATCTTGTGATTCTCGATTATCTTTGGTGATGTATTGGATAAAAATATACTTTTGGTTGTGTTTAAATTTGGTGCACGTGTCATTACTTGGTGCAGAAAAAATCAGCCAATTATTTATATCTCTTAAATAGAAGTTGAGTATAGAAGTGCAATGGAAGATATAAAAAGGCTCTATGCCTAAAGAGGTTGTTTGATAAGATAAAGATGAAGGATTCAGGAAGTATTTCTTTGTTTTGCAATAACCAAATCACCATTACTATTGCACATAATCTAGTACAACATCATAGGATGAAGCACATTGAGATACATAAACACTTCATCCATGAGAAGGTGCTAAGTGGTGAGATAGATCGCAAGTTCATGCCGACTGAAGAGCAGGTTGCTGACATCTTCACAAAGGCCTTGAGTGCTACAAAATTTTTGTAACTTTCGTGAAAAACTTGGATTGTTGGAGTTTCCATTAAGGGGGAGTGTGAATGATAATTTCACCTCCTAATGGAACTTAGTTTTTGTAAAAGACCTTCGGCAATTTGTAAAATACCTTCGAGAAAGTGTAAAAATACCTTGGCAAGTGTAAAAAGACCTTCGGGCATATATACCTCATCACTTATTTTTAGAAGGAAGCTGTAGAAAGATTTTAAAGGCGGTCTTCGGTAAACTCTTTAGTACTATTGAGTTTACTGGTAAACATCTAGTACAAGCATATTGTTAAGGAGGTCCTTAGTTAAAAAATGCTCCTATATGCTTGGGTTCAATAACCTTTTATGAGAACATGTAAAACTCACAAATCATACTTAGCCATTGATCATGGGATGATCTTTGGGATTCCAAATCCTTTTGTACCAAAAGGTAACTTGAGTATGATGAAGGTGTTATAATTCCTTCAATCAATATGCTATCCTAAAACCTTTATGGTTTAAGGATTGTAAATCTTGTAGTGTACCATGGGCAGGTAATCTATTGGCATATGTTATGTTATCCCACTTAACATTAAGGGGGAGTGTTGGAACATAATGATTAAGTGGTCTAGCCAACCCTTAATGTATATGGGTCCATCACTAATATATAGGTTAATATTTAATAATATGAAATATTTATATTTCTATTATTAAATATGCTAACTGTATATACTTGTTAGTTAAATATTTAATATCATGAAATGATTATATTTATATATTATTATAAAATAGGTAAATGTGTCAACCGATAAGGTTGAAAAGGTGGGTCAGAGACATACTCAATCATGTAATATAAATAAGGACTTTAGGTCCTCATCCGATATGTTTGAAAAAGAAATATCAAAGTTGAATATTATTTTACCCTTGTGATTAGCATTAAAAGGAGTTGAAAGTTACTAGATGTAAGTTTGGTTCTTGGAAAATAAAAGGTTATTTCACAAAGTGGTTTTTATCCTATTTGGGGTTTTCCACTATAAACATTGTGTCATTGTGTTATTATTGTTGGTATGTTTTTTTAGTTAATATGTTATGTAATTTTATTTATTACATTGCATAATATTTAACATTTAATGTTTCATAGTTTATATTAATATTTAAACATGTTGGTTGATTGAATGTGTAATAGTTAGAATCCTCTAATTTCTAACAAGATGTTCATATAACGAGAAGCTTAAATTACACCCGAACATGCACTTTTCTCTAGGATCGAAGGAGAAGAATTTATATTCATAAACGCCGCATCCACATCTAAGAATCTGGTATAGTCATATTATTACAACAATCGATCTAAAAGGTGGATGATGGAAGCCGGGGTCCCTAATCCTACAACAATGAATGAAGCAAGGAAAAAACATTTGGTGTTCACCATCCCTCTGCCTGCAACTAGGCAAGAGACCCAAAGCATCCACTCTAATTCAAAGTACCTTCCATCCGAAGCGACCGAGAGAACAAATTACCGAAAATATCAAATGTACAACTACTCGGACTCAATGAATGTATTCGAGAAAATTAAAATGGCATCGACTAACATATCCATGTGGGATATTTTAGGCATCCTGAACAAAAGGAATTACTTCGTGAAGCATTGAAATCTAATATCGATAGAATCGCTACTGCAGAAGGGGAAGGAACAACTCAACAAATCCAGTTCAAACTAAGTCACCGTTAATGAACCAGAAAGAAGGGGTAAGTAAACCTAGACCCCAACCCTTCTTCATGACTCTTATAATTGGTAAGAAATTATTACACAATTCCATGATAGACTCTGGCGCAAGCACTACGGTGATGCCCAAAGCAATTGTGGATGCCTTGGGAATTAAATATGAGCCCCTAAGAAGAGGAGTCATGCAACTAGATGGGAAATCAGTTCAAACAATTGGTGTTATTATAAGTCTCCCATTACAACTGTATTCCTTCCCGAATATAATTATTATGTAAGATATAGTGGTGATTGGTGTTCCACCAAGTGATTCGACTCTACCTATCCCATTACTTTACAAAAAAATTGGAGGCTACATGTCCTTGGATTGGTCTCATCTAATTCTACGGACTAAGTATGGATCTAAAATGAAGGTACTATCAGATCCCCTCATGAAGAAACATATAACAGATCAAGTGGCCTTAGGTTTTGAAGCCTCACATGTTATGATCACCCAAGATGAATAATCATATATAGATGAAGGAAACCTTCAAAATGGAAACTATTTAGTTGACCTATCACCCGAAGACCCCTTTGGGAATTTTGATTCCACTAGGTTGGGTACTTACGTAATATTTGATGAGAATCCCATTATTCCAAAGGTTATGAGGGAGGATAGTAAACATGAGGGGAGTCTTGTAAAAGGTTCCCAAATATGGACTCTACATTTCTTGATGCAACTAGGAGGCTTGATTTCAGGAGCTTGAATATGCCTATCTTCACCCAATGGAAGAAAGATACTCCAAGCATTTCACTTCCATTTCACTTGCACCAGCAACGAAGCGAGTATGACGCTTTAGTGGATGGTTTTACCTTGACCCGTAATGAAGGTATAGAGTAGATGAGAATCTTCGTGAGATTCTGAATTATTGTAACACAAGTTAGGAGCATGGCCACCAAAAGAACCCAAGGATGAGGTCCTATCACCACAAGGTATGGGACCTCATTGAATATTTTGAGGCCTTTAACATCAAGGTTATCCCTTAGGGTCAAAATATGGAAGCTGATAGGATGGCCTTGATTGGGTCACAGTTTAACCCAACCTAGAATTTGATAACAAACAAGGATGCGGTGAAATTTATCATCTGCATGTCTATACCCGACAATGTGGATCATTATCGGGTCTTTAAAAGTGACCAACAAATATTGCTCTTCCTACACCAATCTGATGAGTTCACAGACCAACTCTATCCAAAAATTGAAGAAGCATATGGAGATCAAGTCATCTAGTTCAAAATGAACAAGCTTCTAAAGGGATTGATAACATTGGAAAGTCTCTTTGATTCTGATGATTCTAATACAAATAAAAGGAAGTTTGTGGTAGTCAAAGAATATTATGCTGAGCTAGAAGTAGCCAATGGGAAAAATCTAAAGGTTGGGAAATTAGTCACTTAGAAAGAAAGAGAAAGGCTTGTGGCTCTATGCCATAAATATGATAGGGTAATATCTTGGACTTATGATGACCTACGTGGTTATAATAAGGATATCATCCAAACACTATCAACCTAGGAAAAGGGACTAAAGTAGTGTGTTAAAGGCGAGAGGCCTATGAATCCAAAAATATAATCTCTCATGTCCTAAGAACTTAGGAATATCTCGGAAAATAAAATAATATTCCCCATCAAGAACTCCACATGGTTTTCCAATTTAGTACGGGTAAGAAATAAAAATGGAAAAATTAGACTCTGTGAATTTCAAGGATCTCGAATAGAGTGTCCTTTAAGGATCACTACCCATTACCTTCCATGGAACAAATACTACAAATAGTAACATGTTCGAGAAAGATTCTCTTTACTAGTTGGTTTTTTGGGCTACATCCAAATATGGATTGTAGAGGAGGACCAACATAAGACCACTTTTACAAAAAAGTGGGGAACATTTGCATATGTAAAAATTTCATTCAGACTCACCAATGCTAGGTCACATTTTTAAAGAGCCATGGATACCACATTCAGAGAATTGATCAACAAGGTAATATTGATATACTTGGATGACATCACAGTGTTTACCAAAGTAGTGGAGGATCATTTTGATGCCCTAGAGGTCATGTTTGAATTTTTTTAGGAATTTGAAATCTCTTTGAATCTAAAGACGTGTTTTTATGAGTACCACAAGGCAAAGTCCTGTGACACATTGTCTTGAAATATGGGATCTTCATTGATTGAGAATGAGTTGGGGTCATTCTAGAATTATATTTGCATGTAAAAAGAAGGTGGTGCAAGTATTTACTAGGAAAGATCAAATTTGTCGGTTGGTTCATTTCAAACTTTCTTTGGGTGATTCGCACGATCATTCGATGCTCAAGAATGATATAAACTTCAAATGGACCACCGAGGGCCTTAAATCCTTTGAGGTAGTCAAAAATAAATTACATCTACCCCGGTGCTACACAACCTAGAATTTTAAAAATATTTCATCATGTACGTATATGGGAGCGAGCACATTGTGGCATTTGTCTTTGACACAGAGAGGAGAATCACAAAGAGAGGAACATCTTGTTGCTTTCTTTTCAAAGACTATCCATGACTATAAAACAAGGTATAAATTTTTGGAAATGTAGGCTTACACCATTATCAAAGGTGTGAAGAAATTGGACACTAGGTGACCAACAACGAGATCACGGTTATGGTAGTACACTCCAGTGTCAAGGAATATATCACGGAAGGTGAAATAATAGATAAAAGAGCTAACTAGATCACTAATATATTAGATTGTGACATTGAGATAAAGCCCACAAATCTGGTATGAGGAAGATGTCTCCCCCCAATATCTAGCATAGGCTCCCATGACCCCGACAAATGAGGAGTCTAAGATGGTTCTCTCTTTCTAAGAAAATGGTTCTCAAAGTTAGGTATTAGATCAGATGCATTTCATGCAGATGGGTGAGTATCCAAGCCACCTTCCTCTTTAAAAGAGAATATATTACCAATAGTAGATATCCAAATTTGTCATAATTGATAACTTCCTTTTAAAATGGACCCTTGATGAGATCCTTCTCGATGTGTAGAAAATGGGGAGGCTGGAATATTCTTACATGAGTTACATCATGGGAGTTCATGAGGAAATTTCCCCCAAAACCACAGACCATAAATATCTTGCAAGCTGAATAATTTTTACCCAACTTGTTTGCAGACTACCATGCGGTGGTAAGGAAGTGCAAAATTTTTCATCCCCAAGAAAGAGCTAGTTTCAAATAGTTAGTCATTTTTCAAAATTTTGAGTTTTAAGGCTTTTTCTTTACTTATGCGGGTGTTTTGGATTTTCTATGCCTTATGTCCTAAGTTCCTCTAGCCATTTATTCTCTCGATTTTCCGCTTTCTTGGCCTTCTTTTCCTTTATTTTCGGTCTTTTCATTTTTAGAGAAATAGTGTCCCGATGTCCCAAGGACTATTTATGTCATTTTTGTCTAACTTATCCATTTTAGTATGTTGTGGGTGTTTCATTTTTCATGTCCCGAGTGTCCCGAGTGCTCCATTTTCCCTCCATTTCCCACCTTTGTCAATTTTCACTCACTGAGGCTTTTTATCTTAGAGTATTTATTACCTCATTTATTTCACCTCGCCGACCTACTTGATTTAAATGTGCATAAATAGTCGGGTAATTGGTCATTTTACCATCTCACTTGTATTTTCAAAGACCTTTCAGTTTCTCCCTCTCCACTATTTGTAGTTGTGGTCGAGTCCTGTTCCATTATTTTCAAATTTGTAGGTATAAGAGAAGTTATGAATCATCAAAGTATAGCTCAAGGAACTAAGGAAATTTCTCTCACAAATGACCTTCTACTCCTACCATAAAATGAAGATCAAGTTTTAAGGGACACGAGCACCTTATCTTCTTTGGAGATGACTATACTAGATATAGGTGATAGTGAGGCTCAACACCTTGATTTGGATGATTTTTGGGCACATATTAATGGTCAAAACCCTTCTCCCATTACTCAACTAATTAAGGATAGTGGAATCATAGAGGCGGGGGGTTTTCCAATTTTAGTCCAATGTGCCGATATAATGCTAGCTTGTGGTTCTTGTTTTAACCTAGATACAAAGGAAATTGTTGACCCTCAAGGATAGGTGGTGGCTCGACTCATGAAGATATATTCAGCACTACTTTTAGAATCCCCATGATTGAAGGCTCAAACATTCTTACCAAGAATCAAACACAACTTCTTTTTATCAAGACAATGAATGATATAAGAGCAGAGTGGCCAAGTCTTGGTTTAAGAACCCAAAGAAAGGAGCCTCAAGGTTTCCCAAAACAATGTACAAGGTTGATTTCCATGAAGAATTGTCAGATGTTATCACTCTCCTTGCCAGATAATGGGAATTCCCTCCACCAATGAGTTTCATTATTGGATGTGCCCCTATATCAATATTATATGTGAGGGTAAGAAAAGCTTGAATTAGGTAGGAATAATCTGTGACAACCTAACTAAACAATTGGCTAATGTTCAAAGACTCAAACTTCTACATGACCTCTTATCTGATGTACACCATTGTGGCTTACAGAGAATGGTTGGGTTTCTCCCTTGTTGAAGACAAGAAGGATGCTCCCATCTATGAGTATCATCCATAGTTAACTCTAAGGTCAAAATCATCATTTTAGGAGAGTGAATGATGCATTCACTATGTACATCATCAGATTGTTGGAAGGAGATACTGCTAGAAGATTCTTAGATGAAGCAAAACAACTGATCAATGTCTATGGCAGTTTTTCACTCAATTCAGAAATTCTCATATATACGATTGGCTGATTTGAGGAAACCCCTAAAACTTCCTATGTATTGCAAAGTGACAAGATGGCTTTGGTTGAGATATGCATACAATTGGATAAGTTACATAGAACTGCAGGGATAAGAAGAAGATTGCAAGTATTCAATTCCCAATCACATTGGGTAACTACACTTGTAAGACTACTTTGATGCTTAGAACATTGATAGAACAATTGCTCCTCTTACCCTTCACTATTATAAACCTAGAACTTGCTTTGATATTAAGGAGTTCATTTCCACCAATTTCAGAATGGGTTATCAACATCTTGCCGATATTGAAGACTATTGGGCCAATTGTTCTGATGATTATGAAGCTCAGAGAAGATACTATGGAAGATTGTCTCTACAAAAATCAAGGATTTTGGTGTATATAATGTTCCTGAAGGATTTGAGGATGATGATGAAGAACTAGTCTCTTGAATATGAGAGATCAATCAAACACACTCCTATTGAAACCATTGATTGGTTTGTTAAGGAGAGATGATTTAAAAGAGCTCAACAACCCTGTCTTGGTGAGAACTAGGCTTTGGTTTGATAGAAAATTAAGATGATTAGAGAAAGAAAATCCAGGTCTACTTCTCAAGATACCTCCACCCCTCAGAAAGAAATACCTTTGGCAGCTCCTGAAGCACATGAAAAAATCTATTCCTTCTCCACCAAAATCTTCAACTCTAGTGTACACAAAGAAGGGAAAAGCTAAGAAAGATGATAAGGTGGAGGAGGTTATTCAAGAGAATGAGAGACTACCCTCTCCTAAGAAAAAAAAAAATTACCTGATGAGGGAGAAATTTTGGACCTTGGTGATGATGAAAATGAAGGAAAAGAGTAGGAAAATCTAGAGGAGAATATCCCTAAAGAAAGTAGTGTGAAGGAGGATCAATCAAAGAAACTAGTTTCAAAATATGGAGACATCTACTAAGGAAGCTCCCATTACTCAAACTAAGACCTCTGTGTTAGAAGTGGTTTTGTACAAACTCTAAGTGTAATGAGTGCATCTGCACTTGGGCCCATTGCTCCTTCCACTTCTAGTTCTTCATTTTCCTGGGTACAACCATTGTTGGAAAGTAAGAAAAGGAAGGCCACTTCAAGTATTTTTCTCCTAAGTTTGATGCAGTGGCAACACTTCTGGTACTACTCCTCCCCCTCCAAATAAAAAGGCTAAGGTCACATCTAGATTGGTTTTAGACTCCCAAGGCCAACAATTCATGGAGATTACAAGACCCAAGCTTGAAAAAGATGAAAAGGACCTATCAATGGGTGATATGGAATTAACAAGAATTTATCTTGTGAATCAACACCTGAAAGTGAGGTGCATAACCTGAGGGAAACAATGTCTAAAGTGATTGAAAGAGTTGAAAAAGGGAAGCAAACATAGAGCAATTGGAGGAGCAAATCAAATTTTGTCAAGTTTCATCAAATCCTTATTGGCAAAAGATAAGGTACTTGACCCAACTCCCTAGCTTCCATCCCACCTCCTGTACATTCTATCTAATGATGAAGTTCAAGCCATTAAAGATATTCATAAGCATGCCACTTATGGGAAGGCAATGGAAGCCATGGTTGATGACTTGATAATCACAGGTTTGAATTTCATTGAGGAAGCATTTAAGGCATATGAGAAAATTGCTAAGATTCAGTTAAATTCACCACAACACACTCAAGTGGTTTGGATAGGGAATTGAAATTATGGAGTGAATGTATTCAGATCTTAGATTAATGAGTGATATAGATGTACAAATCCTTTTGGAAAATAAGGTATTTGATGATGCAAAGTTGAATCTATCTAAAGCAAGTGGGTTTTTAACATTGATTGGAAGATAAAGGTTCTTGAAGAGGCCATTGGAGAACTCAGAAACATGTTGTAAAAAAAGGAGAATATTTTAAAGCTTGTGTCATGTCTTCCCTTCCAAGATATTCACTATCAAATCTTCAAGGAGAATTCAAATGATAAATTCACTATCCAAGAAATCAAGTCTCAGTTCAAGACATTTGTTAAAGAAGATTTGTTCAAGCAAGACACCATATCCAAGGAGAAGATGAAAGAAATTTGCACATTACAGGCAGCTATCACAGATGCTAATAAAGAGTTCTTAGAAAATGTAGAGTTTGGAAAAGAAATGGAAAAGTGTTTGGTAGTTGGACTCATGCAACTGCCAATACAACAATTCCTCGAGGCATGGACATAGCTGAGGCATTGAAAAGATTCAGAAATCAAGTGCTCAAGACAAAAGGGGCCATAAACACTTCTCCAACATCTCGACATCCTAGTTCTCATTTCCTTTCTTAAAATATCTAATTAAGGTGGCTTTATCTCTTTAGTCATATGTTATGTAAACAAGAGATAAATTGAGATTGTAATATTTAATTAGATATTAAAATTTTGAGATTAAAAGAAAGGAAACTGAAAAAAGCTCTTTTGTAACCATTTTTGGGTTATTTAAAGAACTTTTCTTGTCATTATAAAGGATCATATTTTGATATCTTGGATGTAAAAAGAACATTGAACTATAAATCAATACAAAAGAAGTTTCATTCTCTCTCTCATGCTTTATCTCTTTCTATTCCTTTTCGATTCATATGAAGCTATGCGTATTTAAGCAAGAACTTTGTGTCTTTCAGTTGATATTATGCTTAGAACTTTGTGTCTAATGCATGCATGTCCTATGTTTTTATATGCATAGTTTAAATCTTGTTATTTTATCAAGCATTAGTAAGATATCATTCTACAATCTATATGTCTGAAAGTGCTCTCTCTCTCTTCATTTCTGAATACCAGTTCTTCTATTTCCTTTTTCTATTGAAAATATTTAGATGAAGACATCTAAAATATCAAAATCTTTACCAAAATATTGAACAAATGTTTATATTGTAAATAAGTGTTTTGGTTTTCTTTTTGTTCAATAAGGGAACCTCTCCCATAAAGAGGAGGGACTATTGTCCCCTGACTGTTTCTTGTTTTCAAGATCAAATTCTACAACCAATAGTTTTTGGCCCACCATGGGGCACATTTTTGTGCATACCCACCAAAACAACTTCAATCAAACCAGAAGCATTAGCACCCTAGAAGACATAAAAATATACATGAGGTCAAAGAGCACGTGGTATTGAAGATCCATATTTTCAATTACTAGAACAACAAGGTTTTGGGAGACTCCAGAAAGGAGGAGAACAAGATCCACAAGTACTCCTCCTATCAAAAATAGAACTACAAGAAACACAAACTCACAAACACAATCAAGCCCTAGTATTCAAGCTTTGGTGTTGGTGGAGTCATAGTCCCATTACAAACCATTTTTCCAAGAATGGAACACCTCTACCTTGGGGACAATGGGTTGGACCTCTAGCCCTTTCTCAACCATTGCATGATCTCCCAAAAGGGAATAGGAAAATTTTCCCTAAATTCAGAGGTGATGGAAAAGTGCACCCAGATGAACACATTGTTGCATTCATTGTGGCATGTGGGATACTTGGAGTGGAGCATGAAGATGTTTCTATTAGGATTTTTGTGGAGACATTACAAGATAATGTTGTCGACTAGTTCTATCATCTCCCTACTTGGTGAGCTATCACTTGACTGGACCACCATGAGAACCTAGTTTGAGGATCGATTCAAACTGTGAAGATGTACACACTCTCCTCACTCAGATTTCTCAGATAAAGAAAGAACCATATGAGCCTATGAGAGAGTTTTTTTGCCAAGTTTAACAAATTAGTCAATAAGATTCTAGTAGCCACTCATCCTGTGGATCAAATTCAAATGCTTTTTCCTAAATGCACAATTACCAGAAGTGAGCTATGCATTGAGAAGAGCCAACCTTACTACTTTGATGTTGATCAATGCTTAGCCATAAGTGTTGAAGATGATTTAATAATGTTTGGGAAATTAAAAAAGGAACCTACTAAATCTAAGGCTTCTTCTTCTTCTTTAGGAAATAATTTGGACCAGTTAGTACAAAATTGGCAAATGATCTCATAGCTATAAAAAAAAATTGGCCTAGAATACTCCTTACAAGGATATTCCAGAAGGAATTTTCAGCCTCAAAATCATCTTCCCCCTGTCCAACCAAAACTCACAATTGAAGGGCCACCTCTCAAGGTTCCTTGTCAATGCAACATGTGAAGTCCAGGAACTAGAGGATGAAGATGAAGTTGAAGGATATGAGGAACTTGAAGAGAAGCAGATGAAACACCAAAAGAAGCCAATGATTCTTAGGTTAATTTTCTCATCACTGAGGGAGTTGATGATGATACTTGATGATTATGATGAAGTAGTGGCAGATATGAACAATGAGTCATATGTTGTCATGACCAAGAATAGATGAGTAAGAAAAAAGAAGTGGTCCAGCCCACAAGAAGATCCAAGGAGGTTCCAGTTACCATCCTAGTTGTTGCTAAAAGAGGAGCTCCTATCCCTACCACTTCTACTCAAAAGGTAAGTAGTGTTAATACTCCCCTACTTCCTTGTCTTCACCTAAAACCAATGTAGCTTCAACACCAGTGACTAAAACAACCTCAAATGTCAAATTGATAGGCCTAAGTGTTCCTCCTTTATAAGCATAGACACCCCATCTACCTCGGGATCCTTTGACATAATTGACCACATTAAGAAAACTAAAATTCAAATTTTAGAGGCTAAGTTTATCAGACACATCCCGATGCCTTTGCTCAGGTTGTCAAATTTGTTAAATCCAAATCCAATCCTACACCCACCACCTCTAAAGGCCTTTTACCTACTCCCACCTCTTCACCTCAACAAAATCTAATGGCTATGACACCTTCTATAATTGAAAAAAATTGAGCCTTTCTATATCACTCTACTTATAGCCGGTCATAGGCTCAATAATTGTGTCATTGATTTGGGAGCATCAGATAATGTGATGCCTACTAAGGTTTCTCATGCTTTAGGCCTAACTTTAACATGCACATTTGGTTCTTTTATTCCATGGAAAGTAAAGAGGTGTCCATTGGTAGGAAGGATTAAGGATGCACAAGTAGCTTTTGTTACTTTCCCAGAGAAAAGGGTCAAAGCTACTATCTTAGTAGTAGATATTCCCCCATCCTATGGTATGTTGCTAAGAAGAAACTTTTGTAAAGAAGTGGGTGGAGAAATTCAAATGGACTAGTCACACACTCTCATTCCAGTTAATGGGAAAATGAAGAAGTTACCTGAGAGGTAGACTGAGTACATTGTGCAAAAAACCGATGACCCTAAAGCACAAATCCTCTATGAGGACATTGGTCACGGAACTACATGATCATGTCAGAGGAGGAAATGAAAACTTCCAAAGGTGTGATGGATGACCCTAATGGTGTCTGGATCCTTGAATTTGATGGTAGTTGTTCTTCAACTGGTTCTAGAGCAGGAGTGGTCATGTTCTCCCCTAAAAATAAGTCTTATCCTTTCTCCTACAAGCTTCAATTTGAAAACACAAATAATATGATGGAGTATGAAAGCTCTTCTTTTAGGACTATCAATGGCAAGGGAGATGGGAATTAAGAACCTTTGTGCATGAGGAGATGTAAAGCTCATTGTTAAGCAAGTGAGAGATATTTTTCAAGTTAAGAACAAGAGGCTAAAACACTATAGAAATATGGTGTGGGATTCTATTGAATTATTGGATGCCTTTTCTATAGAAGTTGTTCCCAGAGAGAAAGGAATACTAGAGTAGATGCTTTGCCATCTCAGGATCCTTACTTATCCCTCATCCCGACTTTTCCCAAGAAAATTTCACAATCAAAATGATACATAGGCCAAGTGTGCTAGATAATGCTAACAATTGGAAAGTATTCAATGATGATCAACATTTTCTCTCTTTTCTTGAACTTCAAGATAATTTCAGTCAGTTGTATTTTGAAGGAAGTGAAGTTGCTCCTCATGAATCTGTAACATCCACCATGACTGAGGAAGGGATTGAGGAAGAATCTGATAAAGATGGTTGTATTAATTTAAAAGGTAACAAGATACCCAGAGGATTAGTAAGCCTAGAAGATTTGTTTGAAAAACATGACAGGTATATCAAGTCAAAGATATCACATGAGGTTCATCAATCTGCAGAGTATGAAAATGTTAATATTGGAAGTAAAGAGGAACCCAAACTTGTCAACATTGGAAATGTTGCACAAAAGAAGAAAGAAATAGAATGATAAATTTATTAAAAAGATATGTTGATGTGCTTTCCTATTCATATGATGATTTGAAATCTTTCAAACCAAGAGAAATGCAACATTATATTCCTCTTGAAACTAGGAATCAAGCCTTTTCAGCAGAAACAAAGGCAATACAACCCCAAGATTTCAGACACCATTTATCAAGAGATTCAAAAGCTCTTAAAGGAAAAGATAATTTTTCCAATTCATCACTCATCTTGGGTGGCCAATATTGTGCTAGTAAGAAAAAGAATGGTGAAATCTGATTTGTGTGGATTTTTGAAATCTAAATCAAGCCTCCCTCAAGGACAATTATCCACTCCCCATGATGGATCAAATTCTACAAGTTGTTACCTCTCCAAATGTTGTCTATGTTGGATGGATTTTTAGGGTACAATCAGATTGAGGTTGATGTCCCTGATCAACACAAGACAACTTCACAACTCCATGGGGAAATTTTTCTTATAAGAGGATGCCATTTGGTCTGATTAATGTTGGTGCCACTTTCCAATGGAAATGGATTTGGATTTTGGTCTTTGAAAGGAAAATGTATTGTTGTGTATCTAGATGATTTAACTTGTCTTTTCCAAGAGAAGGGAAGATCATTTCCAACATCTTGAAACTATCCTTCAAAAGTGTAGGGAACATGGGGTATCTCTCAATCCAAAAAATTCTATTTTTGGAGTCACTGAAGGTAAGTTCTTGGACATATCATTTCCAAAGAGGGAACCAAGATAGATCCAGAGAGGGTTCAAGCTATTCAATGAATTCCCCTCCCCACAAGTAAAAAAGGTGTGCATTCTTTCTTTGGAAAGATAAACTTTTTAAGGAGATTTATTCCAATTTTGTAGAGCTAACTATGAGTATAGCTCATGATGATGAAAGGAAACAAGTCTTTTTGTTGGACACTAGAAGGGAAAGAAGCTTTTGAAAATATCAAAAAGGCAATTGCTCGAACTCTAATTCTTGCTTGCCCTGATTTTGAGAAGGATTTCTTGATCTATTGTTATGCCACTGAGAATACTTTGGCTGCTATTCTGACACAAAAGAATCATGAGGGATGTGAACTACCCATTTCTTTCATGAGTTATGTCCTTAAAGCTCATGAATTGAAATATAATCAGATTGAGAAACATGCTTTCATTGTGGTTAAGGCAGTCAAACAGTTTCATTTCTATATCCTCGTTCTCACTCTATTGTCTTTGTACTAGATACAATGGTTAAGTCCATTCTCACACAACAAGAGTTCGGGACCAAAAGAGGAAATTGGGTGGAAAAGGTGCAAGAGTATGATTTGGACATCAGCCAACTAAGCTAGTCCAAGGGAAAAGGGCTCTATGTGAATTGATTGCTATAGGTGCTGAAGATAACTCTCCCAAAGAAGACACACATATTCCAACTATTCTCTTTATCAGTTCAACTGATGAATGGTATGTTGATATTTCCCATTTTCTTACTTATGGAGAATGCCCATCTCATCTAAATGCTAAAGAAAAGAGATCATTAAGTTGAGATCTACGTATATATGTGCTTTAGGACAATTCCTTATTCAAAAGAGGGATTGATGGAAGGTTTCTCAGATGTGTGGATAGAGAACAACAAAAGAGGTTTTAGAGAATTTCATGATCAAGCTTGTGGAGGACATTTCTCATCCATTGTGACTTCTCATAAAATCCTTCATGCAGGATACTACTAGCCAAAACCCTATTTTGAGATGCAACTAAATGGGTGGGTAAATGTGAAGCTTGCCAAAATTTTGTGGGACGGCCTAAGTTAGCCACTCTACCACTCAAGCCAGTGGTGATAGAAGAACCTTTTCAACAATGGGGACTAGACTTCATGGTACTCTTAACCCTCATTCCAGTGTTGGACACACTCATGTATTAACTACCACTTGATTATTTCACCAAATGGGTGGAGGCCATTCTAATAAAAAGCACAACTTCTGAAGTGATATGTAACTTTATCAAGGAAAACATTCTGATTAGATTTGGGGTACCAAGTAAAATTGTCACTAATAATGCCCCTAATTTCTCTTCTTATGAAATGATGGATTTCTACTATGGGTATGGAATTTCCTTGCACATTCTTCTTGATTACTACCCCTAAGGAAATGGACAAGAAAATCAACAAACAAAAATTTGGTAACCATCATTCAAAAGCTTGTTAATGAATCACAAAGGAATTGGCATAAGAAGTTGTATGATGCTCTTTGGGCAGATAGAATTACCCCAAAGGGAAATTGGGATGTCTCCTTTCCAAGTGGTGTATGGAACTAAAGCTCATTTCTGGTGACTGTGGAACTTCCAACTTTGCAGCTGATGAAGGCCATTGAAGATTCAAACTTTACTAGTGCTTTGGAGAAGAGAATCATGTACTCTGCAAAAGTTGGATGATGAAGACAGGTTGCAAGTGGTGGATAGGATTGCTGCACATCAACAAAGAGTAAAGAAACTATTTGATAAGAAGGCCAGACCTAGAGACTTCTAGGTTGGAGACATTGTTCTACTCTGGGACAAGAGGCGAGAGCCTCGGGGAAGTCATGGAAAATTTGATTCTCTCTGGTTGGGTCCTTTCAAGATCAGACACTTTGCTAGAGAAAATTATTTCTACTTGGACTATATGGATGGAACATCTCTTCCATTTCCATATAGTGGAAATATTTGAAGTTGTTTTAGTCCTAGGTTACTAGGTAGTCCTTTGTATAGTCTTGTATAGTTTTCATTTTTGGTCTTTGTGTGGTGTTGTGTGGGTGTCTCTTCTGTATTGTTCATCCTTGACTCTATTTTCCCAATGGATAAGGCACTAGGTCTATTTTAGAAACCCTAAGATTCTAAAGTTCGTGTTATGTCTTGTTGTTGTGGTGCTCAATCCAAGCCATGTCCCTAGAAAGAGCCAGTTGTTTGTCACCTCCCAAGAGTTGTGAATTTTCTTCTCCATTTTTAAAATTTTTTGGTAAGGTGACTATCAAAATGCCTTTGTAAAGGTCCCCTAAGAAAGAGCTAATTTCAAATAGTTAGTCATTTTTCAAAATTTTGAGTTTTGAGGATTTTTCTTTGTTATGTGGGTATTTCAGGTTTTTTTATGTCCCTCATGTCCCAAGTTCCTCCAGGCCATTTGTTCCCGATTTTCCACTTTTCCCACATGGCCTCACTTTTCCTTTATTTTTTAGTCATTCTTTTCATTTTTGGGAAATGGTGTCCGATGTCCCAAGGACTGTCTATGTCAAATTTTTCCGACTTATCTAGTTTTAGTGTGTGTGGTGTTTCAACTTTTCATGTCCCGAGTGTCCCAAGTGCTCCTCGACCACCATTTCCCAAAGACCACTTTTTTTTTTCCATTTTCATTCACTGTGGCTATTTCAGCTCCATGCGTCCTTGATGTCCCGTTGTCCCTTGGGATAGTTGTGCACATTTTCTCCACCTTTACCGCCATTCAAATTGGCTATTTTGCTCCATGTCCCAAATGTCCCAATGTCCCATGGGCTAGTTGTGCACATTTGTTCCACCTTTTCTAATTTTCATTATTTTAGGTCAGCATAGAGTATTTATTACCTCATTTATTTCACCTCGCCAACCTACTTGAATTAAATGTGCATAAATAGTCGGGTAATTGGTCATTTTACCATCTCACTTGTATTTTTAAAGTCCTTTTAGTTTCTCCCTCTCCACTATTTGTAGCCGTGGTCAAGTCCTACTCCATTATTTTCAAATTTGTAGGTATAAGAGAAGTTGTGAATCATCAAAGTCATAGCTCGAGAACTAAGGAAATTTCTCTCACAGAGACCTTCTACTCCTGCCATAAAATGAAGATCAATTTCAAAGGACACAAGCACCTTATCTTCTTTGGAGATGACTATACCAGATATAGGTGATAGTGAGGCTCAACACCTCATTTGGATGATTTCTGGGCACATTAATTGTCAAAACCCTTCTCCCATTTCTCAACTAATTAAGGATAGTGGAATCACAGAGGCGGGGGTTTTCCAATTTCAGTCCAATGTGCCAATACAATGTTAGCTTGTGGTTCTTGTTTCAACCAGATACTAAGGAAATTGTTGACCCTCAAGGACAAGTGGTGGCTCGACTTGATGAAGATTGTATTAGCACTGCTTTCAGAATCCCCACATTGAAGGCTCAAACATTCTTACCAGAAATCAGGCATAACTTCTTTTTGATCAAGATAATGAATGATATAAGAGTAGAGTGGCCAAGTCTTGGTTTAAGAACCCAAAGAAAGGAGCCTCAAGGTTACCCAAAACAATGTACAGGGTTGATTTCATGAAGAATTGTCAGATGTTATCACTCTCCTTTCCAGGATAATGGGAATGCCCTCCACCAATGAGTTTCATTATTGGATGTGCCCTTATATCAATATTATATGTGAGGAAAGAAAAAGCTTGAATTAGGTAGGGATAATCTTGTGATAGCCTAATTGAACAATTGCAAATGTTCAAAGGACTCAAACCTTCTACATGACCTCTTATCTGATGTACACCATTGTGGCTTACTTACAGAGAATGGTTGGGTTTCTCCCTTGTTGAAGACAAGAAGGATGCTCCCATCTATGAGTGTATCATCCACAGTTAACTCTAAAGGTCAACAATCATCATTTCAGAGTGAATGATGCATTCACTATGTACATCATCAGATTGTTGGAAGGAGATACTACTAGAAGATTCTCAGATGAAGCAAAACAAACTGATCAATGTCTATGGCAATTTTTCACTCAATTCAGGAAATTTTCTCATATATACGATTGGTTGGATTTGAGGGACAACCCCTAAAACTTCCTATGTACTGCAGTGACAAGATGGCTTTGGTTGAGATATGCAGATAGTTGGATAAGCTACATAGAACCTGCAGGGATAAGAAGATTACAGTATTTAGTTCCCAATCACATTGGGTAACTACACTTGTAAGACTACCTTGATGCTCAAAACATTGATAAAACCATTGCTCCTCTTACCCTTCACTATTATAAACCTAGAACTTTCTTTGATATTAAGGAGTTCATTTCCACCAATTTTAGAATGGGTTATCAACACCTTGCTGATATTGAAGACTATTGGGCCAGATTGTTCTGATGATTATGAGGCTCGAAGAAGGTACTATGGAAGATTGTCTCTAAAAAATCATGAGGATTTTGGTATATATAATGTTCCTGAAGGGTTTGAGGATGATGATGAAGAATTATAGTCTCTTGAGTATGAGAGATCAATCAAGCACACTCCTATTGAAACCATTGATTGGTTTGTTAAGGAGAGAGATGATTTAAAGGAGCTCAACAACCCTGTCTTGGTGAGAACTAGGATTTGGTTTGACAGAAAATTAAGATGATTAGAGAAAGAAAATCCAGGTCTACTTCTCAAGATACTTCCACCCCTTAGAAATAAATACCTTCATCAACTCCTGAAGCACATGAACAATTTATTCCTTCTCCACTAGAATCTTCAACTCTGGTGTACACAAAGAAGGAAAAGCTAAGAAGGATGATAAGGTGGAGGAGGTTATTCAAGAGAGTGAGAGGCTACCCTCTCCTAAGAAAATTGAAATAATACCTGATGAGGGAGAAATTGTGGACCTTGGTGATGATGAAAATGAAGGAAAAGAGTAAAAAATCTAGAGAGAAATATCCTTGAAGAAAGAAGTGAGAAGGAGGATCAATCAAAGAAACCAGTTTTAGAATCTATGGAGACATCTCTACTAAGGAAGCTCCCATTACTCAAACTAAGACCTCTATGTTAGAAGTGGTTATTGTAAAAACTCTAAGTGCAATGAGTGCATCTACACTTGGGCCCATTTCTCCTTCCACTTCTAGTTCTTCATTTTCCTGGTACAACCATTGTTGGAAAGCAAGAAAAGGAAGGCCACTTCAAGTATTGTTGCTCCTAAGTTTGATGCAGTGGCAACACTTCTGGGTACTACTCCTCCCCTCCAGCTAAAAAGGCTAAGGTCACATCTAGATTGGTTTCAGACTCTCAAGGCCAACAATTCATGGAGATTACAAGACCCAAGCTTGAAAAAGATGAAAAGGACCTATCAATGGGTGATCTGGAATTAACAAGAATTTCTCTTGGTGAATCAACACCTGAAAGTGAGGTGCATAACCTAAGGGAAATAATGTCTAAAGTGATTGAAAGAGTTGAAAAAGGGAAGTAGACACATGAGAGCAATTGGAGGAGCAGAATCAAATTTTGTCAAGTTTCATCAAATCCTTATTGGCAAGAAGATAAGGTACTTGACCCAACTCCCTAGCTTCCATCCCACCACCTGCCATTTTGTCTAATGATGAAGTTCAAGCCATCAAATATATTCATAAGCATGCCACTTATGGGAAGGAAATGGAAGCCATGGTTGATGACTTGATAATCACAATGTTTGAATTTCATTGAGGAAGCATTCAAGGCATATGAGAAAATTGCTAAGATTCAATTAAAATTCACTACAACACTCAGTGGTTTGGATAGGGAACTGAAATTATGGAGTGAATGTATTCAAGATCTTAGATTAATGAGTGAAATAGATGTACAAATCCTTTTGGAAAATAAGGTATTTGATGATGCAAAGTTGAATCTGTCTAAGCAGTGGGTTTTTAGCATTGATTGGAAGATAAAGGTTCTTGAAGAGGCCATTGGAGAACTCAAAACATGTTACAAAAAGGAGAAGCTTTTAAAGCTTGTGTCATGTCTTCCTTCTAGATATTCACTATCAAATCTTCAAGGAGAATTCAAATGATAAATTCACTATCCAAGAAATCAAGTCTCAGTTCAAGACATTTGTTAAAGAATATTTGTTCAAGTAGGACACCATATCCAAGGAGAAGATGAAAGAAATTTTTACACATAGCAGCAGCTATCATAGATGCTAATAAAGAGTTCTTAGAAAATGCATAAATTTGGAAAAGAAATGGAAAAGTGTTTTGGGCAATTTGGACTCATGCAACTTCCAATACAACAATTCCCCAAGGCATGGACATAGCTTGAGGCATTGAAAAGATTCAGAAATCAAGTGCTCAAGACAAAAGGGGCTATAAACACTTCTTCCAACATCTCGACATCCTAGTTCATAATTTCCTTTCTTATTTAAATATCTAATTAAGGTGGCTATTATCTCTTTAGTCATATGTTATGTAAACAAGAGATAAATTGGGATTATAATATTTAATTAGATATTAAAATTCAATGAAAAGGTTATAGGTGGATCCCATTTTTCGAATCACTAAGGACTCACCTTCCATCATCTCGATCTTCAAAGCATTGTGTTTCTCACACACACCGATTTTGAAAGGTCTTGTCCATAGGGGGTCTAATTTCTCATGATTACCAAGCTTGGTAGCCCTTGAATCCCATTTAAAAACCAAAGTAATGACTCGGAAGTCAAGTTTTGACTATTTGTCGACGGTTGATCATGGATTCATGGGATGCATCCCATTTTCCATGAAGTTGTATTAGCTTCACAATTCTTACTTACATCACTCCATGTTCCTCTATCTCAACTTGTTTCAATAATTGGAATGTTGGGATCTCCACCATGAAAAGAATTACAATGCTTTTTCCATAGAACAATTCATATGACAAGGTCTTTAGGATCTGCTTGGGCATGATTTGATTAGTCTATAGGGTTGTCTTGGCAAGCTCATGCTACAATATCTTATGTTCATCCCCATCCTCTTGATGATTCGCCTAAGATTATTGTTTTTGAATTCCGCCAAATTGTTACCCCCGCATGTAGTAGTTAGAAGACGTTTTTAGGTAGATTTCATGCTTTACTACAAAGTAAGATACTTTGGCCCCTATAAAATATTTGGCATTAACGATATGATCATGCGGGAGGTATGAAATGGGTGATTATATCTCACAGATCATCATGATCATGTTTTTATGGATTCTTTAAGTGGAACTACCTTTGTCCATCGGTGAAGTAATCCACTTGTGTCCCACACTCGAAATTGGGTTAACTATCTTAGTGAATTCTAGACCCAATTGTGTGAATGATTCTGGTTGGTTGTAGAATTTGATCTTTGAAAACAAGAAACAGTCAGGGGACAACAATCCCTCCTCTTTATGCGAGAGGTTCCCTTATTAAACACAAAATAAAAAAGATAAATTACTTATTTATAATATAAACATTTATTCAATATTTTGTTAAAGATTTTGATATTTTAGATGTCTTCATCCAAAGATAAACATAAGAGAGAGAGGGAGAGGGAGGGAGAGAGAGAGAGACTCAATGGTATAAAATTTTACAAATAGCCCCTTTCAATCAAAACCTGGATTGATCAAAAGATGTTAGAACCTCGACTTCGAGTCATTACTTTGGTTTTGAAATGGGATGCAAGGGCTGCCAAGCCTAGTAATCATGGGAAATTAGACCCCCTATGGACATGACCCTTTAAAATCAAAGGTGCGTGTGAGCAACACAATGCTTTGAAGATCGGGATGATGGAAGGTGATTCCTTTATGACTCTAATAAATGGGATCCACCTATAACCTTTTCATTGAGTCTCTTTATATTTGTAAAATTTTGTACCATGTGTATAGCCCCTTTCTTATTTTTCATCTTTTGTTGTCTTGTTTAGTGGTGTCACACCTTCAAATAAGTGTCTTCAAACATGTGTCTCTTATGAAGACCCTCTCATCCATTTTGATGATTTGGAGGATGTACATCTTCCTAAGTTTCCCTGAAGTAAATGATCCAACATTTGTTTGAAATAATTGATAAAAATGATTGGAGTATTAATAGGAAATCTCTTGGGAAAAAAGATAATTTGGCGCTAAGGCTTATCTAACCAAAAAAATTTTATATGATGTGACCTGATGCATGTGCCATTCTTTACTCCATGTAAATCAAGGAAGTTATTAAAAGCAAGCTTTGTTCATCCAGAATTTTCATATCAAATGCTAAGAGTTTCTCACCCGAGTCTCTGATTCTTCATTTTGAGAAATATTAGATCCTTCTTTAGCAATCAAGAAGTGATGGGAGCTTCCAGATCTATGGTTCTACCAAAATCTTATGCAGGGGTGACCCTTCATGTCTTGCTCTAGGCCCTTGAGGATAAGGTTCCCTAATAGGGGAATACAATACAATGATGCTTCTATAGTAGCACATTTCACAAATGGGGTCTTTGATCCCAACCTTAGTAAGAAGCCAAAGGCCGTGAGGGAGAGAGCTCACGTCGATTCATCACTTTGGGGGATAATGAGTCTTTCGGCACTAAAATCTGGACTACCACCCTCACATAGTACATGGTGCCTCTTGTGCACTCTTATCCCGAGATCGCACAAATGTGTGTGCATATTTTTGACCCCTAAACCAACACTATTAGAGGCAAGAGCATATAGGTGGTGATCTCACCATGAACTATCGAGAAATGTTGGCCCTACCTCATGATCCTTTTTCCAATTTTGACACCATTTCCGAACTTGAGAGTGTTTGGGATTTTTACCAACACAGGTTCTTATTCCTCAATAAGGAGCTACGAAAAGATGATTCGATGAGCTTCAGGACACTGGGATTCCCCATTCCCTTGAAGATGTTCATGGAAAATACTTAGGACACTTACTCTATGTTGGCATTCATTTTTGGCCAAGACTCGAGATAGAGATGTTAATGAATGGTAGGTGGAGACCCTTTTTCGAGATGAGTTCCGTGAAGAAGGATCGTGTGTATCGCTTTCATTTTCATCTGAGGTCATCAGTAAATGCTATCTATGAATAGTTGGCCCATTTTTTTGAAAATACCACCTTCAACTACTCCTCTTTTTTATCCCACCTTATTTTGTACCAAAACTCCCACTTCTTTTGTTATTACATGGACTCGGCCATATGGAACATGGAGGTGGACACTCAATCCATCGTCCCAATACCCGCATGGACTCATATGTTGTCACACTCCTTAGACAAGTTTGTGTTATTTAATTTCTTCATTATGCCCCTTCTACTATAATTTGACCTGTAAGGGATTAACAATAGAATGAAAGATACAATCTAAGCCCTCCTAGTGGACCCTCTCGCATCCCCGTGACTTTTGTTTGGGGTATCACATTCAATGACCTGGCTACATGGATTTAGAGACGAATATTTCATTCTCCCAAGGATCCTCACAATACAGGTAGTGGCCTTGAAGATAACCATGCAGGTGATCATTGATGTATAATTTGTCTCTACCCGAAAGAAAAAAAATTCAACCTCCCTTGAGCAAGAGAGGGATTACAATCATCAAACGTATGGCATAACATCTTCTCACATGGAGGTTGTCTTCTTATAGATTTTCCTACATCCAAGACACATGGAGGTATGACTTTGGTGACATCCTATCTCAAAACAAAGTCTTGGAATTTTTCTAGCATGGGCACATGAAATGTTTTGAGGATAGGAGGTCTCCCCAAAAGGACACTCTTGATAAATATATCAAGCTAAAGTACATCTTGATCCCATCATGGGAGTACTTTCATCTAGTTTGCACAACTATGACCCTTATTTATCTATACCTAAGGGTTTAGGGGAAGCCCCATGGACCAAGGATTGGGACATGAAGGAAATTGAGGACTTTTGGAAATATAGGAAAGAAATTAGGGAAACAACCTTGTGTTTCGAGGTTGTATCCAAAGTGATGAATAATGGGAAGATATGTGGGATGCCAAGCACAATTCGATGTGGAAAGTGAGGAGGTAATAATGCTCACAGAGGAGTAGCTCATGTGGCATATAAGGGGATCCTCACCCTTCTCATTAACAAACAAACCTAGAACCCCATCCTTAGTCTCTCAAACAGGATCCTTTGGGTAGCACGACCATCGCTAGATAGTGCCGTAACCTCAAGGTGAGGATTCAAAGGTGGCACAACCCTTGCTAGAAGTATTTCGTGGTCTCTCTCCTTGACCAAACCATCAGTTACCCCTTCTATGGCCACTAGAAAGTCTGTAAGTCCCAAGGGCCATCCCCTAAAGAAATAAAAATCAATGGTTTTCTCTTCTTCCTCCACCCCTTCACCTCCTCCCATTCATCCATCTCCTTTACCTCCCACTTCCATAGCTAAGAGTGCTTCAATGTTGGTCACCCCAACCCAGTTTTTTCCTCCTCTTGGCTCCTCTTTCATTCCTCCACTCCCCATCAACATTCCCACTTTCTCCCTCGAGTAATGATGACCCCTCTTTATAAATCATAATTTCTTATCCTTGAACCTCCGATTGTCATCCCTTATGGCCTACCACAAGCATTCCCATTTATAGGAAGGGTATTCCATTCCCTTCGAGTTTTTAAATCAAAGTGGAGACATCCAAGTCATCCCGAGCTAAGAGAAGGGAGAAGAGAAAGAAGAAGGAAATGAAATCATGAATGATGAAGCATATGCGATCATTATTTTACCACCAGAGATCTTCCCGACTATTGTTCAAATGGTCCCTAATGTCTAGAAACCCATAGAAGAGATGTAACCAGATGATTACTCCATCAACGTTGTTGTGGTAGACCCGACTCGCTTTCACCTCGAGATAAGTTCAAGTGGATTAGTGAAACAACTACCATGGTTACCATGATTACCTTAAGCTTAGTAACAAACTAAAGAAAATAGAGGCTAGCCTCATCAGACACAAAACACTGTGATCCACTTGAACACCAAAATCAAGGGTGAGGACAAAGAGGCGTAATAAATCTGCAAAGAGTTAAAATCAACAAAGTGTCACAAGAAGCTCTCACAACTTCCTAAGAAGACTCTAAAAGGTTAGAGGCTAAATTGACAAAGATCTAAGGTTGCAGCGAGTTCACTTGATCAAAAGAAGAAGCTCCTTTAACAAGAGGTGGACTCTAGGAAAGCATATGTCTTTTCACTCCAAGTGAATTTACGTGCCTCGAAGTGGAAAAGGGGATCTTGCAATCAAAATATAAGTCATCGGGGGACATGGTCAAGGATTTGATCCATAAGCTCTCTAAGCAACCCCAAAAAGAGGGAATTATCCCGTTGGTAAAAGGACTATATACGTCCTTCTCGCAAAAGGATTTAGGTCATGGAAAAATACTTAGGACCTACACTCATATTCATATCTAATGCACAGATCCTATGCACTAATGTGGAGTCAACAAACTCAAATATCAAGAGCATCATATCCGCCAAGGTCCCTAAATCACATACACTTGTTCTTAAGATTTAAGATTCTTTATAATCATCCCTACAAGGGGCAGGAATTGTGAATAGGTGGGTGGTTGTGGAAAATATTAGTGAGATTCTCAGCTATAATAAGGTAACCATCAAGTTCTAGAATCTCTTGACTCAACTCTAGCTCGGGATCAGAGAAATGAAGTAGTGCATCAAAGAGTTAGTCCAATTGGGATTTCCCTCTTCCTTCCCTAATGACTCTAATTTCCTCTTAGAGGACCAAATCCAAACTATTGATAGCTAAGGAACTGGATAAAACTATCTTTCAGTCTTTGAAGGATGATTCTAGTGTTGCTGAGGTGGAGGCCATTTTGAACCCCATTGTAAAACTAGAATTTTTTTCACACGCCATGTGTTTCACTCGGAATGACTCGCTCCTATAAACAGATAAGAGTTAGGTGCTAGGAGGAATACCTCGTAGAATGTCGAGATGGTGTGCACGCATCAGAGAAAGATCGTGCTGATCATGAGAACTCCTTTTTGTCTTGGAAGGACTACCTACAAATAAGAACACAAGACCACAAGATTTTGATTAAACAATAAATGAGGAAATCGCTGCCTTGGGCCTGTGAAATATAAAACTTCCTTTCAAGGTGGTTAGTTCCTCGCTAATATGAATTAACACAAAAGACTGCAAAATATCAATTAGATTACTTGGTTGAAACTAGTAGGAGAAGGCTGGTTTCTGGTTATAGTCAGGGTAACCGATACCGGTTTCTGGTAACCGCCGTCGGTTGGGTCTAGGACCTGTAGGTTAATTTTTTTGGTGGGGTGTTTGTGTTTCTTGGTGTTTGTAAGGTTGGTTTATGGATGATATTAGGAAATGAGATGATGAGGGGTAAAAGAATGACAGCTAGATGCAATGGGATCTTGAGTAGTGGGTTCAGAACTGGATTTAGGAGGACTGTGATTCAAAGAGCATAAGAAATGTTATAACAGAGGACATGCAAGATATGACTTACTGGTTTTGGCGAAGATGCAAGTTGATATCCTCTACTGCAAGCACTTCTGGTTTCTTCACTCGTCTCTGCTTGGTTAAGTGAAGATCTCGACTCGCTTTCTACTCCCAATGATCTCGTTGTTTCAAAATCATTCGACCTTTGATTTTGGTTCGGGGAGCCCATTTACAGGGAACCGATGGCGGTTACGTAACCGACGGCGGTCGAGTAGGAACCGGCATCGGTCAGGAAAAAGTAGGCTATTTTTAGTAAAATAGCCCACCTTCCCTGCTTTTCTCCCGAGAGATCGGGCCATGGGCTTGGTCAAGTGGCTAGAAGGTCGGCTTTGGGTGCGAGTAAGGAGGCATTAGTTATGGATGTGAGTCTAGACCAAGTCATGGGTCTTAATTAGGTTAGTTTAGGGTTAGGGCTAGGTCATGATGAGGTGGCAAAGTGAGGTGGCGGGTAAGGTGATGTGGATTTATCAATTATAAGGTAATTAATAAATAATTGTGTAAGGTTTAGGTGATGAGGTTAGATTGCGAGATGAGATGCGGGTCACAAGGGGTCGTAAGACACAAATTTGGTGTCTACACCATGGTGCAGATCTCCAAAAATTTTCTCACAAGAATATCATCAAGTTGATAGAAACTTTCGTGATCTATAGAGAAGGACTTTCCCGACAGAGATCAAATGGGTTGAGTATCGTGATGCATTGAGTTAGCTCTAAGTGGCATCTCCTTGAGCCACAATTTTAAAATTTTGAGATAGGGGAGGATTGCCGATCCTTCCATGACCGGCATGGATTCCCTTAATGATTCACCATAACCGTAGAATGATTTCTACATTGTTGTAGGTCTCTACCATGGCTATTATATTTTGTCACCCTAACCCCTATTCCTCTCTATTTTCTTTTTTTTAGTGGAGCCTAAATTTTTCCTAAGTATGGAGTTGAGCGCGAATGGTATCCACATGTCCCTTCAATGCATCTTGACAAGCACAAAGGTTCTAGAGCCTTTGATAAGTGAGCATGGAACATGTGGCTGAATCATGGAAAAGTAAGTTAGGTGAGTTGAAGGGTCAAAATAAATAATAGAGATGCGTTATCCCCCACGTGTCGCCTAAACACAAGTTTAAAAGGAAAAAGAGTAGAAAGGAACTAAAGCAAAGGCAGAGTCTCCACATAGCATCCAAAGAAGTGTCCACCAACCAAAGTACCAATCAAAGGAGCAAAGGGCTCAAGGTTCGGAGGATTAAATGCTATCTTGGTCCTCGAGGCATGCAATTGAGATTTGGCTCCAAATATCAAAGATTTTGTCGATGGGAACTAATTGCAGAGGGTGGAGATCTGATTATAGTTGTTGGAACAAGAACCAAATGATCTATAAAGGAATGTTCTTGTGATGGGAGAGGGGAGAAGAGGAAACATTAGAAAGAATTTTCGTAGCTTCGGGAGGAATTTAGGTTTAGTACATTGTGTTTACTAGCCTTAGCAAGGCTCTATTGAAAGGAAAGTTATAATTTATGCCATTTTGACCTTATGTATTATTTTCTTTATAAATAATAAACTCTTGTTTTGTGCACTCAAGTCGATAATGTTCTATGCCCTTTGTTTCTTTTTGTACTCTAGATGAATGTTTAAGTATCTCTCATGTTATATGCCCTTAGATATTCTACATAAATCTATTGACATACTCATACTTTAGTTTCATTTGGCCTTTGATAGTTTGAAATACCTTTGGAATAGTGGATCATGTTAAATTCTCATTGAATAATATAATAGTTGTTTCATTAATATCTTGATGCCTTTTAGTAAAGTCTTGATGCATCAATTTAGTTAGATTTACATGATGTTTTATTTCCACTTTAACCCTTATCTCAACACAAAAACAGATTAGAACCACCTTCTATAAAATATGGAGGTTATCGTAGGGTATGAGTCCCACATCTCTAATATTTCCCATGACTTTTATGATCCATCTGCAAATATAATCATCAACATTAGAAATTATAGGGATTTGGTTAGAAGTAATTAATCAAAAATAGCTTCAAATGTTATCTACCATGTGCTTATATGGAAAAAAAAATTCATCCTTAACTCGGTATTCATTAATAACTTGTTTAATGATAAGTAAAGAGTCACCAAATTCATCCAACTCTTTAAGGTTCCATGATATAGTGAGTTTTAAGCCTGCTATGAGATCTCCATACTCTGCGATATTATTGGTACATGGTAATTCTAATCAAAATTACTTAGGGATAACATGTCTAGTAGGTTTGATAATCAAAATTCTAGCTCTTGATCCATGAGAGGTTACAAGATCCATCAAATAATAAATTCCAAGTTGGAACGATGTCTACGTATAAAATATCTTCATCAAGAAATGTAAAATGAATCGGTTTTGTTCTAGGAAGAGGTGCCTAACAAGTTGGTCTACAAGTGCTTGTCTTTTAATTACTTTCTGAGGGACAAATGTGACATTAAATTAACTAAGTAAGACAGCCCAACTAGACATTCTACCCATGAGGATGGGTTGAGACAAGAGATACTTGAGGGGATTGACCTTAGCGATCAATTTTGTTGTGCGGTTTGAGCAGTATCGACGTATCTTATGGAATGTGAACGCAACTCGCTAAGAATAATTTTTTGATTTGGGAATATCACACCTCATGCTTAATGAGTGTTCGAGTAAGGTAATAAAAATATTTTCTTTTTCTTGATCATTTTGTTGTGCTAGCAAAGCTCCTATGGCATGCTCAGTGGTAGATGTATAAATAAGCATGGGTTTATTTGTAATTGGTGACATAAGGACATGTGGACTAGAGAGGTATTGTTTGAGTTTGGTGAAAGAATCTTAGAAATCTTGATTCCATTGGAATTGTGTATCTTTCATAAGAAACTGATTAAAATGATGACATTTATCGGCTAATTGTGAGATGAAACGTCAAATGAATTGGATTTTTCCATGGAGATCGCACAATTGTTTGATATTTTAGGGAGGACGATTTCCATGATGGCTTTGAATTTGGTGGGATCAACTTCTATACCTCTTCATGAGACAATAAATCCTAATAACTTTCCAAAAGTCACCCGGAATATGCATTTCTTTGGATTAAGAAAAACTTTATACTCACGCAACCTTTCAAAGATGTCTTATCCATGTCTTATATTTTTCTAATATGTCATCAACATAATCTTCCATGATATCATGCAACATATCATGAAATATGATTGTCATTTCTTGTTGATATGATTGGCCCTTATCCTTCATATTATCATCGCGTTAGGGAAGGGGTTTTTGAACATGCCGAGTTTTTCATCGGGGGTCTTTGTATTAGAATTATTTTTGACCTCTATGTCTTTGTGTTTGATCAAGTCTTGGACATAATGGTGGAGTTTCATGCATCAATTTGTCGAGTGCCCTTTTATGTGATGTTATTATTAATATCCATTGTATTTATATTAATTTGGTTTGGGTTTTTGTTCATCGAATGCTTTTATGATGTGGTATGAGATCATGTTTGCATTTACTAAGTGATAGAAGATGCTAGATAGGATTTCTCCAAGTGGAGTGAACTATAATCTCCTGTTATGTGGAGGGGATTATTTTATAGGGAACACAATCAATTTTTCGGTTGGATTTAAATGTGTTGGGTGGAGTATTTTAAATTTTTCAAACATATTGAGAATCGGTGATGCCATTGTTGACTACATTTCAATTCCCGATTAAAGAATTTGGATTTTTTCCTAGATTTGAGGTGCATCCTAGGGGTTAGTCCTTAAAGGGTGTTTTAAGTGAGCCCTTAGAAATGAGGTATTTCTCAATTTTGGTCCCTTTTTGATGAATTCTTTGAAATTATTTAAACAATACATTTGCATGTGGAATGATAATTATGTGATAACATTTGGGACAAAGATGCTAGCCAATTGTCTCTATAGTATTGAGCTAGGAAATATTCTTGTAATCCCTCATCGGCATTGTAAATAGGATGTGAAATTATCATTGGGTATTTTCTTGGTGTTACAAATATCGAGCACGGTTACTTCCGAGTCTAGGTTGAAGGAAATATGTTTTTTTAAAATTCCAATAGGTCTGTGAAATTTGTAATAGATCCTTTTGGAAGACGAAAGAACCATTCTATGCCCTCGTTCTAATATTTTAGGAAATAGTCATAAAATATACACATTATGGTAGGCTACTTCCTGACATTGCATAAAAAAATATTTGAAATTTTCACAGGGGTCACCTTTTCCTTTGTATTTATCAAATTTTAGAGTTTCGAAGGATGACGGAAATGGTAATCATAGAATTTCCTTATCGGATTGGTAGGGGCATAGTTCCTCAAAATTGAACTATTTTGATTGCTTTTATATCCCCTGAATGGTTTCTTTCATATGTTACCATTCTTGTGTGAATGGAGAATCATGGAATGGGGTATCAAGGACTTCTTGAGTATGGGGTTCTCGTATTTTTAGATCATGTAACCTTTTGCAACTTTAGAATTTTTTTCTCTTGACTTGCACCATTTTCTATAAAATTGTTAACTCTTGGAGGTTTTTTCTCCCATGGCGAATACAATTGTTTTGTTTCTAACAACTTGTTTACTTTCTCTCCTATTCTTTTGTGAGTTGAAGAGTTATTCAGTTTATTTGCTATTTCATTGTGGTGACTTCTATACACAAGATTTATCAATAAAATATGCTAGTATCTATTTAGGGGTTTTAATTTAACCATGCAACTCATGAACCATAGCTATATAGTTTTGCAGCAAGTAAGCAACTGTTAAAGAAAAGAAATATCTAATGAAGAAGGAAGGAAATAATAAAAACACAGAAATAAAAGAGGGAAGATGTGCAACCCAATCAATAGATTATAGAGTTGATTGCATGCACATAGACATGACCAATAGATATTAACACACACAAATTATAAGCAAAGGCAGCTTTCAGATCTAGATCTAAAATAACACAAAGTTTATAAGTAGATCTAAGATAAAAAGCTAGAAACAAAATGCACCGTGACACAAAGTTCTCCGGAAATATACTCCTTTGTATTCCTTTTCTTCAAATAGCTATCAAGGGTTTCAACGCACAAAGTCTGAACACAAGAATGTTGCTTACAAATTCTGATCACTTAACCCGAAGGTTCTTCTTCTACTTATAGAATGTAGAAGGGAAAATACAAATGGGAAACTCAACTGAACTGGAACATAAACAAGAAGTAAAGATAACATCTAGCAATCATCCTCCTCTAATTTCTCTTCAAGTGACATGCATCCGGATCCATACTCAAACTTATACACATTTGTCACTTAACTAATAGAATCGTTCCACATAACTTAAAGTAATGGTTTCAAAACCAATAACTTTAAAGTTTTACAATTATATCCGGGAACGTGGAAAATAGAAGAAGAAAGAGTAGAAGAAGAAAGACACGCCAACTGTAACATCTACATCTTATTTTTGTTTTGATACTGAATATACTTTTCGAACATGTAATTCAACATCTTCCCATCTGTCTTAGCCACAACTTCCTTTTCTATCTTGAATTGCAGCAAAGCCTTCATTCAATACCCTGATGCACGCTTCCACATCCTCCAAGCTAGGCCCGAACTTCTCAATATCTGACTGCAGCGCCACCAACTTACTGATGGAATTCATCGTGAAAGGCCTAACAACTCCATCAATTCTCCCTTGCACCATCATAAGAGATCCTTCCAAGGAATTAGGCACTTTTCTAGGAATGGTCCTTGTGTATGAAGAAATGTTCCCGACCACTTCCTCATTAGTGAAAGCAATGACATTGTCTGGTAAAGATGATGCCATACTCTCAAGTGCCTCGCATCCTTTTCAAAGATAATTATGTAGATCTCCAAATGAAAGATATCGCAAACTCAAGATGCTTCCCTTCTCAACTCGATCCATCGGGCACAATTCGCTCCGCAATCAACACCTCTCTCGATAGCTTATTTATTTCGGCCAAAGTACTTAGGTTACTCTCAAAGAACTATGTTCATATCTATCATGCTTGTCACCAATTGCTTTAGCTGATCTGATGCATCTTTCATAACCTTTAGATGGGTCTTGGAACCTCTCCGAGTTGTAAAATATCCTACCAAATGATTATACTCTTCCATTCATTGATAGCTTTAACTGGGTTACTTGCATCTTCCACCTCCTGCATCAAATGATCATTCACTTGCTTTTGTGCTAAAATTGGCTGAGTGGAAGATTTGGCAACCTTGGCAATAATCTCACACAAATGAGATACCTGCTTCTGTAGTTCAACTTTCTCCACCTTTTCTTTGTCAAGCCTAAGGAATAAAACATCTATCAATGTCTCGTGTGTCCTTTCTTCAATCCTTCTATGGTGGCTTGACCTATGGGTACTCTGGTCACTATTATATCTTCTATCATGAGCTCATCCTTCTTCTTCCCTTTTGCTGGAACTGACATCTCAGCAAACTTCTACCCCGACTCCTCAATGATCAACCTCAAGTTACCTTAGAACTTTAGGTTTTCTTTCTTTTCTTCCTAGATTCAGAGCAGCCAAAGTCGTGTTCCTCCAAGTTGATTTCTCTCTAGCCTCTCGAACCAACTCATGGGTGCCAACCATTCTGAGAAATTACTTCTCAGAGAATGAGAAGTTTCCGTGTACCACTATCTCATGCTTTGATTCCTCTCCATCTGAAACTGCTATAGTGTTGTGGCTTGCCATCCTCTGAATTATCCAAAGACAAAGCTCTTTCAAATTCTACCATCTCAGCTTCAACGCTTTCTTCAGAAGAGGTGCCGAACGAGTGGTTGATGAGAAAAGATGAATGTTTCCGGATTCAACGAGGAATGGAAGTATCTTGCTGAGGTGCAATACTTGGTGAAGTACTTGATGCTGGAGAAGTCGGAACTAACACCATAGCAGTAGAAGTGATCTTCTCCTTCGAATGAGACCTTCTATGCACTTTAATCTTTTCAGGCCTTCCAATGCTTGCTTTCTTTCGTGCTTCCTTTTGAGGGAATCTCCTATACCAAAGTTACCTTTGACTTAATTCATCAATGCTTCATCAAGGCAATATCCCTTCATCAGCAACTAGTTTGAAGTATTGACCAGAATGGCGGCATACATACCTTTCCTCGATCGTATGGCAGCCACCTATGCTCTCCTGAAGTACAACTCTATCTCCTCCCATCCGATGGTATGTGTCAAGTAACATAGGCCCATCATCTTTAAGATCCACAGGTATCCGTGCTAATCCAAAGTCAAACACTTGCCACACTGATAACCTGACTGAAATCTTTCTTTCTAACTTCGTACTCACTTCTGCACTTCATCCAGAAATCTTCCAATGAAGGCACATGCACGTACTCCTGGGAGATTGTCTTCCTTGCCACTCCAAATGGATCAAAGTTCAGCCGTGTTGGGAAGAACTCTTGCTCGTACTCAGAGAACATCTCCGCTTCAATTCCTCGGGCTTTATGAATACTCTGGCAGCTGTAATAGCCCACTGTGATCGGAAGAAGCCTGTAGACTTGTGTTGTTTCAACTGTAGGTCATGCATCTCCACAAGTTGTCTAGCTCAACTCCATGATGACCAATCTATCACTCGGATATCTGGAAACTTAACTGGTTCTCCTAAAAATCTAGTGACCCTGAGGTATGTAAAGTCCGCAAACTGGATGAAGATACTGCCAATCTTGGACACAGCTTCCCAAGCTTCCTTTCTTACCTTGTTGGCCTTTAGATCACCATCCAATCTTACAAATGAATCCGTAGAAGAATCCATCGTTGACCACCTTGTAATCTTTATGTGCGGCACAGTAAGTCGTGGATAACACTCAAAAATAGGGTCCTCGAAAGCACACCACGTCTATCCAGCTTGAGAAGACACCTTGTGAAGCACTACATATACCAAATACGAAGTCATTTTGAAGTTTTAAGTATGCCACACATTCTGGAGCTGCTCACCAATGTTATCAATAATGATTTCCGACCAATCAATTATTGAATCTACTTTGTTGATTTCAATGGTCCTTATGAAAGCATACATCCATGTGTGAAAGTTTGAGCATTAGCTTCACCATTTATCCCGCATAACAATTTGGCAATATCATCCACCTCTTGTACTGATTTATCGATCGTGGAAGAGTTCTCGAACTTGGATGGAGATCTGGGCTTCTTCATGTATCTGTTGTTCATTATGCCCACACAGTCAACTTTATGCTTTTCCCATCTGTTGTCGACATCCTGTATGCTAATAGTAGTCACCACATGTCATGCAGGAATCTTCGCACAATAATTGATGAACTGCATGCATCCAAACTGGATTATTGTCTTCCCCACAAAGATCTCGACTCGATCTAGATAATGGGTGGTAAGACCTAGCACACTCCATGATGAATTCTAATCGAATCGGGTCAGTGAATGGAAATGTCAGTAACTCAAATGATTCCACATTGCTTTTGATCGCACGCATGAGAGAAGTCTTTCCAGCTTTGGATCTATCAATCAATTCAGAAAGAGGTTCTGGACCTAGATCTGTATCTCCAATGTCAGCAAACCTAGAAGTGATGCATGACTCTACTGAGCTTTCTTTTTCATCCCGCTTTTCCATGGCCGTATCTATCTTTGTCTGAGCAATTCTTTTTCTCTTTATTCGGCTCAAATTCTTTACAACCGGTGCAGATCTGGAGATTTCTTCATATTCAGAGGATATGTTCAATGTATTGGACATTGATTTAAGCTCCCTTTCTCTTATAAAAGCACCTGTAATGAATTCCTGCAATTAATTCAGACAAAGATGGCAACCGAACATGAACACTTGATTTTAATTATAAAAATCTGCATATATCAAGCTCACGCTGCCCCAAAATTTGATGTTTTGTTTGCATGCAAAGCAAGCATGAATTTTATCAACTTCACCTGAGCACCTTTGTACCACTATGCAGACAATTAATCGACTTAATTCAAGCTCCTTCAAACCTAGGTGCCAAACTTTGAAACTTTCTAAAGCAATAAAAACACCTTCTTCTGTGTAAAATTCCTCCTTAATTGGGTGCCAAAATTGCCTGGGCTGCACTTCCTTGCTAAAGAATTAATTAATTCATCATTATGGCAGCCCTTTCTTATATAACCTCACCATTCTATAATTAATAATTGCCTCTCCTATTCCTGACAATTAATTAATTAATTAACATGCTTTTCTCTTCAATTTGGGCGCCTATTTTGTGCATGTTCATGGCTGCCATTAAATAAATTAAATTTATTTAATTTTAGCTCTCTACTTCCAGTCCACTTTGACTTCACAGTGTGCTTTGACCTCATCCACTAAAAATAGGAATTAATTACATCAATTAATACTTTAAAAAGTATTATTCCTCCTCAATATGGGTCACACTTTTTGACATGAAGGGGGCTGCATTAAATAAATTATATTTATTTAATTTTAGAATTCTATTTCTAAATTCCCTTATCCTCTTCTTCTTTGTTGACTTTTCTCCATGCTTGGGCACCAAATTTGGAAAATAATTTAATTAATTAATGCCATTAAAGCTGCCCTCTATTCCAAAAGGGGTCGCACTTTTTGACATAGCCCATTTCTATTTTTAAAAGCCAATTTTCAATGGGATTATTTACCCTGCACCGCAGCTCCAAAAATCCCATGATCCACTTAAGTTATTTGACTTTCATAATGGGATTTTTTACCCTGCAAGGCAAGTAAGAAATTCCCATCAATGCCTTAAGTGATTTTCTTTTATTTCACAATGGGAATTTTCACCCTGCAAGGTAGGTAAGAAATTCCCGCCTGCCTGCTGCCTCTAATTTTCCCATCATGACTTAAGTGGTGTTGCTTCCATGGGAAAAAGTACCCTACTAGGTAGGTACAAAATTCCCACCTGTCTTCTACTACAAAAATCTCATCATAGCTTAAAACCTTCTTTTCCCAAAAATGCGACCTTCCTAGAAGAAATTTTTTCGTGCATGACTTCGCTTTTTTCAAGAGAACTAGACCTCCCGTGGAAAAATTCCTTCTGGCATAACATCCATAGGTGATCTCCAGATACTCCACATAAGAAATCATATTAAACCGGCAAAGGAATTGACCTAGAGAAATTTCACAGAAAATAAAACGGAAAACACCAAAATGTGAAACATTGCTAAAGTCACGATATAAAGCCCAAGATTCATTCCTGGTTAAAACCCTACTGGTATATGGGAATATTGACATGTAAGACCACAACAGGTTAAACCAGAGCACAATTTTCCTCAAACAGGGCTCAAAATAATTAAATACAAATTTCCCACAAGTAAACCCCAAATGACAGAATATAACGATTTTGGGCATTTGGGCATTTGATGAAATTGGCTAATATGACTCTATGGAATATCTTGACACAATACAAACACTTTCTAGCAATAAAAACACAAAACGACCCATTATTTTAAAATTACAATTTTTTTACATAGGTAGTCCTGCATTTCAAGGTGTGAAACTGGGACACTATATACATACGTGTTTTACCCTGTCTTTTCATGTCCTGAATAGCTTCAAGTGTTGCCCATTGAAGGCAACGGCAATTTAACTCCATCCTGATGAGAAAGAATGAAGCTATCTGCTCCAACTGATATTTTTAATCACAAAAGGCCCTTTCCATAGTGAATCGAATTTCCCATGCATGCCTTTTGTTTCTCTTCTTTGTCCCATAAAAGGACCTAGTCATTGATTTCAAAATTTCTTTCCCTGGATTTTTTGTCGAAGATAACTTTCCCTTCTTTTGATGCTCTAACAATCTATCTGCGACTTGAGTCTGTACCTCCCGCAATTCAGTCAGATACATTATCCTTTTTTCAATAGCATCATTGAATGTAGAATCTTCCAGGGCTCTAGAAAGTTATAGGGTAGGAAGTTCCAAGGTAAGAGGCAACTCTGTGTCTCTTCCATATAATAGCTGAAAAGGGGACATGCCTATAGCCCTCTTTGGTTTAATCCTATCTACCCATAATGCATCAAATAGTCACCAAATTTTTGTTACTTGATTCGACCTGGCCATTCCCTTATGGATAGTGGTTGGAGGAATGTACCAACTAAATCTCATGAGTTTAGTAGAAATCAACTAGCTCCTCAGAAGACAGATTTGGAGTGTTTTCTACTACTATTTTATTAGGTACGCCAAACCTGATAACAATATTTTCCTTTATAAAATTACACACCTCCGCAGAAGTGGCATTCTTAATAGGAATGGCTTCTACCCACTTACTGAAATAATTAGTAGCTATCACAATATAGTGATGACCAGCAATGGAGGACGAGTTGAGCATACCAATAAAATCCATTCCCCATTGCTGAAAGGGTTCTTCAATTACAACTAGTTTTTAAGGTAATGCAGGTAATTTCACATGCCCAACAAAATGTTGGCACACTTGACACTTAGACACCCACTCCGCAGTATCCTGAAAAAGTGTGGGCTAGTAAGACCTTGCTCGTAGGATCTTGTGAGCAGTGACTCAGGCTGAGAAATGACCATTGTAAGCCATATTATGAAATTGTTTTAAGAGTTGATCCCATTGAGCTTTATCTATGCATCAAAGAAACACACCATCGATTCCTTGTTTGTATAAACCATTATCCCAAAGAACAAAATACTTGGACTTTAGTTTAATAGTACATTTTTCTTTTTGAGAAATTTGATTCGAGAATTCTCCATAAGTCAGAAAATAGGAAATGTTACTGTACCACTCTTCCACCAGATCTATAAAAAGGACCATAGGAAAATCTTGATCTACCTCTGGTGTTGTTGTTTTCATCTCAGTCATCAATTCACACAAACCTCTTCCTCGAACCAGCTTTGTAGGTTTGATATCCAGGTCGTATTCTTGAACTTTTGTCACCCGTGTGCCTCTTAACAACCCTAACTCTTTTTGGGTTAGAATAGATTTCACTGTAGTATTTGGAACTAGGACCACTGTATGTGAGAAAAGAATATAGTATCCGAATGCTTTACATGCCTTTACCACTACATATGCATGCTTTTCCATCTAGGTATATTTCAACTCATAATATTTGAGAAGCATGCTCATGAAATCAATCGGAGTTTCTACATCATCCCGATTCTTCTACATTAAGATTGCTAACATTATGTGTTCGGAGGAATAACAATAAAGAATAAATTCTTTACTAAAATCAGTGAGACCAAGAATGGGCTTTTGATGTATTCCTTAATTTTCTCAAATGCTTCCTTCCCTTTACTACTCCATTTGAAATCTAGTGTCTTTTTCATCATATTTGAGATATGACGAGTTAGCTTTACAAATTTAGGGATGAATCTTCTGATAAAATTAACTTTACCAAAGAAAGAGTGAACCCTTTTTTTTGGATGTTGGAAATGACAAAGACTCGAATAGATTTGACATGTTCCGATCTATCTTGGTTCCCTCCTTGGAGAAAATATGTCATAGTAACTTTCCTTCTGTTACAAAAAATAGGATTTCTTAGGGTTCAGAAAAATACCACGTTTGCGGCATTGCATTAAGACCTCTTCCAGATTTGAAATGTGCGTGTGCCTGTCCTTAGAAAAGACTGTCAGATTGTCGAGGTATATTACTATGCTGCAATATTTGAGATGAGCAAATGCTAAATCCATAGCTCTTTGAAATGTAGCTCCAACATTGATCAAACTAAAAGGCATTTTTTGATAAGAAAAAGTTCCCCAAGGCATAATGAATGTCGTTTTATATTGATCTTCTTCAGCCACCTTGACCTGATTGTAGCCTAAGAAACCATCAAGCATGGAAAGCATTTCAGATCCAGTAACAACCTGCAGAGTGTGATCCATGATGGGGATGGGGTAGTTATCTTTTAATGAGGCTTGATTAAGATTGTGAAAATCAATACACAATCTAATCTCGCCACTCTTCTTTCTCATAGGAACTATGTTGGCTAACCATTCAGAGTGATGTATGGGATAAATTATCTTTGCATCTAACAACTTCTAGATTTCTGTAAAGATAGTTCCCAAAATAGTAGGGTTATGTCACCACAACTTCTTCTTGAAAGGCTTTTGTTCTGGTTTTAATGGGATATAGTGTTGAACTTCTATAGGCTGATATGTCTTTAGATCCTGGTAAGACCAAGAAAAAACATCCATGTATTTCTTAAGAATATTTGTAAAAGCTTCTCTTTCTACCTCTAAACAACACTTACCCAGATTTACTAATTTGGGATCATTGCTTGCTCCCAAATTTAGTAACTATGTCTCGAAGGAAGAACCTTCCCCACTTTCTTCATTCTTTTTAAGCATCTGATCATGCTTGTCAAACATTTCCTCAAGAGATACCAAGCCTTTAGAAATTTTATTTCCCTTTAGCTAGATAATCTCCTGACTTCCCGAGACATCTAAATCCATTTCTCCCACAATAATTTGTCTTGGAGGTGAGTTGCTTCCCTCATAGTAGATCTCTTCGAAGTTGTCCTTTTGTTGGAGAAAACATGCATCAGATGTCCAAATTCCAAGAAAAATGACTCGATTCAGAGCAAAATCAGTTTCTAGGGTCCCTTCAGGAATCTTTCTAAACTCCCCAGGCCGAAGAGGGAAGGAGCAAGCTTTGAGAAAGTGCGAAAAGTTACAGAAAGGCAAATAGGATTGATCCAGGAAAAAGTGAAAAACTGGCTAAGTCCTTCTAGAGGGAGCAATGCAAGACAAGCGGGCTGAAATACCTTCCGAACCGCCGAACCGCCGAAAAGAGACAAGTCACCCAAAAGCAAATGGGACAAGCGGGCCGAAATATCCAACCGCCGAACCGGCCGAAAGAGACAAGTCACCCAAAAGCAAATGGGACAAGCGGGCTGTAAATACCCGAACCGGCCAGCCCAAAAGCAAATGGGACAAGCGGGCTAAAATTGTCCTAAAAATTGTCCCAAAAGGTCCAAAATCAAAATAGGACGTCCGGGACAAAAAGACCCGAAATACGCGAAGAAGCCGAAGGAGCCGAAAGCCAATCAAAAGGTGCCACGTGTCTGGCCAAATGAGGGACAAGGAAGCCCATTTCGGGCGGATCGGAGGTTTTTGTCCCAAGCAGCATTGGGACATCCGGACGCAATGGACGCTGGCACGCGGAAGACCCAAAGAGTTCCGAGAACCATTGAGAAATTGCCACGTGTCATCAAGGAAAAGCCGAAGGGTCAAAGGGCAAGATTTGAAGCGCTGGCCCGAGCCAATAGAAATTGGACACGTGTCCAATGGAGCATAGAAGTGCGGAGCTCGGGGAGGAGTTGGAAGGTTTGGCCAAATCTAAGCCAAAAGGGGTAAAAGTGAAGGAAGACCCGGCAGGTTCGTGAACCAACCAATGCATGCCACGTATCCCTAGTAGCGGGCGTGGAAAAAGATGTGGAAAATATTCCAAGAGCACCAAAAGTCAAAATTCAAGAGACAGCCCGCCGAAAAGCAGAGGGGAGAGAATTATTCAGCGAATCAGAGCATGCCACGTGGTGTCCAAGTGGCAGTACGCGGGAAAGCTTTTCAAATCCATTATTGCCTGTTTTCTTCAAATCGTCGTATCTTTTGATCCAGAGCTCGGATTTGCATGTTCCTTATATCAACGGAAAGCTAGTGAAATCCTCTACACGATTCTGGGATCAATCTCGAGTTTTGGTGCAGTCTGAAGAGTGAAAATCAAGAAACACCTCTGGCGCGAATAACAAGCAGAGGTAATGCTTCAACAACCACTTTAATGCAGCAAACAACCCGCCTTCGGTTAGGCAAACCGCCGCTTCGCCGAACCCGCCGCTTCTGCCATGATGGATGAATTAAATGCAACCTAGAGGTGGTTGGGGCAGATTTCCTCCTCTCTCTTTGCTCTCCCATTCTTCCTATAAATTGTAAGGAGGGGTTTCTTTCTAAGGTTGGACATTTCTGTTTTGCGACCCCTCCCTTCTCTCCCCTTGCTGCAAGAGAATTCGTGGAGTTTTCAAACCTCCCATATAGACTCGTAACACCATTTTTGCCTTCTCGCTATCGCAATGTATCAATCGATCCTTGAGCAATATATATGTGTCTCGTGGTTGCTTTTAAACCCTCTTACATATTTATTAATGTCATTCTTGATCTTTCATTGCATTTTTGCTATCTCAGGCATGATGTTGTGTTATATCTACATGGTCTCGTGTTTAATGTGGCAAAGCATATGTTCTTCATTCCTGCATCACCTCTATTAGCTTAGATTTAGTTTATGCATCTTCTTACCTTGTCTCCTCGGGCATTAGATTAGATTTTGAGGAAACCTCTCGCATATTTCGTGTGCACTGAACAGAGGAATAGGAACCACCTTTCTCCGAGATTCCTTTCTCACTCTTCAAGTCCCACACTTGGAGAAAGGATTCAATGTTATGCAATCACACCGGATATTAGTGATCAACCTAGAAATCTGATCAACATCCGTGGGTGCCGTGATTTTGCACTAACAGCTTTTGGCACGACTGCAGGGGACCAGAGGTCTCATTTTTATCAGCAGCAAGGTTGATGTGCATCTCGCTGCAATTTTCTTGCTTGAAAAGAGCTATTATTTACATATCCGCGACTCCACCGGGAAGAATCAATCTGTTCCAAAGCAATCAGCCTAAAAGCTTATGAGAAGAATCACAAGGTCAAGAGTCGGAGAAGAGGAAGTGCCGTTTGAATACCCGCAACTATCTCCAAGAAGAAGGCAAAGAGGAAGAAGGATTCAAAGGTCTCCATCTCCACCAAACAGAACTCTCTCAACTCCTCCACCCGAGCGCCCTTTCTTTCAATATACAAGGATTTTAAGACCAATCGTAATGGCGCAACCAAAGGAACCCCTATGTCAACTTCACAGCAAAGAGCCCACTTGCTCTCAATGCACAAAATCCAATCCCAAAGAGTAGATCAAGAACATTCCATACTTTACTCGAGAAAATCAGACCACTCCTCGCGATCATGTCAAGGATATTGCTAACATTTGTGCAATCCATGAGATTAACGAGATGCAAGTAGCACAAATCACAAGCGCCTTCATTCAAGGGGAAAGCATTGCAATGGTTTAGGAGCCTTGAAGCCGCTTCTATCACGAATCGAATCAGCCGTATGTGTTGCACTTCATAATCAATTTGGAGAGAAGGGAGACAACTTGTCTCTTTCGAGCAGCCGACAACCATCAAGAGAGCTTCCAATGAGCAAATAACTCGACTTCAACTTCAGATTTCAAAGATCTTGGGATAGAATTCCAAAGAGTAGAATGACTCAACAAAGAAAGGTGCTTTTCTATACTACCTTAAAGCTTTAAATTCTGATATTTCTATATTGATTCAATCCATGGGAGGCACAACTATCCCTGCTGCTTATAATATTGCCATTAGAGCTGAAAATTGTCTGATTCAAGCTGGCAAGCTATCTCCTAGGCCTCCAATGCCATTATATCCAAGTTTAGAGAGCCCAAGTACTAGTCAGGCACCTGTCGTAGCTCCTTCTCCCACTCCTAGAAATCAGAGTTCAAATGAAGCTTCCACTTCATCTCCAAGTGCCCCAAATGAGCTTCAAGAAGTCATGAAGCAGCTGCAAAATTTAGGTAATGAGCTGGTCACACTTAAGAGACAGCAAACTCAAGCCTTTAGACCTTCGTATCAGCCTCAAGCTCAACCTAATAGGCAGCCATATCAGCCTCAAAGGCCACCTAATCCAGCTGCAAATATGAATCAAACAAGGCCTCCTGTCAATAGACCATTCCAGCCCTATAATCCAAATGCCATATCTGCCTCTAAGGCATTAGTACCAGCACAAAACAATATTGCCCAGGAGTATGAATGGTGTTTTCCATGTAATGAACCCCATAATCAATCCATGTGCTATAATGGTGCTTTAACCCAAGCTTTAATGGTAACAAGTGCTGGTGTGGAGGGTGAAAGTAGTCAAGAAAACAGCCAACTACAAGAAACATTCCAACAGCAACCTGCCCCAAATGACACCACATTGGTAAATTGGCAGGCAGAGGATTTCTGTGGTATGAATCAGGCAGTTTCTCAAGGTGTCGCTGCCAACACAAGGTCAAAAAGGAGAAATTTGGGTGAAGAACAGCCGTTAGCCCCAGCCAATCCACAACCTTCCACAGCTCCACAAATGATTGGCAAGCAAAACCCGGCCTCCAATGCACAAGGGCAAGCCAAGAACAAATTTCCCTAGGCCAACTCAAATGCCACCAAGTTTGCTGCCCACATACAAGGAGCGAATGTGCAAACCAAGGGACAACAGAGAGATCCTTCATCACCATTCAAGATTATTGATCGATGAAGAAGACAAACGTCAATATATCTATGTGGGAATCCCTATCCATCCTGTGCCAAAGAGATTCACGCAAGTCAAGCTATGAAGGACTCGCCAACTTCAATCAGCAGTTTCGCAGGCAAGACAAAGTGCTTACAAATGCTGCCCACCAAGGAAATCATGGAACACAACAAGGTAAAATGTTGAAGCCCCCCTTTTATGTTTCGTTAATCATCGGAAATCAGCTAGTGCATAATTACATGATAGATTCCGGGGCAAGTAGCTCAAGAATGCCTAAACAGATAGCTGATCGCTTAGGGCTCCAATATGAGATAACATCTAAGGGAGTAGTGCAGCTGGATGGGACAGCAATAGCAATAGCTTGGAGTGATTAGAAATTTGAGCCTTACTCGCATGCATGTCCAAATGTTGTTGTCTTTACAAGATATATCAATCATAGACCTTCCACCACTCTTTGCCCTCTCGCTTGTCAAGGGACTTTACCGCCAAGATTGGGGGATATTTGTCCGCCGATTGGTCACACATGCCGTTCGTAACGAGGTATGGAACTAAAGCTACAATTAGGTCAGAACCTATTGCAGATTTCCACATTGAGCCCTATACTCCAAGTCATATTAATACCAATTGCTCAGCATTTGATCAAGAAGATCACCTTGGCACAGATGAAGCCGATACTAAGGTTGGAAGTATCCCAGATTTGACTCTTGATGAATGGGCAAGCAAGGTGCATGCTTTTGATCCTTATCAAAAAGTAGAAGAATCTGAACTAGGGGCCTATTGTATACACGAAGAATGTCAACCTATTCCTAACATCACCAGGCCAAGCCACAAGGATGACAATGAGGTATGGCAACTGTTTTTTGATGGATCAAGGAGTAGACAAGGCGCAGGAGGTGGAGCCATGCTTATTTCACCTCAAGGAGTAAAGTATTATTCAGCTTTTAGATTTCAATTTGCATGTTCCAATAACACTGCTGAATATGAAGCCTTGGTGCAAGGGATGCATTGGGCAATAAAGAGAAAAATAAATAACTTGCAAGTGTTTGGGGACAGTGAGCTGATTGTAAATCAGGTCAAGGGACAGCATGCTGCCAAAAATGATCTACTCAGATGCTACAAGAACAGGGTGTGGGACCTCATGGAAGATTTTGAGGGTTTCGGCATCAAGGCCATTCCCAGAAAAGAGAATCAAGCTGCTGACAGGCTTGCAGCAGTAGGGGCAGCCTTTGACATTGTAGAAAACATTCAACAAGACAAGGTACAGCCAAACATCCACGTGATTGTGAGGCCTTCAGTGCCGGATAACGATGTCAATTGGCAAGTATTTGAGAATGACCAGCAAATCATCCACTTCTTGCAAGAAGAAGCTGAGTTCTCAGCTAAGAATCAAGAGAAGTCAAATGCAGAATATGGTGACCAGTGATACAAATTGAGAACAGACAAGCTCGCCCAAGGGACTTGTCACCTTGGAGTCCATTTTTAACCCCAATGATCAGTTTAGAAAGGAGAAAGCAAATATTCAGGTCAAGAGGGAAGATTCGGTATCCATCTTGGTAAAAGAGAACAAGCCATTGCAAATTGGAAAAATGACAACTGAGCAAGAGAGATATGAGTTCATACAGCTTTGTCAAGAATTCCCTGACGTATTTGCTTGGAGCTATGAAGACTTGAAGGGCTTCAATCCCAACTTAGCTCAGCATACCATCGAGTTGGATCCAAATACTAAGCCTCACAAAGTAAACAGAGACCACCAATCCACACATGGAGCCTCTCATGAGGAAAGAATTGGACAAGCTGATTGAGTCAAGCAATTATATTCCCAATCAAGCATTCTAGTTGGGTTGCCAACTTAGTTCCAGTAAAAGAAAAGTGGAGAGATCAGGCTATGTGTTGACTTCAGAGATTTGAATAGAGCCTCTCTCAAGGACCATTATCCACTCCCTTCCATGGAGCAAATATCGCAGGTCAGAATGGGTCGAAAGGTTTTCGCCGCTTGATGGATACTCAAAGCTTCAATCAAATTATGGTGAAGGAGGAAGACCAGCCAAGACAGCCTTCACAACCAAATGGGGCACATATGCCTACAAGAAGATGCCATTTGGACTGCCGAACGCCGAGCAACATTCCAAATGAGCTATGGATATGGCATTCAAAGGCTTGATCAACAAGATAGTACTCGATATACTTAGATGATATTACCGTCTTCTCAAAGAATGTCAGCAGACCATCTCTTTCACCTCGTGCAAGTGTTTCGAGGTGTAGAAAGTTTGGAGTGTCTTTAAATCCTAAGAAGTGCATCTTTCTTGCACATGAAGGGAAACTTCTTGGCCATATTGTCTCCAAGGAAGGATTAGCAATTGATCCGTAAAGGGTCAAGCCATAAGAGCTCGCCATCGCTAAGTTACAAAAAGGCTCTTCAAAGTTTCCTGGGAAGGATAAACTTTGTTCGGAGGTTTGTCCCAAATTTTGCAGCCCTTGTCAAGCCCATCACCAAAATGTTAAGAAAAAGCATGGCTTTCAAATGGACGGCACAGAAGGCAAGGAGAGAGTTTTGAAGCAATCAAAGAAGCCATCTCCTGTGCACCCACTCTCATCAACCCGACTTTTCCAAGGATTTCATCCTCTATGCATTTGGGGGTGATGACACTATTTCTCGCCATTTTGGTGCAACATGTAATAAAGATAATGATGAACAACCAATTGCCTTCTTTAGCCAAAGCCTAAATGACTCGTGAATTGAGGTACTCTTTTATTGAAAAACATGTGTCATAGTGAATCGTGAGCTTGAAGAAGTTCAAGCATTTAGTCTCAAACAACAAGGTCCAGCTTGCTGGTCTCACATGTCAAGGGTCAAGGACTTCCTCCTCAACAAGGATTTGAATGAGAAAAGGGCAGATGGATCACCCGTGTCATGGAGTATGACATTGAGATCAAGATCACCAAGCTGGTAAGAGGCAAAGGTTTGTGTGAGCAGCTCGCTTCCAAACAACTAAACAACCCCGTAAGATAAAGAAGACGCTGTCCCGCTATTACAAAATGATCAAAAACAGAAAATGATGATGTGTCCACTCCGTTGACTCGTAATATGATACATTTCCTACAGACGGGCATGTGCCCTCTAGAAATGAGCAAAGCAAGAAGAAGACACTTCAAAGTCATGGGCTATTCCATATACCATCATTGATGGAGTTTTGTTCAAGAAGGACGCCAATGGAGTGCCACCGAGATGCATTAACACAAAGTCGATTCAAAGGGTATTAAAGGAGTTTCATGATGGACCAGCTGGTGGCCATTTTGCACCAAGAGTGACAGCTCTGAAAATCATGAAGGCTGGTTATTATTGGCCTAAAGTCTTTAGTGATTGCTATGCATGGATCAAGAAATGTAAGAATTGTGCATTCTTCACAGGAAAAGAGAGACTTGCAGCCCTCCCATTACATCCAATCTCAATTGACCAGCCATTCATGCAATGGGGTTTGGACTTCATTGGAATCATCAATCCCAATTCGAGCCAAGGGCACAAATGGATTTTGACAGCCACAGACTACTTCACCAGATGGACAGAAGCAGTAGCACTCAAAGAGGCGAATGAGTCTAGCATCTTGGACTTTTATGAGGGGATAACTACCAGATTTGGTGTGCCTGCTACAATAGTCTCTGATAATGCATTGGCATTCATTGGATCTAAAGTTACTGAGTGGGCTGTCAAGAACGGGATCTACCTGAGCACTTCATCAAACTATTACCCTCAAGGTAATGGCCAGGCCGAGTCTACAAACAAAAACTTGCTGAGGATCATTAGGAGGACTCTTGATGAGAATCAGAAGGCTTGGCATACCAAACTGAAATCAGCCTTATGGGCTGATAGGATAACTCCCAAAAGATCCACAGTAACTCTCCATTTAGGCTTGTCTACTAAGAGAGGCAATCTTGCCCCCGTCACTTGAGTTGCCAACGCTGGAACTCATGAAACAAATGGAATTGCTAGAGTTTGGACCCATGGAGGTGAGGTATGCACTGATGGAGCTGCAAGAAATCGTAGATCGTGCATTCCAAGCAATGGAAAAGGATCAAAGCTTCATCAAGAAGACCTTTGATAGAAGGCCAAAGATAAATCTTTTCAAGAAGGAGATCTAGTATTGAAATGGGATGTGGACAGAGAAAACCAGAAGGCATTCAAAATTTGATGCCATTTGGAGTGGCCCATACATGGTCACAAAGTGCAAGAACAACAATGCTTTCCAATTGGCCTCATTGATGGTGAAGAACCGCAGATTCCAAAGAAATGGAATCTATCTCAAGCGTTGCTTCTAGAGGGAGGTTCACTACATCTCAAATACTAGATTAGATTTTCTTTCCTCCAAGTGCTTGTGCACATTGTTTTGCTGTAGGTTAGTTTTGTTTTCCCTAAGTGCTTTGGCACAGGTTTTGCTGCTCTCAAAGTTGTTTTCACCTCGAGTGTCACCGAGGGGAAGTCAGCAGATCGTGCTTGTTTCAGGTTAATGCTTAACTCCATGCCCAATGGATGGCTTCAGGCAACTGGCCTTTTCATCTAGCAGGTAGATGATCCCACTGAGTCGCCAAATTGTTATCCAAAATTCACCCCTGTGGTAAATTTGATAACATGCATCAGATGTCCAAATTCCAAGAAAATGACTCGATTCGAGCAAAATCAGTTTCTAGGGTCCCTTCAGAATCTTTCTAAACTCCCCAGTGCCAAGAGGAAGGAGCAAGCTTTGAGAAAGTGCGAAAAGTTGCAGAAAGGCAAATAGGATTGATCCAGGAAAAAGTGAAAAACTGGCTAAGTCCTTCTAGAGGGAGCAGTCGGGACAAGCGGGCCAGAAATACCCGAACCGGCCGAAAAGAGACAAGTCAGCCCAAAAGCAAATGGGACAAGCGGGCCAGAAATACCCGAACCGGCCGAAAAGAGACAAGTCAGCCCAAAAGCAAATGGGACAAGCGGGCCAGAAATACCCGAACCGGCCGAACCGGCCGAAAAGAGACAAGTCAGCCCAAAAGCAAATGGGACAAGCGGCTAGAATACCCAAACCGCCGAACCGGCCGAAATTGTCCCAAAAGGTCCAAAATCAAAATAGGACGTCCGGACAAAAAGACCCGAATACGCCAAGAAGCCAAGGAGCCGAAAGCCAATCAAAAGGTGCCACGTGTCCGCCAAATGAGGGACAAGGAAGCCCATTTTGGGCGGATCGAGGTTTTTGTCCTGGCAAAGATTGGGACATCCGGACGAATGGACGCTGGCACGCTGGAAGACCCAAAGCAGTTCCGAGAACCATTGAGAAATTGCCACGTGTCATCAAGGAAAAGCCGAAGGGTCAAAGGGCAAGATTTGAAGCGCTGGCCCGAGCCAATAGAAATTGGACACGTGTCCAATGGAGCATAGAAGTGCGGAGCTCGGGGAGGAGTTGGAAGGTTTGGCCAAATCTAAGCCAAAAGGGGTAAAAGTGAAGGAAGACCCGGCAGGTTCGTGAACCAACCAATGCATGCCACGTATCCCTAGTAGCGGGGCGTGGAAAAAGATGTGGAAAATATTCCAAGAGCACCAAAAGTCAAAATTCAAGAGACAGCCCGCCGAAAAGCAGAGGGGAGAGAATTATTCAGCGAATCAGAGCATGCCACGTGGTGTCCAAGTGGCAGTACGCGGGAAAGCTTTTCAAATCCATTATTGCCTGTTTTCTTCAAATCGTCGTATCTTTTGATCCAGAGCTCGGATTTGCATGTTCCTTATATCAACGGAAAGCTAGTGAAATCCTCTACATGATTCTGGGATCAATCTCGAGTTTTGGTGCAGTCTGAAGAGTGAAAATCAAGAAACACCTCTGGCGCGAATAACAAGCAGAGGTAATGCTTCAACAACCACTTTAATGCAGCAAACAACCCGCCGCTTCTGTTAGGCAAACCGCCGCTTCGCCAGAACCCGCCGCTTCTGCCATGATGGACGAATTAAATGCAACCTAGAGGTGGTTGGGGCAGATTTCGAATTCCTCTCTCTTTGCTCTCCCATTCTTCCTATAAATTGTAAGGAGGGGTTTCTTTCTAACGTTGGACATTTCTGTTTTGCGACCCCTCCCTTCTCTCCTGCTTGCAAGAGAATTCGTGGAGTTTTCAAACCTCCCATATAGACTGTAACACCATTTTTGCCTTCTGGCTATTGCAATGTATTGAATCGATCCTTGAGCAATATATATGTGTCTGTGGTTGCTTTTAAACCCTCTTACATATTTATTACTGTCATTCTTGATCTTTCATTGCATTTTTGCTATCTGTGCATGATGTTGTGTTATATCTACATGGTCTGTGTTTAATGTGGCAAAGCATATGTTCTTCATTCCTCGGTGCATCACCTCTATTAGCTTAGATTTAGTTTATGCATCTTCTTACCTTGTCTCCTTGGCATTAGATTAGATTTTGAGGAAACCTCTCGTGCATATTTCGTGTGCACTCGAACAGAGGAATAGGAACCAGCCTTTCTCTCGGAGATTCCTTTCTCACTCTTCAAGTCCCACACTTGGAGAAAGGATTCAATGTTATGATCACACTGGATATTAGTGATCAACCTAGAAATTCAACATCCAGGTGCATTTTGCATCAACGTAAGATCTTGATTCCCATTGTCTTTTCTTGATCCATACCTAACAACAATGCTTCATACTCTGAGTATTTTAGAACATTAATTTGAAGGAAAACAACTTTGGCGGGGCATGACATTGTCGAAGCTCCAGAGTCCAAAATGCAATTGCTCAATTCGTATCCATTAATAAGCAATCATACATAGAATGGCTCAATCCTTTCTAATGTAGCGGTGAATAAGTAGAAGGAGAAGGGCTTGCAACTACATTATTGGAAGGAGGAGTAATCTTCAGACTTGATAAGATACCCCGTGAAACATTATTTGTTGGAGGGTTGGGACCATTACTTTACACACATTTGACCAATCTATTTAGTTGATCAGGATATACCCTCAAATACTCAACTTCTGACATTTGGACCTTGGTATTTTTAATGTGATCGATGATGTAAAAATATTGATTTACTTCAGCCGGATGCGCATTGGCCCTCTGTTGTGAATTGAAAGAATTGGCATGCTTATCTTTGGGAGATAATGAAGAAGGTAGTGTACTACCTCTTTTTAGGATAGTAATCCTGGTGGCCCAGATCTTCTCTTTCTCTTCTTTGGCCACTTGTGGATGCTTTAGCATTTTGGCGTGTCTAGGACCTTGTGAACACCACAAATGTGTGACCATTAGAATCTTCAAAAGATTCATAATAGCCCTTGTCAGATTTGTAGTCTAGGTAACCAATATTGGAGTCACCAGTGGGATCTACAAAGTCCTCATCATCAAATGATTCATCAATGCCTAGATCTTCTTCATTAGTTTCCAAGTTATTCCTTGGAGCAGCTTCAATTTCCAACCATTGTGGTGTAGTAGCAAGTCTATTTCAATTTTGATTTTGACCATTAAAGGTCCGGGTAGGAGCTATTCTTGAAGGGGTCGCATTTCCTACTTGAGATATCTACTTCTTGATTTGTAGCATATCATTAGCCAACCTTTGCAACAAAGGATCTGAAGTACTTGAAGAAGCTCCATCACCTTTGTGGGATGATTATTTGATTTTTCCATCCATGATCAATTCATCTTCTACTATGTACCTTGGGATATGATAATATAATATATATGGGTTGATGGAGATGCCAACATGTGGCACACATCCCCTTAGTTATATGTATGGGTTTACATGGGATATAATATTATAGTGTATATGGGTTGATGGAGATGCTGACATGTGGCACACATCCCCTTAGTTAGTTATATGGGCTCACATAGGAATTAATTATATTGGGTAATGGGTTGGCCTACATTGGGATTAGGTGTTACCCATCCTATTTAAAGGATGTGAGTATCATTATGAGCATGTCAAGGTAGGTATGAGTTGATTCTTCTACTTGGTAGAGGTATATTGGAGGTATCCCCCTCGAAGTGGATTCCCATCTTGGGAGATGGTGGAGTTATTCCTTCCTTAAGGAGAATTGTTGGTGTTGCCCTACCTTAAGGGTATTATTATACATATATTGATTATTTGGGCATCTTACCCCCATATCTCTTGTGTTGCATTATCTTCTAAAGATTATTCATTTATTATATGCAAAGTTCTTATCAAGTGGCACACATCCCCTTAGTTATATGTATGGGTTCACATAGGATATAATATTATAATGTATATGGGTTGATGGAGATGCCAACATGTGGCACACATCCCTTAGTTAGTTATATGGGCTCACATAAGAATTAATTATATTGGGTAATGGGTCGGCCTACATTGGGATTAGGTGTTACCCATTCTATTTAAAGGATGTGAGTATCATTATGAGGGGCGGTATGTATGAGTTGATTCTTCTACTTGGTAGAGGTATATTGGAGGTGTCCCCCTCGAAGTGGATTCCCATCTTGGGATATTATGGAGTTACTCCTTCCTTAAGGAGCAATTGTATGGTGTTGCCCTACCTTAAGGGTATTATTCTCGCATATTTGGGCATCTTGGCCCACCCATATCTCTTGTGTTGTGTTATCTTCTGCAATTTATTGATTTATTATATGCAAGGTTCATATCATCTTCAACCTCCACAACAACATTTTTATTTCAATTAGATTCACAGTCTTGCCCTTCACAATTGATATCCAACTTCGACAACACAGAGCATTTATAAAAAATGTCTTTTGATTTTCATTGCTCAATGCGGCTAAAGTGGGAATTTTATATAAAATCCTTTAGAACCTTACAATAAATTCCCACATATTCTCACTTGGCTCCTTCTTTAATTATGTTAGTTGAGTAATCAATGTGCTAGCATCTTCTGCAGGCTTGAATATTTTCAAAAATTACTCACGCATAGTGGCCTAGTTGGTTATGGTGCTAGGAGCTAACCGATAGAACCATTCACTAGCCAAGTCATGTAGATTCTCAATGAAGAGTCTGACCGAGACATATTCATGCTCCACTACAAGCACACCACAAGATATGAATAATGTTGCCAAATGATCATCAAGATTTTTCTTTCCATCTCCAAAGAATTTTGGAAAATTCTTTCTGGATCCTTTAGGCAGATCATGCATAGGCGGAGTCAAGTTTAGTGGCCCAAAAGCTACTCCCCATGGGACAGGTACTATCTGGTTCTGATTTTGATTTTGGTTCTACATGATGAGTGGGGCACATCTTCTCCTTGTGTATACTTGGTGAATAATTCTAGCCACCAGATTACACTGAAGATGATCCGGATCTGGATGAGTGTGCACTCTCCTTCCTGCTGAGAGACTAGATTTGTGGCTTATAACTTGAGGAGGATGATTAAAATTGAATTGCTTCTGTAATATGGAGAAATGATCAGTCCTTCCTTGTGCCTTCACAGATTGGGTAAATGGACATTTAGCTAGGTTGAGAGTTGTATGGAAAACACTTTGATCTTCAAAAGATAAGATTTGATCTGCAAAGCTAGTTGTTCTCCAACGGAGTCGCCAAAAACTGTTGGCTAGATTTTTTGCATGGCTAAAAACCTAGGCGAGTCTTGAGATAAATCTCCCTCATTTACCAAAGTGAGGTACCTATGTAAGATTTGTCGATAAAATATGCTAGTATCTATTTAGAGGTTTTACTTTAAGCATACAACTCATGAACCATAGTTGTATAGTTTTGCAGCAAGTAAGCAGCTGTTAAAGAAAGGAAATATCTAAAGAAGAAGGAAATAATAAAAACACAGAGAAGAAATAGGAAGATGTGCAACCCAATCAATAGATTACAGAGTTGATTGCATGCACATAGACAGGACCAATAGATATTAACACACAAAAATTATAAGCAAAGGCAGCTTTCAGATCTAGATCTAAAATAACACAAAGTTTATAAGTAGATCTGAGATAAAAAACTAGAAGCAAAATGCACCGTGACACAAAGTTCTTCGAAATCTGCTCCTTTGTATTCCTTTGCTTCAAATAGCTATCAGGGGTTTTAGCACAAAGTCTAGAACACAAGAATGTTGCTTACAAATTTTGATCATTAACCCAAAGGTTCTTCTTCTACTTATATAATGTAGAAGGTAAAATAAAAATGGAAAACTGAAATGAACTGGAACATAAACAAGAAGTAAAGATAACATTTGGTAATCATCCTCCTCTAATTTCTCTTCAAGTGACATCCATCTGGATCCATACTCAAACTTATACACATTTTTCACTTAACTAAAAGAGTCGTTCCACAAAACTTAAAGTAATGGTTTTAAAACTAATAACTTTAAAGTTTTAAAATTACATCTGGGAACGTGGAAAATAGAAGAAGAAAGAGTAGAAGAAGAAAGACAATCCAACCAGTAACATCTACATCTTCTTTTTGTTTTGATATCTTGAATATACTTTTGAACATGTAATTTAGCATCTTCCCATCTTTCTTAGCCACAGTGATAGCAAGCCTTTATTCAATACCCGATGCACGCTTCCACATCTTTTAAGCTAGGCCCAAACTTCTCAATATCCGATGCAGTGTCACCACTTATTGATGGAATTCATTGTGAAAGGCCTAACTAATCCATCAATTCTACCTTGCACCATCGAAGAGATCCTTCCAGGAATTAGGCACTTTGTTAGGAATGGTCCTTTTGTATGAAGAAATGTTCTGACCACTTCCTCTTTAGTGAAAGCAATGATATTTTCTAGTAAAGATGATGCCATACTCTCTAGTGCTTGCATCCTTTTCAAAGCATAATTCTGTAGATTTCCAAATTCTTGAATTATAGCAAGCCTTCATTCAATACCCGATGCACACTTCCATATCTTCCAAGCTAGGCTTGAAATTCTCAATATCCGATTGCAGTGCCACTAGCTTATTGATGGAATTCATTGTGAAAGGCCTAACTGCTCCATCAATTCTCCTTTGCACCATCGAAGAGATCATTCTAGGGAATTAGGCACTTTGCTAGGAATGGTCCTTTTGTATGAAGAAATGTTCCCACCAATTCCTCATTAGTGAAAGAAATGAAATTTTCTCGTAAAGATGATGCCATACTCTCTAGTGTCTCGCATCCTTTTTAGCATAATTCTCGTAGATTTCCAAATTCCTAAATTATAGCAAGCCTTTATTCAATACCACGATACACACTTCCACATCTTCCAAGCTAGGCCCGAACTTCTCAATATCCGATCACAAAGATCACCACTTATTAATGGAATTCATTGTGAAAGGCCTAATCTGCTCCATCAATTATCCCTTGCACCATCGAAGAAGAGATACTTCCAGGAATTAGACACTTTGCTAGGAATGGTTCTTTTGTATGAAGAAATGTTCCCGACCACTTCCTCATTAGTGAAAGCAATGACATTTTCTCGGTAAATATGATGCCATACTCTCTAGTGCTTGCATCCTTTTCAGCATAATTCTATAGATTTCTAAATTCTTGAATTATAGCAAGCCTTCATTTAATACCTCGATGCACACTTCCACATCTTTTAAGCTAGGCCCAAAATTCTCAATATCTGACTGCAGTGCCACTAGCTTATTGATGGAATTCATTGTGAAAGGCCTAACTGCTCCATCAATTCTCCCTTGTACCATCAGAAGAGGTCCTTCTAGGAATTAGGAACTTTGCTAGGAATGGTCCTCTTTATGAAGAAATGTTCCTGACCACTTCCTCATTTGTGAAAGTAATGACATTGTCTAGTAAAGATGATGCCATACTCTCTAGTGCCTGCATCCTTTTCAGCATAATTCTCTAGATTTCTAAATTCTTGAATTCTAGCAAGCCTTCATTCAATACCACGATGCACACTTCCACATCTTCCAAGCTGGACCTAAACTTCTCAATATCTCGACTATAGTGCCACCAGCTTATTGATGGAATTCATTGTGAAAGGCCTAAGCTGCTCCATCAATTCTCCTTGAACCATCGGAAGAGATACTTCCAAGGAATTAGGGACTTTGTTAGGAATGATCCTTTTGTATGAAGAAATGTTCTGACCACTTCCTCATTAGTGAAATCAATGACATTGTTTGGTAAAGATGATGCCATACTCTCTAGTGTCTGCATCCTTTTTAGCATAATTCTATAGATCTCCAAATGGAAAGATACTGCAGACTCAAGATACTTCCCCTTCTCAAGTTATCCATCGGGCACAATTCGTTCCACAATCAACACCTCTCTCGGTAGCTTATTTATTTTGACCAAAGTACTTAGGTTACCCTCAGCAACTATGTTCATATCTATCATGCTTATCACCAGTTGCTTTAGCTGATCTGATGCATCCTTCATAACCTTTAGATAGGATGGCACCTCTCCAAGTTGTACAAAATCCGGTGAAATATTAGAATCTTTCATTTATCGATAGCTTTAACACAGTTACTTGCATCTTCCACCTCCTGCATTAGATGATCATTCACCTACTTTTGTGTAAAAATTGGCTGAGTGGAAGATTTGGCAACCTTGGCAATAATCTCACACAACTGAGATACATGTTTATGTAGTTCAAATTTCTCCACCTTTTCTCTGTCAAGCCTAAGGAAAAAAACATCTATCAATGTCTATGTATCTTTCTTTAATCCTTCCGTGGTGGCTTGACCTATGGGTACTCTACTCACTATTATATCTTCTGATGTGAGATCATCCTTCTTATTCCCTTTTGTTGGAACTAACATCTCGAAAAACTTCTGCCCCGACTCCTTAATGACCAACCTTGAAGTTACCTTAGAAACTTTAGGTTTTATGTATTTTCTGCCTAGATTCGGGAGCATCTACAAGTCGTGTTCCTCCAAGTTGATTTCTTCTCTAGCCTTTGGAACCAACTCTTTGCTAACTATTCATTCGATAAATTACTTCTCGAGAGAATGAGAATTTTCCAAGTGTACCACCATCTCATGCTCGATTACTCTTCATCTAAAATCACATGTTGTGGCTACCGTCCTCTAAATTGTCAAAAGATAAAGCTCTCTCAAATTCTATCATTTGCAACTTCATCATTTCTTTAGGAAGAGGTGCTAAACGAGTGATTGAGGAGAAAAGATTAATGTTTTCATATTCAACGGAGGAATGGCATTATCTTGTTGAGGTGCAATAGTCGGTGAAGTACTTGATGCTGGAGAAGTTGGAACTAACACCATAGCAGTAGAAGTGATCTTATCCTTCAAATGAGACCTTTTGTGCACTTTAATCTTTTCAGGCCTTATGTTGCTCTCTCCTTCATGCTTCCTTTTGAGGGAATCTCTTGTGCTGAGGTTTCTTGTGACCTAATTCATCAATGATTCATCAAGGCAATATCCCTTCGTCAGCAACTAGTTTGAAGTATTGACCAGAATGGTGGTAGACCTTTCCTCGATCATATGGCAGCCACCTATGCTCTCCTAAAGTATAGATCTATCTCCTCCCATCCAATGGTATGCGTCAAATAACACGGGCCTATCTTATTTAAGATCCGTAGGTATCCATTCTAATCCAAAGTCAAACACTTACCGCACTGATAACCTGCTGAAATCTTTCTTTCTAACTTTGTACTCGCTTATGCACTTCATCCATAAATCTTCCAAAGAAGGCACATGCATGTACTCCTGGGAAATATCTTCCTTACCACTCCAAATGGATCGAAGTTCAGCCATGCTAGCAAGAACTCTTACTCATACTCAGAGAACATCTCTGCTTCAATTCCTTGGGCTTTATGAATAACTTAGCACTGTAATAGCCCACTACGATTAGGAAGAAGCCCGTAGACTTTGGTTGTTTCTCTGCCCGTAGGTCATGCATCTCCACGAGTTGTCTACTCAGTTCCATGATGACCAATCTATCACTTGGATATCTGGGCAACTTAACTAGTTCTTCTGAAAATCTGGTGACCCTAAGGTATGTAAAGTCCGCAAACTAGATGAAGATACTACCAATCTTGGAAACAACTTTCCAAGCTTCGTTCTTATCCTATTGGCCTTTAGATATTCATCCATCTTGAAAATGAATCAGTAGAAGAATCCAACCTTGACCACCTTGTAGTATTTATCGCATGCGGCACAAAGAAGTTTGTGAATAGCACTCAAAAATATTGTCCTTGGAAAGCACACCAAGTCTATCGAACTTGGAGAAGACACCTTGTGAAGCTACTGCATATACCAAATATGAAGTCATTTTGAAGTTGTAAGTACGCTTCACATTCCGGAGCTGCTCACCGATGTTATCACTAATGATTTCTAACCAATTGATTATTGAATCTACTTTGTTGATTTCAATGGTCCCGATTTAAACATATATCCATGTGTGGAAGTTGTGAGCGTTAGCTTCGCCATTTATCCTGCATAACAATTTGGTAATGTCATCCACCTCTTGTACCAGATTGGATCATGGAAGAGTTCTCGGGAACTTGGATGGAGATTTGGGCTTCTTCATGTATCTGTTGTTCATTATGCCCACATAGTCAACTTTATGCTTTTCCCATCTGTTGTCGGCATCCTATATGCTAATAGTAGTCACCACATATCATGCCAAAATCTTCAGACAATAATTGATGAACTGTGCATCCATTCGATTATTGTCTTCCCCGTAGCATCTTAGACTGATCTAGATAATGGGTGGTAAGACCTAGCACACTCCATGATGAATTCTAGCAACTGGGTTGTGAATGGAAATTTTGTAGCTCGAATGATTCCACTGCTTTTGACCACACAATTGAGAGAAGTCTTTCCACTCTGATCTCAATCAATTCGAGAAAAGAGGTTCTAGACATAGATCTATATCTTTGATGTTACTAAACCTAGAAGTAATGCATGGCTCTGCCGAGCTTTCTTTTTCAGCCTGCTTTGCCATGGCCGTATCTATCTTTATCTCGAGCAATTCTTTTTCTGTTTATTCAGCTAGAATTCTTTACAACCGGTGCAGATCTGTGGATTTCTTCAGATTTAGAGGATATGTTCAATGTATTGGACATTAACTTAAGCACCCTTTCTCTTATAAAAGCACATGTAATGAATTCCTGTAATTAATTCAAACAAATATGGCAACCAGAACATAAACACTTGATTTTAATTATAAAAATCTGCATATATCAAGTCTGTTGCCCCAAAATTTGATGTTTTGTTTGCATGTAAAGCAAGAATGAACTTTATCAACTTCACCTGAGCACCTATACCACTATGTAGACAATTAATCAAACTTAATTCAAGCTCCTTCAAATGTAAGCACCAAACTTTGAAGCTTTTCAGCGATTCTGACACTTTCTTCTCAGTGCAAAATTTCTCCTTAATTGGGTGCCAAATTTGCCAGGCTGCACTTCCTTGCTAAATAATTAATTAATTCATCATTATGGCATCCCTTTCTTATATAACATTCACCATTCTATAATTAATAATTGTCTCTCCTATTCTTGGTAGTTAATTAATTAATTAACATGCTTTTCTCTTCAATTTGGGCGCCTATTTTGTGCATGCTCATGGCTGCCATTAAATAAATTAAATTAATTTAATTTTAGCTCTCTACTTCTAGTCCACTTTGACTTCACAATGTGCTTTGACCTCATCCACTAAAAATAGGAATTAATTACATCAATTAATACTTTAAAAAGTATTATTCCTCCTCAATATGGGTCACACTTTTTGACATGAAGGGGGCTGCATTAAATAAATTATATTTATTTAATTTTAGAATTCTATTTCTAAATTCCCTTATCCTCTTCTTCTTTGTTGACTTTTCCCCATGCTTGGGTGCCAAATTTGGAAAAGAATTTAATTAATGAATGCAATTAAAGTTGCCCCTCTATTCCAAAAGGGGTCACACTTTTTGACATAGCCCATTTCTATTTTTAAAAGCCAATTTTCAATGGGATTATTTACCTTGCACCGCAGCTCCAAAAATCCCATGATCCACTTAAGTTGTTTGACTTTCATAATGGGATTATTTACCCTGCAAGGCAGGTAAGAAAATCCCATCAATGCCTTAAGTGATTTTCTTTTTTCATAATGGGAATTTTCACCTGCAAAGTAGGTAAGAAATTCCCTTTGCCGCCTCTAATTTTCCTATTGTGACATAAGTGGTGTTTCTACCATGGGAAAAAGTACCCTGCTAGGTAGGTACAAAATTCCCACCTGTCTGCTACTATCAAAAATCCCATTGTAGCTTAAAACCTTCTTTTTCCAAAAATGGGACCTACCCAGAAGAAGCTTTTTCGTGCATGACTTTGTCTTTTCAGAGAGAACTAGAACTCCTGTGAAAAATTTCTTCTGGCATAACATCCATAGCTGATCTCCAGATACTCCACGTAAGAAATCAGATTAAACTAGCAAAGGAATTGACCTAGATAAATTTCACAGAAAACAAAATGGGAAAACAACAAAAATGTAAAAGATTGCCGAAAGTCACGAGATAAAGCCCAAGATTCATTCCTGGTTAAAACCCTACTTGTATATGGGAATATTGACATGTAAGAACACAATAGGGTTAAACTGGAGCACAATTTACCTCAAACAGGACTCAAAATAATTAAATACAAATTTCCATGAAAACCCCAACAAAAGAATATAACGATTTTGGGCATCTAGGCATTTAGCAAAATTGTCTAATATGACTCTATGGGAATATCTTGACACAATACTGATAATTTTCTCGCAATAAAAACACAAAATGACCCATTATTTTAAAAGTACAAATTTTTTTACATAGGGTAGTCCCGCATTTTAGGGTGAAATGCGGGGGACACCATTAACTCAACGCTGTTATGATACACTTTTCGCAAAGCTATAAAGGGATTTGTGTCGGATAAAATATGGAGTGAGCTCAAACAAGCCATTCAATGTAAGTTGATTATAGCTTAAACAAACTATGATGGATTTGTATGTAGTTTAGCTTAAGTAAGCTATACAAATGATGATATACAAAGTGAGTTCAAATAATTGACTAGGTATGAGTTGGATATAGCTCAAATAAGCTATGAGGAATTTTGTTTTGTGTTGGGAGCTTAAACAAGATTGGAAAAAGAGTGGTTTCAAAAAAGTCACTCAATATGGGTTTTGATATAGCTTAAAATGAGCTATGATGATTTTGTTTGCTTCACTAATGATTCATCAATGTAAGATTTATCATTACTTCGATTCAATTCTTTTTTTTATTTGATGTCGGGATAATTTGGAAATGTGTTTTTGGAACACTTAAGGACTTTTAAATTTTCAACAACTTATTTGTATCATCCAATTTTTATGATAAGAATGATGCTAAAATAACTTGTTTACAAATAACAAGTATTCATGTTCATTTGATTGTTTTGGCTCAAGAAGGCAGATCCATTGGGAATAATCATTGTTTTATACAACATGCAGTATGTTGTGAAATGGGAGGATGCAGGCTCTTATCACTCCAAAAAGACTCACCAATTCTTACTTACCTACTTTGGAGTGAATCACCATGTCCAAGGAAGGATTTTTGAAAAGGCAGAAGGTGATGGGGGATGGAAGTGTGTATGGTGTCCTTATTACTCCCAGATATCTAGAGGGACAATTCCAAGGTTTCGTTGTTTTAGCTATATTTGGTGATACTCACGATTCCCACACGACAACATCACCCATAAGTGGGGACTAGAGGTGAGGTATATACTAAACACTTTGTGATGAGACTATGTCTCAAAGATAAATGAAAATGTGAATGTTGGTGGTGTATGGTGGTAAAGTATACGTCATCGGTTTAGTGTAGGTGGTGATGAAATCTACTTATGCTACGTGCAAAAACAAATGATGATGTGATTAACAATAGATTTATTTCCAATTTGAAATAAAATCACTAGCATAAAATGATAGTGTACTGAGCGTGCTAAAAACATTTTTTCAGAATTTTTTTTTTGATTGTGGTAATTTTGTGAGAAGGTTTAAATTTTTGTGTTTGTGTTTTTGAAAAATTCCAACTACACTGTCTCTGCGGAAAATATATTAGTAGTTGTCCTGAAATGAAATGAAAATGATCATGGTTGTTTTTGAATTTCCGAGATCACTTGAAAGCACAAGAGAAGAGCATACATAGCCAACAATCGACAAATATTAATAATGTGAAGAAACAATTAATGATCTAGACAATAGTTAGAGAAAGAAAATAATAAGGAAATGGATCTTGTAGATAATGGTAGCAATTTAAAATGATAAAATTTCAAATGATATGGTCCTACACAAAAGAGGTTATTAGTTTTCCAAGGAAAATAAAGGGAAAATGATAAAGGAAAACATCGTCATGTTTATGATTCTCAAGGTCACTTGTAAAAAGTGCGAGAGGAGCATATACGCGAAGCATTACGATTAGCTTCACAAAAAAATAAAATAAATAAAAAGACAGCAAGATTCACCAAAAATCATTAAACAATAGTGCAAGGTTCTTAGGCAATGACAAAATGATTAAAAAGTGACACCAAGGTGTTTCAAACATCCATGGACCACCGAATCCGTACATCAGCACAATTGACAAAATGTCGGGAAAAACTAAGCGAAAGGGATTTGGGTTGCGTATATATGTTTCGATTAGGAACTCTTTGACAACGTAGGAATTTGGTCAAATTTTTGAAGAGTCTTCCTACAAAATCAAATAATACAATTAATTTACATGGACAACATAATAAGAAAAAAATGATTTAAAGGTCCTAATTTTTATGTTTTGTTGATATTACCCTAATTGAAGTTAATTACGCTACTAAATTAATTTAGTGATAAAAAGGGTTATTTTCAAGTTAAAATAAATTGATTGATTGATTGAGGTAATGTAAAGAATATACTAAAGAACAAAATTAAACTAATCCAACATAAAGTAAAAAAATTCTAGCCTAAATTGTAAGAAAGAAATTTTAAAATGTGAACCCTAATTTGTCAAATTTATAATATGAACATAAAAATGAACAACTTAAGCCTACTATGTTGTGAGTGGGGGATTTTGTGGTTGTATTTGTGGTGATGATGGCTTGGGTGGGGTGAGCTCGGGTGAGCGGGATCAGCGTTGGGATATGAGGGTGGAGGTTGATGTTGGAAGATTTAGGTGGGATGAGCTCGTAGTCATGTGGGGAAGCCTAGATGATAGATCGAGTGGGTCTTCATTTGGGGAGTCGGGATTTGGATGTGGAGGAGAGTTCGGCTTCGATTGATTTAGTGTATCAAGGGAGATTGGGAGGTAACTATTAGGTCAAGTGGATCATGGATGGATTGGCGGTGTGTGGATAAGATATCGGGTGATGTCTAAGGATGTGGGACGCGAGGATCGGGGAGTTAGGGATATATAGTAAGGGCTTGCGGTTGCAGGGATTATAGGGACATGGGAGTTGTTGAGAGAGAGCTTGGCCGAGTGGCCAAAGGCGAGGGACAAGGGTGTAGGGTAGTTAGGTGGGGTGATCTAGGTCTCGTCGGGAGTCGAGGGATGGGCTGAGCCATGGGAAGGGGGCACTCGCCAGTAGGTTAGAGGTTAAGTTTGAGTCGGTTGGATTGGGGTATTTTTCCAATGGCCATGGGATTTAGGTTAAGGGGTCATGAGGGGTGAGGGGATAGGTCTGTCGGCTTGGCCAAGCCGGCTAAGATGGTAGGAGGAAAAGGGAAAAAAGGGGGTTAGGTAGTTTAGGATAGGTTTTTAATTTAATTTTTCTTTTTATTTGATAATAATGATTTATTTTGCATGTTTATACAAAGTTCAACAATAAAACTAGAAAATATATTAACATAAAACTAGGAAATTGAAAAACAAAACCTCTTGCCCAAGATAGATATAAATTACAAAATCTGATTTTTACCTAAGTAACACACCAAACTGAATGGAGACAATGCAAAAACAATTTTTTTGCTCTAATATTCCCTAAATAAAAAATAGTTATAATGCAAATCAAGACAAACTAAAACCCTTACAACCTGCAACTAAGTTAGAAATCAAAATCCAGTGTTCGTAAAAATATCATAAGAAATAGTGACTATAAATCAAGTTTTTTTAATTTTTAGACTGTGGATATCTGCATGGTTAGAGAAATTGAAAACAAAAATTTAGTTGTCAACTTTAATTTTTGGGTATCCGATACCTGCACAAGATAGAATAACGTGATGAGAAAAAGAACAACAAGAAAAAAAAAAAAATATGCAAATATCAATGGATCTTAAAATAGTTGCACAAATGAGGTTATTTAATTCATACGACAAAAATAAATGCTAGAAAAATGAATACCATCGAAGAGGTTCAAGACGTGGTAAGAAAAGTATTCATCGCTATCAAAACCTGCAAAGACACCATAAAACACCATAGAGCAATAATATCTCCCACAATGTAAATGTTATCCAAATAATACCATATGAAATAGAGAATGAAACTATAACAACAAATAATAGTAGGAAAATGATGGATAAAGTAATGAGTTGCATGAGACAAAAATAATAAGTCATGGGTAAGTCCCATTGAGCGTGCTGAGAATGTGATCTAGGAAAATGCACTGATAACAAGAAAGTAACTAACTAACTAGATACCTTCTCCTTTTTTATTCCTTAGCAAACCTCGGAATGGGTGAACATAATGTGGATGGGCCCAGATTGCTTGAAATGTAGGTGCTTCCTTCAAACAGAGCAAGACCTTCACTACACAACAATATCAACTCAAACTTTACACCAATGGACAAAGGGATAATGGATTTGGGATGATCAAAATGGGGCTATTTAGGCATTAGGATGAGGTGGAGGGATGTTCTATGCTAAAAGTATGCAAGAACTCTGACAGGATATTCAATCTTATTCTGAAAGAGGGGGCAAGGCTCTATTTATAGCCTAAAAGTGGGATTAATTCAAGGGTTTTGGGTAATCACGATTTGGAAAAGTAAACATGATTAGGTGAGTGGGAGACATGAGGAATGGTCTAGAATTAAACTTGAATATTTAATTAACAAGTGGGGGGACATGGAGAATATTTGGAATGTGAGGAAGACTGGGTTGAAATGGATTATTTAATCAATTAAAATTGATTAACTCAATGTGTATTTTGGGGGAAATGGAATGGTGAAATAAATAGATTTAGGATAGGTGTTAAATTGGGGTGTCTACAACTTGATATGGGAGATTGAACCTCATTAGAGAGTTATTTGTATTAAGAATGAAGGTAATTATTGTCTATACTAATCCATTTTAAGGCACTTTACAGTTGATTTTAGTGTTATGGTTTAATACCTTATTTTAGAGCATGAGGGTAGAATGATTTATGCAACACAGTCAATATCATATCTATATGAAGACAAGTGAATGAGAATATTGTAATTGCATATATATTCCCTTATGGAGATCTTACAGAGGAGATGAAGAGTAAGGATTCAATTAGGAACCTTGGAAGTATATATGTCACCTTGTTCTAAGCATCTTTTTAGAAATTATGCACCGTGAAATGTGTCTACAAAAATATTGAAGGGTTATCCACAATCTTTATGCATGTAGATAGTTTTGAAAAGTTTTTATGGTCTTCATTGATCTTGTAGAGTTAAATATGGAAGAATAATAAGAAATAAACTTTTAAAAATTACCTCTCGTGCATTCATAGAGGGTAGAACCCAAACTAGGGTTTTACAAGGGGAAAATATTAGAACTTGAATTTTCACCGATCAAAATTACTGAAATTTTGGAGAAATCTTTATGAGGTAGTTGACAAGGTGTTGGAGAAATAATTAAGGTGAAATATCTACTCCCCTTCGAGATACTCATCACAGTTTCCTTGTGTGAACATGAGAAATCCTATAAGGAATGACTGTGATAAGGATATACGGTTATTATAATCTTGAGTAACACTCCTTATCAAAAGAGAATATATATGATTAATTTGTGAGTATTAAATTATTGTGAAATTTCTATTTTGACTTTAAAATCTACTCATGGACATGTAACTATGCATCGAGAACCGAGCATGGAAATGACAGTGGAAGCAGGCTCAAAAAGGGGAAAATAGGTATGAAAAGAGGTACTAATGTTCTTAATTAATTTTCTTCTAAACTAGAGCTAGCTTCCAAATTTTTAGGACAATGAGTCCTTAAGAAGATTATATGAACAATAACCAGAGGAATTAAGACAAGGTCAATGATTAAGTAAGCGACACGGTGAGTGCATCCTTAACAAGTTTAAGCCATAACTAATGAGGGTTCACTGATACAAATTATTAAGAGGGTGAAAGATATGTTTTATCCTTAATGAGATAACCTAGTGGATCATAATGTGATTGTATCATTCATGAGGGAATGTTTAAAAAGGTCATAACTCAATATTTAAGAGGGGTCATGGAGCCTAGTAGATCTCTAAATAAGCAATAATAATGTCCTAGAACCAACAAATAGTGAGCTTGGAAAAATACTTTGTCTTTGGATAGTATAGAGGATTGGAGGAACAAGTGAAAGAAGAGTAACTTGGAAAGAAGCTTAGAACCTTGTGTAGAGTAAATTTTGAAAGTAAAGGAGTTTTATAAAGAGGATAAGTAGAATTAAAAATCAGCCAATGAAATTGGAATAGGATCTCAAAGAAGTATATGATAATTTATTATAATCTTCCAAGTGGAAATTATTCCATTTCTTACATTACAAGTCAAGTTTAAGCACATTAAAAACTTGTGTGAACCTCCTAATGCAGAGTGAAGGAAAGGTGAAGTGGGTAACCATCTTGATAAATGAATAGTTGAATTTTTTTAGGCTTTTGAATGCATCAGAATTCAAGATGATAGGAAAAGAACTAGTGGTGGGGCTTTCTTCTTAGGATATTTCCTAGTTTCATGGTCAAGAAATAAGTAAGGGTCAGTAGCTTTATCCACTTGTGAAGATGAGTATATTGCAGTTGTTTCATGTTGTACTCAAGTGCTTTGGATGAAACAAACCCTTAATGACTACAAGGTAGAGTATGATAGTCCCATTCCTATTTTTTGTGATAACAAAAGTGCAATAAGTGTGTTAAAAAACCCTATCATGCATTCAAGGACCAAACACATTCCTATCAAGTATCATTTTCTAAGAGAGCAAGTGAATGAACAAAGTGTCAAGCTTTAATATGTATCAACTAAGTATTTAATTACTGATATCGTGACAAAGTGAATACCAAAGGAATATTTTGAACATCTTAGGTAGAAATTGGGTGTGATTCTTGTTAGAATAACAATGGAATGAGAGGGGGTGAATCAGTCCTTCAAAAATTTAATCAATTGTATTTATCTTGAATAAACCATTAACCATTAAAAAATGCATTAATATGAGCTTAAAAATATGAAACCATCATCCACATAAACATAATGAAGAGAGATTACACAAGAACACACAAGATTTAAGTGAGAAAAATTCAAGGAAAGAAAACTCACTGAAACTTTTGATTATATTAATCAAACCAAAATAATTACATGAATATGACACATCACACAAAATGTTTCTAGTTGGGCACCAACCCCATGAGGATCCCCGAACCCTATTTAGCAAGGCACCAACCCTACAAGGATGCTACAACCCCTAAGTTATTCAAGCACTAACTACGCCACCTAGAAATGGATGATCATTGATGATATGTTGCTCACACAACTGATAATGATCCAAGTTCATCTCTAAACACACCAAACCCTCATCATATATATATATATATATATATATATATATATATATATATATATATATATATCTACTTCTCAACTCTTCTCAAACATTCACACACTCTCTTAGCTATTTCTTGACTCCCTTAAACCACTTTCACTCTCTCTCTTAGCTTGCACTTTTTCACTATCTAACAACTAGGTCAAATGAACAAATACATTCACTTAAATATAAGAATATTCTCCTAAAATATGATAGGTATGCCATGAACACTAAGTTATATCATACCAACATAAAATTAAATATACATACTCATTTAAAATCCTAACATATACCCATGTAGGTCATAAATGCACTAAGACTCATGACAAACCAAACTAGGCCTAAAACAAACTATTCTCCTTCACCGAGCACTTCAAAACCTCCAAGGAATTAATCCATATTTTTCATGCCTAAAAAGGATCCATATATGTCAAAACATTCCTCAAAATATCCTTTTCAAGCTTGGGGTCATCTGCAACATCCATCTCCTTCATAACACCATCAAGTAGGATTGTTTCCTACTCAAACTAGGCACCTCCAAGAACCAGTCTCCAACAATGAAGTCCAAGATCATACCAAAACAACTAAACCATGGAATGTAACCACTCAATGGAAATATAATGACCTAAATAACATCACCAATCATGTTATACCTCTTGAATAAACATACAAATCCCATAGAACAACTTCTCCTCTCAAGCAACACATACTGCCTAGAAACCAATTTTCTAATCTTGACATTATTACACCCTTTATAACACTTTAAGGTTTCAAATTTCATGTAATAGGTTAAAATTTCATCCCTCTTCACTCTCAAATGGATATCCATCATTGGATAATCCAAGATATTTATCTTTCATATCAATCTTCAAACCAAAGCAATGTTGTCCTAAACCATTCAAACTAGGTCAACTTGTGACCTTATTCTTTCCACCAAAACTAACTTTAAGATAAAATAAAAATCATGAAACACATCTTACAAAATATGAAAAAATAATCCAAGGTTATCAATCATCATCACCAAGGCCATAAGTTCTCAATCACCACCATTCACCATGACCACTTTGAAACTATCCTTTTAGCCCAAAAACTAGTCAACTATTTTGACCTATGCACATCATAAAATGGAATCACCAATATCTGAAATCACTAAAAATCATGTAAAATATATTTTAAAGAAATGAGATTACCAATACATTCACAAGATTGAATGGAAAACCTGAGAGTAAAACCTTCTTTCTTGAAAACATGTAAATCTGGGTGGGCTCTACTTACTTTCATAACCTCAAACCATCAACATCTAAAATATGGGTGGGTCCTATCCATCATATAATCTTCACATTTAATGAATCAATTCATTTTGGGATCAAACAAATAATATTTGCTCCATTGCTAGAAAACTAGGGTTTTAAACTGATAAAAATTAACTTACCTTCATAGCAATCGTTCATAAAACATAGACCCTCATTTAACCTCATTCCAACACTAAGATCTACAAATTTCCATGAATTAACATAATTTAAAGGATCAAGGACCCATGCAGACTTTACATGTGTCATCCAAGTTGATTTCTCTCACATCGAGCTAGGAAACATGCATTATAGAACTCGGTAGAACAAAATCTAACATATCTTGCAAAATATTCATCATGAAACCCTAATATTTTTCCTATAGCAATAGGAAAACCTCTACTAAAATCTCCAATGTTCACTTAATTATAAATAGGTCTTCATATTCTTAACCACTGGGACTTACCCAACTAGATCTTAGGGTTTTGCATATTCTAGGCCATAACCAAGTAGAAGAACACCATACCTATACATAAAACCTCTTTAAAATATATTGAGATTCTTCATGATATCATACACCTATGCAACTGATGATCATGCCTTATTAGTCCTCCAAGCACCTAGACTGTGTCTAGATGAACATCTGTAAAACATGCTTGAACCTGTACAAAACTCTAAGACTCACATAAGTGTATCAAATAACTCTCCTCATGATCTCCAGGCCTTGATGATACTCCTCAAGCTACCATGCAACTCAAACCATCATGCTCTATCACCCATGCAGACTATGCTATCTTGACTAAGAAACTCTCAATGTTTCCACTCTTTCACACTTCGGCACACCATACTTCTTGTACCACATCATTACATACCTACTCAAGCATTTATGAAATCATCATGACATCCTATCATATCACCATCATGATTCTACAAGTCACTAGTTACTCAAGAAACCATACCTTACCAGGTGATCTCAATCATGACATCATGAACACATTTCGTACCTTGTCTTGTCATGTCATCATCACTATAGACTCCCTCTAGCACTCCTAGACCTCATACACATTTTTCATTAATTAGCATTCACCTTTTACATCAATGACAACAATAACTCATTCATGCCAATAATATCCTCCTTTGTCATTGTTGGAAAAAAACCTAGTACTTCTCCCCCTTTTTACATTAATTCTAAATTACATACCTGTAGCATTCATTATTCATCTTTAACAACATAATATAACCCCATCTTAGTTGGAAACAAAATTCATGACATAAACACAATGTCTTGTTTGCTTCTTCTTGACTCTATTTTTGATATCTTTCTTATATTAATTTAGCACTCCTTGAGTAGAGGTACATCATAGCACACTCATTCCAACCAAAATTTCGAGCATGAAACATCATCCTTGATTCCTTTTAGGACTTATATCACCCTGGAGATACCCACTTTTTGTCTTGAACTACCATATACTAACTATTTAGCAACTTTAGACCATAGATCCATGGAACTCTTCTTTAGACCAAATTATAAAAACTCCTCCTTGATATAGAAGAGCACTCATCACATGAAACAACATGTTATGACTCCCTCTAGAAAGATACTAAAAACTTCTAACTTCTAATGCAAAAATAAAAACTCATACATTGATCATAGCTATGAAATGGGTCAAAACAGAACTCCTTAGTCTTGAAGTAGTTTTTTAGTATTATCTACATCTTTTCATGTTGTTGTAATCTACTTGAACATATGAGTTACTCCCCTTGGATTATACCTACAATCATCAAAAAATCTGCCATACTGACCTTTTTGACACCTAAAACATTTTCTTGAGGATCATTACCAGCTCCCCCTGCCTCAAGAAGCATCATATACCTATAGCTCACTATTACAATGCCAACTAACCTACTAAACTTTATTATGATACAAATATCCAATCAAAATGTAATTTATCAACTACACAAGTCTTATAGCTTACCTAATTTCAAACCTCAAGGATAAAAATCACTCAAGTTCCCCTTCAAGTTTATGCACCATTACAAAATACCATGATTCCTTTATGTAAAAACTTAAAGAATACTTTCATGATTGTACAACTCTGCTACTGTTCCATGAGTAAACTCAAAAACATACCTCATATTTTTAAGTTTTTTCATAGTTTCAACAAACCACATCAAGGTTTAGATCAATGTACTTCATCGTTGTATCCTTAAGCCATTTTAGATACCACATTATTGTATGAGACAATAGTATAGACCCTAAGCATATACATATAGACTTGTATCCATAATTATCAACTGAAACACTCTTCCTTTTGTCTCTCACAGATCTTATAATTATTTGGGCTAATCCATACCTTTTCAAGATGCATAAATATAGGGGATATTGAGCTATTTGCGTTTACCATCAATGGGTTTTCCAACAATAATAAAGGGGAATTTTTTTTGTAGTATGTTGTCATTGATGTCAAATGAGTGATGGTGTAGGAGTTTTCATTGATCTATGAAGTATCACTAATGTCAAAATGTGTAAGAGAAAATAAATTTGATTGGTAGTGTTGAATGAAGTTGTTTTCTCTTAATGATGTATATTAGGTTATTTAGTAAGCATGATGGCTTGTAGAGGTGATGTTGAGGTAGTTGAATGTTTTGATGATGTCATGGATCTTCTTAAAGGTCCTTTCCTATGTGAAAGAATTCCAAAGTCATGAGGTGATTAGTGATGGTGCAAGCATGGTCAAGTTGTCTAATTCAGATCTAGTCAAAAAGTATGGTATGAAATGATGGACTATAGGTATGTATGAGTTGAATGAGCTTTTTGAGAGCATGAGAATCATTTAGATGAGTTGTAAAGACACTCACAAGTATCTAAGAGTGTATTTATAGAGATAAGTCATGATTTATGGGTCTACACTAGACCTATTCTTAATCCCTAGGTGACCAAATGAGGTGTGGTAATCTATTTCAGTGATAGGTATGAAAATATGAATATTAGAAAAAATTATGAAGGTGTTTTTGAGTTATGGTCCAAGTTTAAAGTGTTTTTGTGCAAGTTTGACTAATATAATACATTTTTACCTCTACCGATTTTTTAAAACCGAGAAACAAAGGTCTATATGGTTGAGGTGATTTGATGAGGGTTTGAGCCTCATATTTGAGGACTATTTTTGTAGGTAATAGACCTAGTGAGAAGAAGAGATCCATATATGTACAAACATCAAAATGGATTATTTTATGATCCATAAGCTAATGGAAAGAGATCATTTTCTGGATCCAGATACAGCGGTATCTTTCGGCATTGTCGACCAAGTTGGCGTAGTTGGCCTTTGGCCTCGACTTAAAAAGAAATCAAATGATAAAGATGATAAATCATCTGTTAAAGTTAAAAATGGTGAATATGGTATGGTGGTGTCATTCAATGAATTTATGGTGTAGATGTGTAGAAGATTATTAGAGCTTTCTTATGGACTTAAACAACTTTTCTAAATATTTCTTTTGTTTGGTAATGGTCTTATTGCTTAAGATAAAATGCTAATTTATATGCCTAATCTAATTATTATTATAGCAAGTAAAAGAATAAACAATTAAGTATAGAAATTAAACTAAGCAAGCTAAGAAAGAAAGTATGAAACCATAAGTGAAAAGAAGTGGTAACATGACTTAGTTGTTTGACAATTATTCTTAGACTATGCTGAAGTATTGATGGATGAACAGAGAGGGAGGATCATCATGAAGAGGCTCAAAAATTGTTTGATTCGATGATCTTTCTAGACCGGTCGCTTTGAGAGGGATAGGGATGTTTGTAGGTGCCCTAGGCCTATTTCTAGGTGCACGAGTCTACGAAAATGATCAAAAAACCTCCTCTAAGTGGTCATAAGGTGTTCATTTTTGTTCGTCTTTGTTCACTATGAGGTCTCACAATGATCTCTAAGGTCACTAGAAACCTGCAATAAAATAATGACCTACAAAACCCTCAAATAGACATAAAATCCAAAAAATGGAAGATGTAAAATGAGGGTTTGTACTATCCTCAGCTTTCACAATGGTGATCTTGCACTACATCTCAGACCTAATGTAGTTCTATGTGTGTGTGTGTGGAATCATGCCCTAGGTGGCTCTTGTGTGTTTCGCACTTTATATCGAGAAAAAAACCATATGTAAATAAATGTAATAGATGTGTGCATAGAATAGAATGAAATTCCCTCCTATGAAGTGTGTATGTAGAATAACCAGCCCTTGTGTCCATTGAATGGTGCTAGATGGATGTAATGGATCTCTTAGATGCTTGATGGATGCAACATTAGGTGGTGATAGCTAATGCTTAGTGTTTGGTCCTTTATTATGATCACATAACTTTATATTCATATGATTTATTTACTTGAATTTTGTAATTAACCTCGAAAAGTCTTACTACCAAAATGATAAGATGCTCAAACGGATCGAAAGGACCCAAAATATGTTGAAAAGTATACCGAGGTCATGGGTACGAGAGGGGATCTTCAAGGCACTTGGCAATGGAATCCTAAATGGGGCTAGTTTCCAAGATGATAAATGTCAAAGTATAAAAATGAATAGTGAGAAAGTAATGGTACAAGACCAAAAGTGGCAACATAAAGAAAAGAAAGGTGGTCAAATACATGGGTTGATTAGTACTTTTCTTAATTAGGAATCATATGAATAGTAGTATGCAATCAAGACTAGATAATTACCCAAAGTGCATGATTTTATGTTTACATTTTCCCCACTTTATGTTATTGAGTGAAATATTGATAACATAAAGTAGATAAAATATGTGTACCTGATAACCATGTAGATTGATGATGAAAGCATGTCGAGGGACAAGACAAAGCATGGAGTGATAAAAGTGTGAAGTGTGGATGCTAAGGAGGAATAAGTGTAAAAAGTGATGATGAAAATGACCCTAGGGAGGAAACGTGTATGTAGATGTCATAATGTTCCTATTGTTGATATTTTTATCGAATGATGTTGACCACCACTTCCCATATGGATGTATCTATAAAAGAGAAGAACAAACAAGTAGTCAAATATGCATGTATATGTATAAAAAGTATGTAATGAATTATGTAAAATGCAAAATGTGAAAAAGAACATGTGCATCTGATCTATGATGAGGAAATACTATAGAAAGGATTTTGTAGATGTTGTAGAAGACCAATTTTTTTGGTGATCTCATGCCAGTTGTGTCGGCTACGATTTTTTTGGGAAATCTAATGCTAAGTCATGCAAGACATGTAGGGAGAAACTTTTGGTGTTATCCTCTAACCTTTAACTATTTCCCAAATGAAGAACACCACTTCAAATGGTGTGTAAAAATTTAAACAATTTGAACAATTTGATCCAATGAAAAAGTAAAAATTGTTGTGCATTGCATGCATGTTGGGTGTTAAGGATCATGTGCCCTATAAAATCCGTGAGTGTGTATTTCTATAGACTCGCTAAACTTCAAAATGATGAGTAACTTCCTCCTAGTCATAGGCATCCAGAACAGGCAGGGGTGCCTATTAGTGCAAATTCATAGCACCCCCAAATGAGTTATGGATCTGCTTTTCTAAGGCAAAGTCATTTAGTGTGATTTCATAGCATTGAGCTTTCCCAAAGTGTGGGACCTTTGCAAATGGGGAAAGCTCTCCAAAGAAGGTTGGTTCCTCTTCCTAAACTACCTACCACAAGCTATTCTAGTGTAGGCAAGATAATCTAATCCTAATCTAACTTCCAAGGAGACAACGAGAGGAATATAATAAGGAAAAACAGAGCCTACACTAAAATGATGATACACCGTAGAGAGGAAAGTGTTTATTATCTATGAAAACTACCATGAAACAAGAAGAGGTGAGCAATGGAAAGGATGGACAAGTGCATCATAGACCAAAGATTGATTTCAAAAACAGAAAATGTTCCAAAACTCCATGAACACATCTCCAAAACCTGCAATGAACATCCAAACATGCAAAAATACCCTATAATAAAGAGAGGTAGGAAAATAACAAAGAAAATGAGCCAAGGATGGACAAATGCATCACAAAAACACGTTTTTATTGCTCAAGATTTACACAAAGGCATCATTTCATGGGTTAAAGGAAAAATGCCATTATAGAGTAGGGGAGGAGGTTCAAACTCCATTTTTAACCCTGGGGAAGAAAATAATGGAGAGGCAGAGAAGAAGGATGAACAACCTTTACAAATGAGGCAAAACTTTCTTTTTATTGATGAAAACGCAAAACATAGGAGAGAGAACACGGGAAATCCATTTTAAAAATTCAACCACTGATAGATCCATTTAATTAGCCTAAAACTGATGGGTTTCCATGAAAAATCCCATACTTCATTGTACATTGCTTCACAGAGCAAGAAAGAGGCCCATACTTCATTAATTTTGGCAGTTGGGGTCATTTTCTATAATTTTCCCATTTTTCTCCCATAAAACTCCATAAAAATATAAAATTTAAGTGTCCATCATGTGGATGATTTCACCATCTTTCCAATGATACCAAAATTGTGAAAATCCGATCTCTGGTATGAAAGATATGCCCCTTTGAATATTTAAGGCAAAAATGGCAAAATTAGGGAAAAAAATTGGGTCATGGCAGACCAAAACTTGACATTTTTCCCTTTGTTGTGAAATTGGAAAATTTTCCAAAATCCTCCGTGCCCTTACCGCTCCGAGACACGTGGCACATTCGATTGGTCTGGGTCTCAAAATCGCATTCTGCCCATTTTGCCTACAAGGGAAAAAATTTCCAAGGTCTTCCGCCAAAGAAATCCCCGCCATTGATGTGGACACATGGCACCATGTGATTGGCTGCGTGCCTTGTCCATTTCCCTTCCATTTTCCCTTACCGCATCTACAAGCCAATTCTTGACTTTAACCCTTTTTCCCAAAAAGGCTAAGTGGCAAAATTTTCTCCCTGGCCCCGTGAATGCGCTTTGTTCCTCCTTCAGGATGCAGGCTAAAATTTGACTTTGAGCATTTTGACAAAAATGCCTAAGTGCTAAAATTTTCCCATCACTCCACCAGCCGCCAAATCTCCTTGGCAAAAATTCTTCCTTACCTCCATGGGCCCACCCAGGGAAAATTTCCCCTCCAAACTCCACTGAGCCATAACTCAAAAAATACAAGGAGTTAGGAGGACTTCTTTACCTTTTTGGAAAGGGGAAAAAATTATCTATCTAATGAAGCAATACCCAAAAAATTTTGAGTGCCTAAATGTGTAAAAATTTGACTGAGGCACAAAAGGAAGCTAGTTAACCCAAAATAAGAGGGAGCTTATTTTAGTTAACAATTTGGTGACTCTCAGGGGTCATATGCCTGCTAGGTGAAAGATCAGTAGCCTTTGAAGCATCCATTGAGCATGGAGTCAAGCCTAATAACCAATTCTGATTTGAACTATGAAAATATGACCTTTGAGCCACTTGGAAACCCACTAAAACTTGGAAATCCATTTTAAAACTTGAAACCCACTAAATGCACTGTGTAAGAGCAACAAAAACAACACAAAACAACTATGTACAAAATTGGAAATCATACATACCCCAAGTGGGATATGCAGAGTGTGCACAAGCACTTCTTTTGCTGAAAGAAAACCTACCTACACTACTCTAACCAAGAGCAAAGGGAGCTCAAACAAAGCCTACAACTAGTAGGGAGAAATAGCTTCCTTCCTCAAAATTGCGCATATGAAAATGATTTGGAGTTGATCATGGCTGTTAGTATGAGTGGAAAACTAAGAAGAATATGGTCCTCCACCCAAATCATCAAGGTGTCAACTGAAAACAAATTAAATACCTCTTTTAGTTGCTCTGCATTTGGATTGAAGAGGTATGGCAGTTGATCCTTGGTACTTTGTAGCTCATCCTCATGCTTAGAAGTAAGCATGACTGGTTATGGCTTCTCCTTTGGCTCTAATGAAGCCAGATACCTAATTGGGAAAGGTCTGATCCATTTGATATGCCCATAGCTCTGAAATTCTCCTCCAAAAATGGAGTCTTCTTGTAGACCTCCTTGGGAGAATGGCGTGGAAGAAATGATTAAGTTTTCCTGCTCTTCCTCTTCTTCCTCCAATGAAGAACATGGAATATTTAAATCTCTCAAACTTGAATCCAAAGAGCTGCTATAAAGTGTAGATTGCTGAAATTGAAAGCTCTCCTTCATGGCAATAGGTTCGTGTGTTTGGAAGATGGATGATGAAGGAGAAAACAATTTGATTTCAATTGGTTCCTCTCCATCAAAACAAACCTCCAAATTTGACAGATAAACTGCCTCCTTGTTATCTTACTGCAAATGCTCAACCTCTTCCATGATGTCCTCCTGATCTGTAATTTGATCACCATGGTTCTCCTCATCCTTAAACATGAATTTTGAAAGATCAAAATCCTCCTCAACATTAGATATTGAAGAGAATGAAGTGGAAGGAAGAACTGAAGGTTCTTCTATAGCCTATTTTGAGTTCAAAGCTCTTGGACCTACATTTTTCTCCTCCACAGCTAGAATGTGCTCCTCTTCTTTTGGATTTGGAGCAACTTCTCCTTCCTTTACTGCTTGAAGACAATCTTGCTCTTGAATGACCTCTTCCTCTAGCATGAAGTTTGACAAATCAAACTCTTCAATATGTTGTTCTAGAGGACTAATTGGGACTACAAGATCTCTTTTAGAGCTTTCCTCTTCCATGGCTGATTGTGTAACTTCTATTAGATCAACATCTTCTTCCAGCAGAGTGCCAACATGGACACTACACTCTGAGAAACTTGATGACTGATCTTCTTGCTTCTCTAGCTGCTATAAAATCAGCCTTGGCCACCACTTGTTCTTCAACCTTTACCTCCTCTGTAGGCTTAACCAGCAAGGGGATCTTTGTAAACCCAAATTTGGCAGCCCAACTCTTCAGATTGTCTGTCATTTCTTTTCTGTTGGGCTCCTCTTCTTGTTCTCCTTGACTGGTTTCTTGGGTCTCTTCCCAACATGGGCTTGGGAAAGCAAGAGGAGTGGTAGGTTGGGATTCAACTATATTTTCCATTGTTTGTGGTGGGGAGGGAGGTGGAACTTCTTGTTTGTTTGGAGGAAATGACTGTTTGGAAGGGAAAAGGACAAAATAATTGAGATGAGGTGGAAGACTAGGGGATGAAGAAATGAAATCAACACTTGGGGCAGAATTCAATGGGAAGCTTAGAAATTCAAGCCATAATTGAGATGGTGTTGCTTGAGGAATGGAAAGAAAAAAACCAGATCATGGTGTATAACTTACCCATTAACAAGGTTTCTCAACACTAAATTTATAGGCCTCTATCTCCACTATCCATTATGCAAGTTGGGGCAGCATCCTAATCATGAATTCCAGCTTCTCCTAAGAGCTAAAGTGTCTTGGAAAAGGGCCAACCCATGGACAAGGTGCTCTGTAACCAATTCTGAAAGCCTCCATTTGAGCTTGAGCCCTTGATTGCACCATGTAAATATCTATTTTTGGATCTTCTCCAATATACCAACATCTTGCATTTGACTGCTATCATTGCATGCATACCCTTTCTCTTGATATGTTTCATAACCAAACTAATTTTGGTATTGCTCATATGGGTAAGCATGATGATTTTGAATTTGTTCAAAATGTTGATTTGAAGGAGTTGTAAAACATGTTGGAGGTGGAATGTACTGCTGCTTTGTAAATGTGAATTCCATGATGGAAATGAATTCATGATTACACAACTTCATGGAATGGAAAAGATAATGAAGATATGGAATGAAAAATGGAATAAAATGAATGGAAAGAAGGTCTGTAACTTTAGAGATGGGTTGCTAATCGATGGGAGTTGTCAAATGTGTTTGCAATTGCTCTAAAGGCTGAAATTTTAAATAGAAACACATTAACCTACAAAAATGAAGTGGAAGACCTCTTGGTCCCACCGGGCATGCCAAAACTGTTAGTGGCACATGGTGGTGTTGGATTTTTGTATTTTGCATGAGACACTAAGAGAAGATGAAATATCTAACCCCAGTGTCCCACCGGGCATGCCAAAATTGTTAGTGCAAATTCACAACACCCCCAAATGAGTTATGGATCTACTTTTCTAAGGTAAATTCATTTGGTGTGATTACACAACATTGAGCTTTCCCAAAGTGTGGGACCTTTGCAAATGGGGAAAGCTCTCCAGAGAAGGTTGGTTCCTCTTCCTAAACTACCTGCCACAAGCTATTCCAATGTAGGAAAGCTAATCTAATCCTAATCTAACTTCTAAGGAGACAAGGAGAGGAAGAAAAAAAGGAAAAAAAGCCTACACTAAAACGGTGATACACCAGAGAAGGAAAGTGTTGATTATCTATCAAAACTACCATGGAAAAAGAAAACGTGAGCAATGGAAAGGATGGACAAGTGCATCACAAACCAAAGATGGATTTCACACAGAAAATGTTCCAAAACTCCATGAACACAGCTCCAAAACCTACAATGAACATCCAAACATGCACAAATACCCTATAATGAAGAGAGGTAAGGAAAACAACAAAGAAAATGAGCCAAGGATGGACAAATGCATCACAAAAACACATTTTTTATTGCTCAAAATTTACACAGTGCATCATTTCACGGGTAAGAGGAAAAAATGCCATTACAAAGCAGGGGAGGAGGTTCAAACTCCATTTTTGACCCTAGGGAAGAAAATAAGGGAGAGGCAGAGAAGAAGGATGAACAACCTTTACAAATGAGCCAAAACTGGCTTTTATCAATGAAAACGTAGAATGAGGAGAGAGGATGTGGAAAATCCATTTTAAAACTTCAACCACCAACAGATCCATTTAATTAGCCTGTAAAATGATGGGTTTCCATGAAAAATCCCATACTTCATTATACATTGCTTCGCAGAGCAAGAAAGAGGCCCATACTTCATTAATTTTGGTGGTTGGGGTCATTTTCTACAATTTTCCCATTACGAGACATTTTCCCATTTTTCTCCCATAAAACTCCATCAAAATATAAAATTTAAGTGTCCATCATGTGGATAATTTCACCAGATTTCCAATGATACCAAAATTGTGAAAATCCAAGCTCTGGTGCGAAAGATATGCCCCTTTGAAGATTTAGGGCAAAAAGGCAAAATTAGGGAAAAAATCATGTCTTCAGGTAAGCCAAAACTTGACATTTTTCCCTTTTTTGTGAAATTGGAAAATTTTGCAAAATCCTTTGTGCCCCTACCACTCGAGACACATGGCACTTCCTGATTGGTTTAGGTCTCAAAATCACATTCTGCCCATTTTGCCCGCAAGGGCAAATTTTTCCAAGGTCTTCTCGCTAGTGAAATCCCCACTTTGCTAATGTGGACACATGGCACCACTCGTGATTGGCCGTGGAGCCTTGGCCATTTCCCTTCCATTTTCCTTTTCGGATTCATGGGCCAATTCTCGACTTTAACCCTATTGACCAAAAAGTCTAAGTGGAAAAAATTTCTCACCGAATTCCCATGAATGCGATTTGTTCCTCCTTTGGGCCTATGGGCTAAAATTTGACTTTGAGCATTTTGACAAAAAATGCCTAAGTGCTAAAATTTTCCCATCACTCTACCAATCCACCAAATCTCCTTGGCAAAAATTCTTCCTTACCTCCGCGGTCCCACCTGGGGAAAATTTTCCTCCAAACTTCGTTGAGCCATAACTCCAAAAAAACAAGGAGTTAGGAGGACTTATTTACCTTTCTCGGAAAGGGGAAAAATTCTCTATTTGATGAGGCAATACCTAAAAAAATTGAGTGCCCGAAATGTGTAAAAATTTTACTAAGGCACAAAAAGGAAGCTAGTTAACCCAAAATAAGAGGGAGCTTATTTTGGTTAACAGTACCCAAGTGCTACTATCCTAGTTTATTTGCTAGTGTATGTGTTGTGCTAAGGACCCAAATCTAATTTCTCGAGCCTCTTCTAATACTTTGACAGTTTGTTGTATCGTATTGTGTTGTGCTAACTCAGAATCGTATGACATTATATGGGGTGACTAATTTACCCAAATGATGAGCCCCTCATTTTGGGTGCATGTGATGTCGATATTGATAAAAATTTATCATTCTTGTTCACATTAGTGGACTAGATATTAAATAAATCCAAAATGCAAGGGTTTAAGGTACCTTGAAGTATGATGGATGTAAATGGATGGGCACAAAGTGGATGACCTTGCTGCAAACTCAACAAACCTGCACAACAAAGGTAAACTAAAAATAAAATGGATTAGATGGTAGATCGGGGTTACCCGACGAAGTCGGTTCCTAGAATAAGTAACTTCCTTATGTGGATGTCAACCCTCGTATAGATAAGATATGATAAAATTAATGATAATGGACAAGATAATATGCAGAATCTGAGGCACACAAAAACTAAAATTGTAGAAATGGATTAAAAGATGTAAATTTGATCTAAATTAACACAAAAGAAATTATACCTGATTAGGTCGACAACACCCAAATCACAGAGGAGGGGTCAATGGTGACCTAAACAGATGGATCTAGACAACAAGATGGAAATGCACATCCGGAATGATCTTAAAGCAAACAGATGATCACATAGGCTCGAGAACACCGACAATAACTTGCAGAGGAAGATCTCAAACACACAAAAAAGGATATAATAAAATAGAGATTCGGATGGATTGGATGGAAAAAGACTTGAATCGATGGTGACTGGGCTGAGTTGGCCGCAACTTGAGACAGACATATAAATATTTGGAGTGACAGAGAAGCCAAATAAAAAAGTTGAGAACTGGAAACATTAACAGAGAAGAAACCAACATTGATGAGGATCTAGAAACAAAATAGATGAAACACAGAGTTGGGTCAACGGTCACCAAGGTGGAGCAATGGTGACCTCGATGGAGTGATGAAAACTCGGGAAGTGCTAAACAAAGATGACGATGGATGGGTTTTATGGACAACATGTAGAAAGAATAACTAAAAGAGAAAGCTAAAGATGAGGCTATGATGGCATCTGAACCTGTAAAATGTTAGTACTGAAAGATAATAACAATAATAGCATATGATAGCATGAATCAACACAAAATCAAAGTAAACCTCCCAAAGTCTCCACAAGTGATGCAAGACAAGCTCAAATGGACTCCAAGAAGGTCGAAATAGCTACAAGGATGCTCAAGCTTGAAGAAAAGTTTTCACAAAGTGCAAGAAAACTCATCTAATGCCTCTTTTTAAAGTGGGTACAACTAACTATATATTGTTGACAAAAACTTGGGTGGGTCATCGCTAATCGTAGGAAACCATTCCTTTGGGTGGTGGAAGGATGATTTATTTAAGATATAGGGCTTTTGTGGATTATGATGACTATTTTAAAACATGTAGGCGGGTTAAGGTTTCTTAAGGAAGTGATATGGGTAGGTAGGAGATAAAGATGGATTATATAAAAGCTAGAAAAAGCATAGGGATATGGAACTAGGTAGTTAGGGATAATAAACAACCTAAGGAGAAGAAATGAAAGCTAATCAGAGGTAATTAGCTAATGAGATGAGGATTAGGAAATGATTAAATGAAGATTAATTAAAATTTAAAGTTGATAAGTTAATAGATAGGAAAGATGAGAATATGAATATGAATTAAAATAAAGGGGGTCTAGATAAGACCATGGTGATAGAATAAAACATGGGCAAGAAGGGTAATGATACCAAATTTTGGTGTCTAAATTTTCCCCTTTTGTTGAGTGGTTTGCGCTAGCAAGCCATGAGACAAAAATGGTGAGGGATAAAGATTAATATGAAAACTAATGAATTATTGATGATGAGTTCCCCCTCAAACAAGGGATTGATAACGTAAACGGGAATCGATTATGAGGTTGAAATGTGTAAATGGTGAAGGGTGGGTGGGAGAAGAAAGATGGGTAAAATGATAAGGCGAGGCAAGATTCCCCAAGTTATAAGGATCTAAATCAACCAAATTAACAATACGGTGCTGATTTTATGAGACACTTTGGCAAGAAAAAAAGGTCATGGTCTTCACAGAGATGACAACAATGTCCTATGAGCTTGTGAGTTAGTGAAAATTACTCTGAAATGGAGTGAGTCCTATGGGAAACCACTCAAATAGATTCAAGTCATGGGGACCAATGATTCATAGGAAGGCATCAAACTATGCACAACTAAATGAGAAAATAATGTGAAATATTTCATGTGTGAGGAATCAATTTGAAAAAGTATGCATCCACAATGGACAAGGATGGGAGTAATGGTACTTCTGAAAAGGGCACAAAAATGTCCTAAAAGGAAAAATATTAAAATTCGTCAAATAAAATCCCCAAGGAGAATAAATATGGCCATAAAGTTGGACTTTGAGAGAAAATAAGGATAAATAGTTGATGATAAGTAAGAATAGGTGAGTAGATGGGGGACCATAGATGGGTAGCATATAGGTGATTTAGATAAAATTAAATGTGCTTGTAATAAAACAAAGAAGAGGTAAAATATAGATGTGGAAAGGTTTAGAATAAAATGCAACTTAACGATGGTGACCTATGGGTATGAATGATGCTACGTTGTATCAAGGGGTGTGTGAAGAAAGGATGCCTCTAATCACATTGGAGGTAAACAAGAAAGGGATCTAAGTAAAGCAAGGCACATGCAACCAAAACATGCGTTAGCATATAACCAATGATAGTTAGTTATACCAAAGATCATAAAGAAACATAAATGGAATGAACTCATAAACCTAATGTTAACACAACAAAGGGATTTTTGATATAACTTATATGCAGGATAAGGGTTATCCATAAGTGGTTTTCCCTAAATCTATGCCCCAACTCTAGGTAGGGAAAAGAGCAAACTGATCAATGTGGGAATTTTGCTAGAAGAAAGTTGATCAATGTGGAAATATTTCTTAGGATGCTGATAAAATAGAAGGTTGATCAATACGAGAAGCCTTTGATGCCATGATACAAAAGAGTAGCCATCCTTTGAGGGTATGGTCTACTTTATACATATATGATATAGATGACAAGAATGATACACATGATAGCCATCCTTCGAGGGATCAATCTATTGATTTTTATTTTATTTTCTTCTTCTCTTTTTTTTTTTTTGACATGAATAGTTTTCCTTCGAGGGAGCATTTTGTTTTTTATAACTTTTATTTTTATAGAAGCATCCATGAATTTTTATTTTTACATGGGGAAGAGCTGGGAATAGCTAGGTAAACCACTTAAAAGGGGAAAATGAATGTACAAGGGACACCTATGGACCCTTAGCATGGTTCCAATAGGTAGATAAGAGGGTGATGGATGTAATGATTCAAGTTCTCACCAAGAAGGGAGAACTTATCCATAAGGAATATACTATGGGCAGAGCCATGGTGCCCATATTTAAGGTCATGTCAAGGAAAGTGATGGTAGACCATATAATTCCAAATCATTACAATGATAAATGGAAGAGGCTAAGGATGGAGGAATGATCTAAGTATATGACTAAGTGCTCATTGGTAGGAATAATAACAAAGAGAATGGTTGCAAATTGCAATGCGTTAAGTGGTTCCACTTCTAGTTTACCATCAAGGGAGGCCAAATAATAGGCTCTTGACCCATACTTATGTGTAATAATGTATGGTCTAATCCAATTAGGGGAAAAATTCCCACATTGGCTCCTCTCTAGAGTAGTAACGTTTTAATTTTATTTAAGAACAAGGTCACATACATTAAAGTCATTATAAGATAGACTGTGACACTTATAAAAGATGGTATACAATGAGATAGATGAGCGAAGATAAAAGCTATGTGCTACCCTTAAGGAAGCGAATAAAATATGCTTCCCTAAAAATACAAGACATGGCCACTAAAGTGGGATTTAGAATGAAAATATGGCATATCGAGAACGGCATGAGCATGGTAACAAAGGTGGATTTTAGATGAGATAAATTTAAATGAGATGAGTTCGATAAAATCATAAAATATATGCAACACCTCAGAAATGAGGAAGTGGGAAATATGTGTCTTATGAGATGAAAAAAATGGCCACAAAAGTGGACTTTAGGATGAAAAGGATGGTGCCTCCCAAAGAGAGGTGTAAATGTTGCCACAAAAGTGGACTTTAGGTATAACCATGGTGCCTCTTAGGGAAGCATAAATATGGCCACAAAGGTGGAATTTAGACGAAGTGATAGATACGCATGGGCACGATAATAGGAGATAAAATATATGTGTCATCCTTCAAATGAAAGGAAGCAAAGATAATATGTGTCTTAAGCGAGATAAATATGAGCAAAAAGATGACTTTAGGATGAAAATATGGTTCCTCGAGACGGGCACAAGCATAGCCAAAAGGTGGACTTTGATGACACATGGTACCCCGAGAAAAGGCACAAATATGGCCATGAATTGGACTTAGGATGAAATTTATGGTGCTCCGAGAGATGCACCAACATGGCCATAAGGGTGGACTTTGATAAAACATGGTTCCCCGAGAGAGGTACGAATATGGCCACGAAGTGGAGTTAGGATTAAAAGGATGGTGCCCGAGAGGGTCATGAATATGGCCATGAAGTGGACTTAGGATGAGATGAAATGATAGATAGATTGGTTAGCTAAGATGAGACAATAAAATGGATGAGATCGGATGATATTGGTTGGATAAGATAATACAATGTCAAGGATGAAAAATAATTGATCCACAAGTAGACCAATCCTAGGATGAATTCCCTAACGTCAAGGGAGCCATTCGATGGATAGGGGATGAATTAGTATGGATAGGATATGTGGATGAGGAAGAGGATATGATAGGATAAATAAAAAGTGGGAGATGTTCCCCTAGCAAAAGAGGTTATATTACATTGGGAAACTTAGGTGTAGATGAACTAGTGGATGTGGAAGGAGATCGAATGGGATTGTTAGCGGGAATGTTGATGATGACTTTAGATTTGGATTGGATAGATGATTGGGGGTAATATGGGTGATTGGAAATACAAAGAATATTGATAAATAAGGGATGAACCTCCTTGGGAGAAGTATTATGTGGAGGATTAAAGACAGAGGGTGAGTGAGGATTCTTAGGTAATTGGTTTGATGAGATGTCGAAATAAGAAGTGGATTGGTCGTAGATTAATTTGTGGATGGAGAAGGATGGTCCTCCTGGATAAGAAAATAATCTCACTCAATAAGATCATAGATGATTATTTGAAGGACCTTACAATGCTCGATGTCTTGACCTAGGGTACGATGATAAACACAAATGAGATTGGGATCAAACCATGATGGTTTCTTAGTATGTGGATCGAAGGCCTTGATGGGAGGGAGTGTGATCATAGATGTTTGGATTAAATACACAATGATCTCTATGTAATATTCGATATAAGTAGTGGGGAGGTTGCTCTTGTGAGGCTTGGTAGGATATTTTGGCTTAGTTTTGGGGGAGAGGGTGGATATAGATTGGATGGGTATATTAGATGTCTTAGAAGATGAATCAAATTTTTAGGAGGATTAGATTGTTTGGATTTGGATTGATCATTAGGAGATGTATTAGATGAAGGGTATGGGCCTAGGATAGATTGGGGTGCTCCTAGGATGGATTTTGTGACGTTGGATTGCAGAGGAGAGGTAAGATCTAACTTCTTATGAGGATGCATAAGAGACCTTTTGGGATACTTACTAAGAGTATTATATTTTGATCGAGAAGGTTATTGATCGTAGAACAAATGATAGAAAGCGCATAAGAAGTTTATGTGAGAAAGCATGTTATATTTAAAGACATGAATGGATAGGAAAACATGCACGTGGAGCATAAGTTTAGTCTTCAGGACTTAGCCGTTTTCACTCATGAAGGTCTATTTTTAGAGATGGCGTGCAGAGCACACAAACAAGGTAGAGACTTGTGTGCCATGCATTGGCTATTCTTTGAGGATAGGATATGAAGAAATTTTCATGGGCACAGTAGCCGAAATATATATACTATTGTTAGTTAGCTAGCGATAGTCTATTGTTAGCACATGTAGACACCAAAATTGGGTCATACTCCCTTGGTCCCTCAATAAATAAATATCTTGAACACATCCACCTAGCCATGGCCTCCTTCACCCCACTATAATATTAATTTAATTATATAAATTAAATTAATTCATTATCCTCACAATATTTATTATTTAAGCATCGTAATTGGGATAATGCCCACATATCCAACTCACCTAAACACCTCATCAAGCCACCTCACCCTAAGACCTATTCTTAGTAAGTTTCCATAACTAACTAAGAGCTACCCAAACCATAAAATTAATGCCTACATTCCCTTTAACCACATTCCTTCCTGTTAGAAGGAAGCTTCCATGCTAATATGTAGACTAAACGAAACAAGATTCCGAAAAAATCAAGAGGATCTACCAAGTTTAGTAAACCTACAAAATCCCACCCTAACTTACGCTGGTTAAGTTGGAACCATCATTGGTTACCATTTAATCCCAAAAACAACCTTATTTCAAGGTTGGCACATTTCTGAGAGATAATCACATCTTTTGAGAACAAGTGACAAAACCAGAGCTGCATGCAAAGCAAGGCCCGTGTTATCATACACATCGAGCATCCATAGCCCATACCGAAGCAATCACACAGCCATCTACCTTTATGGGAACATCCAAGGATGTGCCAGCACTACATCAATTTCATTCCATTTGATCACCCACCATTATCAACCAGGCATCAAGCTCATACAAACAGTAAGTTTTGTTAACCAACACTTATCCATTTATCATTTGGTAGATCCTTTCACATCTTTTACTATTTTCTACTCTCATTTTCATTCCCCCATCATCTACCTCCGTGAAAACTTGACCATATTTTTATCGATACCCTTGCACCCCATACCTAGACCTTAATCATTCATGTGCATACCTCAAATCCATACGAATCTTAATCTCGGTAGTTCCTTCAAGAAAAAGGAAGCTCTCACGATCAACGATGGATTCAAAAGTCATAAGCGCAACAACCTATCAACCAACATTTCAATAGGTATTCCTCCTAGCCCTTTACCCTTATTTGTTTCATCAACATTTGAAGAAATGATCTAGAATCAAGTGAAACATTTTGGCACGCCCGGTGGGACCCATTTGGGGTTCTTTGCATTCTTTCATTTCTAGGTGAAAACGTTGTATGTTTGTTTCTTTTCTAAAAATTTCTTACATTAAACTTTCTCCCCTAGAATCTTCTTCTCTTCTATTTTCTAAAATAAATTGTATTTTGGTGCTTAAAAAAATTTCTTCCTTTCATTAGTATCACATTAGTGAAAAAGCATCCCTTCTCCTATTCATCTATTTGTGGCATCAAATTCTTCATTTCGATTTGGGTTTTAAAATCATTGCATTTCATTCTACTTTTTTGCATTAGCTCACATTAATTGAGGGAAATCTATATGTTGGAATTCATTCCCAGCTGATGGTTGAAAAAAATCATAGAAAAGCACTTTTTTTCTTTTCCTCTCTCGCAGTCTTATCCGAACACCACAAAATAAAAAATAAAAAATATACACATTCTTAAACAACATCTCACCCAAAAGAAGTTGTAGGTGATCACATGATCACAAAACAGTGGGCACCCCGTTGGTTATCTCTTTCCAAAGTACCTCATCGAGAGGGTGGCCCACCCCTATCATAACATACCTAAAACCTCTCCCTATAGATATCCTTCTTTGTAGGAAGCCATCCTCACAAAAAAAACTCTATTCTATAGTTCACGAGTTAGTCCTTAAAATAACATAAGATAAACAAACATAATAGAAAAGGCACTCTTACGATCACATTTATCTTAGTGTTCTGCTTGCTTACGTTTTGAGGTGACAGTCATGCTCTTTATTTTTATTTTTCTATTTTCATGCTCCTCATCATAGTTGGTGTATTCCAACTTCATCTGAGTGTGCTTGGACCATATTCTCATCATTCTCAGGATTCTGGGTTTGATTCTACATTAATTTTAACTCACGACCACATTTTTCTTCATCATTGTTTCAATTTCACAGGAACAGATGTCGGCCCATCGACCATCATCGGTTACCCTCGGACCGTCATCGGTTTTACCTAGTTGACATCAGTCCACTATTATTTTTGTTAAACAAACCAAAAAAAGACACCTATTTCCCTTCATTAGTTGTTTAGATTCTCTATCACTCTTATCGTATCCATTGACCTGGTAAGTCTCATCAATATTTGGCATACCTAGTAAATTTTTCCTTATACCTTGTTTTTGATCAACTGTCTATTTTCCATAGTGACTAGCGGTGGTTACTTGTGACCGCATCGATTTAACCTAACTGGCATTGGTTAGCTTATGTCATTTTCTAGCTGATATTTTAACCCCAATTCACCTACCACCACCTATTTATCCTACTTGTGTTGTATTTCTGTGTCATTTATAGAAAATAGTCTTACCATGTTAGTACCTGTTCACATGGTACTAACGCATCAAAAAACAATCACCCTTGTATTCCACACCAGTCTTCAACCACTCCCACCTAGCCCTTCACCACCTTTCATTTTATCACCAACCATGGAACCTATCCAACCTATCTCTATCACTACTAGAGACAAGGAGTTCACACAACTCCTTGACCAAAATCCTATCGCCTTGTAGTTTTACCTTTCCCACTCATCCACTCAAGATGCCTCAGGTCAGTTGATATACGGCATGCCCGTATCTATCCCCCCGACTCTTGTTCCCACTACTGCATCAGCCCTATTTGGCTCCGCGATGCTCGCATCTACCTAACCCCAGTCATTTTGCAGCTAGGCCCTATACCCGCTATGACTACCGCGTCTACTACCTCCATTACACCCACCACATCCACTATACCTTCGCCAACCACCCAGAACACAACCTCATCTGCACCTATTGTCTCACATATACCCGTAGCTACACAACCACCCCGGTGTCGGTGACCCCTACCCCTTTTCAAAACATCATCCTTTCTATTCCACAATCCTTAGCCCCCATTACCACTAGGGTCACCACGACCCTTCCACCTCCATATACGTACTATCAACAACCTCCTGTTTCGTCTATTATTCACTCTAGGTACGTACCCCTATTTCACTACCTTCTTCTCAATCTACCTATATGGCAGCACCATATATTGGAATGCCACCCCGTTATATGCCCAACACCAACCCTCTTATGCTATAGGAGTCACCCATCCATCACAACCTACCAATGACCTAATTAAGTTAATGATGGACAAGATGCAGACATTGGAGGCATCAGTTTCTAGCTCCTGCAACACTCTCACCTATGATGAGATTTGTAATGAGCCTATACATCCATCCATTCCTATCCATCCATATCCCATACATTGGGAAATTCCTAAACTCAACTGTTTCAATAGAAAAGAAGACCTGCAATAGCATTTGCGAGCTTTTCAAACACAGTGTTATCGATCGCCCATGATGATGCTTTTCTCTTGAGGACCTTTCCCATGTCTCTAGACAGACCCACATTAGATTGGTATAGTGGGTTGCCTAGACACTCTATATTCTCATTTAATCAGGTAGCTCAAGCCTTCTTGGATCACTTCTCCATTAATATCGTTAAGAAGGTTACCATGACTGACCTATACTCTACACATCATTATGACGACAAATCTATCACATATTTTGTTACTTGCTGGTGTAGCCTGAATCAATCAACTCACATTCCAACTACCGCAAACTAAACTCATCAAACTCTTCATGTGGGCTTGTGCTAGGCATATCTCATTGACCCTATAGGTTCAAACCTTCCGAACCTTCGATGAAGCATTCACCATGGCATGAAAGCTAGAGATTCAGGCTATTAAAGAGAAGAAAATCCAATTACGCAATAAGAACTTGGCATTCAAGTCAAATGATACCTCTTCTTCTTCAAAACCATAGAACAATTATTCAAAGGCCAAGGGGACCACTAACACAGTGGTACTAAAAGCTGGCCCAACTCATCTGTCAAATCAAGCTATCCCCTCATCTAATCTCTCACCCATTCAGACTTTTCAATTCAGACAGGAACAATGGAAATATACCCCAATTGGGGAACCTTATTCTTCTATCTTGGAGAAGCTCATCAAAGCTAGGGCCATCACCCTTCCTCCCATGAAACCACACACTGGTTTTGACCCTGCTTGCCCCACACCCACGTGGTATAAAGAGCATGACTTCTGCAACTACCATCGAGTAAAGGGTCATAGTGATGGCAATTACATCACCTTCAAAAACATTGTCCAAGAAATGCTTGAGAAAGGCGAGCTAACCTTGGATAATCCTAATGCACCTACCAATCAAAACCTACATATCTTTAAGAAACCCTTTCCTAATCATGCCCCTTCTTCTGATCAAACTGGAGAGACTTCAACTCATGATAGCCATACCTACGAGGTCCATGTTATTTTCAATGATACACTGATGTGGCCCAATTACCTTAGAGGAAATTCTATCCCGAAGTCCTCCTTCTACATTGGAACCCACCTCACCTATTCCTCCACCCACAGAGGAACACCTTTCACCTCCTTCATCACCCGTGGAGGAGCCTTCCATTAATATCAAGACTATTTCACCCTTGGCTTCTCCACCTAGAGATCCGTCACCCACAGTACCTCTCCAGCCCATAGAAGAGTACCCACCATCTCCTCCACCCATAGAGGAGCACCCATCATCTCCTCCACCTATCAAAGACCCAGTAGAGATACCTTTGCCTCTAGGTGATCATTCTCCATCAGCTACCCAAGATCATGTAGACTTACTTTTGACTCTCTTACCCACGGAAGCCAAAGCTAGCAAATTCCCCATCTCTAAGAAAAATTTCACGGGAATTTCCATTAGGTCCTCATCAACCTCACCTACAAACATGCCATTCTCATGCTTAGCCGATCACTTAGATTATGTGGATAGAGCCTTACTTTGGGGCGTCTTTCTGCTTCTGTCTCAATGCAAATGTAGATGTAACTTGCTGACACTTCCACTATCTACCCAAAGATATTTTGGCCAATTGAACCAAACACAACCTCCTCTATCACAACTTCTTCCACGACACCCATCATAGCTCAACACACACCCTTACCCATAACCCAACATACACCTAAATCCAAACCCACACCTACATCATCTTCCTCAACTAAACCTATTACTACCTTAGGGGTCACCCTAACCACCAACCTTATTCATCCACCTATCAAACTAGATTTAGCTACATCCTCCAAAGTCAACACCAAACCTACTCCGACACCCAAACAGAAAAACCAAGCCCATAGAACTCATACCTCACCAAGCCAATCACACCTTCTTCACCTTCACCCTCTTCATCTGTCTTAGGACCTCGTCCTTCTAACACGGGTAAGAAACCTCCACCCACCGGTAAACTAAAAACATAGCAGCCCATTCCACCATTACAAACCTCAAACATACCCAAGCACCTGCCACGACTTCCACCCACATCTACAACATCTTTACCACCCATACCTTTAATACCATCGATCACCCCATCACTACCCATGACACTTCTCTCTTCCCCTCACACCTCCAAAGACGACCTACACCATCTACCTTCACAAAGCACCTCTGTTATCCTTGTGGGTAACGTGCCCTCTTTCACCATCCTCCTTTCCTCTAGATCTCGTGTTCCCGTATCACCTTTACCACGAAAGGTATAAGCTAAGGAAAAAAATCCACTACCCTCCAATAAGGTAGTCAAAACAACCATACACTCTCTGCCGCCGTTTTCTACCATACCCCTACCCAAAAACACGACCGAGTGCCTAAGATCACACCAACACCTACAACCATAGTTCGACCTACTCCCCCTCATGCAAAGACCATTCCTCTATAGTCCTCCATGCCTACACCCAAACCCACTTTCACTTCCCATTCGACCCACTTAGCGGGTCCTATGCTAAAATATTAACCAACCTCCTTGATAATTACATCATCACATTACTCGCCGCTCGGACTTTATGACCCTCTTAAACCCAAGCTAAAAGAGTTTTATGACACTAAAATTTTCACCTACCATTGTGTGCCAGACACAATGTGGAGAACTGCAAGGCTTTGAAAACTATCCTTATCTAGTTGTGTCCTGAAGAAAAATTTGACGATGATGACCTTCTTGATGAGGAACCCATTTCACCAACACCCATTCCCATAGCTCTTCCCTCACTGCCTACTCAATGACCCAGACATTTTCCCCATAGCTCCTAGAACCACCTCTCGAGATTTGAAATTAACATGGTTTGCATCAATGACCTCACCAAACCTCCACCCAAATGTCGATGTGCCTAGCTCATCTCACAAGGCTCCTTCCTACCACTAGATGTTTTCCCTTCGTGTCACCATACCTTTCATGGCTCACCTACCTCACCTACCTCCCCACCTCAAATCAACATGATCCACGTTGCTACCCATGCTTAGAAGGACAAAGGAAAGGAAAAGGCAACTGACTCACCAACCAATCCCATACCCAACATACCATCTGCACCCACACCTAAAATCACTATCTCCGGCCCCACGTATCCTATTTCTAATGGGGTCACACATCGTACCATGCTCAAACAACTACACCAATCCCCCCTCAAAATTTCCTTATATGAACTCATCCAAACCTCAAAATCCCATTGTCAAGCTCTCATGGAGGTCCTAAAATCTATTGAGGTTTTACAAAATGACCCTACACCATAGCCTCCATTATCACACCCCGTCATGTAGCCTCTCTCACCAAATCGCCACCTTTATCCACACCTCAACCTACTCACCAAGTAGCTTCCCTTAGCTTCTCGTAGGAAGAGATCTCACCACATGAAATAGATGATCTATACCCAGCTCTCCTCATGTCTATCCACATCGATGATATACATGTATGATGCGTCATGATTGATGGGGGCTTGCATTAATATCATTTCATCTCATGCATTCGCTCAAATGCGCATACTGACAATTGTATGCATAAACATCTTATCATGTTGCATTCATTCAATGACGCTATCAACTCTACACAGCCACTCGTCATCCTCCATGTTCGTGTGGGCCCCACAAGTATTCCGAGTTATTTTATGTATTGAAGGGGAATTCCAATATAACTTGTTGCATGGTAGACCCTGGATTCATGTCATGGGTTGTGTTCCTTCCACTTTACATCGTTGCGTAAAGTTTGAGCATGAAGGACACACCTATACTATTCCAGCTGATCTTTCACCTTTTAAAACATGTAACATTCTTTACCGACTCAATGACATGTTTATACCCATTAAGGCATCTACCTCCATGACCACTACCACTTCACCTACACCTCCACTTACCAATATAATCACTACCTCAACCGCACATACCTCCTCCATTCCTACCACTACCATAACCTTCATGGCTGACCCATCACCTCCCATCTTGTTAGCTCCACATCTATGTCAACCTTCGACACATCATCTATTCTAGCTACCCACATACCAACCACCAATCCCTTGGAAGGAATTTTTCAATGCCTCACTCTGGGGGAGTATCGCCTATATAGTGTCAACACATTCCTTACTCCACAAGAGTATGGAAGTCTTCACCAACACCCTCGTTATGATCACCGTATAGGAGAGCATCTCCTTTATGGTCCTTCCCACCTTCATACCAGTCTCACCTATGGGGGACTTGATACTACCACTTACACACCTGAACCATCGTCACAAACCTGCCCATTTTCCACTAACTTCCAGGTCACTCACCAATCATCGCTTTTACCTACACCTTCCTACACCGATGTGTGTGGAATGGTTTTGGATTTGGATTTTATGAGCAAGGCCACCATACTATTATTCCATGTACTACCCACAAACATAACGACCGTAGTGGTATCAACTTTGAACCACCTACCAAGAAGGCTCGCATTGAACTCATTGAGGACATCAGCCCTTCTCCACCTTCATCGATGGAGTTGATGGATCTAGAATCCATTCCTCCTAAAAAAATCATAAACACCATCTCCTTGGGGCCTCTGACTTATCAATGTGAGGGTGAGGCTCCCTCCTCTCTTCCCTTCCTATACCCTGAAATGATCGATGACTATACACCTCGATTAACATCATTTAATGTCAAGATGATGAATCTATACTCACATACCTTGGTGTAGAAGACTCATATATTCATCGGTCATTACCCTCTGAGATGTAAACCATGTTGAATGAATCGACTATCGAAATCAACATTCATACTCAAGACGACCCGCACATCCTAAAGATCGGTCAATCTTTAGATGTTGTTGAACAAGAAGCCATCACCTCTTTTCTCAAAAACCATAACCATGCTTTCGCTTGGTCTTACACAGACATGCCTGGATATTCACCCCACGATAGTGGTCCACAATATCGTAACCGTTCCCAATGCTAAGCCCATCAAACAAAAGCTAAGGAAAATATACCCTCGCATTGCCCTTCTTGTCAAAGAAGAACTTCAGCACCTTCTTTCTATTTCCTTCATATTACCCATTGATTATCCTTGTTGGATTTCTAACATTGTCCCTGTCACTAAGGTGACAGGGGGACTCTACATTTACACATGATTTCCATGACCTCAATCTAGCTTGCCCAAAAGATGACTTTCCTCTACCTGGTATTGACTAGTTAGTTGACCTTACCACTAGTCACGAGATGTTATCACTCATGGATGGCTTCTCGGGTTATAACCAAATCTTACTTACCCCAAAGGATCAACACAAAACCGCATTCATCACCCCTTGGGGACCTTCTGCTATTGATTCATGCCTTTTGGCCTTAAAAACGCTGGTGCCACATATCAGTGGGCTATGACTTACATCTTCCATGAAATCATACATCATATATTGGAAGATTACGTCGATGACCTCCTTTCCAAATCTAAACACCGCTCCAAGCACCTTTTCGTCCTTAAAATCATATTTGACCGCCTTATTAAATATTACATTTGCCTTTAGCCCAAGAAGTGTGTCTTCGCAATCCTCTCAGGAAAACTCTTGGGATTTATCATTTCCCTATGTGGTATAGAAGTTGACCCCGTTAAAGTCAAGGCCATTTTGGAAATTCCTCCACCCACTAACCTTAGGTAACTTCGCAGCCTATAAGGTAAGTTGTAGTCTATTCATCTGTTTCATTTTACAATTGTCTAATCGGTGTTAACCATTTCATCACCTTCTCAAGAAGGATGTCTCCTTTAAATGGGATGAGGATTGCCATAAAGATTTTGAGGCCTTAAAACAATACCTTCTTCAACCACCCATACTCATTCCACCTAAAGACGATCAACCCTTCTACCTATACATCTCAGCTACCGATCACTCCTTGGGGGCCATGCTCACTCATCGTGATGAACAACACAGGAGCAGGTGGTTTATTACATAATTCATACTCTTTTGGACTACAAAACCTGATATACCCATGCTGAAAAACTTTTCTTAGCCTTAGTTTTCATTGCCAAAAACTCCGCCATTACCTACTCAACCAAAAACCTATGTTGTGACCAACACCACCCCTTACACTTCATGTATGCCAAACCTTATCAAAATCAGCATGCCGCACAATGGCTTATGCTTTTTTCCGACCTCGACCTCAAATTCATCCATCAACAGTCCATCAAAATCCAAGCTATCACCGACCAATTGGCCGACGCACCTATTTCTAGGGATCAACCCTCTAATTTTGACTTTCCAGATGAGTCAATTGCTACCCTTTCCCTGGACGAACCCACTTACCAAATGACACTCTTCTTTGATGGTTCCAAGTGTCGAGGGGGTAGGGCTGGTGTTATCCTCATTCCACTTGATGGTGAACCCATGCCTTTGTCTTTCAAACTTTATTTTGATTGTACAAACAATATTTCCGAATACGAAGCGCTCATATTAGGTCTCCAAGCTACCTATGCCCTAGATGTCAAATCAATCAACATCTTTGGTGATTCTCAATTGGTCATAAACCAAGTCAATGGTATATACCAATGTCGTAATGAGATACTTCAAAAGTATAAACATCATGTAGACATACTTTTGACCACCTTTGATTGTTACACCCTTTAAACTGTCCCCCATTTAACCAACAAATTTATAGATACCATGGCTTGCTTGGCTTCTCAAATACTCATTCACCTGCCGATTCTAAATTATTTTCACCATAAAACGAATCCAATCACCCTTTTATTTATCTCGTGATGTTTACTCTATTGGAAACACTTCTCCCAACCCAAGTGACCTTTGGTCTGAATAATACTCTGACTATATTTCTCTCTCCATCTTATCTCCTGATCTCACCTGTAATGGACAACGTGCCTTCCTTAAAAATGTCTCTCATTATGTCATCATGGGGGCCTCCTCTATAAGTGCAGCTTTGATGGTATTCTCTTACGATGCCTCACGAGTTCTGAAATTCCTTATACCATTAAGGAAGTTCATGATGGCATATGTAGAGGTCACTTTAGTGGCCTTGTTGTTGCTAAGTGTATTCTTCACCTAGGCTATTATTGGTTGACCCTTAGCAATGATTGTTGTGACTACATCAAGATTTGTGTAAAATTCCAACAACATGCCAACCTTCATCATACACCCAATCACGCCTTACAGGTCACATGTGACCTTTGGCCCTTTTCTCAATGGGGTTTGGATCTTTTTAGAGAGATAAATCCCCATTCTTCCTAATGACATCAATGGATCATCACCGCTATCAAATACTACACAAAATGGGTTGAAGCCATACCACTCATCTCCATGAAAGCCGAGAAAAAATGTGAGTTCGTCAGTCATCACATCATTTATTTCTTTGGTATTCCTCATTGCCTCATCACTGATAATGGAAAATAATTCAAAAATAAAACATTGTGAAAACTTTGCGACGCCTTCGACATTCACTAAGTTTCTCATCACCTTATTACCCAAAGACCAATAGCCAAGCCAAATCCACTAACACAACCTTGAACAAAATTCTTATGAAAGTGGTTAATGATACTGGGAAGGACTGGCATACGCACATTCCTTTTGCCATATGGGCATACCACATTAGTATTCGCACTTCCACTACCGCTACACCTTTTTCTTTGGTCTATGATACGAGGTTGTTTCGCCCTCGAAGTCCGATCCCCTTACTCCACATTTCTCTTAATGACATGCTCAATGATGATGACTTTCCTCGAACCATTTAGCACAACTTGAGTTATTATATGAACATCATCTTAATGATCTTTATCATCTTCAAGTTTACCAAAAATGTATCAAACGTTCCTATGATAAACACGACCATGAATGAACCTTTCATGTTGGTGATCTCATCCTGAAAGAAAATCAACATGTAACTAAAAAAGAAAAAATTAAACGGGGAAAATTTTCTCCTAATTTTCTTGGACCATACATCGTGACCCATACTTACAGATCAGGTGCTTATAGTTTATCTTCACTCGATGGTAAACCCGAACTCCGAGCCCATCAATGCCTTGCATCTTTGACCATTCTACTGTTGACTTTTAGTCCTACCTCACCTTTTGCCTCTTTCTATGCTCATCCCTTGAGCATTATCCACTTCCTACGTGATCACCAATGATTAAATAAGATTCACGTGCATACTCATCACTTATTATCTTCTCTTGAATATGTGTAGCACAATGTTGCACATAGCATGATTCTCATGGATACTTTTCATCTAACTTTAGATGAAATCCCATGGTCATTTTACCATGCTTTCTAAACAAGAATCCTATTCTTCACCTTGGTCTTGTCCATGACTTCAAAGCCCTCACATGGAATCCAACCCCTTGAGTCAAAATTCCAATAAAAATATGACTCCCTCAAAAGGACATATTCCTCTCGCAATAATTGTTATAAATAGACTACTCCCTCGAAGGAAAGCTATGTAAAGCTCTTTCAAAAAAAAGGAGAAGAAGAAGAGAGAGAATCTGAAGCTTCCCGCATTGATCAGCTTCACGAAGACCTCAAGGAGTTCATTTTCTCATCCCATATAAACTTCCCACATCGATCATTCTATCTCAAATATTAGTCAACATAGAAAGCCTTTTAGTCATGGACTTTCCCATTATGACCTTGGATCTCTTACCTAAAGAGCATGCTACCTCATACCATATAAAAATTAACCACCTTTCACCCCTCTCACCATTCGCACTCCCATTTCCTACCGCCTCAAGGGACCTCTTGGAAACCATGAAATTTAGTGATCATGTGACTACTTTTCACCCTTAGAACAATCAATCATGCAATGTCTTTTAGGGTCTTACATCCATCACCTCCTCCAAGGTATGACCTACTCGGTATGATCCTAACCAATCAGGTGGCTTTCTTGCCCCCTCTTATCTTTTAGCCTTCTTTATTATGTATTGATTACCTTATACAGGACTTGGTCCTCGACACTTACCTTTGGGGTAATCTTCTTCTTCTACCACAATCAAAATCACCTATACCAAGTTACCCACAACTCACCCACACCTAACAGACCTAAACCCAAATCATGCCTACGACCTACCATCTCATTCTCATATCTCCTCATATTCTTCCCTAGCTTATGGGAGAACTACATCGGCCTGAGGTCCTTTTTTGTCGGGACTATGTAGGCAGCACTCCAAGGGCATGGGGCCCTTGGAGGTTAGCTCACCACTCTCTACCCTAAACAATTCATCTTTCATCTTCCTAAATCACATTCTACCCTACTTAGTTTCCTTTTTATGTCAAAAATTGGAAATTAAACCAAACAAACAACAAGTTGCTTGAAATTTTATCATCATCACAACATACATTTGTTATTATTACCATTTATTTACTAACATCATGCATGTATTATAAAACATCTTAAATAAGACCCATATCATCATTCATTACACAAATTAATGAATCACAACCTCAACCATGCCTACAACTTGACTCAACCATGGCTATGACCTAACTCCACCATGCCTAACACCAACCTGACTCAACCATGCCTATGACCTAACTCAACCATGCCTAACACCAACCTGACTCAACCATGCCTATGACCTAACTCCATCATGCCTAACACCAACCTGACTCAACCATGCCTAACACACCTACCATAAGTCCATCTATGCATAATAATAAAATTTTATCAACACAAACACATATTCCCATAATCATCATCATCTATATAAATACAATATCCATATACATAACTGTCAAATGTCTTTGGCATGCAGGCCGGTGTATATAATCCAGTCTCTCAAAACTCTCATATACATCCTCACCATCTTTGGCATGCGAGGCGGTATATATCAAAAATCAAAACTACATCAAAATCGAGAGCCATATATTAGGCATCATCTTGGTGGAAATCCTCCATATCATCTTCATATCCCCTCTACCTCCTCGGCCCTTGTCTAGCGACCTGCTAACATCTCCCCACCCATCATGGGTGGTGGTTAGGTCCCTGCTGGTACATCAACTAGAATTGACCTCCATGAACCGGTGAGCTCATATTCACCATGTCTTGGGGCTCGATGGCCCCCTGTGCTCTCCACGTTATGGGTGCGTGATCTGGTCCTCTCACTAGAGGCCTGTTGTGCCCTGTACTTGGCATATGATAGACAATCTATCCCTACCACCATCAGCTGGTCCTGATAGTACCTGGCCTCCTCTCTCACCTCCCACAACCTAGATATAGGCACTATCTGTGGTGGCCCCATAGGCCTCGACCTGTACTGTCCCTACGGGACCCTATCCTGCCCCTTCTTGTAAACCGGTACCCTATCCCGGTGCCTATGGTGGACCCATAAGCCTCTACTCCTATGCCTGTATCTAGGCCTAGAAGGCCCCAATCTATGCATGTGCCATGGCTAATTGGCCCTGTAACCGTGTCACTTATGCTTGTAGGGTGGCCACTTGACCATCATCTCCATCTCCACCCTAGGCCATCTGGGCTCAAGACCTGCCAACTATGCATGCAACTTGGCAACCTCCACCTCGATCTATCTAATTGCTCATGTACCATCCCCAACTGTGTAATCAAGGTTGCCACATGCCCCTATAGGGCGTCTCTTTGCACCGTGATAGTTGCTAAATCTAGCTTCCCAGGCACTGGGTGGTACGACTCATAAATGAGCAACCCACCACTATCTCAGTAATTTTTCGTCACCCCAACATCATTGATCCGTCAGTCTATCACCTTCAACTCCTTCCTGTAGGCATTATTAGTTGTGGTAGATGCAATGGCCTCTCCACATCATCTCTCTTGTATCTGGGGAAGGGTGAAGGTATGTTCTATAATAGCCCAAACTACCATCTAACCCTATCAATTGGGATCATCTCGTGCTCCCCGGCATGGCACCCTCTATCCATCTTAGTAGCTGAAGGCCATCTAGCTCATCATGCATCCACCTGTATGAGGGATAACCCACATACAGTCTCCATATGATGTCCACTCCAAAAATCCCTCCAATAGATGCATGTAATATGCTACATCATGTGTAGCCCTATCTGATCGATGTTCTCTAATCACATGCATCCATCGCCTATACCCCACCCAAACCAATCTTAGCATAAATGCATCTGCTCGGAACATACCCACGGCTACACACAAACTATGTGTTCATAAGAGCAAAAGTGTAGTAAAAAGGTACAACATATGCTAAACTCATGCGACGCCTTTGTACGCCCACAACTCTCTGTATAACTACACCAGGAATGCTGGCGCCCAGGAAAAGCATGTCTGATCCATCACCATGTCATGTAACACCCCCATCAGGGAGTGGGGAAACCTCCCACCCTCTATATCTGGCAGTGTGAAGTAGCACACTACCTCCATCGAGAACTACTAGCCTTGTCTCCTCGGGGCCAGGGCTAGGTACATCCCCCCGTAACTCAATTTGGCACTATGGAACGTCATGTCTATCAATCCATCCCCAAACACTATCAGCATCAACTCCTCTGAGGCCTTGAAGGAGATCAAGTACACCTACATCCCTAGTATCAGTAACCACAGGATCCTAAACATGTCCTCCAGGGTGACTGTCATCTCACCCATCGATAGGTGGAACGTGTTGGTTGCTAAATCCCATCTATCGATGAGAGTGACCATCAAACTTGGCTACTGGACTACATGCCGATAGCACCAGACCCTAATTAGGCCCACCTCCTCCATGTGCCACCACTCCTCAACTGTCGTTGCGCCTCACACTCTCAAGAGCAGGGGTGGCACCCTATCTCTCATCCACAGCTGATCTCTCCCTTGCATCTAATACAAACATCAAATTAATCTACCTTCATCATACCCATACTCACCCATGACACCTTACCTATACCCACTATCTCACCTCTTTCTATCTTCCCAACCTACCTTCCTATCACATTTTCTCTACCCGCCCCACCCCTCACCCATTATCATTTCTCCATACCCATTTTACACCCTGTCTATACTAGGGTTTTCACCAACACACCCTATTCTACCCTTCCCTATCTCACCCACTCGACTATGGCCCTTTCAACCCCATTTTCTCCAAAACCCAACTAGTGTTGGTTGTCTCTAACCAACCTTGTCACCCCTAAACCGGCATCGAGTCCACCTATTTTATGACCGATACCGGTTTGACCCTATTGACGCCAAATAACCCCGACCGACGCCGATCCACTGTCACGATGAAAATACGACCCCAAAACCCTACCCTCTCAAAAAACTCCCTCTCCTAACCTTCTACCCACCCATTCTCACCTACACTTCCCCTCAACCCCATCCCACCCCCTATTCACCCACTTACCTCTCTCCCCACTCCTATTCTACCCAATTCACCCTCCCACATTTCAAATTTCATTTTCCCCCACTAAACCCAAATTTTCACCACCTGACCTCTCACCTACTCTATCTCACAAAACACAGAAAGGGTTTGATGCTTACCTCATCATGCTACCATCACCGTGGTGGCACATCTGGCATTGCAACGGTGGCCCGCCTGATCCCTCTCTAGCCTCTGCCATCACCAATCGGTCACCTCACCTCCAACCACCCAAATCCAACAATCTGATCTTATGGACCCACCTCTCAACTATAATCACCCGCCATTCGGCTCACCAACTCAGCTTTCTATTCCATCTGGATACTTTCAAACTTTCTCTCTCTTGTGTATTTTTCCTCTATTTCACAAGGGACAAATGATTCTAAAAACACGAATTTTTCTTTTTTATAACATCCCCGACCTAACCGACACTGGTTTTAACTTCACCGACATCGGTCATGTGCCCTACCTTACCATGGTCGATTACCCTATACCGACATCAATTACCCTTGACTGGCATCAGTCACCCTCTCTTCCATATTACCCACAATTTCACCATATTACCCTACCTATCACTTTTGTTTCCCTCACCCAACGCTTACCCTAACCATTCACCTCACCCTCTTGACCTCATCATTTACTACCTAACCTCATCCTCATTTGGGGACTCATTATTTTACCCATACCTCGGCCCTACTTGTGCCATGACCTAGATTCTTGGACATGGAACATCAATAGTTACCTTTGACCTCATGTGTTCGCTATACCTTGTAGCACTATTACCTGTGTTGATTGACCTACTGACCTTACCTTGCCTCTTGTCATGACCATTTATCCTGACCCAACCCTCGGTGTACTGGAACATACCTAAACATTCTTGCACCTAACCTACATCATGTTTCTTGACCATATCCTATACCTTAGATACCGAAATCACCTCAAACTTGTTCGAGATAAACCTATCAACCTTAGACAATGTAGAGTTTTCCTACTCTTGACTTGGTACCATGCCTTTGTAGTTTATACATGTGCATGTGTTTGACTATTACTATCTTTGACCACGACCCATTACCTAGATTACTCAAGTGGACCTTTTTTCCTTTTTCCACCATTCCCCACCCTCCTCTTCATCACATTCACCTTTTATCAAACCACTCACCACCCCGCCTTCTACCTCGTCGGTTCGTGATTTGAGGGGATCACCTTCACCGACACCAGGGGCAACCACATCTTATTTTTGTCAGCGTCACTTACCAATACAAGCTACGCAACAAAAGGGGGCAAAATGTAGACACAAAATTGGGTCACACTCCCCTTGGTCCCTCGATAAATAAATACCTTGAACACATCCACCTAGCCATGGCCCCCTTCACCCCATTATAATATTAATTTAATTATTTAAATTAAATTAATTAATTATCCTCACAATATTTATTATTTAAGTATCCTAATTGGGATAATGCCCACATATCCACCTCACCTAGACACCTCATCAAGCCACCTCACCCTAAGACCTATTCTTAGTAAGTTGTCATAACTAACTAAGACCTACCCAAACCCTAAAAATTAATTCCTACATTCTCTCTAACCACATTCCCAGTCGTTAGAAGGAAGCTTCCAAGCTAATCTGTGGAGTAAACGAAATGAGATCCTAGAAAATCAAGAGGATTTGCCTAGTTTAGTAAACCTAGGAAATCCCACCCTAACCGATGTCGGTTACCCTTAACCGCCTCTGGTTAAGTTGGAACCATCTTTGGTTACAATGTAATCCTAAAAACAACCTTATTTCGAGGTTGACACATTTCTAAGAGATAATCACATCTTTTGAGAATAACCATGATGAAAACAGAGCTGCATGCAAGTGGAACCAACGTTATTATACACATTAGATCATCCATAGCTTGTACCTGAAGCAATGACACATCCATCTACCTTCATGGGAGCATTCGGGAAGTGTCAGCACTACATCAAGTTCATTCCATTTGATCCCCCACCATTTCCAACTAGGCATCAAGCCTGCACAACAAGTAAGTTTGGTTAACCAACACTCATCTATTCATCATTTGGTAAATCCTTTTACATCATTACTAGTTTCAGCTCTCATTTCCATCCCCCATCATTTACCTCCATGCAAACTTGACCATATTTTTATCCATACCCTTACTGCCCATACCTAGACCTTAATCATTCCTATGCATACCTCAAATCCATACGAATCTTGTCATTTCCCTTCCATCTTCATCTAATCTCAGATCTATCACCCAGCCAAGTTTTATTGAGTTTCTTGTACCCCGACCATATCGATGTCGGTTACCCACAACCATCACTTGGTTATCCTAAACCGATACCGGTCATACCAAACGATGTCGGTCTCTATGTATTTTACCAGAAACCAAGAACAAAGCTCCTAAACTTCCACCAAATACCCAAAACCACCCAAAATCTCACCCTGACCAATACCAATACCTTGACAAAGTGACCTTGACCTTCAGATTCAATCATAGCTTAGCCTGTTGTGAATGAATTTGCTTATTGTAGGTGAATGAGATACCTAAATCATTTTAACTACAGTAGGATTTCCTTTATTTCTCACATTAATTTTCTTTAAACAGTGGATTGATAGCCATCTAGGAAGTATCACACTTCCTGGATCTAGCACATGCTAGGCAGTCCACTGCATATATTGTTTAACTTTTATTTGGTGGTCTTGTGTTCCATTTCAGGTAGTTCCTCCAAGCAAAAAGGAAGCTCTCATGATCAGTTGTGGATTCAAAAGTCATACACGTGTAAAAACCTATCAACCAACATTTCAACAAGTATTCCTCCCTGCCCTTTACCCTTATTTGTTTTGTCAACATTCAAATAAATGCACTAGAATCGGGTTAAACGGTGCACTTGCATGTATGGCAAGTTTTATAAAGGCACATGGCTAATAATAAAATGTGACCTATTTTGGGAACTCGATAAGTGGTGAAGGGAAAGTCCCCACCCTTATATATATTAAGTGAATTTTTAATAGATAGATTGATATGCGAGAGAGGAGATATATAGAGATATGTTGCTAAATATGCTATGCATATACTACTATTTTTGTAATGAAGCTTTTGTATACTTATTACATTTAATACAATGGATGATATTGGTTAGATCTAAGTGTTAGTTTTGCATGTATCTGAATCTAGTGTGTACTTGATCTCATCATGGTTAATACTTAATTCTATTCTTCCCTAAGTATAGATCTGGTATGCTCTATAGGATGTTGTGTTAGTAATGAAATTACATGCATTAAGTCTTCATCATGCTAACTTCCTACAACAACAACCCTAAAGAGGGACCTGGTACCTTTGTGCACTTTGGGTGAGTTCTCAGCTTAGGTTAAGTGATGTGCCAATATGTTTAGGGTCTTATTGGCTTGAATTACTACATTCTAGGCTACATCATTGGTTCTATTATCGGGACCTCTTTTTCACTTGTTTTCAGGATGGTTCACGATGAAGACATACCAGTTGACCTTAGCCAGTTTTGAAGAATGAATACATGATCGGAGGAAGAATACGCATAGTGGTTTGGCACTGGATTTGAGTTTAACGCATGTGTGTGGGTGAAACAAAATCTATATGATAGTTTATATGAGATATTTTTCGCTATCTTTCCAGTAGAATTATACGAGTGGTTGATTTCTTATGCATCTAAGTGAAATTAGAGGTATCGTGCACTTGTCTGACACAAGAAGAATTTCAGGCCCTTTATGATGTTGATCTTATTTGGACTTGAGTGGTGGATACGTGGTTTTGTGGTGTCTTGAATAGTTATATCTTGGAATACTCAATTTCCACTTATTTGTGTCTAGAGGTAGTTGAATTCTAGTTTTTACGATATCCAGGGGAACTTACCTACAAGGAATTCATGGCGATCAAGATCCTGATGGTAACCTTGAATCTGGAGAGTAAACTGATGGCTAACTAAACCCCACCACGCATGGGGGCAAGATTAGGATTGGTGAAAGATGGTAGACCTAGTGGTAGAAAGGAAAAGAGAGGAAAGATGACTTAAGTATAATGAGGTGCGCGAGAGGGAGATAGAGAAGTAGCGTACCATTGTAGAAAGTATGGTGTTAAGGAGAGAGATGGCTTGTGAAGGATTTGAAGCTCATGTAGAAGATGTGGAGCTAGAGCATCATGAACTCCCCCTTCTTGGAAAGCATGGCAGGGATCTTCCCTCAGTCTCACAAAGAAGTGTACGAGCAAAGACTACCTCGGGCCGCAAGCACGCATCTAAATCCACCTTGTAACCTAGCCATTGCGGTTGGTTTCCTAGTATCTAGTACGACAAGTAATCAGCAAACAATTTTAGGAAGTAAGAGAGGAAGCACATCAATGGTAGTGTTGACAACTTCATTATTATTTGGAGGTGTGTTTTCAGGCGCATCATTTACACAGAATATGATCACGCCGAATGTTGGATTCACCTCTGGAAGTGGAACTACTTCACTAACCACAGGGAGTTCGATAGTACTATTATTAGAGCATAGGGGAGTATGTCTATAGGACCTATTCTAGCTAAATGTTTAGGATCAAGAGGCATAGGTAGCTCTAGTTCAGGTGGATCTAGTGGTTTTGGATGTTAGGAAAACACATGAGGTTTTGGATTAGGTGTGTAAGGTCTACACCAACCCTAGAATATTTACATGGAAATGTCTCTTCACCTTCCAGAATATAGGGGCATAGAATATGTTGCTTAACATGTGCACATGTGTGAAATATTGTGGCACATAAAAGGAATCACAACTTTTGAATGTAGGGCAAGAAAAATTTCTACTACGTTACAAGGGCATGCACACAGTTGGTACAAAAATTTTTACCTTGATTAGACTTGCGTAGATTATATGGCTTTAAAGGATACATTCCTTAAAGAGTTCCACATCCCTGAGTTTGAGCAGAAGAGTATAAGTGCGCTCAAGGATATTAAGCAAGGCACTACTAAAAGTGTTAGAGAGTATGATGCATAGTTTAAAATGTTGTTATCAAATATTTCTTATGACATACATGCAAGCCATCATGCACAATGGTTTGTTGGGGGCTTGATTACACCATTTAGAAGGGCATTATCACATAAGACATACACCGATCCACGTGAAGAACTTCAAGCAACCTTACACGTTGAGGTAGCTAGAAGCATAAATATCGGGTGAGCCCATTTTAGATGCATAAATAGTAGAAATGGTGAAACATTTGGAGAAAATATCAGCAAATTCAGCTCATTAGACATGCCTAGGTATTTGGTGCATAGATTGTGAAGTAAAAGGTCACACAAAGGATAGTTACACTCTCATAATAGTATGCTCATTGCTGATGGATTGTGAAATATGCCACCTAAACCATAATTTTAGCCACTTCCCATTATTACAACACACGATAAGGAAGAACATTTCAATCTACTTAAAATCTACAGGTCCACGAATCATGACATAGAGGACTCTCGGTTGATTGGATAGATCTATGATATTATAGATATTGGTGTACGAGAAATAGGAGTTTCGAGATAACTCTAAGGGTAAGAATGAGCATCGGGATCGGGAGCACAATCATGCACGCTATGATCGAAAAGAGGGAATTTTGAAGGTAGTCATGGCGGAGAGGTCAAGGATACCACGGTGGATTCGAGGAGGACAAGGTATTGGTGGTGGAAGAAGTGAGTTTCCTTGTGGCACATGGTATACATGTGGATTTCTTGACCATTATAGGTGTGAATGTCCTTAGATTATTACATGTTCTTTTTGTGGAAAGAACCATAGCTATGAAGAGTGCCTAGACTTATATGAGCATTTGAGTAAGCAACATAGACAAAAAAAACAAAGGTGCGGGTATAGATAGGATACAATGCACTGTGTAAAATCAATGGATGTCTAAGATTAAAGTAGACTCAAGAGTCTCAATTAAATATCATGACCTGCGTTGAGGTGGAATGTGCCAAGACATATTATAGCGAAGCCTATCATCACTAAAGATGAGGTTCTTCATGCACAGTACCCAGATCCTGCTATCGAAAGAGTTTTATCGAAAACCATGGAAGTTCTAAGGAATCTTTAGGGTGAGAAACAATACTTAAAGGAGCGGAAGAAAGCATCAGAGATGGTCCAAGCTGATATAGATGACTTGAGAGAAGTGTGTAAAATGTTGTGCTAGGAGAACATCATTCCACTGTTAGGGATTTGGTTAATAGGGAACACTCTACACGTAAATATTGAGAATGGATGACAAATTCTACATGCGAACCTTCCACCTCATAGCCTAGATTATAATATGGAAATTACACTTGAATTATGTTGTGGATGGGTGGCTATTGACTAATATATTGATTGATACAAAGCGGAAGTCAATTTTCCCACCCTAGAAGCATGGATACAAATGGGAATACCCCATTACAGCGATCGTCTAATATATTTTTCATGGCTCATCGAACTAAGGCCACTCCCATCGAGTTTTGAAAGATGCATCCATTACCATAAAAGGAGCCAATTTCACTTTGGAGACTTTGAAGTTTTAGCACCGGAAGAGTCAGATAGTTTCCTGGATCTATTAGGGCATCATTGGTGCTATGCAAATAATTTTTTTGTTTAGTTCAACAAGGGTTATATCAGTTTTGAAAATAAAGAGGAAAGAGTTATTATCCCTTTAATAGATCAAAATTACATGCCCTATGTTGAGCCCTTAAGTGAAGAAGATCTGAATAGGATTTATGTACACGCTATCTGAGATCTAGAGATGATTGAACCAACCAAAGAAGGACTAATTCAGTGGGAGGATGAATAGTCTATCAGTGATACAAGTATTGCTTGTGATAACTGGGCTCACAACACTTATGAGTTAGTAGGGCATGAAGTAAAGAGCATATTCTCTAGAGGCATAAAACCACGTTGTGTCAGGAGGATAAGCAACAACTCGGTACCTTGTTACATAGGGGAAGGGGATCCCATAGCATTCTGTGCGCCATGGAAGAGCAGTGGATAGATCCACTAGAAAGAAGAGATATGCTTGCATATACACTATGTGGGATAGCAACACGCTGGTGGGTAGTCCACAAGGATAATCTTGTCGAGATGGAATGAAATTGGGATTTCTCTTACTACTAGGTTCTTTAGGAGCAATGCACCTACACAAATCAATAATTATCATGGAAATTAACCTGTTCATTGGCACCACATTTAGAAGTGTGAGAGACTCGAATAGAAGGACAGGAAGCTTTACCACCTTCACTATGGGTGTACCAATTTTTTCCACTTTACAAGGTTGTCTGCATGCTTGGTATGTATATGCAGAACTCCATAGAGAAACTGGAAATTGGTAGAATTTAATTATAGGAATGGTCCAGATGTTTGACTTCTTCTCTACAAAGCCTCCGGTAGAAGAAGCATTGAAAGTCATAAAGCACTTAACTATAGGGGATATTGTAAAGGCTGAGGGACTCCTTCAGGAATTATTAGATGAGGAAGACTCAGGAGCACATTTTGACGAAGAACTAGAGGCTGATGCAACATTACTTCAACGTGCTTTCCTTGAGAAAGAGAAAGGAAAAATGGTCTACTTAGTAGATGACAAAGAAGTAGATAATTTGGATGTAAACCATTCAACAGGAAGGCACAAGGTATTGGAAAGTGTGGATAAGACTATGTGTGCCTATCATGAACCTATGAAGACAAAGTGGGTGAATATTGGAACAGATATTGAGCCTAAGGAAGCCATAATTGGAGACTATTGGTCAAACTCTGAAGTGGAAAAATCATAGAGTTACTCAGGGGACTACTAAGACCTATTTCCCAAGGGGTACCATGAACTTAAAGGCAGCATGAATCTTTAGGGGATATGAAGATAAAACTTAAAGAGGGTGTGCACTTGATTAGAAAGATACCTTACAGAATGAACCCCAATTTACGTGGAAAGGTCAAAGAGGAGATTGATAACATGTTGAATTCTGTAATTATCAAGCCCCTTGATGAGTTAGAATGCGTTAGTCCAATGGTCATCATTATCAAGAAATATGGATGGATTAGGATTTGTGTGGCCTATATGGAGCTGAATGTTACATGTGTAACTAATCCATTTCCTATGGCATTCACTAAGGAAATACTAGAAGGAGTTAGAGGGTACAAAATCTATTCATTTACAAATGGGTTCTCTGGGTATAATCAGGTTTGGATTACACATGAGGATCATGATAAGACTATGTTTACTACTAAATGGGGTAGCTTCACCCATACTGTAATGCCTTTTGGTCTAAAGAATGCACCTGTTGTCTTTTCACACATAGTTTTCCAAGCATTGAAGGAATTTATTCACTTTTTTTTTTACAAGTATATTTAAAATATTGGACAAAGTATGGATTAGTTAAAGATCACTATGACAATCTATGCTTAATGTTTGAGCGGTGTAGACAATTGAGTATCTCTTTGAATATAAAGAAGTGCATATTTGCTATGCCATTTGGAATACTTTTAGGACACATAATCTACAAGGAAGGTTTGTTGGTTGATCCAGCCAAAGTTGCAGTTATTATAGGCCTAAGAGAGCCAACCAGTCAAAGTGAGGTGCATGGATTTTTGGGTCATACAGGATATTACAAAAATTTTATCAAAGGATATGCTAAATTTTTGCACCATTAGAAGAGTTACTGAAAGGGAGAGGTATGTTCTATTGGGGAGAACCATAGCAACGCGCATTCGAAACGTTAAAGGAGTGACTCACTACCACACATATTATGTGTTTTCCTTCATAGGATAAACCGTTTCATGTAAATTTTGATGCCTCAGCACGGCCATTGGCACGGTGTTGGCTCAACCTAGAGAAGGTATTGTAGATCAACCTATCTATTTTTCTAGTAGAAATCTTAATCTGTAAAGCGAAATTACATAACTATAGAGTGTGAAGCTTTGTCAATAATATATGTGCTACATAAATTTCACCAAGACTACTAGCTACACCATTTGTATTTTTAAAGATCACATGGAATTGAAGTATTTAGTAAATAAACTTGTTTTATAAGCGAACATATGTCGATGGATGCTCTTATTTTAGGAATTTGAATTCACAGTTGTGCGTAAACTAGGGAAAAGTAATTATGGACCAGACCATCTATCAAGAATATAGTCGGGAGAAGTAGCACGAGGAAGATTGAAGATACCATGCCCGATGCACGCTTATACATGCTATAACGTACGCCATCGAGCTAAAGAACATTTTTATATGTCTATGTATAGGGATGGAACCAAAAGGAATGAAATCCTTGAAAAAAACAACTTGCTCTACACACCGCACTTTATATGTTAATCGGTGGTGACTTATGCAAATTGGGTCGTGATGAGGTATTACATCGTTATGTGTTGGAACATGAACGCATGGGAATTATGAAAGAATATCATGGTGGAATTACGGATGGCCACTATGCGGGTGATGTTACGGCGTGAAAGATTCTACTCTCTGGATTATGGTGGGATACCCTCTATAAAAATTGTAAGGAATTCAGCAAGGCATGTGACCATAGCCAATGTCTTGGAAGACTAGCTCGGTGAGATGAAATGCCTCTGAGACTACTAGTGCATAACCATTTGAGAAATAGGCTATTGATTTTTTGGGTCCTATTTCACCAGCTACATGCAGAACTAGATCGCGCTACATCATAACATGCACAAATTATCTAACAAGGTGGGCAGAAGCAGCACCTACAAATGACTCATGTCAGCAGCTATAACAAATGAGTTTGTATGGAGAATGTTATTACAAGATATGGGTGTCCTTTAATTTTGACCAGTGATAGGGGCACACATTTTCTTAATGAGAAAATCAAAATTTTATTGGATGAATTCATGATTACACACCATAAGACTACACCCTATCATCCTTAGGAAAATGGAATTGCTAAAGCTTTCAACAAAATTTTGAGCTAGACATTAACAAAAATATATGATGTTGGAAGAAAGGATTGGGATGATAAAGTATCTACAGTACTTTTGGAACATCAGACAACATATAAATGATTGAACAAATCCACACCATTTCAATTAGTGTTTGGCGCAGAGACCATTCTTCCTATAGAATTTATGTTACCTTCTTTATGTCTTACACGTCTGGAGATCTTGCTGATGAGAAAGCATTAGAAGAGTGGATTGAAAAGTTAATCAACTTGGATGAGAGATGAGCAATAGCACGTTGGAGTCAGAAGAAAGAAAAGGCCAGTAGAAAGCATGTCATGATAGAAATATAAGGGCCAAGAAGTTTGAGATTAGACAAATGGTACTTCTCTATCACTCTAAGTTTTAACATTATCTAGAAAAACTTAAGGTACATTGGTTGGGGCCATATGTTATTACTTACCACCTTGAAATAGGCACTTACCAATTAAAAGCACTTGATGGAAAACGGTTACCCGATTACTTCAACGGGAGTAGGTTGAAGCCCTACTATAAATAAGTCTTCTTGGTGTTTATAATAAGGTAGTATTGCCATTTAGATTAGGTTTTCAATTATGTATTTCCTTAATGTGTTTCCTTATTTGTTGTTATGCTTTGTCAATTTAGTTGGTGTGTTGTGTAATAAGTGTGCTTGCACGCATGAAGCTAATTACTATATGAAGCATGTTTATGCGCAGAGGACTGCACATATTTTTAGTGTGGGGTGGATTGTTGATATCCAGGTATAGGACTACTAGAACTGAAAGGTGGAAAGAATAAACTACTATGGGTGCCACTTGGGTGCTATTTAAGTGGAGATTGCTCTAAAAAGTGACCAAAGATGGAGATGAATGAAGGGACAATATAACGTGAGGTAAGCAGAGGCCATAACAACTACCAGTAGAAGGTGTAGTGATGAGGTACTCAGGTGCAAGGAAGTGCATTGAAGAGAAGTATATGACCAAAGGGTAGGAAGGTGCGTTATAAGGTTATAGATGGGACATGAAGATGTAACACGCAAAAAGATTGAAATTGATCAATTAATAAGAGGAATTTGGTAGGTGAAAGAGTAATGAATGCATCAAAAATTTCAAAATCTAGATACGAGATGGGATGCAAATTCATTTTTACCATTGTGATTATGAGTATTTAAAAAGAGCTAAGTGTAAAGAGCCAAGTGATCGAGTTGAGGTGTGATAGGTTTGTAACAAGTCATGATAAAGGGATCTATTTGCAGAAAGAGTTTGCATCCCCGATGGTGAAGGGTTTGAGAAAGAAGGCAAAAAGAGGAATTAGGGCACATGATTTCACCTAGGAACGCTGAATCAAGCTAGGGTCTTATTCGCATGTTCCAAGATTCAAGAGGTGAGTATCTACAAAGGATTACAAGGTAGAAATGGCACCCAAGAAAGTAGTTGCAACGGAAGGAAGGGAAAGAAGAAGGTGGTTGAAGAAGAAGAGGAGATGGCTCCTGAAAGTAATTTTTCTGAAATGTAATATCCAGAGGGGGTTATCGTAGGCCAAGAGTGGGATTCTCACATAAGAAAAAGCAAGGTGAGTGAGTATAACCACCATACCACAGAGAATAAAAAGGAACTTGATGCCTTGCTGAACACAAAGACAAATAAACACATGGCGGAAGACATTCGGTGTATGATGATGTTAGTGAGAAGATTTTAAAGAAGATTGGAGTTTACCAACTATACAAACTCCCTTACTTTGGGAAATATGAGCCCTTGTACTAGTGGCTCATGAGTAGAGTGCACAAATATTTTTTCTACTTTGCAGGATGCAGAGTCAGAATTTCAGCCATGCTCATCTCCATGGTAACGGGATTAAAGGGCACATGAAAAGACTTGAGAGATGATTTAATAGACAAGGCTGCAATATTGGAGACTAGAAAGGAGTTGGGGTATACAAAGGGTCCACACAGCATGGACATTGATAAATTGAAGAAATATCTAGTTGTGCAAGAATCCGCACACCTCGTTACAAAGCTAAATGACCAGGAAAGGTGGTCACAAGTGAATACCATGTGGTTGCACATTTCTAAAAATATGTCTGAAGGGGTAGTTTACAACATTTCACGTTACATTACGAAACAATTGTTGAGGAAGTGTGCACATGAGGAAAGATTAGCTTTGGAGTTGTTCTATTGTCACTAGTGTTCATGGAGATCAGAGTACCTGATGGACCAAAAGAGAAGATATGGGAGTCTCCCATGGAGAAAAATTCACCTGTAGAATGCTTCAAAAAGTACTTGTGTGAAGGATACATGACAGAACAAGTCAAGTAATGGGCTGAGAAGTGGTACAATAGGCTCCGCGCAACCTTTGAAGATGAATGGCACATCCCCAAGGAATTACCTTTAATGGTTTGAAAGACATTTCAGTTCGTTGTATATCAACAATTTTACATTGTGATGTTTGCCATGAAGGATGAAGCATGGAGCCCTTGGTGTAAGTTACCATATACCTTCATAGCAAGGTACTTCTAGGAATTAGTACATAGGTTCTCAGACATGCAGCACCTCACATTCAATGCAGACAAGGTAGATTTTGACTACCACATGCTAAGGAAGAAATATGTGTATCCAAGGCATACTGCATATATTGAAAGGCTTATTTCATATGTATTGAACATTAAACTAGTAAGTTTGGTTGTGGGAGATGTTGGAGCAGCACTGTACCTTCAACTGAAGCCCAAGTTGGAGAATAAAAAGTATGTGGAAGATGAGTTCACACTTCTAGCACCACCAAAGGGTCAACATACAATGGAAAATATTCTAGCGCCCAAGCCCACGAAACTATTCATGTCGACAATGAAGAGGATGAGCGTGAAGATAGTGGTGGTTTAGAGCATAGAGGTAGAATACATCCTATGAACAAGGATGAACTTGATCACACCACTACACCACCTCAGCCATAAGAGGGGGATGAGGAGGAATTAGATGCAATCCAAAGACAACACATGATTCAAGAAAGTATTCAAGAGGACAAGGACTCAAGGTGCTACTCCACAATTGGTGTACAGATCACCTAGAATGTCTCCATAGAAGGAGAAAATATCACAAAGAAGTAGGAATATGAAGTTGAATGAGGAGGTAGAAGGGTCGAGAGAAATTGCGGCTAATTATCTTACACCTCTATAGGATGTGGAGGAATAGAAAGGTGAAGAAATGAATCAAGGAGAAGAGGAGGAAATGGGAACAAATGAGAGAGTTACGAGAGACTAGTCGGGACATGGAGGCACAAGTCCTAAATCTGGAGGCTCAAGTTTCTAAATAGCCAAGGTCTAAAAGAACAAGTGGGGAGCACATTCCACCATCCATGGGTTATGCAGAGGATGTATGTAAAATTATTCATGTTTGTTTCAGAGCACACTATCACAGAAGGAATTATATGGTTGGAAATTAATGGATGAAGATATGGCTACAATGCACACAAGGAAGCAGATTATCATGTTCCATGCACACACACATGGATGAGCCAAATTTTGATGTGTGTGAGGAGTCATGCATATCAAGGAGGTTGAAAAAGACACCTCAGGCTAGACACATGACAATAAAGCCTATTGTCATGTCAAATGAATAGGTAAGTGATGCATTGGTGAAAGTCTCAACAGAGGTGGAGAGGAAAAATATGAACAAGGCTGCCATAATTAGGGTGCTCAGGGAAGATATTAAAACTAAAAATGTAAAAATAGCACACCTAAGATAGGAAAGAGACTTGGAAGAAGAAAAATATTGTATTTATCAGCCTTGCAGAGGAAATTGGTGATAATGTTATGAAGGCTAGGCCACACCTCGAACCAAAGGTACCAAAGATGTTTCCTTTGGCAATACACTATGTAAGTACCTTAGTGGACCTAGTGCTTGAAGATGAACCTTTGTGCATGCTAGTGCCAAAGAATCTAGCACAAGAGGCGAGTGTGAAAAGGCTTTAGTGATGTGGAAGGTAATTTATCCAAAATAAGCCCATGCTTATTTTTGGCTAACTTCTCCTCCATTCCCTTTGCTAGTACTTAAAATGAAATTTTTACATGCTTCAAAGACTCAAAAGTTTCTAGAAATGGCTCCATTAGATAGAGAATTTTCTCACCTTTCTAGAAAGGTAAAATTTTCCTCCTAACTCCTTGTAAAATTCAATTTGTAGCCTGGTGGAGTTTCTTGGGAAAATTTTCCCTTAACAGGCCCACGACCAATAAGAATGTGCCACGTGGTAGGGTGGAGTGGTAGATGTCGGGGAAAGTTCAAGTTTTTTTGGTGCTTTGGCTAAAAGCACAAAAGGGAAAAAAATTCCTACGAGGCCTACGGATGAATGAGGAGCCAACACATTTCCAAATGGGCAAGCGGTAGAGCATGGGGAGAATTGGGAAATGTTTCCCTTTTGGCTAAAATCCCAAAATCAAAATCTAGCCCGAGACCCATGTAGAGGATAGAGAAAAATTTACAAAGGGCCGCCGAGCAATGAGGAGTCAACACGTGGCAGCGGAGCAGCGGGGCTCGGGGTTTAAGGGGAAATTTTCCCAAAATGAAATCAAAGGAAAAAGACATGCCTTCGGCCCACAATTCCACTAGCCAATGAGAAGGTAACACGTGTCTTGTGGCGGTGGAGGCACGGGGAAAAAAGGGGAAATTTTCCCAAAATGAAATCAAGGAAAAAGGGGGTAGGTTGAGCCCACAATTCCATCGACGAACCAGAAGATGCCACATGTCCCGAGGTGGCGGAGGCATGGAGATTTTTGGAAAATTTTCCAAAAATGCAAAAAGCAAAATTTTGACCCCATGAGCCCGTTTTTGAAATCCGATTTTGCCGCCTCAAAATTTGTGCCTAAGTTTTTGCCCTAATTTTTCCCTAAATCTTCAGATGGGCATATCTTTTGATCCAGAGATCAGATTTCAACAAAATCAGACTTTTTGGAAAGGTCTCAAGCCCCTCTATGCATTGGAGGAATAAAAACATTATTTCTTGTAGGTTTCAATGGAGAAAATGTCAAAAACATCTTTCAGGATTTTAATGCGAACCAGATTGCTTCAAATGAGTTGTTTTTTCTCAAATCCACCATGGTGGCTTTCTCCCACATGCCAAGGATGAAGAATCAATTTATTTTGATGGAAGAAAACCCAAAAATGTCTTCTCACACCATAAATGTGAGATCAGATTGCTTTGAGAGCTATGTTGCACCAAATTTATCATTTTTTCTCTCCAACATGCAAAGCAGAAATAAAGGAGGTCAATTTGATGGATTGCAGGCCGATTTGAAAGGATTAATGGTGGGTGGTTGAGGAAAAAGATCATATTTTTCTTCCTCCTTTGTTTTCCCTCTCTTTTCTTCAGCTATAAATGTAAAAAATGTGATCTATTGTAATGTTGGACATTTTTCTCTTGCAAGCTCTCTTTTCTTCCTTAGCAGGTAGATTTATAGAGTTTTAGACCTCTCATACAGTTGCAACATATGTTTTTACCTCCTTGCCATTGTAATGCATTGTATTAAACTTGGGAATGATAATATATGTTCTGTGATTGATCTTCCAATCCTCTCACATTTTTATCATTGTATTCGACAATCATGCATGCTTTGTGCTACATTCTTATGATTTGTGATTATTTGTAAAACAGTTCATCACTCCTTTGGTGTATCACCATTTTAGCTTAGTTTTGTTTCCCCTTTCTTGCATTTTCAACCTGTCTCCTTGGAATTTAGAGTAGGAATTAGTATTGAACCTCTACAAATTCATGCATAAACCTAAATAGAGGAGTAAGAACCAGACTTCAATCTAGAGATTTTTCTCCCCTCTGCAAGGTCCCACACCTTGGAGAAAACTCAATGTTGTGCAATCACACTAAATGACCCAATTCTAGATAGAATCAAGGTCATTTTGGGGTGCTATTGAATTGCACTAACAATTACATCATATGAAGGACTGATGCAAGTGCTGGAAGAAGAACTGAAGAAAGCACACCAAGCCTTGAACATCTGTTTAGCCCCAGAAGAGCTCATCAATGTAATAACCCTGGAGGAGCACAATGAGGTCCAAAAAGTGATGAAGGATGAAACATTGGGCCGCACGAAATATTAGCATTGGTTAAACAAAAGTGTGAGGCCCAGCAACAAAGACAAGAACCACACAAGAATCAGCTGGAAGAGCTTGGGAAGCTCATTGTGTAAAAGATGGATTTACTAGAAGGAAGGATGATCTAATGTCCAACATTGTGTTGGTCTTACAAAATGAAAAAGGGGAGATTGCGAGAGATGAACTGGAGTCTATTATTGTGGATATTCCAGATAGAGTAGAGGAAGCACTCACTGAGTGGCAGAAATTGGAGGCTGAAATAAAACAAGAATATCCTGAATTAGTTGTTTAGGTTGCAGAACAAGAGACTACACAGTAAAAACATTCTTTCATTCTTTCCATTCTTCAATTCTTTACTTCAGTTTTGGAGATGACCATTATCGGGGTGAAAATGAAATCAGTGTGGGGTAATGTTGATCAGAGAACACTTGACAAAAATTACATAATAAATCCCCATAAGAAATCAAGTTATATTTAAAGGCACAAATGGATAGGGAGAACATGCACGTAGAGTAGAAGTTCATTCTTTAGGACTTATCCATTTTTGCTCATGAAGGTCTATTTTTAGAGATGGCGTGTAGAGCACATAAATGAGGTAGAGACATGTGCACCATTCATTGGCTATTCTTGGAGGATCGATACGAAGCACTTTACATGGGCACAAGGTTGAAAATAGATCTACTACTGTTAGTTAGCTAGCAGTAGTCTATTGTTAGCACACTTGCATGTGTGGCCAGTTTTGTAAAGGCACATGGCTAATAATAGCATGTGACCTATTTTGGGAACTGATAAGTGGTGAAGGGAAAGTCCCCACCCTTATATATATGTAGTGAACTATGTAATAGATAGATCGATATGCAGAGAGGATATATACATAGATATGTTGTTAAATCTGTTACACGCATACTACTATTATTGTAATGAAGCTTCTGTATACTTATTACATTTAATACAATGGAGGATATTGGCTAGATCTAAGTGTTAGTTCTACATGTATCTGAATCTAGTGTGTTCTTGATCTCATCATGGTTAATACTTAATTATGTTCTTCCCTAAGTATAGATCTGGTATGCTCTGTAGGATGTTGTGTTAGTAATGAAATTGCATGCATTAAGTCTTCATCATGCTAACTTCCTACAACAACAACCCTAAAGAGGGACCTAGTACCTTTGCGTGCTTTGGGTGAGCACTCAACTTAGGTTGAGTGATGTCCTAGCACATCTAGGGTCTTATTGGTTTTAATTACTGAATTCTAGGTTGCATCAAATATTTTCCCTTGGCGGGGATGAAAATAATATCAATTGGAGGATTTTAAGATTGTGGTGTAGGGGTGAATGTTGATGGAGAAATATGTGTTTGTATGATGTGATTAATGAGGTCTATGTGAGATGTGGATTGTGTAGGTTTTGGATTGGTTAATGTAGAAATAGTTAGTTTTGTAGAGGGGGTACGAATACCCTTTGTGTTTGTCTTAGGTGGGGGTGTTTGTTTCATAAATGTTTCAAGGGGTATCATTGATATGTTTACAAATTGAGAAGATGTGATTGGTGTGGTAGCAGGTATAGATGTGGAAATGGTAGATGTTGAAGGATTAAGTGTAGAATATTGGGATAAAATAGGTGATGTGGCCATGGGAAAAGATGTAGGTATATGTGATGAAGATGTCAAGGTAGATGTAAGTGAATTTTTTGATGTGGTAGATATAGAGGTAGTTGGGATCAATAGGGAGGTGGGTATAATTGGGATGTTTAGGGATGTAAGTGATGTAGTGATAGGTGTGTTTGATGTGGATAAGGGGTTAGATATGATAGGTTGGGTTATGATAGATGTATTTGATGTGGATGTGGTAAAGGTAGGAATAGATGTAGGACAAGTGGTAGAAGCTAATTTTATAGGTGCGGTAGTTGTGGATATGGTTGATGTAGATTTGGAGGTAGATATTGAAGAAGTCATAGGCACAATGTCTAAGGTAGGGGTAGATGATGAGGTAGATGAGATATGTAAGAATGGAGGTTTTTATGTTTAGTACTTGAGTGCAAAAGGGTTAAATTTGTAAGATGTGGAAGGTGAAAATTGATTTTCGATGGTGGATTAGGAAAGGGGTGTTTGAATATGTCAAGGGGTTAGCTAAGACATGAGACAAAATTTTCTATTTGGAGATCCCCCTGATTTATAAGTTGTTTAATGTGATATTTAAAAGAAAAACACTTTTCTATGTTGTGACCCATAAATCGATGATATTTACAATGGTAGACCTCATTATACCTAGCGGGTTTGGGGTGTAAGTCATCAATAGATCAGATGGAAGGAAGTTTGATAAGGTGAACCACCATTAATTTATCAAATATAGAATCAGTAAGATTCCCAGGGGTATAATTAGAAGATGGTCTAAAAATTTTATGTGAAGGCACGACGTAATATGTAGATGGTTTGGTTATACAACATGAGAAGTGGATGGATAAGGGAGTAAAGAAGCTTGGGGATATGTTAAAGTTGGAGGGTATATTTTATAAGAGGGAATATAATTAAGTGGTGGAGATTTAGCTGGTTGGGAGAGTTCTTGATGCTAGAAAATAGAAATGTGACGAGATGGGATAGGTTTTGATAATGATTGTTATTAAGAGATAAGGATATTCAATTGTTGAGTGTTGGGAGATTGAGATGGTTGGATAGGAATTATAGTGATAATATTGGATGAAGTAGGGATAATATTTATTTGAGGTGATGGGGTGGAACATCATCCACCAATGGAGTGGATTAATAGGATTGAGAGATCATGGGAGATATATGAAATAGGAATTTATAAATGCGGCTTGAAGGAGTCCCAAAGTATTATAAAAGAGTAGGAGATGGTGGTGTGACCGGGAGGGGAAACGGGTTGATGATAGATAAGAGAATTGGTTTCAAAAGGGGGATTGATTTGGCTGACATTATCTTCATAAGGTTGAGATACCATGGGAACATAAGATCGGGAAACCCAAGGCAAGGTTTTAAAGTCATTCGAGGAAGAAATGTCATTGAATATGTTACATTGCTGCATTGTTTCATCTTGAGAAGGTGTATTAATAGGCATAAAATGGGAAAAGATCTATTTGACAAACAAATGAAGAAACAAGTTTTTAATCATTTTGATTAATTAGAAGATTTGAGAAAAATAAATGGTGGATACCGAGGGTACCTAAGAGATGGAATTTTAATGTTGGTTTCAAGTAGTTATCGTTGTGGAGTCCTCAAGATACGTGAAGGTGCATGAGGCCCAAGTCGTATAGGATTTCTAACGTGGACACAACACCGCAAAGTGGATTTCCTATTAGGTGATTGAATCCCAATTAGGTCCACCTGGTATGGGATTGTTTTGATGTGTAATTTTGATGAGTGTGTTTGGATGTGCATGATGAAATGTGAAATGCAACCAATTAAACCCCTACTCACACTAGGTGAAAAAGCAAGGATGCAAAAGGTTCATTTTAAGCTAAATTCAAATGTGAAAGTTTGATGAGGAAAAATACACAAGAAAGGGAAAATACGATGCAAAAGGAAAAATAAGACAAAAATAAACATACCTAGTGAATGCTTTTCCTTTTTATCTAATCTTCAAATCAAGAGAAGAGAAATCCAAGCAATCTAGAAGCCCAAAGACGAGAAAGAAAAAGCAAAATCTTCTACCCGCAATGTTAGTGGAAGATGGAAGAAATATAGAAAATGAAAAGAAATGTAAAAGATTCACCTAAAAGGGTGGTCCCACCGAGTGTGACAAGAATTTTGATCGAAATTTCTCTTTAATATTCATATTAGTGGACTAGATACTAAAGAAATCCAAAAACTCCAAAATGCAAGGGCTTAAGGTGCCTTGAAGTATGATGGATGCAAATGGATGGAAGCAAAGTGGATGACATCATTGAAAACTCAACAAACTTGCACAACAAAGCTAAACTAAAAACAAAATGGATTAGATGGTAGATTAGGGGTTTCCCAATGAAGTTGCTTCTAAGAAGTGTTTACTTCCTTATGTGGGTGTCAACCCCCATATAGATAAGATACGATAAAAGCTATGATAATGGACAAGATAATATGTAGAATCGAGGTACACAAAAACTGAAAATGACATAACTGAATAAAATATGTAAATCTGATTTAAATTAACACAAAATAAATTATACCTAACTAGGTCAACGAGGACCCATACTATAAAGGACAGGTTGACGCCAACTCCGAATGGATGGATCTGGATAGAAAGATGGAAATGCATATCTGGAATGATCTAAATGCAAATAATATTGTCATAGAGGCTTGAGAACATTGGCGGTAACCTACGGGAAGAAATCAAACACAAAAATAGAAAGGATGTAAGAAAATAGAGATTGGTATGGATTAGATGAAAATTGGACTTGGGTCGATCACGACTAGAGAAAGACAGAGCAGATTTGGAGTGATAGAGAAGGAAAATAAAATATACGATAACTAGAAATAGCAACAGAGTAGAAACATACATTGATGAGGATCTCGAAACACAATGGATGAAACACAGAGTTGGGTCGATGGTGACATGGGTGCAGCGACGGTGACCTTGGTAGTTCTAAACAAATATGAGGATGGATGGGTTGGATGGACAACCTACAGATAGAATCACTTAAAAAAAGTTAAAGATGAGGCTCTGATGGTAGTTGAACCTGCAAAATGTTAGTACCTGAAAGATAATAGCATATGATAGCATGAATCAACACAAAATCAAAGTAAACCTCCCAAATTCTCCACAAGTGATGTAATACAATCTCAAATGGACTCCAAGAAGGTTCAAATAGCTACAAGGATGTTCAAGCTTGAAGACATGTTCACACAACGGTCAAGAAAAATATGATTATGCCTCTTTTTGAAGGGGGTAAAATCGGCTATATATGGTCAATAGGTGACCTAGGTGAGTCATCACTAACTGTAGGGAATCATCCCTTTGTGTGGTAGAAGGATGATTTATTCAAGATATGGGGCTTTTATGGATTAGGATGAGTGGTTTAAAGCATGTAGGTGGGTTAGGATTTATTGGGGAAGTGATATGGCTGGGTAGGAGATAAAGATGGATTATATAAAAGCTATAAAAAGCATAGGGGTATGGAACTAGGTAGTTACGGATAATAAAAAACCTAGGAAGATAAATGAAAGCTAATTAGAGGTAATTAGCTAATGAGATGAGGATTAGAAAATAATTAAATGAATATTAATTAAAATTTAAAGTTGATACGTTAACATATAGGAAAGATGGGAATATGAATATGAATTAAAATAGAGCGCGAAGGTTATGGACACCTATGTGAAATAGAGTGCAGAGGTCATGGACACATATGTGAAGCGAGCATGGACGTGATGGACACCTATGTGGAGTGAAACGAGGTGGTAAAATTTTCTGGATGGAGTTGTTCTAGTGATGGATCTAGATTGATGTGATCGACTACTAGATCAATGAGACTTTGTAGAGTCATGTGTGAATAGGATAGCTAGGAGTAGTTTGTGCTTTAGTTTGGATAGCCGCTAGGACCTAGGTTCTCTAGTTGATGTAATGACAACATCAAGAGAAGGTAGCAGCCATGGTATAGAAGGTGGAATACCATTGATAGAGATGACTTGGTTGTTGTGAATGAATTTCAGGCATAAATGATTCATGGAAATGATAGCTTGAGTTTTGTGAAGCCAAACAAGACCTAAGAGTATGTCACACCTTTCTAGTGATGGTGCTATAATAAAAGGTACACGCATAGTAAGATGGTAAGTGGTGATTGGGAGTTAGACAATGCCATATGAGATGGGAATTGGATTTGAAATTTTTGATAGTGGATAGCCAATAGCAATAAGGAGTGTAATGGAACATGCATTGATGGGCCAGGATGGATCAACACAATTTTTATTATAACAATCAATCCAATAAAAGCACTAATGTATAAGTGATCGAGAAGAAAATGTAGCATGATAATCATAGTCAGAAAAATTAATGAGTGGTGGGAATGTGTCAGTATGAGAAACTAGAAAATCGAGATCCCCGATGCGGGAGGAGGAACTACACGATATGTATTATTTTCTCGAGGATTCAGCCACTTTCTTATCATGCTTTGGAATGGGATTGTTGAATATTTTGAGATTTTTATTTTCATTAATTGTTACAGAGGTCGTAGGCTCTGGAAGCTCGAGTTTGTTATCATCGATAAGATCTTGGATGATAGTGCAAAGTTTGAAACACCTATCTATAGAATGTCTAACACATTGATGATAGTCGCATCGAAATTTCTCATTGTAATTTTGACCTTTAGGATGAGATGGATCCAAGTTGAGTGGAGGGGGAAGCATAATAATATTTCTCTCAAGAAGTTGTAATATAAGATGTGGAGCAATAGTCAACTTTGTATATGTACACTTAGGTAGTTTCCATTGGATTTCTTTGGTGTTAGAGACAATATTGATAGTGACCTTAGCTTCATTAGGTTTTGTGGTTGGTTTAAAATTTTATTTATTTTGAAATTGTGTCGATGATGAATCTTTCCTATGGATAGGAGTTTAGTTTCGCATAGCTTGAGAGTATGACACAATTGATCAAATGACAAAGATTTCCCAAATAGACCACTCCCCAAAGGGGTGGCAATATAATTTGAATAAATAAATATTGAATTTTAGAGTCCACAAGCACATTATACATCTTAGCTAGGTTTTTTTGTATCATAAGACATAGTCCGCTAGATGTTCATTAGACCCTTGTTTAAGTTGTGCAAGTTGAGCATATGAGATCTTAGAGCTGATATTGATATAGAAATGAGTGAGGAAATAATTGTCTAGGTGCATAATGGATGTTACCGAGTGGATAGGTAGGTCATTTAACCAACGCATCGCTTAATCTTGGAGAGTGTGAGAAAATAGCTTAGCTATAAGAATGTGGTCATCCGCAAAATCTTGATAGGCCACATGGAATGCTTAGAGATGCTCTTATGGGTCACCATGCTCATTGAAAATGGAAAGATTTTGGTGATGAAATTAGGAGGAATCGAGTAAGTGGATATGGTGGGTGCAAATGGAGTGTGTAATAATAAAGTGGAATTTGAATATGGATACACACAAGAAGTATCCTGTTGTAATTGACAAATTTGTGCTTAAAGGTCTTGATCAAGGGAGGCTAAATCTTGAGTGCTAGTAGAAGAATCTTTTCACATGTGATAAAAAAGAGGTGAATTTAAGTGGTTAGTGGGAGTAGGGAAAAAAATAGGGATGGTAGAAATGGGTGGAAGAGTATAATAAGGTGGTTGAGTAGCAATGGAGGAGGGAAAAGTGGCGAAGCATTAAGCTCCACATGTCACATCCCAAAATTTTTTTTTTTTTTTATCAAAAGGATAAGTTTCTAAATGGTAAATGGTTTATGATGTTAGGGTAGATAACCATGTTGCGTATCGTGTATGTAGTTATACGTACATGTGGGTACCTAAAAAGGATACACACACTTATGTGTAGTTACATGCACAACCATGCAAATAGTGCCTATCACCTTGTGTTCATAAAGGATTCAGCATATACGACTTATTTTTTTCTTGGCTTCTTGTTATATGTAATTACCTTGTAGGGTATGTTATTTTAGTGCATGAGTTATTGATTGACTATTGAATCAACAAAGTGAATATTTTTGTGCACTTTACATGATGTATGAGTTGGGATAATTTTGTATGTGCATGGTTACCATACTTGTCATTGATAGTAATGTTTCACCTATGTTGACAATTGGCATTGAGATATCAATGAAATTTCTATACTTACATTTTTATGAAATATATTTGTCTTCATTACACTTATGTGTTGATAATTGATACTACCCCGACTCATTATGAGATCATATTTATGATTACATTGTAAAAATATCTTTGATCTAAATTGGTTCATGTTTTGATACAACATTTCCGTTATCATTTTTAATAGGATAAAGCCCTAAAAATCATGGCATGGTTAAATCCATAGTTTAATAATTCAAACTCGACCACTAGTATGGTGAGAAGTTACAGGAAGGTAAGGTATAAGGATTATATGTAATTATAAATGGTCTAGGGACCATAACCTAAGTGCAAGAAACCATAAAGGTCATCAACCATGTGTACATACAAAAGTTATGCTAGCAAGGATTGTTGAACACGGTTGAGCATCGACCTAATCATAAAGGTTGATGAATTTTATTTAAGCCCTTAGTTTTTTCATCACCTATGTTATAGTTAATTAAATAATATTGATTGAACAATTATCATGCATGTTTAATAAAAGCACTTATTAATATTTGTTTTGCTAAAGATATAATGGGGGACTTTGACCAGTCCCATGATGATTATATAGTCTAAAATGATGGTTTAAAATGATTGATTTATATTAACATGCAAATTCAAGGTGATTAATGATTGTTTTGCAAATTCAAGTAAACCCTAGCTAAGTTCGTGGGAGGGATAAACATTGGTGGTGGCAATGGTAAGTTTGGCCAAAACATGGCACTTTGGTCATTAATATTCATTAATTCCTCAAACTTGGAGAATATTCATCAAGAAGCTACCAAATCATGTTGATGAGTGTTTCATTTTATTGATTAGGATTTTGGACTCGAGCTCTTAGAATTCTTGTGTTGTCCATTTTTGGATATGTATATGTTATTTTTAGAACAAAAAAACCATGATTGCGGTAGATGCTATTTTGGAATCAAGGGTATTTAAATATGAAGCTCGGGAATGATTGGGAGGTTTCTAGTTAGTCTAACCAATGGATTTCAAGGAAATAAATGGGGAAACTCGAAAAATAAATTAAGGACTTAAGAAAGGAAAGGTGGCTAACAGTTTACAAATAATCTCTAATCATTGATTATTTAACTTGGTCTCTATTACGTTTTGGAATAAATGAAAATAACAAATTTTTCTTCTATGTTTTGTTTAGAGAATATATAATGGGTTGAATATCTCTTTCAAAATCGTATTGTTTGTTGAGTAATCAGTAGAAAGTGTCAATGGTGATTTCTAAATTCTAAATTTATACTTATTTTCATTCCTAGGTCTAAGTATAAACCAAAAGCAAGGTTATGGGTAATAATTTTATTGAATTATTAAGTTGGGTAATGGGTATTTGAAATTTCAACCGCCTTATAATAGAAGATCTAGGTTTAAATACTATTGTGTTAAATCGATTCTTCTTCCCTATTCAGAAACACACTAATAATAATATCCTTGAAAGGAATAACTCGACTGGGGATTTCTGTCTTCTTCTTTTGAATACTTATTCTATTGAGGTAGTATGGGAGCTCATGTGGTTTAAATCTTCTCATTGTTTTGAAATAGATTTGGGAATAAAGCTTGGTCTTAGTTGAGCTATGCAAGAAACCAAAGGAAAATCCTAATGTAGGGGTTGTGGGATGAAGTTTTCTTCCCTCGAATTTTTTTAATAGAGACTTGAGCTTGTCAAAAATTTAAGTGTTCGAGTAACTCAAATAAAAAAGAAAAAAATTGGGATTTATCGTCCCTCCTTACACTTAGGTGAGACCACTAAGTTTTATTAATGAATCTTCATATTCAGATATTGCGTTGTGATAATTATATGTATATTGGTTTATTCAATTAATTGAAGTTAACTTTAATCTTTGACTGATTTGTGTTCATATATGGTTGGGGTCTATATTCTTCCTAAAACAAGAATGTGTGTGAATGCAGTCTTGTTACCAAGCAATTTTTGAATGAGAGTAATCTGCATGCATCTTTGACTGTTACATTTTCTATATTCTATAGAAAATTGGATAAGTATACCGAACCGCTAGCTAATCCTTTTGAAGTTCAAGAAGTTTCTAGGTAAATCATTTATTGATTATGTCTTAATATTAGCATTCTCATATGCTTAATAGTCTCTCGTGCAGGTTGTCTTAAAGGGATTCTTTTTCAAAAAAAAAGATAAATATTAAGTAAAGGGAAATATGGAGATTGAAAAAAACCCATGCTTTATGGGTTCATTCTATTTATCTTTTTGGTTGATAATAATAGAATGATATTTGAATATGTTAAGTAATTTGACTGATCATTATCTTTTTGGTTAATAATAATAGAATGTTGTAGGATATGTTGAGTAATGTTTATTGATCATTATCTTCTTGGCTAATAATAATAGAATGTTTAGGATGTGTTAAGTAATGTGGACTGATCATTATCTTTACTCTTAATTCTATTGAGAAAATTATCCATTATTGATCACAAGTGAGATCTAGTGTCCTTCTAATGAGGAAGATAAATGTAAATAAGATAACCTTATTATGATCATTCAGTTCAAAACATAATAACATGGATACAAGTTGGTATTCCATGCCAATTCAATTTAAACCACCATGTACAATTATCATGTAGGTTACTACCAAATTAGGATGATTGAAAAGTATTAATTACTTCTTTTCTTAACTTACGATTTTAATGACTATATTTGTAATTGATTTGGGAATTAGAAGGAAATACTTGTAAAAGAATAAGGCAATTTTAAGCATGTTGTAATTTTATTATTGATTTTATGATCTTTATGTATGTTGGAATCGAGGATGTAATATCAATATTACGAATATAAATTGTGGTTTTAACTACATACTTAATTTTACAAGTGTTATATTGCCAAAAATATAGCAGAATGTGATTGTAATATGGCAAGTACAATTATATGATTATTTTTATATTTACAATTTGATTATTGTCGTATGTTAAGACGGAAATTATTATTACAACATTTACAACAAAATGCCTATGATGTATTTGCAAATTAATTAATATAACATCATACTTAACAATTCCTAAAAATATAAGTAAAAATTGATTAAGCATTTGCTTCATGTTTAATCATATGAATTATTACAGAAACCTAATGATGCGTAGATATAGTCATACTATATGATATCTCATTACTACATCATGATCTTAAATAAACGATGCATATTAAATTAAATGTATAATTTATGGAGTAATACAAAAAAATTGTAATGAACAAATAATGGACTATGACAATAACACAATAAGATATCTTAAATTTCATTTAAGATGCATAATGGATGTAATTAAATTACCCGTGAAAGTTAATTCAATCTTTTACGAAAACAGGGAAAATGAATCCTTAGGGACGTAATTTAGATGTAATAAGTATATCGTTGTGATACAAGGGAAACCTGCCCTGAATTGATTTAATTATAAGTAGTTAAGCATGTGTTACAATGATCCTAATAATATAGGACTCGACAGACAACTTCGGATGACTTCTTTAAAGTAACACTCATTGAATGATGCAACTCATGGAGTGAATGCTACTATATAGTAGGTATCCTAAGTTGTCCCTTCAGGGTCCATTTATTATGATTTTCATAACTAGAAGTGAATTGTGTTACGCTAAGTTGTAATGGTTGTTTATCTAATGCATACGTTCTTATTTTACCTGAGTAAACTAAGTCAACTTGGTAACTAATAATGAACATTAGTGAATAGTGAACTTAACAACATAAGAACATAAAAAATCCGATACTATGAATGAGACGATTGTGTGGTGAATGTAGGGACAAGTTTCATGTGGCTTGTGTGTAGTCATGAAACCAAGCTAGCTAATACGATGCCCTAAACTATGGCCATAGTATTACAAATGAATGATTGCATTTTTCATCACCATTTCTTATATATTATGCTCCTGAGGATACAATAAGAAGATACACATTCTCTAAACCTTTAAAAGGTATAACCAAATGATATATTGGGTATATCAGCTTGGGAGGAGCATTTAAGGGGATTGAGTAGGATCTAAACCCTTACAGTTGCACATGGTTATCATAGATTATCTGGTTGGATTTTGAACTTGCTAGAAGAATTCGGTGGTAGATTTAATTGAAGATACTCTTTACAAAGAAAGATAACTTTAAAAGACTTTATAACTCTTGAATGCTAGATTATTTTTGTTGTGTTCTTATAATCATTAAAGGCATCAAGTAAATTAAATGATAAAAAAACCTAATTTGGATGAAGTAAAAGTGGTGTTACATTTTAGTATCACAATTTGAAGGTTGTAGCTCTTAGACTAATTTGGTCTTTATGCTAACTGAATATCTTAATTTGTTAACTAAAAACAATGGATATGTGAAGGATGAACCATAGACAATGAACCAAACCAAATTATGCTTTAGGTTTAGTAGTAAAGAAATTAGATAAAAACTCTAAATGACCTTCATGACTCATGAGACCTAAAGGATGCTTGGAGCAACTAGTTGATCGTGAAAAATATCAGTTCTTTGTAAAATAAATTTAAGCTGAATTATAAGAATCAACAAGGGAGTTACGTTATTGTTGAGTTGTCTTGAAGGTGGATTTGGAACTTAAATCCAATATAAAATTAAAACCCCAACAAGGTAGATGAAGTAGAAAACATGGATTGTCTACTATGAAAGTAATTGTGCGGGAAGCCAAAAAGGCTGAAAAAAATAGTATCACTCTTCCTCACCCGAAATTGAAAGGAAAAGTGAAAGAATAATATGGTATAAAATGGGACGGCCAGGATGAAAACAATAAGAAAGAACTTGTATTAATTTCTAGCAATAAGAAGAACAACATTGCGATGGCTAATAAGCTAAGACTAAGGAATAAGTTTTCCTAATGTGATATCAGGTAAGTGAAGTATAGCGCTTGTTGTTATTTCAATTTGGTACTAGTTCAGCTGAGTATTTTATATCTAACAATTAACTGAAAAACATAATGAGAAATATGATTTTATTTGTCATATGAAAAGAAATTTGTAAAATTGCAAACCTATGTTTTTCAATGCAACATTGACACTTCTCAAGCTTCATCATGGAAATTGGAGTTATAAGTGTGTTCCTTAAATCACTTAAGACCTAGTGAATGACATTGATTGTTCCCAACATAAAACAATGTTATTGGTAGGAAAGGTAACCCAATAATGTAGTATGCAAAACCACAATCCTAGAAGGAAAAGAAAATAAAATTGTAGGGTTCATTTAAAATAAAATTAGGAATTGCAAAAGGAAAATTTTGTAAAGACAAGTGAAAGAATGAAACAACACGGTCTCAAAGACAGATGAGGTTAAAAATAATTTTTCCTTGTATTTTTCTATGATAAATAACTATTTATTGACTTTCTGATATTTATATTAAATAATATTGCATGATATTCGATTGTGTGAAATTTTTGTTGTTTGATAGGCTATTACAGCCAATAAAAATTAAATTCAAATGAACAAAAATATAAAAAATTGTAAATTTTGATGGAAATGTTGATTTTTTCCCTTAAGCTATTAGATATAGCTCTATGATTGATTATTATGATTGTAATTAATGGGTAAAATCATCGGGATGATGATTCATTAAGGGGGAATTATGTCACATACCAAAATCTTTGTTTTTGTTATCAAAAGGATAAGTTGTTAAATGGTAAATGGTTTACAATGGCAAGGGAAATGAACCCTATTATGTAATCGAGTATGAAAATACACATATGAGTGTGTACCTTAAAATGATACATGCGAGCTTACATGCACAACCACACAATAATTCTTGTCACCTATGTTCATAAAGGATTTGGGATATATGAATTATTCTTGGCTTGGCTGCTTGTTATATGTAATTACCTTGTTGGGTATGTTGTTTTAGTGCATGAGTTATTGATTGACTCTTTGTATCATAATTGAAAAAATTTGTGCACTTTTCTTGATGAATGAGTTAGGACAATTTGGTATGTGCATGGTTACCATACATGTCCTTGATAGTAATGTTGCACCTATGGTTAAAGTTGATATTGAGATATCAATGAAATTTCTATACTTACGTTGTTATGGAATATACTTTTCTTTGTTGCACTGATGTGTTGATAACTGGATACCACCCTAACTCATTATGAGATCATATTTACGATTACAATGTAAAAGCTCTTTGATATAAATCGGTTCGTGTTTTTATACAACATTTACGTTTTCATTGCTAATAGGATAAAGTCCTAACCATCTAGATATGGTTAAATCCACAGTTTATTAATTCAAACATGACCACTAGTATGGTGATAAGTTACAAGAAGGTAAGGTATAAAGATTATATGTAATTATAAATGGTCTATGAACCATAACCTAAGTGCAAGAAACCATAAAGGTCATCGACTATGTGTACATACAAAAGTTATGTTAGTAAGGATTTTTGAACAAGGTCAAGCACTCGACCTAATCATAAAGGCTGATGAATTTTATTTGAGCCCTTATATGTTTTGATAACCTATGTTATAAATATTTAAATATTATTGATTGAACAATTATCATGCATGCTTTATAAAAGCACGTATTAATTGTTGTATTGCTAAAGATATAATGGGGGGACTTCAACCAACCCCATAATGATGAAAATGGTCTAAAAGTATGATTTAAAATGATTAATTTGTATTAACATGAAAATTCAAGGTGATTAATGATTGTTTTGGAGATTCAATAAACCCCACTATGTTGGTGGGAAGGGATAAAGGTCGGTGGTGGTGATGGTAGGTTTGGCCACAACGTGGCACTTTGTTCATTAATATTCATTAATTTCTCAAACTTCAAAAAGCTTCATCAAGAATATACCATTGCATGTTGATGAGGGTTTTATTTGATTGATTAGGATTTTGGACTCAAGCCCCGCATGTAGAATTCTTGTCTTGTGCATTTTTGGATCTATATCTATTATTTTTAGAAGAAACATATCATGATTTCAGTAGCTTCTATTTTAGAATCAAGGGCATTTTAAAATGAATCTATTGGAATTATTGGGAGGTCTTTTGTGAGTCAAACCAATGGGATTCAAGGAAATAAATGGGGAAACTTGAAAAGTAAGTTGATGAGTTAACGGTGAAAAGGCGACCAATAGTTTATAAATAATCTCTAGGCATGGATTATTCAACTTTGTCTCTGCTATTTGTTGGTCCGAAAATATGTCGGTGAGGTAGGTCGTGGGTAAATAGGGCAACAAAGTGTGAAGGGCATAGCCCTCTTTGAGACAACAAAGATAAATTGGTTTATTACTAATCTATCAAGCAAGAATCTATGCATATCTACACGATTCTAACTTCGGGGGTTTGGGATATCATCCCAAGAGAGGTATTTTCAACAACAAATAGAAAAGTAGGAGGGAAGGAATGGAGGAGGGTAGATCTGAATGAAGAAAATAAATGAATTCCAAGATGGAAAGGTCTAGAGGGTTTATGCTTTGGGCTGGTAGTAAACAGAGCCGAACTTACTTGCATAAATAATCAAAGCAATACCGATGAAAAGATGACAATAGTAGGAATGAATCCAACGGAGAATAAAAACATAGATCTAACTTAAGAAAGATCTAATGCAAATAACATGTACATTAAGCACAAAGTTTGAAAATATGTATTAATATTTCTTCATTACAAGAAAACACAACGTCTTTCTCTCCTCACTTCTCATTTCATACAAAAATGTTCACCACCCTGAATACAACAAGTATTCAAGTATTTATAGAAGGAGAGGAGGGAAGAAGACAAAAACAAACAAACAACTTACAAAATATCTTACAAGATATTTACAAAAGGTCTAAAATAATTAAAAAGTCAACAGTTGACTTGGTTAAGTTTTTAGATGACAACATCCCATGATGCAACATGGATGAGGTCATCATATATGCCAACATGATTTTTAAATATTTTACAAAAATGATCAATGCATACACGAGAGAAGAAGCTACTCCTCATCATCTCTTTGTTCAAACTTGGTGTCTTGCTTTTGATCAGGAGAGTCAATGTGACACTGCGCTCGATATTCTACAAACTTGTTGATCATTAATTGAAGTTGATCATGGTCATGACCATAAAAATGGTCACGAATGACTTCACAAGTTTCTTTCTCATTCTTGAGCTTGTCAGGTAACTCAGCAAAAGTTTTGCATACATCAATTAAAAAACCAATGAAATCATAGTAGGCCAAGAGGTTATTGATTGACTCTCGGTCAAAAGTGACCTCTGGTGCTAAACCTTAAGTGATGATAGCCTTGAAATGCTGAAATGAATCATCTTTTTCCCTCAAGTTATACGATTCACTAAGCATCCCTGGAGAGATTTTTGTAACTGTCTGCTCCATGTTGTATCGTGCGTCTAGGGCTTCATCTTTTTGATCTTGTCGATTCTCTCTAGGATGTATTCCATCCGTTAACTCGGTAACTGATGCAATGAGAGCCTTATTATGTGCACGCAGGTGATTGATAACACCGACCTTTAATAGGTCATTAGTTGAGCAGTTAACCATTGCTTGGAAAATTTCATGTTGTAACCTGGCGTTATCCAACTCTTTAGATAGGGAACTTGCTATTGCTTGTAGCTCCTTATTTGCTTGAGTTATATCCTGATAGAGCAATGTGAATTTCCCAAGCATTTCCTCACCATCTTTGAGGATCCACTTGATCCAGGATGATACTGTTGTGCCTTGTTCACCAATCTTAACATATTCATTTATTTTCTCCTGACTGAGAACTTGAATGGGTTCGAGCGGTTATAGGAGGAGTGTTGCCCATTTTCTACAATTCTTGTAGGAGATGTTTGTTTTGTTCTTTGAGTATCCTTTTCTCCTCTTTTGCCTCTTGGAGCTTCTTGTAGAGAGCATCCATAGTAGACAAGGCTTCCCCTTGCAGGATTTTAGACGAGGTCCCCATTGTGACTTGAGTCACCGTGAAGTCTATGGGAGACAGATCTTCTTTTCTCTTGGTGGGATCCGGGTAAGCTATCTCCATGACTCTTTCTCTTGAAGTGCCTTTAGAAAAGTGAGTTATCACTTTCTACTTCTTGGTTCCCTTCTTCGGAATAATAGAGAAATCCATGGCTGTAATGGGAACTTTCCTCTTATGTTGGCTCAGATGGTCAGAAATCCAACCAGACTTATGGGAGTGGGAGTGGAGGAAGAAGAAGAAATGGGAGTGAGAGGGGGAGCAACTATAGAGGCCTCAGGGAAGTGTGTTGAAACACTCGGTGGTGGCATTAACAAGGATTCCAACACACCAATACTTGTGGGGCTTGGATTTACTAACGGGAGAAGAAGGACATGGAAATGTAGGGATCATCATTAGGATTAAGGAAACATTGGGTGATAGATCCGCAAGAGATGAGAAGATGGAAGAGGTGGGAGATGGAAGGGAGGAAGGGAGAGGAGAAGACACATCCATAGGGATAGATTATTGAATGATAGGAGGAGAAGAAATGGAAGGAGGAAAACTGGTACCTCAAGTAGTTGTAGAAATGTGATAACATCTTGGGTGGATGTATCCATTGAAACATTTGTTGTTCCTTCTTCATCTGGAGATACCAAGTCGACTACTTGATTCTCAGAAGGAGGAAGATTTATAGTAGTGGAGAAGGGAAATTTGGGTACCTCTTGTCTGCTAGGTTCTCCCTCCTTGTCCTTTCCTTTCCTTTTCAAAGACATGGTCTAGCCTTAGAGGTGCATAGCTTTGAGGGAGAAGTAGTGAAGTCAACCCTGAGATATGTAAGGCCATTTTGGTTGTACCAATGTTCAGTGTGCTGCAATGTGGGTTTAACCCTTTCCTAAATGGTCTTAGGCACTTTTTCTCTGTCGATCTCCACGAATGGCCAGTTATCCCCATCTGTTTCAATGTAAACCTAATCAATTTCTTGATCAGTCTCCTTGAATTTCTTTAGGACAATGGTGATGCCATAGTGGATGATTTCCTCCAGAGCCAATTGGGATTGATCTTTCCATCTAATGTCTATCTCATGAGTTAGGTCTATCCAAATGTCCTCGATCTCAGGAACATGGATGGGATAAAAATTTCCTTTGGGAGGTAACTCCAGTAGTCAAAGGTTCACCTTGCTGGGAAGTTGTGCTTCAAATTAAACAGCTCTAACTCAACATACATCTCCCGTGCTTTAGCAAGTGTAGGGCAGGTGTATCTGCCAACTGTAAGGGGGAAAGGAGTTCCTCCTTTCTTTCTCTTCATGCACTTTTCATGATAAGTGATTAACTGTCTTGACAGTTCCAAAAGGACCAGCTTCGGGCTTGTAAACCTTGGTAGCTTCCTTGGTTCTCCCTCAAAATTCACAACTCTGAGGTATGTGAATGTGGGGAATTGTGTGAACAACACTCCCCATTTCTTTGTAGCAACAATCACACTCAGCTGGTTCGACTTTGTCTCATGTTTGGTCTTAACAGATAGAATACCTCATAGAAGAAGGCATCATTTATTTTGGAGAATTGGGAGATGCTAGCTTCGAGCCTTAGCTCTGGGTAGAACTCATATATCTTGACTTGGGGCCATACCCCATTTCGAGCTAACCCTGTGAAATCTCTTTCTGACACAACAACGTATACAACGTAGGAATTCATGTAGAACTTCCCAGTTGTTAGAACTTGTTGAAGCTACTATGAGATGGTGTCACTGATGATTTCACCCCAACCGAAGTGTTGATCAGGTGCATTCTTGCTCATGTTCTCCAGGTATCTCAACGCATCCATTTATGGAAATGATGGGCATCAGGGAGCCCGAATACTCTACTCAAGAATGTGATTGTATCACTCAATTCTTCATTAAAATCACTTCGGTGGATGGTTTGTGGCCATCTAGACACCAGCTTCTTGTTCTTTAGATAGATTTCATTCATCATCTGCATGCATTGATCTTCATTATCATCCCATGCCTTCTTGCAGTCTTCAATACTTATCTCCACATATTGCCTATGATGAGGAATGCCCAAGATCATCTCAAAGTGACGAGCTGTGAGGTTTATGATTGTCTGTTGTTCTTTATTTTCGACACATCTAGTGTCTTTGTTATAACATCGGGCAACCAACATGATAAACTCATTATTTACGGCACTTACTAGAAGCCTGCCAGAAAGTGCAATCCATTGCCTACTAATTTGTTCATCCATGGGCCACTGCTTGCCTGGGTGGTCCTTACCCAGAAATCATCCATGTCAATATGACCCAGCTCAAAGTCTCTGATGTCAAGGTCGCTCTCTGCATATGAGTCAGGCATTTTGACTCTCTGGTACTTGTACTTCATTTCTTGCTCTGATTGTTTAGCTTTAGCTTTAGCTAGTTTCTTGCTTGATGAAGACATATGTGAGCTTGAGGATGGATGTTGTTGTTCTGCAAGAAGAATCAAGAAGGTCCAACATAGAAGAGCCATGTCAACTGTCATGTTATCCATAATGGAAGTTTGAAGAACAACAAAACACTTTAGAATGTGTGAGAAAATAGTTAGGTTTAGCTTGCAGAAGGAAGAATGAGCAATTTTAAGCCTCAGGGCGCAAGGCACAAGCTTACAAAGCTATAGGATCTTTTTATTGTTAGGTGCACTTGGAAGAGTGTCGACATGCAAATTTTTATGCCAAGTTAGAAAGGGCATGGTGTTGGAAGGTGTTACATTTCAAATCTTAGCGTCAAAGGGTAAAGTGCAAGGAGTGGATCTGCAGCAGACAACATTTCATGTTAATGTTATGGAAGTTGTGCTTGTGCCTTACAAAAATCTTCTAAGTGCTATTTTGACTAGGCATGAAAAAAAGGTTATGTTGCAAGAGGGTAAATTACACCAAGGTGCAACTTTAGAAGAGGTTGCAGGGAAAAATAGTGCACCCTATTTGTTTGGTGCACTTTCTTAGCATGTAACATCACTAAAAATGGCACCAAAGGATAACATTTAACCGTTTTGTCAATTTCTTGATTTCTTGATTTCTTTCTTTCTGGATTTATCAGATGGCCAAGAAGGGAGGTTTTTGGCAAGACAGAAAGAAAATACGATGGTTTACTTCAAGAGTAGAGCCCTTCCAAATTTACAGATCTGGAAGGGGGAAGGAAAAGAGGGCTTCAATTTGGGAAGTTGTGGACTTTGAATGTGTTCTTTAAATTTTATTTATTTAATACAAGCCCTAACATTCAACACAACAACACGAAAACCACAAATGGGAGAGGAGCCACTCACCCGGATTTATAAAAGATGACGAAAGACGCGGGTCCACAAGCTCGAAAATGGCACGCGAGGGCGACAGGGGATGGCTGACACGTGCAGAGAAAATACCTTTCACAATTTTCAATTCATGAAAATGACATGTGGTAGGTTCATATTTATAGAAAAATTGGCATTTATGACCTCACCAACTTTTTTAGTGTAATTTCCAGAGTGTCAACATGAATGAAATGGTGCCTTAGTGTAATTTTATCGATGTCGACACAACATTTTCAACGCTTAGAAAAATGCTTGGCGCACATTTCTAGATGTTGACATAATGATCTCGGTGCCAAAGGATAAAGGGGGCATGAATTTTGGGGTGTCGACATGAATGAAATGGCGCTCAGTTCAAAGGGCGTATTTTTGAGAGTGTCGACACACCGCTTTTTATGCCGAAGGATTTTTCTAAAAATGGCTAAGTCCCCATAAAAAAATTGGGACCTGATTTTCGAAAGGGAGTTTTGGGCACTTTCGAATGTTGTCGAACTTCCTTAGGGGTCAAAATAGAATTTTTGGTATAGTTACCTGCAAATTGCCCTTGTCAATTTCACAGGATAACACTATTACATTTTGAAATGAATGAAAATAATAAGGTTTTCTTCTGTGATAATGTTTTTGTTTAGAGAATCTAGAATGGGTTGAATATATTTTTGAAAGCATATTGCCTAATGAGTAATCACTAGAAAGTGTCATGGTGATTTCTACTTTGTAAAGTTACTCCTGTTTTCATTCCTGGGTATGAATATAAAACCAAAAGAAAGGTTAAGGGTAAGAATATTATTGAATTATTGATTTGGGTAATGGGTATTTGAAATTTCAACCAACTTATAATATAAGATCTAGTTTTAGATAATATTATGTTAAGCCAATTCTTCTTCCCTATTCGAAACACTCGATAATATTATCCTTGAAAGGAATAACTCGATTGGGGATTTCTGTCTTCTCCTTTTGAATACTTATTGTATTGTGGTAGTATGGGATCTCATGTGGTTTGAAATATTCTCATTTTTTCTTAAATATGTTTGGGAATAAAGCTCGAGTCTTTGTTGAGCTATGCGAGAAAACCAAGAGAAAATCCTGATGTAGGTGTTGTAGGATGAAGTGTTCTTTCCTTGAATTTTGTGTATGGAGACTTGATCTTGTCAAACATTTTAGGTATTCGAGTAACTCGAAAAAATAAATTAAAAAATTGGGATTTATCGTCCCGCCTTACACTTAGGTGAAACCATTAAGTTTGATTAATGAATCTTTAGATTCATGTATTTTTGTTGTGAGTATTATATGAATATTGGTTTATTCGGTTGATTGAAGTTAAATTTAATCTTTGAATGATTTGTATTCATATGTGGTCAGATCTATATTCTTCCTAAAACAATAATGGGTGTGAATAAAGTCTTGTTACGAGGAAAATTTTAAATGATAGTAATCTACATGCATCCTTCCTCGACTCTTACACTTTCTATATTGTGTAGAAAATTGGATAAGTATACTTAACCCTTAGCTAATCCTTTTTAAATTTAGGGAATTTCTAGGTAGAGCATCTATTTCTTATGTCTTAATATTAACATTCTCCTATGATTAATAGTCTCTCATGTAGGTTGTATTAAAGGGATTATTTATTTAATTAAAAAAGAAAAATATTAATTAAAGGGAATATGATGATTGGAAAAATGTCATGCTTTATGGGTTCATTCTATTTATCTTTTGGTTAATAATAATAGAATTTTGTTTAGATATGTTAAGTAATATTGACTGATCATTATATTTTTGGTTAATAATAATAGAATGTTGTAGGATATGTTAAGTAATGTTGACTTATCATTATCTTTTTGGTTAATAATAATAGAATGATGTTTGGATGTGTTAAGTAATGTGGAATGATCATTATCGTTACTCTTAATTCTATTGAGAAAATTATCAATTATTGATCACAAGTGATATCTATTGTCCTTCTAATGAGGAAGATAAATGTAAATAAGATAACCTTATTATGATCACTTGGTTCAAAACATAATAACATGGATATAAGTTGGTATTCCATACCAATTCGGTTTGAATCGACCATGTACAATTATTTTGCAGGTTACCACCAAATCGGGATGATTGAAAAGTATTAATTACTTCTTTTCTTGACTTACGATTTTAATGACTATAATTGTAATTGATTTGGGAATTAGAAGGAAATAATTGTAAAAGAATAAGGCAATTTCGAAGCTTGTTGTAATTTTATTATTGATTTTATGATCATTATGTACGTTGGAATTGAGGATGTAATATATATATATGTATGTATGTATGTATGTATGTATGTATGTATGTATATACATATGTATATATGTATTTAATATATATATATATATATATGTATATATATATATATATATATGTGTGTGTGTATATATATATGTATATATATATATATATATATATGTATACATTAACTACATACTTGATTTTACAAGTGTTATGTTGCTGAAATTATGGTAGAATGTGATTGTAATATGGCAAGTACAATTCTATGATTATTGTTATCTTTATGATTTGATTATTGTCGTATGTTAAGATGGGACATTATTATTATGACACTTACAACAATATGGCTATGATGCATTTGAAAATTAATTAATATAATAGCACACTTAACAATTCCTATAAAGATAAGTAAAAGCCGATTAATTTTATGCTTCGTGATTAATCATATGAACGAGCACGAAACCTAATGTTGCGATGATACATAGAGATAGTCATAATTTATGATATCTCACTACTGCATCACGATCTTAAATAAATGACGATATTAAATTAAATGTATATTTTATGAAGTAATACGATAATGTATTGATGAAGAAATAATGGACTACTTACAATAACGTAGTAAGATATCTTAAATTTAATTTAAGATGCATTATTGATGTAATTAAACTTCCCATGAAAGTGAATTTAATCTATTACTAAAATAGGGAAATGAATCCTTAGGGATGTAATTTAGATGCAATAAGAATATCGCTGCAATATAGGGAAACATGCCATGAATTTATTTAATTATAAGTATTTAAGCATGTGTTACAAAGATCCTAATACTATCGGACTCAGTGGGCAACTTTAGATGACTACTATAAAGTAGCACTCATTTAATGATGTAATTTATTGAGTGAATACTACTATATAGTAGGTATCCTATGTTTTCCCTTCGGGGTCCATTTATTATGACTATTGTAGCTAGAAGTGAATTGTGTTACGAAAAGTTGCAAAGGTATTTTATCTGGTGTAGATGTTCTTATTTGACCTAGTAAACTAAGTCAACCTGGTAACTAATAATAGACATTGGTGAATAGTAAACTTAACAACATAAGAATTGAAAGAATCCAGATACTATGAATGAGATGATTTTGTAGTGAATGTAGGGACAAGTTTCATGTTGTTTTTGTGTAGTCATGAAACCAAGCTAGCTAACATGATGCCTTAAACTATGACCATGGTATTGCAAGTAATTGATTGCATTGTCTATCACTATTTCTTTTGTGTTATTCCTAAGAGGCTACACTAAGAAGATACAAATTCTCTGAACCTTTAAAAGGTATAATCAAATGATATACTAGGTATAACATATCGGAAGGAGAATTTAAGGGGATGGAGTATGATCTAAACCATTACAGGTTGCACATGCTTATCATAGCTTGTTTGGTTGGATTATGAACATTAGTTAGTGCTGGAATAATCTAGTGGTAGTTGTAATTTATGATACTCTTTACTGACTAAAGATAACTTAAGGGACTTTATAACTCTTGAATTCTGGATTATTTTATTTGTGTGTTGCTAATCATCAAAGGCATTATGTAAATTAAATGATGAAAAAAACCTTAATTCGGATGAAGTAAAAAGTGGTGTTACAGCGTGAGGTTGGTGGATTCCTCACGAGTAGTAAATAAAATCAATTCTAAGTCCTATAAATGATCAAAGTGATATGATCATTAATGTCTTTAAGGTGGGCTTTAGTGAATTCACCATAAGATTGAACCATAGTGATAAGAGGATAAGATTCCTAAGGAGAAGGTGGATTCAAAGATCAATTTCACTAAAAATGATTAAGCTAAAATGTGAATTTATATGCCTAATTTGATTGCTATTGTAGTAGTAAAAGAATAAATAATTAAGTACAAAAATTAACCCAAGCAAACTAAGAAAGAAAGTATGAAACCCTAAGTGCAAAGAAGAGGTAAGATGACTTAGTTGTTTCAAAATTATTCCTGGACTATGCCAAAGTGCTGACTGGATGAACAGAGAGGGAGGATCATCGCACGGAACCTCGAAAAGTGTACGAGCCGACAATCTTCCTAGACTAGGGCACCTAGAGAGGGACAGGGGTTCCTATGGAGCCCAAAGCCTATTTTGGGTGCTTGTGTCTATGAAAATGATCAGAAAACCTCCTCTTAGTGGTCATAAGGTGTTCACTATTATTCTCCTTTGGTCGTTATGAGGTCACACAATAATCACCGAGGTCACTGAAACCTGCAATGAAACAATGACCTATAAAACCCTCAAATAGACATCAAATCCTAAAAAATAAAGATGCAAAATGAGGGGTCGACTATCCTCAGCTATCACAATAGTGATCTTACAACTGAGCATTTCACTACATCTCAAACCCAATGTAGTTCTATGTGTGTGTACAAAATCATGCCCTATGTGGCTCTTATACGTGTCACACTTGATAGTGAGAAAATAAACTAGATGTAAAGAAATATAATATATGTGTGCATGGAATAGAATTAACTTCCCTCCTATGAAGTGTGTATGTAGAATAACCAACCCTTATGTCCCTTGGATTGTGCTATATGGATGCAATGGAGCTCTTAGATGCTTGATGGATGGAACCTTATGAGGTGATAGTTAATGCTTGGTGTTTGGTCCTTTACTATGATCACATAACTTTATATTTATATGATTCTTTTTCTTGAACTTCATAATTAACCTCGAAAAGGTTGACTACCAAAAAAATAAGATTCTCAAATGGCTAGAAAGGATCTAAAAGATGTGAAAAATTATACCGAGGTCGGGGTTCTCGGAGGAGACAAGGGCACCTAGTGTTGGCATCCTAGTCAAGTGTTGGTGTCAAGGATGATAAATTTTGAGGTATAAAAAGGCAGATTGAGAAAGTAAGTGTACCAGACCAAAAGTGACAATAGAAAGAAAAGTAATGTGGCCAAAGACATGGGTTAATTAGTACTCTTCTTAATTATGAATCATATGAATAGTAGTATGCAATCAATACTAGATAATTACCCAAAGTGTGTGATTTTGTGTCTACACTTATTAGCTCAAGTGAGTTGGATTTGGAAAGAGGGAATTTTGGGTGTTTTAGGTATTCTTGAGTCCTAAAGGATAAATGATGGTTCTAGATGTTATTCCTAACCTATATGGGCCTTTGTATGATGTTTTCATAATGTGTTTAAGTTTTTTAAAGTGATTTTTACCCATGATGGTCGACCTAGATAAGTTATGATCATGAATCATATATAAGCATGTGTTAGTGGCTCATTTGGTGAGTTGGATGTACATGAAAAAGTGCAAGCTATAGGAATTTTTAAAGGAGTGGAGGAGGTATTTTTGACCATCAAGAGAGGGTAGAGAAGATGATATGATGTTCTAGAGAGTGATCATATATTATAGAGACAGGTTCGTTATACCTAATCAGCTTGAAGAAGAAGTTCTTGAACGAGTTGGCAAGAAGGGAAGATTTGGAGAAGATATAAGGAAAAGGGACTTCAGTGTGTCATCATCGGTTGTTGGTGAAACATTTTAGAGGTCAAAACACATCGGGTGTTTTTATTTGTTGTTGAGTCATCTAGGGGTTGGTGCCTCCTTGTAGGGTTGGTGCTCCTTGTGGGGTTGGTGCTCCTTGTTGAGTTGGTGCTCAAATAAATTTTATTTATATTTATAATAAAGTTGTGTTTTAGTGGGTTTTATTTCCTTCAAGGTTTCCCACTTATATCTTTTGTTCATGTGTTGATGTGTTCTCATGTTTGGTTATGGTTCTTGAATGCATGGTTAATGATTAATGGTTAATTTGATGAATGGTTAATGAATTGTTAAAGTTTGAGTGATTGAAATTTTTATTTCTCACTAATTCACCCCCTTCTCATTGATTTTTCTTCCAAAAAAATTGTGGTCCATCAAATAAGAATCTTTGAAAGGAAATATGATGAAAAGCGGACACGTAGAGGTTCCATGTTCCGGGAAGCTTCATATAAAGGTTAGAATCATAGAAGACCCTATAGAGCCTCTTAATCCATTTTGGATTGATCCATCACTGCCTCTCATCTTTCATCAACATTCAAGTACATCTTCCTCGGTGTCATAACCTTCCCATAATGAGTAAAATATGATCCCTCATTATGCTCTTGAAATTACTTTTATGACTAACATCATGTCTACTCTGGAAGATCCATTCCCATGGATTCAACAGCTTAATTATGAATGAACTAAGAATAATACAACAATTTGTGGTTCCTAACTTTAGATCCATCAAAAAAATATTGAGATCCAAGCATAGAAAGAAGCCATGTGTAGCTTCTCTTCTATTCAGTGGAAATTCTTGTGACCGATATGTAGAGATTGTTTGACATAAAATTGTAAAACCTATGAAAAATGACTCATATTGACCAAGAGATGAAAAATATTTTATTGGTTCAAGATACACATGAGGGTGAGGAACATATGTTCAAGGAATCTTATACCCACATACTTTCTCAAAATGAGGAGTACAAACAAACAATTGAACAATTAGAAGAGTATACGAGAAATCTCTCCTCTTATGTGCAAACATTTTTGTATCTTTGTGTAGTATCGCCTCCTCTTGTGGAAGATATCCCTCCTATCACTAGCTTTGACCCCAAATAAATCAAGAGATATCAATTCTACTCAATACAGGTAAGGGCCAATGATAGGAAGACTAAACAGATTCTTGAAAAAGGAAAAAAAATGTTGTCAGAGGTTCTATCTTTGTTCGAGATATGTTCTAGCCACAATTTTTCTAGTGAAGAAAACAAGGGAAGATATTGAAAAACATAAGATCCATTGGGATGAGGTGTTCTCACTTGTGTCTAAGATGAGTTTCCTCAACTCCCGAATTCTCGTGAGTAGGAGTGTGTTCAAATCTATTACTAAGAACTTGTCTCTAGTTTGGATAATGTTAGGAAATAAGAGATAAAATATGTGGAATAATCCCTTACGTAGATCGCAACAAGAGAAACTAATATGCATAAAATATTACAGATCTCAAATAAAAGTGTAGAATAAATAGCACAACACGAGAGAGACAAGATTTAATGTGGTTCACCCAATTTTGGCTATGTCCACCAAGAATCACTTGCTCATATTTTATTACAAGCCTCCACTCTCTCAATACAATACCCAGATCCGTTTGGAGCTATGCTCAACAAACTCTACAAAATTCACACCCGAATTCAAAACACATCTGCAATACATTTGCTTGTCTTTCTATCATATGCATAAGACCATATAAATAGACAACTACTTAAGTAGTTTTACAAAACCATGGGTATCAAACAATGGGCAAAAACAAAACCGTCCCATAAACCTATGGGTAGCCGAAGAGGCGGTTTTACAAAACAATGGGTACCAAAAAACCATGGGCCCAAAAACAGCCCATAACGGTTACCCATTACCCATGGGTTAATAAACCACCCATGAAAATTTACTTTGGGGCTTCACCCCAAACCCCCTTCAATCGAGGGGCTTCACCCCCGAACCCCCGACCCACTCACCGGCAAGTGGGACCACCGTAAAAAATACCCGAGTGTAACACATAAAAGGTGTACCACACTCTAACATGAAAATAGGCTCCACAAACATAAAAATCTCCCACTTGGAGACTGATTTCCACTGAGCAAGCTTCTCAACCCTTCACTGTCATCCGCGAAGGCCAACCAAAGCTGAACATAGCTTTATTTTATCCCTTGTGACCACCTTGGTCATCATGTCTACAGGATTCTGACTAGTATGAATCTTCTCCAACTTCAACTTATCTTCCTCCAAATCTGTCCCGATGAAGTGATATCTCAACTGTATATGCTTTGTCCTAGAGTGGAAAGTAGAGTTCTTAGCTAGGTGTATAGCACTCTAACTATCACTATACAACTTACATTCCTCCTGCTTATGCCCCAACTCCTCAAGAAATTGTTGTAACCAAATCATCTCTTTTCTTGCCTCTGTGGCAAAAACATACTCAGCCTCTGTGGTTGACAAAGCCACCAGCTTCTGTAGTCGTGAAATCCAACTCACTGTTGTCCCACCTATAGTATAAATATAACCTATCATGCTCCTCCTGCTATCTACATCTCCAACCATGTCTGAATCTACATAACCACGTAAAGTGGTGTCTGATCCACTGTAGCACAAAATTGTCCCCATGGTTCCTCTCAAATACCGAAGGATCCACTTTACTGCTTGCCAATGCTCTTTACCTAGATCACTCATAAATCTACTCATAGCTCCCACTACATGGGCAATATTAGGCCTAGTGCACACCATAGCATACATCAAACTGCCAACTGTTGATGAGTAAGGTACCTTAGACATCTGGTTTCTTTCCTGCTCTGTCTTGGGACACCACTCGTTTGATAACTTAAAATGGCCTGCCAAAGGAGTCCCAACCGGTTTAGCATCCTGCATGTTAAACCTGTCTAATACCTTCTTAAAGTAATCTTCCTAAGATAAAGTCGGCTTCCATTCATTCCTATCCCGAGTTATCCTCATACCAAGGATTTGTTTAGCTACCCCAAATCCTTCATATCAAAGGATTCACTTAGCTATTTCTTGAGTACTTTTATTTCCTACATGTTTTTACATGCAACTAACATGTCATCAACATACAAACACAGGATAATATAACTTCCATCCTCAAATTTCTTTGTATACACGCAATGGTCAGAATGACATCTAATATAACATTGCTCCATCATGAATCTATCAAACTTCTTATACCATTTACGTGGAGCTTGTTTCAAGCCATACAAGCTCTTCTTCAATTTACACACCATTTCCTCTTTACCTTTGACCTCCTCCAAATCACCATGGATAAATGCAGTATTTACATCTAACTATTCTAAGTGCAAGTATTTTGCTGCCACTATTCCAAAAACAGTTCTAATAGAAGTCATTTTTACTACAGGAGAAAATATCTCATCAAAATCTATACCTTGTTTTTGTGCAAACCCCTTAACCACCAACCGGGCCTTATATCTTTTCTTTCCTCCTTCTTCGTCTTTAACTCTATACACCCACTTGTTTTGCAATGCTCTTTTGCCTTCCGGTAGCTTCACCAAATCCCAAGTCTGGTTCTTCATGAGAGACTTATGCTCCTCATCCATGGCTTGCTCCCACTTCTTACTGGCATCTACCTACATTGCTTCATCAAAGCTCTCTGGCTCTCCACTATCAATGAGTAATAAATAATAAAGAGAAGGAGAAAAACGTTCAAGTTCTTTTCTTACCCTAGAAGACCTCCTCACTGTAGGAGTTTGGGGTTCTTGTTGAGTAGGTTCCTGAATTGATTCATGGGTCACTTTCCCATCCGGAAGATCCTCTACCACTGCATATTCTTTCTTGGATTCTTCCCTATTTTCCTGCAACTGTTGCTTATACATGACTTTCTCATTAAATACCACATCCCTAGACCGAATAATTTTCTTGTCCTTAATACTCCAACATTTAAACCCAAAGTCATCACCACCATAACCAATGAAAGTACATTTTTCTGATTTAGCCTCTAGCTTGGTCCTATCATCCTTGTCTATATGAACAAACACCTCACATCCAAAGACTCTAAGAAATGAATAATCAACTTTCTTACCATACCATGCCTCCTCAGGTATGCCTCCATCCAAGGCACTTGAGGGTCCTCTGTTTATCAAGTACATAGCTATGCTCACCACTTCTGCCCAAAAAGAAAGAGGCAATCCTGCATGTAACCTCGTGCTCCTAGCACATTCCATTATTGTTATGTTCATACTTTCTGATACCCCATTCTCACCGTGGAGTTCCTAAAAGCTGTCTTTTGCCTATAGATTCCATTCTTAGAATAGTAATCATTAAATTCATTGCTACAATACTCCCCTCCTTTATCTAACCTAAGATATTTTAGCTTAAGACATGTTTCATTCTCTACCAAGGCTTTCCATTTAACAAAAGTGTCAAATACATCAGATTTTTTTCTTATATAATATACCCAAACTTTCCTTGTTGCATCATCAATAAAAGTAACATAATAATTTGAACCCCCAAGAGATGATACTTGAGCCGGCCCCCACACATCAGAATGTACCAGCTCTAACTTACTCTCTTTCTTCGTAGGTCCAACCTTGAGAAACCTTACTCGCTTATGTTTCCCATATATGCAATTCTCACAAAAATCCAAACCTGTTTCTGTATATCAAGGTAAATTCTTCTTTATGATGTTCATGCCCTTATGGCTCATATGATTGAGCCTATAGTGCCATAATGTTGTATCTGCATCTAAAGCCACAAGATTACAATCATTAGTACTATCAGTGGTTAAATACAAGGTTCCAACCTTCTTATCTCTTGCCACCACAAGAGCACCCTTGGTAACCTTCCAAGCGTTAGCTATAAATATCACAGTAGAACCATCACTTCCTAATTGCCCCGCCAATATCAAATTTCTCCTTAATGTAGGCACATGTCTGACATCCTTCAATATCCATGTATTCCCATTCTACATCTTAACCTGAATAGAACCTTTTCCAACTATACTGCAAGGCTCATCATTACCAAGAAAAACATGCCCAAAATCCCTTTGAACATAATCAATAAAATAATGTCTATGTGGAGTAGCATGAAAAGAAGCCCCTGAATCTAAAACCCAAGATTCAATAATATTATGCAAAGAAGGAATCAAAGCATCCTGACATACATTACCCGATGCCACATTTTCCTCCTTGTTTTCTTCCTGTTGTTTCTTCTTGTCCCGAAGCTCCCAAAATCTTTCTTTGCATGCCCAGACTTTCCACGGTTCCAACATACAATCTTGCTTTTGGATATTGACCTTGCCTCGATATTTTGATTTTCCACAATTTCCTCTATTCTTCTCGTCTCCCTCTAGTTTCCATTGTCAAAGCATTCCCTGAAGTAGAAGATTCCCGAAATTTTTCTTCACATTTCCTCACTTAGAATCACCACTACAACATCCTCAAACTTCAACTTCGAGTTAACTGGAACCAAGTTGCTTACCGCCATTACCAAGCTATTCCAACTTTCAAGTAAAGAGCACAGAATTAATAAAGCCCTAACTTCTTCATCAAATTCTATTGTAACCAAAGCTAGCATATTCACAACCATATTGAAATCATTTAAATGATCTACTACTGAACTATTCTCAGACATCTTCATATTAAACAAATTTTTCATTAAAAATATCTTGTTAGAGGTAGAGGGTTTTTCATACAACTTCCCTAATGCATCCATTAGATCTTTTGTAGTCTTTTCCTTTGAAACATTAAATAATACCGAAGATGCAAGACACAACCGGATCGTTCCAAGTGCCTTTAGATCCAAAAAAAATCCCATTCCGCATTTATCATACTCGAGGGTTTTTCACCTTCTCGGATAATAGAGTATAAAGATCCTTCCGATAAAGGTAATCTTCCATCTGCATCTTCCAAAGACCGAAATTCTACCTATTATTTTTATCAACCCTAGATCTTCCATCATCTGCCATAGCTCCCACTCAAGATAAAACTTTCCCCTGCAATTCAACACTTCAAAAACCAAACCAGTTCGATACCAATTTTTAGGAAATAAGAGATAAAATATGCGGAATAATCCCTTACGAATCACAACAAGAGAAACTAATATGCGAGAAAATATTACAGATCTCAAATAAAAGTGCGAAATAAATAAAACAACACGAGAGAGATAAAATTTAACGTGGTTCACCCAATTTGGGCTACGTCCACCAAGAATCACTTGCTCATATTTTATTTCAAGCCTCCACTCTCTCAATACAATACCCAGATCCGTTTAGAGCTATGCTCAAAAAACTCTACAAAATTCACACCCAAATTCAAAACACATATGCAATACATTTTCTTGTTTTTTTATCATATGCATAAGACCATATAAATAGACAACTACTTAAGCAGTTTTACAAAACCATGGGTATCAAACAATGGGCAAAAACAAAACTGTCCCATAAACCTATGGGTAGCCGAAGAGGCGGTTTTACAAAACAATGGGTACCGAAAAACCATGGGCCCAAAAACAGCCCATAACGGTTACCCATTACCCATGGGTTAATAAACCACCCATGAAAAATACCCATTACCCATGGGACCACCGTAAAAATACCTAAGTGTAACACATAGAAGGTTTACCACACTCTAACATGAAACTAGGCTCCACAAACATAACGAGATAAGCATAATGAATACTAGATATGTCAAGATAGAAGATGTCATCTTTGAAATTTAATTTAGTGAACAACATTCCTTCAATATTTTGGATGGTGGACCAAGAAAATATGTTTAGGAGCTTGGATCCCTCTTTCTCACCGAGAATTCATTAGTGGAGGAACCCATTAGTTCATTCTAAGAGTTAGTAAAAAGGATGGAAGTGATCCTCCCTCCTTTAATGAGGATGGTTTCGAGTCTCTTTCCAACATATGAGGCTTTATTTATAACATTGCAAGAAACCGCAAGGAATGGTTTTATCGGTGTAATGATATTGATGATGTTATCAAGACATGGATCAAATTGTTGAGGTATATTTGTATTCCGTAAGAATAAAAGGTAACACCTACGACAATCTGGTTTAGTAGAGAATTCAAAGGATAGGAGCTCATTTCAGAAATCTCCCTCAAGGATCATGAATGGCTAGTTCTTCATCAACAAAAGCTTCATCCTCATTAGATTTTCAACTCTATCTCTCTCATTATTCTCTCTCCATATTTTAATTTTCCATTAAGAATGTACTTTTTCTATTTCATCCTATTCACTTAAGTGACCCTCAATTCAACATTGTAAGAGTCCTTTTTCATTAATAAGAAAAAGACTCACTTTTTTTCTTAGGAATATGAAAGGTCACAAGTGATGGGGATAGGTGAAAATTCATGTGGGGGTAGATGAAGAGACATTTTTGTATGCTATAAATTAGAATGAATTCTCCATTCCAAAGGGTTGGAAATTGTTGATTGTTTGTATGTTGATATTTTCCACTACTACATCAAAAACAAAAGCTACAATTCATATATTTCTTTGTCTACATTCCTTTATTATATCTCCATCTAATTTATAACTTTGTAAACATGATGATCTTGTGAAACCAAGAAAGGTATTGGTTCCTTTGATAAATGAATCAATAGAATTTTGTGTCTATGATTTGTTAGTCCTATCATTGTTAGCATTTTTTTCTCTTCTAGTTGAATGTGGACCTTCTTTAGTTAATGTATGTTAATTTTTTTAAGCCTACTCACAACATTAACCATCTCTCTCTCTCTCAATTTATACAACTCCCCTTACCTCTCGTCATATAAAATTCCTCCCTTGTACTATGTACAAGAACTTTTCCATAGGTTTATTGTAGTATTCCTATGTGATCCCCAACCTAATGGCCACTCTAATTTTTTTAGGTAGATTACATTCAATAATGGGAGTCTCACTATACACAAGAATGAGGGTCTTAGCCACATGATACTTGGTGGAAACCAATAATTTGAACTGTAAAAATTAATTCACCAACAAATAATATTTCTAGATTTCTCAACATAACATGGTGTAATGATAAAAAAGTTTTAGAATGGATAGATATGATCAGATTGGATTTTGAATGCAATAATTTTTATTTATAAGGACATAAGGTAAAACCTAGAACTACACAAGGAAAAATTACCAAATTTTAATATCTATAAGACCCTCTCCTATATACCTCTATATAATTGTGATCATCTGTTAAAATTATTAGTGTGGATTGTGGCTCTAAGGAAGTGAAGGAAACATGTGATGAAGATATGTGGTGTAAAGTAGCTAATTCAAGAGCCCATTTAGTAGAATAAGATGCAACTACTAAAATTTATTTACCCTTGAATTTTCTCTTATTGTTCTCTTTTTCCTTTTTAAACTCCTAAAATAGTGAAATCGATTAATCATGAACCAGAACCCTAATATTTTTCTTCTTTAGAATGTGTTTTAGGTGATGGTTGGAAAGATTTTATGTTTCTTTGGTTTATTCAAGATCCTAATGGCTTCGCCTAATTATCAAACATAAAAATTGCAACATTTGAGATATCACCAATCGAAATGGTGATCCAAGCTCTATGTTTAAGAGGGAAATCTCCCTCATAACATGGGTTTATGGATTTGTAGTCTTTTATTTCCCCACAATTGCCTAGGTGTATTAACACTTCATCTAAAAATATCTGAACGCTCACTCAAAGAGAATGAAGCTACCATGTCCCTCTTTTATGAAATCTTGTCAAGATGTTAATCATGCATGTTTATGTTTAACCATGACAGATCATGTACTCAAGTGTAAATCATAACATTCATCATCAAGAAACATATGTAATAAAGAAGAATAATAGATCAAACCATTACTAAGATCATATTCACTATGAAAATACAAAGATTAAAGACACCAATTATCATAATCCAACCACAACTATCCATTAATAACCAAAATATTACATAGAAAAGTTGAATACATAACCATAGTCTCCAATAATTCGTGTGTGCTAGAACATCGAGCAACATGAGAGTACAATACATATGGTCTCTAATACATGGTACTCTAAACTATGCAAATCAACAATTATATAAAGAGGTGGGGACTTGCCCTTCACCGCCCATGCATTCCAAATAGACTGCGCATGCTCAAAAATAGACATGCGTACATACAAAAGAAACTAAAACGTATGCATGCTAGCCTAATAATAGTAGTGTAAATTTTAGTGGCTAATCTTTTTTAATTCATGAATATTTGGGTTTTTAAAAGGTGGATTTGGATAGTATTTATGGGTTAGGTTGCTTAATAATTAGCCTAAATTTTCTATGTACAAGTTAAGTTTTTGGTTGATTCACCTAGCATTCATAGTAATAGCCATTTTTTATATCCAAATAACTTTTATTGTATGCACAAAAGAGGAACTTACTATTTGTCAAGTATCCTAATGCTACCAAATAATAGTTTTTATTAGGTGACAATATTTCCTTTCAATTCATGGCACTCACCAAGTATTATCTCGTGGTTATTTTTTAGGAGGGGTCTTAAAACTTATCCCGAATAATAGATAAGACCTATAAATAAACTCTGCTCTAATCCAATTATTATCTCAAACTATGCATGACCTTTGATCTTCACATGCATGTGATTTATCTCCCAAAATAGACATTCCTTCATCTCCAAGTCTTCATGTTTTCTTCTAAATCTAGAACGTTGCTTGAACACCACTCAATCTTGACATTGTCTATTTTTAGCTCAGTGGCCCCAAAATTGGAAAATTCTGGATATTTCTGCTTGGGCATGAGCCTTCATGCATTGTCTATTATGTATTTACGTGCACCTTCATGCCTACCTCGCACGTGCCTTACAACCTCATGCATGGCATATACTTAGTGTAATTCTTTCATACAACATGGTAACTAGTTGTATTTATGTCCTTTGAAATGCTTCTATCTACTTATAAACCATTTAACTTACCTAAAAGAAGGTTATATCTTAGACTAATGTTTTAAAATAAATCCTTACACAGTGAAATTTTGCTAAGGCCGAGAATCCAAAATTCTCAATTTTTCAGACTTCAGAGTTTTTCTGTTTCGGAGTTTTAAAACTCATTTTCAGAATTACATTTGAGATTTTCTGAAGTCCAAAACTTTGTAAGTCTGAATTTTTGGAATTTTAGGTTTTTACGTTTCGGGACCTTTTGGCTCATTTTGTTTAAATCCCTCTCGGACTTCTGAAGTCTGAATTTCTAAAAAGTTTGAAAATTCGGACTTTCGGGTTTCGTGTTTTAGAGTTCTCCGAGTCATTTTTAGGATTTTTACTTGAAGTTTCTGAAGTTTGAATTTCTGAAAATCTAAATTTTCGGACTTTCAGGTTTTCGGGTTTTGGACTTTTAGTTGCCAATTCATCTTTTTTCTATCCATTTTTCCGAAGTCCGAAATCCCAAATTTTAATAATTTCAGCTTTCATGTTTTGGAAATTCGAGAGGTTTTTTGCATTATTAATTCTCACCTACCTCCGTATAGATAGGATTTTTACCATTAATATTGGGATTTCTATATAAATGCAGATTTTTACTTTTCATTTTTACCTGACACTTTCGCTCTGACATTTCACTCTTGTACTTTGTGGCATCTTTTTCAAGGTATTTTTTTTTTTTAGGTATTTTTCCTCCTCCTCCTCCCCTTTTGGGTTTCCTTTTATTTTCCCTCTGTGTTTTCTTGTAATGTCTTTCTTTTTCACCATGCTTCGTTTTGTGAGTTTTCCTCTAGGTTTTCAAGTATGTTTAAGGGATCTTTTTAGGTCCCTCATACTTCCTCCCGTTTCTCATGTTCCATCTTGGATTTTTAACATTTATTTTGTAGTTCCTCCAGAGATCATTCGAAATAATTTTTAGAGAATTCATTTCAGAGAATTCCTTCAAGAGATCACAAGGCGGGAAAATCGTTCAAGAACCCCTTCGGAAAAATCTTCGGAGTTTTCCAATTTTGGAAATTTTTTCCTTTCGGAGATTTCTTTCAAACTTTTGGCTTCAGAAAATTTTTTTAGAGATTTTAGTTTTAGGTGATTCCTTACAGACTTTTTCGGTTCAGGATTTTGGATTTTCCTTTCTTTTGAGTTTTTGGAGTTTCTACAACATTCACAGGTTTTGATGTCTACCTCCACTTTGAAGGGAAAAGAGAAGATGAAGTACACATTTCTTGGGGTTGCTCCCCAATCCTATTTGACCTCTGACTTAGGAAATATCGAGGACACCGATCTAAGACAAATTGATCTTCCCAAATTCTGGGAAAGATTAAAGGCCTCGAACAAAAAGCCATGGATGCAAGACATCTTTGAATGTGGTCTTTCCCTTGCATGCAAGTTTTCCCGCATCCATATAATGCCCGAGAGTTTTCCTAGCTGCGAACCCACTACGCTGAGGAATCTATGTCGATAAGAGATAATGATGATAAGGTGGTGATCCGTCTAGACCTGAACTTCTTTGAATACTTTTTTAAACTTTCATATATTCAATATTACGCTACTATCTCACCTGAAATAGCAATTGAGCACTAGGATAAAAAGAGGAAATATGCTTGAAGGTCATGATGAAGTCCTACCTGACTAAGAATTTCACCAAGTTGCCCAAACTATACATTGATTAGATTTCATTCAGAAGTCAACGATCTCATTATACTTTTAAGTAGAGTTTCAAGTCTTCCTTCTACAAAGGAATTCCAAGAATGGATGTTCTTGTACATAAATGACTATCAAGAAGAATGATGAGTTTATCCAATGGGGTGAACATATTAGTAGCAACATTCGCTATCAGTTGGGCAAGGTGTCAGAAACCAAGACTTTCTACATGACATATTTTCTAGTATATGCAGCTGCTGCTATGGGAGATTTTGTAGGATTGAATACCAAGGAGTTCGCAACACATCCCAAATATATGAGTTTTATCCCTAACTCACTCTAGATGAGGGGAGCAAGCACTTCCAAAGAATCAACAATGCTTTCTTCGCCATTGTCCTCTATCATTTCGATAAAGAGTTATATAATCGGAGGGTTTCTGATGAATATTTCTAAGAGGTGTGAGAATGGGGAGAAATCTACTTCCAATTTCCCACATTCACCTACATTCGATTCCAGGTTTCATAGGTTCCCCAAGCAAGTTACCGAGGTGCCCCACTAACAAATGGATTCTTTTGGAATTAGTTTGGTAGTTGTTGGATTACCATAAAATCCAAAATAAGCTGTCACAAGGTAGGAATGCATTTCCCTATTACAATTGGCAGGTATTCTTGCCCAACTATCCACAAGGAAAGAAACGTGGATGCTAAAATGGCTGAGGTAACCCTGCAGACCTTCCATCCGCAAACTAACTTTGACTATTAGGGTAAGTTCAGGGAGACAGTAAGTCCAATGCTCACGTGCCCCAATTATAGGACATGGATCCATTGTCAAGATGAGTACATCATGTGGAAAAGGGATTACAAAGGTTAACTCTTGATGAAGTGTGGAAGTTTGGATTGGCTGATGTGCCAAAGGACTTGCAGGACAATGATGAGGTCCTAGATGCATCATACAGGGATGATAATGTTGCCAATAAACCACTACCATGGGTTGATTGGTATGTGGAAGAGTGCAGCAATACTAAAGAAAGGGCGGGACCCATTCTAAGGAGAACTTTTAGTTGGTTGGCCACCTTGGGAATCTCACCCAAAGGGGAAAATCAACCTACAAATATAGGGTCTACATCAGCAATAAACCAACCAACACCCACAAAAGGCAAGAGGTCGACTCAAAGGGTTCCCATAGTTCCAAATAAGATCTCATTTGTGGTTGGTGGCTCATCTCTTTCTAGGTCTGCTGCTCCCAAGATTATAGCATCTACAGTGCAATTACTGAGGTAGTTGAAGTAAGTGAATCTCCTAGTGTCATTCAGGATCCATCCCATCTTCCCCTTCCTCCATTATCACTTCCAATATCATTTCCTTCCACTTCTACCATTATTTCTTCTTTCCCATCTCCTTCTATGGCCCAAGTATTTTTGTCACTTCTAGTTTTATCAGCTGGGGAAAATATTGGGTCACCCATTTCCTCCTCACTTCCTTTAACACTCCCATTTTCTTCAATCTCAACCCCCAACATTACCTTGTCAATTCCCATGGCTGTCCTCACTCCCACACCTTCCATCATTGTCACCTCTGCTCATATATCAGCTAACATTCCTAGTGATCTTACTCTAACGATGCTTCAGGAATCAAATCTGCTTCTCCATCTTCCTCGACTCTAGCCATAATGGAGTGGCTGTTTAGACAGAACTCCTAAGTAAAATAAAAAGGTTCCTTTGGGAGATGTGATAGATCTCAGTATATTGGAGTCCATGCCCAAAATATAGGCCAAGAGATCGAGAACCATATCAAGTCGATGGTTAATCCATCATGAGTGCATGTGATAGAAGTAGTTATCCCTATTGAGGGGAAAACTAAAGAAACCATCACAATAGTAGATTACTGGCTCTCAAAGTTCTCATTGGGGAAGGCTACTCATGAAGGAGCCAAGCAAGATGTACACACTACTCTTGGGGCCCTTTTGGAAAAATATGATAAAGACAAGGCCACCAAGGATGAGCTTAAGGCCAAAGTCGAGTAGCTCATTGCACTGCTACGTAGAGTAACCCAGCCCACTCCATCCACTGACATCTCAACTACTACAGCCATGAAAATTTCATCTATAATCAATGATATCTCTTATCATGAGCTCGAGAAGCTAGGCTAGAAAGGGAGAACAGTAAATGGATGGATGGAAATAATCTTGTAGGAGGCCAATCCTTTGATTAAGGAAGCCGAGATCTATACTAATTTATAGGTTGCAAAAACCACCATTGCTAAGATGGATGAATCTTTCTCTGAAGATAATAATAACTTAAATTTAACTTTGGCAACATGGAGTGACATTAGAGAAGAATATTTTGATTTAATTCTGTAGGAAGAGGTAATTGATGATGCCTCTAAATTGTTCAAATATCAAAAAGCTATGGAATTCCGATGTCAGGTGCTACAGGATTTGATCAAGAAATTGGAGGAGAAGCAAGTGGAAATTACATATGCCCTTAATGATATCTTAGAGGAGTTCGACAATGCTAACTGCAAGTTCTTCAATGAAAATATCGATGCTCTTCCCGAGGACCAGATTAAGGAAAATTTCAGAGATTTGGTGAAGTGGGATGACGATGTTGCGAAGACTTTCAATAGTGACTCCATTGATCGACTGGTTCTATGTCGAATTTCATATGGAGACTAAAGAAAGTTACAAATAAGCTTCAAGTTTTCCATCCAGGATCACGAGAGAAATCGAGATAGTGGGCGGACGTAGTAAATCACTATGCGTGTGGACCTAGAGACGAAGAAACTCAGGGTGTTATCAAGCGCTGCTTCGAATACAGACACTGAATGGTTGTATGGGAGGAAGGACAACAAAAAGTTGTAGAGAATGGAGAGGAAGGTGAACCAGGCCAAAGCTGAGTGGCCATAAAAGGACATGTTCAAGCTTTGGAATTGGTCAAAGTTGCAGGGTTGACTTGGTCAACCTTTTGCAACAAATTTGCTATTTTTATGGGATCCTGTTCCCTTTTATTAATGACATTACTATTTTTAGTTAATGTTAGTTAAAGGCCCAACTGTAATGGCTCAACCTAGGAACTTATAAATAGTGGAGTACCTCTATTATTTGATATATATATATATATATATATATATATATATACACACACACACACATAGATATAGATATTTTGAGGAAAGTTTCTCTTCAAGCTTGGAAGAGTGCTTTCGAGATTTTTGAAACCTTTTAATTATATTCAGAGTTGTTCCTTGCACTTGAAATCTATTTTATTGTGTTGAATGATTAATCATTACATGCCTTGTGAATGTGATTCCTTAGCATTATTTGATTAATTTACCTTTATTTCAGATTATCTGTTTCATATCGTGAAAAGAATAGTGTGATTACTTTTCATCAGTTGTGAGAAACTATTTTCCTCCTATTGATTAAGAGTTGCATTATTATTATCACATAGGTGAATACTTGGACATGTGCTTGTGATTATCCTTTTGATAAATTATTTGTGTATCAAATCAAAGCTGATTTCTCTATTGTGTATGTTTTAAGTTTAACAAAGGAACGTGTGCTTCTAGTCTGTGGTATTTTGTACCCTTTCCAAGTTACAATAGGTGAAGGTGGCCAATGATGCATGCATTCTATCCACATTAACCCTTCCTGAAGTTGAACGCCCCTTTTCTTGGTGCATCACCACTTCTAGCATAGGTTTTATTTCCTTACATTCTCTCTCCCTAATCACATGAAATGTTAGTATAGGACTAGTTATCCATCTTTCTTACATCAGAAGTAGTGTTGTGTTTAGTCTAGGAATAGGAATCGCCTTCTCCAAAGGTTCACCTCGAGCCCAAGTCCCATAGCTTGAGAGGTGATCCCATGTGTCCTAATCACACCGAATGTCATGATTCATTTCAGGCCATTCAAGGGGTGCAGTGATTTGGAGACAACAATTTTTGGCACGCCTAGTGGGACAGAGTTGGTACCTCTCTTCTCATTTCATTGACACAAGGTACTTGCAACTCCATCTCTCGTATTTCAAAGTTTAGTACATCAACTCATGTGAAGGATTCACACAAGAGCTTCTTCAAGATGGGATAATTATTGTCATACAGAGCTTTCTTTCTCCCCAAGAAGAAGGGGAAGAAACCTTTCAGTACCATCAGCTACAACTTTACCTCATAGAGGACATTCAACTCCTCCTGAAGGACATTGCCCCCTACCCAGATACAACCAATTTGTGAACATCATGGCAGCCAATACTTGTCCTCCATTTAATGCCAGCAGTCCTTTGCTGTTAGCACAAAGAGATGTAATACCAGTAGCTACTTTGAAAAGTTTACCATTTTACATTGGGGAGACTAATGTGTCACCTTGGGAGCACATACTGGATGTGGCTAGCATCTACGCAGTACACAGTATTATCAAGATAACGTGGTGGTTTGAATCCTTACTACTTCATTCAAAGGTAGGGCACTTCAATGGTTCCAGAGTTTAGCTGCTGGATCTGCATTACCAATTGGAATGATTTAGGCACAAAGTTGTGTAAACAGTTCAAAGACAAAAGTGATAATCTTTCACTTGTGGAGCAATTTCATACTATCAAGTGATCTCCCCAAGAGTATATGAGCGACTTCAACCTCCACTTTGACAGGACTTGGAAATGGATCCCAACACTTGTAAGGCCATCCCTAGAAAGTACATTTCTATATTACTTATGGGCATTAAATAGTGATGTCATTGTCATGATTCAATCCATGGGGGGAACTGTGATCCCTGATGCTTACGAAGTAGCTGTACGAGCTGAAAATTTCCTAATTCAAGTAGGTAAAATTTCTCCTAGACCCCCCATTCCTATTTTTGTAGAGTTTACAGGCCAACATCTGGTCATCACCCTAATTTCGACAGCTTCTAATCCAGTAGCCATGCATGTGTCCAATGATTTGGCTGAAGTAAAGTCACTGTTACAAACCTTTGGGAATGAACTCGTAGCCATGAAGAGGTAGTAGTCCCAATATGCTCACCCCTTTCAACCCCAATATCAAACAAACCGTCCTCCATTTCAGGGAAACGGTCAGCCACAGAGCCAAGCCATAACCCAAGCTGCAAATGTGAAGCCTTTGAACTTCCGAAATCCCTCAGCTACTAGCTCATCTAGAGCCATAGTCCCAATCCAGAACAACCTCATCCAAGACTATGAATGGTGTTATCCTTGTTCTCAACCCCATAATCAGAATCTCTTCCCAAATGGAGTTTTGAGTCAAGCTCTCATGGTTCAAAGCATAACCATGCCTGAATCATCTACTAGACCATCCACTTTAGAAAGTCAAGATCAAGCTCCTGATGAAACCACATTATTAAATTGGAAAGCAGAGGAATTTTGTGGTTTGAATACTTGATTCCTCCACCATAGCGTCTAACACACATTCCAAGAAAAGGGAAATAGATTCAGGGTCTTCTAATACTGATCAGGCATCCACTTCTTAGGCCCCAACATAGATACCAGATGATAAAGGCATGAGAAAGAAATCACCAAAAATATCCGTTGATCAGAATACAAAGAAAGATGGGACATCAAGTATCACGATACCCAATAAGCATTACCCAAAGGAAGACCCCAACATCCCAAAAGGCATTAGCAAAGTGGGAGCAATTCCATTCAGCATAGTGGAACAAATGAAGAAGACCAATTTGAGCATCACAATGTGGGATGCACTTTCGATTCCTTCTCAAAGGAACTTGCTACGAGAAGCTTTGAATAGCTTTGGCACTACTAGCAAACCATCAGGCTAGGAAGTAGTAGTAGCAACCAGCTTATGCCAACCCAAGAAAAAAATGTAGGCTAAGACCAACAAGCCTCCACCATTTTATATCTCACTGATTATTGGTGACCATTTGGTGCACAATTGTATGATCGATTCGGAGCTAGTAGTTTCGTGATGCCTAAGCAGATCATAGATGTACTACAGATTCCATATGCTCTAATTTCAAGAGGGGTTTGTAATGCCCACTAAAAACAACCCACTTGAGACCCAAGAACAACCTAGGATTAGTTAGGAAAATTATGGAATAATTTTTTTGTTTAAAAGAGTCTACAACCAGGTTACAAGGCAACAATTGTCACTAACAAGTTCCAGAACAATTCTAATTCACTAGAACATACTTTTCCTTTATTAACAATTATTAGAGGTCATAAGGTCCAGAATTTAGGGTTAGAAGGTACAATAAGGTTCAAAGGGTAATTCCTCACCATACCCACTCTCTAATAGGCTTAAAGGTTCAACTTGATTTTTCTCAAACTTAACACATTCAAAATTTCCCTAAATTATTTCCATTGGATAGGAAATTTCCTCACCTTTCCATTGATATAAATAAGTCCTCCTAACTCATCATATTTTTCAAGTTATGGGCCGGCGGGCCTTGGGGTGAAAATTTTCCCCAAGAGCGGGCATGCAGCCCAAGGTTGAAAATTTGCCCCAAGGGTGGGTTGGCGGGCCACGGGGAGACCTTTGGAAATTTTCTTGCACCGGTAAAAAACAAATTTGCACCCATGAGTCTGCAAGTCCACTAGGGACAAGTGGCGCCTCCCAACTTAGTGCGGGGAGAGCTGGGCGACGGAGACACTTTGAAAAATCTTCCCGCATGGGGCGAAAGCCAACTTTGTACCCACGCTCCCGTAAGTCCACAAGGGACACATGGTGTCTCCTAAGCCAATGTGGAGAAGGTGGGGTGGCAAGGAGAAAATTAGTTTAATGCCCTCGAAGGGCTAAGAGGGTAGCATTCACCCACACCTCCACCGGCACCTCGCGATGCCACGTGGTGGCTCCGAGTTCACTCTAGGTGGCGGGCGGAGGGGAAAATTTGGAAAAGTTTCCCAAAATTTTCTGGGAGTGCTAAATTTAAAACGAGATCCGCCACTCCGCTGATGTCTCATGGTGCCATGTGGCAGCTTCTAATGGGCTGTGGGTTGGTAGAGTGGTGGGGAAAATTAGAAAAAAATTCCAAAAATTTTCCTAAGAGCTAAGGGAAAAATTTGGGCCCACCAAGGAAATTTTTCCCAATTTTTTTTTATTTACGCCAAGGAAGAAAAACTTCAGAAGGCTATAAATTTTGATAGAGAGCTCACTTTAGGGAAAATGAGGGCTTTCTAGAAATATCTCAACATCCTCTCTACTAAGGGATAATTAATTTTAGATTTTAATAAATTTTAAGGGGTCAATTTCAAGAAAACGATCTACAGTCTTTTACAATGGCAAAATGGTAAATTTTAACTTGTTAAATTTGTTCAATTTGTTCTTGTCCCTCTCTCAACATGTCAAATAGACATGGAAAATTTTTCTTAGGTGTATTTAAGAGAGATTTCAAGATTCAATTTGTTTGATTGATTTACAATTTGAACATTTACATTTCTGGACAACGAAGACGACTGTAAAATGGTTTGAGCCCGATTTTGCTAAGTTTTATAAGAATTTCCTTAAGTGTTAAAGTCTAGATGAATTCAGTTAGATCTTATTATGCCCAAATTAATGTTTCATTTGTTATTCCTTTGTTGTAGATTCGGTCTGAGCATTTGGGATTAAATAATTGTCAATTGGAAAAAACTAGGACAAAGTTCAAATTTTAAAAAGGTCTATTTGCCATTTTCTTCTTCCAAGTATTATAATGTGTTCCAAACCTAATCTAATGCATTCAGTTGATTTAATTCAACTTATTCAAAACTATAATACATCTCCGATTTCCAATTTTTACATATTTCAAAGGACAGAGTATTACATTTCCTTTATACGCATTTCTTTCTTTCAAACAAAGATTTCAATTACATTTAAAAGATCAGATTCAATGCCACTGTGTAATTTGAGAAAGGTGATACATCATTTATTGATTCCAAAATACAACTTTGTAACATCCTTCTTTTATTCCTTCCAAAATCATATATATATAAATAGGGTAGAATATTACATTTTCTTCTCACATGTTTCACTTTTCCTCTTTTCCAAATAGGGATTTCATATAGTATGTTAAATACAGATTTCCAATGGAAGAATATAATATGAACAAGGTAAATGCTTCCATTAATTCAAATGAAACTCTTACAACCTCCTTTCCATTTGATTTCAAAATTTACAACATATAAAACACTTGTCATTCTTTCGCATTCTTTCCAAAATGCATACGAGTATAACTCTTTTACATTTCAAATTTCCACTTTCATTGCCAATATAAAGTATCTTTGCATTATAATTAATACACGTGATCATCCACTTCAAGTGGGAAAGGTGAACAATAATATTTCATTTCACAAGGGATTTTCAAATTGTCTTTATCTCACTCCCAAAACAACAACATGTAGATTTCTCATTCTTCCAATTTGATCACAACAAAAGTAGGGGAAAGGAAACACTCTCCACCCAACCAAGACATCCAATGAAGAGGATAATCCATCCTTCTTCATTGGCCCCCGAGCCCCAACCAAAAAGCAATAAAATATGTGATCCAACTCATGGAAACAACAGGCTTCCACAAACACTCAAGCAAGATAATCATAATAAAACATAATATAGTTTTCAACTATATTAAAACATGAAAAACATTACTAAGGCTTCATCAAGCAAGCCAAAGGATCAAGAAACTATGGGGGATGTTGTTTATGCCTCCCAAAGGGGAAATGGGTATCACCACCTGAGAACAAACCACCAACATATATATATATATATATATATTTTCAAATCCCTGACATGCCCTTATGCCTCCCCCAAGTACCCCTTATTCCTCACATTTCCTTATGCCTCCCCAACCTCTTATGGCACCCCATAACGAGTAAAGAAATGCAAGCTATTTCTTTGTAAGGTGGAACCCAAATCCCAACTCCCTCCACCCTTATACCTCCCTAAAACACACTTGTGCCTCCCACAAAATATAACCCCATAGTCTTCTCCTACACCATTCCTAGGCCATCTACCCAATAGCCCACAAACATGCCAAAACATTCATACATTAACACTTACATTCATAAAAGAAGATCATTTCAAGAGTCAAGCTCCTACCTCTCCATGATGGAGTTGTTCCAAGTTCCAAAACAACAAGCTTTATCCCAATGCAAGCAATCCAAAACAGCCAAGCACAAGCATGCAACAATATTTCCAAAAAACTTCTTCAAAGTAAGAGCTCCTAAAACAGCAAGGAATTCACCCAAGAATAAAGTCTCCAAAATGAAGCAACCCCAAAACAAGGCAAGCCATTCGAATTTTATAAAAGAGGGAAGGGAAGAGGATGAGGCAGATCCACGTAGGATGCCATATCACACATCTTCAACCCCAACCCAAAAGTCAACTTCATTCTCTAATGCATAATAAATAGGTGGGTGAATAATATGATAGTTTACTTACACACTCAAATCCAACCCACACCCCAAAGGACTGAGATTAAATCATGTAAGAAAAGTGTAATTAAAACCTACAATCTGCCTTCTCAAAAAGCATTATAAAAGTCTAATCTCAACTCCCCAACTGTAGGTATGGTTGGTAATTAAATTTAAGAGGTATGGGACAAGTTTAACTTGTCCCACAAGCCTCCAAAATCAGCCTCCAAGGACAATTTCGAATTTCCAAGAAGGTGGAGTGTTTCACACTCAAAATTCAATTCACACATCACTTACATATCTCTTACACATACTTATATCACTTTAAATCATGGCCAACAACTCTCATTAATTACCTTCTTATGACATATTTTATTTATTTATTTTAACAATATGATTACTCACAAAATTTACACACCATTTAATAATTAATGAAAGGGGTAAAAGCATCACAAAATAAACACATGCAAACATAAACAAAGGGACCAAAATAAAAGAAAATACATAAAACCCCTTGGTCACAATTAAAGGTGATCCCCATGGGAATCCCTAACACACACAAACACACACAAACAAATACTAGTTGCCATGGTGACCTTATTGAATTCATCTAGAATTCCAATGTGGTTGGTCTCCAATCCCCAATGTTTGTTGTGATATTTTAAACCTGTAAAACACAAATACCTCCTTTGGCCTCGTGGCCATATCAAAACATCCAAAATAATATAAATATAATTACCAAAATCATCTAGATATATGAATCACATCAACATCAAAGCAATCTAGCAATGTCATTTTCAATTTTACTCAACACTTATACTATCATCCAATAATTTACATTTCTAGGTCTACTCACAATATCCAAATATCACAAGTCCACACAACATCTATAATATAACCATGTCAAATAGTATACCGTCATCAATATCCAAAGTGTCTCTAATAACCATCATCATAACTGAATCAAGTCAACAATAACCCATGATCTAACATCTATCATCATACTATAATAAGGTCCATAATCATGTCTATAATATAATCAGTAGTATCATGATTAGTAAAAAAGGTGTCGAGTAAAGTGGGCACTACATCCCCCCCCTTAGAATCGAATTCATCCTAGAAGTCACTGAACAAATGTGGAAACCGAACTTGTAGCAAAGTAGCATTCTCCCATATAGCTGCAGCCTCATCATATATGTCCCACTATACCCAGACCTGATCAACCTCTCTGCCTCGAAGGCCCAAGGTCCTATGATCTAGGATGCAAACGGGATCCACCATCACCTGCCCCCGATCTTGCACTCCGCAATGATGTCTAATCTAAGACATGAGAAGGATATGTAATATATCTCCTAAGAAATGAAACATGAAAGACATCATGTACATGTGAGACAAGTTAGGTGGCAATGTTAGACGGTAGGTCTAAGGGCCTATATGCTCCAAGATCTCAAAATGACCCACGAATCTAGGAGCTAACTTAGAACCTTTTCCATAACAGATAGGACTCTTGTGTGGCCTAACACAAAGGAAAACCTTCATGCCCACATCAAAACTATGGTCTATCTTATGTTGATTTACATACTTCTTCCTGCATGACATGAGCCTCCTGCAGCCTCTCTGTCGATAAAATCACTTGTTGCTCCATGTTCTCGCAACAAGGTGGTCCAAGAGAAACCCCGTCCTCTAACCTATATGAACTAAGAGGTGTCATGCATTCTCTACCATACAAATCCTGAAAAGGATCCATGCCTATAGAACTCTGAAAACTATTATTGTAGGTGAACTCCACCAAGTACAAGTACTCCTCCCATCTTGACTATTGATCCATCACATACATCTTGAGCATGTCCTCTAAAATCTGATTCACCCACTCCGTCTATCCATCTGTCTCAAGGTGATATGTTGTGCTGAAATTGATCTTCATCCCAAGGGCATGTTGCATGGTAGTCCAGAAATGGGAAGTATACAAAGGATCGCGGTCACTAATGATCTTCCGTAGAATCTCGTGTAACCTAACAATCTCATCCAAATATACCCGTGCCACTGCACTAGCTATATAAGTGGTCTTCACCGGAGAAAAGTGAGCCACTTTTGTCAATTTTTCAACTATGACCATGATGGCATCATGGTGATATCTCAACATTGGTAGCCCAACAATGAAGTCCATGGAAATGGTGTCCCATTTCCACTCTAGTATAGCATGAGGAAAGAGAAGGCCAGCTGGATGTTGATGCTCGGCCTTAACTTTCTAGCACTCTAAACATTGTGACACAAACTGGGCCACGTCTCTATGAAGTCCTCTCTAATGATACAATTGTCTCAAGGTGGCGTGCATCTTCTTCACCCCAGGATTGGCTGAATAGGGCACATGATGTGCCTCTGCCAAGATGTCCTGCCTCAAGCCTCCCTCTCTGGGAACATAAATCCAACCTCTATGCCTGAGAAGGCCATTTACCTCTAGTGAAAAACCATCAAACTTCCCCTCGAGGGGTCTCTGAGACTCGATCTCTTCTCAAATTGTAAAGTAGAAGTTGTCGAGAGGAAGCTACTGAATAATTATACTCCAAAAATTTATGCTCACTGAGGTGGCCATGGCCACATGTCTTCATCTACTGAGAGTTTATGCTGCCACATTCTCCTTCCCTTTCACATGTTCTATCTCCATATCATACTCATAAAGAAACTCCATCTAATGCTATCAAGATCGTTGTGATTGGGTTATGTGAAGAGGTGGTGAAGACTCAAGTGATATGTCCTGAGTGTGAATCTCTCGACCAAGTAGAAAGTGACTCCATCAACCAAAGCATGCACAACTACTACAAGCTTGAGATCAAGCTTCAAATAATTAAGCTCGTAATATTTGATTTTGTGAGACTCAAAATCCACTACTCTACCTTATTGCATCAACACATCTCCAATCCTTGCTAAAGAAGCATTCGTGCAAATGAAAATTCTCACCCTATGGATCCGGCACTTTGTGAGAATAGGTGTTGTGGTGAGACATTCCTTTAGTGTATCTTGAAGGCCTGCTCTCTCACCGATCGACCAAACAAACTTCTTCCCTTTCCTCTAAAGGGAAGTGATGAGGTGAGCAATCGTGAGAATTCTGAACAAATCTTGGCTAGTAACCTTTTAACCCCATGAAGTTGTGTACCTCAGTCACCGTAGTGGGTGCTGGAAAATCCATAATAGCTCTAATCTTGGAAGGATCAACGGTGATACCTTCCCCAGAAATGATATGACCCAAATACTACACCTCTGTCTGAAAGAATGCACACTTCTCCAAGTTCCCGTAAATCTACCGCTCTCGGAGGCATTAAACAACCTCGCGAAGGCCCCTCATGCTCCTCATGTGTATGTGAGTATATCAAAATTTCATCAAGGAATATGAGCACGACATGATCTAAGAAGGTCCTAAATACCCCATTCATCAAACTCATAAATACTACGGGGTCATTAGTAAAACCAAAAGGCACCACTGTGAACTCATAGTGGCCATATCTCGTATGAAATTTTTCTTATGAATGTCTGCCTCCGAAATCCTCAGTTGATGGTAACCTGAATTAAGGTCTATCTTAGAGAAAGTTGTAGCTCCCTTCATCTGATCAAATAAATCATCAATGTGTGGAAGGGGATAACGATTATTGATTGTTACCTTATTCAGCTAACGATAATCAATACACAACTGGAAGGATCCATCCTTCTTCTTCACAAAAATCATCGTACACCCCAAGGGGATACACTAGATGGATAAGGCCTTTCTCCAAAGGCCCTCAAGCTACAAATTGAGCTCACAGAGATCTGGGGTGGTCATCCGATAAGGTGCTCATGAGATAGGATCTAATTTAGGAACAAAATCTATGTGAAAATCAATCTCACGTGGGGGTGGTAACCCCGTAGCTCCCTGAAAGACTACGCAAACTCTCTCAAAATGGGGTGATTAGTGATGGTCCACTAGATCCATTCTCTAATTTGTCACAGATTGTAATAGCATATATCTAATAACCCACCACACACACCACTTAAGTCAGTATAGCAGAGATGGTGCGAATAGAAACGGGTCTCTTGACCCCTAAAATCACCGACTCAACTCCCAAATCATCTGCACAAGATATGATCTTGTGGTAACAATCCATCCTGGCCCTGTGTGCAGACAACCAATCCATACCCAAGATGACTCCATAAGAGCCCAAAGTAAGGATACAAAGATCCGAGGTAGTGGTGAAAGGTCCCAAATCCACCACACACTCCTTAACTAAGGAGTCTACAGAGATCTTGGCTCTGAAGCCATCTCAACATCCCAACTATGACCCCGCCTAACTACCACCAACTTGCATCACTCTACTAAAGATGGTGCAATAAAAGAATCAGAAGAACTGAATCAAACATAATGGAGGTAGGAATACCACCAATGTTACCTGTAGTCTCAATAACTATACTTTGGTGCTCTTCCTGCGGTTCTCAACCGTTGCATACATCCTATGATTGCACCCCATATCACCAATAGTAAGCTCTAAGATATGTGTCTTACCCTTGTTATTAGGGTTATGTGGGAAGTCTCTCCAAAATGTCCAATAACACCACAACCAAAACATCCGCCTGATCCTCTTCCCTATGTAGCAGGTCCACCAAGACTCTAGAGGTCTACGGTGTGGATATTGATGATCCAGCTACGGCCTGCTTGAGGTCTCTATTGGTGAGCTCCTTATGAGTGAGCTCTCTGGGCACCTTGTGTCCTAATGGGACCCCTAAGAGGAGGCCCCATGCACCGACCTCTCTGTGCATCAAATCTCTGTGGAGGTCTATAAGGTGGGTGAGACTGTTGTTGCTTGTTGTGGTCTAAAAATAACAAGTGTGTTGAACCCTATCTGCCATGAGGAAGAGGTACTAACCCCTCGATCTATTGTCCTACATCTGTCATTTGTATGCAGCTCGAACTTGGTCTCTATCCTCCGCTGGGTCTTTCCCCGTGTCTCCTCTCGTTATTTAGGCCTTCTCGATGGCCTCGGCTAATGTTTGTTGACAATGGATCTATACTTCTCCTCCAATGTCTAGGTCTACGCCCTAGATGAACCTCGTGGATCTGCACTGCTCATTCACCATGTAACCAACATACTGGAGTAGATCTAGAAATCTACTCTCATACTCAACCACTATAAGAGATGCCTGTCGAGGTCATGGAACTCATCTATCTACTACTGAATGAATCTCTATGAACAAATATCTACTTTGGAAATGCTCCTCAAAGAGCTCCTAGGTAACTATCTCAGAATCAACATGGAGCTTCTAATCCTCTGTCCTTCACTAAACACTAGCTTCATCCTTTAGTAGATGGATCGCAACACGAGCTTTCATGTTTCTAGAACAAGGACAGAGATTGAAGCATCTGCTCAAGCTCACCAACTAGGCCTCTACCTAAAATCCACCTATGTCACTAGAATAATGTGATGGTTGAAGCTTTAGGATCTCCCTGATGTGATCTGCAACATTTGTGGCCGATGGCCTCTAGGTCTCTCTACATGTTCATCCCTAAGCCTAGCACTCCAAGACCTCTCTCTATGTCCCGAAACTCCATCACCCTGTTCCCTCTTTTGTGACTCATCTCTGGCCGACTCTACATTGGATTTCTCTCTTCCATGATCCTCACTCGGCCGAGGAGATGCATGACCCTCAATGAAAAGGACTCTATCGTGTCCGGCTACATGTCCTCCTACTGATCCTCCACGTAAAGCGGCATTAACATCCTGAAGAGTATGCAAAATATGGGGTAGGATGGCTGCTACAACATGATCTGGTGGTGGTAATTCTAGGTCTATGTGAAAATACCCCTCATCCCATCTGCGCCTCCTACACCAACCAAGGCGAGAGTTAGTTCATCCTTCTAGGTTTTATTCAGTTTCCATGTTTACTAAAATATGTAATTTCTAAACTAAATTGTTTTCTAGATTTAAAAGTGTGTTGGGTTTAAGGTTCATGTCTCAAGTTTCTAGTGTGCCCAATGGCCCAAGATTTTGAACCACTGCTCTGATACCAAGTGTAACGCCCGTTAAAACAACCCACTTGAGACCCAAGAACAACCTAGGATTAGTTAAGAAAATTATAGAATATATATTTTTTTAAAGAGTCTACAACCAGGTTACAAGGTAACAACTATCACTAACAAGTTTCGAACAATTCTAATTCACTAGAACATACTTTTCCTTTATTAACAATTATTAGAGGTCATAAGGTCCATAATTTAGGGTTAGAAGGTACAATAAGGTTCAGAGGGTAATTCCTCACCATACCCACTCTCTAACAAGCTTAAAGGTTTAACTTGATTTTTCTCAAACTTAACACATTAAAAATTTCCTAAATTATTCCCATTGGATAGGAAATTTCCTCACCTTTCCATTGATATAAATAAGTCCTCCTAACTCCTCATATTTTTTGAGTTATAGGCCTGCAGCCTTGGGGTGAAAATTTTCCCCAACGGCAGATCAGCGGCCTTAGGGAGACCTTTTTAGAATTTTTCCCGCGTGGGGAAAAAAAAAAATTGCACCCGTGAATCCCCAAGTCTACTATGGACATGTGGTGCCTCCCAAGTCAGCAAGGGGAGAGCGGGGCGGTGGGAGAAACTTTGAAAAATCTTCCCGCGTGACGCGAAAGCTAACTTTGCGCATGCGCTCCCGCAAGTCCACAAGGGACACATGGCGTCTCCTAAGCCAACGTGGAAGGCAGGGCGGTGGGGAGAAAATTATTTTAACACTTCAAAGGGCTAAGAGGGTAGCATTCACCCACGCCTCTGCTAGCACCTCGTGATGCCACATGGCGGCTCCTTGGTTGGTCAAGCGGGCTCAAGCGGCGAAGGGGAAATTTTGGAAAATTTTCTCGAGCGCTAAAATATATAAAGAGAGATCCGCCCCTCCACCGATGCCTCATGGTGCCATGTGGAAGATTTCAATTGGCTACGGGTTGGTAGGGCAAAGTTGAGAAAATTAGAAAAAAATTCCAAAATTTTCCTAAGAGCTAAGGGAAAAATTCGGGCCCGCGGGCCTGCCAAGGAAATTTTTCCCAATTTTGTTTTTTTTTTTTAACTCCAAGGAAAAAAAACTTCAAAAGGCCATAAATTTTGATAGAGAGCTTGGTTTTGAGAAAATGAGGACTTTCTAGAAATCTCTCAACGTCCTCTTTACTTAGCTATCTTTAAATTATGATTTGGATAAAGTTTAAGTGGTTAATTACAAGAATACAACTCGTAGGCTTTTATAGTGCAAACTGGTAAATTTTAACTTGTTCAATTTGTTCTTGTCCCTCTCTTAACATGTCAAATAGACATGGAAAATTGTTATTAGGTGTATTTAAGATAGATTTCAAGATTTAATTTGTCTGATTGATTTGTAATTTGAACATTTACATTTTTGACAAAGAACACGATCAGTAAACAGTTTGAGCCCGATTTTGCTAAGTTTTATAAGAATTTCCTTAAGTGTTAAAGTCTAGATGAATTTGGTTAGATCTTATTATGCCCAAATTAATGTTTCATTTGTTATTCCTTTGTTGCAGATTCAGTCTGAGCATTTGGGATTAAATAATTGTCAATTGGAAAAAAACAGACAAAGTTCAAATTTTAAAAAGGTCTATTTGCCATTTTCTTCTTCCAAGTATTATAATGTGTTCCAAACCTAATCTAATGCATTCAGTTGATTTAATTCAACTTATTCAAAAACTATAATACATCTCTGATTTCCAATTTTTACATATTTCAAAGGACAGAGTATTACATTTCCTTTATACGCATTTCTTTCTTTCAAACAAAGATTTCAATTACATTTAAAAGATCAGATTCAATGCCACTGTGTAATTTGAGAAAGGTGATACATCATTTATTGATTCCAAAAGACAAATTTGTAACATCCTTCTTTTATTCCTTCCAAAATCATATATATATAAATAGGGTAGAATATTACATTTTCTTCTCACATGTTTCACTTTTCCTCTTTTCCAAATAGGGATTTCATAGAACATGTTAAATACAGATTTCCAATGGAAGAATATCATATGAACAAGGAAAACACTTCCATTAATTCAAATGAAACTCTTACAATCTCCTTTCCATTTGATTTCAAAATACAACATACAAAACACGTGTCATTCTTTCACATTCTTTCCAAAACAGAATACAAAGTATAACTCTTTTACATTTCAAATTTCCACTTTCATTGCCAATATAAAGTATCTTTGCATTATAATGAATACATGATCATCCACTTCAAGTGGGAAAGAGGCTACAATAATATTTCATTTCACAAGGGATTTTCAAATTGTCTTTATCTCAGCTCCCGTAACAACAACATGTTGATTTCTCATTCTTCTAATTTGATCACAACAAAATTAGAGGAAAGAAAACACTCTCCACCCAATGAATACATCCAATGAAGAGGATAAGCCATCATTCTTCATTAGACCCCAATCCCCAACCACAAAACAATAAAATATGTGATCCAACTCATGGAAACAATAGGCTTCCACAAACACTCAAGCAACATAATCACAAAAACACAATCCAAAACAAAATGTAGTTTTCAACTATCTTAAAACATGGAAAACATTACGATGCTTCATCATGCAAGCCAAAGGAGCAAGAAACTATGGGGATGATGCTTATGCCTCCTAAAGGGGACATTGGTATCACCACCGAGAACAAACCACCAACATGTGTGTGTGTGTGTGTGTGTCATTTCAAATCCCCGACATGCCCTTATGCCTCCACCAAGTACCCATTATTACTCTCATATCCTTATTCCTCCCCAACCTCTTATGGCACCCCATAATGAGTAAAGAAATGAAAGATATTTCTTTGTAATGTGGAACCCAAATCCCAACTCCCTCCACCCTTATACCTCCCTAAAACACACTTGTGCCTCCCACAAAATATAATCGCATAATCTTCTCCTACACCATTCCTAGGCCATCTACCCAATGTAGCCCACAAACATGCCAAAACATTCATACATTAACACTTACATTCATAAAAGAAGAGAATTTCAAGTTGTTCCAAGTTCCAAAACAACAAGCTTTATCCCAATGCAAGCAATCCAAAATAGCCAAGCACAAGCATGCAACAATCTTTCTAAAAAAACTTCTTCAAAGCAAGAGCTCCCAAAACAGCAAGGAATTTTCCCAAGAATAAAGTCTCCAAAATGAAGCAACCCCAAAACAAGGCAAGCCATTCAAATTTTATAGAAGAGGGAAGGGAAGAGGATGAGGCAGATCCACGTAGGATGCCATATCACACATCTTCAACCCCAACCCAAAATTCAACTTCATTCTCCAATGCATAATAAATAAGTGGGTGAATAATATGACAGTTTACTTACACGCTAAAATCCAACCCACACCCCAAAGGACTGAGATTAAATCATGTAAGAAAATTTCAATTAAAACCTACAATCTGTCTTCTCAAAAGTATTATAAAATTCTAATCAACCTCCAAGGACAATTTCTTGAGGTATGGGACAAGTTTAACTTGTCCCACAAGCCTCTAAAATCAACCTCCAAGGACAATTTCAAATTTCCAAGAAGGTGGAGTGTTTCACACTCGAAAGTCAATTCACACATCACTAACATATCTCTTACACATACTTATATCATTTTAAATCATGGCCAACAACTCTCATTAATTACCTTCTTATGACATATTTGATTTATTTATTTGAATAATATGATTACTCACAAAATTTACACACCATTTAATAATTAATGAAAGGGGTAAAAGCATCACAAAATAAACACATGCAAACATAAACAAAGGGACCAAAATAAAATAAAATACATAAAACCCCTTGGTCACAATTAAAGGTGATCCCCAATGGGAATCCCTAACACACAAAAACACACACAAACAAATACTAGTTGCCATGGTGACCTTGTTGAATTCATCTAGAATTCCAATATAGTTTGTCTTCGATCCTCGATGTTTGTTGTGATATTTTAAACCTGCAAAACACAAATACCTCCTTCGGCCTCGTGGCCATATCAGAACATCCAAACTAATATAAATATAATTACCAAAATCATCTAGATATATGAATCACAACAACATCAAAGCAATCTAGCAATGTCATTTGCAATTTTACTCAACACTTATATCATCATCCAATAATTTCCATTTCTAGGTCTACTCACAATATCCAAATATCACAAGTCCACACAACATCCATAATATAACCATGTCAAATAGTATACCATCATCAATATCCAAAGTGTCTCTAATAATCATCATCATAACTGAATCAAGTCAACAATAACCCATGATCTAACATCTATCATCATACTATAATAAGGTCCATAATCATGTCTATAATATAATCAATAGTATCATGATTAGTAACAAAAGGTGTCAAAGGAAAGTGGGCACTATAGGGTTGTTCAACCGGATGGTACTACAGTCCAAACTATGGGGGTCATTAAGGGGCTTCATCTCACTATCCACACATGTCCTAGTTTAACTTTCACATAGGATATATCCATCATTGATCTCCCTCCCCTCTTCACCATCTTCTTATCACAAGATTTCACCTAAAAATGGGAGGATATTTTTCATCAAACTAGTCACATATGATCTTGAGAACTCGTTATGGGATGAAGGTAACTATAAGAGTAGAACCAATTTCTCCTACCCACATGGAACCATACACATCCAAACCCATAGAGGGTAACTACACCATTTGTGACCCAGAGGAAGAGGTCATGGATCATGAACCAGCTACTCTTGTAGAGGAGGTGCCTGATACAATGCTTGATGAGGTAAGTATAGACCATCAATACGACCCGTATGCTGATTTATTGGCTAACGAAGAATTTGGTTTGTTGTTTTTGGATGAGACTGGGCTTGGGAACTTATTGTATACATGAAGAAGGTACAACCATACCTCAGTTGATTAAGGCACCCAATGATTCCAAAGGACTGTGGCAGCTCTTCTTTGATGGTTCAAGGAGTAAAAATGGATCTAGTGTAGGAGTCATGTTAATTTCTCCAGGAGGGGATAAATATTTCTCATCTTTTCAATTACAGTTCAGCTATACTAATAATGTCATTGAATATGAAGCTCTTATACAAGGGTTACAGCTAGCCCAACAAAGAGGAATCAAATCCCTGATTGCTTTTGGTGATAGCGAATTGGTGGTTCATCAAGTAACAACCCGCAATGCATCGAAGAATGATCTCTTAAGGTCATATAAGAATCGAGTTTGGGACCTAATAGAGGAGTTCAAAGCTTTTGAAATTCATGCGGTTCCTAGAAGTCAAAATCAAGATGTTGATAGGCTTACCACTGTTGGATCTCAATATGATATACCTATGGATATCATGAAGGGTAGAAAATAGTCAAAATGGTTGTCCATCCTGCAAAGTACTAGATAATGTAAGCAGTTGGCAAGTTTTTGATAGTGATGAGCAGATTGTTCTTTTTCTACAACAAGAATCGAGTTTACCACCAAACACCAAGGTAAATTGTAGGAATCCTATGGTGACCAGGTCATTCAGTTGAAAGGAAACAAATTGCCAAAAGGTTTGGTCATGCTTGAATCTATCTTCAATTTGGATGACCAGGCCAAATGACAAAGCACAAATATGGTGGTAAAAGAAGAAGATTTTGAGGAAGTTGAGGTGGCCAGTGAGAAATGTTTAAAGATTGGTAAGGTATGCACTACTCAGGAAAAGGAAGCTTTCATTGAGTTGTGTCAGAATATCATGATATTTTTACATGGAGCTACAAAGACTTGCGTGGTTTTGACCCAGGCCTAGCTCAACACATGATTGAACTAGATCCGAACTCTGCCAGTTCATCAAAAACAAAGGCCAATCAATCCCAAGGTTGAGCTGCTAATGAGGAAAGATATAACCAAGCTTATTGAAGCTCTGCATAATTTTTCCCATCAAGCATTCATCATGGGTAGCTAATCTAGTGCCCGTAAGAAAAAAGAACAGGGAGATCCAGCTTTGCATAGATTTTAGGGATCTGAACCATGCCTCATTAAAAGATCACTACCCTCTTCCATCAATGGAACAGATCCTCCAAAAAATTATAGGAGCTCAAATTTTTCCTCTCGTTTGGATGGCTATTCGGGATATAATCGATTCTCGGTCCAGAATCGATCAATTCAAAACGGCTTTCACCACTAAGTGGGGCACGTATGCATACAACAAAATGCCATTCAGATTGTCCAATGTAGGGGCTACTTTTCAAAGAGCCATGGACATGGCATTTAAAGGACTCATCAATGATATGATCTTAGTTTACCTTGACGATATAATTGTCTATTCCAAACATGTTGAAGATCATATTGTGCATCTAAGGAAAGTTTTTCAAGGTTTAGAGAGTTTGGAATCTCACTAAACCCCAAAAAATGCATCTTTTTAGTTCAAGAAGGCAAGTTATTAGGGCATATTGTTTCAATTGAAGGACTCTCAATCGACCCAACCAGATTCAGTTAATTTTGTCTCTATCCCTCCCAAGTCATAAGAAGGGTCTCCAGAGTTTCCTGGGAACTATAAATTTTGTTTGGAGATTCATTCCCCAATTTGTAGCGTTAGCCAAGCCATTGACGACCATGCTTAAAAATAACATTCCTTTCTCATGGACAAAGGAAGGGAGAGAAATATTTGAGGCTATCAAAACTGCTATTTCCCAAGCTCCTATGCTAGTAAACCCCGATTCGACAAGGATTTTATTCTCTATGCTTTTATAGGTCATGAGAGTATTTCAGGTATCCTCACTCAGTAGAACAATGATCTGATGGAGCAACCAATTGCCTTCTTCAGTTAGTCTCTCAAGGAATATGAGCTCAAGTATTATTTTTTCAAAAATAGGTCTTTGCGTCATTCAAGCTCTGAAAAAGTTCAGGCATATGTTGTCCAACAACAAGGTACACTTGATGGTCTCTCATCCTAGCATTAAAGAGTTTTTGTTGAATAAGGAGATGAATGAGAAACATGTTGGGTGGATCACGAAAGTAATGGAGTATGATGTACACATTAAAGTCACTAAACTTGTCAGAGGTAAGGGGTTATGCTAACAGTTGGCTGCAAACATGGAAACTAAGAATGATAAGGATGTTACGCTCTTCAATATTGATGAAGGAAATGGTCAGATTGATTGGTTAACTAAAATGGAAAATTTCCTTCTCTCAGGAGTATATCCCCAAAATATGGATAAGATTCAATGACGTACTTTCCATCTCCAGTCTATTCCATATGTTGTGGTAGATGGAATTCTTTTCCAAAAGGATTTGAACGATGTTCTTTTATGCTGCATCAAACCAGAACAAGTGAACAAGATATTGGAGGAGTTCCACAATGGGTTGTCAGGAGGTCATTACTCGGCACGAATGACTACTACCAAGATCATGCGGGCGGTTACTACTAGCTAGACTTGTTCAAAGATGCCCATTTTTGGGTAAGGAAATGTAAGGAGTGTGCTCTTTTTGTAGGAAAATAGAAGTTGACAGCTCTCCCATTGCATCCTGTTTCAGTGGATCAACCCTTTGTTCAATGGGGTTGGATTTTATTGGTATGATCAATCCTCCATCTAGTGAAGGACATAAATGGGTCCTTACTATGACAGATTATTTCACCCACTGGACAAAAGCGGTGGCCTTGAAGGAAAGCAATGAAAAATTTATCCTTGAATTCTTGGAAAGTATCATGACAAGGTTCGTGTTCCATTTACTATTATCTTTGACAATGCAATGGCGTTCCTCAGGATGAAAATAAGTGAATGGGCCATCAAGAATGGGGTCTATCTCAAGACTTCATCTAACTACTATCCACAGGAAATGGGTTGGCTAAATCCAACAATAAGAACTTGATAAGGATCATCAAGCACATGATGGAGGCCAAAAAAGGACCTAGCATACGTAGCTTAAGGTTTCTCTGGGAAGATCGAATAACACCTAAAAAGGCCATTGGGGTTTCACCTTTTATGCTTGTATATGGAAGGGAAGAAAATTTTCCACTTTCCTTGGAAATGCCTTCCTTGGATTTGGCTTATCGGCTTGAAGTTATGGAGGATGAGGCCTTAACAGTGAGGTTTTCAGAACTCATGGAGCTAGAGGAGATTCAAACACTGCCATGAATATGTTGATAGAGCATCAAGCTCAAGTTAAGAAATCCTTTGACAAGAAAGCCTCTGATAGGTTGTTCAAGGAAGGGGATTTGGTTCGAAAATGGGATGAAGATCGCACCAAACCAAGCAAGCACGCCAAGTTTGATGCTCTCTGGAGTGGGCCCTATGTCATCACAAGCTATAAAGAGGAAAATTCATTTCACCTATCTAGACTCAATGGAGAATAATTTCCCATTCATGTGAATGGGATACACCTAAAATCTTACTTTTGAGGAGGTTCCGCCTTGTGCATGCTTTTTTTTTTTTTTTTTTGCTCTAAGTGTTCTCGCACATTGTTTTGTTTTCCTTTTCTTTTGCTTGCATTTTTTCTATTTTGGTTTTGGTTTTTTAGACTCCTTTGCCCAATGTTTTGGTTAAGGCTACTTGGTCTAGAAGCTTAGCAGAAAGCTTTCCCTAGAGATAACCAAAAATGTTAACCATTTAACTTACCCGGAAGAAGGCTATATGTCAGACTAATGTTTTAAAAGAAATCCTTGCATAGTGAAATTTTGCTTTAAGGATGAGAATCAAAATTCTCAATTTTTAAACTTCGAGTTTTTCTTTCTTTGAGTTTTTAAAACTATGTTTCATAATTGTATTTCAGATTTTCCAAAGTCTAAAACTCTGAAAGTCCAAATTTTTATACTTTAGGGTTTTCAGGTATCAGGACTTTTTTGCTCATTTTATTTAAATCCCTCTCGGACTTCTAAAGTCTGAATTTATGAAAATTCAAAAAAATTAGACTTTCAAGTTTCGGGTTTTCAGAGTTCTTCGAGTCATTTTTTAGGATTTTTACTTGAAATTTCTTGAAGTCTGGATTTCAAAATCCAAATTTTTGAACTTTCGGGTTTTCGGGTTTCAGACTTTTAGTTGCCAATTCATCTTTTTGCTTTCCATTTTTCAAGACCGAAATCCTGAATTTTCTAAATTTCGGGCTTTCAAGTTTCAAAACTTTAGATGTTCTGTGTGTTATTCATTCTCACCTACCTTCATAAATATTGTATTTTTACCATTAATATCGGGATTTCTATATAAACGCGGATTTTTACTTTTCATTTTTACCTAACACTTTCACTCTGACATTTCACTCTTGTACTTTGCAGTGTCTTTTTCAAGGTATGTTTTTGGTTTTATTTTCTTTTGGTTTAGGTCTTTTTCTTCCTCCTCCCCTTTTGGGTTTCTTTTTGTTTTCCTCTATGTTTTCTTGTAATGTCTTTCTTTTTCACCATGCTTTGTTTTGTGAGTTTTCCTCTAGGTTTTCAAGTATGTTTAAGGGATCTTTTTAGGTCCCTCATACTTCCTCCTATTTCTCATGTTCCATCTTGGATTTTTAACATTTATTTTGCAGTTTGTCCAGAGATCATTTGGAAATAATTTTCAGAGAATTCCTTCAAGAGATCACAAGGTGGGAAAATCATTCGGAGAACCCCTTCAATAAAATCTTCGGATTTTTCAGATTTCGAGATTTTTCTTTCGGACTTTTGGCTTCGGAAAAAAATTCAAAGAGATTAGTTTTGAGTTTTCGAGAGAATCAAAATTTTGGGTTTTTCGAGACCTCTGACTTCAAAAACGTTTTTGGAGATTTCTTTCGGTGATTCCTTTCATATTTTTTTGGTTCGAGATTTTGGATTTTCCTTACCTTCGAGTTTTTAGAGTTTCGTAATATTCACAAGTTTTTATGTTTGCCTCCACTTCAAAGGGAAAAGAGAAGATGAAGTACACATTTCTTGGGGTTGCTCCCCAATCCTACTTGACCTCTGACTTAGGAAATATTAGGGACACCGATCTAGGACAAATTGATCTTCCCGAGTTCTGGGAAAGATTAAAGGCCCCGAACAAAAATCCATGGTCTTGCCCTTGCCTCCAGTTTTCTCGCATCTGTGCGATGCCCAAATTTTTCCTAGCTACAAAGCAGCCCACTACGATGAGGAATCTATGTCAATAAGAGATAACGATGATAAGGTGGTGATCCGTCTGGACCGGACTTCTTTGAAGACTTGTTTAAACTTCTAGATGTTCAAGATTACGCTACTATCTCACTTGAAATAGCAGTTGAGCACTGGGATAAAAAAGAGGAAATATGCTCGAAGGTCATGATGAAGTCCTACCTGACTAAGAATTTTTCCAAGTTTCCCAAAACTATACATTGATTGGATTTCATTCAGAATTCAACGATCTCATTATACTTTTAAGTAGAGTTTCAGGTCTTCCTTCTGTAAAGGAATTCCAAGAATGGATGTTCTTATACATAGCGACTATCAAGAAGAATGATGAGTTTATCTGATGGGGTGAACATATTAGTAGCAACATTCATTATTAGTTGGGAAAGGTGTTAGAAACCAAGAATTTCTACATGACATCTTTTCTAGTATATGTAGCTACTATTATGGGAGATTTTACAGGATTGAATACCATGGGAGTTCGCAACACATCCCAAATATATGATTTTTATCCCCAACTCACTCTAGACGAGGGGAGAAAGAACTTATGAAGAATCAATGATGCTTTCTTCGTCATTGTCCTCTATCATTTCGATAAAGAGTTATATAATCGGAGGGTTTCTGATGAAGCTTTCCAAGAGGTGTGAGAATGGGGAGCAATCTACTTCTAGTTTCCCACATTCACCTACATTTGGATTCCAGGTTTCATAGGTGCCCCAAGTAAGTTGCCGAGGTGCCCCACTAACAAATGGATTCTTTTGGAATTAGTTTGGCAGTTTTTGGATTACCATAAAATCCAAAATAAGTGTCACAAGGCGGGAATGCATTTCCCTATTACAATTGGTAGGTATTCTTGCCCAACTATCCACAAGGCAAAAACGTGGATGCTGAAATAGCTAAGGTAACCTGCGGACTTTCCATCTCAGTAAACTAACTTTGACTATTGGGGTAAGTTTGGGGAGACAGGTAAGTCCAGTGCTCACGTGCCCCAATTAGAGGACATATGGATCCATTGTCAAGACAAGTACATCATGTAGCAAAGGGATTACAAAAGGTTAACTCTTGATGAAGTGCGACAGTTTGGATTAGCTGATGTGCCAAAGGACTTGTAGGACAATGATGAGGTCCTAGATGCATCATACATGGATGATAATGTTGCCAATCAACCACTACCATGGGTTGATTGGTATGTGGAAGAGTGCAGAAATACTAAAGAAATGGCAGGACCCATTCTAAGGAGAACTTTTAGTTGGTTGGCCACCTTGGGAATCTCACCCAAAGGGGAAAATCAACCTACAAATATAGGGTCTACATCAGCAGTAAACCAACCAACACCCACAAAAGGCAAGAGGTTGACTCAAATGGTTCCCATAGTTCCAAAGAAGATCTCATTTTTAGTTGGTGGCCCATCTCTTTCTAGGTCTCAAGCTACTCCCAAGACTACAAAGATCTATAGTGCCATGAATCGAGGTAGTTGAAGTAAGTGAATCTCTTAGTGTCATTCAGGATCCATCACATCTTCCCCTTCCTCCATTATCACTTCCAATATCAGTTCCTTCCACTTCTACCATCATTTCTTCCTTCCCATCCCCTTCTATGGCCCAAGTATTTTCGTCACTTCCATTTTTATCAGCTGGGAAAATATTGGGTCACCCATTTCCTCTTCACTTCCTTTGACACTCCCATTTTCTTCAATTTCAACCCCTAACATTTATTTTTCAATTCCTATGGCTGTCCTCACTCCCACACCTTCCATCATTGCTACCTCTACTCAGATATCAACTGGCATTCCTAGTGATCTTACTCTAACTGATGCTTCAGGTATCGGATCTGCTACTCCATCTTCCTTAGCTCTAGCCATACCGGAGTGGTTATTTAGACAGACTCCTAAGAAAAATAAAAAGGTTCCTCTAAGAGATGTGATAGATCTTAGTATATTGGATTCCATGCCCAAAAGATAGGCCAAGAGACTAAGAACCATATCAATTCTGACGGTTAATCCATCAGGAGAGCGTGTGATAGAAGTAGCTACCCATGTTGAGGGGAAAACTAAAGAAACCATCACAGCATAAGATTATCAGATCTCAAAGTTATCATTGGGGAATACTACTCGTGAATGAACCAATCAGGATGTACACACTGCTTTTGGAGCCTATTAACATGAAATCACAAAGACCCCCAAATGAGTTCTACAGGTTTTCTTTTCTAAGGCAGATTCATTTTGTGTGATTGTGTAACATTGAACTTTCCCTAAGGTGTGGGACCTTGTAAAATGGGAAAGCTCTCCATATTGAAGGTTGGTTCCTTATTCTTCTGTTTAGGTGCATACGTAGAAAATCGCAAAAAAAAAATTCTTAATCCTAATCTAAACTTTACCGATGAGACAGGATAGAAGGAATACGAAATTAAAACAAAGCTAAACTATAAGGTGATGCACCAAAGGAATTATGAACACTTATTTTGCTAATAGACACACATCAATAAAATGCATACAATAAACAAGCACAGATAGCTAGATATATAATGGGAGACCAGATGAAAGCAAAAGAGATAAGAGAGGATCTAAAATTGATCACAAACATTTTTTATTACTCTGTAGATTGATACAGTCCATTACAAAGTATCCAAGAGGTGGAAACGTAATGCGATTTTGATGGAAAGCCTGAACCCCACAAATCCCTTTAATCGAAGGAGAAGGGAGCCTACAAAACAAAGAATGTCCAACCCTTTACAATGAATTTTTTTCCCACATTTATAGATTCAATCTGAAAGAAGAAAGAGAGAGAAGTAGGAAAAGCAGGTTGAAACTCAACCACTATTGTTAATGCCTCTGATGAAATCTCTCCCCAAATCCATCTTTACTACATCAATCCTTTGTTTGGCGCCTTGAAGGAAGATGAAACGGTGAAATAGATCAAATATGATCTAGTTGTTGAGGAAAGAAGATCCCGCATTGAAAGCCCAAGAAGGCGTTTCCTTCATTTTTCTTCACCTAACCTCCTCAAAATTAAATTTTCAGACCTCCATGGCATGGGTGGGCCAAGATCTTTCTAACGGTGTCAAATTTGCAATATTTCAAGCCCTGATTTGAAATATATACCCCTTCGAAGTTTGTATCGGGTTCATACAGGAGGGTGGGAAAACATCTTGAAAAATGAGTCCCCTTTTGATATGGGACACGTGGTAGCAAGATTGGAACAAAAATCATGCCTACAGACCCGCAATTTATTTTTTACCCCTTTCTTCCCTTTTTGGCTTTGACTTGGGCCCAGATGCTGAATTTTTCCTTGGGCGGAGTTGCGGGCCATTTTACAACTTTTACCCCTTGAAACAATGCCATACTGATACTTGGCATTCTCCACTTACACCTTTATACTTAGCCAATTTTGAGGCCCTTTTCTATCCACCTTTTGACTCTATTTTCTATTATGCAGGGATCATGGTCGATCCAATATTTGGCATGGGGTGAAATATGGATAACAATTTGGCGACTCACATGGGTATCTGTCTGCTAGATGAAAAGACTAATTACCTTGTCATATCTATTGGGCATGGAGTCATGAGTGATATCCTTCTACTAATCTAAACTTTTAAAACTGACCCCTGGGCCACTCGAAACCCATTAGAACTGAAATTGATCTTGACCAAATGCCAAGTCCATACACTACATGAGAGAAACAAAATAGCACCACACTATATACAAAATTTGAAATCATACATGCTCTAAATGGAACATGCAAAGCGTGCAAAGCACTTAGGAGAAAAGCAATCTATACTACAAAGAAGATAATGTGCATAAGCACTTAGAGGAAAGAGAAAACTAAACTAATATGTACAGGGTGAGAACTCCCCTTTTAGTAGCAGTGCTTAAGATAGATCCCATTTACTGGAATCTACAACTCTTCACCCTCCAATGTAGACAATTGGAAAGCATTGCTACTTTTGCATCTTGTGATCATAGAGGGGCCACTCTAGATGGCATCAAATTTAGAATGCCTTCCTGGTTTTTCTCAATCAGTCCCATTTCAAAACTAGGTCTCCTTCTTGGAAGGTCCTTGCTTTTGTCTTCTTGTCAAAGCATTTCTTGATTGAAGCTTGATTCTTCTCTATTGCTTGGAGATCATGCTCTCTGGTTTCTTCTAATTCTATCAACTCCACATACCTAGCCTCCATTGGTCTAAATTCAGACATCTCTAGTTACTTCATGAGCTCCAATGTTGGCAACTCAAGTGATATAGGCAACACCGCCTCTTTCCCATAGATGAGCTTAAATGGAGAGCTTCATATAGATCTCTTGGGTGTTATTCTATCAGCCCATAAGGCCATTTTGAGCTTTGTGTGCTAGGTCCTCTGATTCTCATCAAGAGTTCTTCTGATGATCTTTAGCAGGTTCTTGTTTGTGGACTCAGCTTGACCATTACCTTGAGGGTAATAGTTTGATGAAGTACTCAAATAAGTCCCATTCTTAACAACCCATCTTGTGATCTTGGAACCTATGAATGCTAATGCATTGTCTGATATGATGGTGGTTGACACTCCAAATCTGGTCACTATCCCTTCATAGAAATCCAGGATACTAGACTCATTTGCTTCCTTGAGTGCCACTGCCTCGGTCCATTTGGTGAAATAATATGTCGCTGTCAGGATCCATTTATGACCTTGGCTTGAGTTTGGATTGATGACTCCAATGAATTCCAATCCCCATTGCATGAAAGGTTGGTCGACTGAGATTGGGTGCAATGGAAGTGTTACTAGCCTTTCCTTTCCTTTGAATAATGCACAATTCTTGCACCTTTTGATCCATGTGTAGTAGTCACTAAACATTCTGGGCCAATAATATCCTACTTTCATGATTTTGAGTGTTATCACTCTTGGAGAAAATGGCCTCTAGCTACTTCAACATGGAATTATTATAGCACTCTCTCAACTAGAATTCCATTGATGTCCCTCTTGAACAAGACACCATCAATAAGAACATATGGGATGGCTCGTAGCCTGAAATTCCTTCTTTTTTTCTTTACTCATCCCATAAGGACACATTCCTATTCGAAGGAAGTGCACCATGTCTTGGGTCCAACAAGGAGCAGGTACATCATCTCTCCCTTCTTCTTGATCATCTTGTAGAACAAAAACAACCTCCTTTTCACTGTCTGTTTCATCTTGTTGACTTGAGGCTAGTTGTTCACATAACCCCTTCCCATGGACCAGCTTGGTGACCTTGATCTCAATGTCATATTCCATGACACGAGTGATCCATCCTACATGCTTCTCATTCAGGTCCTTGTTGAGAAGGAATTCTTTAACTCCTGCATGGGAGACCAATAGTTGGATTTTGTTATTTGAAACCAAATGCTTAAAATTCTTCAATCCTCTGATTACCACTAGGACTTGCCTCTCAATGAAGGATTACCTTACCTCATAATCTTCCAGACTCTAGCTGAAGAAAGTAATTAGTTGTTTTGTACTTTCTTTGTTCTGTTGCACCACAATTGCATAAATTGTGTCGCTGCCACCAAAGGCATACAATATGAAGTCTTTAGAAAAATCAAGGTTCACAAGAGTTGGGGCTTGTGATATGGCTTCTTTGATAGCCTCAAAACTTTCTTTTCCTTCAACTGTCCACCTAAATGTTAAGCTCTTCTTCATCATCAACGTTATTGGCTTAACAAGGGCGAAAAATTTGGAACAAACCTACAGACAAAATTGATTTTTCCCAAGAAGATTTGAAGAGCCTTCTTGTGACTTGGAAATGGCAATGATCTTATTTCTTAAACTATTTCCAAGAGAATTGCCAATCCTTCCTTTGACACAATATGGCCTAGAAGGTTGCCTTCATGGGATAAGAATATGTATTTTTTTGGGGTTCAGCAACACCCCAAAACTCCTACATCATTGGAACACCTGCCTTAGGTCGAAGAGATGATCTGCTGCATTTTTAGAAAACACTTTAATGTCATCCAGATAGATCAACACTACTTTTTTATCGGCCCCTTGAATGCAATATCTATTTCCCTCTGAAAAGTGGCTCCAGTGTTGGATAATCCAAATGGAATTTTCCTGTAGGCATAGGAGCCCCATTTGGTGGTGAAAGTTGTTTTGAATTGATCATCTTGTTTCACCATGATTTTTGGTACCCTAAGTAGCCATCTAGGATGGAGAACCTTTCTGACCCATACACTACTTGTAAGATCTAGCTCCATTAAAGGGAGTGGGTAGTGGTCTTTGAGGGAGGCTCTGTTCAAATCCCTAAAGTCAACACATAGCCTGATTTCTCCATTTTTCTTCTTGACTAGGACCAAATTCACAACCTAGCTTGAGTGTTTGATTAGAAATATGATGCTTTCCTCTATTAGCTTGTTCAACTTCTTCATCAGAGATTCTATATGTGGGTTGACTAGTCTCGCTTCTACCCGATGGGCCGAGCAAGGCTTGATCCACCCGATTGTGTGTTGTGCTAGCTTTGGATTGAACCCCCTTAGGTCTTCATAACTCCAAGAAAACACATCAGGGAATTCTTGGCAAAGTTGTATGAATTCATACCTTTCTTGTTTGGTGGCCACTTTTCCAATTTGAAGTGTTTTGTCTTCTCCAACTGGGATTGAATTTGAATCTTCTCCTTTGATTTGCATGTTAGCCTTCTCTTTTCTGAACTGATCATTAGGATTGAAAATAGATTCTAGTGTCACTAAGCCTTTGGGAAGCTTTTTATATACAGCTTGTACTATCTCGATCCCCGCATCGCTTGCTCTAGTCTACTCTAGTTTATAGCTAAGAATTCACTTCTTCTTGTAGAAAGTTAATGATCTGTTGATCATTCTCAAAACTCCGCCAACATGTATTATTATCTCATCATCATTGGCCTCGCAACCACATGGATATGCGGTTGTTCTTTGTCCTCTCTTGATGTTGTCATCGACATCAAACATTGCTCCAACTTCGTAATTCTATCAAGCTTCATTCTCCTTCCTAGGTATGGACATAATACTGAAGGCCTCAAAATCCTCCATGAGATACCATACCCTACTCTTTTAGTTCTTGAGCAAGTCATTTTTGACAGCATTAAGTCCTCTGACCTAATTGGAAACCAGTTCACTATCACCGAATACATGATAATTCTTGATTCCCAACTTCCTTACCAATGGAGACCTTAGACTAAAGCCTCATATTCAGCAGTGTCACTTGAGCAAGTGAACTGGAATCTAAAGGCTGAATAATATCTCATACCTCTGGGGGACACAATCATGGCTCCTCTTCCGGCACCTTGTTTACTCCTTGAGCCATCAAAGAAAAATTTCCATACCTCATTGTCATCCTTGTATTTTGGCTTGATTAGGTTAGGAAGAGGTTGATTCTCTTCATGTAGGTAGTAGACACCCAATTCAGATTCCTTCATCTCCTTATAGGGGTAAAAAGCATGTTTTTTGTTGGCCCACTCATCTAGGGTCAAGTCTGGGATATATCCCACCTTGGTATTTGCTTCAGAAGTGCTTAGGAGGTCCTCTTGATCAAAATCTGAGTAGTTGGCATTGATTAGGCTAGGCACATAGGATTTGATATGATAATCAGCAATAGGTTTAGATCTGATTGTGGCCTTCACCCCATACCTTGTCCTAAAGAGCATATGTGACCAATCAGCAGACAGGTAGCCTCCAATTTTGGTAGTGAAGTCTCTGGATAGACACAAAGTAAAATGTGGTGGCAAGTCTATGATTGACACATTTTGTAAAATAGTCACATTAGGGCAAGTGTGTAGAGTGAGACTCAAATCCTTGATGATTCCCATAGTATTCAAAATTGTCCTGTAATTGGACTACTCCTCTCGAAATGACCTCATATTAAAGACCCAATCGTCACTATTTGTTTGGGCATCACGTAACTATTGGCCCCGAATCAATCATACAATTATACACTAATTTGTCTCCAATTATCAATGAGACATAGAAGGGAGGAGGTCTCAAGTTTTTATCATGTTTTTCTCTGTGATTTCTCCCTGGTTGAACTGCATTGACAAGCACTTTCTCGTGTTTGTTAGGGGGTTGATTTGAACTTGACCAATTCTACATGGCAGTTTGCAATAGATCCCTTTGCCTTGGAATGGCCAGTGACTCCCATAATGAAATTTTCACACTTTTCCTTTTCATTGGCTCAATAATATTGAATTTTTGTCCTTTTTTTTCCCCTTCCCAAACACATTTCTTTCTTGCACATGGGTTGTTACAAACGGTACTTGACTGGGTTTGGGAGGTGGCTTGGATTGGTTCTATATGTTTGGAGTTACACTTGGAACACCAGGATTTTGTGGAGTGATGGAAGAATGAGGGTCACCTGAATTCAGTGGCCATCCCTCTCCAATACTTCTCTTTTTGACCGTGTATTGGCAACTACACTTTGAGGAGGGAACTCGATTCATCCCACAGAAGTCTTTGGCCTTCCATTTGACAAGCATAGTCTCGTTTGGGGGCCACCTTGTTGAGCTCCTTGTTGTTGATCTTCCTCTTGACCAAGTTCTTTTGGCACCATATTGGTTTGCACCATCAAGGCTTGATTTAGAGCACCATTAAAGTACATTGATTGGTTGTGTGGCTGACTGCATGGAAAACACCAATCATATTCTTTTGCCATTTTTTTTTCAGAACCAATGCCCTTGATGTTGAAGTTATGTTTCGATCATAAGACTCGAAAGGTATAGCAGCTTGGGATGTCCTTGGTTCGCTCGGTTTACAATCTAAGGTGGTGGCCTATTATGCCGATCATCTGGTCTGCTTGATATTGAGCCCGGGGCTGGAATGGCCTGAACTCTGAGCTTGTTATCTTTTGATGGTCACTAGCTCATTCCCAAAGTTCAAGTTGCTTCATCACCACTTCCCCAAACTCTTTAGAGGTGTTAGATGATGAAGTGGAAGCTTCAGTGAGCTTTGACTCCTGGGGGTGGATATAGGAGCTAATATATGTGCTTGGCTAGTATCTGGGCTTCCTAACTCATGGTACAGAGGCATGGATGGCCTAGGAGTGATTTTTCCAGCTTGAATCAAATGGTTCTCGGCTCCTATAGAGAGGTTATAGGCTGCGGGGTAATGTAGTGCCCCCATTGATCGAGTCATCGAGAAATATCATAATTTAAAGCCCTAAGAAAGTATAAGAAGGCACCTTCATTAGTGGGATTTACCGCGGTTGGAATCCTATCCTAGGTCCACTAGAATCAAAGGTTGAGTCTATCAGTTGGTCATTTAGGGCTCTCTTGATTTTTGTTAGTTTCTCTAACAAAGACAAGTTATCACCTTTTTCCCCAAACTAATTGTGAAGGGCCATGCACAATCGGGTTCCGCCTTACGGATAGATCCTACTTCAAGACTCTCGAACCATTATGAATATTTCCCTTTGAATGAAGAGGTGAGATGCTTTACTACAATGTCCATCTCACGGATCTTATGGATTATACGATATTTGCAATATCTTGGACATGGTCACTAGGAGAAGTTTGATTTTCCCCAGTGAAATGTGGGATGCTCTTTAATGCTATAATCAGAACTGGGTTTTATGAAATCAAGGAAAATGGAGTACTACTAGTGAAGTTGACATATGGATTTGGTTTTTCCATTCTCGATTAGCCTAAGAATCCTTACAGATCGAAAGAAAGGCCTTGTAGGTGGAGGTATTGACAAGGTTCTCGCTTGGTGGAGATGTAAACCTCTGAATTCTTCTTCCTCTCCTTTCTCTCGCCTAGGGATAGACACAAGTATTCAAATATACCTTCTTTTCGTGCTCTAGACCGTATTTTTCTCATGAATCTTCCAAGCGTGGGCTACATAAACCAAGAAATTTGTTTCTTTCGTAGTCACCAGATGTACGATTTTAAGGCTTCTTAAAAGCTAGAATCATAGCAAGTGTACATCAATCCCTATTGTAATGATATGGATACTTCTTAGTCCCACCGGGCATTCCAAAACTATTAACGTGAAATCACAACACCCCCAAATGAGTTCTACAGGTCTACTTTTCTAAGGCAGAGTCATTTGGTGTCATTGCGTAACATTGAACTTTCCCAAGGTGTGGGACCTTGCAAAATGGGAAAGCTCTCCAAATTGAAGGTTGGTTCCTTATTCCTCTGTTTAGGTGCATATGTAGAAACTTGTAGAGGATCTTTTCTTAATCCTAATCTAAACTTTACCAAGGAGACAGGATAGAAGGAATACATAAATTAAAACAAAGTTAAACTATGAGGTGATGCACCAAAGGAATGATGAACACTTATTTTTCTAATAGACACAAACCAACAAAATGCATACAATAAACAAGCACAAATAGCTAGATATATAATGGGAGACCAGATGAAAGAAAAAAGAGACAAGAGAGGATCTAAAATCGATCACAGACGTGTTTTATTGCTCTGTAGATTGATATAGTCCATTACAAAGTAGCCAAGAGGTAGAAACGTAATGCAATTTTGATGGAAGGCCTGAACCCCACAAATCCCTTTACTAGAAGGAGGAGGGAGCCTACAAAACAAATAATGTCCAACCCTTTACAATGAATTTTTCTCCCGGATTTATAGATTCAATCCTGAAGAAGAAAGAGAGAGAGAAGCAGAAAAGTAGGTTGAAACTCAACCACCACTGTTAATGCCTTTGATGAAATATCTCCCTCAAATCCGTCTTTACTACATCAATCCTTGGTTAGGTGCCTTAAGGAAGAGGAAATGGTGAAATGGATCAAATCTGATATGGTTGTTGAGGCAAGAAGATCCCGCATTAAAATCTCGAAGACATTTCCTCCATTTTTCTTCACCTAACCTCCTCAAAATTAAATTTTCAGACCTCCATGGCATGGGTGAGGCCGAGATCTTTCCAATGGCATCAGATTTGCAATATTTTGAGCCTTGAGTCGAAAGATATGCCCCTTCAAAGTTTGTATCGGGTTTGTACAGGAGGGCGGGAAAACAACTTGAAAAATGGGTCCCTTTTTTATAGGACACATGGCAACCAGATTGGAACAAAAATTTGGCCTACAAGCCTGCAATTTATCTTTTTCCCTTTCTTCCGATTCCCGCTTTGGCTTTGACTCAGGCCCAGATGCTGACTTTTTCCTTGGGTGGAGTTGTGGGCCATTTTACAACTTTTACCCCTTGAAATAGTGTCATATTGATACTTGGCATTCTTCGCTTACACCTTTATACTTTGACAATTTTGAGGCCCTTTTCTGTCTTCCTTTTGACTCTGTTTTCTATTATGCGAGATCATGGTTGATCTAATATTTGACACAGGGGAGAAATATGGATAACAAGGCCCTTTTGGAAAAATATGATATAGACAAGGCCACCAAGGATGAACTTAAGGCCAAAGTTGAGCAGCTCGCTACACCGCTGCATAGAGTAACCTAGCCCACTCCATCCACTTACCTCTCAACTACTACATCCATAACAATTTCATCTAAAATCAATGATATCTCTTATCATGATCTCAAGAAGCTAGGCCAGAAAGGTAGAACAGTAAATGGGTGGATGGAAAGAATCTTACACGAGGCCAATCCTTTGATTAAGGAAGCCATTGAGATCTATACTAATTTATAGGTTACAAAAACCACCATTGCTAAGATGGATGAATATTTCTCCGAAGATAATAATAACTTAAATTTAACTTTGGCAACATGAAGTGACATTAGAGAAGAAGATTCTGATTTACTTTTGCAAGAAGAGGTAATTGATGATGCCTATAAATTGTTTGAATATCAAAAGCCTATGGAATTCCAGCCAAGTGCTACAGATCTGATCAAGAAATTGAAGGGGAAGTGAGTGGAAATTACGGATGCCCTCAATGATATCTCGGAGGAATTCAAAAACACTAATTACGCTTTCTTCAATGAAAATATTAATGCTCTTTCCGAGGACCAGATTAAGGAAAATTTCAGAGATTTGGTGAAGTGGGATGATGATGTTGTGAAGACTTTCAATAGTGACTCCATTAATCGATTGGTTCTATGTTAGAATTTCATAGGGAGACTAAAGAAAGTTACAAATAAGCTTCAAAGGTTACCAACCAGATCACGAAAGAAATCGAGACAGCAGATGTAGTAAATCACTATGCCTGTGGACCTGGAGACAAAGAAACTCAGGGTGTTGTCAAGCGCTTCTTTGAATACAAACACCAAATGGCTATATGGGAGGAAGGACAACAAAAACTTGTAGAGAAAGGAGAGGAAGATGAACCAGGCCAAAGCTGAGCGGCCATGAAAGGATAGGTTCAAGCTTTGGAATTGGTCAAAGTTGTAGGGTTGACTTGGTCAACCTTTTACAACAAATTTGCTATTTTTATGGGAGCTTGTTCCCTTTTATTAATGACATTACTATTTTTAGTTAATGTTAGTTAAAGGTCCAAATTGTAATGGCTTAGCCTAGGAACTTATAAATAGTGGAGTGCTTCTATTATTTGGACACACACACACACACACACACACACACACACACACACACACACACACACACACACACACACACACACACACACACACACACACACACACACACACATGTTTTGAGAGATTTTGAGGAAAGTTGCTCTTCAATCTTGGAAGAGTGCTTTCAGAGATTTGTTGAAACCTTTTAATTATATCTTCCTTACACTTGAAATTATTTTTATTGTGTTGAGTAATTAATCATTACATGCCTTGTGAATGTGATTCCTTAGCATTATTTGATTAATTTACCTTTATTTCATATTTTCTATTTCATATCGTGAAAAGAATAGTGTGATTACTTTTCATCAATTGTGAGAAACTATTTTCCTCATGTTGATTAAGAGTTGCATTATTATTATCATAGGTGAATACTGGACATGTGCTTGTGATTATCCTTTTGATAAATTATCTGTGTATCAAATCAAAGCTGATTTCTCTATTGTGCACGTTTGAAGTTCAACGAAAGGAACATGTGCTTATATTCTATGGTATTTTTTACCCTTTCCAAGTTGCAATAGGTGAAGGTGGCCAATGATGCATGCATTCTATCCACATTAACCCTTCCTAAAGTTGAATGCCCCTTTTCTTGGTGCATCACCACTTCTAGCATAGGTTTTATTTCCTTGCATTCTCTCTCCCTAATCCCATGAAATGTTAGCATAGGACTAGTTAGCCATCTTTCTTACATCAAAAGTAGTGTTGTGTTTAGTCTAGGAACAGGAATCCGGCCTTCTCTAGAGGTTCACCTCAAGCCCAAGTCCCACAACTTGAGAGGTGATCCCATGTGTCCCAATCACACCGAATTTCATGATTCATTTCAGGCCATTCGGGGTGTAGTGATTTGGAGACAACACTACTTGTGCTCCAAAAATGTATTCATAGCAAAGAAAGAATAAAGAATTCAATGCCCGAAAAGAATCATCATGCCCATTCATAAATTAACTCGATTGTAGTTGGTTGGATGAGTTCTTGAAATTCACCATCTACCTCACTCACCACCTTCTCCCCTTCATCTAGTTTGGTCATATCCTTCCTAGGTCTCACCTCAATAATCCCCGGCACTGGTTAGGTGACAACTCTTCAACCCTTCTCTTAAGTTCCTGAATTACCATATTCGGCCTTCTATGTACACCCCCTCAATCATGTTTGTGTCATCTAACACCATATTTTTAAACTGTCCTACCCATAGCTCCAACTTGTCCTTCTTAGCCTTAATCACCTCTTTTCTATTTGGTTGCCTCTCCGTCATAGTTACGGTTCACTTAATCTTATTCATGGGTGTCTTCTCCTGAATAGTTTTGAGCACTACTTCTTCATCAACCAAGCACGCATTAAGAATAGGCTCACATTTCTCGACATCTATCAAGGCCATATCAGCCTTACACAAATTGTCAAGCTCAATGATCCTAGCCTCAACAACGACCTTGTCAACTTCCCTCTCCTTTTTAATGTATTCTTCTATTGGCCATGTGCCACTCTTTATATTTTCCATAAGCATACCCACTAAGTCCTCCAAATACTCCATTTCATCATTATAATCACTTATGCCTTAGCTCACCAAGGTTGGGCACTATCCTATAATCTATTTTACCATGGCGCCAACTCTATCATATGCCTCTTCGCCTCCCTTTTTCTCTCCCCTGGAGGTATTTATTCAGATCCTTTACCTCACACTCTTGTTCCTTCTTATTTATTACCAATATTTTCTTAGTGGTGCATGCATCAAGGTTTTTGCACCCTACCTCCTCAACCAACTTATTTAAGGTGTTGCATGCCTGCTCATATGTCAAGTGATTGGGGTCGACTACCTTTGACTTCCTTCCTAGCTCATTATTTAATGTAATAACACCGATGGAGTGTTCACTCACCTTGAACTTAGGTTCCTCAACATGATTTTGCAAGTTCTAACTCAACATCTTTCTTGTGTGTGACACTCCTCCATCTTTATCCATCAACTCCCATGCATACAATTTCTCGGTCAAAATGGTACTCTAGAAACGCCCTTAGACCTTTTAGGGACATCTATAAAATCCATGTGTGGATATCGAGGCATCCATCTCTTCTTTTGCACCTTCATTTTCATTCTTTGCTTCTTCCGAGAAGAGGTACTGCACTCATACCCACTCTTGTGCCTTTCTCTTCCTAGATGACATAAGTTTCATCAATATCCTTTTCTTCATGAGCCTCCTCATGTACATGCATCTCATCATTAGGTGGACTCTTGTTTATTTCTCCCTCTCGTGTCGCTCATCTGTTTTTTTACTCCTTGGTAATTTCTCTATCCATTCTTTCTTAAGCTCCTTGCAAAAGGATTCTCCATTTTTCTCCAATTTTAACTGCTCACTAGTCTTTGAACCGGAGATAACCATCTCCTCTCAAGGCTTGACTTTATCCTTCTCTCGCACTATCTTGTGTTGGCTAAGAAGTTCCAATGCCACTACTATTTCTCCTAGTATAGTACATCTTCTTCTTACACAAATGATCAAGTTTTCCTTCCTCTTCTCCTTCTTCCTCCTCGAGAGTGTCTTCATGTGTCCTCTTCAATGGTGGCACCAAAGTGGTCTTCTAGGTTGTGGGAGGGTAGAATCAGAACTTCCATCTCGATTCCTCCCTAGTTATTCGACTTAGTTACAAAAATATTTGGCTTACCAGGTCTCCTAATGGTCACATTTAGCCGGGGACTCAAGTCCATTGTATTAGGCTCTAACATTTCCAAGTACGTAAGCCTCCCATCATACATGTATGTGATGCATAAAATATGTATATCTCGAATCAACCTTATCGGTATCCAAGGTCAACCTATGAATGTCTTTGATCAAGTTCACCACACACTTGAAATATTGAGTAGTAAAATCAAATGGCACCTTGCACCAAGGTCTCATCTCCCCATCCTTCATTCTAAACCATGCAAGACTATAATGTTGATCCACTGCAAAATTTTCCTTCTCTCTAACTTTTGTAGGAAATTAGAGTGGGATGTGTCACTCATTCTCAAAAATCCCCATGTAGCCTATTATAACACTTCTCAATCTTGGATTTTTATGTGTTTGGCATCGTTCCATCACAAGTATACCTAGAAAATTATATTGCGGGAGATTTGTTTACATGTGGGTAAACCCACTTATAATCATCCATCTCATTTAGTACTCCAATTTCCCATAAAATGATGAGGAGAAGTTTCAAACCCCAAGTTATCTTTACTCCATCTTCATTCTCGCAACCGCACTCTTTAATAATTCCATTAGCAACATATTGTGCAATGTTATAATGTGCCTTATTTACCATTTTTTGCACAATTTACAAAAAAAAAAAAAAAATTGACATATCTCAACTATTATGAAGTGCCCACTTGCAATTGACCAACTGTCTTGCACCCTAGTTACATGGTCTATGAGGTTTTCGATAAGCATTTCCCTTCCTCCCTTATCACAATTCATGATGCATCTAATTCATCAATCTTTGCATTGGATCATAATTCCAAACCCATGTCCTCTCATGTACTCATTAACCCCGTGACACACTCAATCATTTGAGGTGTAAGTTGCATCCTTCCACCCACAAAATAGAAGAAATCCTCATGCATCCCGAACATAAGCCAATGGAATAAATGTTTGGGTTTTTCAAGAAGGGTAACTCAAACAATTGAATAACTCCCACTTTCTTCAAGTTCCTTCATGCCGAGTCATCGACTAGCACCTACCCTTCTTCATCTGTTCTCGGCAGCTCTCACAACATGTCCTTCTTCAACGTACCTTCATGCCATGAAGCTTTGTGGTTATATTTTCTGATTGTACATTTGGTAAGCTAAGACTTCTAATTCTAAACCCTAAGAAATCCTGGTGGGTACTACATTTTTAGTATATTTCTTCTAGGGGCTCCTCCACTTGACTTCATCACTCTTTATACAATGCTTCCTTCCTTTAGGTTTCAATGTCTCTATAAATTTGTGCCCTACGTATTATTTCCTCCACACTTCACTATCCGAGTGTTGTAAACCCTAGTTGTTCTAATTCACATGAAAACCTGCTCTACGTGCCCTATCTACTCAATCAAACTTGTCTCAACACAAGGAACCACACACAACTCCACTTTTTTTGCTTCTTCTCTTTTCTCACTTTGTCGCACAAGAACACTTGATAGCTAAATTTTTCTAAGTTCTCTTTGAATGCGAGGTAGAAAATAACTTCAAATTGCCCCCTTTTATACTTTTTTTTCGTACCACACCAACCTATTTTCTCCACTTAACACACGCTTTTTCTCACTTTAAAACTTCTAAGTAACTTTCTTCATAAAGTATTTTTTCTTCTTTTTACTTTCTCTTGCGACTTCCTTTCACGTGCTACGGTCGTAGCCTTCTCGCGTGCCTACTAATTCTCATCCACAAACCTCCTTATGTGTACCTCCATTCTCCAAATTACCTAATTCTCTCGCACCTTATACTAAGTAGTTTCCCATGTTGCTTCCTACCTCACATTACATTGTGTGGTCATTTATCTTGCATGGTTTTAAACTTGAGAAATTTTCTTAAGATAACCTTCATTCATAAAGCACATGTAACTTTTTTCTCTCTCACGCCAACCTTTCAGAGGATACCCTCAACCATGCCAACTCAGTATCACATTTCATGCCAAACATTTTTCTTATACCTATTCCACCCCACACTAAAAGTATGTGTAGTCCTCTGCGCATGAAATCAATAGATAGTAATCAACTTTCCACATGCAAGCATGCTTATTACAACAACACATAACTAAATTGACAAATCATAGCAATTATGAAAGGAAATGCATAAGAGGGAAATCTAATCTAAGTGACAATACTTCATTATTGCAAACACCAAGAAGCTTTATATATAATACGGCTTCAACCTACTCCCATTTAATTAACCAGAAATAAAGTGTCATCTGCTTTCCTGCAATTGAGATGTGCATGATTCAAGTATATTTGTTACTACAAAATTTCCCAACCAATACACCTCAATTTCCCTAGGTGTCGTGCAAACTTGGAATCATATAGAAGAACCATCTTTCCCACCTCAAATGTTTTGTTCCTTATATTCCTATCATTCCAAGCCTTTTTCTCACCTTCTCCATCTTCTAGCTCCATTGAGAAACAACACACCTCTCATCTAATTACATCAGTTTTTTAATGTGCTCCTCAATAAACATTAATGTGTTCCTCAACATCTTTCTCATCATCTATTCCTTATACATGTACAATACATAGGGAGGGTAACATAAATTCAACAGTAATATAGCCTCTATGTAAAACACCAACTAAAAGGGTGTATCCTTATTCAACCTTTTATATGTGGTCTTATATACTCAAAGTATAACAAATAGTTTATCATCTCAATCCTTTCTTCCAACATCATAGATTTTTTTCAATGTTTTTCACAAAATATTGTTGAAAGCTTTAGTAGTACCATTAGCCTATGGGTGATATGGAGTAGGCTTATGGTGTGGCACTATAAACTCTGCGAATAAAATCCTGATTGCCTCATTTAAGAAATGAGTTCCACTATCACCAGCTTAATCTTAATGGAAATCCATACCAACTAATAATGTTTTCCCATAAGAATATTTCCATTGAATTTGTTCTGTAATCCTTTGTAGGTGTTACTTCTACCTACCTTTTCATATAATCTATAGAAGTTATAATATAACGTGTGTCACCCTAAGTATGGGTGGTGAAATATTACCTACAAAGTCATCACCCATTTTTCAAAAGGTTTGGCATTTACAATAGGCCTTAAAGGCATCTCATCTCTATTTTAAGGATTCCCAAAGTGTTGATAATGATCACACACCTTAACATATTCTTTAATATCCTTCCACAAAGTTTTCAACCACGATCTAGCCATCCAAATCTTACATGTGGTAGGATCCCAGCATGATGACCTCTGTAATTCCACCATTTGTTTCTTCCATAATAGCCTCACGCTCATGGTCAAGAACACACTAGCACAAAAACTTCATCACGACCTAGCTTGTACAAATATCCATCAATCAATTGGTAAGGCGTTGCGCATATTCCAAGTTACTTATTTTCTAAGGTCTTCATTCCTCATGCGTCTATCCAAAGGTGTGTAAGAATACTGCAATATCCTCTAAATCTATGGGCACATGGTTTAACCTGAAAAGTATGCATCTACCATTGTGTCCTCAATGCTCTGATTTTCCTCACCAAAATTAATTCTTGATAGATGATCGTGCCCCAATTAATTTTTCCTAGTTTTACAAAAACGGTAAACTTAAACTCCTAAAACAAAAGTATCCACCTATAAATTTTGCCTTGCAAAATAGGATTTTTAACCAAATACTTGAGTGTCATATGATCTATAAAGAATATAAATGGTGTTTCCAACAAGTATTGTTTGAATTTGTGCAGTATAGATCATGGAAAAAGCCTCATGCTCAATAGTTTTATAATTGTGCTCCATGGGTGTCAATTTCCTTCTTATGAAAAAAATAGGATGATCTATTATTCCTTCTCTTGATTTCTCCAATACCATGCCAATTTCCATGCCAGAAGCATCAACATGAACATGAAAGAATTTTTCCCATGAAGGAAAATGAAAAATAGGTGCAGTAGTAAGATTTTCCTTCAATGTTTTAAACACTTGTTATTGTGTGACATCCTAATCGAATCTTCCTTTATTTTTCAACAATTCCTCCAAGAGCACAGAAATACTTACATAAACTTTAATGAATTTCCTATAATACCATGTATGTCTAATAAATCCACGCACTTCACTTTGATTATTAGGTTCTTCCAAACCCAAGATCACAGCTATCTTGGTTGGGTCCACCAACAATCCTTCCTTACAAATATTATGTCAACGTAAAGTGCCAAAATGTGTTGCAAATATGCAATTCTTAATTTTGAGAGAGATGTTCAAATTCTTGCACCTCTCAAACAAAACCCTCCGATTCTCATAATTATCCTTGACTAAGCCATATATTATCTATTCATCGAGATACGCCTATAAAATTTATGAATAAAGTCTTGAAAGACCTACACAACAATGCATGATAACACCATTGGTGCATTCTTTAGTCCAAAAGTAATCATTATATATGTTAAAATTCCACACTTAATGGTGAAAGTTTTATTTTAATGATCTTCCTTTCTTATGCACACTTGATGATACCCTAAAACCCATCCGTAAAAGAGTAAATATTATGCCCAATAACTCCCTCAAGTATTTCCTCTCGTAAATGGGGTAGGAAAAGGATCAATACACATGAAGTATTTAATTCACTATAGTCAACATATATCTTTAACCTCCCATCCTTCTTAAGTTTGATGACCATAGGGATAACCCATTCGATTCCTCAATAGGCTCAATTATACCAGACTTGAGAATTTTTTCAATCTCTTCCTTTACCTTTACGCGTAGATTAGGATTTATCATGTAAGGCCTTTTCCTAACAAAGTGCGTGCCTTATTTAAGCTTTATTTCATCTCCTTAAAGAAGGGTGCACCCCCTTTAATTCATGATAGCCCCGAGGAAATAATTCCGAAATTCACACAAGAGTTCAATATCTTTACCACTTCTTTCTTTGACTAGTAATCACTAATAATCACCTCCTTAGGCTCTTCTTCCATTCCAATGTTAACCTTATTTATTTTCATAGAGCCATGATACATGTGTGCCTTTTCATCTTTTGTGTCCATCACTTCATGCGTACCTTCAGTGTGGTTAACATCCAGGGTATTGTCTTCATCGTCATCATCTATCATATACACCAGTTTACCCTTTTCTTTTTCTTCCTAGGTGTGGACCATCTCTTATTCTTCTGTCTTTTCAAGGTCAAGGTGTGACTCTAAATCAATATCTCTAAACATTTCTAACAGGATATCCTTAGTTTTTGTGCTATCTCCCAAAGTAAGGTGCTTCATAATCTGCAGTGCTTCATTAACTAAGGCTTAGTAGAAAAATAATCAAAAGTATGAATCATACCTGAGGTCATCTCCTACCAATTATTTATTTCTCTTCTTAACTCTACATGGACATACCATGTGTGTGCGTAATCGTTTAAAGTGGAGTATAACTTATGCACCCAGTGATGGTGGTAATGCCTCCTATCCCTCCATCCAAAGTATCTCACAATTTTGGACGTGGTGCAAGGTAGGGGACTTCCCATGAAATTCACATATTTGAGAAGGTGCATTGCTCCTTAGGAACCTATTAAAAATATATATTCTAACTTCTTGTCATTCCAAAAAGTTACCTTTGTGTGTTTTCCACCTACGCACTATTGTCTCCCAGTAAGAGTATAGACTAGCATGTTTCTTCTATCCCCTTCATTCTTCCACTGGGCTTCCATGGTGCATAGAAATACATCAGGATTCCCCTCACCAATGTACCTAGGTATCTGGTTGTACCCCAAGCTCCTAACCATGTGTAGCCTAATCATTTTAGTAATTTTGTTCTTTATCTCTTTCCCAACAACTTCATATGTTCCATGTGCCCAGTTTTCACAAGAAATACTTATGGTGTTACTAACTAACTAAGCATCATCCCATTGTATCACTCCTTCCTTATATGGCTCAATTACCTTAGGGTCTTTGATGGTGTGCACATATATCCTATTCAAATATTCTTCACTCAAAGGCTCAACATACGGAGCATCCTTCGTATCTTTCAAAAGTATAATGACATGCTCTTCCTTATTCTCAAAGCTAATGTACCCCTTGTTGAAGCACAAATCTACATTATTGGCATAACACCAGGGTCACCCAAGTAGTGCTAGGAAGTTATCTACTTCAGCAAGCTCTAATACTTCAAATTCCCCAATAAACTTGGCTCCCTAGAATTGTAATAGATGCATCCTTTAGTACTCCAATAGGCATAGCCCTAGTTCTGTTTTCCATATATAGCACATTCAAAGAAGGTTGTAATGGTGGTCTTCCCATCTGATTCCATGCATCCAACATGATTACATTAACATTTGCACATGTATCTATCATAATTTTTCTTAGAAGCCATCCATCTCTCGATCGCATTAATTTTAATCTCCTTATTAAATTCGTGATTATGTGGGGGAAGATTTGTATGGAGTATCTTCCTCCGACACTCAAAACCTATGCACGTATCTTTCATCACAACAATTCTCCTAACAAAGGGATGATTTTCTCCTGATGCAACATTCAACATACCTCCTTCAATTCATCCACATATTTCTATGATATTTCAACCTTCTTTACTCAATCCATATTGTGCCTATTCCTAGATTTGAATCTCTCCCTACATATCCTTGATGACATCCATAGTCTCCTGGTACACCTCTTTCTAATGTACATCCTCTAGATACTTTTAATTTATCACTTATTACTTTTTATAGTCATCTTATACTTCGAGGCTCATGTGCATGTGCATCCTCAACACGTGTAGTAACTAAAATGGGTTGTAATTTAGGACTAGGTGCTACCTTTGGCACCCACTAATCTTTCATCCGCATGTTGTACCTTAATAAATCCCACACCCTTTTCTTTCTTGTGCTTCTTTATCATGTGCTCATATACCATGAGAAAACCACATTCCATGAGGGAACTCACACATTTGCACTAATAATGATTAGGATATTTACATGTATAACAAGTTCCTCAAATAAATCCTCCTTTTTCACCTCCATGAGCTCACCTCTATATCCACCATAAAACCTCTATTCATTTTATCCCTATTAGTGTGCCCTCATTATTATTTCATTCATGTTCCTTAGATCCACTTACCACACTATTCTGGTGCACACTAGTTTGATCCTCAATGGCCTCATGAATATGATCATTCAATCTATAGTCAAAGGTGCCATATGTTTGGGTCTTGAAAATATTACAATACATAGACATGTTCTTCTAAATCATGCAATGTAAGAGGGGAATCTACTCGCATCATGGTCCAAATGAAAATCTCATAATACAACAACATGGCATGCACCAACTTGTGAGGGAAGCTATCCTTAGTATGTCCTTCAACCTCGTAATTTTTACACCATATTCCATTACACATCTCATGAGTTGAATTAGCATAGATATTTTCCACCTAATTTTCCATAGATGCAATCCATGCCTCTAAAAATGTACTTCTTCCAAAGATCCACACTTCTAACTATCTTAGCACGTAGATCTCGCTTCCAAGGCATTATGCTAATCTATAAAATTCTTATGAGATATCGCCCTTCTAAAAGGAGTCAACAATCCACCAACAAACCATTGTGCATGCTAACGGGATGTATATCATAATACAACTTTAACAACAAAGTTTTAAAACGCATGTCATATTCCCTTACGCTCTCATATAATCCCTAATTAATGTCCTTAATCATGTTTATACTCTTCTACTCAAATTCTGGAATGTGAAACTCAGCTAGAAACATAGAGCACAAAGCATTATAATCTACCAAAGTCTTATGCAGGTCATAGTTTCAATACCATTATGCATGATCCTTGAAGAGTAGTAGAAAATTGACTTTATTTTCTATCTGAGGTTGTGATTCCTTTATCACACCATAATATCTCACACTTGTGCCCATGTTGATGAGGGTGTGGACCTCGCCACTGGATCCAAAACCACACCCCACATTATTTTTCCTCCACCTCCGTAACCACCTAATACGCTTGATCCTAATCCTCATAAGCCACCTCGATCCTCTCGTAGTAGGCAATAGACCAAAGGATATACTTCCTTGAATTCTAACTGTAGTACTAAAATGAACTCCCATAATCTATTAAGTAGTAATACTTCTAGACATATTCCCAATGTTCTATGCACCCACACTCTATCCAAACAATGCACCATAAAATATACTTCCAATCGGACCCCTAAACAAAGATTTTATCTATGTTGCCATAGGTATATGTGTTATCTGATGTACTTTTGTATTCAAAGGAAAATGATATCTACTTGTAGAAACTAGATTACCTATACTTTCATTCTTCTCAATGACTACTTCTAGATCTGGAACACCAAGTGCAAGGGCTAGGTCACTAGGTGGGATCTCGATGCACTTGCCTACCCCCAATCCTTCCTCCTCTAGGGTGCTCTCATCGAATCTAAATGGTATTCTCTACCATGCTTGCATAAGGTTGGGATATCCTATTTCTTTGCTCCATTTCTTTTGCATGATCTTAAAATCCTTCATGATCCATCATCCTCCACAACTCCATAGACTCCTCAATATTGTGTTGCTTCTCCAATTCCCTCTCTCGTGCTTCATTATACTTGAGTCATATTTCCTTTCTCTACCTCTCTACAACCATGTCCACCATATTTTACGACACTTACTCCTTCCCCTTCATAGAGTAGTGGGTTTAGATAGCCATAGGTAATTTCTCCAAACTCAATAGCACCATCAAGATCTTAATTTCCAAAGGAATAGCACGCAAGTAAGACCCTCTAGGCTCACACAAAAATTCAAACTTAGTAACTTCTAGAAAAGAATACATAGAGATAGCATACTCCAAAGTATAAATATGCAATACACCAACCCACCAATGATCTACAACATGAGTCCAAGCTTCATCTACGTCAAACAAAGTCTAGTAATATTTATGTCCAAACCCTTGGCCCGTATCCCTATATTGATGCGTATGTTAACAACCACTCATACCAATTTATTAGAAAAGGGTTTTAAAACATCTCATAGATCTCATGATATATATATATATATATTCTTTCACCCACTTATGCGCATTGAACTGTGCATTGAAATCAGTTCTAGAACCATATATCCATGTAAACTGATCATATCTATCATCTACCCAACTTTCAATGCTCACAAGAGTCAATCAATACGCCATTTGCATGCAACATCCTAATAGACAGCTTTGAAAAGAGGTCCCAAAATGGAACCAAAATGTAGTATTTTATTTCCCAAAAATTTACTAGGTGCATTGGTACTTCTATGGAAAAAATGAGGTGATTTTAATGTGCCTTCTCCTTAAGGTTTGATCACACTACTAGGTGTTGAATGATTTTTTATGAATAGTACCAAGTGAATTACATCAAGTGAACTTAGATGATTGGTCATTCTTAAAAACAAGGTGCTCTATATAAAGATCATCCCTTCACCTTTCTTGGCTCTAAAATCATCCTTTCATGGAATCAAATTCAATATTCTCATATGTTTATTTTCTCATATGTATCTCATGGAGATAGATGATGCCTTAATACTTCACACATGATGGTCCTAGATACCTTGGTGGCATGACTAGCTCATTTTAGCTTGTTCTTTGGAGAGATTTGGGTACAATGAAAAGGTCAGGATATGATGATCATCAAGTCACTCCTTGAGCTCCAAATTTCACCTTTAAATATGATGAATCCTTTAGAACTCTATTTATTAACCAATATGAAACTTGGGTGTAAGCATGTTTATAGTATATGGACACCTTTTTTCTCAAGTTGCCCCTCATGGAAATGGGTTTCCTCCACCAAATAGGGATGAATCCTTGAATGAAATTTGAGTATGATTTACATGTTCTTGACCTCCATACTTCACTGAAACACTACAAATCACATTTTACAATCAATGAAACTATTCTAAAAATCTAATTCTACCTACAACTCAAAATTTAGGTCCTATTTCATTTTGAACTTACAGGGGCAGCTGAAGAATTTTGTAGTACCTAAAGAAATATTTAATCCTTGAATCAATGTTGATTATTCCACCTTATAGATTATTAAAATATCCTTCTAATTCCTATTTTTTTCATCCTAATTATTTCCAAAACTCCTGGAATCATCCAGAGAAGTCAGCTTTTACCATTTTATCTTTCATTTTGTGGCACCTAAAAACCCGATCTTAAACAAATTGCTCCTGAATGAGATTTTTATTTCCTAAAATTTCCTAAATTTACTTATACATCTTCAATTCTCTCTAAAATCACCCTTGGATTCTTTGTATTTTTTCCAAAAACTTCAAGGGTGTTCAAATAGCTACAAAATGTCCGAAATGGCCTTTCTAGGCCTTTGGAGGAATTAGTCTCTCATCAAAACTAAATGATTTGATCGATCACATTATTCCCTACACACCTTGAAACAAACCGAATGATCTTATTAGGAATTTCCTTTGGGTCGTGGGTTATGATTAAGGGTCTAGGGTTTAGGGTTTAGGGTTTAATGCTCGTGGTTCAAGGTTTAGGACTCAAAGTGTTTAGGGTTTTGGGTTTTGTGTTTAGGGCTCATGGTTTAGGTTTTAGGGTTTAGGGTTTACGGCTCAGGGTTTAGGGATCAAGGCTTAGGGTTCACAAATAATTGGTTTCTAGTTTAGGGTTTAGAGTTTAGGGTTTATGTCTCAGTGTTTAAGGGTTGAAGGTTTAGGATTTAGGGTTTAGGGTTTAGGGATTAAGGATTCATTGTTTAGGGTTTAGGGTTTAGGTTTAGGGCTTAGTGTTTAGGGTTTGGGTTTTAGGGTTTAGGGTTTAGGGCTCATGGTTCAGGGTTCAAGGTTTAGAGTTTAGGGATTAGGGTTGATGGTTTAGGGATAAGGGTTTAGGGTTTAGGATTTAGTTTTTATGGTTGATGGTTTAGTGTTTAGAGTCTAGGGTTTAGGGCTAAGGGTTTAGGGTTTATGATTTAGTATTTAGGGTTTAGGTTTTGGGGTTTAGGCTTTAGGGCTCATGGTTAAGGGTTTAAGGTTTAGGGTTTAGGGTTTATGGTTCAAGGTTCAAGGTTTAAGGTTCGAGGTTCTTGGTTAATGGCTTAGGATTTAGGGTTTAGGGTTTAGGGTTTATGTTTTATGGTATAGGGTTTAGGTTTTACAATTTATGGTTAGGGTTTAGGGTTTAGTGTTTAGTTTTTAAGGTTAAGGATTTAGGGTTCATGGTTTAGGATTTAGCATTTAGGGCTTAATGTTTAGGTTTTATGGTTTAGGGCTCGTGGTTGAGGGTTTATGGCACATGGTTTATGGTTTAAGGTTTATGGTTTAAGGTTTATATTTTAGGGCTTAAAGACCAGGGTATATGTTTCAAGGCTTATGGTTTAGTGTTTAGGGTTTAGGGCTTGGGATTTAGGTTTCATGGTTTAGGGTTTAGGGCTCGGGTATTGGGGTTTGGAGTTATGGGTTTAAGGTTTAGGGTTTAGAGCTCGTGGGTCCTGGATTTCAAGTTTAAGGTTCGAGATCGGGGCTCATGGTTGAAGGTTTAGGGTTTAGGATTTATATTTTAGGGTTTAGGGTTAATGGTTTAGGGTTTAAGGTTCAAGATTTAGTGTTCAGGGGTTTAGGGTTTATTATTTTTGTTTTAGGGTTTGGGGTTTATTGTTAGAGTAGGTATTTACCTTAGCTCATGTTCACCTAGGTATTTTATTTACCTTTATTGTATTTATTCTCACCCACTTATATGTGTGGATATTTATTCTTATTTATTTAGATATTAGGGGATATTATCTACTTGTTATGTATAGTTCTTTCCTTGATTTAAGGTTTGATCTACGACCTTGATTGGTTCTTAGATTGTTATTCCTTGCCTATATAAGCAAGGCCCATTATCATTATATTTCATTGAGTTCCATAATAATATATGATAATGCTAGTCATTTATTTTGCAAAGGTTTTATGTAAAGTTATTCTAGTGAATTGCTTTCATCTTATAGATCATGGTGTTTGATTAGCATCTCGGGTTTAGTGTTTTGATCGGTAACTCGGTTTTGAGTGTCGCTTTTTACAAGTGTTTGTTTTTTCGTGCTCTTTTCATTGAAATATTTATGTTGATAATTTTACTATAATTATAAAGTGCCATATTGTAAACACGCACTCATTATAAAGTTCCAAAATATGGGGGGCTCTTGTTGCATTATTTGGGGGTCTTGTTGCATTATTTAGTTGTTGCATTTCTTTTGGTGATTTTTTTAGGATGGCATCTTTATCTAATTTTGCATTAGATCATGTTGAGCCATTAACAACACATAATTACCACACATGGAAACCAAGAATGGAAATAATAATTAAGCGGAAATGATTATGGGCTTTAACTTCTTCAGAACAACTAGTGTTCACTAGAGAATATGAGAAATTTCAGTACCAGTGTAAATTTGATGAGTATATGGGTTTGATAGGAACTTATGTAAGTGACAATATTTTGTTTCATTTGGAAAAGTGTGACTCTCCTTTCAAAATATGGGAGAAATTAGAGGATTTATTTGGTAAGGTGGATCATATGAGATCCATGCAACTTGAAATTGAGATCACCTCTCTTAATCCTAAAGATTTTCCAACAATTATAGAATATCTTACCAAGTTCAAGCATTTGTTGACACAATTGAAGGGGAGTGGAAGAGATAAGAAAGATGAAGAGTGTGTTTACTTGATTATATCCAAGTTGAGAGGACCATTCCAAATTTTTTCTTCTACCTTTTTCTCTAGTATGGATTCCTTAGGTGACACATTCAAAATGCCTAACTTAGAAACATTTTGTGAAAGACTTACTAGGGAAGAATCTAAATTGTCTCACCTTGAGTCTTCCACCTCTCAAAAGGAATTAGTTGCATCTAATCTTAAGCGTAAAGGAAAACAAAATCCACACCTTCTTCATCTCAAAATGCTCCTAAACCCAAAGAAAACAACTCAAAACCCAAGGAGTCTCTTAAATCTAAGAATAAGTCTAGTGTTCATGCTCTTTTTGTGGGGCTAGTAATCATGAAGAACATAGGTCTTATAAGTGAATGAAAGCCTTAGAGGATGCAGTCAAGAAACATAAAATTTCTATCTCCATGCCACCTCCTTCTAATCAGCATGGAAAAACAATTAATGTTGTTAGGAGATCTCAATCACCACTTGCAGACAATTGGGTTATAGATTCTAGTGCTTCTCATCACATGACTTCTTCCAAGGATTCTTTTATTTCTCTAGGTTTGAGTTCTACTTCCAAAATTGAGGTTGAAGATTCTTCCTTTCTTTCTGTTAAAGGAAAAGGTGATATACAACTTGATGGTGGTAGTATCCAAGATGCACTATATGTTCCTAACATCACTACAAATTTGCTTTATGTATATCAAATTTTTCATTCTAGTCAAGGGAAAACAGTGACTTTTACACCACATGGGGTAGAAGTATGACCTTTTTTGGAGCCTAATTCACTTATTGCTCAGGGTATTATTGATCATATTTCTATATTATATCACTTTGAGGGTTTTTATGACACTTCCTCTATAGGGACAAGATTGGTTTCTCATGTAGATTCAGAGAGTAAGCTTTGGCATGAAATATTTGGACATCTTAATTACATATATTTGAAGGAGTTGAGCACTCATGGTATGGTAGATGGTCTTCCTATAGTTTCTTGTCTTGAGGGAGTTTTCTCTGGCTGTGCATTAGGAAACAACACCAAGATCCATTTCCTAAGAATTTGTCTAAGAGAGCTTCTTCACCACTTGAGCTTGTGCATAGTGACTTGATGGTTTTTCCTACCCCCTCTTTCAATGGAGCTAAGTATGCACTTACGTTTATTGATAATTTCTTGAGGTGTACTTGGGTTTATTTTTATCAAGTACAAAAGTGATGTTTTTCACACTTCAAATTCTTCAAGGATTTTGTCGAGAAACAATCTTCTAGTTGCATAAAGAACCTTTGTACTAATAATGGGGGGAGTACTTAAGCACTGAGTTTTCTAAATTTTTTACAACTCAAAGCATTATTCAATAGAATTTTTTTCCTCATACTCCACAAAAGTAATGGCTTAGTAGAATGGAAGAATAGAAATTTGAAGGAAATGGCTAACTGTATGATGCATTCTAGAGATTTACCTCCTATCTACTGGGTAGAAGTAGTTAATTGTGCTAACTACATTCAGACTCGCACATCCCACACAAAACTTGATTATTTGACTCCAGAGGAAGCTTGGTCCAACACTAAACCATATGTTTCATATTTTTGAGTCTTTGGGATCCATCCTTGGGCCTTTGTGCCAAATAATAAAAGGAAAGATTTAGATAAGAAGAGCAAACCCTTGATCTTTGTAGGGTATTGTGAGGACATGAGAGCTTATCAAATTCTAGATTCTAATACTCATGATGTTATTTTTCAAACACATGTTTAGTTTGATGAGCACTTCACTCCTCATGATTCTTCATCTTCTTTCATGCCTCCTTCTTCATCTCATCTTGAGGATCCTTGCTTTGAGGAGGTTGATGAAGAGGTTATAGATGTCATTGATGATCATATTACCAGTGATGTTATCACTGTGCCTAAGTGTGCTCGTACTATAGTTCCTAAGGCATCACCTTTCATATAGGATATTCCACCCACTAGGCATCATCATGCACATTATACAGGTTCTGGACTTTTGTGTCAGGTAGTTTCTGAGGATCTACAGTCTTTTTCAAAGGCTCATGGGATACAGGAGTGGGATGATGTGATGGAAGTTACGTATTCTTCTTTGATAAAGAATCATACTTGGGATTTAGTATCTCTTCCTAAAGGAAGAAAGATGGTTAGGTTTAATTGGGTATACCGAACCAAATACATAGTTGATGGGTCCATTGACAAGTATAAGGCTCGTCTTGTTGCAAAGGGTTTTTCACAAGTTGAAGGTATTGATTACTCTAAGACTTTTACACCCATTGCCAAGATGGATTTTGTATGCCTTATACTTGCTCTTGTTGCATCACAGGGGTGGCCCGTATACTAGATGGATGTGAAGAGTGCCTTCTTACATGGAGATCTACATGAGGAAATATACATGGAGCAACCGGCTAGATTTTTTTAGGATTATTATCTTGTTTGTAGGCTCCGAATGTCTCTCTACATGGTCTCAAACAAGCCCCTTGGGCTTGGTATGAGAAGATGGATTCTTTTCTTCTATCTACTGATTTTTTTCATTGCCACTCTGATCATATAGTGTATCTCTAGCATGTTGGTGATGATATTATGATACTTGTCTTGTATGTTGATGATTTTTTACTTACTAGTAGCTCTTCTTCCCACATTCAGAGTATTTAGAGGGATATTTTTAGCCAGTTTGACATGACATGATCTTGGGTTATTGCATTATTTCATTGGTTTGTAGATTTCTCAGATAGATTCAGGGATTCATTTGAGTCAAGAAAAATACACCCATGATCTTCTTCAACACTTTGATATGGCTGATTACAAGCCAAGTCCATCTCCTTTTCAATATAGGGTTACTCTTACTTCCACATGTACCACACCACTTTGTGATCCTACATTATATAGGCAATTGGTTAGGATTCTCATGTACTTGACCCATACTCACCCTGATATTTCATTTACAGTAGGGATTGTATCTCGGTTTTCACATTCTCCTCATAGTAGTCACTGGTAAGCTATTAAAAGGATTTTACGCTATTTACAAGGCACTTCCCACTTTGGCATACACTACACTAGGGGTTCTACTCATTTGGTTGGGTATACAGATTCAGATTGGGTAGGTTCTATTGATGATAAGCATTCCACTTTTGGCTATCTTTTCTATCTTGGTTCTTCTCTAATTGTTTGGGCATGAAAAAGTAACAACATATTTCACTTTCATCTTCAGGTAGAGTACAGGGTAGCGAAGCATCAAGTTAGTAGATTCTTTGGATTTGCAATTATTGATGAGTTTGGATTCCCACAGATTCACCGACTGTACTTTGGTGTGACAATCAAAGTGTAATTCACATTTCTTACTGACCCAGCTTGAGCACCAACGGACCAAGAATATTGAGATACACATTCACTACATTCATCAAAGCACATTCAGATGGAGTTCTTTTCTTGGAGTACCTTCTAACTCAACAGCAGGTTATAGACATCTTTACAAAGCCTTTTGCATCACCTCACTACCTTGAGTTGCGTGGAATGCTTAGGGTTTTGGAAGTTGTTCTTGGGGGGTGTTCATGAGAACATCTTCCTTCTTCTTCTTCTTTCTCTTTCCTTATAACAGATTCTTTCCTTATTTTGGTTCGATATTTCTTCATGGATATATTGTACATGAGTACCTCATCAGGCCTAGTTATCGGGACTCATAATATGGACATGCCACTTCTATTTTGGCCCCTAACTTCACTTGAGGGGGTATTAGAGTAGGTATTTACCTTAGCTCATGTTCACCTAGGTACTTTATTTACCTTTATTGTATTTATCCTCACCCACTTATGTGTGTGGATATTTATTTTTATTTATTTAGATATTATGGGGATATTATCTAGTTGTTAGGTATAGTTATTTCCTTTATTTATGGCTTGATCTACGACCTTGACTGGTTCTTAGATTTTTATTCCTTTCCTCTATAAGCAAGGCCCATTCTCATTGTATTCCATTGAGTTTTATAATAATATATGATATTGTTGGTCATTTTTTTGCAAAGGTTTTATGTAAAGTTATTCTAGTGAATTTCTTTCATCTTATAGATCATGGTGTTTGATTATCATTTGGGTTCTTGGCTTGGTATGATCTTGTTATCATTCCTTTTATTTATATTTTAGGGTTTAGGGCTCTTATTTAAGGGTTTAGGGTTTAGCGTTTATAGTTTAGGGTTTAGGGCTCACGGTTAAGGGTTTAGGGTTTACGGTTTAGTTCACATAGTTTAGGGTTTAGGGTTTAGTGTTTAGGGCTTAGGGTTTAGGGTTTAGGGTTTAAGGTTTAGGGTTTAGGGTTTAGGGCTCGGGGTTTAGTGTTTAGGATTTGGTGATTAGGGTTTAGGGTTTACAGGTCAGGATTTATAGGGTTTAGGATTTATTTTTTAGGGTTTAGGGTTTAGCATTTAGGGCTCATGGTTTAGGGTTTTTGGCTTGGGCTTAGGGCTCATGGTTTAGGGCTTAAGGATCATGGTTTAGGGTTTAGGGTTCATGGGTAAGGGTTGAATGTTTATGGATTAGGGTTTAGGGTTTAGGTTTTAGGTTTTAGGGATCATGGTTTAGGGTTTAGGGTTTAGGGCTTGGGGTTTATGGTTTAGGATTTAGGTTTGGGGCCTAGGGTTTAGGGTTTAGGGTTTAGGATTCATGGTTTATGGTTTCGATTGTAAAATTTAAATGATAACATCTTTAGGCTTAATGTTGAAATCCTAGAAAAAAATACCTATGCACTAACCAAATTATACTATAAACAACTATCTCATAAACCTTAACTCATGGAGTTGTGAGATTAGTTCCATAAGGTGTAGAGTGACCCTATTTTTTTATATTTACTAAATAAATTTAAATTATAAGATTTTCATTTATTATTATTTATATTTTATTATTTCTTACATGTTAAACTTATAAGAAATAATAAAATATTAATAATAATAAACGAAAAATTTATACTTAAACATTTCTTTTTTAAATGAAAGCATGGTAAAAGCACATATAATGTTTATACTCTACAAAAAGCGTACATGTTATAGTGCATATGCATTATAATTTGTATCCGTTTCATTTATTATGCCCCAAAATAAGAATTTACAAGCTTGGAATTGCCTTGGTTTCCCAAACTCCGCACTCGGATCTACAACAAAGACAACAACCTACGTGTTTTTGACAAAATATGCAAAAACTCACCTTCCACCATGTTAAATCCTACAAAAATTTCTCTATCTTTCTTTAAAAAATTCTTACAACATCAAGAAAACTATCCTCTTTCTAAATATGTAATTTTTATATTTTTCTGACCATTCTAAGGTTTCCATTTATATTTATTTCAAACTGTGTCTTTTATATCTCTATTTTTAGTGATTGTAAATGCTTGTCTTTTTTCACGTATTTTTTTACTCATCAAAATTGAATAAAAATATTTAGGCACAAACTAGGAATAATTCTATACATATTAAAAAATCTATATTTTTGAGGTAGTTAGGGGGGCACAGTCGAAGCTCCATTATTTTTCAAAATTTAAAATTTGTGTACTAGAAAAATTATTAAAAAAAACTACTTGCTAAAAAAATATAAAAAAATCTAGCACAAACTAGATGCTCCTATCTATCATTTGCCAAAGGGTTTTCAAAAATACTGAATAGTGCTCAAAAATGATGGCGGCACGAAAGTCACTCTACTATGTTTTTCAACAAAAACAGAGCATATATTGGTATTTTAGTTATTTGACTCACTTAAACTAAATTATTTTCAATAAAATTTAGTATTTTAGAAACTAGACTCAAAATTCTACGATTCATGTTCTTACAACATCTTCCAATTTTGAGTGTAACTATTTCAAATAACTTATACAAATGAAGATTTTTATTTTTAGAAAAAAAAACGTCCACTTAAGACCCCCTTTTGGCCTCCCAACTTGGTGCACTTACCCCAAACCATTAATATGATCATATTCACCATGCAAATACCAAGATCAAAGACATTAATAATCATAATCAAACCACAACTATCAATTGATAACCAAAAGATTACATAGCATAAGTTGAATACAAACCATAGTTGTCAAGAAGTCATGCATGTTAAAACATCATAGCAGTATGACAATATGATACATACAATCTCTAACATATGGTCCTCTAAACTATACAGATCAACTATTATATATAGGGGTGGGGACTCACCCTTCACCACCCATGCATCTCAAAATAGATTGCATGCTCAAAATAGTCATGCGTACCTACAAAAGAAACTAGAACGTATGCATGCTAACCTAATAATAGATTATACCTATAAATACACTTTAATCTAATCCTATTAATATCTCGAACTACACATGAACTTTTACCTTCACATGCATGTGCTTTATCTCCTAAAATAAATGTTCCTTCATCTCCAAGTCTTCATGTTTTCTTCTAAATCTGAAAGTTGCTTGAATGCCACTCAATCTCAACATTGTCTATTTTTAGCATGTGGCCCCAAAATTGGCTAAGTCCTAGATATTTCCTTCGTGGGTGTGAACCTTCATGCATTGTCTATTCTGTCACACATGCACCTTCGCATTTTCCTTACACACGCCTTACACCCTCACGCACGGCATATACTTAGTGTAATTTTGTTATGCAATAGGATTTTGGGTACTTTTAACCCAAATCACTCGAAAGGAGAAAGAAATGAAAGTGAGATATGAATATAAGAGGGAGGAAGATAGTGGAAAATAATGGAGAGAGGGAGTGTGTAGGGATAAGAAAATGTAGATCTCATTCCTACATGCTAGAAAATACACCATAAAAGTAAAGAGATTGAATGTTAGTACTTTTCATGAAAATGAAAGAAATGAAAGATTACATTTGACATAAGAACAAATATAACCAACAAGAATATCAAGACACAAATTTCTATAAGCATTCATGTATTTCTTCTTTGAAAGGAACACAAAGTCTCCTTATCATCTCTTCAACAAAGTCTTCACAATGATCAATCTCCATGGAAAGTATCTAAACACAAAGTTTTATTTACTTCCCTTCCTTGAGACCATAGGACACAAAGTTCCTCCAACCTTCAAGACCTTTTACAAATGAGCTCTAACTTTCTTTTATAACCCAAAAGTTGGTTATAAGGTCATTACGGTTTATATGACATCACTTTAGGGTACAATTAGGTCACATTATAATTTATAAATTTATTTTAATAAAGTAAATTCACTTTATTAAAAAAACACAATTTTATCACATGAGTTACCTAATTAAAAGTATTTATTATAATAATAAAGTGGTTACATGTGGACCCAACTAGAATAACATGGACATACCCCTAGATACCAAAATGACACCTAGATTAGCAAAGTATGAAACCTATGATCAATGTTAATCCATTGGGATAAGAGTCCACCTATATAGATAGTATGAGAAATGAACTCGTTGACCATGTTGGATTTGTGATGTGTTTCATGATCTCTTACTCCATGAAGGACTTTGGTTTGTAGCTTTGTTACTTTCTTTAAACGTCAACATAAACTTATTTATTTTGTGATCACCCAAGATTATTCAGTCTATAGCTTGAACAAATCTTCAATCCTTCTTTAGTAGTTTTCACTACATATGTCATCTATTTTATCTACATACATTATGTATGATTGTGTGTTTCTTCCTTGGTGAATTCGTGATTTTCCATATTACCATATTTTGTTGCACTACCTTAGTTTTCCAAAAGAATATCTTCATCGAGCTATTTGAGCTTCCCTTAGGTTATGATGTCATTTAGATATGTACAATTCATTTTCAAATTTGAGGTAATTGATGATTTGAACATTAAATGAATAAAATTGAATTGTTTCCAACTTACATTCTTGGATAAAAATTTGTTAAATGTATGAGGTGTCGACTTGCTTAGTTTTTTTCAACCTCATTATATGCCACAATGCTAGTAAGCATGCCATTCTGGTCCATAGAAATCATCATATCATTTGCAACATTTGGAATTGTCTCTTCTTTGCTCTCATACTAGCCACTATATATTTTATCATCATTCCATGTCTTTCTACACTAAGACTGTGTTGGCGATGCAAAATGACAGACTTCTTGCATGGTGAACTTTGTTCTAATGTAATCATGTGTTTACTCGAACACCTATGAACTATCTCTCGAAACAATATTGTACTTGTTTAAAATGATGGAATCAACTCACATCTCTTATAAAAATGTGTATTGTAATAATATTGGAGATGAACTTGATTGCAATGTGGCAATCAACACATACTCAAAGGTTTTTGTTGGATTTTATAATTCTTTAAGGTGTATTTTTCAATAATCCGATGCAATTTTGACTTCTCATTTTGATGGCAGAGGAACAATTATTTTTCTAAGACTTGTCTTGAACTTGGAAAATATATTGCTACATTTATCTCCAAAGATAATTTCTCTAAATTTACATTTATTTTCCCAATTAGCATTTTGATAATAAAGTCTAATATTTCCTTAAAATAGTGAACATGGTGAAGGAGGTCAAATATCCACCTTGTATGCACATTGAGTAGTCGTTATCCACCTTGTATGAACATTGAGTAGTCATTATCCATTTTTTAAACATTCCATGAAACCGCATCCATCACATTTGTCGAGTTAGGACTTGTGTCACGATTTGTATATGATAAAAATGATTCGTTTCCGGTGCATGTTTCGACACTTAGAATACATATCTAGAATACACTTACAACTATAACATCTCATCAAAAATCAACTATCAATTTTGCTAATTGATTTCAATACCCTTCCCTAAATCTCCCATTTTTACACAAGAGAGAAAGATGCTAACAAAGGTTATAGAGATTGGATTAACATTTTATTGACTCCTAGATTTTTTTCCCTTCCGAACAAATTCTAAACTCTCTTTCTCATGTGTGGTGTGTTGATATTTCATTGTTTTGAATGAATTTTATAGTTTTTCTTGTCTTCTTGCAAGTTTATTTCCTCTCTTTGGCACCTAAATGGGGGATGAGCCTATCTCTCACATAATTTTTCATAAACTTGTGACGTGGTTGTTGACTTGACATTGTTGAGCTGTTAAACGGAGTTAAAATGGTTAATGGCTAGTATATCCTTTCAATTTGTACATGTTAACCGACAGGGATGCTAGTGGAGCTTATAAGTTATGACATTTATTACATATCGTGTCGAGGACCATCATATTAACTCCCAAAACATCAAACGACATACTAGGAATCAATGAAAAGGTATGAACGAATGGACACTTCATGAATTTAATGGCCAGAATTGGCAAGAAATCAGCTCTTTCAATGTTGAATACTTAAGTGCTCACTCTTAAATTAAGAAAATAAAGGATCTCATTTGACCTATGAAAGCTAAAATGAAAACTGAGAAATAATTTACAACGTAGAGATTTGTTTTAATTTTATTTTTTAATAGTTATAATTATTCTTATTATAAGTTTTTTTCTGGGTAAATGTTTATATTTCTTTTTTCTTTTTAAAATATTGGGATTAAATTTTAAATTATTGTTTATTATTATTGGTGAGATTATTTTTATTTCAAAGTCTATATGAATTAAATTTTTAATTGAGAAAACAAGAAATTATGGACATAAGGAGTTAAATTTGACGGCCACCTATGTCTATCAAACAATTTTTAGGTGATGGTTATTCTCAAATATTAACCTTCAAAAATATAAAATAGTGTTATTTTTATACTATTAATAAAATATTATAAAGATTATTGTATATATATTTAACTAGTTTGATATATATTAGTATATTTTACATGTAAATCTATATAAAAAATAATGACTGTCATATTTAAAATATGTAAGTTACGTCTAACGGTTAATTCAAATATTTACAAGTATTTTATAGCTAAAATCATTGAAAACATCTAAAAGGCCATCAAATTGAACCCCTGATGGACACTACAAGGTACAATATGATAGTTTTATTTGTAAAATTCTCTTTTTCGAATGGTAGATAAAATACATCTTATGTTTATATCATAAGCCATTGGAGGAGTTCAATTATTGATGACTATTCGTGTATTACATGTTTTCCTACAATTACTCAAATTTTAAATTGAAAGGTGTGCTTATTGGATTTTCCTCATTTTTGTATTTTGGCCCCTTTAAGTGTGATTTGCGTGCGAGATCGAGATGATAAAGTGGAGCACATAGAAAATATTATTTGGCTAGGAACAATCTAAATTATGGAATATGTGTGAGACATGAAGGGATTTAATTCCCACCTTTCTATTTCAAACTTTCCACTAATATCTTCATCTTCCTTAAACAATCCTTTTACATGTCCTCGCGCATTCATTTAATATGTAGATTAATTAAACTAAAATATAACTAAGTATTTAAAACCTATGTCACATTCCTTTGTACACTACAAAGATTAGAATAAACATAAATAATGTTAAAATAATTCCAGACTTGAGTATTATTTTGCTCCACACATCCACCACCATTAGTAAAACATGATTATAACATTTTAAAAATATACATATCCTTCCCTCATACATCTCGAGTCCACATAGAATCATAAATTGAAGAGCGGTTTCACAACAAAAGAGATTATTATTCAGGTCAATAAAATATTCTTAACTTTTAGATTTTTGAAAGATTTTAAGGAATTCCATGAGAATAAAGTCATCTTGGGACTATAAGTCATAATAAAATTAACCAGTGTCCCATTGAAAACCTTGCAGTCATTATAAACGTACCTTCCTCCTTCACATAACCACATTCTTGGGTCACATGTTGGTTGTTATTTGTAACACCTTGGTTGACATTGTTGTTCTACCTAAGTTAAACAACGAGGGTGACAATATTTCCACACACACATTTTCCTTTGTTTTTGGTGTCTATATTGTGACTAAAATTTTGATGATGGGAAAAATATGTGCAAACATGGTAAATGTTGGCTTCAATCTAAGGGTGTTATTAGCGTAGGAAGATTAAAAAATTGGGTCCAGAAACTCCAATTTATCTACAGAGATGAATTAAGAGGTCAATGTTACCATCATGTTATAGATATTGGAGATAGAGGTAAATTTTTTAGAGAATTCAGATACATTATTACGTATTTCAAGGGAAAACCAACAAGCAAAGTAAGAATGCTAAAATGGTCAACAAAATACTTTCCTTCATCAACATATATGATACATCAATTTTTTTGGTTAATTAGAAAATGTACATTGATGGCTTCCATATCTTGTCTTCCATCTTGCAAACACCAAGATTCTTAACTGCACTCAAGATGAAAAAAAGAAAAGGTTTGGGAAGATTTACATTGCGACAGGAAAAATCCACATTTTGACATATTTTAAGGCATTTGTGAGGACAAAACCACGTCTATCTTCAATCATACACATGTCCCCACATCTGACATCCTAATCGGTTAACCCTCTCTCTAATAAACCTTTGAATTGACCATTTAGGTGAAATTATTTGTTCCAAGATATATGGATCACACAAATCTCCACTATGCACACAAATCTCCCATTTGTGTTGTATGTGACACTAGTTTGACATCACTCTATGTTTCAACTCCCTCTTCATCTCCACTCTTCCTAGAGAAATGTTTCACTCCCTCAAGTTTGAATTCTTCTATGCATCCCATTTTCATCTTCATTGCACCTTTCATGTGTGATTGATAGTCATAGTCAATTTAGAATCTGCAATTGTATGTATTCAATGTTACATATATGAATTCATGTTTACATTATTGTATTTACTCCCCTTTCTTGGTGCCATTACTTTGGTTTTTTTATTTATGTTAATTTATTTTGGTGTTTCAAATATGCATAATATGGTAATTTTTTAAGGTCAGGCACTTTGGGATAGTGACAATTCATAAGAAGAGAAACCAACAAAAGTGATGGAATTTGTTTAGTTGTTTTTACTATGTTAACTTATATCATTTACAAATATTTTGGATGGAAATGGTAAGGTATTGAAAAAGGATATATCATCTCCTTGTTATGTAATAATTTACATTCCTCTTCCTGAGTAAGAGATAAAATTTTCTTCTTCTATGAGGAATTCTCTCCAGCTAAGTTGTTGCAGTGATAATTACAAACTATCCTCTACATACTCTATTATAGTATAATGCCAAATAATTTGGTGTATACTCTATATACTCTATTATATATAATGTCAAAGTTTGGTGTTAGTATATAAACTGTATGTCAAAGTACTATGTTATTACACCTAGTATGATATTACCTCTAAAACATGCATTTTGGATATTCATTTTGCAAGGTATAGTGTGAGGAATATAATCAAAATGATTTCATTCAATTATTTTTGAATAATTTATAATACATTTTACGATACTTTGACTGCCACATTTCAACAACATATTACATTGTTACCACTAACAATACACTATTCTTATAAACAACACTCATTATATTGTTTAAAATTGTTATGTCAAAGTTTCATGTACATACATGATCTATATAAAAGTAGCTTTTTGTTCCACTTAATGTTGTTACCTCGAAAATATGCATTTTCAATTTTGTTTTGCAATACATAGTGTGACGAGTTTATTGAAATTATTTTGTTCCATTATTTTGGAATAATTCCCAATGCATTGTGTGATACTTTGAGTATAACAATTCAGTAATGTATTATGTTGTTACCCTTAATAACAATGATCCAACACATTACTCTTACAAAATATATTTATTGTACTATATAAAACTACAATGTCAAATCTTGGTGTGCATACAAGATCTATAAAAATATCTTGTTCCACATTATATGTTGTTACCTCATACACATTTATTTTTAATTTTTTTGCACTGGACAGTGTTATGAATCCATACCCATGAATTTCATTCAATTATTTTGGAGTATTTTCCTTTTCATTCCCTGCTACTTTGATTACAACAATTCAACAACATATTATGTTTTTATCCTAATAAATGATGGTCGAATGTGTTATTCTTACAAAATATGTTCATTATATTGTATAAAATTGTGATGTCAAATTTTTATGTGAATATATGATCGATATAAATATAGGTTGTTGTTCCATGTAATACGTTGTTAACTCAACGACATGCATTTTTAATGTTTGTTTTTCACTACATAATGTTATGAATCTATTCAAAGTTATTTTATTCAATTATTTTATAATAATTTCCAATGCATTCCCTCATACTTTGATTACATAAATTCAACAATGTATTACGTTGTTACCCCTGATAAATTATGATCCCACACATTATTCTTACAAAATATACTTACTATATTGTATAAAAATGTGATTTCATGTGTTCTCTTCTAGTTGTGTACCTTCTTATCTCTCATGCACTCATCACTTTGTGTTATTCCCTCCTTTCTGGTTATGGGATTTCTTTCCTCTTCCCCTTTCTTTCACTCCTTTTTTATGCACACACATTCCTTGGTGCTATTCTTTTCACCTTATTTCTTGAGATCTACCTAGATCTCTTTCTTCTCTATCTCTTTCTTTGTGTTAACTTTATTGCATAATTTTGAAACCATATTCATTATCTTTTCTTATGTTATTTCCTTTGTGTAAACCTCTACTCCCTGTTATTGTTCCTCCTTATTTCCATGTAAAATATCACTAACACACTACTTTCCATGTCTTCCTTCAAGATCTATATGGATATTCTTTCCTTTTCTTACATTTTTCTCAATGTGTAATACTTCATCCTCCCTTTCCCACCACTCCTATTCCATTTCCTTTGGGGAAACCTTCAATCCCTTCTCTTCATCTTTTATCAATGTTTCATCATTGTCACACAATATTTTGTATGTGCACTTGATGCAGGAGCATCATAATGGTTATGTAAATCTCATGTACATAGTCTAAGTGTGGTTTAGTAGGTTATTATTAAGTCTTTGGAAGTCAATAATAAGTATTTAATGAGATTCATTTTTCTTTAGAAATCATAATCCATACTCCTGCCAAATAGTTGATTTAAAAATATGAAATGGTTGTAAAGGATAAGTTTCTTGTGGAATGTCAATAGCATGATGTAAAATCCCTTTTATCCTCATGTAAATGTAACAAACACCTCATCAACATCTTGAAAGGGGAGAATCCTGCGTTGAGAAGGTAAATCAAGTATATTATTTTTTAGGAAGATATTTGAGAAGACTTAGGTCTTTTATCTTATCAAGAAACCTATGTTTGTGCATTAGTTGAGGAAAGATGTGATTCATATCTATCAAGAAGAAGCATTAATAACTATTCATACGTACATGGAAATGGATGGATCCTCGCAATCGGAATGACCCATCCCGGTCTCCATCGACCTTATAAAACCCCACTAACCCTTTTTCTCAAGATGCAATTTTGGAGACTTTAGGTTTTCTTGTGTTCTTGCCTTCATTTGTTGATCTCTTTTACAATTGTCATCATAATCTTGGAAATCTTGTGCTTCACTTTGGGATATTTGGAGATTTTTTCTCTCTTGCATGCTTGGAGCTATTATTGCAATCTTGTCATTATATTCCTTCATCAGATCTTATGCATGTTCAACTATCTTCCAAGAGCCATGTCTCCACCTTCTCAGGTCTTCATTTTCCATCTACAGATCATCATCCTTGTGCATCCTTTTCCATCAAATCCTCGATTATCGCCATTCACGATTGAATATGTATATTTTTCATTGAACCATCAACCATTTTGTTAGCCTCTTTGTCATTCATATTCTCAGTCATCCCCTCTCTGATTTCACAGTCACTCAGACCCTCAGATCTTTTCATTTTCCCTCCTGTCACTTTTAGATCTATTTTGTTAGCTCCATTCATCTCCGACTCATTCAGGTCATCATAGACCAAATCAGTCTTCATTACATTCACCTTCGATTTCATAATTTTCTTGCATCCTTTATGTCAGATCCAGTTTCAGATCTCTTGTGGGTTCATGTTTCTTCATCTTAGTTCATCATCAGCTCCAGATTTTCCTCCAAGGCCTTCAGATCTACATTTTTTATCACTATTTCACTTAGAATCCTCCAGTCTCCATCGAATGGGCCCCTATAGTCTCGGGTCACCGTCGACCTACATAGGTTTGGTTTGATTTAGTTAGACCAGATTTGCATTTTATCATCTTTATTACATTTCAGTTTTTTTAATCTCAGATTCTGCTACATCTAATTTATCAATCATTATTTTATCTTACCTTTGGGTTGACATCCATCCTAGGAAGTTTTCACTTCTTGGGACTGACATTGTCAGACAACCCACCCATCTATCTATTAATCCATTTTTTCATGTTGAGTTCTCTTGATTTGTAATCCATCTAGCTCGTTGCGAGAAAGATCTCTCATTTTGCACTCGTACACATCGTTATCCCATCTAGAGGTACCTTAAACCCTCTTATACTTGGAGTTGTTAGCTTTCTTGTTGTGATTTCACTAATCTGAAACAAGTAGCGAGGAAACTTGTTCAACACTGATCTAGGTTTTAAGGAGGAAAATTCTTGTATCTTTCATGTTTATGGATGAAATTGGCTCAAATTTGATAGGTATAGATTGTAGAAGTTACTCTAAGATATTCCATTGGTTTCATGTCATTTCATGTTGCATGGATGGATGAATCCATAATAGAGTTGTTTCAAGCCTGATGGAGACTTAATTGAAGCACCCTTATAGTAAAACTGTGTAATTTCCCTTAAGAACCTATTTGAAAGTTTTCACCATCACTTGTAAAATCCAAATGGGTATCTGAAAATAATCATGGTATAGGTTGAAACTCTGTTTAGAAAATATAATAACATAAAATAAATTATGTTATGTAAATATTATTTGTAGAAAGAGTGATAGTTGTAGTAGAATATTTTAAAGTTTACTCAAGACATTAATCTCTACATTATTTTTATTTATTTTTAAATGTATAGTGTTCAATTTTTTACTACATGTCAACAAGGTATAATGTTGTTAACCATGAGACTTCTTATACAATGCACTATAATTACGAACTATCCTCTATATACTTTATAAAAAATTTAATTGTCAATTTTTTTATGTGAGTACATGGATTGTGTCAAAGTAACATGTTATTACACCTAGTGATGTTGTTACCTCTTAAACATGCATTTTAGATATTCATTCTACAATGCATAGTGTGAGAAATATAATCAAATCGATTTCAGTCAATTATTTTGGAATAATTTCCAATTCATTTCCTAATACTTTGATTATGACAATTCAACAACATGATACATTAGTACCCCTAATAATGATTATCCAACACATTATTCTTGCTAACAAAACTCATTATATTGTTTAAAAGTGTGATGTAAAAGTTTTGTATGCATACATGATCTATATCAAAGTAGTTTTGTCCTATTTTTAGTTAATAAGAAAAACCTATCTTTCTCTATTTTTAGTTAATCAGTTTTATCCTAGTTTTCAGCGGTCCTTGATTGGATATTTCAATAGTTTTGTTTTGGAGTGCATAATGTTATGATCTATTCAAATTTATTTCATTCAATTATCTTGGAATAATTTCCAATGCATTCCCTCCTACTTTGACTACACTAATTGAAGAATGTATTACGTTGTTACCCCTAATAAATGATGACCCTACACGTTATTTTCACAAATTATACTCATTATGTTGTACAAAAATGTGATGTTGTAGGATAATTATACAAAATTGGGTTAGAATGATCTCATCTCATCCCATCCCAGTGGTGTGATTAGCACTACACAAATTTGTAAAAGGGTTGAATGGACATCACAATTTTGTCTAGCTAGGTAGGAATGACCTAATCTCGTCCCTTTGGTGTGATTAGAATTGTACTATGTACAAATACTTTGAAGAGGGATCAAATCTCCAATAGTTATCCATCCTAGTGAATTTTTGTGAATGTGCAATAAATAATGTATTGGAGAGACCCTAAAGTGGACCTCTAAAACTTGGAAATTATCATTAGTGTAGAATATGGTTTTACAAAATTTCTTAGGGAATTTATATAGGATTTACGTTACTCAGTGCTAGATGATGTTCTTGACAGAATGATTTACCAATTGGGTGACTTTTTGTGATATCCTAATCATTCCCAAAGATATGAGATAAGAGTCCTTTAAATGGGTGTAACAACCCCTCCCATCATATGTCATAAAATAACTCATTCTTGGCTGATTTCATCTTCTCCTTTCACCCATCCATCATATCTCAAGCTTGATTTCTTTGTGTTCCTTCAAAATACTTGTCTCTGCTTCTATGTGTACTCTATCTCAATTTTCTCTATAAACTGCCATGTCACTTCTATGATTTGTTCCTTCTTCTTGTAATGGTATCAAATGAAATCTATTATAATCCTTACACTCTTAGTTTGTTTTCTCTTCTAGAATATTAAGGTGGCACCATATAGTCACCCATCATCATGAGAGGAAAAAATCATGGAGTAATGTTAGGACACATGAGGGCAAACAATATATATGGTTATAGATGGAATTGGAGGAGTAATCACTATGCCTATACATGGAATCAATGGATCAATAACTATATGACATGGAATCACAGGAATAACTAATATGGATATGTATGGGTTCCGAGGAGGAACAAATATGGACATGGATGGAATTAGAGGAGTGCAATGGAATATGGAATCAAGTTTGGAGAAGTATCACCCACTAAGATCTCATATGGGTGGTTGGATGATCGAAGCATAGCGACAAGTGTGTAATGATTTGAAGCACACTCACTATATGGCTTCTTATTATGTTTTGGGATGAAACATGTCAAGGAGGGTTGGGATATGAAACATGTATAGGGTTGATGGATTTGTCGAATATGGCACACATCCCATTTGGGATATGATATTATAATGTTATATTGGGTTGATGGATTAGATGTTACCCATCCATTAAGAGTAATGCATGTTTATATATCATATGAGTATAATAGTTATGTTATTTATGTCTTCTATAGAGGTATAATGGAGGTCCCATATTAACATCTTGGAATTAGTTATATTCCTGGGTAATGATATGGTGTTTCCTACCTTAAGGGTATTATTCTACATATATTGAATATTTAGGATTCTTGGTGCACCAATATCATTTGTGTTGTGTTATATTTTACATAGTATTCATATTTTTTCATTTAAGGATCTTATCATTGAACTTCTACACATACCATCCATGCCTTTACATTCATCAAAGTCTCCACGCACTACATGTTCACTAACCATTGTGTAAATCCTTTTTTCACTCACTCCTAATTACTAGACTATTACAATGTGCTTCTGTACATCACCCTTAATATTCTCATCACCCATGCAGTCTCCCATACTTAGAAAAACATTGTGTAGGATTTATTTGAACTTCGGATGCTCCTATATCAATAATAAATTATAAAACCAATATGTTTACATATTATAATGATGACTACCTAGATTGTGGAAAATACAATGGAAAAACATGATTATAATAAAAAAAGTTTATATGGCCCTATCATTATTTTTACATCATGCAATCGGCCTATGGTTTCTTGTTTGTTCTCTAATGTTTATCTTTTAGTTGTAGAAGGTTCTTGATCCATTAAAAATCACTTTTTTACCTAATAAAAAAATTATTTATTAGAACTGACAACGTAATACATTTATTGAACTATTGTAATCAAATTTCCCCAAAGTGTGGGACTTTGCAAATGGAAACTCTCTAGATTAAAGGTTGGTTCCTATTCCTCTGTTTAGGTGCATACGTGAAACTTGCAGAGGACCTATTCCTAAACCTAATCTAAGTTTTACCAAGGAGACAGGATAAAAGGAATACAAGAAATCAAAACTAAGCTACAAGGTGATGCACCAAAGGAATGATGAACATTAGTTTTGCTGATAGACACAAACCAACAAAATACATACAATAATCAAGCACAAATAACCAGATTTATAATGAAAGACCAGATGAGAGCAAAGGAGACAAGAAAGGATCTAAAATCGATCACAAACGTGTTTTATTTCTCTGAGATTTGATACAATGCATTACAAATGGCCAAAAGGTAGGAAATGTATTGCAATTTAAATGGAAGGTCTAAACTCCATGAATTCCTTTTCCGAAAGAAAGGGGAGCCTGTAAAAACAAAAGAATGTCCAACCCTTTACAATGAGTCTCGACCTGCTTTTTTTATAGATTCAACACAGAGGGGAGAAAGAGAGAGAAGTGGGAAAAATAGTCCAAGCTCAACCACCACTATTAATGCCTCCCATAAAATCTACCCCCAAATTTGTCTTGACTATATCAATTTCTTATTCAGTGCCTCAAGGAGGAGGAAAACGGCGATCGATCAATCCGATCTGTCATGTTGGGGCAAAAATAGATCCTGCATTAATGGCCCTAAGACATTTCTCCATTTTTCTCCCACCTAACCTCCCCAAACTTAAAGTTTCAGATCTCCATGGCATAGATGAGGCCGAGATCTTTCCAACGGTGTCAGATTTGTAATATTTTGAGCCCTGAGTCAAAAGATATGCCCCTTCAAAGTTTGTATCGGATCCGTACAAAAGGGTGGAAAACCAGTTTTGAAAAATGGGCCCCTTTTTATATGGGACATGTGGAGGGTTGGCACTTTTCTAGGGTGGCCTCTATATTTTTCTCTTGGAATGGCATGGGGTTGACACGTGGCTTCCTCCACCATGACCTACTCAATTTCTATGTTTTTGCTAAGTCCTTTGCTCGGCGGGGTCATATTTCTTACCGAGGACACACGCGGTGGTCACTCATCTGGAAACCTTCTCTTTATTTCTAACCCTGAGTTAGCACCATTTAGACACTTGGCACTCTCCATCGGCTCTGCCACCATGCATTGACTATTCAACCCGACTCTATCCCCTTTTTTAGACTGGACGCGTGGAGGCTCCCGCTTGCTTAAAAACCCGATCAAGATTTTATTTTGAAGGAGCGTCAGGTTGACACTTGGAAGCTTCTGTAGGTCTTTGGACTTTTCAACAACCTGACCCTTTTACATTTTCAACCTTGGGCTACGTGGTGAAATGGCACTTGTTTTGAGCCTCCACCTTTGATCTACCTTGAGATGCACCAAACTAACGCGTGGCGGCTTAGCTTTTTTGAGCCCACCTTATGCTTCTATACTTAGCCTCTTTTTTTGAGCCCCGCCCTGGGCCACCTTTTGACCTCTATTGACCATTTTCTACATTCCCTGAGGGATTTCAATGGCCATGCAAGTTTGAGTTACCCTTTTTAGATCCAACTTTGGAGAAGCATCGTGCCGACACGTGGCTCTCTCCGCTGCCTCCTCCATACTTAGCCAATTTTTGGACTCATTCTGAACCGTTTTGAGCCCAAAGACTTTGGATCTTCACCATTTCTTCTTTTTCTTGCTCCTGGCTTCTCCATGTGACACTTTTTCCTCCTTTCTCCTTGACCCTGTTATTCTATTTCCAAGCCCACCTATAACCTCGTTAAATATATTTAAGACATGGATTCACTTGATAGATCCGTTTTTTCTTTCTTCTTGCATAGGGTCATTTGGTCTTTCAGGCCCCACCACTCCATTGTTGAGTCCTTCTCTGACCTGTTTGCAAGATTTAAATGTGTTTTCTCTGGTTCTTCTATGGGGGTCATGGCTGATCCAATACTTTTCCTGGGGGTGAAATATGGATAACAATTTGGCGACTCACAGGGGTATCTACTTGCTAGATGAAAAGACCAATTGCCTTGTCATATCCATTGGGCATGGAGTCGAGAACGATGGTCTGATACTGATCCTGCCTCTGATTCACAAGCCCGACTATTTTGCACTCTCAATTTTCATAAGAAATCTTGAAATGATGGTTTCTGAGAGTAGAAAATTGCTTTGACCTGGGGGCTTCATCTATTTCTGAATGGGTTATGCAAGAGCAACAAAACAACACCACAACTATATACAAAATTTGAAATCATACATGCTCCAAGTAGAACATGCAGAGTGTGCAAAGCACTTAGGAGAAAAGCAACCTAAACTACAACAAGACAATGTGCACAAGCACTTAGAGGAATGAGAAACTAAACTAATATGTACAAGGTGAGAACTTTCCTTCTAGTAACAGTGTTTAAGATAGATTCCATTCACTGAATCTACAACTCTTCACCATCCAATGTAGACAATTGAAAGCATTGCTACTTTTACATTTTGTGACCATGTAAGGGCCACTCCAAATGGCATCAAACTTGGAATGCCTTCCGGTTTTTCCCGATCTGCATCCCATTTCAAAACTAGGTCTCCTTCCTGAAGGTCCTTGTTCTTTCCTTCTTTGTCAAAGCATCTCTTGATTGAGACCTGATCCTTCTCATTGTTTTGAAGTGCATGTTCTCTGGTTTCTTCCAACTCCATCAACTCTACATACCTGGCCTCCATTGGTTCAAACTCAGACATCTCCAACTGCTTCATGAGTTCCAATGTTGGAAACTCAAGTGATATAGGCAACACTGCCTCTTTCCCATAGACAAGTTTGAATGGAGAGCTGCCTGTAGACCTCTTGGGTGTTTTCCTATCAGCCCATAAGGCTGATTTGAGTTTCATGTGCCAAGTTCTCTTGATTTTCATCTAGAGTTCTTCTGACAATCTTTAGCAGGTTCTTGTTTGTGGACTCTGCTTGGCCATTACCCTGAGGGTAATAATTTGATGAAGTGCTCAAGTAAATCCCATTCCTAACATCCCATCCTGATTTTGGAACCTATGAATGCCAATGCATTGTCTGATATAATGGTGGTTAGCACTCCAAATCTGTCACTATCCCTTCATAGAAATCTAGTATGCTAGACTCATTAGCTTCTTTGAGTGCCACTACCTCGGTCCACTTGGTGAAATAGTTCTGTTGCCATCATAATCCATTTGGCCTTGGCTCAAATTTGATTGATGACCCGATGAAATCCAATCCCCATTGCATGAATGGCTGGTCAACTGAAATTGGGTGCAATGGAAGTGCTTTAGCCTTTCTTTGCCTTTGAAGAATGCACAATTTTTGCACTTTTTTGATCCATGCATAGCAGTCACTAAACACCCTGGCCAATAATAACCTACCTTCATGATCTTGAGTGTTGTCACCCATGGAGAAAAATGGCCTCCAACTGCTTCATCATGGAACTCTTGTAACACTCTCTCAATCTGATTTGTCCCAATGCATCTTAATAGAATGCCATTGATGTCCCTTTTGAACAAGACGCCATCAATAAGCACATATGGGATGGCCTAGTAGTCTGAAATGTCTCCTTTTTTTTTACTCATTTCTGAGGACACAAGCCTATTTTGAAGGAAGTGCACCATGCTTTGAGTCCAACAAGGAGTGGGTACATCATCATTTTCTTCCTCTTGACTATTTTGCAGACAAAAATAACTTCCTTTTCACCACTTGCTTCATCTTGTTGACTTGAGGCCAGTTGTTCACACAATCCCTTCCCACATGGACCAGCTTAGTAACCTTGATCTCAATGTCATACTCCATGACATGAGTGATCCATCCTACACATTTTTTCATTCAGATCCTTGCTGAGAAGGAAGTCCTTAACTCCTGCATGGGAGACTAACAGTTGGATTTTATTGTTTGAAACCAGATGTTTAAACTTCTTTAACCCTCTGATCACTGCCAGGACTTGCTTTTCGATGAAGGAGTATCTCACTTCATAATCTTCCAAACCTAGCTGAAGAAGGCAATTGGCTACTTTGTATCCTCTTTGTTTTGTTGTACTAGGATTGCAGAAATTGTGTCACTGCCACCAAAGGCATATAGTATGAAGTCCTTAGAAAAATCTGGATTCACGAGAGTTGGGGCTTGTGATATAGCTTCTTTGATGGCCTCAAAACTTTCTTTTCCTTCAGCTGTCCACCTAAATGCCAAACTCTTCTTCAACATCAACGTTATTGGTTTGACAAGGGCAACAAAGTTTGGTACAAACCTGCATGGACAAAATTGATTTTTCCTAAGAAGCTTTGAAGAGCTTTCTTATGGCTTGGCAATGGCAATGCTCTTATTGCTTCAACTCTCTCTGGGTCAATTTCCAAACCTTCCTTTGACACAATATGGCCTAGAAGCCTACCCTCATGGGCCAAGAATATGCATTTTTAGGGTTCAATGATACCCCAAATCTCCTACACCTTTGAAACACCTACCTTAGGTGAAAAAGGTGGTCTGCTACATTTTTGAGAACACAATAATGTCATCCAGATAGATCAGTACTATTTTGTTGATCAACCCTTTGAATGCCATATCCATTTCCCTTTGGAAAGTGGCTCTAGCATTAGACAATCCAAATGGCATTTTTCTATAGGCATAGGTGCCCCATTTGGTGGTGAAAGTTGTTTTGAACTGATCATCTTCTTTCACCATTATCTAGTTGTACCCTGAGTAGCCATCTAGGAGAGAGAATCTCTCTGATCTAGACACCACTTGCAAGATCTACTCCATTGAGGGAGTGGGTAGTGATCTTTGAGGGAAGCTTTGTTCAAGTCTCAAAGTCTACACACAACCTAATCTCTCCATTCTTCTTCCTGACTGGGACCAAGTTTGTAACCCAACTTGAGTGTTTGATTGGAAATATGATACTTGCCTCTATCATCTTGTTTAGCTCTTTCTTCATCAGAGGTTCAATGTGTGGATTAATGGTCTCTACTTTTTCCTGATGGGCTTAACAACTGGATCTAGTTCAATTGTGTGTTGTGCTAGCTTCGATGAACCCTCTTAGGTCTTCATAGCTCCAAGAAAATACATCTAGAAACTCTTGGAAAAGTTTCATGAATTCATACCTTTCTTGCTCAGTGGCCACTTTGCCAATTTGAAGTGTTTTTCCTTCTCCAACTAGAATTGACTCTGAATCTTCTCCTTTGATCTATATATTAGCCTTCTCTTTTCAAAACTAATCATTAGGATTGAAGATAGACTCCAATGTCACTAAGCCTTTGGGAAGCTTGTTTGTATGCAAGCTGCACTACTTGATCTCCATATTGCTTGCTCTAATCTGTTTTGATTCCTAGCTGAGAACTCAACTTCCTCTTGCAAAAAATTGATGATCTGTTGATCATTCTCAACACCTACCAACATGTGTTGTTATCTGGCACTGCTGGCCTTACAATCACATGGATATGTGGTTGTCCTTTGTCCCTCTTGATGTTGTCAACCACATCAAATGTTGCTCCAACTATCTGCAAGCCTATCAACAGCTTTGTTCTCCTTCCTGGTATGGACACAATGTTGAAGGCTTCAAAATCCTCAATGAGATCCCATACCCTATTCTTGTAGCTTTTGAGCAGGTCATTCTTGATAATTTTTCCTTTGACTTGATTGGAACTAGTTCACTATCACCAAACACTTGTAGGTTCTTGATTCCTCATCTTCTAGCCCAATGCAATCCATGAACCAAAGCCTCATATTCTATAGTGTTATTTGAGCAGGAAAATGGAAACGGAAAAGCTGAGTAATATTTCATACCTTGGGGTGACACAATCATAGCTCCACCTCCGGCTCTTTCCTACTTCTCGAGCCATCAAAGAACAATTTCCATACTTCATTGTCATCTTTGTATTCTAGCTTAATGATGTCAGAAGAGGATGATTCTCTTCATGCAGGCAGTAGACTCCTAGCTCAGATTCTTCCATCTCCTTATAGGGATCAAAAGCATGTCTTTTGACCACCCATTCATCGAGAGTCAGGTCCGAGATACACCCCACCTTGGTATCTACTTCAAAGTGTTTAGGAGGTCTTCCTATCAAAAGCCAAACAATTTGCATTGATTGGGCTAGGCACATAAGACTCAATGTGATAATCCACTATGGGCTCGGATCTGATTGTGGCCTTCACTCCATACCTTGTTCTAAAGAGCATATGTGACCAAACAGACAAAAAATAGCCTCCAATTTTGGTAGTGAAGTCCCTGACAAACACAATGCAAAATGTGGTGGCAAGTCTATGACTGATACATTTTGCAATATAGTCACATTGGGGTAGGCATGCAGAGTGAGGCTCAGATCCTTGATGATTCCAATAGTTTTCACTGTTGTCCCATCCAATTGTACTACCCCTCTAGAGATGACTTCATACTGGAGACCCAGTTGATCAGCTATTTGTTTGGGCATTACAGAACTACTTTCCCTAATCAATCATGCAATTATGCACCAATTTATCCCCAATGATTAATGAAACATAGAATGGAGGAGGTCTCAAGTTCTTACCTTTTTTCTCTCAATGGTTTCCCCTGGTTGAGTCAGTATTGGTAAGCACTTTCTCTTGTTGGTTAGGGGTTGATTTGAGCTTGACCAATTTTGCATGGCAGTCTGTAATAGATCCCTCTACCTTGAATGGCCAGTGACTCCCATAGTGAAATGTTCACACTTGTCCTCTTCATTTTCTCAATGATATTAAATGAGCTATCCTTCTGCTGCCCCTTCCCTGGCACATTTTTTTCTTGCACATGGGTTGTTACAACCGGTGCCTGAGTGGATTTGGAAGGTGGCTTGGATTGGCTCTGCATATTGGGAGTTGTATTTTGATGCCAATACCTTGTGGAGCAATGGAGGATTGAGGATCACCTGAGTTTGGTGAATGTCCTTCTCCAATATTTCTCTTCTTGGACCGTGTATTGGTAGCTATACTTTGAGAAGGAGTCTGATTCATTCCACATAAGTCTTCAGCTTGCCAATTGACAAGCATAGTTTCACTTGAGGTCCCTCTTGCTGAGCTCCTTGCTACTGATTTTCTTCTTGGCTAGGTTCTTGTGACACACCAATGGTTTGCACCATCAAAGCCTGATTTAGTGCACCATTGAAGCACATCGATTGATTATGTGGCTGATTGCATGGGAAACACCAATCATATTCTTGTGCCATGTTATTTTGTGCTGGAACCAATGCCCTTGATGTTGAAGTTGTGTTTGGATCATATGACCTAAAAGGTCTAGCAGCTTGAGGTTGTCCTTGGTGTTGACTTTGAGTTACAACCTGGGCTTGTGGTCTATTTTACTGATACGAGGGTCTAGCCTGATACTGAGCTTGAGGCTGATATGGCCTAGAACTCTGAGCCTGTTGTCTTTTGATGGTTACTAACTCATTCCCTAGGTTTTGAAGTTGTTTCATAACTTCCTGAAGCTCCTTTGAGGTGTTAGATGATGAGGTGGAGGCTTCAACTAAACTTTGACTCCTGGGAGTAGGTATAGAGCTAATGTGGGTGTTTGGATGGTACTTGGGTTTCCTAATTTGGGGTATAGAGGCATGGATGGCCTAGGAGCAAGTTTTCCAGCCTGAATTAAATGATTCTCAGCTCCTATGGAAAGGCTATAGGCTACAGGTAAGGTTGTGCCCCCCATTGACTGAATCATTAAAGCAATATCAGAATTTAAAGCTCTAAGAAAGTATAAGAAGGCACCTTCATTAGTGGGCTTTACTATCGCTACTGAATCCTGTCCTAGGTCCATTGAAATCTGAGGTTGAAATCCATCAACTACTCATTCGAGCTCTCTTGATTGTTGTCAGTTGCTCCAACAAGGATAAGTTATCTCCTTTTTCTCCAAACTAGTCATGAAGAGCTCTGCACAGATGGTCCCAAGATTGAATAGAGCCTGCTTCTAGGCTCCTGAACCATTGTGAAGCTTTACCCTTGAGTGAAGAGGCTAGCAACTTGACTGCAATGTCCATCTCAATGATCTCATGGATTGTACAAACATTTGCAATATCTTGAACGTGGTCACCAGGAGAAGTCTGGTTTTCCCCAGTGAAATATGGGATGCTCTTTAATGCTACCACCGGACTGATTTTGTGCATTCAGAGCAAGTGGGTTGCTGCCAGAGAAATTGACATAAGGATTTGGTTGTGTTATCCATCCTGATCATCCTGAGCACCCTTCTTGATTGAAAGAATGGCCTACTAGGGAGGAGGTGTTGATAAGGCTCTATTTGGTGGAGATAGAGACCTCTGGGCTCTTCTTCCTCTTCTCCTTCTATCTAGAGACAAGTGTAGGTGTACAAACTATCCTTCTTCTCTTGTTCTTGACCTTGTTTGTATCCTTCTCATGAACTTGGGAAACTTGACTACTGAAACCAAAGTGGATTTGTCCTTTTGAGTCACCAGATGTGTAGTTCTTTTTAAAAAAACTCTTAAAAGCTAGAATCACAAAGCAAGTGCACATCAATCTTACTGTAATAAAGATGGAGACTTCTTGTCCCACCGAGTGCATGCCAAAACTATTAGTGAAAATCACAACACCCCCAAATGAGTCATCAGATCTACTTTTCTAAGGTAGATTCATTTGGTGTGATTCGCATAACATTGAGTTTTCCCAAAGTGTGGGACTTTGCAAATGGGAAAACTCTCCAGATTAAAGGTTGGTTCCTATTCCTCTATTTAGGTGCATACATGGAAACTTGCAGAGGACCTATTCCTAAACCTAATCTAAGTTTTACCAAGGAGACAGGATAAAAGGAATACAAGAAATCAAAACTAAGCTACAAGGTGATGCACCGAAGGAATGATGAACATTAGTTTTGCTTGATAGACACAAACCAACAAAATACATACAATAATCAAGCACAAATAACCAAATTTATAATGAAAGACCATATGAGAGAAAAGAGACAAGAAAGGATCTAAAATCGATCACAAACATGTTTTATTGCTCTTAGAGATTGATACAATGCATTACAAATGGCCAAAAGGTAGGAAACGTATTGCAATTTAAATGGAAGGTCTTGAACTCCATGAATTCCTTTCCAAAGGAAAGGGGAGCCTGTAAAAACAAAAGAATGTCCAACCCTTTACAATGAGTCTCGACCCTACTTTTATAGATTCAACACAGAGGGGAGAAAGAGAGAGAAGCGGGAAAAATAGTCCAAGCTCAACCACCGCTATTAATGCCTCCCATAAAATCTACCCCCAAATTTGTCTTGATCAGTATCAATTTCTTATTCAACACCTCAAGGAGGAGGAAATGGTGGATTAGATCGAATCTGATCTGGTTGTTGGGGCAAAATAGATCCTGCATTAATGGCCCTGAAGATGTTTCTCCATTTTTCTCCCACCTAACCTCCCCAAACTTAAAGTTTCAGATCTCCATGGCGTAGATGAGGCCGAGATCTTTCCAATGGTGTCAGATTTGCAATATTTCAAGCCCCGAGTCGAAAGATATGCCCCTTCAAAGTTTGTATCGGATCCATACAAAAGGGCGGGAAAACTAGGTTTGAAAAATGGGCCCCTTTTTAATATGGGACACGTGGAGGGTTGGCACTTGTCTCGAGGGAGGCCTCTATATTTTTCTTGAATGGCATGGGGCTAACACATGGCTTCCTCCACCGACCTACTCAATTTCTATGTTTTTGGCTAAGTCCTTTGCTCAGCGGGGTCATATTTCTTGACCGGGGACACGTGGCGGTCTTGGCACTTGTCTAGAAACCTTCTCTTCATCCTAACATTGAGTTAGTGCCATTTGGACACTTAGCACTCTCCGTCGGCCTGCCACCATGCATTGACTATTCAACCCGACTTTGTCCCCTTTTTGAGACTGACGCGTGGAGGCTCCGTGCTTTCTTAAAAGCTCGATCAAGATTTGCTTTTAAAGGAGCATCAGGTTGACACTTAGAAGCTTCCGCAGGTCTTTAGACTTTTCAACCACCTCCCTTTTACCTTTTCAGACCCTGGGCTACATGGCGAACTGGTGCTTATTTGAGCCTCCACCTTTGGATCTGCCCTTGGAGATGTGCCAAACTGACGTGTGGCAGCTTCCGCGGTGCTTCTATACTTAGCCTCTTTTTTCATTCCCGCCTTGTCCACCTTTTGACCTCTATTGACCATTTGCTACATGGAGGGTTGGTGCAAGTTTGAGTTTCCCTTTTTGGATTCAACTTTGGAGAAGCATCGTGTCACCACATGGCTCTCTCCACTACCTCCTTCATACTTAGCCAATTTTTAGACTCGTTCTGAACCGTTTTAAGCCTGAAGACTTTAGATCTTCACCGTTTCTTCTTTTTCTTGCTCCTGGCTTCCATGTGACACTGCTCCTCCTTCTCTGACCCTATTATTTTATTTCTGAGCCCACCTATAACCTTTCAAATAGATTTAAGATACGGATTCACTCGATAGAGCCGTCTCTTCTCCTTCTTCTTGCATAAGGTCGTTTGGTTTTTCACACACCTCGTCACTCCATTGTTTAGTCCTTCTTCGACTTGTTTGCAAGATTTAACCATGTTTTCTCTAGTTCTTCATGTGCATGGTCATGGCTCATCCAATACTTTTCCCTTGGGGAGAAATATGGATAACAATAACTTTGAATAGATTCCTAATGTTATGTAGTGCAAAAAAACATAAAAATGCATGTCGTTGATGCAACAATGTATTACATGGAACAACAACCTACTTTGATATAGATCATGTAGGCACACTAAGATCTTAAATTATAGTTTTATATAGTACACTGAGTATCTTTTATAAGAGTAATGTGTTGGATCTTCATTATTAGGGGTAACAATGTAATATGTTGCTAAATTGTTGTACTCATAGTAGGAGGGAATGAATTTGAAATTATTTCAAAGTAATTAAATGAAACAAATTTGAATAGTTTCATAACACTATGATGTGCAAAACAATCTTTAAAAATGCACGTCGTCAACACAACAACATTTTACGTGGAATAACAACCTATTTTGATATAGATCCTGTAGGCACATAAAATTTTGCATCATAGTTTTATATAGTATAATGACTATATCTTGTAAGAATAACATGTTCGTTCATCATTTGTTATGGGTGACAACATAATATGTTGTTGAACTATTGTAGTTAAAGTAGGAGGGAATGAATTGGAAATTATTCTAAAATAATTGAATGAAACAACTTCGAATAGATTATGCAGTGTAAAACAAACATTAAAGATTGTAGGTTGTCGAAACAACAATGTATCACATGGATCAACAATGTAATTTGATATAGATCATGTAGGCACACTAAGATTTGACATTGTATTTTTTAATATTACACTGAGTATCTTCTATAAGAGTAATGTGTTGGGTCTTTGTTATTAGGAGTAATAACGTAATACGTTGCTAATTTGGAAATAATTTCAAATTAATTAAATGAAACAACTTTGAATAGATTCATAACACTATGCGTTGTAAAATAATATTTAAAAATGCACGTCGTCAACACAACAAAATTTTACGTGGAATAACAACCTATTTTCATATAGATCATGTAGGCACATAAAATTTTGCATCATAGTTTTATACAATATAATGACTATATCTTGTAAGAATAACATGTTCGTTCATCATTTATTATGGGTGACAACATAATATGTTGTTGAACTATTGTAGTTAAAGTAGGAGGGAATGAATTGGAAATTATTCTAAAATAATTGCATTAAACAACTTCGAATAGATTATGCGATGTAAAAAAATAAACATTGAAAATTGTAGGTTGTCAAAGCAAAAATGTATTACATGGATCAACAACGTACTTTGATATAGATTTTGTAGGCACACTAAGATTTGACATTGTATTTTTTTATATTACAATGAGTATCTTTTATAAGATTAATGTGTTGGATCTTTGTTATTAGGGGTAACAACGTAATATGTTGCTAAATTGTTGTACTCATAGTAGGAGGGAATGAACTGGAAATAATTAAATGAATAGATTCATAACGCTATCTAGTGTAAAACAATCTTTAAAAATGTACGTCGTCAACACAAATTTTGACATGGAATAACAACCTATTTTCATATAGATCGTGTAAGCACATAAAATTTTGCATCATAGTTTTATACAGTATAAGTACTATATCTCATAAGAATAACATGTTCATTCATCATTTGTTATGGGTGATAACGTAATATGTTGTTGAATCTGTTGTAGTTAAAGTAGGAGGGAATGAATTGGAAATTATTCTAAAATAATTGAATGAAACAACTTTGAATAGATTATTCAGTGCAAAACAAACATTAAAAATTATAGGTTGTCAAAGCAACAACGTATTACATGGATCAACAATGTACTTTGATATAGATATGCACACTAAGATTTGACATTGTATTTTTTTATATTACACTGAGTATCTTCTATAAGACTAATGTGTTGGATTGTCGTTATTAGGGGTGACAACAAAATACATTGTTGAATTGTTGTAATCAAAGGAGGGGGAATCAATTGAAAATTATTCAAAAATAATTGAATGAAATCAGTTGAATAAAGTCATAAAACTATGTATTACAAAACAAGCATTGAAAATGCATGTTTTTGATGTAACAACGTAGTACGTGGAACAATAAACTACTTTGATATATATCATGTATGCTCATAAAATTTTGACATTGCAGTTTGAAACAATATAATGAATATTGTTTATAATAATAACGCATTGAGTCATCATTATTAGGGGTAACAACGTAATCTATTGTTGAATTGTTGTAGTAAAAGTATCGGGCAATGCACTAGAAATTATTCCAAAATAATTAAATGAAATCACTTTGATTGTATTCCTCACACTATGCATTGCAAAATGAATATCCAAAATGTAAGTTTCATAGGTAACAACGTATTAGGTATAGAAATCATGCTACTTTGACACAATGCATATACTCACACCTTTAATTGACACTATAGTTTAATAAAGTATATAGAGGATAGTTTGTAATTAAAGTGCATTGTGTAAGAATTATCAGGGTTAAAAATGTTATACGTTGTTGACATGTAGTAAAAATATCAAAAATTAAATATAACACTATAAACTTTAAAAAACACAATTTCATAAAGAGATTACAAGGCAGTGACAAATCTTGTGATAGGCTTATCCTAAAATTACATCACCACTTCCTACTGAGATTTCATAAAAATTATATGATACTCTGTAGACATCTGAACATATATAAATGACATTGAAAGATCTTGTGAGAACTTCAATACTAACATTTCTCTAGTGTTCATCGTAGCAAGTCCTGTAACTCTTAAATTCACCATATTTAGCTCATTGAGAGCTACTTTATGCTCTTCTGCAATAATACAAAAATTTAATCACTATCAAATATGTACTAACTTTGTGCTACACTATCAAATAGGTTTGTGTTCATTCTGGAATAGCTACTTTATGCTACACAAAAGAATGCACTCCCAAAATTTGGTGTTTATGCTCTTATGTTGTTAAGGCTTCCGTTCGCAAATACTCATAAACAAGCAACCTTTCCATCCCTCCAACACAACATCCCAATAACTTCACAAGGTTTCCGGTGCTGAACATTGGCCACCAGCGTCACTTCATTCAAAAACTCTCTTTTCCCTTGTGTAAATCTTTCAAACAACGCATTTTCACTGCTATCTCCTTTCCATCTCATTATTTTCAGCATCAAAACTATCTTATGCATGGTCTATTTTGAGAAATTTCTCCGAAAGTTTCTTGTACTCCAAAGGCGGATCTAGATCGTACTCTATTCAAACCTTCCACTTTCACAAACACAAATTTTACTTCGCATTGTTTCCTCCAATAGAAATCGGTCCATTTGTCTACAATATTGCTTCCAAGTAAAGCAATCAACATTCATGTTCTTCATGCAACCTAGTGACATGACATAAATCTTTTATTACAACCGCCACCTTCCAAATGAGGATGGAGCTAATTTCTTTCAACTATTTCTTAATTCTCGACTTCTTTGTCTTTAGCGCAGTAATGAAAATTTCTTTATTTTTTAATAAACTCATACCTTTAATATTTGTATGTAGATTTCAATGCATGTCTCCATTTCGAGTTGGGCGCTTAGATCTCTTTTACAAACGATCTATTTGGATCTCCCTTTTATCTTTTCTTTCTCGTCTCTTGAAAGGTTATTATCTACTGCAGATTACTAATTTCTTGTCCATAGTTACGTATTATCTCATGCAAAAGGGATCACCTCAAATTTTCCTTAAGATGCATTGAATCAAGAGCCATGGCTCGACTAAAGTTAGTAATAACATCCGAGAGGTATACTCGCTCGATTGCAAAATTATACGAAGAAAAAGGCCTCTCAAAACAAATCACCGTAATGCCTCTCGATTTTGAAAAAAATTCACTTGGAATGCTTAATTTCCCGTAGTCTTATGGTGTAAGAGATCACGGATGGTAGCTATCATTGGCACTAATTTGTTTTTATTCTTCATCTAGAAGATTTTACAATTGTGTTATTTACTTCCTCATCAACCGAAATTGATTTCCTCATTGTTGGATTCTTGTTACTTGTGTGATATCAACTTATTTGTTATTTGTTTCCCGAGATTGTTTGATTGTTCACATAAACTTGATTGGATCAATGCAACGAAAACCTTCCACTTCTTTAGATTGTTGTGGATACGAGCTTCTTCGATATGAGAGAAATGAAAGAAGAAATGAGAAGAAACCAATTAGTTATTTCCTCCAAAAATAGTTACCCGAAGTGGAAATGAAATGCCACAACATGAGAGTGAGAAAGGGGAAAAGTGGGAAAACAGTTTAATTTTTCTAAATACCAAATTATACATTTGGCAAACAAACTTCCCAAAAAAATATCTCAAAGTATGTCTTGCGAAAGTCTTTGTTTTTAATCCCATTCGAGCACTCCAAATGGAGAAGTGGGAGTAAAACTCCCACTTCTCCATGGTTTAAGTGCAATTTTGACTTTCAATTAACGTTTTTATAAAATTAATATTATTAATTTAATAATTAAATTTGGAACTTAATTAATAAAATTAATAACGCCAATTTATTATAGAATAAGTAACAATGTTAATTAATTGAATTTTAAAATTAATGATGTTAATTTAATTATTTAATGTGAATTAATTAATAATATCAATTAAATCGATATTACTAATTAGTTAAATTTAAATAATTAGATTAAAATCGATAATTAAATGTTACAAAGAATTTTGTAAAGTTGACGAGTGAATAAAGTGTGGTAGGACAGCAACAAAGGTGGAATTACGACAACAAAGTCTTATAATAATCTACAATCAAGGGTTAAGGATTCCATGATAGACAAATGGCATCTCGAATGGTGACGAAAGATGATTTGGAAAAGCAATCGAGGTTTGATATAATAGGAACATTTGACCTTCTCTTTCTTAGGTTTGGATTCAGAAGAGGAAGTCTCATTAGTTTCATTCCTATCCTTCTTTTTCTCATTATCCTATTTGTTCTATTTCTATTTAATTCTATTTGAATCCTTTTATTTTTCTTGTCTAAAAATAGGGTATGTGGCATAGAAGACTTCAGAGTACCCATATGTATGATCTTATATTTTTCTATAGTTAAGGAGGTAGAAAAATCATTTAATGAAGGCATTTTGCATGTGGCTCCAAGGCCACTCCTACTGGCATGGAAGGTAAAAATAAAAATTGAATAGTCAGGACCCAACTTGGTAAGAATAGAAAGAATCAGTTGTTCATCCTTTTTGTCTATCCCACATTATTTCAACTACAATCTAAGTGATTTGAAATTTTAAAGAATTAATATATAGCTTCAAAATTATTTGGACTCAAAATAATACTCTCATTCTCTAGTTCATGACTCCTAATTACATCCTTCTTCCCAAAGAGTCCTAATGTGGTCCAAACATCATTGGGTGTGATATAAATTCTATATGAAAGAATAAACTAGGAGATAAAGATTAACCATATGCCTCATCACATCAATTAAACCACTTAATTTTAGCTACATTTGATGTTGGTTTAGTTTCAAGACCCATTATGATTTGGTGTAAAACCTTGCTCCTCAACAATATTTACATTTTTATTTTCCACTCATAATAGTTAAATGGTTTGAGAACCACATTTGAATCCATAATGCAGGAAAAAGATATTCTAAAAATGAAAGTGCGTAGGATACACCCCTTGAAATTATCAGCAATAACCCCCAAAATTGACACTTTATAATTTAGTGTATAATAATTTTTCAAGTTCAAAAATGTTTTATAATGGTCAAGCAAAGAAATGAAAGTAGTACCAATGCCAATAGATCAAAATGATACTCACTTTATTATAAATTTGGTCATAGATTTGTAAAATAATAAACACACAATATACTCTATGTTGATTTGATTCAATCATAGAACACATACATATATGGAGAGGAGATCCTATAATTAAGGAGCCCATTATGACCTCCTAAAACATCACACTTGACATAGACAAGTTGAACCAAATCAACCAAACAAATCCCTATTTATCCCTCCAAGCCTATTACGTAAGTTGTTTAAACCAACCAAACATCTTAAATAATAAACCCACACAAATATGTAGAAACACGCTCAAAGGATCGACCTCATGGATATACTCGAGAAAATTTTGTGAATTGTTATTTTAGTTTGTCATCCAAATCCTTACTAAACGATAAATATGAGTTCAAGATGTAAAGACAAGAATACTTTACACTCGTATACATAGTGCATTGTTTTAGTAAAAGAGTTTCGCTCAATGGCTTCGCCACCTTTGATGAGTTCTTTGGATGAAAAAGGAAAGAAAAGATAACGTGTGTGGGGTATGAATGGACTCTCTGGTCTAGTCACCTAGAGAGAAAGGTTATATTGGAAGGACTTATGGAAAGGCTAAAGTTATCTACTAATAACCTTCTTGAGCTAGGATTTTCTTTCAAAATTGTGAGTGAGATCATTTTTACTCGTAATGTAAGGGCAGACATGGATTAATTTTCCCAAAGAAAAATAATGTTTACAAAAGCGTTGTCATGCAATGTGCAACAAGGAAATTGGAAATTTCCAAGCACGACAACTATACCCCTATGCCGAAATTTTCATGCTTTATCATTCCTAGGCAACCCCAGCTCTGTCTAGTCAGTCCAAATTACCTCCCAACCAATTTTATATCATCCCCCTAGGTGATTTAGGAAATTCCATTCATTCCCCTAGGTGATTTTAGGACTTCATTGAAAATGCAAATTTTGGGGAGTCACAGAAGGGTTGTCATTGGCCTTCCCAGGACTAGATTGACCCCCTGGAGCAGAACGGAAGGGAAAAATTCAACATGGAGGTGAATGGAATACCTTATGACATCAAAGAAATGATTTTGGAAGGTTTAGAGAAGTTTTTCAAGACTTGGAGCGATCAGAGTGAAAACAGGTTCACAAGCCTAAACAAAGACATAGGCCTAAAATAAATCCGGGCTTCAAAAAAAGATTTTGAGAGCTCAATGGAGTTGGAAGTAAAACAAAACATCTTCAAAAATATGATTCCAAGACCTACATGATGACAAAATAATATTTTTCACAACACCTTGGTGCATATGATTGGAAGGCAATTTTTCTCAGGCACAAGTGGAGTCCCGCATCAAAACTCCTCAAGGATCATATGGTCGAATTAAGACATGAGACCCACATCATTGGATTTCCATTTACAGTCAGGATCATATAAAATTTTACCAATAAATTCCACCGGAGCTTAAGTTATCTCGCATTCCAAGTTACCTCGCAGCGCGCTTCGGACTTAGTCATTTTTTCGAGAGGACACGTGTCAACACCAGGAGCTTGGCAGATTTCATGTCCCCGACGTCCCTGAGGTCAGGTACATCAACCCTTGGAAAATTTTCCCAGCCCTCATGTGACCCTTGGGACCCTCATATGACCTCCAGACTTGACAAATCAGCCCCCAGGTGCTTATTTGGAGCATGCCTTCCTTGCCATCGGATCGGGTGCCATGTGTCAGCTCCAGACCACCATGGAATTTTATGTCCCTTGTGCACCTGAGGTGGGGGACATCAGACCTTGGAAAATGTTCCCGAGTCTTTGGACACCCATGTGACCTCCTTTCAGCTCCCAGTGCTTCAATGTAACTTTCTCCCTCTTCATTCCTTGCGTTGGATCAAACGCCACATGTCATGCTCTTGACCACCGTGGAATTTGATGTCCCTCACATCCCTGAGGTTAGGGAAATCAAACATGGAAAAATGCACCCTAACCCTAATATTTCATATTTTTTAAAAAGTTTCCAGTGCCACTTTCTTCACTTCTAACTTCTAATAGTTTTTGTGCACTCCATTCCTCCATTCTTCCTCTGCAACATTCTACCATCACCCCACCATTGCAAATGCTCATACCAGCTCGACCCAAACACTGAAACAAGATCCCCATGGTGATTTTCAGGTCTCAGAAGGATCTTTCATCAAAACAAGAAGGAGAAACGAAGAGCAAGAAGAAGAAAATGGTGAAAATCTCCATAACCTAAAAACAAAGATCTGAAGAAATATTGCAAGCCGGTGCATGAATCAAAAAACCATTTGCTTATGTTCATTCCTCTATCCAAGACCATTAGAAAGACACCTTCAAACTCCCCCCTCATGCGACAGAGCAGCCACAATGAAGAAATCTCATTTCCGGCTCAACGAAGAAAGAAGTGGGATTTCCCGTCAAACCAGTTGCCAGATTGAAGTAAGATCACACGTGAAGCATCGAAAGAAAAAACCCACATCAAAAATATAAATTTATTTGTAAATGGAGGAGAAAACCAGACCTGCAATTTTCAGGTCCATTAATGGCTTATACCCAGAGGCACTGCCAGGTCTGAAAACTAAAACTTTAAAATCTCCTGGACTATTAAGCGGGCGGATCTAAAATTGCAAAGAGGGATATTGGGCAAAAACCCATATCAAAAACTTCATTCCACGTCAATCTGACTCCCAGAGGCCAACTTTCTAAAAATAGCAGGTCTACTACATAGGAACTACTATTTCAGGAAAGTTAGCAGTAAGAACCTGCAAAGGAGACAAAGACGTTGGAGGTAAACTATAATTGAAAAATCACCATAACAAACATTTTTGGCACTTACTAAAAATAGTAAGTGGGCCCTTGAGCACCTGCTAAAAATAGAAATTTGATCCAGAAGAAATGAGGAACATGGGGAGAAAGAGGAAAACTAAGCCGCAACATCCAGTTGAAGATCAAGGAATTGCTTTTCCACACTTACTAAAAATAGTAAGTTACTTTTTCGAAGGGAGATATGAAGACAAAATGGATGGGTCAGAAGCCGACACAACCCTTTTCCTACGAGTATGATGTGATGTCTTGTACATGGACCTGAACGACCTTAAAATTCAAAATTCAAAAGAGAAAATTTCGGAATTTGAATAGCTACATGAGCCACATGTCTACAAACCATGGCTATTCCAGGCAATCCTCCTATTGAAATACCCGAATTGGTCTTCCACATCCAAGAAGATATCACTTCTGATTTCGAGAGAAGCTATTTGATATAACAGACAAAGTGTCAACCACTACATTACCACGAGAATCTTAGACTTTGAAGAAGAATGCACTGCTAAATTGGAGAGGCAAAGACAAATTCCAGCACCACAAAGGTGAGAATAGATTTCCAAGCTGGTGGATAGAAGGTACACCTAACAACAAAGGCAAGGAGGACAAACCGACCCCATTTTTGAAGAACTTCAAAGAAGACAAGAGCTGCTCGGAATTCAGGGACCTCCCCTTTGTCAAACAACCGGTCATGTTAGGAGCTTGAGTGTTGCCAATCCTTTGGATGGTGAGTTTCCATACATCAACGAGAACCTTGAAGATTTTCACTGACGTAGAAACCGAAGAAGAAGTTAGAGAAAGAGAAGAAAGAGCGGAAGAGGAAGTAAGAGCTCAAATCAAAGAAATCAAAAGACTTCAAGCCGAGGCAGATGAAAGAGCAGCAGCAGAAACCACAAGTGAACAAGGAGTATATGACTCATGATCTAATATTTGAGTCACTTCAAGAGGTCCCACATGTTTTTGACTCCAACGCTCCTCTCATTCAGATTTACCTTCTCCATCAGAACAATGAATGGTTGATGCGCCCATCATTGAGCTTGAAACCAACGAGATGTTTCTGGATGCGAGAAATGATCATCCTCGACACTCATACGGTGCAACAAGTAGTAGCTCCCGATATATCAACAATTGTCACATTGGCTAAAGAAAAAAGATCAAGAAAGATCATGCGCAGACAACATCACAATTCTACAGTGAGGAGACAGGTAATCAGTATATTGAAGTAGCTCGGCCAAAAGTAATCAAGCCAGTGGACGAGATGACACCAGCTGACTATGAGATGAGCACGATCCAATTGGGACCAGCTACTCATGAGGGAGATTTACACATATTCCAACAATCTTCTGCTCGCATGATGGCAAGGAATAAAGAATACAAAGAGAAGATCAAGGGACTAGAGGAGCAAGTGTGAACTCTTTCATCTTATGTGCAACACTTGGTGGAACCAAGCACTATAACACTTCCTATTGAGAAAGTGGTTTCCTCAAAGATCTTCAATCCGGAATCCATTAGAAGAATCCATGATTTCAAGATGCAGGGCCGAGCAAATAAAGAATGGATCGATTCAATCTCTGAAAAAGGGAAGTCAAGCACTTCAAGAGGCAATCAAGCTCTTTGCATACATGTGCGCCATCACCAATAGAACGTGAGCACTCAAAAATATGTGGGGAAAGAAAGAGATAACTGGGAACCTCTAGGACCAGTAGGTGAGTGAGATGAGCAACACCCATTGTCAGGAATTGATCGATAAGAAGGTTTTTGGAACTCCTATAGAAGACTTGACACATGTATGGGCGAGGGCCCTGGCAATTAGATTTGAAGCAATCAATCGGGCCTTCACAGAGCTAGAGGAGAAAGAAGAACAAACATACAAGCTGCAGGATAGCATAAATTGGAAATTTCAAAAACTTGGAGTACCCGCAATGAGCGAACACTCAACTGCTGATGAGTTGATCGGCCCTTTTGAAGAATACATCAAGAAAGGGGTGGGCAACCCATTGTCCTTCACTAAGGATACCCTCAACTTCTTCTTAGAAATCTGAGCCTCCATTGCACTTATCGCAGAAAAGCATTCATCATGGTTCGGGAAGTGCAAGGATGTCAACAGTGTGACCGATGGATGGACTAAAACCTTGAGCTACATTCGTATCCCTCATGCCGACAAAGTAGAACTAGTAGTGACTCGTTTCAACCAGGAGTTTGGAAAGACAGAAGCCTTCTCAGGATCACAAAGTGGAGAGCAGTCAGAGAATGGAGCTAAGTCCACTACAAGTAGCTCATCCTTCAACATAATCCTTCTTCTTCTTCCTCTTCTTTCTCTTTCTTTTCTCTTCTCATACAACACCCTCTCTCCTCAATGTTATATTTTTACGTTGAGAGTTGCACTTTTTGATATGACTTAAGTGACTTCAGAAATGTAATGTAAATTTAAGTCACCTTGCTATTATAAAAGGGACTTAAGTATTTAAAAAGGAATATGAATAGTCTTAAGTCACATTAAGGTATTCAAAAAGTCACCAGGAAGATGAAAAGTTTTCCTCCTCTTCTATAAATTGTAACAAGCTCCTCATTTGAAGGTCTTCTAAAAATTCTTCTGAATTTTTGCTTCTTAGATGTTGGAGCTGTTTTTGTGAATTCATGAGAGAGTTATCCTTGTGAAGAGAGCAAGAGATAGCAATTTTCTTCCATTTCTCCTATTACAAAATGTCTTCTACTTCTCACACTATGTGCAAATTCTGCTTGAGCTTCAATAAAGGAAGAAGGAATTTTAGCCTCTTTGATTGAGGAGTTTGTTGGTACTTTGTGCCCATTAAGCTTCATTTGGTCTTGTAGCTATTACGTAGATTTGTTTTCTTCTATATTCAAGTGCATGTAATGAAACTTTTGGCTGGTGTATGCAAGTCTCTGATTTTCTACTTGCAGCATTAGTTTTTCTCTTTTCTAATTTTCTCATTCCCTTTCCCGCCTTCCTAGCAAAGTCATCTCTTACAGGTATATGCAAGCAATTGCTACAGGGTCAGTGGAGTGCCCTTGTTGGATCCTCGGTCAAAAGGCCACCACAGAAATCCACCTTTTCATGTGCATGCACATACGGAAGCTGCACCGGTTAAGTAGAGGGACTTAGATTCCCAGAGCGTTGACAAGAAATCCACAAGTTTGTCCACTTAACAAATTTTCTCGCCAACAATAGGCTTACTCGCAAGACTAAAATCACTTTGGTGGATGATGGACCAATTCTTAAGAACTGATAGATAAGGTAGAAAAATCACACAAGAAGAATGGAAAGGGGGAAGTGTGTCCATGGAATATAAGTGTATGCGGGCTTTATTATTTTTGATGGACTATGATTGCTAGTTTGTTTTGCATGTGGTATGTACTATGATATGTGTTAATTTTTTATTGTATATAAGTCTCTATTACTAATATTATATGTGATATGGTGTCTTTAACCAGGGAGATGGCCTCTATAGAACCCTTTTTTATTTACTAAAAAGTGGAGGAACAACTGGAAAATTAACAAAATAACAAAGGAATAAATACAATAAGAAACAAAGCGAATATTGAAGTAAACTAATCTTATGGAACAAAACACATTAAATTGAAGTTCCAACTAATCCTACTTATACCCTAAGCATGCATGAAATGTTCACTTATGAGGAAGGGAAGGAACTTCCTAAAGTATTGTTTCAAGTACTATCCATTCATTGATAATGGCAATGTGTTCCCTTATAAATATTTCAGGTTGAAAGGCATTTATTCTTATAATTTATGTAATTTGATTTGGTCCAAATGAAAATGGATCTAGTTTTACATGTTTCCTTTCTTTTTATGGGCCTTGTCCCACATTATCAATATATCACTTCTTTAGTGGTGCTATGTTTAGTGGTGAAAGCCTCTAACCATCAAGTACACTAATTTTTGTGGTTAGGAAAACATGTGTCCCCAATGAAATCTAGTCCCCATTTTACAAATATTTATCATTTAATGACAGGTTATAATAACATTGGAGCATGATTATCCCTTGCATCAAAGATATAGCATTGATGGCAGCCCTAAAATGATGGTGAGAATATGTTAAAACAAAGCAGTGATAAAACCAACCTTGAAGGGTGCCAACTTTTTAACTTCCTACAAAAATTAATCATGATTTCTTGAGCTTCAAATTTTGATAACACCTCAAATATACTCCAAAGATTCTTTTGATACAATACACTCTCTTTAACATGATATGCTTCCAACTGTTTCTTTTCTTTGTTGATTTTAGAAGGACAATTTCCACGAAGAAATAGATGGAAGATGTGGTTATACCAATCATCTTCAATCTGTTTGGATTAGTCAACATCATGGTGATCCTAGAATAAACCTCATCCATAACTTGTTTAAGACCTTTACCTCAAACTATTTCTCCATGCTGAATTTCTAAGTCAAATTCCTATAGCTTGGTAACACATTTACCTCTTATCTCTCAAATCTTGTTTTTCCCAAGATAACATTAATTGTTATATCAAGGATAATTGCTTACACTTTGCTACACAATATGTAGTGTTTTTAATTTCTTGAAAACTTTTACTAAAGCATAGGATTTCTTAGAAAAGATGAGGTAGCTCAACTAAACATCCTTTAGATTCATACTCATTAAATAAATTAGAATTCCCTTCATCCGTCATTTTTTTGAGTCAAAACATATTTTACTATGTGATATGATGTGGACTAAAGATAGAATTATTTTCTCTGAAGTATAGAGTGATTAATACGGGGTTGGGAAATGACATCATTATTGTCTTGAAAAGCATCCTTGGCTTCACTTGTCTATGCAATTATAGCATCATGTTTCAACTTATCATTCAAAGGTTTTGCAATTTTGGTGAAACGAGAAATAAAATTGTGAAGAAAATTGATCTTTCCAAAGAAATATTTTAATTCATTTTTAGTGTTAGGCATAGAGATCCTAAAAATAGAATTGATTCAATCATAGTCTATATATATATATAGTGATAACATGTACATGACCCAAAATATTACCTTAAGTGACACTAAACATGCTCTTCTTTTTGTTACAGAGATAACATACCTTCAAAACCTATCCAAGATCTTACACAAATCACATGGGTGATTAGATATGTCTTTAGAGAACACGGTTAAATCATACATATAAATTATGATACATTTCCTAATCAATCCATGAAAATAAATATTCATGACATGTTGGAAGGTGGAACAGGGCATTAATAAATCAAAAATACATGTGTTTATAAGAAAAACCACCCCACATGTAATGAAGTTAGTTTTAAAAAAATTTCCTGATGATCTACTAACAATTGATTGTGCGTAGAAAATCCATCAAGAAATAACATTGTAGACACCTAATATATGCTTGCACTTAGCATTTCATCAAATCCATTCAATTAACGACACTTCATTAATTCCCTATTCTTCTCTCTATTATCGAATGCCCATTCACGACACTCTTTCAGTCATATTCCTCCTATAATCAGCTTATTTGGCTAATATCTCTCTTATTAGCTAAACATTCCTCCTTTTGACCATTCATAACCTCCCTAGTTCTTTGTAGACCACTTCTATTGGCTTCGTAGGCTATCTATCAGTCACAATTGGTTATCCAGACCCCTCCCAACTCTCAATGAGTCTCTAATCACTTGATAATCAAGTTTAACTAGCCTAAACCCTAGTTAACTAGCCTAAACCAAGCTTAACTAAGCCTAAAGCATGTTTATCCTAATCTAATCCTAAAGTGCTTTTTGAGATTTAGTCCCACATGCACCCAAATTCCAAATTCTTCCAAACCAAAAACTATAAATACAAGGCTAAGCCTACCCATTAAACACACAACTTTACATAAGCTAAAGCCAAAACAAGGCTAAGAAAGCTTAAGAGCTCATTTGCATTAGCCAAGCTATTAAGGCATTTGATCTTGGGTCATCCACCATTAAAATAGCTTCATCTTGAACCCATGTTAGGTTAGTAATGGAATAGCTAAACTTTTCCATGTAGCCATTTAGTGAGATTCATTCACCCTCATGGAGTATACAACAAAACTGATTGCTTAAGTCTTTAGTAGGCATATTTTGTAGCTTTCAAGAATAGAGGTTAATGCTATTTGTTAGATTTCTTGCTTAATTCAAGTTTTAAACACATGAAAATAGGATTCCTTGCTCATTTATTATCTGATGGTCCATTGAGGGACTTTTCACAAAGCTTTGGGGTTCTTACCCCATATCCATAGCTCTTTGTAAAATCTTTCATTGAACATAGACATCATTTTAGAATCACTAACAGTTTGTATCACCTCATTCAAGGAGGGTAAGGGATAATCATCTTTTTAAAGTCCTTATTAGGGTTCTAGAAGTCAAATCAAATATGATCTCACCATTCATTTTACACACATAGATAATAACTCACATAGAGTGTCTTACTTGGGAAGATTATCTTAGTAGTGATAAGTTTTTGGCTATTTACGAATGATTGGATTGAGTATAGAGTTGATTGTGTGTTGTCTCTATCTAGATCATCTTTGGTCTTGTTTTAATGGGATGATGTCTTTGATGACTATAGGTTTGAAAATTCTAATCTTGGTATATGACCATGCAATTATGTCCTTACACTCGGTGTATTAACTCAAATAGCTATCTTCACTCATTCTTAGAACATCTAGCACCAATGTTCACATTTTGGGGGCATTTTGATGTTCCTAGGTTGAATGTGATGTAATCCTACAAGGATGTACTTATATTCCTTTTCATCACAATGTGGGTGTCAAGATCTAACATCCTCTTAAGTGAAATCATTCATTTGGGAATCTTATTGTCTTTAAGATTCATGATTCATTCTTTAATCTCATTTTTATAAGTGTTCTTATCCCTTTCATCAACTATTTATGCTTGGAGTACTCTTTAAATATTAAAAACTAAATTATTTCTTGATCATCCTCGAACACCTAGTAACTATCAACATTATGTGACACGAGAGGACAGGGTACCACTTTTATTGAAAATATTTCAATCTTTAACTCATTGAGAGGTGAAAATTTGGTATTTGAGGTAGAAAAGATGTTAGTAGTCTGATTTTATTCTCTTGGTATTGATTGGATATTGAAGGATTCTAGAGAGACTATGAGGCCACATCCCTATACTTTTACTTCTTGATATATGAAAAATTAAATTGGAATTTTCCTCTCTCCATATTGATCATGAACTTAGAATCAATATGTCATAAATTTATGAACTCAAAGGCTTAATGCAAATTACAACCCTAAAACTAATTATTTATATTTAGTTAAATTATTATTAGAACAAAAAAAAATTCTATAGGAAACCAATAATTTCTTACCATTTGGATAAACTAGGGAGATTACAACTCTCACATCCTTGCCCCATCAAATTATAATATCTACAAGTCTAGTAACTTATAATCGAACCTAGTTCTCACTTGGTAGTAGATTCTATAGTCAAAGAGTATACACTTATCTCTATGGATGTGAAATTCACCTTCTCATTTTTATATTATATTTTATGAGCATATGTCTTATCCATTTTTCCCTTTCCACGTAGATCTAATTGGGCACTCCCTTCCAAGATATCTATATATGGGAGAAGTCCATATTTGTTTATCAATTCAAATATTTGGACCAATCACGATGAAGAAGCATCCCATTAGCTTCAAGAATATCCACAATTTGGATGTCAATAAATGATAATAGCTTAGGTTCGAAGCTAATTACATGTCTACCTTTAGTAATTATCTTACAACTTTATCTTGTCTTGTCTAGTTACATGATTAATATATTAGACTTGGGTAAGTGCACGAAGTTGGGGGGCAAAAAGAAGACAAAAATCCAAAAAAAATCAAAACACATACTCATTCTATTATAACGCGATCGCATTTTAAATTGTCAGGTTTGGGATTTACTGAGGCATAACACGTACGCGTTATGCCTACTATAAAGAAAAAAAGAGGCCTGAGCCTCTATCATTTTATCTCCCTCAAATGTGAGTTTCAGAGCTTAATCGTGCCCTCGCATTTTTTCATTCAGCTAGATCTCAAGCTCAAAGGATCATTTCTGGATTGCCTGGGAAGATCTGAATTGATGATGGCGCCACGGAGAAGAGGTAAGCACAATTCTTTTCTCAAAATTGCATTGAAATATGATAATTATAGATTAAAATTTGAATTGAATACATATTTTTATTGTTACAATTAGAGGTCAAGGGAATCAACCACAACCAAACCTTATTCCTATCATCCCTCCTAACACTCCCACAATTGTTCAACATCCCTCGAGTAGTCAAGAAGATTTAGTAGCCCACATAGTTGAAAACAAAATTGAAATTGAGGATTTAATCAAAACAATGAGGGATTCACAATCTACAAACCCCCACCATGCCTCTCTTGCAAACACATTGGAGGCATTAATTTTTCAAGTTGACATGGCAACAGGGCAAATTGATCATTGGACAACTTACGAGAGGGTTGTAGGGTTTATTATTCCAACAAATTGTCATATGTGGATGTAAAGAAAAAGAAATTTCAAAATACCTCATATGCGCCTTATTCATGGACCCCTGCACTAATTTTCCTATTCCGTTGTCATGTAAATGGTTTCCCATCCATTGGTGCAATAATAATTTGATTAAAAATAATTTTTGGGACCGATGGTGGATGGTGTTTGATTTTCCACCTTGTAATAACAACAAGGTGCCACTATACTTTCTAAGGAAACTCTATTGCAAGTTTATCCTCAACGATATCCCAAATTATTTTGATTTCTGAGATTTCCATGGCCGAGGAAAGGATTTGCACAGGATCGACTAGGTGCACAACATGCACCTATTCAGCAGGGTAGATTCCCCACACAGAAGCCCCTCACCCTGAGATTGTCCCTCAAGCAGTGAAGGAGACAATAGATATTGATACACTCCACACGCTTCAGGGGCTATCTGCAACCCTTGTTCGACATATGAGGGATATTTCTGAGCCAGATGCTCGCGGAGGTGCACAAAGTATTCCCTCGGAGTACTAAGTATGAGGCCACATCTTTTCTCGTCATATGGTAGCATATGTTTGGGGCCCGAGGAGGACAATACTTTCATGCGTACTAATTTTGGTGCACCTGGTGCTAGGGGTGCACACGATAATGTCACTATGTTAAATTTCCTTTTTAGTGAGACATTTGGATTACATTCATCGGCGTCACCTTCGCAGGTAAATTTGTTATGTTTTGTTATGTGTGTTACAAAAAGTTTGGAGTACTTGATTTACTTATATATGTTAAATTTTTGAAATAATTGTATTTGTACATGTATATGCATTGATATTATAGTGTGCGGGGCGCATCTTCATCTCGACCACAGGTGGTGAGCACCATGCATACATATACATTCACGAGGTAATTTAGAATGTTAATTATGTAAAATTTTCACATACACGTGTATATATATTTGCATGTATATATATATATGTGTGTGTGTGTGTGTGTGTGTGTGTGTGTGTGTGTGTGTGTGTGTGTGTGTGTGTGTGTGTGTGTGTTGTGTTTTGAAGTCAAATATATGTATGTTCTTGTATGTCCATCTAACTCACGTGATATACATGTTTGATAAAGATGTTGACTTCACTAGACACCCCACCATCTCTCGTGACAAGTAGATAAAGGTGTTGCCACTACGATTTCATCTCGTAGCAACTCACTGAGGTATTCAAACAACACGTAAATTTTGTTAAATTTTTCATGTAATTCATATTATGTTAAATTACATGTTAGTAATGTCTTTCATTGTAGAATTATTAAATTATGTTAATAATGTCCTTCATTGTGTATATGTAGGAGTTACACGTGACATGTAGCAAGCTGTTAGTGCAAAATCACAGCACCCCTGGACGTTGATCAGATTTCTAGGTTGATCATACTAACATCCAGTGTGATTGCATAACATTGAATCCTTTCTCCAAGTGTGGGACTTGAAGAGTGAGAAAGGAATCTCCAGAGAAAGGCTGGTTCCTATTCCTCTGTTCAGGTGCACACGAAATATGCAGAGGGTTTTCTCAAAATCTAATCTAATCTGCCAAGGAGACAAGGTAAGAAGATGCATAAAATAAATCTAAGCTAATAGAGGTGATGCACCGAGGAATGAAGAACATATGCTTTACCAAATTAAACACAGACCATGTAGATATAACACAACACCATGCACGAGATAGCAAAATGCAATGAAAGATCAAAAGACAGCATAATAAATATGTAAGAGGGTTTAGAAGCAACCACAGACACATATATATTGCTCAAGGATCGATTCAATACATTGCAATGGCCAAAAGGCAAAAAAAACGGTGTTACAGTCTATATGGGAGGTTTGAAAACTCCACAAATCTTCTTATGAACAGGAGGGAAGGGAGGGTGCAAAGCGAGAAAATGTCCAACAACAGAAAGAAACCCCTCCTTCCAATTATAGGAAGAATGGGAGAGAAAAGAGAGGAATTCGAAATCTGCCCCAACCACCTCTAGGTTGCATTTAATTCATTCATCATGGCAGAAGCGGCGGGTTCTGGCAAAGCGGTGGTTTGCCTAACAGAAGCGGCGGGTTGTCTGCTGCATTAAAGTGGTTGTTGAAGCATTACCTCTGCTTGTTATTTCGTGCCAGAGCGTTTCTCAATTTTCTCCCTCCAGACTACACCAAAATGCAAGATTGACCCTGGAAACGTGTAGAGAATTTCAGCAGCTTTCTGTTGATACCAAGAACGTGCAAATCCGAGCTCTGGATCGAAAGATATGTCGATCTGAAGATTTAGGACACGGAACAGTGAAAACGGATTTTGAAATATTTTCCCGCGCTCTGCCACTTGGACGCCACGTGGCATGCTCTGATTCGCTGAATAATTCTCTCTCCTCTACTTTTAGTAATTTGTCTTTTGAGTTTTGACTTTTGGTGCTCTTGGAATATTTTCCACATTTTTTCCCACGCTCCGCCACTAGGGATACGTGGCATGCATTGGTTGGTTCACGAACCTGCCGGGTCTTCCTTCACTTTTACCCCTTCTGGCTTAGATTTGGCCAAACTTTCCAACTCCTCCCCGAGCTCCGCACTTCTATCCTCCATTGGACACGTGTCCAATTTCTATTGGCTCGGGCCAGCGCTTCAAACCTTGCCTTTTGACCTTTTGGCTTCTCCTTGATGACACGTGGCAATTTCTCAATGGTTCTTGGGCCTGCCGGGTCTTCTGCGTGCCAGCGTCCATTCGTCCCCGACGTCCCATTTTTATTTTGGACCTTTTGGGACAATTTCGGTCGGTTCGGTATTTCTAGCCCGCTTGTCCCACTTTGATTCGGACTGACTTGACTCTTTTCGGCCGGTACGGGTATTTCTGTCCCGCACGTCCCGAACTGCCCCTCTCAGCAGTTAGTCAATTTTCTCTCTCGGTCGAACCGGCATTTCGCACCCACCGCGTACTTTCGTCCCACTTGTCCCAAATGCTTAGTGGGCCGACTGGACTCATTTCGGCCGGTTCGCGTACCTTTGTCCCATTTGTCCCACCTTGTGCTGGACTAGGACTTAGCCAATTTTCACAATTTTTTCTGGCCCAAACTACTTGCTTTCTGCAACCTTCTCCGAACTTTCTCAAAGCTTGCTCCTTTCTTCTTCACCCTGGGGAGTTTAGAAAGATTCCTGAAGGGACCCTAGAAACCTGATTTTGCTCTGAATCAGTCATTTTTCTTGGAATTTGGACATCCTGATGCATGTTATCAAATTTACCCTGGGGGGGTGAATTTTGGATAACAATTTGGCGACTCAGCGGGATCATCTGCCTGCTAGATGAAAAGGCCAGTTGCCTGAAGCCATCCATTGGGCATGGAGTCATCAAATATTCTGTTAGAATCCAAACTGACTCAGAATGTGCGAGGAGGAAGATGGAAAGAGATCTGATTTTAGCAAAGACATGCATCATCTCCATGGACAGCAAGCTGTGCCAAGGCACTTAGGGAAAACAAAACTAATCTACAGCAAAACAATGTGCACAAGCACTTGGAGGAAAGAAAATCTAATCTAGTATTTACAGATGCAGTGAACCTCCCTCTAGAAGCAACGCTTGAGATAGATTCCATTTACTGGAATCTGCAGTTCTTCACCATCCAATGAGGCCAATTGGAAAGCATTGTTGTTCTTGCACTTTGTGACCATGTATGGGCCACTCCAAATGGCATCAAATTTTGAATGCCTTCCTAGTTTTGCTCTGTCCACATCCCATTTCAATACTAGATCTCCTACTTGAAAAGATCTATCTTTGGCCTTCCTATCAAAGGTCTTCTTGATCAAAGCCTGATCCTTTTCCATTGCTTGGAATGCCTGATTTCTGATTTCTTGCAGCTCCATCAATTCTGCATATCTCACCTCCATGGGCCCAAACTCTAGCAACTCCAGCTGTTTCATGAGTTCCAACGTTGGCAGCTCAAGTGACATGGGCAAGACTGCCTCTCTTCCGTAGACAAGCCTAAATGGAGAGTTACCTGTGGATCTTTTGGGAGTTATCCTATCTGCCCATAAGGCTGATTTCAGTTTGGTATGCCAAGCCTTCTGATTCTCATCAAGAGTCCTCCTAATGATCCTCAGCAAGTTTTTGTTTGTAGACTCGGCCTGGCCATTACCTTGAGGGTAATAGTTTGATGAAGTGCTCAGGTAAATCCCGTTCTTGACAGCCCACTCAGTAACTTTAGATCCAATGAATGCCAATGCATTATCAGAGACTATTGTAGCAGGTACACCAAATCTGGTAGTTATCCCCTCGTAAAAGTCCAAGATGCTAGACTCATTCACCTCTTTGAGTGCTACTGCTTCTGTCCATCTGGTGAAGTAGTCTGTGGCTGTCAAAATCCATTTGTGCCCTTGGCTCGAATTGGGATTGATGATTCCAATGAAGTCCAAACCCCATTGCATGAATGGCTGGTCAACTGAGATTGGATGTAATGGGAGGGCTGCAAGTCTCTCTTTTCCTGTGAAGAATGCACAATTCTTACATTTCTTGATCCATGCATAGCAATCACTAAAGATTTTAGGCCAATAATAACCAGCCTTCATGATTTTCAGAGCTGTCACTCTTGGTGCAAAATGGCCACCAGCTGGTCCATCATGAAACTCCTTTAATACCCTTTGAATCTGACCTGTGTTAATGCATCTCAGCAGCACTCCATTCACGTCCTTCTTGAACAAAACTCCATCAATGATGGTATATGGAATAGCCTGCAACCTGAAGTGTCTTCTTCTTGCTTTGCTCATTTCTAGAGGGCACATACCCGTCTGTAGGAAATGTATCATATTCTGAGTCCAACAGGGAGTGGACACATCATCATTTTCCTGTTTCTGATCATCTTGTAATAGCAGGACAGCGTCTTCTTTATCTTCTGGGTTGTTTAGTTGTTTGGAAGCGAGCTGCTCACACAAACCTTTGCCTCTTACCAGCTTGGTGATCTTGATCTCAATGTCATACTCCATGACACGGGTGATCCAACCTGCCCTTTTCTCATTTAAATCCTTGTTGAGGAGGAAGTCTTTAACCCCAGCATGTGAGACCAGCAACTGGACCTTGTTGTTTGAGACTAAATGCTTGAATTTCTTCAAGCTCCTGATTACTGCAAGCACATGTTTTTCAATAAAAGAGTACCTCAATTCGCAGTCATTTAGGCTTTGGCTGAAAAAGCAATCGGCTGCTCCTCATTATCTTTGTTCATTGTACGGCATGGCGAAATAGTGTCATCACCTCCAAATGCATAGAGGATGAAATCCTTGGAAAAGTCCGGGTTGATGAGAGTGGGTGCCTGGGAGATGGCTTCTTTGATTGCTTCAAAACTCTCCTTGCCTTCTGCCGTCCATTTGAAAGCCATGCTTTTCCTTAACATTTTGGTGATGGGCTTGACAAGGGCTGCAAAGTTTGGGACAAACCTCCGAACAAAGTTTATCCTTCCCAGGAAACTCTGAAGGGCTTTCTTGTGACTTGGCAATGGTAGAGCTCTTATGGCTTCAACCCTCTCTGGATCAATTGCTAATCCTTCCTTGGAGACAATATGGCCAAGGAGTTTCCCTTCATGTGCAAGAAAGATGCACTTCTTAGGATTCAAAGACACTCCAAACTTTCTACACCTCTGAAACACTTGCCTGAGGTGAAAGAGATGGTCTGCAGCATTCTTTGAGAAGACAGTGATATCATCTAGGTATATCAGCACTATCTTGTTGATCAAGCCTTTGAATGCCATATCCATGGCTCGCTGGAATGTTGCTCCGGCGTTCGACAGTCCAAATGGCATCTTCTTGTAAGCATATGTGCCCCATTTGGTTGTGAAGGCTGTCTTAAACTGATCTTCCTCCTTTACCATAATTTGATTGAAGCCTGAGTATCCATCAAGTAGTGAAAACCTTTCTGAACCAGCTACGACCTGCAATATTTGCTCCATGGAGGGGAGTGGATAATGGTCCTTGAGAGAGGCTCTATTCAAATCTCTGAAGTCAACACATAGCCTGATCTCTCCACTTTTCTTTCTGACCGGAACCAAGTTCGCAACCCAGCTTGAATGCTTGATAGGGAATATAATTGCTGACTCAATCAGCTTGTCCAGCTCCTTCCTCATGAGAGGCTCCATGTGTGGATTGACTGGTCTCTGTTTCTGCCTGACAGGCTTAGTATTTGGATCCAACTCGATTGTATGCTGAGCTAAGTTGGGATTGAACCCTTTCAAGTCTTCATAGCTCCAAGCAAACACATCAGGGAATTCTTGACATAGCTGTATGAACTCATACCTTTCCTGTTCAGTTGTCATCTTTCCAATTTGCAGTGGCTTGTTCTCTTCTACCAAGATGGATGCCGAATCTTCCCTCTTGACCTGAATATTTGCTTTCTCCTTTCTAAACTGATCATTGGGGTTAAAAATTGACTCCAAGGTGACAAGTCCCTTGGGCAGCTTGTCAGTTCTCAGCTGTATCACCTGGTCACCATATTGCTGTTCCAACTTCTCTTGATTCTTAGCTGAGAACTCAGCTTCTTCCTGCAAGAAGTGGATGATTTGCTGGTCATTCTCGAATACTTGCCAATTGACATCGTTATCCGGCACTGAAGGCCTCACAATCACGTGGATGTTTGGTTGTACCTTGTCTTGTTGAATGTTTTCTACAATGTCAAAGGCTGCCCCTACTGCTGCAAGCCTGTCAGCAGCTTGATTCTCTTTCCTAGGAATGGCCTTGATGCCGAAACCCTCAAAATCTTCCATGAGGTCCCACACCCTATTCTTGTAGCATCTGAGTAGATCATTTTTGGCGGCATGCTGTCCCTTGACCTGATTTACAATCAGCTCACTGTCCCCAAAAACTTGCAAGTTATTTATTTTTCTCTTTATTGCCCAATGCATCCCTTGCACCAAGGCTTCATATTCAGCAGTGTTATTGGAGCATGCAAATTGAAATCTAAAAGCTGAATAATACTTTACTCCTTGAGGTGAAATAAGCACGGCTCCACCTCCTGCGCCTTGTCTACTCCTTGATCCATCAAAAATAGTTGCCATACCTCGTTGTCATCCTTGTGGCTTGGCTTGGTGATGCTAGGAATAGGTTGACTTTCTTCATGTATACAATAGACCCCTAGCTCAGATTCTTCTACTTCTTGATAAGGATCAAAAGCATGCACCTTGCTTGCCCATTCATCAAGAGTCAAATCTGGGATACTTCCAACCTTAGTGTCGGCTTCATCAGTGCCAAGGTGATCTTCTTGATCAAATGCTGAGCAATTGGTATTAATATGACTTGGAGTATAGGGCTCAATGTGGAAATCTGCAATAGGTTCTGACCTAATTGTAGCTTTAGTTCCATACCTCATTCTGAACAGCATGTGTGACCAATCAGCGGACAAATATCCCCCAATCTTGGCAGTAAAGTCCCTTGACAAACAGAGGGCAAAGAGTGGTGGAAGGTCTATGACTGATATATCTTGTAAGACAACAACATTTGGACATGCATGCAAGGTAAGACTCAAATTTCTAATCACTCCAACAATTGCTATTGCTGTCCCATCCAGCTGCACTACTCCCTTAGATGTTATTTCATACTGGAGCCCTAACTGATCAGCTATCTGTTTAGGCATTACTGAGCTACTTGCCCCGGAATCTATCATGCAATTATGTACCAGCTGATTTCCAATGATTAACGAAACATAGAAAGGGGGAGGTTTCAGCATTCTACCTTGTTGTGCTCCATGATTTCCTTCAGGCTGGGCAGCATTTGTAAGCACTTTGTCTTGCCTCTGAACCCGCTGATTCGAAGTTGGCCAGTCCTTCATAGCAGCTTGCAGCAGATCTCTTTGGCCTGGGATGGATAGGGATTCCCACATAGATATATTGACGTTTGTTTTCTTCATCTGATCAACGATACTGAATGGTGATGAAGGATCTCTCTGCTGTCCCTTGATTTGCACATTTGCTCCTTGAATGTGGGCATCAACAGCTGGCATTTGAGTTGGCCTAGGGGCTGTTCTTGGCTGCCCTTGTGCATTTGAAACTGGGTTTTGCTTGCCAATCATTTGTGGAGCTGTGGAAGGTTGTGGATTGGCTGGGGCTAATGGCTGTTCTTCACCCAAATTTCTCCTTTTTGACCTTGTGTTGGCAGCAACACCTTGAGAAACTGCCTGATTCATGCCACAGAAATCCTCTGCTTGCCAATTTACCAATGTGGTGTCATTTGGGGCAGATTGCTGTTGGAATGTTTCTTGTTGTTGGTTGTTTTCTTGATTGCTTTCACCCTCCACACCAGTAGTTGTTACCATTAAAGCTTGGGTCAAAGCACCATTGAAGCACATGGATTGATTATGGGGTTCATTACATGGAAAACACCATTCATACTCCTGGGCAATGTTGTTTTGTGCTGGTACTAATGCCTTAGAGGCAGATATGGCATTTGGATTATAGGGCTGGAATGGTCTATTGGCAGGAGGCCTTGTTTGATTCATATTTGCAGCTGGATTAGGTGGCCTTTGAGGCTGATATGGCTGCCTATTAGGTTGAGCTTGAGGCTGATACGAAGGTCTAAAACCTTGAACCTGCTGTCTTTTTAGAGTAACCAGCTCATTGCCTAGATTTTGCAACTGCTTCATGACCTCCTGAAGCTCATTTGGGGTACTTGGAGATGAAGTGGAAGCTCCATTTGAACTTTGATTTCTAGGAGTGGGAATAGGAGTTAAGACAGGTGCTTGACCAGTACTTGGGCTCTCTAAACTTGGATATAATGGCATTGGAGGCCTAGGAGCTAGCTTGCCAGCTTGAATCAGACAATTTTCAGCTCTAATGGCAATACTATAAGCAGCAGGGATAGTTGTGCCTCCCATAGATTGAACCAACATAGAAATATCAGAATTTAAAGCTTTAAGGTAGTATAGAAAAGCACCTTCTGCTGTTGGCCTGACTGCCACCGGAATTCTATCCCAAGATCTTTGAAATCTGAAGTTGAAGTCGGTTAGCTGCTCATTGGGAGCTCTCTTGATGGTTGTCAGCTGCTCCAAAAGAGACAAGTTGTCTCCCTTCTCTCCAAATTGATCATGAAGTGCAATACATAGCTGATTCCAGTTTGTGATAGAGCCAGCTTCAAGGCTCCTAAACCATTGCAATGCTTTCCCCTTGAATGAAGATGCCAGCAATTTGACAGCTACTTGCATCTCATTAATCTCATGTATTGCACAAATATTAGCAATGTCCTTGACATGATCACCAGGAGTGGTCTGATTTTCTCCAGTAAAATATGGAATGTTCTTCATCTGCCGCAATCGATTGATTTTGTGCATTGAGAGCAAGTGGGTCAGCTGCCAAAGAAGTTGACATAGGGGTTTACTGGTTGCGCCATTCTGAGTGGTCTTAAAACCCTTGTATATTGAAAGAAAGGCCTGTCAGGTGGAGGAGTTGAGAGAGTTCTGCTTGGTGGAGATGGAGACCTTTGAATCCTTCTTCCTCTTTGCCTTCTTCTTGGAGATAATTGCAGGTATTCAAACAGCACTTCTTCTTCTCCAACTCTTGACCTTGTGATTCTTCTCATAAGCTTTTAGGCCTGTACTGCTGAGATTCTATTGATTCTTCCCCTTGGAGTCGCCAGATATGCAAATAATAGCTCTTTTTTAGCAAGAAAATTGCAGCAGATGCATATCAACTTTGCTGCAATAAAAATGAGACCTCTAGGTCCCACCGGGCGTGCCAAAACTGTTAGTGCAAAATCACAAAGACCACGGACGTTGATCGATTTCTAGGTTGATCATACTAACATCCAGTGTGATTGCATAACATTGAATCCTTTCTCCAAGTGTGGGACTTGAAGAGTGAGAAAGGAATCTCCAGAGAAAGGCTGGTTCCTATTCCTCTGTTCAGGTGCACACGAAATATGCAGAGGGTTTTCTCAAAATCTAATCTAATCTGCCAAGGAGACAAGGTAAGAAGATGCATAAAATAAATCTAAGCTAATAGAGGTGATGCACCGAGGAATGAAGAACATATGCTTTACCAAATTAAACACAGACCATGTAGATATAACACAACACCATGCACAGATAGCAAAAATGCAATGAAAGATCAAAAACGACAGTAATAAATATGTAAGAGGGTTTAGAAGCAACCACAGACACATATATATTGCTCAAGGATCGATTCAATACATTGCAATGGCCAAAAGGAAAAAAAACGGTGTTACAGTCTATATGGGAGGTTTGAAAACTCCACAAATCTTCTTATGAACAGGAGAGAAGGGAGGGTGCAAAGCAGAAAATGTCCAACAACAGAAAGAAACCCCTCCTTCCAATTTATAGGAAGAATGGGAGAGAAAAGAGAGAGGAATTCAAAATCTACCCCAACCACCTCTAGGTTGCATTTAATTCGTTCATCATGGCAGAAGCGGTGGGTTCTGGCAAAGCGGCGGTTTGCCTAACAGAAGCGGCGGGTTGTCTGCTGCATTAAAGTGGTTGTTGAAGCATTACCTCTGCTTGTTATTTCGTGCCAGAGGCGTTTCTCAATTTTCTCCCTCCAGACTACACCAAAATGCAAGATTGACCCTGGAAACGTGTAGAGAATTTCAGCAGCTTTCCGTTGATACCAAGAATGTGCAAATCCGAGCTCTGGATCGAAAGATATGTCGATCTGAAGATTTAGGACACGGAACAGGCGAAAACAGATTTTGAAATATTTTCCCGCGCACTGCCACTTGGACGCCACGTGGCATGCTCTGATTCGCTGAATAATTCTCTCTCCTCTGCTTTTCGGCGGGCTGTCTTTTGAGTTTTGACTTTTGGTGCTCTTGGAATATTTTCCACATTTTTTCCCACGCTCCGCCACTAGGGATACGTGGCATGCATTGGTTGGTTCACGAACCTGCCGGGTCTTCCTTCACTTTTACCCCTTCTGGCTTAGATTTGGCCAAACTTTCCAACTCCTCCCCGAGCTCCACACTTCTATGCTCCATTGGACACGTGTCCAATTTCTATTGGCTCGGGCCAGCGCTTCAAACCTTGCCTTTTGACCTTTTGGCTTCTCCTTGATGACACGTGGCAATTTCTCAATGGTTCTTGGGCCTGCCGGGTCTTCCGCGTACTTCGCGTCCATTCGTCCCGGACGTCCCATTTTGATTTTGGACCTTTTGGGACAATTTCGGCCGGTTCGGGTATTTCTAGCCCGCTTGTCCCACTTTGATTCGGACTGACTTGACTCTTTTCGGCCGGTTCGGGTATTTCTGTCCCGCGCGTCCCGAACTGCCCCTCTCAGCAGTTAGTCGATTTTCTCTCTCGGTCGAACCGGCATTTCGCGCCCGCCGCGTACTTTCGTCCCACTTGTCCCAAATGCTTAGTGGGCCGACTGGACTCATTTCGGCCGGTTCGGGCGGTTCGCGTACCTTTGTCCCATTTGTCCCACCTTGTGCTGGACTAGGACTTAGCCGATTTTCACAATTTTTTCTGGCCCAAACTACTTGCTTTCTGCAACCTTCTCCGAACTTTCTCAAAGCTTGCTCCTTTCTTCTTCACCCTGGGGAGTTTAGAAAGATTCCTGAAGGGACCCTAGAAACCTGATTTTGCTCAAAATCACCATTTTTCTTGGAATTTGGACATCTGATGCATGTTATCAAATTTACCCTGGGGGGTGAATTTTGGATAACAAAGCAACCTGTTCATTTGATTCACAGGTGTGGTGGGGTAAAAACAATAGTTTTATATTGATAAAATTAGTTAAAATATTGTCATTATGTACATACATGTACTTAGTTCTATTTTTTCTAATTCCGATCCTTAGATTTTTTATCTTATGTGTATGTAGGGAACTTCAACCCTCCATTTTGACTTCAAGGGCACAGACTCCTCCATCTCATTGTCTTTGTACCCCTATTCGCATCTTGTAGGAGCTCCAATGACTCATCCGAGCGTGAGATGCAAATTTGACGTGATCAACAACTTGCGGTAAGTTTGTGTATTTATGTAAATCCTTCATTCTAGCATGGTCTTAAATACATGTTGAAAACATATATAAATTGAATTTTGACAAAAAAACATTGTTTACATTTACAGGCTCATCTACGGGTGAGTATTCAGCAAAAGAGGACTCAAAGCATAGCCACAGATGATCCAAAGTCATCTCATGGATCTCCATCTTCATCTAAGGGAGGGCCTTCTTAGAGCAAGGCCAAGAGGGATAGATTTTGATGAGTAGGAAATATATATGTCTTACATGACATTGTTTTTGTATGCATATGTGCATGGCATTGTATGTACACCTATATGGCATTTGAACTTGATGGTATATGACCTATTTGGGCATTTTGTATTTATGATGCACATTAAAAGACTATTTGGAACTTGATAATTTTGTATGAGACCTTACATTTCGAGATTATTTTCGCATGAAACTAATATGATGTGCACTTGACAATATTTAAGACATTATGGATTATTTTTTCATTTATTGGTGATGTACATGTAGTAGCATTTTTAATGTATAATATGCATCAAAATTTGGAAATCAATATTTATATAATGTATGTATATAAAGAGTTCCCTAATATGAGAATTTATCAATGTGTATATGTGTATTTACCTTACTTACACTTCTTCTTGCTCATGGTCTCTTTCTATTGGTTCCTATCTTATCATGCACTTATTACATTCTTCTATGCTTCTTAGTCTTCTCCCTATTAAAATACCCGAGAGTCATCACAATTTGATGCCTTTCATATGTTGATATTTTGATAATGTCTCTCCATATACATTACTCCAATGCTTGAGAATGTCTCCGATGCAATGCCATTACGATTCGGACACTCATTGATTCTTGATTGTCTAAACATGTCCAATTTGTGTTATTACCTTTAAATCTATAGGCATTTCAAGCTATTTGGAAATCACATCACACCCTTCACTAAGCTTGATGACTACCCCTATCCTTTTGAAGGTGCTTTTGAAAGTATTCATGGGTTTATCGTAGCATAAATTATCAATGAATGGAAGGTCACTAAGCCATAGACCAGCTGACTCCTATCTAGAACTAAACAAGAAAGATTTACTAGGCAATTGATAACTCTCATGTGTTCTTAGACATACCCCTATTAAATTCATTCTTAATCTAATCTAATCATTCAAGCATCTTAACGAACTATGCCTGAACGAGGTAGCCCGAAAGCATGGGTAACGTAGGGAACCGAAAAAAATCCTCCACTAGTGTTCACCAAGCCACCCCAACCTATTTTCGTAGTTGATTCAGTCCCATGAGCTTCCATTTACAAACTATAGCATCTAGCAGCCCTACACTTACTCAGACTCTAGTATTTTGTGCCTTTGCAAACAATAGGACAATGAGAGAACCGAATGGAAATGGAGAAAACCACGAGAGGCTTTCATAGAGGGCCCCAACATGGAGGTCTTGGATCTAACGAGACGTCTCTAGGTGTCTTGAAGTCCAAGAAATCACCCATCGAAGATATGGCGTGTTTGGGCCTCAGGGCTCTTAAGGGAATACACCCCGACGAGGTCACCCAAAATCATGGGAGTGTACAAAATAAATCCTCCACTAGCATTCACCTAGCCACCCCGATGTGTTGGCATATTTGGTTCAGATCCCATAAGCTACCATTTGGAAAATACGATCTAAAGCTGACCTTACACTGACTAAGACTACACTATTTCACGTGTTTGCAAACAATAGGATAGCGAGAGAACCGAATGGAGATGGATAAAACCATGATATAATTTTATAAAGGGCCCCGACATGGAGGTCTTAGATCTGACGAGACATCTCTACGTGCCATGGAGTCCGAGAAATCACCTGTCAAAGATATAGTGTGTTTTGGCCTCAAGGCTCTTAAGTGACTATACCCGGACGAGGTAGCCCAAAAGGACGGGGAGTGTAGGGAACCAAAATGAAGACTACAATAGCGTTCACCTAATCACCGCAACATGTTGGTGTAGTTGGTTTGGTCCCACGAGCTTCTGTTTGCAAACTACAGCGTCAGGAGCCCTACACTAACTCAGACTCCAGTATTTCACGCGTTTGCAAACAATAGAACAACGAGAGAACCAAATGGAGATGGATAAAACCACAAGGGGATTTCATAGAGGGCCCCAACATGGAGATCTCGGATATAATGAGACATCTCTAGGTGCCACGAAGTTCGAGAAATCACCCGTCGAAGATATGGCATGTTTGGGCCTCAGGGCTCTTAAGGGACTATGCCCGGATGAGGTAGCCCGAAAGCACGAGGAGTGTAGGAAACCAAAAAAAAGATTCCATTAGCGTTCACCTAGCTACCTCAATGTGTTAGTGTAGTTGGTTAGGTCCCACGAGCTTCCGTTTGCAAACTATAGCATCTGGTAGCCCTACACTGACTTAGACTACACTATTTCATTCATTTACAAACAATAGGACAGAAAGATAACCAAATGGAGATGGATAAAACCATGATATTATTTCGTAGAGGGATTCAACATGGAGGTATCAAATCTGACGAGATGTCTCTAGGTGCCACAGAGTCCGAGAAATCACCCGTCGAAGATATGGCGTGTTTGGGCCTCAGGGCTCTTAAGGGACTACACCCGAAATCAAAAGGAGTGTAGGGAACCAAAACAAAGCCTCCACTAGAATTCACCTATCCATCCTGACGTGTTGGTGTAGTTTTTTTGGTCCCATAAGCTATTGTTTGCAAAATACAGCATTTAGCAACCTTGCGGTGACTCAGACTACACTATTTTACGCATTTACAAACAATAGGACAGCGAGAGAAACAAATGGAGATGGATTAAACTGCGATAGTATTTCATAGATGGCCTTGACATAGAGGTCTCAGATCTGACGAGACATCTCTAGGTGCCACAAAGTCTGAGAAATCACCCATCGAAGATATAGCGTGTTTTGGCCTCATGGCTCTTAAGGGACTACGCCCGGACGAGGTAGCCCGAAAGCACGGGGAGCATAGGGAACCAAAATGAAGACTCCACTAGCATTCACATGGCCATCTCGATGTGTTGGCATAGTTGGTTTGGTCCCATGAGCTTCCGTTTATAAACTATGGCGTCCTGGGAGCCCTCTGGCTTGACTCGGACTACAGGTATTTTACACATTTGCAAACAATAGAACAGCAAGAAAACCAAATGGATATGGATAACACTATGAGAGGCTTTCGTAGAGGGCCCCAATGTGGAGGTCTCGGATCTGACAATACGTCTCTAGGTGCCACGGAGTCCGAGAAATCACCCGTCGAAGATATGGTGTGTTTGGGCCTCAAGGCTCTTAAGGGACTACGCCTGACGAGGTAGCCCAAAAGCACGGGGAGCGTAGGGAACCAAAAAAATCCTCCACTAGCATTCACTTGGCCACCCCGACATGTTGGCATAGTTGGTTTGGTCCCACGAGCTTTCGTTTGCAAACTATAGCATCCTGCGATCCTATCTTGACTCATACTACACTATATCACGCGTTTACAAACAATAGGATTGTGAGAGAACCAAATTGAGATGGATTAAACCATGAAATTATTTTGTAGAGGGATTTAACATGGAGGTCTCATATCTGACGAGACATCTCTAGGTGCCACAGAGTCCGAGAAATCACCCGTTGAAGATATGGCGTGTTTGGGCCTCAGGGCTCTTAAGGGACTACACCCGAATGAGGTAGCCCGAAAGCATGGGGAGCGTAGGGAACCAAAAAAATCCTCCACTAGCATTCACTTGGCCACCCCGACGTGTTGGCATATTTGGTTCGTTCCCACGAGCTTCTATTTGTAAACTATAGCGTATGACAGCTCTACACGGACTCGGACTCCGGTATTTTACGTCTTTGCAAACAATAGGACAGCGAGAGAACCGAATGGATATGGAGAAAATCATGAGATAATTTCATAGAGGGCTCCAATGTGGAGGTCTCGGATCTGACGAGATGTCTCTAGGTTCCACGAAGTCTGAGAAATCACATGTCAAAGATATAACGTGTTTTGGTCTCAGGGCTCTTAAGAGACTACGCCCAAACGAGGTAGCCCGAAAGCACAAGGAGCGTAGGGAACCAAAAAAACCTCCACTAGCATTCACTAGGCCACCCCGATGTGTTGGCATAGTTGGTTTGGTCCCACGAGCTTCCGTTTGCAAACTATAGCATCCGGGCCCCTCTCTACACCGGCTCAAACTCCGGATTTTGCGCCTTTACAAACAATAGAACAACGAGAGAACCGAATGGATATGGATAAAACTGTGAGATGATTTCATAGAGTGCCCCAACATGGAGGTCTCGGATCTGATGAGACATCTTTAGGTGCCATGTAGTCCAAGAAGTCGCCGTCAAGATATGGTGTGTTTGGGCCTCGGGGCTCTTAAGGGACTACGCCTTGGATGAGGTAGCTTGAAAGCACGGGAGTGTAGGGAAACAAAAAAATCCTCCATTAGCGTTCACCTGCCACTCGATGTGTTGACATAGTTGGTTCGGTCCCACGAGCTTCCGTTTGCAAACTATAGCGTCTGAAACCCTACACCGACTCACTACACTATTTTGTGTGTTTGCAAACAATAGACGAAAGAGAACCGAATGGAGATGGATGAAACCACGATATGATTTTGTACAAGGCTTCACATGGAGCTCTCAAATCTAACAAGACATCTCTAGGTGCCATGGATTCTAAGAAATCACCCGTCGAAGATATAGCGTGGTTTGGCCTAAGGGATTTTAAGGGACTACGCCTTGATGAGGTAACTGAAAGCACAAGTGGAGGAAACCACCAATGTTCAATGATTTTACCACATGATGCAACTATGTAGACCATGAACTTAGTTTTTGGGGAGACCACCAATGTTCCAACTTTTCATTTTGAAAGAATGAATATCTTTAATCAAATAGAGAATTAAGAGCTGAATTTTTTTGGACATTACAAAAGGTTGTTTGTGCCCAAAAAGAAGCCGAAGCCCATATAAATTTTTAGTCTTCAACTTTAGATGATAATGAACATCGTGTTGATGCAAAATCACAAACCCCCTAGATGCGAGATCAGGCTTCTAGGTTGATCACTTTGGCATCCAAAGCAGTGATTGCATAACATTGAATCCCTTCTCCAAGTGTGGGACTTGAAAAAATGAGAAAGGATTCTCCGAGAAGGCTGGTTCCTATTCCTCTGCTCGGATGCACACGAAATATGCAGAGGGTTTTCTCAAAACCTAATCTAGTCTCGCAAGGAGATAAGGTAAGAAGATGCATAAAATAAATCTAAGCTAATAGAGGTGATGCACCGAGGAATGAAGAACACCTATTTTTCCAGTGAACACAGACCATTTGAATGTGATATAAGATCATGCATAGATGACAAAACCTGCAGTGAAAGACCAGGAGGATGCAAAAATGAACACAGAGAGGGCTGAGAATCATCCACAGACATGCATTACTTGCTCCAAAGATTGATACAATACACTACAGAATGCCATGAGGCAGAATAGTATTACAGTTCAAATGAGAGGTTCGAACTCCACAAATTCGCCTGAGGAGAAGAAGGGAGAGGCAAAACAGAAAAATGTTCGACCTCGAAAAGAAGCTCCTCTTTACAATATATAGAAAGAATGAGAGAGGGAAGAGAGAGAGGAAAGCCAAATCTACCCCAACCACCTCCAGGTTGCATTCCATTCATCTCATTATGGTAGAAGCGGCGGATCCTGGCAAAACGGCGGGCTGTCTAACAGAAGCGGCGAACTGTCTGCTGCATTAAAGTTGTTTGTTGAAGCATTACTTCTGCTTATTATTTCACGCCAGAGGCGTTTCTTGATTTTCTCTCTCCAAACTGAACCAAAATGTAAGATTGACCCCGGAATCGTGTAGAGAATTTTACCAGCTTTCCATTGATATAAAGAACGTGCCAATCCGAGCTCTGGATCGAAAGTTATGGTGATCTGAAGATTTAGGGCAAAAACGGGCCAAAACATGTTTTGAAATCTTTCCCGCGCTCTGCCACCTGGATGACACGTGGCACGTGCTGATTGGACGAGTAATTCTCTCTCCTCTGCCTTTCGTGGGCTTTCCTTTTGAAATTTCCTTGTGGGCCCCTTAAACTTGGACACGTGGCGCTATTTCATTGGTTCGGCCGTGCTCAAAACCTCGCCCTTTGACTTTTGGACTATCTCCTCAGTGTGACACGTGTCGTGATTTGATTGTCCGCGGGTTTGCCGGCTTTTCACGCCCTTCGCGTCTTTATGTCCCGGATGTCCCAAATCGCTTGGGACAAAACCTCCGATCCGCCCGAAATGGGCTTCCTCGTCCCTCATTTGCTGGACACGTGGCGCAACTGATTGGCTCTCGGCTTTTAGGCTATCCGCGTCCCTCGCCTCCTGCGCGCCCAAATGTCCCAAAGATCGAACTTTCTCTGTTTCACCCGAACAAGCCGGTTTGCGTTTGCTTCAGCCCAAATGTCCCTTTTGCTTCCTGGACCGCTTGTTCTCATTTCGGCTGATCCGGCCGGTTCGCGTGCCAGCGTACTTGTGTCCCGTTTGTCCCAGATGAAAACTTGGGCAAATTTTTCATTCTTTCGGCCGATTTGGGCATTTCGCATCCCGCGCGTACCTGTGGCCCAGATGTCCCTTTGCTTCCGGGCCACCTGGAGGCTTTTCGGCCGATCCGCGCCTAGATGTCCCAAATGTCCCGACTGCTCCTAGGACTAGGACTTAGCCATTTTTCGTGATTTTTCCTGTTTCAATCTACTTGCCTGGAACTGCAAAACTTTATGCATGTTATCGAAATTTACCCTGGGGTGAAATTTTGACAACAGTTTTGACGACTCAATGGGGTCACTCTGCCCCGCATAGGTAGAAGATCAGTGGCCTTTTAGCGATCCATTGGGCATGGAGTTATAAGCAATAACCTGAAACGAGCCTGATACTGCAACTTCTTCTCCAGCAACACTTTGAACTGTAGAAAACAACCTGAGAGCAGCAAAACCTATGCCGAAGCACTTAGGAAAACTAAAACCTAACTACAACAGGACAATGTGCACAAGCACTTGGAGGAATGAAAATCTAAACTAATATTTACAAGGGCAAACCTTTTCTTTTTAGTAGCAAGAATGTTTAAGATAGATTCCGTTAACTGAATCGGAAGTTCCTCTCCATCCAATGCGAGATAATTGGAAGGCATTACTATTTTTACATCCCGTGACCATGTAGGGACCACTCCGCATGGCATCAAACTTGGAATGCCTTCCCGGTTTTGCCCGAATCTGCATCCCATTTCGTAACTAGGTCCCCTTTCGGAAGGTCCTTGCTCTTGCTCTCTTATCAAACCATCTTTTTACTAAGGCCTGATCCTTTTCAATCGTCTGAACCGCATGTTCTCTCGATTTCTTCTAATTCCATCAATTCCGCATACCCGACCTCCATTGGTTCGAACTCGATAACTCAAAGCCGCTTCATGAGCTCCAAGGCCGGGCAATTCTAATGATATAGGCACACGCCTCCTTCCCATAGACCAACTTGTAGGGAGAATTACCCGTAGACCTCTTTGGTGTTATCCTGTCACCCCATAATGTTGATTTTAGCCTTATATGCCATGTTCTTTGATTTTCATCCGAGTCCTTTTGATGATTTTTAGCAAATTCTTGTTTGTGGACTCGTCATGTCCATTACCCCGCGGGTAATAATTTGAAGAGGTGCTCAAATAGATTCCATTCTTGATGACCCATTCTCAGTAATTTTGAACCTATGAATGCTAATGCATTATCTCGATATGATGGTGGCGGCACACACCGAACTCGGTTGCTATTTCTTCATAAAAGTCTAGTATGTTAGACTCACTTGCTTCTTTGAGCACTACCGCTTCGGTCCACTTGGTGAAATAGTCTCGTCATTTGTAAGAATCCACTTGTGGCCTTGACTCGATTGGGATTGATCACTCTAATGAAGTCCAATCCCCATTTCATGAATGGATGATCTACTGAAATTGGACGAAGGGGCAGTGCTGCTAACCTTCCTTTCCCTGTGAAGAATGCACATTTCTTGCATTTCTTAACCCATGAGTAGCAATCATTGAATACAGTAGGCCAATAGTAACCAGCTTTCATGATTTTGAGAGCTGTTACTCATGGGGTGAAATGGCCTCCTGCCTCCCCGTCATGGAACTCGTGTAAGATCCTCTCAACCTGACCTATCCCAATGCATCTTAATAGAACACCGTTGATGTCTTTTTTAAACAAAACACCATCAACAAGCACATATGGAACTGCTTGTAATCTGAAGTACCTTCTTTTTGCTTTGCTCATTTCTAGAGGGCACATGCCCATCTGTAGGAAATGTATCATATTCTGAGTCCAACAGGGAGTGGACACATCATCATTTTCCTGTTTTTGATCATCTTGTAATAGCAGGACAGCGTCTTCTTCATCTTCTGGGTTGTCTGGTTGTTTGGAAGCGAGCTACTCACACAAACCTTTGCCTCTTACTAGCTTGGTGATCTTGATCTCAATGTCATACTCCATGACACGGGTGATCCATCCTGCCCTTTTCTCATTCAAATCCTTGTTGAGGAGGAAGTCCTTAACCCCAAAGATGTGAGACCAGCAATCGACCTTGTTGTTTGAGACTAAATGCTTGAATTTCTTCAAGCTTCGATTCACGCAAGCACATGCTTTTCAATAAAAGAGTACCTCACTTCGCAGTCATCTAGGCTCTGGTCAAGAAGGCAATCGGTGCTCATCATTATCTTTGTTATCTTTGTACTGAATGGCGTAAATAGTGTCATCACCTCCAAATGCATAGAGGATGAAATCCTTGGAAAAGTCCAGGTTGATGAGAGTGGGTGCTTGGGAGATGGCTTCTTTGATTGCCTCAAAACTCTCCTTACCTTCTCCCGTCCACTTGAAAGCCATGCTTTTCCTTAACATTTTGGTGATGGGCTTGACAAGGGCTGCAAAAACTCGGGACAAACCTCCGAACAAAGTTTATCCTTCCCAGAAACTCAAGGGCTTTCTTGTGGCTTGCAATGGTAGTGCTCTTATGGCTTCAACCCTCTCTAGATCAATTGCTAATCCTTACTTGGAGACAATATGGCCAAGGATCTTCCCTTCATGTGCAAGAAAGATGCACTTCTTAGGATTCAAAGACACTCTGAACTTTCTACACCTTTGAAACACTTGCTCGAGGTGAAAGAAATGGTCTGTTGCATTCTTTGAGAAGACAATAATATCATCTAGGTATATCAGCACTATCTTGTTGATCAATCCTTTGAATGCCATATCCATAGCTCGCTGGAATGTTGCTCCGGCGTTCGACAGTCCAAATGGCATTTTCTTGTAAGCATATGTGCCCCATTTGGTTGTGAAGGCTATCTTGAACTGGTCTTCCTCCTTCACCATAATCTGATTGAAGCCTGAGTAACCATCAAGTAGTGAAAACCTTTCTGAACCAGCTACGACCTGCAATATTTGCTCCATGGAAGGGAGTGGATAATGGTCCTTGAGAGAGGCTCTATTCAAATCTCTGAAGTCAACACACAGCCTGATCTCTCCACTCTTCTTCCTGACTAGAACTAAGTTGGCAACCCAACTAGAATGCTTGATTGGGAATATGATTCTTGACTCAATCAGCCTTGTCCAATTCTTTCCTCATGAGAGGCTCCATGTGTGGATTGATTGGCCCCATTTCTGCCTGACAGGCTTAGTATTTGGATCCACCCGATGGTATCTTTGAGCTAAGTTGGGATTGAAACCTTTCAAGTCTTCATAGCTCCAAGCAAACACGTCAGGGAATTCTTGACATAGCTGTATGAACTCACATCTTTCTTGCTCAGTTGTCATCTTTCCAATTTGCAATGGCTTGTTCTCTTCTACCAAGATGGATACCGAATCTTCTCTCTTGACCTGAATGTTTGCTTTCTCCTTTCTAAACTGATCATTGGGGTTAAAAATGGCCTCCAAAGTGATAAGTCCCTTGGGCAGCTTGTCAGTTCTCAGCTGTATCACTTGGTCACCATATTGTTGTTCCAATTTTTCTTGATTCTTAGCTAAGAACTCAGCTTCTTCTTGCAAGAAATGGATGATTTGCTGGTCATTCTCAAATACTTGCCAACCGACGTCGTTATCCGCACCGAAGGCCCGACAATCATGTGGATGTTTGGTCAGTACCTTGTCTTGTTGAATGTTTTCTACAATGTCAAAGGCTGCCCCTATCGCTGCAAGCTCCGTGTCGGCAGCTTGATTCTTCTCTTCCTAGAATAGCTTTAATGCCGAAACCCTCAAAATCTTCCATGAGGTCCCACACCCTGTTCAGAGCACTCCGAGTAGATCATTTTTGGCCGCATGTCATCCCGACTCTGATTTACAATCAATTCACTTGTCCCCAAAGACTTGCAAGTTCTTTATTTTTTTCTTGATTGCCCAATGCATCCCTCGCACCAAGGCTTCATATTCAAGCAGTTGTTATTGGAGCATGCAAATTGAAATCTAAAAGTTGAATAGTACTTTACTCCTTGAGGTGAAACAAGCACGGCTCCACCTCCCGCACCTTGTCTACTCCTTGATCCATCAAAAACAGCTACCATACCTCATTGTCATCCTTGTGGTTTGGCTTGGTGATGCTAGGAATAGGTTGACTTTCTTCGTGTATACAATAGACTCCTAGCTCGATTCTTCTATTCCTTGATAAGGATCAAAACATGCACCTTGTTTGCCCATTCATCAAGAGTCAAATCTGGGATACTTCCAACCTTAGTGTCACTTCATCGCTTGCTAGGTGATCTTCTTGATCAAATGTTGAGCAATTGACATTAATCTGACTTGGAGTGTAGGGCTCAATATGGAAGTTTGCAATAGGTTCAGATTTGATTGTGGCCTTAGTTCCATATCTCGTTCTGAATAGCATGTGTGACCAATCAGCGAGACAAATATCCCCCAATCTTGGCAGTGAAGTCCCTTGACAAACATAGGGCAAAGAGTGGTGGAAGGTCTATGACTGACACATCTTGTAAGACAACAACATTTGGACATGCATGCAAGGTAAGACTCAAATTTCTAATCACTCCAACTATTGCTATTGCTGTCCCATCCAGTTGCACTACTCCCTTAGATGTTATTTCATACTAGAGCCCTAACTGATCAGCTATCTGTTTAGGCATTACTGAGCTACTTGCCCCGGAGTCTATCATGTAATTGTGCACTAGCTGATTTCCAATGATTAACGAAACATAGAAAGGAGGGGGTTTCAACATCTTACCTTGTTGTCCTCCATGATTTCCCTCAGGCTGGGTAGCATTTGTAAGCACTTTGTCTTGTATCTGCTGATTCGAAGTTGGCCAGTCCTTCATGGTAGCTTGCAGCAGATCTCTTTGGCCTGGGATAGCTAGGGATTCCCACATAGATATATTGACGTTTGTTTTCTTCATCTGATCAATGATACTAAATGGTGATGAAGGATCTATCTGTTGCCCCTTGGTTTGCACATTTACTCCTTGTTTGTGGGCAGCAACAGCTGGCATTTGAGTTGGCCTAGGGGCTGTTCTTGGCTGTCCTTGTGCATTTGAAGTGGGACTTTGCTTGTCAATCATTTGTGGAGACATGGAAGGTTGTGGATTGGTTGGGGCTAATTGCTGCTCTTCACCCAAATTTCTCCTTTTTGACCTTGTGTTTGCTGCAACACCTTGAGAAACTGCCTGGTTCATGCCACAAAAATCCTCTGCTTGCTAATTTACCAATGTGGTGTCATTTGGGGCTGATTGCTATTGGAATGTTTCTTTTTGTTGGCTGTTCTCTTGACTGTTCTCACCCTCCACACCAGTAGTTGTTATAATTAAAGCTTGAGTCAAAGCACCATTGAAGCACATGGATTGATTATGAGGCTCATTACATGGAAAACACCAATCATACTCCTGGGAAATGTTGTTTTGTGCTGGTACTAATGCCCTAGAGGCAGATATGGCATTTGGATTATAGGGCTGGAATGGTCTATTGACAGGAGGCCTTGTTTGATTCATATTTGCAGCTGGATTAGGTGGCCTTTGAGGCTGATATGGCTGCCTATTAGGTTGAGCTTGAGGCTGATACGAAGGTCTAAAACCTTGAGCTTGCTGTCTTTTGAGAGTGACCAGCTCATTGCCTAGATTTTGTAATTGCTTCATGACCTCTTGAAGCTCATTTGGGGCACTTGGAGATGAAGTGGAAGCTTCATTTGAACTCTGATTTCTAGGAGTGGGAATAGAGCTAAAACAGTGCTTGACTAGCACTTGGGCTCTCTAAACTTGGATATAATGGCATTGGAGGCCTAGGAGCCAATTTACCAGCTTGGATAAGACAATTTTCGGCTCTAATGGCAATGCTATAAGCTGCAGGTAAGGTTGTGTCTCCCATAGATTGAATTAACATAGAAATATCAGAATTCAAAGCTTTAAGATAGTATAGAAAAGCACCTTCTGCTATTGGCCTGACTGACACTGGAATCCTATCCCAAGACCTTTGAAATCTGAAGTTGAAATCGGCCACTTTCTTGTTGGGGCTCTCTTGATAGTTGTCAATTGTTCCAGTAGAGACAAATTGTCTCCCTTTTCCCAAACTACTCATGAAGTGCAATACACAAATGATTCCAGGTTTGTGATAGAGCCACCGTAAGGCTCCTGAACCATTGCAATGCCTTCCCTTTGAATGATGATGCCAGCAATTTGATAGCCACATCCATTTCATTTATCTCATGGATTGCATAGACGTTAGCAATGTCTTTGACATGATCACCAGGAGTGGTATGATTTTCTCCAGTGAAAAATGGAATGTTCTTCAACGCTGCAATTGGAACTGGATTCTGTGCATTGAGGGCAAGTGGGCTGCTGCCAGTGAAATTGACAAAGGGATTTAGTGGTTGCGCCATTCTGATTGGTCGAAGGACTCTTGAATACTGAATGAAAGGCCGAGCAGGTGGAGGAGTTGAGAGAGTTCTGTTTGGTGGAGATGGAGACCTTTGAATCCTTCTTCCTCTTTGCCTTCTTCTTGGAGATAATTGCAAGTATTCAAATAGCACTTCTTCTTCTCCAACTCTTGACCTTGTGATTCTTCTCATAAGCTTTCAGGCCTGTACTGCTGAAACCAGTTGATTCTTCCTCTCGGAGTCGCCAGATATGCAAACAATAGCTCTTTTCAAGCAAGAAAATTGCAGCAGATGCATATCAACTTTGCTGCAATAAAAATGAGACCTCTAGGTCCCACTGGACGTGCCAAAATCATTGATGGTCGCACGGTGGCTTAAGATTTTCTATTTGATAATGAGACACCTCGAAAGATGAAACTCTAACTTCGTGATGTCCCACCGGCGTGCCAAAATCGTTGAAAATCACAAGCCCCCGGATGCGATCGGGCTTCTAGGTTGATCACTTTGGCATCCAGTGTGATTGCATAACATTGAATCCCTTCTCCAAGTGTGGGACTTGAAAAAATGAGAAAGGATTCTCCAGAGAAGGCTGGTTCCTATTCCTCTATTCAGATGCACACGAAATATGCAGAGGGTTTTCTCAAAACCTAATCTAATCTGCCAAGGAGACAAGGTAAGAAGATGCATAAAATAAATCTAAGCTAATAGAGGTGATGCACCGAGGAATGAAGAACACCTATTTTGCCAGTGAACACAGACCATTTGAATGTGATATAAGATCATGCACAGATGACAAAACCTGCAGTGAAAGACCAGGAGGATGCAAAAATGAACATGAGAGGGCCGAGAGAATCATCCACAGACATGCATTACTTGCTCCAAAGATTGATACAATACACTACAGAATGCCATGAGGCAGAATAGTATTACAGTTCAAATGAGAGGTTCGAACTCCACAAATTCACCTGAGGAGAAGAAGGGAGAGGCAAAACAGAAAAATGTTCGACCTCTGAAAAGAAGCTCCTCTTTACAATATATAGAAAGAATGAGAGAGGGAAGAGAGAGAGGAAAGCCAAATCTACCCCAACCACCTCCAGGTTGCATTCCATTCATCTCATTATGGCAGAAGCGGCGGATCCTGGCAAAACGGCGGGCTGTCTAACAGAAGCGGCGAACTGTCTGCTGCATTAAAGTTGTTTGTTGAAGCATTACTTCTACTTGTTATTTCGTGCCAGAGGCGTTTCTTGATTTTCTCTCTCCAAACTGAACCAAAATGCAAGATTGACCCTGGAATCGTGTAGAGAATTTTACCATCTTTCCATTGATATAAAGAACGCAAATCCGAGCTCGATCAAAAGTTATGGCGATCCAAGATTTAGGGCAAAAACGGGCCAAAACGTGTTTTGAAATCTTTCCCGCTCTCGCCACTGGATGACACGTGGCACGTGCTGATTGGATGAGCAATTCTCTCTCTCTGCCTTTCACGGGTTTTCCTTTTGAAATTTCCTTGTGGGCCCCTTAAACTTGGACACGTGGCGCTATTTCATTGGTTCGGGTCAGTGCTCGAAACCTCGCCCTTTGACTTTTGGACTATCTCCCTTGTGACACGTGTCGTGATTTGATTGGTCTGCGGGTTTTCCGGCTTTTCGCGCCCTTCGTGTCTTTATGTCCCGGATGTCCCAAACTATTTGGGACAAAAACCTCCGATCCGCCCGAAATGGGCTTCCTCGTTCCTCATTTGCCGATGACACGTGGCGCAATCTGATTGGCTCTCGACTTTTTCGGCTATCCGCGTCCCTCGCGCCCGGATGTCCCAAGACGAACTTTCTGCTTTGCCGAACCGGCCGGTTCGCGTTTCCGCCCCGATGTCCCTTTTGCTTCCGGATCGTTGTTCTCATTTCACCCGATCCGGCGGTTCACGACTTCGCGTACTTGTGTCCCGTTTGTCCCGGATGAAAACTTGGGCAAATTTTTCCTTCTTTCGGCCGATTCAGGGCATTTCGCGTCCCCGCGCATACACATGGCCTAGATGTCCCTTTGCTTCCGGGCCACCCGGAGGCTTTTCACCCGATCCACGCCTAGATGTCCCAAATGTCCCGATTGCTCCTAGGACTAGGACTTAGCCATTTTTCGTGATTTTTCCTGTTTGAATCTACTTGCTTGAATCGCAAACTCGATGCATGTTATCGAAATTTACCCTAGGGGGTGAAATTTTGACAACACATCGTGAAGAAAAAAATTAGGTGAAGATGTCACTATGATTCAATGAAAGTTTGAAGCTCTTGATCTAACATGGAAAAAATTTCGTGGCCCTATGAAATCCTCTCGCGATTTTATCCATATCCATCTAGTTCTCTCATTGTCCTATTATTTGCAAATGCATGAAATAGTGTAGTCTGAGTCAGTGTAAGGCTTCCAAACGCTATATTTTGCAAATGGTAGCTCATGGGACCAATCGATGCAGGCACACATCTGGATTGCTTGGTGAACGCTAGTGGAGGATTTGTTTTTTGGTTCCCTATGCTCCCCGTGCTTTCAGGCTACCTCGTCTGGGCGTAGTCCCTTAAGAGCCCTGAGGCCCAAACACGTCATATCTTTGACAAGTGATTTCTCAGACTCTGTGGAACCTAGATACATCTCATCAGATCCAAGACCTCCACGTCGGGGCTCTCTACAAAATCCTCTCGCAGTTTTCTCCATCTCCATTCAATTCTCTTGATGTCCTATTGTTTGCTACACTCCAAATAATGTAGTCTAAGTCAGTGTAAGGCTGTTAGATGATGTATTTTGTAAACGGTAGCTTGTGGGATAGAACCATCTAGGCCAACACATCCGGATGGTTTGGTGAATGCTAGTGGAGGATTTTTTTAGTTCCCTACACTACCCGTGCTTTCAGGCTACCTCGTCCGGCGTAGTCCCTTAAGAGCCCTAAGGCCCAAACACGCCATATCTTCGACGGGTGATTTCTCGGACTCCATGGCACCTAGAGACATCTCATCAAAACTGAGACATCTATGTTGGGGCCCTCTACAAAAGCCTCTCACGGTTTTCTCCATCTTCATTCAGACTGAGTCAATGTAAGGTTGTCCATTGCCAAACACCTGAATAATATAGGTGGTTCATACAATATATGTGGTGAATGAGAATTTTTGTTTGTTGTTCCTTTCTAATATTTAGTTTCTCTTAGTTTCACTTGGCTTCTAGAATAATAAATTCTCTCTGATGCAAGCTACCACGTGAAGGTGGAAGCGTTTTTGGCACCACTAACCTACATAAACATGTTAGTAAGCAATTAAATAGAATTTTAAATCATACAAAATTTAACCAAAATCATTTAAGTAAATATTCAAATTAAATTTATGAATAACATACCTTTGCAAATTCAATCCAATGAACCACAAGGATCAACTCTATTCTTGATGATGAGCAAGAATTGCTTCATGATCTCGATTTATGAACCTTCCACAAATTCTTGTTTGATGGCCGACCTCTATATTTGATCAATTTAATATTTGTTACAAGAACCAAATGTGAATACTTTGAAGTATCTCCCGATGTACTTCATAGTCTTCAAACAACCAAATGTTTGATTTTTTGATAGGATTTTTTCAAGCCAAGTTCCAATGACTACCACTCGACCCAGTGGGATACTCAAGGTCTTCACCATCAATGACTGTGGAAGTCAAATTTTTCCCCCTCTACACAACGAGACAAGAAGTATTCTGTTCCCTCTTTGTTAAATTCCGTCACAATAACTGCAAAAATGTGCCCTATGTATCACAAAGTAAAAATTTTCAGTCAATTTAAAAATACATTAAGAGTTGACCATTTAATAATTTATAAATCTAAAACATGACATGTACATATATGTATGTACCTTGTTGCACTAAATCAAAGACTTGGTCAAAGTCAGGTGATGTTGTCATTTGATCTGAAGACCCTGCAAGTTGTAATGCTCATAGAACTTGATGTGTGTCAAGTGGAATTAGAAGTCTGCAAGTCCATTCATTCACCCACTTTGTGACTCACATTCATTCCATGTAAAATCAATGCATGATATACAAAAACATGTCATGCACCTAGTATAAATAGTCCAAGCATTTGCATCGATCTACGGAATGAGTGCATATCAATTGATCCTCGCAATGTCATACAATCTTCAAAAAATTTTAAATGTTGTTCCTCTATCAACCAAAATATCTATGAACCATTGATCTCTCTTGAGATTCATGGCCCATATTCTTAACACACCAATCAACAATGTTTTTTTCAGATCTCAGTAAATTTGGCACCATCCTTGAACTTTAACTCTTCTCTTACAAGTGCTCTTTTCACACATGCTCCCGCACCATCATGCTCCCCTTTTCCATGACATGCCTTAGTATAACTCTAGATATGTTGTAAATTTGTTTCTTTGTGCATCCTACTTAGCCAATAAAACATCCGTGCATTCTTGAATTGTGATGTGCAGTTTGTCGACCAAATGTAATGTTGATCGAAACTAATGTTCCTCTCATTCAAGTTCACATAAAACACCCGAAACACCCTATACATATTCTCGTAGAATGTGTCCGATTATCACTGATGTAGAAATGATACTCTCTTAATATTTTTCGATCTTTCTCAGTGCTTTCAGGAGAGTGCATGAATGTTATATGCACGAAAATAGAAACTTGCACTGAGTTATAATATTGAGACTGAACCTCCATTTGTGGCTGCAATGTGTAATTCTCTGCGAAGTCAACTACTAAAACAATAGTACCAAGTGGGAATGTGTCCTTTCTTAACTTGAATTTTTCATCTAACCATCGAGCTTTATGTGTGTGCCTTGCATACTCATAAAAAATTTCCTCTCTAAATTTGACCATATATTCGATACAGGTAATTATTTTCTAACAAGCTCACACCTCTTAGATTCTTTTCCATCTTTTAATTGATATGCCACCGATTTATATTTGGTGAAATCAACCAATTATTTTCCTATTGAATATGTACTCTTCTCACGGATATAACTTTTCAAATTTGGCAAGCCACATATACATTGCACATTCCATCCAAACATGCTTTGTTATAAAAAATTGTCTTGTTAATTTTTCACAAAATATTTTCGAATAAATTCCTCGAAGATTTTTGTGGGACATTTATTCCACACTCTTACAACATGATGTCACCGTCTGCAAAACATGATGTATTTTTGACAAAAATATCATAATGCATTGAAAATTCAACATGATCCCTACAACAACAAATGGTACGTGAGTGATTGATTTTCACATAAAAGGGTTTGCGCATTTCAAATAATCTTTGACTAATGTTAATTTGTGGATTTTCATTATTAAATTTAGAAAACAATTCTATTTGATTCATATCTAAGAAATGGTTTGCACATGATTCACGATTACGAGAACCTATTCTTCTTTCTACTTGTATCTCTTCTATTCGGTGACACCCTTGTGTTCTCATTCCAAAATTTTACAATTAATTATTTTAGAATATCATATGTATTCTTGTCTTTTCATGAAAGTCTGCTAGAGAAAGCCCAATAGTCAGTGTTATTGACTAACTCAAGACGTTTACGTCTCTCTATTGATTTCATTAGTATTTTTATGTTTAACTTCAAAACACTACTTGTTTTTCTTATCAAACATTTATTAACCTGCTTTTTTATCACTTAATATACAATTAGTAAGTGCACACTATGTAGCATTACTATCTTTGGTGCATCTTTTTCACCTATAGTTTGGTATGCTTTATGTATGTTTTCAACAATTGACACATTTTGATCAACAACATTAGATGTTCTTAACCCCAGGGTCTTCATTATAGCTCTCATCTTCATTAATTTCATCAATGAAACAAATAATTGGCATCTTTGTGTGTCATTTAAATTCTCAAAGTAATTATCCCAAATTTCACATGATTTTCTTCTCACATTTGTTTCGGACATTTTGTTAGGCATTGGTTTTATAATGTTTTCATCAATTTCAATTAAGTGAATTGGTTTTCTTCACAAAATGGAAGGAGGTGTTCTTAGAGGTGAAGATTCATTTACAAGCTTACTTTCTTCATTCAAAGGTGTTTTCATACAAATTTCGTGGTTAACATTTGGATTCTCAAGTAAGGGTTCAATAATAGGATTCATATTAATTTTTTCATCCATACCAAAATTATCATTCAATTCAATATCATTATTCATTGCAAAATTTTTATTCATTACAAAATCATTATTCTCTACATTTTTATTATGTATTTCATCCCCATTTTTCTAATACATTAGCTACATTTGATATAGCGGATGTACTTTCCCCGCTTTCAAGTGTTTACATTATCTTCAATTTCTTTATTCTCTTCTCTTCCAATTGCTCTCGGTGTCTTGTTCTTGACTTTCCTCTTGTCCTTAGCTCAAATTTTATCACCCATGATTAGAAAAAATCAACTAGTGGGGTAGGGGAAAAAATGAACTACTAAAAATCGTGCAAGAATGTAGAGAAAATTGCAAACAAAATAGAATGTTTACATAATTCCCATGAAAGAGATGAAAGGGACATTGGGGGGCCACAATATATAAACAAAGTAAAATGTGTACGCGCGTTTTGTATTTTCTCTTTTTCCAAGCCATGCCTCAAGGCTTGGGATCCAGTTTGGATCCCCAAGCCTAAGGCATGGACCTGTACAAACACAACAAACAATGTGTTTTTGCAATAAAATATAAAAATGCCACTTCCTCTATGATAAATCAAAATAAAACAATCGATCCATTTTTTAAAAATTATACCACAACGTAGAGCAGAGTTTCTTCTTTCTAAAAATATAATTTTTCAAATTTTCTAACTAATATAAGGTTTCCATATTATTTATTTTCTAACTATGCCTTTTTATAGCTATTTTTTAAGTGTAAATATGTCTATATTTCATGGTGTATCTTTTTTTTGGGTGATCGAAATTTTAAAAAAAGTATACTAGCCCAAAATAGGAATAATTCTATACGTAGTAAAAAAACTAATTTTTGATATTTTTAAGGTAGTTAGGGGGGGCACGGTTAGAGCTCCGTTATTTTTCAAAACATAAAATTTTTGTACTAGAAAACTCATAAATAAAAAAATATTCGCTAATTTTTTTGTTTTAAAATGGAGCCCAAACTAAATGCTCCTAGCTATCTTTCTACCAAAGAGTTTTAAAAAATACTAAATGGTGCTCAAAAAATGGTGAGGGGCACGAAAGTCACTCTATTATGTTTTTTAACAAAAATAGGAGCATTTGTTGGTATTTTAGCTATTTGAACCACTTAAACTTATATGTTTTTAATAAAATTTAGTAGCTTAGAAACTATACTCAAAATTCTATGATTCATATTTCTAAAACATCTTCCAATTTTGAGTGTAACTATTTCGAAAAACTCGTACAAGTTGATGTTTTTTTCAAGAAAATGCGTCCACTTAAGACCCCCTTTTGACCCCCAACTTGGTGCACTTACCCTTAATAGGTTATAATCCTAGCCTTTTACAAATCCATACAAGCATGATGTTAATTGAAGCACCATATTCCACCAAACTACACATTTTTGTCATATATTCTAATTTTTAACAAAAATGGAGGTACTTTTATTTTGGATTTATGAATCACTACATTAGCATGGGAAGATTTTGTCTTCCTTGTAGATTTCTTCTCAATTAAAGGATTTATAGTGAGGGATTTCAAAATGAGATCCCTTTGTTTTGTAATTTGGGCTAGTTCATGCAAAGTTATATTGGCTCAAGTCTTCTTCATATCTATGACTATGTTATATCCACCAACTCTAGGTAGGATTTGTTAGGTTTTGAAAATCAAATGTTGTTCTTTCCTTTTCATGGGTGGAAAATTATTATCACATTGGGGATTGGATGAAATTTTCATTGTTTTGGGTGGAGTAGAAGATGTGAGTGGAGTGTTTGAAAATATTAATTGGCATGGATCTCATTTATATTATCCTCGAGATCATTATATTATTAATTTTGGAAATCATAGACTTCTAAAACCATGGTTGTGCTAGGTGAATTTGAGTTCATAATTGAACTAAGTATATCTAGGTTATTGGGTACCACTTCATATCCTTCTATTTTTTTTTAAATATATCATAAGCATTATAAAACTTGATGTAGTCAAGTTCATCATGGCGAGTAGTATTATGGACTTTACACCTATTGGTCATGGATAACTCACAAAATTTAATCTCATGAATATTATTCGATGAGGGCTCGTGGATCAAGTGGCCTACTATTTGGTCTATTTTATCTCTAGTATGATTACTTTATTCTCATATTTTCCTTGTCATTATGACCCATTTTCCTTTAATCCAAGGAAATAATTTCTATAATAATGGACTGTGTTGTATAACATCAATCTCTCCTTTGGAATAGTTAGATAAGGAACCCATAACACTATTATTGGTAGACATTATGGACTTACTATGATTAGGTAGCGTGGGTGTGGGAATATTATTCCCAAAGGAAAGACATTCACAATTCAGTTTTGGTTGAAGAAAGGGACATTCATATTAGCATTTTCGAATTGGATTAAGTTTAGAAATGTTTGGGTAGATATCTTGAGTGAACGCTCATTTTAAGTACATTTTTTGTCAATAAAAATAAATTATTCATAATTCTTAGCTATGGTGTTGACAAAATTATCTCTCTAGAGGAATACAATATTCATTGGATCAAGGTAATTCTTTCACATTTCAATTAGAGTGTTATTAGGTAGGTACAAGGAGAAAAAGGTAATTTTGACTGACTCGAGGATTTCTCTCATGATACTATAAAAATGTTGATATGACACACTAAGATGTGTTGTTCTTCCAAATTGAGAAACAACATGTTCAAAAAATTCCAACTAGTAATAGAGTTTTCGTGTAGATTAAAAACTAATCATATGTTTCATCCTATTTATAGAAAATAGAAATAATCTACATGTTACACCTTCATGTAATATAATGAAAAAATTTAAAGTTATTTTAAATGACATATCATGTTCCTCTTCAATCCTCGATCCACTAGTGATGAACCTCAAGAAGTATATTTGTGGATTCCTAGTTATTTTATGGACATCACTCATAATTTTCATGGAAGATCTTCCTAACCAGGGGCATCATTGGCATGAATACTATTTGATTAGCGATAACATGAAAATGGGTTGAGTCTTTGACAATCAAGGCTTGCCTTTAGATTTGAGATTCCTATGTATCTTTAAATATTTCAATAAAGGCGCAATAGACTCATATTTAGATATAGCCTTATGAAAGTTCTCCCATTAGGCCCTCCTTTTAGTAATACTTTTTGGTGATGAACATTTTATACACAAATTAACAATCGGGATAGGTTGGCTCATCACTCATTTTAGGACTCAACCATTACATGAGTTATTATTATGCACCCTTATAGGTGACCAAACAAAGGATGCCTCCATGAAAATTTATATCACCTACAAGGGAAATTATATCTTTACTCATCTAACTAGATCAAAATGGACTCCGCTCAAATTATGAAAATATTTCCAATGAGAAAAACTATACATGATACATGATTCTAAAATAAATAATAAAATAAAGAGAAGGGAATAAAAGATAGATTTACTACAAATAACACAATATACTTGATAAATATGTTTAAACATGCTTGGAAATTGTAAAAACTATATGCATAAGTCCCTTACTATCACCAAGAATAGAAATATGCGATCTGATACCCCCTAGTATATTTTTTTTTGTTGTCCAAAATAACCCCTGGACAATTTTGATAACTTGCAAATTTAATTTTGACATGGGAAATTTTTTGATGAGAAAATTCATAAGACATCAGTATCTTAGTGTATCGTGGAATGAGGAATTATGATTAACTAAAATTAACTAACTAATTTAGTATATGCATAGTTAATCTAAGTTATCAATAGTTGTAATAAAGTAAATAAATGCAATATAGAAAGTATGCAAATGCTCTAAATAACTATGTAAAAGGAAATGCTAACCCTAATGTGCAAGAGAAAAGAGGAAAGAACCTAGCTAAATAACATATGCTCATGGTATTGTGTCCAGAGGTAACTAGAAAATTAGGAGGTCGTAATGAATGTACAGAAGTCTCGAAAAGGATGGATCTGGAGGATCTAGTTGGACTAGAGTACCTAGAGAAGGACTGAGGCGCCTACATGCATTCTAGTCTGCAATTTGGGCACCTTGGTCTGTGAAAAATATCTGAAAATGATTTTCACTGGTTTGGTAGATAGTCCAAAACCTTCACTTTCTATCGCATCAGATTCTTTGTCTCATGCCAGATGTCGCCAATAATCCAAGATGAAAGAAACACCCACAAGACCCCAAAATAAGCATCAAACCCTAAAAAGAAAAATGCATATGAAGAGGTCGGACTGACCTCAGCTGCCATAATGGTGGACTTACTAATTGAGCGATGCACTACATCTCAGACTTGATGTAGTTCTATGTGTAAGTGTGTGTGAACATGCCCTATGTTTCTCTTGTGTCAGTCGTACTTTGTGAAGTAGCAAGTAATAACTATGTGTAGAAAATGTAATAGAATGTGTGCATGAAATAGAATAGAATCCCTCCCCTTATGAAGTGTGATGTAGATGTCCTAGCCTTTTTCCTTGATGATGGAGCTATGTGGATGCAAGTGATCTCTAATGTAATAGATGGATGAAACTTTAGATGAGTGATAGTAGTAAGTGATGCTAGGTCCCTCATTATGGTCTCATAACTTTATATTTATAGGGTTCTCTTGATCTAATTTCGTAATTAACCCCAAAAAGTTTGACCACAAGAAAGATAAAGATCTCAAACGGCTAGAAAGAACCCAAAAAGTGACGGAAAGTGAAAAAAAAGGACCTGTGGCACCCTTGGTAGAACCAAGATGCCCATGGGCACCCCAATATTAATATGTACACCCCACCAAGGCTAAAATGATGTGGGGTGACAGAAGTTGACTAGGCATATGGGTGCAAGAGTTTGGTAATGACAAAATAAAATAAAACAAGATGGCCAAAGGATGGGGGTTGATTAGTACTTTCTTCACTCAAGAACCTTCTAAATAGTAGTTTGAGACCAAAATAAATAATGTCTAAAATGCATGATTTTGTGGATCGCATTTTTCCCCCACTTTATGTTGGTGAGTGGAAAGCTTGGTAACATAAAGTAAATAGAGATGTGTACCTGATGCCGATGTAGAGTGATGAAGAAGGCGTGCCAAAGGACTAGAAAAAGCATGGAATGACAAAAAGATGGAGGATCGTGGAAACTAAAGATGAAAAATGCGCAAATAAAAAGTGATGAAAGTGAACTTAGGGTAGAACGTGTGTATAACTATTGATGTATGCGATGTACTTGCATGGTTAGTATAACATGTGTTGTCGCGAAGTGTTGTAGTTGATGATGTTGTTGTTGTTGTTGTTGCCCCCATTTGACTATTTATTTCTCATATGGTCGACTGCAAGGATAAAACGATCAAATAGTCAAATATGTATGTATGTATGTGTAAAAACGTAATGTAAAAGATGCATGTATATGAAATCATGTAAATGTAAAATACGCAAATGTAAATAGAAAATGTAAATGGAACATGTGCACCTGATCCATGTCGAGAAAGAGAGTGTAGAAGGATATCTTGTATTGTGATTTTTTTGGGTGATCTCATGTCATAGGCAAGAAGTATAGGGATGAAATGTTGTGTCCTCCAACTTCTAACTACTTCCCTGAACTATGTGAAGAGATATTTGTATGTCCTAGTTTTTGGGAGATCCGACGCCATTGGCCAAAGTAGTGTAGAGAGGCACACCCACTGTAACCTCCAAGCCTATAATTACTTCCTAGAATGTTAAGGACACCATGTCTTATAAAATTCATTATGTATGGGGTTTATAGACTAGTCTAAACCCACTCATTGTATATAATTGAACCAAACCGGTGTAGAATCTTTGTGTTAGTATGTAAAAAACCCCAAATGATGCCCCTTCTTTGGGGGACATGCGATGTCGCTAATAGGAGAAATGTGGCCCCAAAAGAGGACCAACCGCATGTATGTTATAACCCTAGAAAGTGCTTGGTAAAAACCAAGGCACACACAAACAAGAAGGCTAGCCAAAGAAAAGTGTGAACAAACATGCATGCATATGAAAAACATGTGTAATCTATGCAGACAATGAAGTAATGTAAACACACAAGAAGACAAAGTAAGTTGCACAAAGCGGGCTGCAAACATAGGACAACACTCATGATGTCGCAAGACACATAAGGCCATCATGGCCACAAACAACAATCAAGTGTGTACACCAGACAAAGGGAAAGGCCCACATACAATAACAGATAATGTAACAACCAATTATGGAAACAAATATCCCTACATAACAAATGCTACACATGAAGCACCCATTAGCATGTTAGAAATATAACCAGATGTCAAAAGCGTGTATAAACAAATAATGTAAAGTGCTAGGTACAAAATTAAACAATACCACTTGTTAGAGACGAATGTGGATGCCCCAAATGACAAAGATAGGAAGGGTAGAAGGCGATTATCCATGATACGTGTAAGAGTGTTGTATCTGGGATCAAAACTAAAGAAAGACATGAATGCACATGTGTGGATGGTATAGATAAATGACATACAAGTAATCTAACTAGCATGTGTAATTTGCGACCATAAACAAGTAAAAGTAAGCAAGAGTAAAAGCAACCACTATATACAGTATGTTATGGATGGATGGAATGGAATGCAAGATGGAATGAGAGAATCACATGCCCTCAAGTGAATGGAAGTGTATGCAATGAATTTCATTTTTTTCCACCTCAACATTAAAGAATGAACCGTAAATGAGAGTGTGTCATTGGGAAATGAGAGTGTGTCATCGGGAAATGGTCGAAGTGTGTGTTGTTTCTAGCTAACGTTGTGAGGAATGTGTATATGTAGTGATGAGATGTGACCTAGACGATTGAAGAAGAGAAGGAACTTTGGGACCAAGTTTATCCCTAGTCATTGAGATGGGTAAGGTAAACTCTTCTCTTCTAGTGAGTAAGGGCACATAGAAATTAATGGTGAAGAAAAACTAGGAAAATCCAATCAAAAAGCAAAAAAACACGAAAAAGCAAAAAAGCACTTTCTAAAAATAATAATCGTAAAAAATCATCAAAAGGACATCAATAAAAGTATATATAGTATGTAAGTATTTTTGGGACATTGAAAAATCTATAAAAAGCAAAAAAGCGAGAAAAAGCTACCCCTATCTACTACTTACTAAAAATAGAAAGTGTCTATTTTAGGTGTAGAAAGTTGTTTTCCTCATTTTTCCCACCTAGTGGATTTTTACAACCATAAAGTTAAAATTTTATATTTTGGAGCCCATTTTAACCCTTGCATCGAGTATTCAAATGTGGGAGATATCGATATCTCTCACATGGACTTGGAAGATCTGAAAAACCGAATGCTTGGTGGACCCAGGGAACCTATGGAAGAAAGGATATACACAAGTGGTTTGTTTGCAACAGTGGCCATTGAATATCCATACAAAGCACATAAATAGTGATGAATTTTTCAACACTATGAACCAAAAACTCAAATCATACGGGTGGATGATAGTTCAATCTTGTAGTGCTCACCCCCAAGGGAATATCATAAAGTATGCAGATCCAAACTTGGAACAATACAGTAATCATCACAAAGGAGTTTACATCATGAGAATGTTCAAAGATCGATTCATACCTCTAGGGCCATGCATTGGGGTCATGGCTAAAACAGTAAGGAAACACTCTTGTGTGCCTAAGTATTGGTCTAGGCATGAGTTCTATGAAGGATTCTTAGATGCTATCATTATATTGAGTAAGATGATGGGAGAGGAAAGCACCAAGGAGTTCCATGATTGGATGGCATTGTTCATCATCACCATCATCGAGGGGTAAATGATTGGCTACTATCAAATCATCGGTAAAAACCTTCATCTTTAGTTGCTCCACTTTTAGTCACCTAAAATTTTTCCATGACATCATACTTAGTGTATGTTATTTCCAGTATGAGATCTATCAGGGGTTTGAATCTCACACCAAACATCTCCCAAAAGGCCCCCACCTATGAGAGATATCCACAACTGACCTTGAAAGAGAGTAATCACCACTTTGCATGGGTGAATGATGCATTCACCATGTATGTTATGAGATTTCTCAAAGGAAATATAGAATTGAGACTCTCCTCGTAGGTTTCTGCATTGATTCAAATATACGGATCCTTCTTCACATAGTTTACAACTTTCTAGTACATCAAGGTATCTATATTTGACCTCTCTCTGTGAAAATTTCCAAGATACCTCACTCGATCAAGATTGTCATGTTCGATATTTGTAGACAACTTGTCCATGTCAATGGAAAACTCAAGAGCATGAAAAAACGTTGTGTCTTTCCCCATCTCTTTAGGATTGTTTTCTTTTAAATCTCTCATTAATGCATCAAATTTGGAATCCTCTTTCTCTCAGTTGAATATCTATTCCTACACTTCGAGGGATAACTTCGACATCCGAGCACTCCCGATATGTTCCATATCCCTGACTTGCACCATGTGTCGCAAATTGAGGACTATTGGGTGAACTGTTATAATAATCTTGAAGTTAAGGAAAGGGATCACATGAGGATGACAGTAGAGAAAATGAGGCAGTTTGGATTTGATTAGTTTGAGAGGGCATTGATGATGGAACAAAGTTGTATGATCTTGAATATCGGGAGGTGAAATCCCCGCCTCTCCGCAAGTTTCTTAGAGCATCGGGAATTGGGGGATATAAATGAAAGGACTGAGGCAATGATTCGAGATCTAGAGAGTGGTTAAAAAGGAAGAGGGTAACATTCATTGAGTTAGGAGGTCTCCACGCTATCAAGAAACAGTCACCTCCTCTCTCTTCTTTGAAGTTATTTGAGAAAGCTTCTAGTTCCGCCCACTCTGAAAGGCTTCAAAAGAGGAATTCAATGGAATCCAAGCCAACTCACTACAAGACTCACAAGTAGGAGAAAACATCTCAATAACCGAAAGAATGCTTGGAACAAGGTGAGATTGAACTACTTCAGCAACCAATCCTTCAAAGAACTCAAAGCATTTCTTCTTCTACACTGCGCGCCCATCCAACCAACCCAAGATCCACCTTCTCAACCAGAGCAAGAAACTGCCATCATACCCAAAATTGAGCTCAAATAAAATGAAACATTCTCATGGGTACAAGATATGATTGGGGGAGAGACACGCATGAACCAACAAGTGATGATCCCAGATTTCCGTGCTATATCTACAATGGTGAAGGAAAAATGGGGAAGAAAGAAAAAATTGCCTCCCCGCTTTTCAAAGGCACTTCATAAAACCAATATGTGGAGGTAGCTTGGCCTAAAGTCATCAATCCTATCAGCAAGATGGCCACATTAGATTATGAGATCAACATTATTCCCCTTGGATAAGTGACAAATGAGGGAGATACTCATCTATTTCAAGGTTCTTCCACTCACCTCCTCGCAAGAAATCAAGAGTACAAGGAGAGAATTGATAAATTGGAAGACCACATACGGAATCTCACATCATACGTGAAAACATTCATGGATCCAAATGATGCTTCATCTCTACCAGCCGAATAAGTTACTCCCATCGAGAGATTCGACCCAGAGTCTATTAGAAATACATAAGGTTTCACCATACAAGGCAGAGAAAATGATAAATGGGTGAACAAGATTCTAGAAAAGGGTAAGGTGTTGCTTCCAAAGATCCTATCATTGTTTAAGTACATGAATGGAATGACAGAGAAAGTAAGCATGACTCAATAAGAGATTGAAGTAGATAAGGAAGATAGGGACCAGGTTTATCTACTAGTCATTGAGATGGGTAAGGTCAACTCTTCTCTTTTGGTGAGCAACAACGTATTCACTTCAAAGATCGGATGACCTGTCTTAAGTCCGGGCTCTGGACTTTGGTTGTTCATTATGAAATGATAATCTACACTCTTGGTGAACTTGAATTCATACGAGGAACACATTTCAAATATGCAAGGGGATGCCAATAATGAGATATAAAAACTTGGAGTGCTACTTTGGTGGATGAGAACACTTTGACTGATGATTCGTTGAAGCCATTTGAATATCTCGTCAAGGAGTCTAGAGATCCATTTCCATTCAACAAAGACACATTGGAGTCTCTAGCTGAGATAAGGGAAGCCATATCAAACACCACAAGGGATCATTAATCTTGGTTCATGGAATGAAAGAGCATAAACTCTCTCTTTCTCTCTCTCGAGAACTAGGTCAAGTCCTTTAGTTTTATCCACATCCCACAAGTTGAGAAAGTTGCACCTGCGGCAGTGCGATACAACAAATAATTCAAAGGTATTGAGATCTCTCTTGAAGAACTTTCTAAAAGTACATTGACAAGAAGGTCTCCATCGACAAAAAAAAATTCTTTAGATTGAGTAGCTATTTTATTTCTCTCTTCACTCCCCCTTCCTCTCTTCCTTCATGTTCTAATTATTTATTAGGAGGTTGGAATTTTAATTTTTATCTTATTCATTAATGTGACTATAGTTGAAAAATGTAATGAGTTTCCCTCAAATTAATAAAAATGTGACTTAGTTTCTTTCCTAAAAATGCCAAGAGTTACAAGTTGTAAAGACATGTGGGGGAGGCGAAGAGTCTTTTCAAAATCTATATATTGTAATGACTTCCTCATTCCAAGGGTTTCAATTTTGTAAATTCATGAGTAGATAACTACCAAGAATAAGAAAAAGATAACATTTTTCTTCTATTTTCCTTCCTACATGTTCCTTTCTCTCACTCTCTCTCATGTCACAACTTTGTGAGAATGTCAATTAAGAAGGGTGTTTCAACTTTTTTGGATGAGTGAATAAATAAAATTTTATGTTCATGGTTTCATCTTGTCTTGATATAATTAACAAAGTTGTTATTTCCAATTATGTGTGTTTATATTCCTGATTAATAATTGTAAGAATATGAGTAATCCTACTTGCAATATTAATCCCCCTCTCTCTAAATTCCCACTCCCATACTTCACCTTCCTTGCAAATTCCTCCCTTGCACAAAATTGTAAGCTTTTTCCGCAGGTGCAATGGAGTGTGCCTGTTGGATCCCCGACATCCTAGCCAACCATAGAAGTTTGTTTTTGTTTACACACAATAATGGAGCTGCACATGCAAGTAGAGGGACCTAGTCCCAGATCGTTGGTGAAATTCAACAAATTTTTCCTAACGACAAATTATTTCACCAACATGTAACATATGCTTGTTTATGAGCACTTGTCAAACATATCACTTAGTGACAATCTCTCTAGTAACCACCTTCTTTCTACTATGCCTTTAAAGTTAAAAATAATCAACATTTTCTTCTCTAGTAAACACATTATTTCATGTTATGAAGTAGAACATGGATCATCCTTGAATGGCGAAAGGGAAGTTTAATTGTTTGGGGTGGTGAGGGTTTTAACATTTCTCCATAACCATGCAAATCCACTCATAATTCACAGAGACGTGAAGTCCAACAACATCCTCCTTGATGAAACTCTCAATGCCACTCCCTCCATTTTAGGAAGATTTGTAAGCTTAGCCCTGCATTGATGTCAAGATTGATGCGTAAATCGACCCAAAATGAGTGAAGTGGTGAAGGAGTTGGAGGCCATGGAAGAACATATCGGAGATAATGAGACATAGGAAGACATGGCAAAGGTTATAGGGGGTGTTAGCTACTCATCCTTATGTTGGGTCAACTTCATTTGATTATAGTGGTAGTGGTGGAAACATTATGCCTTCCTTTGTACAACTAACTTTTAATGTTTTCATCTTGTGTTAGCACCACAAATTTATGGGAATAGGATATTAACCTAACTACATAAATGTATTTTCTCAATCCCAAGAAATCTTTCCTCCAACTGAACTAAAATTGGTGTTAGAATTTAATTTTGGCTATCTGTGGAGTGTGCACCTTAGTAGCTTGCATGAGCTTGCTTAAACATTGATCCTAGGCTCTGCTTTTTTAAAGCGGCGACATCATCTACTGCGCTTGACATAAAACTCGCCACACTTTCAACCCCGTAGATCCATGACATTACATTGCCAACTTTGACAATGGCCACATACAATTCAAGTTCCCCAAGTTAGGTCCATTTTACTTCAACAATGACACTCAAGAACACTGAAAAGGGGCAATAGATACTAGCCATAGTCATGTCCCAAAGTCAATGGTGACACAACATCGAAGTTTTCCAGAGCCATCTTCTACTTTAGTTGGCAATGCATTTGCTCTTACTCCTATGTGTATTGTTCCAACCGAAGAAGGCCTTACCTTTTCACCCTTCGAAAGCTTGTTGTTTTTCCTTCCAGTGATACCCCTATTGTTGTTTTTGTGGTTTCGTTGTCCTTACCGAGTTCTTGTACTATCTATTGTATTGGATTTTTAGATAATTACGACTTGAGATCCACTCGTAGTTGGTTTTGATGTCGTGACATTAATTTAAAGATTCTTTTGAGGGTGATAGTAGTAAATTTATTAATTATTTAAAGCTCATATTTGGGTTTTAGTTAAGAAGGTGAAGTTATTGTGGTAAGACAATCAGACAATGGTTTTAATGATGCATATTTTCATATGTGTGTAAATATATAGTGGTTTACTACTAGACACAAGTATATTTTTTCAATGAGGAATACATGTTTTGTTAACCTTCTAACTTGATTTAAGTTTTTATTTGTGTATTATGAGTCGATTTCTTATCTAGGTATGAGACTTTCCAATGCCTAAAAGCTTAAATAATTGCTCTTAAATAGTGCTATTTTTTTGAAAATATATTGATGTTCATCTAGAGGGCCTAAAGATGGAGAGATGTTTGAATATTACATTTTTCCTTCTTGAAACCCCAAAAGTAATGATGGGCTCGAAAGCTTCTGCAGTAGATATTTTCATGGATAATATTGCATTTACAAACTTTTTGTTAAAGTACTTTCAAATGCCCACTATGGATGAAGAGCGTGCATCCATAGGTATGGTATAAATGTTTAGTCTATTTTTCGATCTTTCGCTGCTAAAAATGCTTTAATATCTACTCTTGCATTTTTGTCCTTCTTACTACATTTTTCACATTGTTTATTCTCTTAACTGCACTCAAATTTCATATACCCCCTCACACAAAGTTTTTAACAATGCATTTCTACGTGTACTTCACATCACCAACAAATCACATACCTTGGAGACGACAACTCCACTTCTTCCTTTCCCTTCCACTACACATTCAATCCACCCAACACATCCCTTTCGACAATCACATTACACTCCTCGCATGTGATTGCTAGTAAATAATTATACCACAACCCCAACCCCTCATATATATGAATTGTATTTGTTTAGACAAATTGTGTCCAATCATTGCCCGTGAAGTGGGCCTTCTTATGAATATAATTTTTTCAACGTGGAGAAACCAGGAAGCACCGGAAATAAAATAAAAACGTATTAGGATCAATGCCGTACGTTGACAGGCAGAAAACCCCAGCTTTTCTTTTCTCCGTATCAATAATTTCTTGCATTAAAAGACAAAATTATGCCACGTTGGCAAAGTTAAAATAGTGACGTGGACTGCAACTTCCAAAAGTGTCTCCATTTCGGGCCCCACAAAGTACGCTCAGAATCTTTTGTACGCGTAAAAGAATTGGTGGTGTTTATTCGTCCGGGCTGTTTTCAAATTTGGCGCCGGTTTTAGTTCTTACTAAATTTGGAAGTACCTCTAAATAAAGAGGTTTTTTCTGGCGGTTAAAAACACCCACAGGGAAAAAAAACAAAAGGGTTGTAATCAGATGGCGATATTTTTGTCGGGGTGGTCGGTGGCGGCCATCTGGTTCATTCATTTTATACAAGTTACGTTCACGTACACGGAAAAGAAATCTTAACCGTTTAGATATTTGTGTCGGGCGAATCGACGGCCAAGATTACGAGAGAAGGGCTTCTTGTATGTCCACGTCGGTGCTAAACCTAATAATAATAATGTCACGAGGGTTTTGGAAGCAAAAGTAGTGGTTTCGTAACACCTTCAATGTCGGCGATTAGAGTACATTTTTATCTCGTGTGGACCGGTCATTGTAAGTGTGAAAAGGATATTTGGTGGATAGGATTTGTAGTGTCGTGGAAGCGATTTTAAGATAGATGGAAGAGGTATATCTGATTTGGGGTTGGATGGTAAGTATTTATAGGATTTTTTGGATTATTGAATTATGAGAGAAGAGGGAGGGTCGAACAAGCAACCATATTTATCACGCAACCAATCAATTATCATGTTAGTAAGAGGGTCACTTTCATGAATGTTTCCCATTTGTTGCACGAGGTGAGAGAAGTTTGCTAAAGAAATATGTTATTAAGATGGCGGTTTTGGATGGAAACCATGCAGAAATTCCCAGAGTAACGTTTCGGATCACACTCTCTCATTTATCGTCGAGATGACAAACATAATTTTCTCATCCCAAAATTAGATCAAGGAGTGTGATCCAAAACGTTAGCATGAAAATTTCTACTCACTTTTTATCCTAAAATCTCCATCTTAATTTATGGACTATGGAAATACTCTCTCTTAAATATGTTATTATATAGTTTATAGTTGTGGTAGGGGAAGGAGAGGACTTCAATTTAACAACCATTTTAACATATCCAAACTTTGTCAAAAGACTTTTTTTGGAAAGATTGTGAAGGATTATAATAATTATATCTTAATTTTTTAGTGTTTCCTTCTTTAAAGATGAATGAATGCTTTGAGTAATGTTGAATGGATATATGTTAGTAAAATTTTACTTGATCAGTAGGGGAGAGGAGCCAATATTTGAGAGGGGACCAATAGTTCAAAATGTGCTTAAGCAACTAAAATACCCAAATTATACAAATTACATATTATTGTACTACTTGTACCTAACAATGGTGTAAAATAGCCAATCCCCGGTGACACATCGTATGCCCAACTTGTAGATACCTAATGCACAAACTTTATCTCTAAATACACACATGAAATTTTAAAAATACATTAAATACATGCAAACTCAACTGTGGGATAAATTCATAACATTGATGTGGCACCATTTAATTGCCACATAGATATGACGCCGAGTGCACACATATTGGTTGATGATCAAAAGTTATCTCTTGCAAGGGTCATGCTTTTACAATACAAAGAGGAATCATGAGGGGTTAACACATTATTAGTTGTACCATGTTATTTTATGGACTATTGTTTTACCAACTAATTAATCTTTTGACATAAATTTTTCAAAATTGTGATTCGTTTATAAAAATATTAAATATTAATTATTTTTCAAATTTTAAATTCACACACATACAATGTGTGTGTGTGTGTGTGTGTGTGTGTGTGTGTGAAGAATGGAGGTGGACTGTAATGTACATAATTTGTTAATAATTAATGTTCGGTTTTAAATTTGATTGTCAAGTAACTATCTCAATTTTAAATTTGACGGTTATTTAATCGTTCTTTAGATTCTTTTTCAAATTTTTTTAAAAGTTCATCACAATATCTTGTGTAAACAGTGAAGTCTATTGTTTATTTTTATTCAAATTTGTTTGAAGCTAACATAATAATGAAACTAAATTGATGTTGATTGTCCTAAATTAATGAGAAATTTAGAATAAAAATATTGCAGCTATTAATCAAGATAATATGTTAATAAACTCTCTCAACAATTTTTAGATAAATATTTAATTTATTTGATTTTAATAATTTAAGAAAAAAACTTAGAAATTTAAAACCCAATGAAAGTCTCATCATTTGTGGGGTTGGGAGCACATAGTAAAAGTTGTGGACCTGAAAAGGACTAATATATGGTTTGTTTTAAAGTGATGGGTATTAATATGTACTTCAACTATGGTTGTTAGGGAACACCGTTTTAAAGCAATTAACTCAAGTGGGCCACCTGATTGGAAAGAGTCGATGTACGCGACAAAGAGGTCAATAACTCTTTTAAAAGAATGTGTGGTGGTGGAAATAAATCAGAGGTCAAATAAGTGGGGCGTAGTTGACCACGTAAGTCTCCCAAGGGTTATATAGTAAACAAAATAGGAGATAAATTTATAATTTAATTTAGCTTTGATTTTATATTCCACCTTCGGTAAAGGACTAATTTGGTACATAGTAAAACGTATGCAATGGAAGGGTCCTAAATATGGCCACTTGCATTTATCTCGCTTTTTTGTTTTTATGGAGGGAATAGTCCAAATTTGGCATTATTAATTTTTTATGATAATTTTCATATTTTTATTTTTGTTAAAACTTTATTTTAATTTGTGTGTAATTAGTGTATTGTATGCTATGAACATTTGTATAATTTTGGAATGTTATTTCAAATACATTTTCTTAAGTCTTCTTTAAAATTGGTTGTTTGCATTTGAGTCAATCTTTCTCCCATTTTTTATCTTGAATGTTGGAAGTCAGTTATTGATGAATTGAGGTTATATAAAAAAATACTAATAGTGATTCGCTTTTCATTATATCATAATCAATACATAAAAGTCCTTAAATAAATTTCTTTAAAGATAATTAAAACATAAAATAATTCTAAAGCTAATTAAAACATAAAACAACTCTAAAGTTAATTAAAGCATAAAAGCTATCTAAATTTACTTGTTTTAGTAGTAGTTATTTTCGATAAATTTTGTATGCAAGCTCGAATGCGGCTAAATATTTTCTTTCATTCTCTACACATTTAAATGAATCCTCAAGTCATATTTTAACTCAAGTTCATACCCAAATACAAAAATATTAAATCTTAGAATCCTAAAAATACCAAATAATTAAAATACAATTTTCAGCCCTTAGATGAATGATTTCGGCACCCAAAAGTTATCAAAAACACTAATAACCTTAAATTTTGAAAGTGTGAAACTTTTTGAAATCTTTTTTTTTTTTTTTTAAAGGGCTCAATAGGCTTCTTGGATAGAAAGTTATGGCCCCGTAAGTTAGACTCATTCATCATTCTCTTGTGGTTGAAAAGAACTCATCTCTTGTTAGTTGTTCTAAATAAACCTATGTCATTTATATTTGTCAAGTTTCGTAATTCCCATTATAATGTTCAAGTGTTATCTTCTTCTTGTAATTCTTTCCACTCTACCAAATACTTGTAAATTCCATGCATGGTGTTTACTCTCTTCTTGTCCAACATTATTTTCTCTCCCTCTTTTTCCATGAAACTTTCATTATCTTCTCCGTGAAATGCATATAAATTAGAAACATTAAATATTGGGTGGCAAATTTACCTCATAAATATTGCCATTTATCCCTTTTTCACAATTTTACACTTACCAATCTTCTTGTACTTCAATTTGTTGTACATTCCTTGCAAAAATATTTCTTTCCTCAAATATACCATCATTACATATCTATCCTCAAATACCTTTGGCCTTATTGTTACATATTATGTTTCCGTATACTTGTCATTGCTTTCATGTAACTTCCTCTTACTTCATCTTGCACTGTCACTGTAGTATGTGCTTTACAAATTCCTCTACATCATAACTCGTACGCTCATAATTGGTAATCGTACTCAAGTATGAAACACCCTTAGTTTGTCTTCCATAAACAATTTGGAATGGGAACTATCTCGTTGACTCAGTCGAGTGAACTATCATATGCAAGCTCAACTTCTAAAATGTCAAATCCCATTGTTTGGGATTTTCTCCAATAATACATCTCGACAAATTTCTCAAACTCCTATTCACTATCTCTATCTACCCATCTGTTTGAGGGTGGTATGCACTACTAAATTTCAATTTAATTCCTAATTTCTTCAGAAGTCTTCCAAAGGCAAAAATTACTAAGATTATTTTTATTCATGTTTGAAGTAATGGCTTTTGGAGCAATGTGTAATCTAACAACTTTGTTGAAAAATAAATTTACTACTTTAGTGGAATCATTGGTCTTCTTGCATGTAGTAAAATGAATCATCTAAAAAACATGTCTACAATAACAAAAATTGAATCATTACCTTTGTGCATTTTTAGTAGCCCCATTAAAAAGTCAATACTCAAATATGTCCATGGTCCTTTTGAAACTGATAATGGCAGGTACATCCCTATATTTTTTGCATGACCTTTAGCCACTTGAAAAATCCTCCATCTTGACACATACCTTGCCACATCTCTCTTCAATTTCAACCAAAAATGCTTCCCTTCACCAAAGCTATTATCTTATTATTACCAAAGTGTCACCAAACCACCACTATGAATTTCTCTCACAATATTGTCTCTCATAGACCCAACTAAAATGCACATTTTTTCCCTTAAAGAGATAACGATGTTGCATGAGATGTCATCATCAATAACACCCATCTCAACTATTAATAGTTTTTGCATTATTCTACAATTCTTTCAAAATCTAGATCAAAATTGTGTATGTCCTTTATAGTTTCAAATATAGCTACTTCACTTACCATAATAGCTAGCCATGCCACACATCCACTCAAAGTATTAACTTATTTGTTTTCCTAATCTATGCTTCAAAATAAAATAAACCCTAGAAGAAAGATACCCACTTTTATGCATGGAATTTAATTTCTTTTGAGTGTTAACATACCTTAAGGCTTCATGGTATGTAAACAAAATAAACTCCTTATGCGCCAATTAATTCCTCCGATGTCTTAGTACTTGTCTGATGGCATAAAATTCAACATAATATGTAGGATATTTCTTCTTGACATCATTCAAATTCTCATTATAGTATGATATTGGCCTTCCTCCCTAACTCAATACTACACCAACACCCACACGTGAAGCATCATAGTCCACCTCAAAATACTTTTCTAAAATCAGTAACACTAAAATAGGGGCATCTACCACCTTCTTCTTTAACAATTGGAAATGTTTTGTTGTTTAACTTGTCCGCACAAATTATTTTCCCCTTGCGTAATTTGTTGTTGGTCCCAAAATACTATTAAAATTATTAACGGACTTTCTATAAAATGATGCTACACTATCAAAACTTATTACCTCTAATACGATTCTTCGAGTAGACCACTCAATAATTACCTTTATCTTTTCTTTATCCATTCTTACACCATCTTGTGAAATGAAAACTCCTAAGAATACCATTGAAATTGTCTACATAAACTTTCACTTCTTCAAATACTCATAAAGATTTTACTTTCTCAAATTTTCTAGTACCATAATCAAGTGTCTTAAGTGTTTTTCTATACTCTTATTGAATATAAAAGGACACTCCTATAAAATTAAAACTAAGATCTTATAACATGGTGTTAATTACCCTCATAAATGTGCTACGTGAATTGGGAAATTTGAATGACATTATGACCCACTCATATAAGCTATCATTCATTAATCTTGAATTTTGTATTCCACTCATCTCACCTCTTAAATCCAAGTATGATAGTATATGTTCCTTACATAAAACTTAGTAAATTACTTAGCTCTTGCAAGTACATACATCATGTCATCTTGGAGAGGTATTATAAATATGTATTTAATGGCTATATTGTTAATTACTCTAGTATCTACACACATTCTTGAAGTCACATCTTTATTTGCATTCAACAATGTAGGACTTGCAGATGGACTCATGTTCTCCCTTATCCACTCTTACACCATCTTGTGAAATGAAAAATCCCAAGAATACCATTTAATTCTTCAGCATGAAAATGTACTTCTTCAAATATTCATAAATATTTTCCTTTCTAAATTTTTATAGTACCACACTCAAGTGTCTTCAAAGTGTTATTATTTACTCTTATTGAATATAAAATAAACTCCTATAAAATTACCACTAAGATCTCACACTCGGTGTTCACTAACCTCATAAATGTGCTAGGTGAATTAGACAATCTAAATGACATCATGAACCAATCATATAAGCTATCATTGGTCTTAAATTTTATCTTCCACTCGATCTTCCCTCTTGAATCCAAATATGATAGTATTTTCTCCTTGGATCAATCTTAGTAAATTACTTAGCTCATGCAAGTACATGCATTATGTCATCTAAGAGAGGTATTGGAAATATGCATTTAATAGTTATCTTGATACTTAATCTACCATCTACATGTATTCTCCAAGTCACATATTTTTTTAGATTCAACAATATAGGGGTTGTAGATGGACTCATGCTCTCCCTTACTACACACTTTCTTAATAATTGAATCACTTGCCTATTCAACTCTTCATATTTTATTGGGATCATCTTATAATTTGCTTGATTAGGTAGGGATGACTTTGGAATCAAACTAATATGGTGTTGAATATCTATGTTTGGTGGTAAACCATCTAGAAACTCAATAAGTGTACCATCATAATAATCTTCCAAAACTTATGTTACCTCTGTTGGTATTTGCACAACTTTTGTTTCTTCTTTATTTTCCATCAATACATGTAACAAGGTCCTATCGTCTTGATCTCCTTAATAAATTTTTTTGGATACCATGTTTTCTACTTTCTTTTCTTCCTTAATAGGTGATAGAAATTCCTTTGAAGCATCCTTCCAAAAATTATATATATTATTCTCTCTATTTACACCCTAAACAATAAATTAAAAATGCAATATGTGTAATATATAATATGTATGGGTTTGTAACATGTGATTAATATGAATTAATTGATTAATATTAACCATGCACATTTCAAATAATGCATTAATACTTGCAACAATGATAAAACAATATGACGATTGCTTCTGACACATCTCTATACCCCCATCTCTATGCCCCCTCCCCCAACATTTTTCTCTTGTATTCTCTAATTTTTCTATAACCATGTATGAATGCTATTGTTTTATCCATTGTTTTTCATATATCTCCCTTTACATTGTTTCCTTTGTAATTTTATCTTGTTCCATTTGTATTGTTTACCTTTCTTTTTGTCTGATAATATTATGTGGTTATTATACCAGGATATATTTTTTGAACAATGTATTTATTTTATATCTTATTCATGAGTAGATTGCCTTTATAATAAATATTCAATTTCATTATTTATTATTAAATTATACTAATTTAATATATATGTTTTATCTATAAGAACCCATATATATCTAAGAGATTGATATGACTATATAAGAGAGATTCCTCTGTAAGGAGAATCACTCATATGAGGTTGAGAAACTAGTGGCTCCCCTAAAGGGGTATCATGAGATATCCCGGTCTTTGTAAAGCGATGATTCAAAAGAGAGATACGATATATCACATATTGAAAGAAATGCCCTTAGCTTAAAGATTCTTTAAACTTTGGTATAAAGTGTAGAAGCAATTATCCTAATGTCCAATAATGTCTTGATAGTTTCAATAAGGTCATCCTTTCACCTTCTCATGCCGATGGGGAGGATGTTGAAAATTAGATGGTAAAGAAATATATTTTATATCCAATAATGTATGAAAAATATTGTGTGGTTTATCTTGAAAGATTGATCAAAATTAATTGTTTCTATCTTATGTACTATTAAGGGCCTTATGGGTGCCTTACATTGAGTATTAATGTGATAGAAAGTATTTTCTCAATGTAAGACCTTAACTTGTCTTTGCATTATAACATTGATATTTTATAACACTTGTTATAGGTCTTGTATTAGGAGTATGATCATCAATGTATGTAGGCACTATCTCCTCGTGGAAGAGAAAGATTTTTCTCCAAAGTGACAACTCAAAGGAAATAATCATGAAATGATTCACATGTGTCATATGACAACTTCTCCTTAGAGGATATACGAGGTCATGTAAAAAAATATTGGATTTCCAAATTAGTCAATGATGTATTAGTTGTTTCATACACTTTGAAGTGTATGATATAGTCACATACTAGCTCAAATTTACCTTGAAGGAAATCACTCATAAGTAACATTAGAGCCTTATTTGCAATGAATAAGATAACAAATACCTCCTCAATCTCTATGAATGTAATAAACAATCCACTAGGAAGGTGATGAAACCAATCTAAGGTTAGGCCTATTGAAATATAAAGAAAGGATTTTAAAAATATCTTATCTTTATAATGTGATCCCGTGGAAATTTTATAGCCATTAAGATGAGGTAAGGTTCACTACTCCAATAAAATAACTAAAAATTAGGCATAATGAAATACCTTGGGAATGAAGAATAAACAATTATATGCACAATTGGATTTTCATATATATCATTATAATGGATTCATGCATTATGTGCCTCACTTTTTAGAGATAGGGTATGTATTTTAAGTTGTAAGCCACCTGTAACATGAATAAATATATGGCCTCTTAAGGAAATATAAAAAAGTATGAAGAGGCTCATTAAGAGGTTGGACCTTTCCATTAATGGTTACAATTTTCACATCATTCCACCCAGGGGTATAATAAGTAGAAGATGAGGGAGCCTCGAAGGAATACTTGTTGTAGGCAAAGATGTAGAAATATGAATCAAATGCCTAGTATCATATATAGTATCTAAAGAAACATTAATGTATCATTATACAATTCATTTGTATCATCAATAACAAAATCATGTGCATTATTTTCAATAGAAGAGTAGAATATGCTTTTGTAACATTTTATATTTCATTAAGAGAAAGAGTTATTACGATCATTTATCACATTATGACATATAAAAGGAAGAGGAGTTTTACAATTATTTTCATCACTCTAAATTTCAAGAGGAATAAAATAGATAACACACTCGATTATTTACCTTTCAAAAGGAAAAAGGAGCAAGAGGACATTCAATTGAATCATTTTCCATTTTAGTAGGAAAGGATGAGTAATAATATTCACATATAACATTCTATACACTAGGATGAGAAGGAAATATGTCCCATGTAATATTACTAGGCTATATTTCAAGAGAAGTAAAGGAGATAACATCATTTGATTAAACATCACTTCCATTTTCATTATAATAATTACTAATCATGTATCCTGTAAAATTGACGAGGGAAATTTTATAGGTAACCATACCAAATTTTGTCCTGGTCCCTCATCGGGGACCCCTCTGCATTCAGAACGTTGCAAAATCCCTTTCCGAGAAATCTAGTTCTCCGAACTTAGCCATTTTTGTTCCCTTTTGGTTGGGCGCACCTTTTATCTGTGTTACATAGAGTAAACATGCACCCCCTTCATTTCCTTTGGCACACCCTTTAGAGTGTCGACACATGTTTTGGTGCGCCTTCCGTGATGCGCCATTCTTGTGTGCACCAAGGCACATGTGCCTTCATGTTAACACATAATTTGTTGCACCGTGTTTTGGTGCGCCAAAGGGTGCAAGGAATGAAGTGTTGATAGTCTTAAACTTGTGCGCCAAAGGGAGCAAGTATTTTCATGTTGACACGCGTTTTGGTGCGCCAAAGGGCACACCATTTTACGTGTCGACATGCTTTTCGGTGCACCTCTAAAAAAGTGGTTGGCACATTTATTGTACCTTTACCTATATATAGGCGCACCCGCCCTGTCACTTTCACAACTAAAAACACGTGATTATTTTATTCCTCTGTGCTCACCTGTCGTCCTCGTGTCGCATTCGTGGACCCCGCTTCGTCTCTCACATTCTATATATTCTGGGTAAGTGGTCCTTGTTGCTCTCGTGTTTTAGTTTTGTTGTTGGTTGTTTGTTTGTGTGGTAGGATAGATGGATCTGTGAAACCATGAAAACCCCCTTCTTGCTGATTCTTGCAATTTTCCCTCCCCAAACTGTTTCCCTCCTCTTTCCAAACCTGACTGGCTAAGAGGGCTCTGCCTCGAAAGCAAAACCAAAACCTCTTTGCCTTACCCCCTTCACCGCTTGAATCAATGTGGAGTTAAGCCTAAAAGATCGCAAATCTCAAAGAGAAAGAAAAACCATTTCAAAGCATTTTTTCCTTGGCGCGCACTCGCCACCCTCGCAACAGAAATACATCGCGCTATATGGCACACCAGCATTCATTGCAGCACATGAGCTCCCTGCGCTATATAAGAACCAAGTGAAATTCTAACAAGTGGCGTATGCGCATCCCCTCTTCTGTACAAAGAACACAATGTCATGCGCAAACCTTCCTGCTGCACAGTGCGAAGTTCCCTATGGCACACATAAAGCTGATGTTACACACATTAAACTGCGCCCTTCAAAGATGCACCAAAGTTCCATATAACATGAAAAATATATGCGCTATATGGCGCATCTCCGTCCCCGTCAACATAAAAATTATCTGCGCGCCGTATAAAAACACATAAATGGCGCAGCGCACTACCTTCTGATAACAAAATGTCATGTGCAAGTGTTCATGCGCCCGCACTTTGAGGCTTTTAAATTGTTAACTCCTCATTCTGTAATACTCTAATGGAAAATCTAACAGCTAATATGGCTCTTTGGCGTTGGGCTTCTCTTCTTCTTCTTGCAGATCAACAACTGAACTCAAATCCACATATGTCTACATCAAGCAAGAGGCCGACCAAATCAAAGGGTAAAGCCAAGCTTACAGAGGAAGAGATGAAGTACAAGTACCAAAGGGTCAGAATGCCCGAGTCTCAGGCAGAATGTGACCTGGATATAAGAGACTCAGAGCTCGGTCACATTGACATGGAAGATTTCTGGGCCGGACCAGGAGGGTCATAGGGAGTCCTTGGATGGACAAACTAGTAGGTAGCGGCCTGCATTTTGCTGGGGGGATCCCCGTCAGTGTAGTGAACAATGAATTCATGATGGTAGTGGCCCGCTGCTACAACAAAGACACAAGGTGTGTCCAAAATGAAAAGGGCGAAGTCGTGATCAACCTCACCGCCCGGCACTTCGAAATTATGTGGCATTCCTCACCACCACACTTTGTGGCCGTAAGCCAAGAAGACTGCACCAAGGCTTGGGAGGACAATGAAGACCAGTGCATGCAACTGATGAATGAAGTGTATTTAAAGAACAAGAAGGTAGTAACTAGATGGCCACAGGTTATTCACCGTAGCAATTTCTCCGAGGAACTGAGTGATACTATCACGTTCCTAAGCAGAGTATTTGGGCTTTCTGATGCCCATTACTTTCATAAATGGATGCTCAGGTACCTGGAGACCATGAACAAGAATGTACCTGATCAACGCTTCGAGTGGGCGGAGAAAATCAGTCGGCACCATATCGAATAGCTCCAACAACTCACCACAATGGGGAGGTTCTACATGAACTCCTATGTAGTTTATGTTGTAGCCTCAGAAAGGGATTATCCAGCATTGAGCCAATGTGGGGTTTGGCCCCAGGTGAGAATATATGAGTACTACCCAGAGCTGAAGCTCGAGAACAACATCTCTCAGTTCACCAAAATCAACGATGCCTTTTTCTACGGCATCATCTGCCTATTGAGGCCCAACATGACTCACGGTCGAATGACCAAGAGCATTGTCACAGCAACAGAGAAGTGGGGGGCCTTGTTTACACAGTTTCCCACCTTCACCTATCTCAGGGTAGCTAACTTCTTAGGGGAGCCCACTAAATTGCTGAGGTATGCTGGCCCCAAGCTGATCCTATTGGAGCTATCCAGACAGCTCGTAACCTACCACGAAAAGTGTTTGAAGAGAAAGAAGGGTGGAACTCCTTTCCCCCTTACAGTGGGCAGGTACACTTGCCTTTCCCACCACAAAGCTCGGGAGATGTTTACAGAGCTAGAACTACTAAATCTAAAGCACAACTTCCCGGCCAGGCCCACCTTTGACCCAAGGAATTGCCTTCCCAGGGAAAAACTTCGATCCAATCCACATTCCGTAGATCAAGGACATTTATATCGACCTATATCATGAGGTTGAGCTCAGAAGAAAGGACCATTCCCGCCTGGCCCTGGTAGAGATTATTCAGTATGGCGTGGCCATCGTCCCAAAAGGTTATCAAACTACTGATCAAGAAGTTGATCAGGTATATTTGGATACGGATGGGGACAACTGGCCGTTTGCTGTGATCGATAGAACAAAAGTGCCCCAGACCATTGAAGAAAGGGTCAAAGAAACTCTGCGACGGACAGAGCACTGGTGCAGGATGAATGGCCTCATCTACCTCGGGGTAGATTTCACTACGTCACCATTGGGAAATGCACCGGTCAGGCCAAAGCATCTGCCTAAGGTCAAAGGCAAGGATAAGGAAGGTGAATCGAGCACTGCTTCAAGAAGGAGCTCCTGAAAGTCCTCCTTCCGCTGCACAAGAACAAATTGTAACTCTGGCTTCCCCAGAGAAAGAAGCGGCGGAAGGTGTTTCGACGGGTACATCCACTCAGGGTGTCACCGCTGCTACAACTACTGAGATCCCTTCTATCCCTTCTCTCTCCTCCTCCTCCTCGTGTGACCCAAGCGACCATTCCTTTGGTCGTGTCCTCTCCCCCATCTTCTACTGTTCCCCCTTCCTCGTCATCCATCTTCTCTTCTCTCGCAGCTGTCCCCCACCATTTCTTCTCTCATCTCTCAGCTCCCTTCCTTTCCCATGTCTTCTTCCCCTGCAGTGTCCCTTCCTCCCATGAGCACTTTCTCGGCCTCCCTCTTGATGCCGCCACCAAGTGTCTCTACCCATTTCCCCTCATCCACTGCAGCTGCCCCCTCTTCCACTTCTGGTCCTACTCCCATAAGTCCAGCTTGGATCTCTTAGCATCTGAGCCAGCAAAAGAGGAAAGTCCCTATCACACCGATGGACTTCTCCGTCATTCAATCAAAAGGGGCTAAGAAGAAAAAGCCCATAACCCACTTCTCTCAGAGTGCATCAGGGGAGAGGGTAATGGAGATTGCATATCTCGATCCTTCAAAGGGTAAAAAGGATCTGTCTCTGAGAGATTATACAGTGACCCAAGTCACAATGGGAACATCTTCTGAAAGCCTATAAGGGGAGGCCCTATCTGCAGTCGATGCCCTTTGCAAGAAGCTCCAAGAAGCAAAGGAAGAAAAGAGGTTATTAAAGGAGAAAATAAACATCTTCTCCTCGCCTTGTAGAAAATGGGCAGTGCACCTCCTACAACTACCACCAAAACTCCTGAGCCCCTGAGTCAGGATAAGATAAATGAATACGCCAAAATCAGCAAGCATTGTATGGAAGTATCCGTCTGCAGAGACCAAATCCTCAAGGAAAGTGAGGGAGTAATCGTTAAGTTCACCGCATTATATCAGAACATCAGTCGGGCGAACAAAGAACTCCAGGCGATTGCAAGACCTATCTCCGAAGAGCTGGACCATGCTAGGATGCAGCATGAGACCTTCCAGAAAATGCTCGACTGTTCAGTCGAAGATCTAGTCAAGTTCGAGTGTCTTTAATCACCCTAGAGCCCTCAACAAAATCCTTTCTACTCTGAACTACTGGGTCAATCAGTTGGAGTTTGTCCTGGAAAAAATAGACAAAGTTAAGGAGGAAGCCCTGGATGTGAGGCATCAAATGGAACATATCGTCTTAAGAATGTCCCCAGGCTTGCGCACTCCTTCTTTCACCTTGAGGAAGGTAGATTTAAAACTATTCGGATCTTGAGGAGATCGTCTCGCATGATAGGCATTTGGGGCCAGAAGTCATCTTTGACACCGAATCTATCAACAACCTTCTGGCCTGTCGTGACTTCATAGGGTACCTGATAGAGGCAGGGAACGACTATTCCAAGCTCCCGGAAAAGCTCACAGAGGAGCGGGAAACTTGTGAAGCTATCAGTGATCGCCACAAGGATCCTTCCCAGGATCAACTTCAGCCCATGATTAGCAAGTTCATGGAATATCGGGCTCAGTTCCACATCACCTCTCTGAGCAACAGCAGAAGCAGGACACTCCCTTTCGGCCACGAGACGATGACGAATAGTCTCCTTCCTCTCAATCTTCTTTTTGTAAATATCTAAGAGTATGTTGGCACAAATGATGACATCATCCATGTTGCACCATGGGATGATGTCATCCACTGTGCCAAAAGTCAACAGCTTGACTTTTAGATCTTTTTGTAGATACTTTGTAATTAAGTCATTGGCTCCCTTTTGCCTTCTTCCTTCTCCTTCTATATATACTTGAATACTCGTTGTATTCGGGGTGGATACTTTTAGATGAAAAATAGAAGTAAGAAGAAAAGACTTTGAGCTTTTTGTAATGAAGGGAAATATTAATACAATATTTAGACTTTGTCTTTGAATACATGTGTTATACATCGAGCTTTCTTATGTTAGATCTGTATGTTTGTTCTGTTGAATCTACTTCTGCGTTATTATCATTTATTCATCAGTATTGCTTTGTTCGTCTATGTGAGTAAGTTCGGCTCTGCATTTCTACCACCTAAAACATAGACCCTTTGACCTTTCTGCTTTGGAATTCATTTCTTTTCTCCCTTCAGATCTTTCCTATCTCCCCACCTCATTTCTTTCCCTTGTTCTACAGTTGGAAATACCTCTATTGGGATGAGATCCCAACCCCCGAAGGTAGAATATTGTGAGACTTGCTGCATGATTCCTACCGGTAGAATAACAATAAACCGGTTTCGCTTTCTTGACTCAAGAGGGGCTATGCTCCAGCACATCTTTGTTGGCTCGTCTATCCATAGATCTGCCCTCATGACAGATTTTCAGACCAACACTAACATAATAATCATGATCAAAATCATAGTGAATATCATTAGAACATGTATCATGTGCATTCTCAAGGCAAGGTAATTTTTTAGGGTCATAATTAAGGTAAATCTCAAGGAGAGAAGAAGGGATAGCTACCTCTAGTGAGGTAGAAGTAATCCTACTAGGCGAGTTGATGCATGAACATCTCTCCAAAGTGGAATTTTTGGTGTCTTTGATCAGTTTTGGTTTGGGGTGATGGTATTAAGTGTTCTAAGAAGTCACTAGAGTCATACCTTGATGTTGGAATGAGGACAAGTTTTCAAATTTTCAAATAATGTACTTTCTCTCTAATTTTTTACTTTTGAATTTGTAAAAGGATTAAAGGCCATTCTTGGTCTATGTTAGTGGTCTTAAGTGCTAGGAAGGATTAGTTGATCAAGTCATGAAGAGGAAAAGTCATGAAGACTCCTAATGTGTGTGTGAAGGAGAAAAAATGATGTAAAAATACTTATCCTATGTTTTAAGTCCATGATATGTCATCAAGAAACAGTTAGGGTTAAAAAAGGAGGTATTTATTTAAGGGAAAAATTTGAAGAATGGGGATTTATTTTCTCAATAAGAGGGAGTAGGCTCATGGAAGAGATCCTAGGAAGAAATTTTGTAATGAAGTAAGCTATGAATAAGGGCTCTATTTTTGTATAGAGAATGGTATTACAGTTTTGATGCTCAATCTACAAATATGAGTGAATGTAGTAAGAAAGACTAATGATCATCATCAGTTGAGGCTTCTTAATGAAGACAAGATTGGTAAATCATTGTTCTTGGTTCTTATAACAAGAATGCATCTTACATGCATTTGAGATATCTTGAAGTTCCTTGAAAACTCTCTGCTAGATTACCTTCTTGTAAAATCAATTTGAAGATTATTCTTGAAAGGGATAAAGTGTGACATTTAATTATGAAGGCCCTTCATTGTTAGTATGATGGATGAATTCATGTAGCCATTGATTTACTGTAATTTGACTATTTTGATAGCTTACATTAATTCAGTGTATTCAGTCCCAATATGACATCTCGGTCAGAATCTTGTTCCTAACAATAGGGGAATAATGATAAAGAAGGTTATGAAGGATGCATTTAAGCATAATTAGTTGGGAATAAAGTCTTGAAGGGTGACCTTAAGGGACATTCTTGTTCATTTCACTCTTATACATGCCATTGTATGTTGAAACCCTATTTTGAAGGTATAAGACCCTCGCTCCTTTGAAATTGGTGCATAAACTTGGAGATTGATGCTTGAAATTGTGATTAGGATTAGTGAAGACTTTTAACTACCTCATAGCTTTAGAAAAGAAATATTTTCACTATGGATGATAAGAAATGATTGTTGAAAGTATACCCTTGTCTCTCTCAGTTAACATAGTAAGGAAAAGTATCATTTTCTTGTATGAACATATGACTATTGCTCTTCCTTGTTGAACTAGAATCATTCAAGGATGAATAAAAAATTAGTGATGAAGTTATAGACTATGAAAGAAAGTGACATTAATTTGGTTAAGGATTAAAGGATCTTGGGTGACTGTAAAATCCTCTTAGGGTTTGTAAAGGAAAGATAGTTTGGAAACCTTGTGTATATATTCAAGAACCAAAAATTGTAGGAATCATCTCGGTAGAGTTCCCATACATGTCGTTAATTTTACTCCCACTATAAAAGGAAGGAATCCCATACGCGCGCCTATCACCCAGCAGGCGAGTGCTCACCCGAGGCACGTGTAGGTGCAAGTCTCTCTTTTATGTGAGTTTTAGTGGGAAGCATTTATCTATGATTAGTGTAAGAGTATTCAGGAAAGAAGTTTAGACATATAAGAATCATAGGGCTCGAACGGCCTCCAGATCCTTGTAGTTTCTTTAGACTAGATATTTTAACAGAATCCATAACATATATCATAATAGAAAGAAAGATACAACCATTCATTCATAGCATGAAAGGAAAGAGAACTCCTATGAATGAAATATACATTAAAGCCATTGATATCCATGTCTATTTGCAACAATAGGTAACCTCATTATATTCATTGTTTCATTACAAAGAGCCATAGAGGGTAGACCGCAGTCATGCACATCACTAGGCTTGTATAACTATGCCAAAAGAAAAAGAAATTACAATACTAAGCCTAGTACATTCCTTTCTGCATCAAAGTTCCACTCGCAGCAATCCTGTAGAGCTTCACCCATGTTATCTCTCTCTGTGTGTATATCTCTTCCTCTATCTCTATATCCCCATCTGTATGTTATCTCGGTCTCCTTGTCTTTGTGTCTATTTTCCCGTTGCAGGCACTTGTACTTATCACCATCCTGAGCTGCCAACTCACCTTATCGCACCCTCAGATCTGTGCCAAGTGTCAAATGTGGTCCTCCAAGCGAGCATGTTCCTTCAGGCCTGAGCTCTCCACTCCATCTCATGATGATCTTCTAGAAGATCCCATCACTGGCATGCTCTTTCTTGGGCCACCTGTTGCTAGGATGACATCTTATCTGTGTGCAATCGATCATGATTTTCACGTGTTTTGCCTTTGTTGCATAAATCGGCTAAGTCCCAAACCTCCTTTCGCATGCCACGTGAACCATGTGCCTTCTTAACTCTTCCTCCTACGTGCTTTTACCTTACACGCCCTTCTATAACTGGGGTCCTGCGTGCCCACGCGCCTTCATACTTAGTCAATTTTCTAGGGGCCCAACATCACCCCACACTACGCCTATTCTCCACCCTTGAAACATTCTACTTGACCAAGGTGCAAGTTGGTTCAATGGAACCAAGATGTAGACATATTTTACAAAATGAATAAGGGATGAAAGAATAGGGGAAAGAATGAAGAATGGGGGACATTAATTCAAAAGGCTTGGGAAAGTCCTGTCACAGATCTACCTCTAACTTGTTCCACACTTTGACCTCGCCCTTTGCCTTCTGGCATAGGTCACCCACCAGGGTGCTCACTTCATCAAAGCTTAGGCCAGCTCCCTGGGCACCCAAAGTGTCCACAATTTGTTCCATTTCCTTACCTAGATCCATGAGCTTGTCCATTCTTTTGGTGATCTGGGGTATAGTTCCTTCATCAAGCCTTAATTGAGCTTCTTAAAGCCTCAATTACCTCTGATTTCTTTTCTACCTCAGCTAGAACCTTGTCCCTCTCTGCCCTGTTCCCCTTGTTCTTTTCCTAGAACTCTTTCAGCTCTACTTCAAGTGTGGCAACCAAGGAGCTTGCCACCTTATCTCGATCTGTGCATGTGTCGTATGCGGCTTCTGCAGACTAGGCAATGACCTTAATCTCCATGAGTACTTGGCTATACTCGGCAACAAGTGCTATCACCTTTAACGGTCCTCCTCCTTCAAGTGCGTGACCACTTCCTCCATAGATTCCAATGCCAAGGGTCATCTCTCCATGGTGAGGACGTGTGTTAAGTCTTCTAGGCATTCCAACATCGATGCGTACCTCTGGGGGATTGGCGTTAGATCTGGGTGTTTTAAAATGATGGCACTTTTTATCAATTCTACCTTTTTGTAGACCTCCTGCACCTTTGCCTTTTCCTCCTTGAGCTCGCGCTTCAGCTGCGCACTGATTAATTCCTCCTGTTTCAAGTTTCTGGCCACCTTAGCCAACTCCTCTTCCTTCTTGGCCAACTTTCCCTCTAGGGCCCTTATACTTGTCATTCCGCACGAATAGCCTTGCCTCTGTTTCCACCGTAACCTTGTTTAGAGCATTGCACACTTGCTCGTCTGAGAGCTCCTGAGCATTTACTAAGGGGTTGTCTCCCTTAGACTTTGGCAACGTGATAAGCACCTTTTGGTAGACCTCAAAGTCTGGCTCGATATGGGACTCAAATGCCCAAGAAAGCATCTTCTTGGTCCTAGGGTACGCGCCCTCCTTCTCAAACGATCCCATGGCTATAAGTCTCTCAGTGGGTATCGTGCTCTAGAACCTTACACGTAGCACCTTCCTTGAATCATCCACATAGCCCATTATCTACCTTTGTTCTACATCTAAAGTTCTTCTACCTGAGTGCGTGCCTTTGGGGAAGCTAACTGTCAGAGCGGGGCCTCCTAGGCTGTCATGTCCCTTTTCAACGCTCTCCTCCTTCCCTTCCTTAAGTACTATGTCTATGCTATGCTCTAACTCCTGGTCTACAAGGGCCTCGAGCATCTTCTTTGCTTCTCACTCTGCCACTTTGGTTATCTACTCCTTGGTAAAACTTATGTCTCCCTACTTCTCCATGGCATCCTTCTCATCTGTCTTTGTATCTTCAGTGCCTTCATCACCTTGTGTGCCTTTTCGTCGCGTGAATATGAACTCTTTCTTTTCATCCCCACTCTCTTCCTCTAAGTCATAGACACTAAATACATGAGGTTCCAAAGGTTCCTTGTCTTTCTTTGGCTCTTCCTCCTCGTTGCCACCTCCTTCACTCTCATCCTCTCCTTCTCCCAGATATCTCTCTCAAGCTGTTGGTCGCCTCTCGAGTCAACTTCTTCATCCACCCTCTACTTCTTCCTGAGAGGTGTCTTCTGGTCAGGAGATTTTACCTTCTCTTCTTCCTCTTGTGACTCCTCCATGGTGGTGGGTTGTTCAGGCGCCTCTACTTCTAGCGTCTTCTCCTTTACTGGAGACTTCTTTCTCCGAACATAGGTGCTTGGCTTGGCGCTTGTAGAAGGCATGCTCACTGTCTGAGTAGTCGACACACTTGGTGCTCCTTCCTCTCCTCTACCTCTCTTCTTAGACGTTGGCTTCTTCTTTCCCAAGGGGTCCTCAGGTATTGAGATCTCATCCACCAAGTACACACCCTTTTCGAATTTTGGCCTTATGCACATGTATACATGTGCCATGGATCCTCCAATGATGGGAAGCATTATTGGCCTAGTCATATGGATCTTGTGTGACATGTACTTCTCCACGTACGTGCGCTTACCTCTGGGGTAGTTCAGTTTCTTCCTCATATCCCTGTGCTCCTGGTCCAACTTTCCTAGCTCCAGCCTTAGCTTCTTTGATTCTTTAAATCAGTTTACTCCCACTTGGAAGTATTGGGCAGTGAATGTGAAAGGGAGCTTGCACCAAGGGCTCCATGATTCATCAATAAGCTTGAACCTGCCCAAGCAGTAGTGCTGGCACACCGTGAACTCAGCTTCTCCTATGTGGCTCTTGCCGGGAGTTGTTCGGGATCCTCCACCTGCCCCAGAATGCATTTCTCAAGCATGTATACCATTTTTCTAGCCACGCTTTGTGGGGAGCTGTCATTGTATCACATGCATATTTTTTGAACCTCTTCATGGGCGAAGGGTCTTTGGCTGGGTACTCCCACACAAACTTATCTGGTGCATCCAAAACTCCAATTTCTACAAACACTATGGTGAGCAGGACATTTCCAAAGAGGATCCTATCCCCTTCCTTCATGCACTTTACAATTTCCTTGGCAATGTATGTGGATAAGTTATAAATAGTCCCCTTTGCAATCTTCCTGTAGACATGTAGCCATGGCTTGTTGACTTGCGTCCATCTTTCTTGGCCATTCAACTTCGTTACCAGGTGTGTGGCCATCTTCATAACTGGGTCCTTGATGTCTGAGATGTCATAGTACTATGACCCTTTCTTGCAGGCGTACTCCATGATGATTTCTTGAATAGCCTCCTTGTCGCCAAGGTCATCTTCTAGGCTATCTCCCTCGCATATGAGGCTTGTAAACTATGAAATCAACTGGGGAGTCACACGCATCTTGCGCCCAACAAAGTGGAAGTAGTCCTCATGCACTGAGACATCAACCACTGGTACAAGCGATCCAGCTTCCCAAAATAAGGAAACTCGTAGAGCTGCAACAACCCTGCCTTCACTAGCTTGACCTTTACGTCATCATTGTAGATAGGCAAACCTTCAGGTGTTCACTTGTTGGTTGGGTGTACCAATTCTAATGCCATTTCTTTCTCTATAGTGTTGGTGTAGTGATTATAGTCACTGACCAGTATGCTTCTCAAATGGGATTCCCATTCCTTCCCCATCATCACTCCATCTGGGTACTACATTTCTGCATACCATTCTTTGTTTGTATCTACCTCGGGTTCTAGTTGTTTAGCCTTAGCTTTGCCCTTTCCTTTCTTGGGTGCCATGGTCGAGGTAATTTTATCACTCTAATCCTCTCCTTGTTACTCTACTTTCCTTCTCCCAACCTTCAATCTCATATCTGCGATACAATTCTTCTAAACCTATGCCCTAGTTTGTGAACCCTAACTTTGATAAATTCTTCACAAGACAACGTCTTTTTACTTCTTTCCACGCCCGTGTAATTCCTTCCTTCTGGTTCGCAATCTCAAACTGGCTCTTCACATTTTTAATCACACAGATCTTCCACTTGATCAAATCTAAAAAACCCTAGCTGATAACACTCGCTTATATCTCCAACTCTTCATTTTCACAAAGTAAAATGAGAGTGCCCCGACCCTCTATTTATAGTTTTTCCTTTTTCTGGTCATTAAATGCTACTCTACCTACCCCATACTTTATTCATTTAATGCGTATTTTTAAAACAAATCCCGTATTTAGTGCCTTCACTCATGTGCCCTTCCTGCACGAAAACCCCCTTTAACTTGCGCGCCCTTCATGCACGAAAACTCCTCCAACCTTCTGGCACGCAACTAAATCGACTGACAAGAGACTCTTACGCGTGCTCAACACGCACCGAAGGCACTTCTTTTGTCTAGATTATTTCTTTCACCTACCTCATGTTGCTTTAACTGCGCTTCCTTTTCCTTTGTACATGGGATCTACAAGTAGCTTTACCCTGGCACCAACCATTCTATCTTTTCTCTTCATCTCTCTTTCAACTAGGCTACTCAATAAGGCTCTTCAACAAAACTTCCTTGGTACTTTTAATCACATGCTTCTTCACTTTTCTCCACCCCACACTTAAATGATGCATGGTCCTCTGTGCACTCATAAATTCTCCAAAAATAGCAATAAGGTTCTTTTGCGCACCCAAGGCGCAAAACAAAAAAAAAAAAACACGAAAGGAAACACACGGAAAGGAAAATGCATAAAGGAAACTTCTAAACTAATTGGCAAAACTACCTTATTTACAAACACCAAGAAGACTTATTTATAGTAGGGCTTCAAGCTACTACCATTGAAGTGTCCAGAAACTTCATTCCATCCAAAGTGCTTAAGGCGACATGCGCCCAAATCAAGGATGTACGATATTGTGTAGGGACCTAACCAATGGACTTTCAACTTTCCAGGATGGCACGAAACTTGGAATCATATAGTAACACCATCTACCCAACCTCAAACTTCTTGTTTCTAATATGGTGATCATGCCAAGCCTTTTGCTTTTCCTTTTCCGTTGTTTGGCTCCAATGGGCAAGTGATTGTCTCTCATCCAGTTTCATTAGTTCATCAATTCTTTCTTCCAGTGCTTGCTCATTGGCTAATCCTCCTGTACGTATTCATAGAGAAGGTAACATAAATTCAACCAGAAAAATAGCTTTTGCGCCAAACACCAATTGAAAAGGTGTGGCTTTATTTAGTCTTTTATACATAGTCCTGTAAGCCCATAAAACTGTGATACCTTGTCATCCCAATCCTGTCTTCTAACATCATAGATTTTGGTCAAGGTATGACTCAGTATTTTGTTGAATGCTTCCGCGATTCCATTTTCTTGTGGATGATAGGGTGTAGTCTTATGATGAGCCACCATGGAATCAGATAGCATGATCCTCACAGTCTCATTTAGAAAATGCGTAGCCCTATCACTGGTCAAACTCAAAGGGCATCCATACCTTATGATAATGTTCTCCCATAGGAACCTTGCCACTATTACTGCTATGTAATCTTTAGTTGGGGTTGCCTCTGCCCACCTTGTGAGATAATTCGTGCAAGTGATGACATAACGTGACCCAATCCTATGCGCTACTGGTGTAATAGGTCCTACAAAGTCTATCACCCACTTTTCAAAAGGCTCACGCTAGGAATAGGATGCAAAGGCATTTCATCCCTCCTTCCTAGTTTGCCAATGCATTGATAGTGGTCACATGCTTTACAATAATCCCTACAATCTCTATACAAGGTTTCCCACCATAAACTGCCATTAAAATTTTACGCGCAGCGGTGGCATCACCTACGTAATGCCCACTGCACTTCCTTCGTGTGCTTCCTCCATGATGGCCAGTGCTCATGCTCTAACACACATCTACATAAAAATTCATCACATCCCAATTTGTATAAGTCTCCACTAATCAACATGTAGGGCGTGGCACATATGGCCAACTGCTTCTTTTCTAATGCCTTCATCCCATCCGGCACCACACCTTCTTTTAAAAATACAACAATCTCTTCCAAATCTGAGGGCGCGTGCCACAATCTAAATAGTTGCATGTATGACATTACTTCCTCAATACTTTGCGCGTCCTCTCCTGAATCAATTCTTGACAGATGATCAGGTCCACAATTGCTTTTTTTGGGCTTCACTACAATGGTGAACTCAAACTCTTGAAACAATAACACCCATTGACATATGCGCCCTTGAAGAATGGGCTTGTTTACTAAATAATTTAATGCCATATGGTTGGTGTAGAATACAAAGGGTGTCGCCAGAATAGACTATCTAAATTTGAAAAGTGCATAGATCATTGACAATGCCTCGTGCTTGGTAGTGGTATAATTCTACTATGTTGGTGTTAACTTCCTTGCAAAACAGAGAGGATGATCAACAAGCCCTCACCTAGTTGTGCAAGTACTACTCCAATGGCGGTTCCTGAGGCATCTACATGGACATGGAAGGGCTTGTCCCAAGAGGGAAATCGTAAAATAGGCGTGGTAATAAGCCTATCTTTTAATGTATCAAATGCCCTCTACTACATCTTTCCCCAATGGAAGGTACTTTTGTGTCTAAGTAGCTCTTCTAAGGGCATGGTGATCTTGGCATATCCCTTAATGAATTTCCTGTAATAGCCCGTATGCCCAAGGAATCCATGCACTACACTCTGGCTAGTAGGTTCCCTTAACCCCACAATAACTGCAACCTTAGCGGGATCTACCAACAAGCCCTCCTTACATATGATATGCCCCAATAAAGTCCCAAAGGGTGTAGCAAACACACACTTCTTAATGTTGAGGGATATCCTCAACTACCTACACCTTTCAAACATTAATCTCAAGTTGTCACAATGGTCCTTAACTAGACCATATACTTGTCTAATCATCCAAGTAAACCTAGAGAAAATTATGAATGAAGTCTTGGAATGCTTGCACCACTATGCGTGAAAAGATAGCAGGCACATTCTTCAACCCAAAGGGCATGACCATATATGTAAAACTTCCCCACTTGGTGGTGAAATTTTTCTTCTCCTGGTCCTCCTTTGCAATCCGGACTTGGTGGTATCTTGAAAATCCATCCGTAAAGGAATAGATTTCGTGCCCAATGCAACTCCTTCCAAAATTTCTTTAGTGAAGGGGGTCGAAAATGGATCAATGACACAAACTGCATTCAATTCCCTATAATCCACACAAATTCTAATCCACCCATCCTTCTTGATGCTAATTACCATCGACTTATCCATTCTGATTCTTCTACTGCCTCAATGATCCCAGAAGCTATCATCTTGTCTATTTCCTCCTTAACCTTCATGCGTAAATTGGGATTCATCCGGTAGGGCCTTTTTCTAACCGGCGTGCACCTTCCTTTAGTTTTATCCTCATCTCCCCCAAGGAATGGTGAACACCTTTTAGCTCATGGTACCCGTAGCGGGAATAAATCCTCAAATTCATGCAACAGATCAATGATCTTTGATACTTCCTTCTCCATCCAATAATCTCCAATAATAGCTTCCTTAGGTTCTTCTCCTGAACCGATGTTAACTTTCTTTGTCTTTAACGGCTCATGGTAAGCATGTGCACGGGCATCTACACTATCCACAACTTCACGCATCCCTATAGAATGGCTAACATCTAAACTTTCTGATTCCTCTCCATCGATCACATATACTAACTTTCCCTTCTCTTTTTCAAAGCGCGTCCCCAATCCCGGTTCATCTAGTAGTTCCAATAGCCTATCTTCCATTTTGGCACTATCCCCCATGGTAAGGCACTTGATACCTTGCAAGGCCTTATCAATCGATGGCTTGGTACTTTGATTCTCAAAGGTTTGAATAAGGTCAGCTGTGAGCTCTTGCCAATTCCTTATTTGGCGGCATGTCTCCAAGTGAATGTACCATGCGCACTCACAACCCTGCAGTGTAGAATATAACTTGTGCACCCAGAGGGATGGTGGCAAGGCTTCCACGCCTTCTCTCCAGAACCACTCACATTATTGGATATGGAAAGAGGTGGGATCCTTCCCATGGTACTCCCTGATGATGGTGGGTACATTACTTCTAGAAAATATGATAGAGAGAGCAATCCTTACCTCGTGCCACTCTAAAAGGCTCTCCTGATGTGTGGCCCACCAACGAGCTATTGTGCCAAGCAAGACGTAACTCAACATCTCCCTCTGTTCCTTCTCATTCTTCCACTAAGCTTCTATCTCCTACAAAAAGATCTTAGGAAGGCTCCTCCAGAGTACTTGGGTAGTTATTTTCCTCTAAGGCACTCGAACCGTGCATGCCTTTGTTACCTTGGTCACCGATCCTCTCAACTTTGCCATCCCATTAATTCGTAAGTCCCATGTGCCCAATTGTCACATGCCAGACTAGTGGTATCACTCACTGACTAAGCATCTTCAAACTGGATAACCTCATTAATAGGGTGTACCATCTTAGGGTCTCTGATTGAGCGCACATAAATCTTGTCCATAACTTCTTCTCCCAATGGTTCAATGTAGGGCGCTAACTTCCCATCAACTAGGGGTATAATGACCCGCTCCTCTTTGTTCTTGAAACTAATGTACCCTTTGTTGAACCGAAGGTCCACATTGTTCTTGTAACACCAAGGGTGCCCAAGTAATGCTAGGAAATTGTCCGCCTTGGTGAGCGCCAAGACTTTGAAGTCCCCAGTAAACTTGGCTCCCTAAATAGTAATAGCTGCATCCTTCAAGACACCGATGGGCATTGCCTTAGTCTTGTTTGCCATATACAACACATTTGAAGATGGCTATAATGTAGGTCTCCCCATCTGATGCCATGCATCCAAAGTCAAAACATTAACCTCCGTGCCAAGTGTCAATGAGTATATTGTTGAGGAGCCATCCATCTACAACTGCATTCAATGTAATCTCCTTATCATAGTTAAGGCTATGAGGGGGAAGGTTTGCATGTAAGACCTGTCTCTCGCACTCTTCTTCAGCACGTGGTACCTTCTCTCTCAACCAGGATCCTAGCAAAGGAATGATGTTCTCCTACCTTAGCATTTTACACACCTCCTTGACCTCATCCAAGTCATCTTTCTACGCCTCGATTCTCCTTCCTTGTTCCTCCCTCCTAGATTGCTCCTTGAGACATTAGATCTCCCCTTGCAAGATTCGAATAACATCCATGGTGTCCTGATATATCTCCTTCTGATGCGTGGGGTCTAGATACTTTCCATGAATGACCTCTTCTCTTGAAACTAGGCTCTTCTATCTTGGTACTTCCCTTGCGTGCGTGGCTTCTGCCCTTGTTGTTACCAAGTCAGGCTCCAAACCTTCATCCCGTGTTACCCGACGCATCCATTCTATGTCTACCTTCTTGATGCTAACCATCATAGCGCCTTTGTCCTTCCGGTGCTATTGATTCATATGCTCATATAACTCCGGGCACTCCTCATACTTATGCTTCTTTCCGCACCACGAGCACTGCAACAAGTCCGGGAACTCACGCTTGTAATGTTATGTAGATCCACAAGTTGAAACATGTTCCACGTGGGAACTCACTTCTTGCTCCGTGGTTACCTTGTCCAAGGAATCCTCCTCAAAAACCCCTTCCACGTGTGCCCCCATCTGATGCATTCCTCATAACGGCGATAATCATTTTTTGAACCAATGGCAATACTTGGTTTGGTGCACCCCATGATCAATGGCCTCATGTATCTGATCAATGAGCCTACAGTCTTTAGTATCATGGGTTGTGGAGGTGTAAATATTGTAATAACAAGATACATTCTTCCTGATCGCGCGCTACAACAAGGGACATCTACTTGCATCATGGTCCCCATGACAAATCTCACAATCTACTATCATAGTGCGTACCATCCTCGGGGGAAATTATCCTTAACATGCCCCTCTATTTCACAATCCATGCACCACAAACCACAATGAGAGATTCATGGACCGAGTTCACAGATAGCTTTTCCAATTGCTTAGCCATAGCAACAATTTGAGCCTCCAAGAATGGGCTAACGCTAGTATCAATACTACCAATAGCTTCGATGTGCAAGGTAGCCTCCAATGCTTCACACGAGATCTGTAAAAGTTTTATGAGACAAGGCCCTTCTAAAAGGGGTGATCAATCCTCCAACAAACCACTATGCATGCTAAGAAGGATGTATATCATATGACAACTTAGACAAGAGAGTTTTAAAGCATGCATCATACTCCCGCACACTCTCTGCCATTCCTTGCTATATCTCCTTCAAAGCACTAATGCTTTTTACTTGAACTCAGGAATGTGGAACTCTGCCAAGAATGCATTCTTTAAAGTAGTGTAATCCACCACCATTTAATGAGGGTCATACTTTCTATACCAGCTATGTGCGTGCCCTTGCAACGTGGTTACAAATTGACTAGCCTTTCATTATGGGGTTGTGATACCTTTTGTGTGCCATAGCAGTTCACATTTGTGAACATGTTCCACAACATCCTCAATGCCCTTGTAATATAGAAAATGCAGAGACATTTCAAAGAATACTTGAGGTGGTGGTTGGGGTCCTTGTCCAGAGCCTTGGTTCCCTCCGGTGTTTCTTCCACCGCCTGATCCACCAGGTCCATCGGGTCATGTACCTCCAGAGCCACTAGATCCACTAGAACCACTGGGTCCAATAGGGCCTATAGGAGCTGTGCCAAGTGCCCCCACGGTCCCACTAAATTGTGTGCCGATGGTCTGTGATAGCACCCCACTACCACTACTTTTTCTCGCGCCACTCCTTGATGCAAGACCAAAATTTTGTACACTTGCCCCTTGTCTAAAAACTCCTCCGAATATTGGAATATGTGCAGCCATAGAAGAAGGGAATGTAAAATTGTATCTCCTAGGCACGGATCTATCTCTTCCACTAGTTTCAACTGGATCAATACTTCCTCCTGGATCAGAAAAACCAAGTGCCAAGGCTTGGTCATTGGGTGGGTTCAGATATGTGCCAACGACTCTTCTTTCTCCATGCGAAAAACTCTCACCAGAAGCCAAAGGGTCTCCCTCACGTGCTTGCCAAGATGGGGTAGCATAAAATGCTTAGGTTCCACGTCCTTCACGTGAACCTCAACTCCTTCTCGCAACATTTGTCTCCATAAATCCATCACACTAGCAGCCTCGCGTCACCTAGTAATCTCCCTTTCATGTGCTTTGCCATACTTGAGCCGTCTTTCTTCCCTCTCCTTTTCTGTCATATCATCTGCCATCTTCCTCCACCCGAGCTTCCTTACCCAGTGCTCAGAATATTTTAGCCGGCCATTGGGAGCACCTCTAAACTCATAGTAACCATTCATGGCTAGAGGAATAACATGTAGAAATGTTCCTCTAGGTTCTCATAGAAACTCAAACTCAGCAATCTCTGGGCAAGAATACGTGGAAATGGCATATTCTAGAGTGTAGCTAGCTAGTAATCCTCTCCACCAATGATCTACAACATGGGTCCACATCATATCTACATCCTGCAACCTTTGGTAGTCTTATTTGGTCTATATCTATGATCCATAACACCAACTTGATCTAGATGCATAGGCTGAAAGCCATCCATATAACTCTACTAGGAAGTAGCAGAAAAAAGTCTCATATAGATCATGGTAGATATTCTCTTCTACCCATCTACGTGTATTAAACTCAGTCCAAGTCTTTGAATCTCTAGGAAAATCATCTTCCGTGCTCTTGATCCACGATTCAACATTTTCCAATGTTAACCGATCCATCATTACTCTTTACATGATCATGATGCATGCTATATCCCACTACAACTTGAAAAGAGGTCCCGAAACTGGAAACCAAGATGTAGTCAATTTTACTCCCATTATAAAAGGAAGGAATCCCATGTGCGCTGACCTATCACCCAAGAGAAGTTGAGTGAGCACCCAAGGTAAGTGTGGGTGCTGAGTCTCTCTTTTATGTGAGTTTTAGTGGGAAGCATTTATCTATGATTAGTGTAAGATTATTCGAGAAAGAAGTTTAGACATACAAGAATCATAGGGCTCAGAACACCTCCAGATCCTTGTAGTTTCTTCAAACCGGATATTTTAACAGACTCCATAACATATATCATAACAGAAAGAAAGATACAACCATTCATTCATAGCATGAAAGGAAAGAGAACTCCTATGAATGAAATATACATTAAAGCCACTGATATCCATGTCTATTTGCAATAGGTAACCTCATTATATTCATTGTTTCATTACAAAGAGCCATAGAGGGTAGACCACAGTCATGCACATCACTAGGCTTGTATAACTATGCCAAAAGAAAAATAAATTACAATACTAAGCCTAGTACATTCCTTTCTGCATCAAAGTTCCACTCAGCAATCCTATAGAGCTTCACCCATGTTATCTCTCTCTCTCGTGTATATCTCTTCCTCTATCTCTATATCCCCATCTGTATGTTATCTCGGTCTCCTTCTCTCTCTATGTCTATTTTCCCACTACAGGCACTTGTATTTATCACCTTCCCACTGCCAACTCACCTTGTTGCGCCCTCAGATCCATCACCAAGTGTCGAATGTGGTCCTCCAAGTGAGCATGTTCCTTCAGCCTGAGCTCTCCACTCCATCTCATGATGATCTTCTAGAAGATCCCATCATTGGCATGCTCTTTCTTGGGCCACCTATTGCCAGATGGAATCTTATCTGCGTGCAACCAATCACACTTTTCACGTGTTCTACCTTTGTTGCATAAATCAGCTAAGTCCCAAACCTCCTTTCGCGTGCCACGCGAACCATGTGCCTTCTTAACTCTTCCTCCTGCACACTTTTTCCTTGCGCACCCTTCTATAACTGGGGTCCCACGTGCCCACACACCTTCATACTTAGTCAATTTTCTAGGGGCCCAACAATACATCTCCAAGAATAATATTTGTAAGATGAGGTTTCATGGAAATATGTTTATGACAATTTTGTGCCTTACATGTAGATGATCATTTTTGGAAGGTTAACTACAAGAAACATCCACTATTGAAGATCTTAAGGAGAAATTAATAGATTGGGACTTTCAAAAATCATATATGGTTCCATTAGAGATCTAAGAAGAATAATTTGAAGGTGAAGAACCAATATGTTTGTCTCAGTTTAAGATAATCTAATGATAGCCTGTAGATGGTGATTTTGGGAGCCTAGATACAAGACTTACTATTATTTAGTTTCTTAAGGACAAGTAATGAATCAAAACTTTTAATATTATTTCTAGGATGTCATTTGAATAATTTTAAAGGTGATTGAAAGTTTTTAAGGAAATACAAAGATCACATCTCTTGACAGGTTGAAGAGTGCATGATGAAGCACAATACAGTGAACTATATAGTAAGAAAGACATTAGAGGGAGAAGGAAAAATGTTGGACATTGTCCTTGAAAATTTGAAAAAGTCATCCAATATAGATCCTTTTCAATGTTTAAGGTGATATATGTCCTGAAAGGTTTCTATTTGAAGAGAAATTGTGATAGTCTTGAGAAATCTGTGAGAGCTTGGTAGGAGAGTTAACTCAGGAACCAATTATGGTTCAATACTTGGAGGTGCTAACTAATGAATATAAAGGTGAAACTTGGTAGAAACCTTGCTAAGAAGGTATAGAAAGATATCCAAGAAGAATTTTGACAAACCTAGGGTTGAATTTTATAATTCTTTGACAGTCTAGAAGGAGGTGGAAAAACACACTCAAAAGCCTAATCTAAGAGGTGCAATAACAAATGAAAATATGCTATAACTTTTGAGTTTAGTCTTACAACTTCATAGAATTCAATAAATACTTAATGGGTGGTTAAAAATTCCTTCCTTATGCTTTGAATCCTCTAGAAATTGAAAATATTCTAGGAAATATAGTGGGGCAGGACTAGTTAGGCTTTTGGAAGCTAAAGGAGTAAAAGTGAGGTTGAAGGAACAAATCAATGAGTTTAGTTTTGAATTTTTGCATGCACTTCTAGGATCATGGGAGAAATCTAATGGAGTTCATAAATTATTCAGGGCACCATTAGATCATTACAAGTATGGATGTTCTAGGCTACTTTCCTTAAGAGCACTTATCAAGCAATTTGAACTTGCATAGTGAAAAATGATAATGTAACACTAATTGGATTACTTGGACATGTGGGTGTGAATGATGTAAGAATTATAAAAGTTAATTTTAACCTTAATAAAATATTTTATGCCTTTTTTTGGTTTTGAACAAGAATTTCCTACTAGAGCAAGGCAACAAGTTGTTGATTTTGAAGTGATTTCAGAGTGAATTATTGACTAATAACGCAAAAATTTTAGGTGAATTTAAAGTTTAATGCGTTGCATGCATCATTATTGGTATCATAGTAGGAATAATAGAGAAATAATAAAATCTAACAATATTTGGTGTAAAGAATACATTTTTTGGTTACATAGGCTAACTACAAAGGAAGGTCTACAACTATAAAGAAAAGAAGTATGAAGCAAGAATCAGAAATTGAGAGGGAAATATCAGAGTTGAGGAGTGATTTGGAGAGATTGGAAGGTCTAGAAAATATTTGGATATAGGTAAGTAATAAGATAAGAAGTCAAGCAAGAAATGAGCTAGGAGGATGGAGTTTGAAAAGGAGAGTGAAGTGGCCAATCAAGTCACTTGTGAAGCATGCTAGAAGAAGTGAAGGAACTCATCTCGCAACCTAAACTCATCACCTAAACCTTACACAATTATTTATTAATTACCTCATAATTGATAAATCCACATCGCCTTACCCGCCACCTCACTTGCCCACCTCACCATGACTTAGCCCTAACCCTAAACTAACCTAATTAGGACCCATGACTTGGTCTAGACTCACATCCATAACTAATGCCTCCTTACTCGCACCCAAAGCCGACCTTCTAGCCACTTGACCAAGCCCGCAACCGATCTCTCTGAGAAAAGTAGGAAGGTGGGCTATTTTACTAAAAATAGCCTACTTTTTCCTAACCGATGCCGGTTCCTACTGACCGCCGCCGCTTACGTAACCGCCATCGGCTTCCTCGTAAATGGGCTCCCAAACCAAAACAACGGATCGGATTTCATTTTGGGAGACCACCAAGATTTTTGAATCAAAGGAGAGTCCAAAGCGATTAGCAGAGTCCGTAACTTCACTTGACCAAGCAGAGACGAGTGAAGAAACCAAGAGTCATGGCAAACAAGGAGATCAACCGCATCTTCGCAAAAACCAAGTAGTTACATCTTGCATGTCCTCCATTATAACATTTCTTATGCTTTTGGAATTACAAATTCTCCCAAATCCGCTTCGATCCATTATCCAACGTACTTCATTGCCTCTAACGCTGTCATTCTTTGTTTCTAACCATCCCGCTTCCCAAAACTATCCAAAATCAGCCATTACAAACTCCACAACCAGCCCGTAAGATCCTAGAACCCACCGGTATCGGTTAGCAAGAATCGCCATCGGTTATAGGTAACCGCATCGGTTCCTTTGATCAAAACCAGAAAACAGCCTTTCCCCTACCCACTTCAAATAAGCAATTTAATTGATATTTTACAAAGATTTTGTGTTAACTCATATCAGGGGAACTGACCACCTTCGAAAGGAAGTTTCATATTTCCTGGGCCCAAGGCAGTTCCCTCATTTACTATCTAATCAAAATCTTGTGGTCTTGTGTTCTTATTTGCAGGTAGTCCTTCCAAGACAAAAAGGAGTTCTTCGCAGTCAGCCTGATCTTTCTCTACGGTACGCGCACATCATCTCGACATTCTACAGGTATTCCTCCTAACCCTAACCTTATCTGTTTCTATAAGGAACGAAGCATTTCCGAGTGAAACATTTTGGCACGCCCGGTGGGACCCATTTTGGGTTTCTTTCTCTTGCTTATTTTCATTTTAGGAAGCATATTTGCTGTTGCTGTTTTTGTTATATATTTTAGTAAAGAATTTGTCTTGCTTTCCTGGTTTCGCATTAGTGAAAGTCATCTCTTTTGCTTCATCGAATATCACTTTCGATTTGGGTTTTAAAACACGTGCATTGCATTCCTGCTTGTTGTTCTCCAATTCTAGTGAACATAGATTAAGTAACAGGTCGTACACGTGGGGGTGATATCCACGGTATTGACAGGAAATTAACCTTAGTTTCACTGCACAACACATACCGAATCACTTCACAATTAACACAACATCTCAAACATCCCCCCTTTTCCGCGGTATTCCTCCGCCCGATTGAGGTAACCTTATAAGCCAAAACAAACTTGACATTTCCCCTAAGTCTTGTTGTTTAGGATTCTGACATCATCTTACGTATAAAGGCATAAGCCCACAATAATTAAAATTAACCCTAAGGTTAATCTCTGGATTTGCGTGTGCATCTTGCTTGTTTTCAAATCCTCGCTTTCTCTCATACTTTTTGTCTTCTCGTGATCAATAAGTTGCTAAACATACTCAACGTTACTAAAATCAAATCAGCAGCCTTTTATATCTTCTTATCCTAGATTTTTGACACCGACATCGGTTAAGGGACCGACGGCGTTTGATCTGTGACCGACACCGGTTACTAAACCGATATCGCCATCGCTCTTCATCAGCACCGACAAACCAAAGCAGCCTTGCCAAATTCACCTTTCAGACGTTGTTTTTGTTCTGGATAGATTGAAACTTTCCTGGGTGTTCTAGTCTATGGTTGTCATCACTCGGAAGCAAGCCGCCGCCATGGTTTCACATGCCTGCTCTGTGTCTTTTCCTGAATCACCCCCTTCACATTCTATAGGGAACCCTACTGCACACCAATGAGATCCCCAAATTCCTCGTAGGAGACAAGGACTTTGCCAAATTTCTCGATGCTAATCCCAAATACTGCATAATACTATTTGTCTCATACCCCGACCGTACGCCCGATGGTCACCTCCTTATGGGCATGCCTATTAGTATAGCTGCTCATTTAGCTCCTACTCCTCCCGATAACAATACCTTACTTCCCGCATCACTAGCCCCGCCTCCCAATCCGACAGCCTTCGAGGTTCATACGACCCCGATTAGCTTTCCTTTGCTAACCTCGGGCCCCACGTATCGCCACCACCAACCGCCTTTATCTCGCTCTCTCTTCGCACTCACTCCATTCATGACTTACTCTCGCCACCTATTCAAACGAGCTTTCCTTCTCAAGCTCCGCCTACCTTTTCATTCCCATACACGTATCCAAAGAACCTCAACACCTTATATGGGACATCCCTATTCTCAGTGGCACCATCACCTCATCCAACCACAGATTTCATCAAGCAAATGATGGACAAAATGCAAAACCCGAGGCTTCCGCTTTCAGAAGTCGTAGCGCCTGACATACGAGCAAGTTTGTCTCGGGAGCCCATTCACCCTTCTCGTCTCCCTTCATTCATATCCTCCTCAATGGGAGTTGCCAAAGTTTACTCGCTTTAACAAAGAAAGAGGATCCTCAACAACACTTGCGATCATTTAGACATGCTTGTTATTTGATCGCCCATGATGATGCCTCTCATTACTCCGCACCTTTCCCATGTCCTTATCGTGGCCTCGCTTGAGTGGTACAAAGGTTTTTAACCCAAAGACTCAATCTTCTCTTTTAACCAACTAGCCCAATCTTTCTTGATCATTTCTCCATTAACATTGCCAAGAAAGTATCTATCATCGACTTATGCCATCCGACACCAAGACGAATCTATCGCAGATTTCGCTGACGATGGCGGGCCTTATCAACCAACTTACGATGCCTTGCCTCAAACCGAACTTATCGAATCATTTACGCGGCCTCGCGCTAAGCACATCTCCCCTACCCTCCAAATTCAAACTTTCCGTACATTCGACGAGGTTTTACTATGGCTCAAAATTAGAAATTCGAGCCTTAGAGGAAGAGAAATCATGGTCACAAACAAGAACTCCACTTTCCGAACTCCCGATTCTACCAATAAACCAAATACCACCACTCCTCACGCGTCCACCTCTTCTAAATCAAAAGGAGCTGTCCCACGCAGTGATGGTCAAATCCCAACCACCGTCCAATACTCCACCAAAACCACCTATAAATACAAAGCCGAACCCATCGCCTACACTCCTCGGGAGAAACCTATGATGTGATATTGAGAAATTGCTCAAAGTCAGGCTATCACCTTGCCCCTCGTTAAACCTCACTGGGTTTGACTCCACCCGCGCAATACCTTCCCGGTACAAAGAAAATGACTTTTGTAACTTTCACCGCGTAAAAGGACATAGTCATGAAAACTCGCAAGATGTTGAAAAACATAGTGCAGAAATGGTTGATGCAGGGATATAACACTCGATAATCCTAACGCCCTCGCTAACCGAAATCTGAAAATTTTTTCAACAAGCCATTCCCGAATCACTGGCCCAAAGAAGAACGTGAACCAAGATATCTTAGCCGAGGAGAGTGTTCATGAGATCCATGCAGCTTTCGATTCTCACCAAAAGCCTCTATCGAGAAAATTTTGAATCAAGCCTCTTCACTAACACAGAGCCCGAACCTCCTTTACCACCATCAAGCCAAAGCGAAATCGCCTTTACCCATAGAAGAGTTAATCGCCTGTGCTTCTCTTCTCATCAATGAGTCTTCTTACACCACATCCCTACAAGACCGTGAGCGGATGCTATCTAATTTATCTATTTCCCAAACGTCCCTTCTACCACTTCTTGCTACACAAGAGGAAGGCTCACCACTCCTTTTGACATCCTTAGACGAGAAATCTCTTACACTAACATCACCACATTCTTTTAATGTGACAGATCTCCTCGAACACGCCCTCCTACCTATTAGTCCTCATCGCCTAAATCTTTTCAACGACCGGTTGACCTCCTAACATCTATCGATACAAAGGCCTCATCTCGCCTCCCCGTGTCACACCCGCAATGGACTCGGAATTACAACCCACCTTTCTTCCGTACTCAAAATTACAAATCACACTGAGACCGCCATTCCACGTAAGATGAGACAGCCCTATGGGAACGCTTGAGTACCCCTTTTCCTACTCAAATGCAAATGACTAATCCCGATGTCTCCACCATCTACCCGAAGTGCTTACGTGCTTAAAATGCCCCTGTTCTCGCCTTCACCCCCTCACCTCTACCAAATGCCCCGTCCACTTCTATCAACTTAACCAGATCTTCCCCTACGCTTGGGACCTCACCAATGCCCAATCTGACACACCCACCTAAGCGACTCGATCTATCCAAAATAAATCCGTCCCCGCCACCTAGAGACGAACGCAATCCGGGTCTCTATCACAATTAAAACCTTCATCGCACACCCACCTTCCATATCGGGACCTCATCCCTCCACATTACACCAATATATCATACCTCCTTGTTTCTCGCAAAACGACTCTACGCCTTTTACACCTATACAGAGATCAAAGGGTATCACAACATCGTTACCCCCCGCGTATCCGGTCCACCTATCAACCCTAAACCAATCCCATCATCAAAGGATTTATTTTCTGCACTCCCCTTTCTCCGTGGTTGTTTCCCGCTACCATGCCATCTCGTAGCCTCATCATCTAACCAAAAACGTAACTTCTCAGTGTCCAAGAAACCACGTTTAGTGAAAAACATGTGTCAAGACTCCCTCGCTAAACCACCACCCATACGAACTAAACACGCCCAAACATTACCACAACCCACACAATCAATACCCTCATCTTCTTCTCGATTTTGACCCACTCAAAGGATCTTACGCCAAAATCCTTGCTATGTTGGTGGAGAATGCGACCATCTCCCTACCTCCACTTAGACCTTATGACCCGCCTAAGCCCCGACCATGTGGATTATGATGAGTCTAAAATCTGCGCCTATCACCGCACACCCGACATGATGTGGAAGGATGCAAAGCTCTAAAACCATCCTTCGCCACCACCTCTTCCTGATAAAAAGATTAAGAAAGACAACTTACGAAGGGAGAGACTCTCTAGCGCCAATTCCTCTACTATACCATCTCGTCCCCGCCTCACCAAGATCGATCATTATTACAACCCCACCTCTTAAAGACCATGAATTATCCCAACCATCTTCTTCATCTCAGTCTACGAGATTAATATGATTAGTGTCGCTACTCGAGGACGTAAAAACAATGGGAAAGCGAAAGAAAACACACTGCATGCATCTCTTTCTCCTTCAACCATCCCGATTACACCACCACCTAAAGTGGTTATTCGCGACCCGCCTATCCCGCCTCTAATGGAGTTGCCACCGAACCATGATCAAACAGCCTTCATCAATCGCCCGTAAAATGACACTATATGATCTCATTCGACTTCAATCTCATCGACAAGCTCTCGTTGAGATCCTTCAAGGGATAGAGGTTTTACCCAACGAAACCCCCGCCTGCTCCTCCATTCTAACACCCAATCACGCTGCCTCTCTCACCAAACAATCCATCTCCCCACCACTTCGCCTCAAAACAACAAGCCGCTGCGTTAGTTTCTAAGATGAAATTATCGACTTTGGTGCGTAAGACCCCGACTCCTCGCCTTTTCATTTCCGCTTACGTCCGAGACATTCGAGTACGCCGGGTTATGATTGACGGGGCGCTAGCCTAAACATCATCTCTTCAAAAGCCTTCCAACAAATGAACATCCCTTCTAGTTGCATGTGTGCCAACCCCATCATGTCATGATCATTCAATGACGCTATTACTTCTACCTTAGGCACCGTGATCCTCAACATTCGCGTAGGCCCACGTGATTTTGCCCGAACTCTTCTATGTCCTCAAGGAGAGTTCCAATATAATATATTGCTAGGTCGCCCTCGATTCGAGCCATGGGATGCGTTCCTCAACATTACATCGATGCATAAAATTTGAGTACGAGGGAAGTCCTACACCGTAAAAGCTGATCCTCCCCTTCAAAACTTGCAATGTTATACCGCCCAAACGATGTGCTTATACCAATTAAGACACCCATACATTCAACCCAACCTTCCTCTTCAAATGTACCTCAACCATCCACCTCAACTGCACCTACGCCTTCAACTGATGAAACCACCATCGCACAAACCACTTCTCTTCCCGCAGCTAACATCCCAACCTCCGACCCCTTAGTAGATGTTTTTCATCGCCTCACGCTGGGGGAGTACCGCCTATATAACGTTAGTTCTTTCCCTACCCCGCAGGAGTACGGACAATTACATGCGCATCCCACCTACGACTGTCGCGTGGGGGAGGTAATCTCTTACGGACCACCCCATTGCCGCACTAACCTAACGTATGGGGGTGTTGACACATCCTCCATTATCCCCGAACCTCCTCTTGGTGTGGTTCCTTCCAATCCGATTTTCAATACTTGACAAATCGCTGCTTCGCCTCACCTTCTTGACTCACGCGTGCGTGGAAAGGCTTTGGTTTTGGCCTTTACGAACAAGGCCGACATACACTCATTCCCGTGACCACACGCAAACATAATGATCGCAGTGGTCTCGGTTTTTCCAAACACCTACACAAGAGACACCTCCTCGTCACCGTATCCTCGAAGAGGAAGACGCCGCCCCTACCGAAACATCATCACCTACTTTGCCATCATCACCTGCGTAATCGATGGACCCCGAATCTATCCCTCCTAACTTTTTTTTTTTTTCATAAATGCTATCTTCATAGGTCCTCTCACTTATCAACGCGATAATGAGGACCCATCTTCTCTTCCCTTCTTCTCGTATCCGCACATGATCAAGAGGATTCGCCTTTGATTAATGTTGTTGAATGCCGATGACGACTCCATACTCACTTACCCGGGCGCGATGATTCTTATATTCAACGCGCCCTACCATCTCAAACCCAAACTATGCCGAATGAATCTACTATAGAAATCAACATCCACACGGAGGAAGATCTCACATAGTGAAGATTGACAATCCCTTAACACATCGTAACAAGCCGCCTTTACTACCTTTCTCTCGTGCTCGCAACCAAGCGTTGCTCGCATGGTCTTACGCCGACATGCCAGAATTGATCCTACCATCGCTGGCCCATAACATCACCCTAAACCCCGATTCCAAACCACCAAACAAAATTGAGAAAATGCATCCACGCATTGCTTTCTTGGTCAAAGAGGAACTCCAACGACTCCTTTCTGCTTCCTTCATTCTCGCCTATCGACTATCCTCAATGGATTTCTAACATCGCACTGCTCGCCACGAAAGCGACGGGGACTTCTGATATGCACGGATTTCCGAGATCTTAACCTCGCTTGCCCTAAGGATGACTTCCTCCCAAGTATTGATCAACTTGTTGATCTCACTCGCGGTCATGAAATGCTTTCTCATGGATGGCTTTTCAGATATAACCAAATTTTGGTCGCCCGCGCGATCAACACAAGATCGCCTTCATAACTCCTCGGGAACCTTTTGTTATCGTGTCATGCCATTTGGCCTTAAGAATGCTTTGGTGCTACTCTATCGCTGGCTATGACCTACATTTTTCATGACATTATGCACACTATCCTCAAGACTATGTCGACGATCTTCTTGGCAAGTCTAAACATCGTAGTGAACATCTCGATGTTTTAACCATTATTTTTGATCGCTGCTACAATATTCTCGTCCGCCTTCAACCGAAGAAATGTGTCTTTGTGTTCTTTCAGAAAACTTCTTGGCTTTATCGCCTCTTTGCGTGGCATTGAGGTCGATCCATCGAAAGTCAAAGCTATCCTAGAAATGCCCCCACCCAAAAATCTCAAACAATCGCGTAGTTTACAAGGTAAGCTCCAATCTATCCGACGCTTCATCTCCCAACTCTGGATCGGTGTCAACCTTTCCATCACCTCCTTAAAAAGGATATTGCATTCCAATGGAGCGAAGAATGTCACCAAGCCTTCAAGCTCTCAAAGCTTATCTCTTACAACCACCCGTGCTTATCCCACCCCAAGACAACCGCCTTTCTACCTTTACCTTTCCGCCACCGACCACGCCAGGAGCCATGCTTGCACATCGTGACTCGAGAATCACGAACAAGCCGCTTTATTATATAAGTCGACTTTGGTGGACTATGAGACTAGGTACACACATGTAGAAAAATTGTGCCTTGCCCTATCATTCGCCGCCACCAAACTCCGACACTACCTTCTAAATCACAAGACTTTCGTCATCACCAACACAGCACTCCATCCATTACATGTACGCCAAACCTCATCTCGAACCAACGCATTGCTAGATGGCTCATGCTTCTCGCCGACCTCGACCTTGAGTTTATCCACCGTAAATCAATCAAAGGACAAACCATCGCAGACCAACTTCATGGACGCCCCCGCACTCGGGAACAATTTACCAATTTCACATTTCCCGACGAACTCATCGCTACTCTTTCCTCACGGAGGAGTCGTACTCCAATGACCTCTTCTTCGATGGATCTAAATGCCAGCCAAGGCGAGGAGCCGGCGTTGTTCTCATTCCTCTCAACGCTGAACCTATGCCTCTTTCATTCCGACTTGATTTCCTCGCACTAATAATACAAAGAATAATACGAGGCCCTTGCTCGGTCTCCAAGTCAAGCACACTTAGGTATCAAATCTATCAACATTTTTGCGACTCTCAATCGTAGTCAATCAAGTTATGGGCGTCTACCAATGCAAAAACGAGGAACTTCAAAAATACAAACACTATGTGGATTCACTTCTAGCTTTATTTACCCACTATTCTATACAAACCATTCCCGCTCCACTAACAAATTTATGGATACTATGGCTTGCTTAGCCTCGCAAATTCCCGCCGCGCCAACCGACTCTCAATTATTCGTCGTGGTCCAACAACTTTTTGCCCCATCCTATTCAACCCCGTAGTTTGTATGATAAATACCGTGTCTACTAATTCACAGATACCCGGTACCACCAATTTCACGACTACCTTACAATCTCTCGTCCTCCCACTCGATCTTACTAGTAACGCAAACGTGCTTTTCTTAAAAGTGTTTCGCGTTATGTTGTCATGGGGGACTCTCTATAAACGTGGCTTTGATGGTATCCTCCTTCGCCTAATCGGCATGGAGGCCACTCATACCATCCAACAGTCCATGATGGTATTTGTGGTGGACATTTTAGCTGCTTTTGCTGTGGCCAAACGAATCCTTCGCCTTGGTTATTATTGCCTACTCTCAATAACGATCGCTACGAAATATGTTAAGCGTTGTGTTATGTGTCAAAAACATGCCAACCTTCAACATACTCCTAGCCACCCGCTCCAGATCGCTTCGAGATCTTTGGCCTTTCTCACAAAGGGGGTTTAGACCTTATTGGTGAGATTCACCCAACCTCTTCACAACGTCACCGTTGGATACTCACAATGACCGAATATTACACAAAATGGGTGGAGGCTATTCCACTCATTTCAATCAAAAAGAAAAAATTGTCGAGTTCATTAACCACCACATTATCTCTGCTGCTTTGGTGTTCCTCACCGCCCGATAATGATAATGGAAAATCTTTCAAAAACAAGTTGTTGCGAGACCTTTGTGACAACTTTGGTATCAAACTTAGTTTCTCATCACCTTACTATCCACAAGCCAATGGGCAAGCCGAGTCTTCTAATAAAACACTAACCAAAATCCTCATGAAAGTTGTCAATCAATCTGGAAGAAATTGCACGATCACATTCCCTTTGCCCTTTGGGCTTATCGTACTAGCATTCGCATTTCTACTAATGCCACACCTTTTTCTTTTCGTATACGGCACCGAGGCTGTTTTGCCTCTCGAAATACAAATACCTCTCCTTAGAATATCTCTTCAGATATTCTCACCAACGATGATTTCCGCCAAGAGCGGTTAGCCCAATTGAGCTTCTTGACGAACGCCGTCTTACAGCTCTTGATCACCTTCAAATCTATCAAAAACGCATTAAACGTGCTTATGATAAGCGACTTCATGAGCGTACCTTTAAGGTTGGTGATCTTGTCCTCAAAGAGAATCAACATGTAACCAAACTAGAAAAGAGCAAACGTGGAAAATTTGCTCCCAATTGGATTGGGCCTTATATAATCACTCACATCTATGGATCGGGTACTTATCGTTTAGCTTCGCTTAATGGTAAACCTGAGCCTGAGCCCCTTAATGCCTTGCATCTTCGACCATTCTACTGTTGAATCTAGTGTTATATCACTTCTTATCTACCTACTGCTCGTCCCTTGAGCTCACTTACCACTACATACATCCTTTTCCTAAACTTCATAATAACAATCAATAAACATAGTTTGATCCTCACCTCCCTCGATGATGCCTTCCCCTTTTTAGTCTAGTCCATGACTTCAAAGTATTAAAATAAGCCGTATTCTTATGGGATTTTCTTGAGTCAAACTTCCTACTAAACTAGATGCTTCACGCCAAAAGAACATCTAGTCATCTAAATAAATATAGATCGCTCCTCGAAGGACAAATATATGCCAAACTATTCATTGCAAGCTTATAAATAGATCGCTCCTCTCGAAGGACAATTTATGCACTAAAATCATCTCTAAGCTACTATAAATAGATCGCCCCCAAGGACAGCTATACATACAGGGCCAAATTATCGAAGCTTCTCGCATTGATCAGCCTTCGTGAAGACCTCAAGAATAAAACAATCAATATCCTCAGACTTCCCGCATCGATCACCTTCACATTCAATAAAATAAAAGCCTCATTCAAAAGAACTTTTTGGGTCATGGACTTGTCTATTTAGGGTAGGTTCTCTTTCGTTGTAACAAGTTCTTTGTACCTCAGCTATATCATCCACCTCATCTCACCATTTGTTTCAATTCAAGGGACGTAACGTACACCTGATATATTGTGATCATACAACTCTTTTCAACTATGGACTTCTCGTCTATGCACGGCATTTAGGGCTTCAGGCTCGTTCTACGTTGTGTGGTTTGTTTAGCTCTTCTCACCTACGGAGCACTCTTTCCACTTTGCCTCGCGTCTAGAATTGTGTGTTGATCTTAATCAGGACACTATTCCCTACTACTTGGGTATGCTAACCTTTGCTTTACCTATACCTACACCAACAACATTATCCTATCAGCACCAACAACATTACCCTACCAACATCAAATTTTTACCAAACGACAAATTGCCTAAACCATACCAAATTGCCTAAATTCACCCCTCCCTGATCCTAAGGGAGAACTACATCGGTCTGAGGCCCTTCCTTGCTTTGTGCAATGGGCTATGTAGGCAGCACTTCGGAGACATGGGGTCTCCCAAGGTTAGCTCGACCATCCCCTACCATAACCTATCTTGTGTGGTGAATATAAATATTTTTGTGTATTTTTATTTTAATCACATTTCTCTTTATCCTTTTTCGAAACACCGAAAATCAAAACACCGACAATCTTATTATTATCATAACTCAAATCAACATACATATTCAGTTTTATTTAGATGTTAAACAAATACATCTTCTTTATCATCGACACGCAGGTCGGCATCCTTATTTATTCTCATACCTCGCTAACATATACTGTACATCATCACAACTCATCCCGAACTAGGTGATGATCGTGATCGCCGACCCTCTCGCGCCGGCCTCTCTGTCCTCAAAGGTACCGCGCTATTGGTACCGCCCACCGATCTCGCCAATCTCTCCCGTCAGAACATATGAATACGCCTCTCGCATGGAGAACTCCAGCCTCTAGTCTCGCCGCCCGTGACTCCGCAACCACTACTACAATCCTCTTGTCTCATTCACTCGCGCTTGAGCTGCTGAACCAAACGCCGCAGATTTATCCTCTCTCGCCGTAATCACCGCTATGTCGTGGCGCCACGTACACCTCGCAGCTTCGCTACCCACCATAATCTATAGGCCTCTCGCTCATTCCCGCATCCATTACCTCGCGATCGGCCGCTATCTCCTCAGGCCCTTCTGGAGGTGTTGGCCGGGGTGGTGAGAATGCTGCCTCGGCATCGATCCTCATATATGGTCTATAAGCCTGTGGTATGTCCTGCACAAATCCAAATTGTCGCCGCACGCGATCTATAGGAATCCTCTCATATTCACCTGGCCTGTGCCCCGCGATCCACCTCAATCGCTCAACACCTCTCAACTCTCGCCTATGATTTCGTTACTATATAGTTTCCGTATGGCCTCCAACAGATATCCGCAACCGCTCACTTCTCCCCATACCTCGCCTGTAATACTCAATATCACCTGCCACGGCTCGGATCTCGCCTCTCTGTTCTGCCTCGACCCATCGCCTCGAATCCCAACCTCTCGTACTCCTGGCCTCTCCGCTGATGGATCGGGCCTATTGTCGCACACAAACAATGTGCTCATAGCCCAACAAAGGTAATAAGTATGAACTATCCAAAGGTCGCTCGTGATTTCGCCTACAAGCCCATAAACCCTCGTATAGCTCCGCCAAATACGCAGTGCCCATGCAAAAGTCACATTCCTTTCTATCATCTCCCGTATAACACACATCAATGCCTTTGAAATCTTCCCTTCCGCCTCGTAATGCATAATACCCTACCGCTATCATTAATATCACCGCTAACCTTGTCTCCTCGTGGTGTGCTTATATACATTACCCCATATGAAAACGATAAACCTCGCCGTGTCAAATCTCGTGCGATGGACCAAATATCGCAAGTTATCGCTCCCCGTGCCACGCTAGGTAGTGCCTCGATATACTGTTCTCCTGTAATAGGAAGTCTCAAAATCCAAACACATCTTCCAATGTTACTCGCTATTTCACCACTGCAGATAGAAGGTATTTGTCTCGGATTCCATCTCTCAATCGCCAGTAATATACCATGGTTACGTGTGATTCGTGAATAATAACGGATTCCACTTAACCCCAAACGATTTATCAATGTCCATTCCGCTGGTGTTACATCCGCTCGGATTCGCGACAACAGCGCTGGCACGCTATCATTCATCCTCAACCCTGTCTCTGCCTGCATACGCCAAAAACGACAAACAACCATTCAATCCATTAGAGTCTTTTTCAAACATTCTGGAAATTTCTCCAGTAACCGGTACCGGTTATACATAACCGATATCGGTTAAGTAACCGATACCGGTTCTCCCTAACCGCTACCGGTCACTGTCAATTATATTCACCTTCCCTAAAAACAACCACCTACGACAATAATTTGCTCGTTTATTCCTTTTTATACATGCAAACATACCTGAAACCCCTGATTGCCTACCCTGTAACACTTACCTCACCTGCAACCCTTGTTATCATGTTTTCTTTCTCATATCTACCCACCTACTCTCCCCCATCTTATTCACAAAACATGCAGTAGTTAAATCACAAACAAAATGATACCTCTTGGGTTGCAGCAGCTTGAGGTGGCCCTTGTCTTCCCTCCTGTCCTTGCCTGCTGGATGCTTCTCCTCGTTCTGCCATGATCACCACCCTTTTCAACTTTGTCTTTCTGCCTTCTGAACCTCGGATCACATTTACTTTCCTTGTCTCTTTTCTCCTTCTCACCCAAATCTCTCATGCAAATACCTCGTCTCCAAGCCAAAAAGCGCCGCTCACGTATTTAACTTCGCATGGCTCTAAAATTAAAACTTAAGTCACACCCTAGCTTTTCTATTTTTAGAAAAGCTCATACCTAAATAACCGGTATCGGTTAGTTAACCGCATCGGCTATGACTACCGATATCGGTTCCCTAACCGATATCGGTTACACACCTTCCTTTTTGAAACAGGGTTCTTTTCTTCATTTCTCCTCTAAATTTTTGTCGCGCCCGCCTCTTTGCCTGCATAAACAACACAATTTACCACATTTTGTTCATCCACCACACATAGCATTACAATTTCATCAACATCATTTATTTTATAAATAAACAAACCATCAACTACAGATACCAAAAAACTATCACTCTATACATCATTTAGATCCAACTCATCAGTTACATATATCACACTGTCACAAAACCACCAATTTATCACATAACCTGACATTCATATATACGCACAAACAAACAAAAACATCAAAGATCATCTATCTATCAACATGTCAATTAAACTCATCACACATTCTATATATTACCAACCATTTATTTCAACACATTTTAAACACAAAGATGTGGATCAAAACATCATCTATATATATATATCCTGCTTTTCAAAAATACAATGTGCCCTACATCGGGCCTCTCGTGATCTCATAATATACCAAAGCCGCACGCAGCCGCAATACCTACTAAAAATATCGACTCGCTCGCAGCCGGTCTCTCATATCAAAATATACTCGCTCGCAGCCGGTATCAAATGTACAACCCGTATTTCTCGCAGCCGTATATAATAAATAAATAAATCAAAACAATGAATAAGTGTAGGCACGCAGCCTCTATCAATGCAACTGCTCCGCAGACGGTGCCCATGTCCCTATACAAAACCATGTCGGGATCTATCGCCTTCCCCACCGCCCGCACCTCTCCCTCGCTGGTCCCCGTGGTGCCTCTCGCCTCCCGCCTGCACGGACACGCCACCGTGCTGCCCCCCCGAGATCTCTCGGGCCGTGCGAGGGTCTCCGCCTATGCGCCGCATACGCCGATACTCGACTCCGCTACTATCAAGAATATCCCGATAATAACGGGCCTCTCGCTTCTAACCTCCATATAACGATCTCTCGCCATCAAGGAATCGGGCCGGTCTCGCACCTAACACCAATATCTCGAGCTCGTACTCGCACTCGTGGCCGTGGTGCCGTGGAGGTGCCGCCGTGCTCGTACTCGCACTCGTGGCCGTGGTGGTATTCGGGCCGTGGCCGTGGCTTGCCGCTGCACGGCCGCCGTACTGCACTCGCACTCGTGGCCGTGCTGCTGGTGGTGGGCCGCCGTGCTCGTACTCGAGCTCAAGCTCGCTACCGCCTCGTAGACTCCCTATTCGTGCTCAGCAGCAGCAGCCCAACCGTCCTCGTAATAGCTGCACTCGCCCCGAGCTGATCTCTCTTCAGAATCGCAGCCTAAGTCCGGCCGCGCAGCAGTGATTATCTCGCTGCTTCTCTCGCCACCACTGCACTCAGATGTCCGCCACACCCGCATCATCCACACCTCACCGCCGGTCTCTCCGCTACCTGGGCCTGATCCTAAGGCCGTGGTGCCGGCAAGGGGGGCTCTACATCATCCCTCCCGTACCGAGGGAAGGGAGGTGGCTCGCCCCCGTGGCAGCCCCATCTCGCCGCGCACTCTCTCTAAGGGTATCCGCCAGATTCTCCCGCCTCCGCCCCTGCTATCCGTAATGTATACTGATCGGCGCACTGTACGCGGCTCTCTCTGCCAGCCGGTGCCTCTCGTAGGGTCTCCATATAATGTCTACCGCTGTAAGGCCCTCTAACATATGTCTATAGTAGGCCACATCCCGACTCGCAACAACCGCCGTGGGTCGCCCACGATCCCCAACCACCTCTCAAATCCATATCGCACACGACCTGTGGCCCTCCCGCCGGGTAGCCCTACTGCCTCGATGCATACGATGTGCTCGTATGCCCAACAAAGGCAACAAAAATGTAGAACAAATACCAAATCGCCTCCTCCGCGATAGCCCCATAACTCCTCAGAGCACCGCACTGATACACCGGTGCCCATGCAAAACAGTGTGCTCCTCCACCATCTCCAAGAGCACTCCCATCAATGCCCGTGGGAAGCGGCCTCCTCTCAATCCGGAGGGCGAAGCAGTGTGATCCCTATCATCACCAACACGGCAAGCCGTGTCTCATGTCTCTGTGTGCGCGTACATGTCACCATATCCAATGCTCGCTTATGATATGATATGTAAGTAAGCGCGGCCGCATCCCCAAAACTCGCAGATGCTATCCATGGCAGCCTCTCGACTACCCGAAAACGGCCTCTCCTCGATCGGTAGCCGCAGGATGCGATACACATCCTCTAATGTGACCGCTATCTCCTTGGCCGGGCAGATGGAACACATTGGCCGCCGGATCCCATCTCTCGATGAGGGCGACCATCGCCGTGATCTCTCGTCTATCGCTCGTACTGACCCCGCCAAGTCCTACCTCGCGCATGATGGCCCAATGCGCCGCAGATATGTGTGGCCTCATCCGACTCAATAGTGGAGGCATCCTATCACGCATCGTCAACTGCTGACGTGCCTGCAAAACCAACCCACATTCTTAGACCCACTCTTTATTATAACACCTACTTTACCATCTAAACCCCCTTTTGTAACACCCAAAATCTAAACCCACACCTCACCTTTCTCCACCCCAAACTCTAAACCCAATCCCATCCCAACCCACCTTCACACCTAGACCCTAAACCCTAAACCCTACACAACTAACTCAACCCACCCCAACCAACTCAACCCAACCCATTCAACCCCCCAACCCACAAAAACCTAGACCCTAAATCCTAAACCCTACACAACTAACTAAACCAACCCACCTCAACCCAACCCATTCAACCACCCAACCCACCTTCACACCTAGACCCTAAACCCTAAACCCTACACAACTAACTCAACCCACCCCAACCAACTCAACCCAACCCATTCAACCCCCCAACCCACAAAAACCTAGACCCTAAATCCTAAACCCTACACAACTAACTAAACCAACCCACCTCAACCCAACCCATTCAACCACCCACCCCACAAAAACCTCGTCCCTAAACCCCCAACCTACACCCTAAACCAACCCAATCCAACCTACACCCTAAACCAACCCAATCCAACCCCCACCCTAAACCAAACCAAACCAACCCAACCCAACCCACCCACTCAACCACCCAACCCACAACAATCCCCCACGACGCCCAACCCCACCGATACCGGCCGATGCGAAACCGACACCGGTTTCGATCAAACAGAACCTTACCTTTTTTCGACCGATGCCGGTCGCCTAGTGACCGACATCGGTCACTGTCCACTACCCGAGCCGAACCCGCGCACGGCCCCCAAAACTCATTTTTTACCTATTTCTACCCATCTACCCACCCAAACACCCCCAAATTTTACACACCTAGCCGCCTTAACCTATCTAACCTATCCACCCTCTCCCTTTCTCGAATTACCTCCATTTACCCATTATTTCCTACAAAATACCAATTCCTACCCAAATCCCAAAAACAACATAACTCAACCAAATCACCAAAATAAAGAGTTTAGAACCTACCGGTACGACGACACGTCGTCGTGGTGGGATGGGTGGTGGCGGTCCAGCTGGTCCAGCCTCCAGCCTCCTCCCGCCTCGTGCCATGGCTCCAATCCCGATCCGCTGGTCCCTGCCAATCACCGCGCCTCCTCAACTATTCGGGCCCACTATCAACTCTCTCCACCAATCAAATAGCTCCACCTCACTCAATACCCTCCAACTCAACTCTCCACGCCGATAAGTTAATTTGGATTGCAAATAACCAAAGTGACAATGACAAAGCCGTATTTTTTCTTTTTTTATAGGTTTTTCGACCTTAACCGATGCTCGGTTTTTTTTTGCCCTAGAAACCGGTATCGGTCCCTTAACCGATATCGGCCATGTAGAATCGACATCGGTTCGAATACCCAACTTTCACCCCATTCTTTGCCCCCATTTACTCCTTGCCTCTTTTTCACCAATATCGCCTCTCCACTTTTTAACAACATTTGTTCACTTGTCCATTCGCCCAAGGCCTCAACCTACCAATCGCCCGACCTAAGGCCTCAACCTACCAATTGCCCGACCTCGCCTCCAAGGCCTCAAGGCCTACCAATTGGCCCGACCCAAGGCCTCAACCTACCAATTGCCCGACCTAAGGCCTCAACCTACCAATTGCCCGACCTAAGGCCTCAACCTACCAATTGGCCCGACCTAAGGCCTCAACCTACCATTTGCCCGACCTAAGGCCTCAACCTACCAATTGGCCCGACCTAAGGCCTCAACCTACCAAGGCCTGGCCCGACCCGACCTAAGGCCTCAACCTACCAATCGCCCGACCCAAGGCCTCAACCTACCAATTTGCCCGACCTAAGGCCTCAACCTACCAATTGCCCGACCCAAGGCCTCAACCTACTAATTGCCCGATTTGGCCCACCCAAGGCCGCAACCAAACCATTTGGCCCGACCCAAGGCCTCGCCCAACCATTTGGCCGACCCAAGGCCGCAACCAACCATTTGCCCGACCCAAGGCCCCGACCAAGGCCCATTACCCATTCGCCCGACCCAAGGCCGCACTAACCATTTGGCCCGACTTAAGGCCGCACTCACTTAACCATACCATACCCACAATCACCGCTTTAATTTATCCATCCATCATGTAGCTTTTTGTTCAATCGAGCTCACCTGCTTCGTGTTTTAGCATGATTAGGGTCCTCGACTTGATCTCGCTGACCAACTTTGCCTGACCTAGACCGTGACGCTTATCTCAACCAAACCAACCATTCGCACCGCCGAACATGCCTAAACGCTTCTTGTACCTTACCTCGTTATATACCCCGAGCTACTTCCTATGCCTTGATACCGTGATTATATCACCCTTGTTTGGATAAACTATCGACCTTTGCCTATACATCGCTGGTTTGCTCACAAATCATGTACCCTAGTCATACTATTGCATTTCAACATGTGTATGCTTCCTTGGACCTACCCCACACCTTACCATTCTCTCAACAACATATACCCTTTATCAACCCTATCCCTGATTTCCCGTTCACCCAATCTGTGATAGATTTGAGGGGGATTACCTATACCCTTAACAGGGGAAACCACTTCATATTATTGTCCGCGCAGCTTTACAAAACAAGCTACACGACAATAAGGGGCTAATGTAGACACCAAATTCGTGTCTTACGATCCTTATGACCCACATCTCATCTCGCAACCTAAACTCATCACCTAAACCTTACACAATTATTTATTAATTACCTCATAATTGATAAATCCACATCGCCTTACCCGCCACCTCACTTGCCCACCTCACCATGACTTAGCCCTAACCCTAAACTAACCTAATTAGGACCCATGACTTGGTCTAGACTCACATCCATAACTAATGCCTCCTTACTCGCACCCAAAGCCGACCTTCTACCACTTGACCAAGCCCGCAACTCGATCTCTCTGAGAAAAGTTAGGAAGGTGGGCTATTTTACTAAAAATAGCCTACTTTTTCCTAACCGATGCCGGTTCCTACTCGACCGCCGCCTACACGTAACCGCCATCGCCTCCTCGTAAATGGGCTCCCAAACCAAAACAACGGATCGGATTTCATTTTGGAGATCAATCAAGATTTTTGAATCAAAGGAGAGTCCAAAGCGACAGCAGAGTCCGTAACTTCACTTGACCAAGCAGAGACGAGTGAAGAAACCAAGAGTCATAGCCAAGGAGATCAACTGCATCTTCGCCAAAAACCAAGTAAGTTACATCTTGCATGTCCTCCATTATAACATTTCTTATGCTTTTGGAATTACAAATTCTCCCAAATCCGCTTTCGGATCCATTATCCAACGTACTATTGCCTCTAAATGTCATTCTTTTGTTTCTAACCATCCCGCTTCCCAAAACTATCCAAAAATCAGCCATTACAAACTCCACAACCAGCCCGTAAGATCCTAGAACCCACCGGTATCGGCAGCAAAAGAATCGCCATCGGTTATAGGTAACCGCAGATCGGTTCCTTTGATCAAAACCAGAAAACAGCCTTTCCCTACCTGGCTCAAATGCCAAGCAATTTAATTGATATTTTACAAGATTTTGTGTTAACTCATATCGGCAGGGAACCGACCACCTTCGAAAGGAAGTTTCATATTTCCTGGCCCAAGGCGCCTCTCTAATCATTTACTATCTAATCAAAAAGATGGATGACAAAAAGGTAGAAGAGAAAGACATGGTCTCAAAGATGGTTCATAACTAGGTATGGGAAGATGAAAATTATGAATTTCTTCATGCATATGTTAGTGAATTATTTGGTATGCAAGATAGCACAAGGAAATAAGATTTTAGTTCTTCAAAATATGAGTTTCAACATGGATATATCATACCTAAATGGATTAAGACAATTATTTGTGAAAAAGGGTTGAAATTCAAGAAAGATGATAATGGGGCTGTGGTATGCAATGAAAAACAAGAGGAAAATGATGGGAAAAGGTTAGATTTCAGTTTGAGGAAAGCATGCAATGAAAGTGACCAAGAAATGAAGAGTGAAGAAGGTGTATCTAGGTACAAATCAGCCTATGAACCAAGAGAAAGGACTGAAACTACAAGGGTATATCAACATAAAGAGACAATAAAAAAAGTATGGAGAGTAAAAGAGAGAAAAGAAGAACAAAGAAGCCTCATAGGATCTTGGAAAGAGAAGCAAGTGAGTGAAAAGAAAGGTAAGCATGATGAGTTGAATGTTTTGGTTAAGCAAGAAAAGAATGAGTCATTTGAAAATGAAAATGAGTTTATTTTTAACACTAACATGCATGATGAAGAATATGTGAATGAAAGTCAAGAAAATAAATATGGAAACATGAGGAAAGATGAAGATAAAGTGAAGACAAAGGAAGTGAAAGTTGAGTTTAGTGAGTTAGCATGTGATTTCAAAGAAGAAGAAGATCAAATGAGTCCTAAATATGATGAAGCAAGTGAAGAGGAGAGTGAAATATTGTTGAATGAGGAAATACAAAGGATTGAGGATCTATTTATGGAAAGTACAAGTTCAAATCAGCTAAAGGACTACACTAGAAAGTAAGAAAATGAAGAAGAAATGCAAGAGAGACCATTGGAAAATTTAAAAAATGAGAAACTAAAGATGATAAAGATGAACTACATGTTCAAGAGCAAGGACAAGAGAGAGTATGAATAAAATCAGTCAAGAATAACAAGGTTAAAAGAAGATGATCATAAATGGCATGAAAATTTCAAGGAAAATAACAAAGAGAGCCAAAATGAGACAATTTTGTCTCATATTTTTGTAACTAATGTTGCTCCTAGTTATGTTTGTGCAGGTAAGAATCAAAGAATGATCAAAGAAGATGGAAAAGACAAGAAAATGAAGGAAAAGTATAGTTGAGTCAAGAAGAACAAGAGAATGATGACAATTAAAAGATTTGAATAAAAAGGAGGTATAAAGAGAAATTTCAAAGCAAGAAAAGGAAAGTTAAGAAAAGAGAAGAGTGAAGGAGTTGAAGATGAAGACAATAAAACAAAGGATGGAGAATATATCAAGCAAGAGAGAGAGATTAGAAGAAGAGAAATAAGACTCAAACCTCCACGGGGTTTAAATATTTCCTACTAGGGGAGTATGATGCAGGAGCATCTATCTAAAGTGTAATTTTTGGTGTCTTTGATCAATTTTGGTTTGGGATGATGGTCTTATGAGTTCTAGGAAGTCACTAGAGTCATGTCATGATGTTGGAATGAGGACAAGTTTTAAAAATTTCAAATAATGTACTTTCCCTCCAATTTTGTACTTTTGAATTTGTAAAAGGATTAAAGGCCATTCTTGGTCTATGTTAGTGGTCTTAAGTGCTAGGAAGGATTAGTTGATAAAGTCACGAAGACTCCTAATGTGTGTGTGAAGGAGAAAAATGATGTAAACATACCTATTCTATGTTTTAAGTCCATGATATGTCATTAAGAAATAATTAGGGTTCAAAAAGGAGGTATTTATTTAAGGGAGAAATTTGAAGAATGGGGAGTTGGTTTCTCAAGAAGAGGGATTAGGATCATGGAAGAGAGCCTGAGGAAGAAATTTTGTAATAAAGTAAGCTATGAATAAGAGCTCTATTTTTGTATAGAGAATGATATTATAGTTTTGATGCTCAGTCTATAAATATGAGTGAATATAGTAAGAAAGACTAATGATCAATATAGTAAGAGAGACTAATGAAGAAAAGATGGGTAAATCATTGTTCTTGATTCTTATAGCATGAACACATCTTACATGAATTTGAGATAGCTTGAAGTTCCTTGAAAACTTTGTGCTAGATTACCTTCTTTTATAATCAATTTGAAGCTTATTCTTGAAAGAGAAAAACTATGACATTTAATTATGAAGGCCCTTCATCATTAGTATGATGGATGAATTCATGTAGCTACTTGCATTAATTTAGTGTATGTAGTCCCAGTTTGACATCTTAGTGAGAATCTTGATCTTAGCAGGAGGGAATAATGATAAAGAAGGTTATGAAGGATGCATGTAAGCATACTTAGTTGAGAATCAAGTGTTGTAGTATTTTATCATTCGTAATGAAGTTAATGCACTAGATACTAAAGAAAATGGAAAACTTGGAAAATGGAGGGTTTATGGTACCTTAGATGCGATGTGATGGATACAAGTGCTAAAGTGATTGATGGATCCCCACTACTACAAGATGATGAATATGTAACTCAAAGACACTAAAGAAAATTGATTAGATAAGATATGTGGGGTTGCCCAAAAAAGTAGATCCAAGAAGCATTAACTTCCTTGGTGGATGTCAACCCCGTGTTTGATAAGATAAGATAAAAGTAATAACAATAAGCTGAATAATATGTAGAATCTGAGGCACATAGAAACTGAAATATTCAAAATGTAAGGCACATACAAATCTAATCTAAGAGTTGGTTTAATTGAAGTAAATTATAGATTACAGTCCGGGTTGATGGTGACTCACATTGTGTACACCAAAGTTGACAATGACTTGGAAGGCGATATAGAGAAATAAGTGAAAATGTAGATCTTGCAGAATTAGGATGAAACCCGAATGCAACAGAAAATGGAAGGTGTTGGGATGGACCTACATAAGGAATATGAGGAAAAAAGGACCCAAAAGAAGACAAAAAACAAAGGTTAGGAAGGGTAAGTTGGGAATCGGGACCTAGTCAACAATAACTAGGGTGCCGACAAGCTGATTTTAATGCCACGGAGGGATCAAAAGAGAAATTTGTAATTTTGGGTAGAAATGCAGAACTCATGTAAAGATGGGAGAAGGTTATGGAACAGAGAGGAAGAGCTGTAGATGGCGAGATCGACAACGACCTACCTAAGTTGACGATGACTATAATAGAGCTGGATAAATCCAAAGGAAGGTAGGTCGGAAAGCAATATGCATGTATGGATCTGAAAGAGGAGGTTGGGGACAAAGTTATAAATGTTGTTGTGACTGATCTGCTCCTAGCAAAAGGTTAGATACCAACAAAGCAATGATAAAATGAATCTACTAAAATAAAGTAATTCATAGATGATGGTGCGCTCATGAGGGATGAAAAATTATTCCACAAAGATATGAGATGTCCGTAATTGCTTCTAGAATGCTCGGGCACGAGGTAAGATGCTTAGTTCATAAGGAAGCTCAAAAGATGGATGCAACTAATTTTTGATTGCTTGATTATCTACCCCCAAATGGGAATGAAAACTTGGCTTTATAGGGTCGACAAACATTGGGTGGGTCACCCCGACTATGGAGAAATTTTCCCCATCAAGGGGATTTTATGCTTTTAGGCGTGATTTTGGCTTATTTTAAGGGTTGGTTGAATGCTTTGAAAAGGTTGTTTTGGGATGAGGTGTAGGTGGGTTAACAATAGAGATAATTTAGAAAAGCATAGGGATAGAAAACAGAAAAGTCCATTGGGGAAAGAGAAGCAAAGGATGTGGGCTAATTTATTAATTACTTAACTAATTAATGTAAATTAAAGGTGATAGATATTAAAGTGGGCATTTATTTAAATAAGGGGGATGTATTAAATAAATATGCACACGCGGGTGATGAAGGGTATAGATACTGAATTTAGGTGTCTACATTTTACCCCTTTTTGTTGAGTGGTTTGAGCTAGCAAGTTGTTGTCCTCTAAAAATTTCCCTCTTTCGAAAGTCAAAATTGAAAATTTTGAGTTAACACCTTTTTATGATGTTCTAGTGAAGAGAAAAGTTGAGGAGTTAGGGAAAATTCACGTTTTTTGAGTCATTTTAGTGATTTGTGGGTCTGTCAGACATTTTTGTCCCATATGTCCCAAGTTCTGCTAGACCCTCTGTTCCCGATCGACCGCTTTTCCCCAAATCATTAACTTTCGGTCCTGCTCGGAACTTTTTATTCCAAATGTTCTAAGTTCACCTAGGCTCTCTGTTCCCCAATCACTGCGTTGGCCGCATCGGCCCTTCGCGTACTTTGGTCTTATCTGTCCCAAAAGTGTATGTGCATTTTGTCCCTACTTTTCTGCATCACCCGCATCGACCAAATCGTGTCTTTGCATCCCTCACGCTTTCTAAGTTCTTGGACTACCCGTGCTCTTTTGGTCCGCATTACCCGCATCGCCCACGTCGGCCGGATCACGTTTTCACATCCCTCATGTCCCAAATGTACCAAAGACCATCCGGGCTATTTTTTTCCACTCTTCTCGATGCTTGCCTTTTTGAGTCGGTGCATATGAATTTAATGTGCATTTATAACCTTCTCTCTCCTAAAATGGCTATTTAATGGGAGTACCCTCTATGTATTTTTGTACACTACTTACTTGCTGCTATTCGCTCAAAACCTTGCAATTAAGACTGTCTGCTCATGCTCCCATTCCCCTTGCATTTTTTATTACATATTCAAGCCAGTGAAGGTGTTTCTCTGTACACTTTATCGGCATGAAGATCAAATTTCGGGTAAGAAACACGTTTTGCTCTGAAAATCTTTTGTTCCTGATATCGGGGATAGTGAGGTTTGTCACTTGAATTTTGGTGATTTTTGGAGTAGGTTGACTGACCCTAATCCCTCTCCCATGGCACAAATGATAAAAAACAGTGGCCTTGTGTTTGCTTCGGTTTCCGATCTCGATACAATGCACCGATACTATCCTCGATTGTGGAGCTCACTTTAACCCATAACAAAATGAGTTATCTAATGTGCACAGGAACCGATCACCAAACTTGATGCTCTTCGCTATCATTCTTTCTTGCTCTACGTATCCCATAAATTAAAAACTCCATTGTTATCTCTCAAGCTCAAGCACAGACTCTCTTCGAGAAAGACATCAATAAATACAAAGTGAGGATAGCAAAGTCATGGTTGAAGAACCCTAAAAAGGGGGTGTCTTGACTTTCCAAGGCTCTGTTTAGGGCTGATTTTAATAAAGAACTATCTGATTTCATCATCTTGTTAGCTTGTGTCATGGGCTTACCCTCCACCAATGAATTTCACTTCTAGATGTGCCCGCTAATCAACATCATCTGCGAAGGTAGCCAGAACATCAATTGGGTAGAGATCATTTGCATGAATTTGACAGAATAGTTGTCCAATGTGCAACAAACCAAGAAGTTCTATATGACTTCTTATCTTATGTATACCCTAGCAACATCTCGACAATGGTTTGGTTTCACATACATCGAGGGTCAGAAGGTTGAACCCATTTATGCATACTACCCTTAGTTCACCCTTGAAACCAGCAATCATAACTTCAGGAGGGTGAATGATGCTTTTACCATGTACATTGTGAGGCTTCTAGAAAGTGATACTGCCAGAAGATTTTCTGATGAAGCCATGAACCTGATAGCAAAATATGGAGCTTTCTTCATTCAATTCAGAAGGTTTTTGTATATCAGGTTAGCCGGTTATGAGAACACACCTCTCAAACTCCCTATGTTCTGTAATGATAAGATGGCTTTGATTGAAGTGTGCGGGGCGGTTGGATAAGTTACATAGAACTCCAGTAGAGACAAGAAAATCTTTGGGCTGCATTTCCCCATATCCTTGGGTAATTATACATGTAAACAACTTTGGATGCTCAAAACATAAAAAGGGCCCTTTCTCCCATCATTGTTCACTTCTTCAAGCCCATGACTGTTTCTCGAATCAATTATCATCACAAAGCGAATACTAGGACTACTGGGCCGATTGTGCAGATGACTTTGAAGCAAGGAAGAGGCATTATGGCAGATTCTCCCTCCAGATGATAAAGGAGCTCAATCTATATCAAGATTCTGAAGGGCTTCAAGATGAAAATACAGACCTGTTGTCATATGAATATGATACATTGATCAAGCATACTCCTTTAGAGGATCTGGACTGGTTCAAGAGGGAGAAGGATGACTTAGCTGAGATTCTGGCCCCTGTCCTAGTAAGAACTATGGTTTGGTTTGATAGAAGGGTTCGAGAGCTTAGGAAGAATCTAGGAGAATCTTCCTCTAAAGACACTTCAACACCAAGGAAGGAATCACATACACCTAGCTTGGAGGTACCTGCACAAACTCCTCCTCCTTCCTCAAGTAAAGAACCTAAGTCATCCACCCCTTCTTCATCTACTCAAGTATATCAAATGAAGGTAAAAGAGGTTAAGTAGGATCCTATTGAGGAAGATCCCCTGTTAAAACATTCAAAATTACCTTCGGGGCCAAAGAGCATCATTTTTCTCAGTGAAAGCGGTGATAGTGAAGTGCCGGTCCTCTGCAGAACTTGAAGGCTGCAATGAGATAAAGAAAAGGAAGTGCATAGCACTGAACCTCTAGGTACCACTAATTCCTCTGCCCAAGAAGCCCCACCTACTCCACTCACATCTCTACTAGAAGCAATAGTAGTGAATACTTTAAGTGCCATGAGTTCTCTTGCTCTTGGTTCTCTTGCTCCTCCTTCTTCCTCCACTTTTGCATGGGTGCAACCTTTTGTTGACAGCAAGAAGAGGAAGCCCTCTTCTCAATTGACAGGCCAAATTTTGATGCTGTGGTAGCCTTGTTGGGCACTACTCCTTCTGCTCCAGCAAAGAGAGATAAAACAACTTCAAGGATAGTGACAGATGTCCAAGGCCAACAATTTCTAGAGATTGCAAAACCTAAGGTTGATAAGGTAGAACAAGATATACTAGCCTCTGATTTGGAGCTTTCTAGGATCCCGATGGGAGAATCTACCCCTGAGAGTGAGATACATAACCTCCAGGAAATAGTAACCAGAGTTATTGGGAGAGTAGAAAAAGGTAAACAGACTATAGAATAGTTGGAGGAACAAGCTCAAATTATTTCTAGCTTCATCAAGTCATTACTATCTAAGGACAAGGTTTTGGATCCTACCCCACTAACGCCCTTCGCCACCTATGATTCTTAGTCAAGATGAAGTTCGAGCATTAAAGACATACATAGGTATTCCATCTACGGGAGAGCTATGGAAGCCATGGTGGATGACATGATCATTGTAGGTTTGAATTTCATTGTAGAATCTTTCAAACTCAATGAGAAGGTGACTAATCTGCAACAAAAGCTCTCCTCCACAATTGGGACCATGGATAAAGAACTCAAACTTTGGAGTAGCTGCATAGTGGATCTTCGCCTGATGGGATAGGCTGATGAAAATATATTGATGGCCAGCAAGGTTTTTGATGATGCCAAAGATAATTTATCAAGGTCATGGGTTTTCAATGGAGTGGAAAATAAAAGTTCTGGAGGAGGCTTTAGGAGAATTGAGGAACAGTTGGCAGAAGGGAGAAGCCTTCAAAACTTGTGTTGTATCAGCTTTCAAGGATATTCATTGTCACCTTCACGATGAAACTTCAGGTGTTCCTTTCTCCCTCCAAGAAATTAAAACTCAATTCAGGGCATTTGTTAAGGAAAACTTGTTCAAGGAGGAATCAATTACCAAAGAGAAGATAAAGGATATTTGCTCCCTTCAATCTGCTATTGAAGAAGCTAATAAAGAATATCATGCACACACTGAGTTTGATAAGGAGATGGAGAAATGCTTAGGAACTTGGACTCAAGCTACTACTAACACATCAGTCCCACAAGGCAGAGACATAGCGGAAGTATTAAAAAGGTTCAAACAATGGATCCTCAAGTTGGTGGGCCCTCCTCAACAATAGGTAGTTGTTTTCCCTCCCAGCTTCTCCTTTCCTTCTTTTTCTCAAATCAGGATTATTGTAATTAGTTGAGGGTTTTGTGTCAAGCATCTCCTTAATTAAACATTTTAGTTAAAAGAAGCAGTTACCAAGTGTAACTAATTTGTAAGTTATATAATGGGCTCTCTACACCATTTTGAAGGGGAACTTGGTTTATTTTTGAAAGTGTAAAGGAGTAAAAAGCAATCAATACAAAAGATATTTCTTTCCATGTCTATCTGGTCTTGTTCTTTCATTACTATCTGTTAAATGTTATTGAATCATTTATCTAGTGTTTACTTCAAGAAGCTTTGTATTCCTGTAGATGTAATTTCGGAACTTTGTGTCTTTGAAATAACATCTTATTGTCTCAAATGCAAATGGTTCTGTTCCAAATAATTTCATTCTGGCATGCATAAGGAATTATTTTGTTATCTATATTTCTTGAGAGTTCCTTTCTACCCCTTCCCACTACTTCATTCCTCTATCCTTTTGTATTGATGATCTGTTCTATTTTAACACTTTCATGATACCCAAGTTCCCATTAAAACTATACACTGTACATGTGTAAATAAGTTTTTGCCTTTAAATAAGGGAACCTCTCCCATTAAAGAGGAGGGACTTTCTATCCCTTGAATGTTGTTCTCAATTAAGTCCTTTTTGACGTCCAACACAAGTCATGAGACAAAAAAGGATAAGAGGTGGATGAAGATAATAAAAAGGATCAATGATAAACTCCCCTCAAATGGGGGATTAATGACATCAAGGGAAATCAATGACACATTTGAAAAAGGTAGATGATGAAGGGCGGTGTGTGAAGAAAAGATGGGTGAAAGCATAACCAAGGTAAGATGCCCTAGGAAAAAGGATCGTAATATGAATAAAAACTATGGCGGTGACTCTAATATCACATCGGTAGAGGAAAATTGCAGTCTTAACGGAGATGGGATATAACGTTCTCTGAGAATAGTGAGTGGGTGAAAATCACTGCGGTATGGATGCAGGATGGGATGACCAACGGGTCATAGGAAAGTCATCAAAATATACACAACTATATGCAAAAAGGTATGCGAAATCCTTCGTACATGAGGAATCGAGTGAATAGGTATGCATCCATAAGGGATGAAGATGAATTATATGGTGCCCAATGGGACACAAAAATGGACAATAAGGAAAAATGAAAAAGCGAGTGATGAAGTAATATGCCCCAAAGGGGGAAAGCATGGCCGCAAAGGCAAAAAAAAGGAAAATTCAAATATTCCCCAAGTGGGGAAAGGTATGGCCACAAAGGCAAAAAGAAAATTTATGCCCCAAGAGGGGAAAAACATGGCCACAAAGGTGGACTTTGAGAGAAAAATGAGGATAGATAGATAAAAGTAATGGTGCCCCAACAAAGGATACAAATATGGCCCAAAAGCAAGATAACAAAATGTGAGATATGGTGCCCTAGAGGGAACACAAAGATGGCCACAAGAGTGGACTTAAGATGAGATAAATTGGATAATATTTGATGAAATACATTGAATAAATCTAGATGAAATAGATAAATTGCAATACATGAAGTAATATATATTAATCGGTGAAGATGCGACTTAAAATGGTACAAATAATGAATGACTTATGTCATATCAAGAACATGTGAGGAAAATAATGCTTCCAAATGCATTATTGGGTAAACAAGAAGGGGTCTAGGTGATGTAAGACACATGCGACCAAAGAAATGTTATCAATATAACAAATGACAATTAGTCATTTAAAGATCATAAGGAAGTAATGGATGAGATGATATCATAAACCTACTATTGACATGATAAAAGGGGTTTGAGATGTACTTGTACAAAGGGAAGAGGGTTCTCCAAAAGTGGTGCTCCCTAAAACTATGCCCCAACTCTGGGAAGGGGAAAAAGAAAGTTGATTAATGTTGGAAGCTTTCTTAGGATGCTAATAAAATGGAAGGCTGATCAATGCGAGAAGCCTTCAAATTCCATAAGGAGTATCCATCCTTCAAAGGTATGGTCTACTTTATACAATATCCATCCTTGGAAGGATAAATGATATCCATTTCTTTTTACTTGATTTTAAATTTGATTTGGGATTTACATGTTTTTTGCTTTTCATTTTTTTTGCATGGATAGCTGTCCTTCGAGGGATCAATCTATTTTTGATAATTTTTTATTTTTGATTTGAGCATTCATGAAATTTTTTTACATGGGGAGAGCTAGGACTAGCTAAGTAGACCACTTAAGAGGGGATAATGAATGTACAAGAGACACCCCTAGACCCTTTGCATGGTTCCAATAGGTTAATAAGAGGGTAATGGATGTGATGATTGTGGAGTTCTCACCAATGGGGAGAACCTATCCATAAGGAATATGCTACGGGCAGAGTTGTGGTGCCCATATTTAAGGTCACATCTAGGAAGTGACAGAAGACCACATAATTACAAATCACCACAATGAGAAAGGGAAGAGGCTAAGATGGAGGAATGATTTAAATAAATGACTAAAAGAACTAGTTTACATGCTAACAATAGAATGGTCACAAGTGTAATGCATTAAGAGGTTCCACTTCTAGTTTACCATCAAGGGAAGGAAAACTTTCCATGCAATGTCCTGATTAAAGTCATGTTGAGATGGGATGACAACTTGTAAAGATGTAATATGGGATAGATGAAGAGAAGATATAAAACCATGTGCTATCCTTAAGGAAGTGAAAATATGCATCCCTAATGAGATGAGTAGATGGCCTCAAGAGTGGGCTTGTGATGAAAAATAAGTGTTCCCCCAAGAGAGGGACAAATATGACCATAATGATGGATTTTGGATGGGATGAAAGATTGGATAAGATGTTGTGAGATAGATAATATGGAAACTATGCACTACCTTTCAAAAGTGAGGAAGTGAGAGAAAAAACACGCTTCCCAATGAGAAAAAAATGGCCACAAGAGTGGGATTAGGATGAAAATATGGTGTCCCCAAGAGGCACAAACATGGCCATAAAGGTGGACTTTGAATGAAAAATATGGAGATATGGTGCCCCAAAGGAGGTATGAGTATGTGCACAAAGGTCAAATTTGCTGAGATGAAATGGTCCTCGAAAAAAGGACAAATATGGCCATAATTGTGGACTTAAGTGTAAAAATGAATGGTCCCTCAAAGGAGAAACAAATATGGCCAAACGGTGGACATTGAAATGATAGTTGAGAGGCCAAATATGGCCACAACAATGGACTTTGATGAGAAATACGAAAATAGGTGGTACCCCTAAAAGAGGCCCGAATATGGCCATAAAGGTGGAATTTGATGAAGATATATGGTGCCCCAAGAGAGGGATGATTATGGCCACAAAAGTGGACTTAAAATGAGATGAAGATTTGGACAAAATCAATTCGGATTCAAGATTGGATGAGATCAAATAAAGTGATGCCTAAATGGAAGTCCCCAACATCAAGGGAGTTGTATGGATGGATAAGAAGATGCATTGGATAGGATGCGTGGATGGAGGATAAAAAATGAAGGGAGATTACTCCCCCAATGAAAGAGACTATGTCACATTTGGGCGATTTGGATGTGGATGAGTGCGTGTGATACCAAAGGGGTTTATGGGATTATTGATTATAACTATAGATTTGGATTGGATAGATGGTCAAGGATCACAAGGGTGATTAACAAAACCAACAATATCAATAAATAAGGGAGAACCCTCTTTAGGAGGAATGGTAAGGGATGATGTGGATGAAGGATGAGATTTGGTAATTTTGGTGGATGAGGACATAGGAATTGGATTGGATTGTGGTGGATGGAGAAGAATGGTTCGTGAATGAGGAAATCGTCTTTCTCAATAAGATTATGGACTATAGTCTGAAAGGCCTTACAATGCTCGGTGTCATGACCTAGAGTACGATGATAAGCGCAAGCATGATTGGGATTGAACCATGAAGGTTTGGGACTATTTGGATTAAAATATTTAACAAGGGAAGTGTGATGGAAGATATTTGAGTTAGATGTCGAAGGATATCTGCGTAGGACCCAATCAAAGTGTCAAAAGGAAGATAACTCTTATGGGTTTTAACATAATGTTTTGGCTTGGATTTAGGTATGGATGTAGATTAGATGGGTAAATTAGGTGTTTTGGAAGATATATCAATTTTGGATTGTTTAGATTGGATTGAGGTGTGATTTGGGTGGATTAGGTTTTTAGAAGACAAATCAAATTTGGTTAGAGTATTGATTGTTTGTATTTGGATTTTTCGGTGAGATGTTCTTTCTTTGGAAGACTTGGATTTAGATGTGGATGTTTAGGATGTTGATGTATGAGCTGATTTGGATGCTAAGGATGGGGGTGGATTGTTTTGAGGGTTTTGGTGTTTTGGTTTTAGTTTTAGTGTTGGTTGATGATTCAGGGTCACGTGGACTGGATTGAGTGGTTACTCAAACAAATTTGATGGAAAATGAAGGATCCTCTTTAGAATAATTTTCATTTAGAGGTGAAATGTTCGTTTCATGAAGAATGAGGGGAATTTTACATTTGGATAGATGAATTCAAAGGTGTGGATGTTGAAGTGGAAGGAAGAGATTGGTTTGGTTTGGGAAGGATGTATCCTTCCTTAATGAAGTTATGAAAAATGGCTTGAAGTGCTCTGCAATGTTCAATATCATGTCTAGGGGTATGATATGCGTAGATATGTTTGAATTAAACCAAGATGGCTTCTTGATATTTGGTTCAAAGGCCCTAATAGGTAGAAGTATGATTGTAGAAATTTGTAACAAGTGTTCGAAGACCTCCATATGATGATGATCCATTAAAGCATTAGGAGGTTTATTCTTTTCCTTCTAATTATCTTGGTGGATTTAAGAAGTAATCTGGATGTTTATAAGCCATATGTTGAGGATAAATTTTGAGCATATTGATGTCTTGATGGTTTGAATTCAACTTACATACATACATAAATACTTTATGTTGAATGGTTTTAGCTTTAGTTATGAAACGCATTCTTGATGAAAAGGTTTTCGTGTTCTATTGTTTAGAGGTAAGAACGTTAATTTACTTATAGGAATGTATAAAAATTCTTGGATTCTTGAGGTGACGCATTGATGGTTGTAGATTTTATTTGTGGGATTGCATCCTTAGGAGGAATGACAACAATTTCCACTGGAGGATCTAGAGGTGGTGTTGCAAGCGTTCTGGAAGAGTGGACATTTGTTTGATGGAATATACAAAAACTCAAATTGATTTCACAATATGAGGTAATAAGATCATTTAAAAAAATGTCATCGCAAATTTGTTATCCAAAATTCAATCAGGTAATATTGATAACATGCATCAAATTCTTTTCCTAAGCAAGTAAAATTGATTAGCCCAAAATCATGTTTTAGGGAACCTGCGCTTCTAGTCTAAACTTCCCCATCTAGGAAAAAAATGAGAAGTTGGAAAAAATTGGAAAAATCTGAAATATGGGATCATTTTTATTTAAAAATCGTTTTTAACAAAAATCTCATTCAGATTTGGGGTTTTACGTAAAGATAAATCTAACTTTTAGTGAGATGCGGTCAAGGAAAAAGTGTATGGGCGTGAAAAGCCTATTTTCCGCAAGTCGGTGCATTATGGGTGGCGTGGAGAAATATGTATGCAGGCTTTTTGAGACGCAAGTATGTATTTAGGACATGAAAAGCCAATATTTTCTACAAATTTACCAATAAAGATAAATCTAACTTTTAGTGCGAGAAATGTCTAAGAAAAGATGTATTAGGCAGGCATAAAAGTTCCACAAATAGAAAAAAATTCGAAATGGAACCATTTGCGGAGAGAATTTTGTTCATTATAATGTGTTTAACAAAAATCTAGTCATATTTACTACATTTTAAAATAAAGAAGCCCAAATCTAACTTTTGTGGAAGAATGATTCCAGGAAAAAGTGGACATGTGGACCCAATTTTGCCAAAATCCATAGTGAAGAGAAAAAGTCAAATTTGACCTCCCAAACTTATTTGGTCATGTAACTTTTGACTCCGAAAAAACTCTAATTTTCATAAAATTGGACTTTAAAATCATTGTGATTCCTCTACATAAAGGTAGATATATTAAAATAAAAGAAAATATTCACCTCTGGCAGTGAAATAAGACTTTGAGTCGATTAATGTTCATTCCTATTAAATGAGGAAAATGCATGGAGACCTTAGTTGCTCACACTCGGAATAAAGCCATAATTTTTTATTTCTTAATGAAATCAATGAGTTGGTGGATGCATGGAATCATGGATCAAGCTCCCACAAAAAATCAATAAATTCTAATTTTTCCTGAAAGATAGATAGATATTTTCTTGAAAACATATCTTTTGAGTTCAAATAGTTTTGCATTTTATTTAAGTTTGAGACAAATTCAATTAAGTCATCTTCCTACCAATGATTTCCACTCATTCTAGAGTCATGGGATCGATATGGGAGTTCTTTTGTTTCAACATTTTCATTTCACTTTCTTTATACATCTTACAAGTGGTGTGAAGGGTAGATTTCATGTTTGTGATCTCTCTTTTCTTAATTTTCTATAAATTGGTGTCTTATGTTATCTTTCATTATAAAGAGATGTAGTTTTAATTGTATGCAAAGCTCTTCCCTTCTCCAAATTTCTTTCTGCCAATGTGCTACAGGCCCTTGTAAAGGGACTCCTTGCATAGTGATCTAGGCCCTTATCTTGTAATAGATTGAAGTTTGCATATCATGAAGCAATAAAATACGAGTTTGTGGATGCATATTTTTCTCTTAATGCATGTTTGTTTGCACTCTCTTGCCCTTTTGGCGAGCCACATCACATGATCCAACAAAGCGTTAGGAGGTTCTTGAATTTTTGGAATATTATTATCTTTGAATGTAAGTGGAATGTTGTTGTAAATGCATTTTCCAAATGTATGAGGATAAAGTTAAATCCCTTTGATGTATTGATGGTTTGAATTTATTTTTCACACGTTGGAAGAAATTCTAGTGTTGAATGATTTTCCTTTTAGTTGATGATGTTCTTGATGTAAATAGGCTTTCATTTTTGTTTGCATTCTCTTAATTTCCTTATAGGAATGTATAAGATTTTTAGGTATGTATTAATGGTTGTAGATTTAATTTTTGGGTTAGTCCTTAGGAGGAGCAAAACTAATTTCTCGGAGGTCTAGAGGTGGTGTTGGTCCCATGCTAGGAAGAAACATTTGTTATCCATGGAATCCATGAAAGTGAAGATTATATCAATTGTGTAAAGGTATAAGGATAATTTGAAGTTATCAAAAAAGTGATTTCAAAGGTTCTTCAAATGATGTAGGAGGGAGGATGATGTGGATGTGGTCTCAATGATTGATGTGGTAGGTGAAGGAATTGGGATTGGATCTATGGATGGTATTATGGGTAAGGGAAAAATGTGGATGATGGAGTGGATGAGGTAGATATAGATGTGGAATCACCGGTAGTATATGGGTATGGATACTAAAATAGGTGTTTGATGTATAATATTTATTGAATAAGGATTGAAATCATATGGTGTGGAAGGTAGAAATGGATCAATGGGTGGATTTAGGAAGGTTTTTCGAAGATATCCATAAGAGTGGAGATTAATTGGTTGGGGGATTGTGTAATATTGGGAAGTAGGGCATATAGTAGGATGGCTGAGATTGTTGAGGTACATAAAGTGTGGTAGATGAAGTAGGGATGACATTGGCATAAGGTGATAGGGATGGAGTAGGACCCTCTTTGGTTGACATGATTGAGAACCAGTTATAGTGAAAGTATTCATAGATGGGGCTAGAAGGAGACAAACACGAGATATCGATCATGCTAGATGTTTGAGGAGTGGTGGTAATTAATGTGATAGGCATGGGGGTTGTAGTTATGGTTGATGTGGGTGTAGGATAAGTATTGGATGGCCTTGGTTGTACAATATAAGGAGTGGATGGATAAGGATATAAGGAATCTTGGTGTGTTAAAGTTGGAGGAGATGTTTGATAGGATGTTTGAGGTTGGATTAAAATATTTGATTGTTAGAGCACACAAGAAGTGTGAATGTTGGTAGATTGTGATGATTGGATGGGTATTCCATTGGTAAAACCAATGGAAGTAGGGATAGTGTTTACAGGAGAAGATGTAGGTGGAATATAATCCTTCGATTGAGTAGGTTGATAGGTTTGATATATTTTAGGGGGTCTATGAAGTAGAAATTCATAGATGGGGCTAGGGGAGGCTCAGAGGCCTCTAAAGGAGTAGGAGGTAGAGGTGTTTGAGGTATGGTATCAATTGAAAATGGGTTATATTTGTTTGGTGTGGTTGGTGAGAACATATTTGTTGGTGGTGAGTTAGGAAAGGGATCTTTGAAAATGTCAGGAGTGGTGAAGATCGTATTGGTTGAGGGGGTGCATGATATTGGGAAGGAGGAACATGATAAGATGGTTGGGATTGGATGGGAAGATATGATGTATGAGGAACAAAAATATATATAGGTTGGACATGCATGGTAACATTGGACAAAGTAAGGACAATCCAAGGGGTTGGGATAGAATCTACTGGTCGATGTGATTTATGGAGTAGGAGTTCAGAAATGGGGCTAAAAGGAGACAAGGATGAGATATCGATCATGGTAGATTTTTGTGCAGAACCATTTGGGGTGAAGTTTTGTTCCATTTTAAATCAAGAAAGTCAGGAAAACAATTCTTTTTTATGTTTTTTTAAGAACGTATGAAAAAGAAAAAGGAGAAATGGATAATGAGGTACCTAGAAGAAGGCAATCTATGTTTGGTTTCACGTATGTTTTTTCTTGGGAAGTCTTAGGTGGCTTCTTGTTGGGTGATGAAGTTCCTATCACCAACTAGGTAAGGAGATGTTTTGGTGTGTTAATTGATGTGTGAGTTTTAGGTTGTGTGTGATAATATGTGATATGCAAAGAAGTTAACCTCCTACTTAAACTATGTGAGCAAGTAGGATGCAAAAACAAAAGGTTCTTTTAAACCAAATTGAACTCATGATTTTTGATGAAACACATGCATGAAAGGGAAAGTACAATGTAAAAAGGAACAAATAAGGAAAAAGGGGGAATACTTGGATAAAAATTCTCCTATTTATTTGAACTTCTTGAGTGATGATGATCCAAGCCATGAACCTGGCACAAGCAAGCAATAAAGTGAGCTTGACACTGCAGTGTTAGTGGAAGATAGAAAAAGAAAAGGAAAAAGAAATAGATGCAAGAGATCACCTAAAAGATGTCCCTTCGAGTGTGCCAGGAATGTTTTATTATTTTCTCATTCGTAATGAATTTAAAGCACTAGCTACTAAAGAAACTATCAAACTCAAAAATGGAGGGTTTATGGTACCTCAAATGCGATGTGATGGATACGGGCACTAATGTGATTGATGGATCCCCGCTGCTATAAGTCATGAATATACAACTCAAAGACACTAAAGAAAATTTATTAGATAAGATATGCCAGGGGTTTCTGACGAAGCGAGATCCAAGAAGCGTTAACTTCCTTGGTGGATGTCAACCCCATGTTTGATAAGATAAGATAAAATTAATAACAATAAGCTAGATACTATACGAGAATCTCGAGGCACACATGAAAACCAAATATGCGAAATGTAAGGCACATAGAAATCTAATCTAAGAGATGGTTAAATTAAAGTAAATTAACGAATGCTTTTTCTAGGTCGATGGTGACTCAAACTATGTATAGGAAGGTTGATGGTGACCGGAAGGAAAATATGGAGAAATAAGTGAAAAATGTAGATCCCGTAGAATCAAGATGAAACCCGAATGCAAAATAAAATGGAAGGCAAGTGGGATGGACCTATAGACGGAATATGAGGAAACAAAGAACCAAAATAAGATGAAAAAGAGAGGTTGGGAAGGGTAAGTTGGGAATCGTGGACCTTATTTGATGAAAACCAGGGTGTAGATAATTCAATTTTAATGCCACAGAGGGATCAAAAGAGAAATTTGGAAATTTTGGGTAGACACGTAACTCATGCAAAGATAGGAGAAGGTTCTAGAACAGAGAGGAAGAGCTGCAGATGGCGGGATTGATGAAGACTTGCCTAAGTTGACGATGACTATGATAGGGTTGGATAAATCTAAGGGAAGGCAGGATAGGAAAGTAATATGTAGTAGGTATGGATCTAATAGAGGAGGTTAGGGATGAAGTCAGTAAATGTTGATGTGACCAATATTCTCCTATGAAAGGTTAAATACCAATAAAGCAATGATAAAACTTATCTACTTAAGAACGAAATAAAGTAATTCACGATGATGGTGCACTCATAAAGGATGCTTGTGAGGGATGTAATATCATTCCATAGAGATATGTTAGGTATGTAATTTATTATGGAATGCTTAGGCGTGAGGGAATATGCTTAGTTCTACAAAGAAGCTTGAAAGATGCATGTAATCGATTTTTGATTACTTGAGTGTCTACCCCCAAATGGGAAGAGAACTTGGATTTATAGGGTCGACGGATCTGGCCGGGTGGGTCTCCATTGACTATGGGGAAAGTTTCCCCATCAAGAGGATTTTCTGCTTTTGGCATGATTTTGGCTTGTTTTAAGGGTTGACCGAATGCTTTAAAGTATTAGGTGGGAAGATGTTGTTTTGGGATGAGGTGTAGGCGGGTTGGTAATAGAGATAGGTTAGAAAAAACATAGAAATAGAAAATAGAAATTCTGTTAAGGAAAGGGAATCAAAGGATGTTGGGTAATTGATTGATTAATTAATTAATTGAAGCTTAATTAATTAATGTAAATTAAAGGTGATAGATATTAAAGTGGGCATTTAATTAAATAAGGGGGATGGATTAAATAAATATGCACATGGGGGATGAAGGGTATATATACTGAATTTAGGTGTCTACATCAAGTATTAAAGGTTGACCTTAAGGGATATCCTTGTTCAATTCACTCTTATACGGGTCACTATATGTGGAAACCCTATTTTGAAGGTATAAGACCCGACTCCTTTGACATTGTTGCATAAAATCGAGATTCATGCTTGAAACTATGATTAGGATTGATGAATACTTTAAACTACCTCTGAGCTTTGGAAAAGAAATATTTTCATTGTGGATGATAAGAAATGATTGTTGAAAGTATACCCCTGTCTCTCTCAGTTAACACAATAAGGAAAAGTCTCATTTTCTTGTATGAACATATGACTATTGGTCTTCCTTATTGAACTATACTTATTCAAGGATGAATACAAATTCTAGATTATGAAGGCAAGTGACATTAATTTGGTTAAGATTTGAAGGATCTTAGGTGACTGTAAACCCTCTTAGGATTTGTAAAGGAAAGATAGTTTGGAAACCTTGTGTTTATATTCAAGAACCAAAACTTTTGGGAATCATCTCAATAGATTTCCCATACATCTCCAAGAAGAATATTTGTAAGATGAGGTTTCAATGGAAAGATGTTTATGAAATTTTGTGCCTTACCTATAAATGATGATTTTGGAAGGTTAACTACAAGAAATATCCACTATTGAAGATCTTAAGGAGAAAGGGATAGATTGGGACTTTCAAGAATGCATCTAGGGGTGCATTAGAGATATAATAAGAATAATTTGAAGGTGATGAGCCAATATGTTTTTCTCAATTCAAGGCAATCTCATGATAGCCGATAGATGGTGATATTAGGATCTTAGATACAAGAATTACTACTATTGAGTGTCTTAAGGAAAAGTAATCAATTTGAACTTTTAATATTATTCATAGGAGGTCACTTGAAGACTTGTAAAGGTGATTATCAAGTTAGGAAGGCAATACAGAGATAAAAACTCTTGACAGTTGAAGAGTGCAGGATGAAGCACAATATAGTGAACTAAATAAAAGAAAGAAATTAGAGAGAAGGAACAAATGTGAACATTTTCCTTGAAACTTTAAACGAGTAATCCAATCTATATCTTTTTTAATGTTTAAGGTGATATATGTCATGAAAGGTTTCTATCTCAATAGAAATTTTGATAGTCCCGAGCAAATGTGTGAGAGCTAAGTAGAGGGTCAACGTAGGAACCAATTAGGGTTTAATACTTGAGGTGCTAACTAATGAATATCAAGGTAAAAATTGATAGAAACCTTGCTAAGAAGGTCTAGAAATATATTCAAGAATAATTTTGAAAACTTAGGGTTGAAATTTTCTAATTCTTTGATAGTCTATAAGGAGGTCAAAAAACACAGTTAAAATCCTAATCTAAGATGTGTAATAACAAATAAAATATGCTATAACTTTTGAGTTCAGTCTTACAACTTCATAGACTTCAAGAAATACTTAATGGGTGGTTAAAAAATTCCTTCCTTGTGCTTTTAATCCTTTGGAAAGTTAAAATATTCTAGGAAATACAAAGTGGGGTAGGACTAGTTAGTCTTTTGAAGCTAAAGGAGTAAAAGTGAGTGATGAGTCATTTTATTTCTTGTTTAAAAACCTCATATCCTGTATTTTGTTTAATCTATGTGAACCCCTAAACTTGTATTTTCCAATGATACTGCTAAAAATTTCCACTATATCTTGAACTTATGGCACATATATTAGTTAATATGATTATTACTAAATTTACTTTATTTTGTGGATTATGGGTATGCATTTATTATTCTAGATGCAATGTGATGTTAAAAAGTTTTTTGAATAAATGTTAGCCTCGATTTCCAAAGATTTGTTATGTGTATCCACTAACATACAACCAAATAAACTCATTCTTAGTATAGAGGTCATCTATGACAACCGACAATGTAGCCAAAGGGACCCCTCTATACCAAGCACATGCAGCCACAAGAGGTCACACACATATATAAATCCATGATTCTTGGCATCTTGAACAACTTTACACTTCAACTAAGCTAGCACTAGTTGATAAAGAAGAAGTTATGCAAACAAGAATAATATTAAACTCCATCACCTGATTATGTGTTACAACTACAAAAAGGAAGTATTTAATTTAATTTATAATTCAATAAATGGTTGTTCACCAATTAGTTAGTTAAGTTATGTGATTGTATTAGAACATCTCTTAAATAGTTCTGTTACATGCAAATTTCCAGATTAATTGGCTAGGATATTTTACTAAAGCCAATCAGAACTCCTATTATGAATCTATCCTTTCACGCCTGTCTCGTGACGAAGGATATAAAGAGGAAGAGTAATGATGTAAAAGATATAGAATGATAGAGTAAGATAGTAATACGTAAGGAGATCGATCCATAAATAGAGATTTTTTTGTGTTCTTCCATTTGTAATATTTATGATGATGAAATAAGAATCTGAGTTCTGTTAAATTTTTATAGACATAGGCCTTAGGAGGGATTAGCACCCAAGGCAAGGCTCACTTGCAATTTGCTAATCCTCCCATTTTGTTTGTTGTTTTAATTCATTACATGGTTAGAATTGCAACAATTCCTTCCTTTATCCGTATTCTGGTTTTTACATGCTTTTCATAGCCATAATATTTACTTTCAGTCATAATCTAGTTCATTTATAGTATTATTATTTCCTAATTGTAGTGACAATAATTTACCTTTGCGTGACCGCTCAAACATCTTTAATTGTGCATAAAACAATGAAAATATTGAAAGTTTACATCCCTAGGTATGATAATTAAATGACTATAGATTAATGAACAACATATTAATTGTTGCAAGTTAATTTGCACCACCATTTTTAATGCTTGTAGGGATACTACCAAGTTATAAGGTTTTTGAAGAGGTTTTTCTTTCTTAGAGTAGTTTAGGTTTTAGGAAATTCACTTCCAAACACCCCCCAACTAATTTTCTGTTGATAGAGTTGAGTAGTTGATGTATGCACCACCCAAGGGATGCCCATGGTAGATTCTTTCCTAATCCACAGGTAGCACAAATCTCTTCATATACCTCTGAGGATTCTAAAGAAGAAACCTCTCTATACTAAGGCTTAATTTTCAAAAGACAATCCTCTAAGTGAAGGCTCTATAGTTACTCTTGAGTAGCTAAAGATGGTAGAAGAAGTAAATCAAATGTTCAAAATGGGGAACCACCTTTGAGTTCCCCATCAATGAAAACAATGCAGCTGACTGTCATGAAGAATATTTGTCCCTCAATTTTTCCCAACTTTCATGGACCCATGTCAGAATACCCAGACACCTTTCTATTTGAGTTTGATGTTTTGTGAAAGATTTATGATTATACTATTGATGCACATAGATTGAAGTTATTTCCTACTACACTCAAGGATGCATCCTTGAGATGGTTCATGGGTTTAGGAAGAAATGTTGTAACCACATGGGCACAAATGAAGGAGAAATTCCTTGATAAATATTAGGATTATTGTAGACCAAGTAACAAAGGAGGTGATGAAATCTACAGAATGGCACAAAAAGAGGATGAACCATTGGAAGACTATTTGGAAAGGATGATGTTCTATGTTCATAAGTCAAGGCACACCGAACTACCTCTTGACTCTCTCAAATTACTTTTTTTGAAGGGAATCAATGAGGAGGACATGGATGCTTTGGATCGATAGAGTAGGAGACATTTCAAAAGATACTTTTGAGGACATCTCGTGATGCTCAAGAATTACTCAAGCACTACTTGTTATCCAATTTCACCCCTAGGTGAAATCGGAAAACAAAGTAGGCTTGCATGGGGATCTCATAAGAAATAGGTTGGTTTCAATATTCAAGGGATCATTGAAGGAGTTCAAGGTTGACAAGAGGAATTTTTTCCTCCATATCTTGGTCTTTATTGAGTCCAAGAGATTTTATTCAAAGGCAAAGATCATAGAGCGGTCCACTGGGGAATCAATGATGAAATTTGGTGTTCATACATTTTCCTTTATGCTATGAGGATCGATCAAGTCCATAAAATTAGAAGGGGATGAAAAATTGAAAATCTACCTATGGGTTCAAATGAGCTCATGAGCCATAACTAGGAGGTATGTCACAATATGGCCTATCTATTTTTAAAGGTAATTAGTCTATAATTTTTGTTATAGATTCAAGCTTCCTTCCAATTTGAGGATCATAGTGGTTTTGAGAAAAGAGACTGAGTTAATTATGCATGACTGATAATACACATCAGTTATAAGGAACCATCTCTTACACCACAAAACCATTAAATTGAGGAGATCAAATTATACATCCGTCGAAATACCGAGTCGCACTAGTACCTGGGCTTATCCACATGGTGAGTTGCAAGTTGTGAAAATCTATTCTAAAAAAAGCCACCTCGTATAGAAGATTGAATGAATGACCATTGAATTGTAGTGTGGGATCCTCATATCCTATACCCATTTCTCAATAAAGTGGCTAAAATGTTAAGTTAAATGTTATCCAAAGAAATGCATGGTCCTCTCCAAGTAAACCCATACAGTGAGATTGCCTATTTGAATGAAGATTGCTCTGTAATATGAGATGACTCAACACATGAATTTCCACAAACAAGAGATGAGTTTTCCAAAGGGAGGGCCGAGTTCATCCACCGTAGATCGAGCCAACTACCTCGACACAAGATAATATCGAGCTCAAATCAGATGAGATTTGAGTTCAAAGAAGCATCGCTATTTATGTCAAGTATTTCTATGCACCGGCCATTAAGGCATGCAAATCTACATGGATTAAGTCATATGAATTGAGAAAACAATGAACCCTGAGTGTTGTAGTGGAAGAATCGAGTCCATGTTGACATAGTGACCAAGGAATTAGTCAAAAGATCAATATGCAAGGCTAAAACATTTGAAAATAACTCTAATCTACTCAACTTATGGGCTTAAAGTCAAAGATAAAAAAATAAAAATAAGGTGATGCACCAAGTATATTGAAAAATAGACCCACTTAAATGCACAATCAACTCCTCACAACAATATATGATATGCACATGTCTTGTAATCTTCCTCCATCCATGACTATAAATAATAATGCAACTTTGTAACAGAAAGGAAATAGCTTTTCCACAACTTGATATTCAAAGTAACTATATCACTTTTCACATAGATTGAAATAAGATAACTGAGATAAAGGTAGATTAACCAATCACATCAAGGAATTAAACATTCACAAGCTATAAATTGATCAATGATTAACACAATAAACCAAACTTTTCATGGAAAAATATTGTTCTAAATATAACTGAAAGGCTCAAAGTATATGAAGCACTCTTCCAAGCTTGAAGAGTAACTTTTCAAATGATCTAAAAGGTCTACATAAACTTAATGCATTTAACTATTTATAAGTTCCAGAGGTTGAGCCATTACAATGAACCTTAATTAACAAGTTACTAAAAATAGAGTATAATAAGTTCAAGGGAACATGCTCCCATAAAAATAGTAAAGTTGTTGCAAAGGTTTGACTAAGTCAACCCTATAACTTTGACTGATTCAGAGCTTGGAACCATCCCAATCATGGCCACTGGCTTAGCTTGGACCTGACAACATCTCTCTCTTGTTTGTTTTCCCCTTGATCTTCTTCCCACATAGCCATCTAATGTTTGTAATCAACGAAACATTTGATGATTCCTCTGTACCTCCTTCTCCTCTGGTCCACATGCATAATGATTTACCATGTCCACTATATCAATCTCCCTCACAAATTTGGATGGAAACCTTTTCAACTTATTCACTACTTTCTTCAGACTGACTTATGAAATTTTGGCATGAGACTAACCTATAAATTGAATTGATATTGAAATTTTAGTCACTTCATCATCCTTCTTCACCAAATATTTGAAATTTGATTTAATTTGGTCAACCGAAGAGCATCAATATTCTCATTGAAAAAATTGTAGTCGATATTATCAAATTCTTCTGAAATATCATTTAGACCATCCATTATTCCACACATTTATCATCCAATTTCTTGATCAAATCTTGCAATACACTGGGATCTAAATTCCATAGCTTTTTGAAACTCAAACAATTTAGAAGTATCATCAATTACCCCTTCTTGAGAGGAGTAAATATGGGTCCACATCTCTAATCTCTCCCCATGTAGTCAAATTCAGATTCAAATTATTATTATCCTCAGAGGACTTCATCTATCCTACGAATAGAAGTTCTTTCAGTTTGTAAATCATTATACAATTCAACAAATTGTTTTGATCAAAGGATTAGCTTCTGAAGCATGCATTCTATCCATCCATCTACTAATCTTCCCTTCTGACCTATCTTCTCAATTTCATGATATGAAATATCATCTAAAATAGAAGAAACTATCGAGAAGTTGTAGTTGAAGGATCAGTAGTTGGAGTGGGTTGTGTTACTTTCCTTAAAAGAGCAGTAAGTTGTTCAACCTTTGAATTCAATTCATCTTTGGAAGATTTATCTTTATCATACTTCTCAAAAAAATTCCAAGGGCCACTTGAACATCTTGTTTGGCACCTTCATGTGTTGCCTTTCCTAGTGAAAACCTAGAGATCTGATAATTTGTTGTTGTAATGGTTTCTTTAGTTTTCCCTTCAACAGGGAGTAGCTACCTCCATGAACCTTTCTCCTAACTAGTTTATTGATAAATTAGAGATGATCCTTGGCCATTTGGCCTATCTCTTTGAGTAGGTTCCAACATGCTCAGATCTATCACATCTACAAGAGGCACCTTTTTCTTTTACTTTGGGGTTTGGTGATATAGCCATTCGGTATAGTAGATGTAGATGAAAGTGGCATGGTTGGTTCGAACTTGGAGCACTAGATAAAACAATGGCACTGTAATATCAGTTGAAAATGAAATGGAGGTGGTTATGATAGATGGGGTGGAAGTGAGAATAGCCTTGGGAGTGGATGCAACAAGAATGGAAGTGGAAATGGAAGGAAATGAAAGTTGTTGAGAAAATGGAGTGGAAACTAGAGACCCAATCATTTCCCCTACTGAGAGGAAAGAAGGGATGAAAACACTTGGGCCATGGATGGGGATGGAAAAGTAGAGATGAGTAGAGGAGTAATGGATAATGATGGGGAAAGTGGAGCTGAAGATAGTGACAATGGTAGTGAAGGAGGGGGTGGAAAATCTGTGACACAACTAGAGAATCACTAACTTCAACAACTTCTAATACTTGTGTTGTAGAGGACACAACCTTGGAAATGGGAAATTTTGAAAGAGAGGAACTCCCAACAACAAATGAGATCTTCCTTGGAGTTATATTGGCCTTTTGGGTAGACCTCTTACCTTTCGTGGGTGTAGGGAGACTCAGTGTTGGTTGGGCTTCTATTCTTATAGATTGATCTAATCCTTTGGGTGAAATTCCCAAGGTAGCCAACCAATCATATGTCCTTTGTAGAATGGGCCCCACCCTTTCCTTAGTATTGCAATGTTCTTCTTGGTACCAATCAATCCATGAAAAAGGTTGATTAACAACATTATTGTTCCTATAAATTGGATCCAATACTTCATCATCATCCTCCATTCCTTCCAGAATATCTGCAATACCAAATTGTTTAACTTCATCCAAGGTCAACCTCTCATATTCTCATTGTCTGATAATAATCTCATCCCAAAAGTGAATCCAAATATCCTCCAACTGAGGAACGTGAGAACTAGCCAATCTGTTTCACTAAACTTACCCTAGTAATCAAAGTTAGTTCTGGGATGGAAAGTTCACAAGGTAACTTCAGACATCTCTCCATCCACATTCTTTTCCTTATAAATACTGGCACATGTATACCTTCCTATTGAAATAGGAAACTAGACTCCCCTTATTATGTCATTTATTTTGAATTTTATGGTAATCCAACAATTGTCAAACCAATTCTAGCAAGACCCATTTATCGGTAGGACATCTTGGTAATTTTCTAGGGAACCTAGAAAACTTAGAATCTTGATGTATGTGAATGTTGGGAATTGAAGATAGATGGCTCCCCATTCCTTACCTCTTTAAAAGCTTCATCATAAATTCTTCGATTATACAAATTTTTTATCAAAATGATAAAGGAGGACAACAAAAAGGCATCATTGACCCTACGAAAATGTTTGTTTCCTTCTTCCATTGTAATTTGAGGATAAAATTGATAAATCTATGACACACTTCTAACACCTTTTGTATTCAAACCATTGAATTCTCCCATGGCAAGATGTACATACATATAAATGAGGAAGGAAGTCATGAAGAAGTTTTTAGAAGTCAAGACATTGCTCAACTGAAAACAAATTGAATTGCTGATATGTTCCCCCATCGTATGAACTCCTTATTCTTCTTGATAGTAGCAATATAAAGGAACATCCATTCCTAAAATTCCTTCACCAAAGCGAGACCCAAACTCTACTCAACAATACAATAAGATCATTTACTTCTGGATGAAGTCTGAGTGGAACAATGTTTTAGGAAGCTTGATGACATTCTTGGCCAAGTAACTCTTCATCATGACCTTTGTACATAGTTTTTTTTATCCCAATGTTCAATTGTGGCTTCTAGTGAAATTGTTGCATATCCTTCAACATCTAGAAGTTTAAATAAATCTTCAAAGAAATCGCATCCAGCCTAATCACAACCTTGTCCATCATCATCCTTTACCGATTCAAAATCCTTATCAAAATGAGCTTTTGTATGCAGCAAGACAAACTCAGGGAAATGCATGGATGAAGGAAAACCCATAGTGAGAGCAGTCCACTATCGAATATGGCCTTCATCCAAGGTTTCTTATTAGGGGCCTTTAATCTTTCCCAGAAGTCTAGGCATATCCACTTTTCCAAGATCAGTATCTCCAATATTCCCCAAATCTGAAGATAGGCATGAGTGAGGAGAAACTCCTAAGAATGTGTACTTCATTTTTCCCTTTCCCTTTGATGAGGAAGTTGACATGAATTCAAAATTTAGAATCTGATTTATCTTTGAAAATTTATAAGAAACCTTAAAGGTTCTGAAATACCAAAGTTTGAAAAGTCCAAAAATAACAAACTCCAAAAAAGGCTTCAACTCCAAAGTACAAACCTCCAAAAGTCCTAAAAACTTCATAGTTCCAAAACCTCAAAATGAACCTTCAAAACTCTTAAAAAAACTCCAAAACCTCTAAACTCAAAAATGAAACTCTGACCTCAAAAAGTGAACCTCTGAAACTCAAAGTGAAACTCTAAAAACCTCCAAAACTCAAACCTCCACGAAACTCTCAAAACTGAAACTTCAAAACTTCAAAACTCCAAAACCTTCTCACTCTAAAACTTTGAAAAGTGAACTCCCAAAAACTAAACTCCAAAATCCTTGAAAACTCTAAAATCGCATAGTTTTGAGAGAGAGTGAAAGTTAAATATTCTAGAGATATGAAAGGAACTTGTTGCACAATCCTTGGATTTGATGAGACTAGATGCCTACATGAATTGAAGCTTGGTAGTTGAGAAAAGAATCAGATGACATGGTTAAAGATGAATAATGGATGATAGGAGATTTCATGTCAAGCAAGAAAAGAAGAAGAAGATAAAAAAAAAAAACAAAAAAAAAAAATCCTGATTAATCATAAACCAAAAAGAAGAAATAACCTAAAAAATTACCTTGAAAGTGATGCCTTGAAAGTACAAAATGATGTGGTAAAATCAGGGTGTCAGAGAAAAAACCAAGTGAAAATGACAGGTAAAATTTTGAGTTTATATAGGGAACCTTGGAATTAATGCTCGAAGCCAACACATGTGGGGGTAGTTGGAAATTAAATGTTTTGTGGAAGCTCCAAAATCACAACCCCAAAACTCTTAAAATGAAAATCAAAACTTCCAAAACTTTGAAATCATCAAAAACTCCAAACTCAAACTCAAAACTCTAAAAGGCTTTCAAAATTTTTGAAAGGCCGAAGTTCTAAAATTTTTGAAATTTCGGAAAAATTTAAAAAAAAAAAATATCCATGAAGGTAACATGAGACTCAAAACCCAAAAGTCCAAAGTTCTAAAATTTTGAAACTTTGAGTTTCGGAGTTCGAGACTAAAAAAAAAAAAAAAAAAAATGCCAAGGAGAACTTCAAACCCAAAAGTCCAAAGTTCTAAATTTTAGAACTTTGGGTTTTCAGAGTTCGAACTCTAAACAAAAATTTTCATTTTGTAATTGAAAAAACTCCAAAATAAGAAGACCTCCAAAGTCTGAAAATTTGACTTTAGAGTTTAGAAAACTTTGAAAATTTTGAAAACACCTTCAGGAAAGAAAAACTTTTCTAAGGTTCAAGGAATTTGACAATTTTTTTAAAACACCTTCATGTAGAGGTAATTTTAAAGGTTAACATTTTTGGTGACATCCAGGAATGCTTTCCTACTAAGCCTTAGGCCAGTAGCCTTATACAAACCATTGGGAAAAAGAGTCCTAAAAATAAAATATATTCAGAGAACACACCAAATGAAAAGAAACAAAAAAAAACAAATACAATGTGCAAAGCACTTGGAGGAAATGACAAAAAAAACACTATACAAATGCAAAAACTATTGTCAAAAGAAATATTTGAGATGAATCCCATTCACATGGATGGGAAATTATTCTCCATTGAGTCTTGATAAGAAAAATGAATTTTCTTCTTTGCAACTTGTGATAATATATGGTCCACTCTAGAGGGAATCAAATTTAGCATGCATACCTGACTTGGCTCTGTCAAGCATCCCATTTGAGAACCAAATCTCCTTCATGGAACTCTTTTTTGGATGCCTTTTTGTCAAAATATATTTTAACTTGAGATTGATGTTGTTCTAGGGTCTTCATTGCTTTGTTCCTTGTTTCTTCTAGCTCCATTAGTTCGGAGTACTTGACTATCATTGAATCATTTTCCATGAGTTCCAGTTGATGTGCTAATTCCAAAGAAGGAAGTTCTAGAGATAGTGGGAGCTTTTCTTCCCTTCCATATACTAGCATAAAAGGTGAATTCCCAATATCCCTTTTGGGTGTGATCTGGTCTGCCCACAAGGTGGTTTTAAGCTGAGTGTGCCAAGTTCTTCTATTGGTTTCCATTATATGCTTGATGATCCATATGATATTTTTGTTACTAGACTCGGCTAATCCATTTCCTATGGGTAGTAATTTGATGAAGTTTTGAGATAAACCCCATTCTTGATAACCCATTCAGTTAATTTCAAACCAAGAAATGCCATTGCATTGTCTAAAATTATTGTAAATGGAACACCAAAATGTGTCATTATTCCTTCCAGAAAATCAAGAACGACCTTTTCATTTCCTTCTTTTAGTGCCATGGCTTCCATCCAGTGAGTGAAATAGTCCATTGTTGTAGTGAGAACCCATTTATGTCCATCACTAGATGGAGGATTAAGCATTCGATGAAATCTAATCCCCACTGGACAAAAGGTTGGTCAACCTGAATTGGGTGAAGAGGAAGGGCTGCCAATCTCTATTTTCCTATGAAAAAAACACATTCCTTGCATTTCCTTACCCAAAAATGAGTATCCTTGAATAAATATAGCCAATAGTAACCAGCCCTCATGATCTTTACCATAGTAGTCCTTGCAGAAGTAATGCCCTCCAAGACAAACCATTGTGAAATTCTTACAAAATCCTATCCATCTTCCCTGGTCCTATACATCAAGTAGAACACCATTTAAATCTCTACGAAAGAGAACATTATCCACCAAAACATAAGGAATGGATTGAAGATGGAAGCTTCATCTTTGATTTTTATCCATGTCAGCAGGATATACTCCTAAAAGGAGAAAAAAATTCATCTTTGACAACCAATCAACTCTGGTCATTTTCTTGAGGTTCATTCAGAGCACTTGTATCTTTTTCAGCCTTTGTCTCCAAATCTATAGCCAACTATTGACATAGGCCTTTACCCCTAATGAGCTTAGTGACCTTAATGTGTACATCATATTCCATAACTTTAGTAACCCATCTAGACATTTTCTCATTCATGTCTTTATTTAGCAAAAAGTCTTTAACTCTAGGATGAGACACCATCAAATGAATTTTGTTATTAGATAACATATGTCTAAACTTCTTCAAATCCCAAATAATAAAAAAGACTTGTTTCTCAACAAATGAATACTTTAGCTCATAATATTTTAGGGATTGGCTAAAGAAGGAAATTGGTTGTTCCATCGATTCATTATTTTTTTGAGTGAGAATTCCATAAACACTTTCTTACTAGAAAAAGGCATAGAGAATGAAATCCCTATCAAATTTTGGATTCACCAATGTAGGTGCTTGAGAAATTGTTGTCTTAATGGCTTCAAAACTCTCTTTCCTTCCTTTTTCCATGAGAAAGGCATATTTTTCTTCAACATGGTTGTTAGTGGTTTAGCCAAAGTTGCAAATTGAGGTATAAATCTCCTCATACAAAATTTATTGTTCCAAGAAAACTCTGGAGACCCTTTTTGTGACTTGGGAGAGATAAAGACATAATCAAATGAATCCTTAGCTGGATCGATTGATATCCTTCCTTCTAAACAACATGCCCCAACAACTTCCCCTCATGCACTACAAAAATACATTTCTTAGGATTGAGTGAAACCCCAAATTCCCTACACCTTTGAAAAACCTTCCTTAGATGCGTGATGTGGTCTTCTACATGCTTAGAGTATACAGTTATATCATCAAGGTAAACCAAGATGATATCATTGATTAGTCCCTTAAATTCCATGTCCATGGCTCTTTGGAAAGTAGCACCAACATTGGATAATCCAATGGAATTTTATATAGGCATATGTACCCCACTTAGTAGTGAATGTTGTCTTGAATTGATCAAATTCTTTAACCAAGATCTGATTATATCCAGAATATCCATCGAGCAGTGAAAATATTTGTGCTCTCCTACTACTATTTGGAGAATCTTCTCCATTGATGGAAGAGGATAATGATCTTTCAACGAGGCACGGTTCAAATCCTTGAAATCCACACATAGCCAAATTTCTCCATTCTTCTTCCTTATAGGGACCAGATTGGCTACCCAAGATGAATGCTTGATAGGAAAAATTATACAGGCCTTGATGATTTTGGTTAGCTCCTTTCTCATTAGTGGCTCAATTTTGGGATTAATTGGCCTCTGTTTCTGATGAATTGGCTTGGCATTAGGATCCAGTTTGATGGTATGTTGTGCTAGACCTAGATCAAAACCACGCAGGTCTTTAGCTCCATGCAAAAATGTCATGATACTCTTGAAAATTTTGATGAAAGCTTATTTTTCTTCGGAGTGCATACTTTTCCAATCTTTAGAAACTTTTCATTTTCTACCTCGACTTCCTCAAAATCTTCTTCTTTGACCACCATGTTAGAGCTTTGTCTTTTGGCTTGATCATAAATTGAAGATGGATTCCAGAGTAACTAAGCCTTTTGGTAGCTTGTTTCTTTTCAATTGTATGATTTGATCACCATATGCTTCTTGCAAATTTTCTTGACCTTTCATAGTAAAAACTCTACCTCCTCTTGTAGAAATAGAATAATTTGTTTGTCACTATCAAACACTTGCCAGCTACTCACATTATCAGGGACTACAGGTCAAACCACCATTTTGATATATTTCCACCCTTCTTTTATGATATCAATAGGTATGTCATATTGTGAGCCAATCATAGCAAGCCTATCAACATCTTGATTTTGATTTCTAGGAACCACATGGATCCCAAAAGCTTTGAAATATTCAATCAAATCCTAGACTTGGTTCTTATATGATCTTAAAAGATCATTTTTGGATGCACTGTGTGTCATCACTTGATGAACAACTAACTCACTATCTCCAAAAATAGTCAAGGATTTGATTCCCTTCTTTTGAGCTAGCTGAATTCCTTACACAAGGGCCTCATATTCAACAACATTGTTAGTGCAACTGAATTACAACTAAAAATATGAGAAGTACTTATCTCCTTCTAGAGAAATTAGCATGACACCAACACTAGATCCATTCTTACTCCTCGAGCCATCAAGAACAATTTCCACAGTCCTTCAAAATTGTTTTGTGTTTTGACAAGTTGTGGTATGATACCTTCTTCATGAATGTAGTATGTACCCAATCTCATCTCTTCTAAAAAAAAAACCAACTTCTTCTTCTTCTACTAATGCCTCAACATAGGGATCATACTAATGATCTACACTTACCTCATCCAACACAATATCGGGACTTCTTCCACAAGAGTGGTTGGTTCATGATCAACAACTTCTTCCTCTCGATCATGGATGGTATAATTCCCATTTATAGGACTAGCGGTATAGGGCTCCACATGATTATGAAAATTGGTTCCACCCTTATAGTCACTTTAGTTCCATATCGAGTCCTAAGGATCATATGTGACCAATCAATTGATAGGTAACCACCCATCTTGGCAGTGAAATCTCATGATAGGAAAATGGTGAAGAGAGGAGGAAGATCGATGACCATATGTCTTGTGTGAATGAAAAAATGGGACATGCATGGATAGTAAGTTGAGTCCTTTGATGACTCTATGGTTTGAAATGGTTGTACCATCCAACTAAACAACTCCTCTAGAGACTGGTGTATATTGTATTCCTAACATCTATAATTTTTTTGGGCATAACTGAAGCTACTTGACACCAGAATCGATCATGCAATTATGTACCAAATGATCACCAATGATCAAGGAAATATAGAATGGTGGTGGTTTGTTCACCTTAGGAATAATTTTCCCTTCTCGGTTGACACAAAATCATAGCATTTTTCTCCATGACCCGATGATCCATCGGTTGTACCAAAACTATTCAAATCCTCTCTCACAACAAGTTTCTTTGAGAAGGAATTGAGAGTGTGTCCCACATAGTAACACTCAGGTTGGTCTTCTTCATTTTTTCTACAATACTAAAGGGAATTTCTCCTACTTTTTGACATTTCTTTGGGCATTAGAATCCTCTTTTGGAAAGTGCTTGTTGGGTACTGATGCTTGAAGAACCTTCTTTCCTTGCAGCTTGGCTAACATGTGTTTTTGGTGGTTTCTTTCCCGCATCTTTATCAACCGCCACTTGTGGCTGAGGTTGTGAAGTGGATGCTTGATCAGATTTGGAAGGTTGAGATTCCATTTCTCTCTTTTTGGAATGAGTGTTTTCCACCACTGATGAGGAATCTTGTATTCAACCCACAAAAATATTCTTCTTGCCAATTTAGCAAAGTGGTTTCTTCGGTGCTGTGGTTGATCTATTATTTCCTATGTAGATGAATTTTTTGTTGGCTCTAGAGGGGAAGATATGCTTTGAACCATAAGGGCTAGCTAAGAACTCCATTGGGGAAAATATTTTGATTGTGAGGTTGAGAACAAGGATAACACCATTCATAATCTTGAACTAGATTATTCTAGATAGGTACAAGGGCTTTAAGAACTAACAAGCAAGAGGATTCCTAAAATTTAGAGGTCTGACATTCATAGCTTGACCTACAGTTTGATTTTGAGGCTTGATTGTTCCCTTGAAAAGGAGGATGGTTAGCCTGATACTACTGATTTTGTGGCTGGTATGGATGATTATATTGAAATTTTTGCCTCTTGAGTGTAACGAGCTCATTCCCAAAAGTTTGCAGTAGTGACTTGACTTCAAATAGATCATTTGAAGGGGTGGGGGTAGATTGAAATGGTTTCTTGGAAGCTACTAGAATAGGAGAAATGGTAGGTTGAGTATTTGTAAGATCCAGAGACAATGACATTGGTGGTCATGGAGCTATCTTTCCATCCTGAATCAAGGAATTCTCCACTCTTATGGAAACTTCATAGGCATCAGGTAGTGTAGTCCCTCCCATGGATTGGATCATAACTACTACATCATTGTTCAAGGCTCACAAATAGTACAAGAATGCATTATTTGGAGAAGGCTTTATGAGTGCGAATCCTATTCCAAGTCCTTTGGAATCGAAAGTTGAAATCACTCATGTATTCTTGGGGAGCTCTCTTTATGGTAGTGAGTTGTTCCAAGAGTGATAGGTGGTCACTCTTGTCTTTGAAATATTTTAGAGCTTCTCCCCCAACTCATCCCAAGTGGTAATAGTTCCAGCCTCTAACCCACAAAACCACTAAAGTGCTTTTCCTTGAAGGAAGTAGCCAGGAGTCTTGACCACAATGTTGTCTTCTGTAACATTATGTACTTGCAAAATGTTGGCCACATCAAGAATATGTTCCATAGGAGTAATATGAGTTTCCCTGTGTAAAAGGGTAAAATTTTGAGTGCAATAGTAGGTATAGGATCCCATTGGGATAATAGAAGAGGGTTCCACATTGAATGCAGGAAACACTTGGTTCCTTTCCATTCTACCGAGAGGTGATTGTTCCTAGGTGGAGGGAACCTTCCATAAGGAGGAGTTGAATGACCTCTATGTGTTGATGTTGTAACTGGTGATGTTGAAATGCCTCTTCTTCTTCTTCTTCTTCTTAGAGGAGACAAGGATAACTCAATATGCTTGATAATTTCCTTCTCATCTCACAAAATCTCTTGTCTAAATTCTTCACATATGTTAACACACTTGAGATATGAAATCTAGAGATATGGAGTCACCAGGTACTTTGATTCATGCAAGTATGAAGAGAAGTACCAACTTTCCCCATCGGCATGCCAAAAATTTGTCACATGGATCATGCACCCATTGAATCTTTGAGTGATCTTGCATGTAATGTTGGAACATCCCCAAGGTGTGGGACCTTGTTGCCTTGGGATGAACCTCTGAGAAGGTCAAATTCCTTTGAGACTTGGAGCACTTGATTTAAGATCAATATGCAAGGCTAAAACATTTGAAAATAACTCTAATCTACTCAACTTATGGGCTTAAAGTTAGAGATAAAAAAAAAAAAAAGGTGATGCACCAAGTATATTGAATAGATAGACCCACTTAAATGCACAATCAACTCCTCACAACAATATATGATATGCACATGTCTTGCAATCTTCCTCCATCCATGACTATAAATAATAATGCAACTTTGTAATAGAAAGGAAATAGCTTTTCCACAACTGATATTCAAAGTAACTATATCACTTTTCACATAGATTGAAATAAGATAAAGGATAATAAAGGAAGATTAACCAATCACATCAAGGAATTAAACATTCACAAGCTATAAATTGATCAATGATTAACACAATAAACCAACTTTTCATGGAAAAATATTGTTCTGAATATAACTAAAAGGCTCAAAGTATATGAAGCACTCTTCCAAGCTTGAAGAGTAACTTTTCAAATGATCTAAAAGGTCTACATAAACTTAATGCATTTAACTATTTATAAGTTCCAGAGGTTGAGCCATTACAGCTAAACCTTAATTAACAAGTTACTAAAAATAGAGTATAATAAGTTCAAGGGAACAAGCTCCCATAAAAATAGTAAAGTTGTTGCAAAGGTTTGACTAAGTCAACCCTACAACTTTGACTTGATTCAGCTTGGAACCATCCCAATCATGGCCACTTGGCTTAGCTTGGACTTGCAACATCTCTCTCTTGTTTGGTTTTCCCCTGATCTTCTTCCCACATAGCCATCTGGTGTTTGTAATCAATGAAACATTTGATGATTCCATGTACCTCCTTCTCCTCTGGTCCATGCATGCATAATGATTTACCACATCCATTGTATCAATCTCCCTCACAAATTTGGATGAAAACTTTTCAACTTATTCACTACTTTCTTCAGCTGACTTATGAAATTATGGCATGAGACTAACTTGTAAATTGAATTGATATTGAAATTTTAGTCACTTCATCATCCTTCTTCACCAAATATTTGAAATTTGATTTAATTTGGTCAACTGAAGAGCATCAATATTCTCATTGAAAAACTTGTAGTCGATATTATCAAATTCTTTTGAAATATCATTTAGACCATCCATTATTTCCACACATTTATCATCCAATTTCTTGATCAAATCTTGCAATACCTGGGATCTAAATTCCATAGCTTTTTGAAACTCAAACAATTTAGAAGTATCATCAATTACCCCTTCTTGAGGAGTAAATCTGGGTCCACATCTCTAATCTCTCCCCATGTAGTCAAATTCAGATTCAAATTATTATTATCCTCAGAGAGGACTTCATCTATCATGTGAATAGAAGTTCTTTCAGTTTGTAAATCATTATACAATTCAACAATTGTTTTGATCAAAGGATTAGCTTCCTAAGCATGCATTCTATCCATCCATCTACTATCTTCCCTTCTGACCTATCTTCTCAATTTCATGATATGAAATATCATCCAAAATGGAAGAAACTATCAGAGCAAGTTGTAGTTGAAGGATCAATAGTTGGAGTGGGTTGTGTTACTTTCCTTAAAAGAGTAGTAAGTTGTTCAACCTTTGACTTCAATTCATCTTTGGAAGCTTTATCTTTGTCATACTTCTCCAAAAAATTTCCAAGGGCCACTTGAACATCTTTTTTGTGCCTTCATGTGTTGCCTTTCCTAGTGAAAACCTAGAGATCTAATAATCTACTTGTTGTAATGGTTTCTTTAGTTTTCCCTTCAACAAGAGTAACTACCTCCATGAACCTTTCTCCTTGACTAGTTTATTGATAAATTAGAGATGATCCTTGGCCATTTGGCCTGTCTCTTTGAGTAGGTTCCAACATGCTCAGATCTATCACATCTACAAGGGGCACCTTTTTCTTCTGCTTTGGGGTTTGGCGATATAGCCATTCAGGTATAGTAGATGCGAGATGAAAGTGGCATGGTTGGTTTGGCACTTGGAGCACTAGATAAAAAATGGCACTGGTAATATCAGTTGAAAATGAAATGGAGGTGGTTATGATAGATGGGGTGGAAGTGAGAATAGCCTCGGGAGTGGATGCAACAAGAATGGAAGTGGAAATGGAAGGAAATGAAAATTGTTGAGAAAATGGAGTGGAAACTGAGACCCAATCATTTCCCCTACTAAGAGGATAGGAAGGGATGAAAACACTTGGGCCATGGATGGGGATGGAAAAGAAGAGATGAGTGGAGGAGCAGTGGATAATGATGGGGAAAGTGGAGTTGAAGATAGTGACAATGGTAGTGAAGGAGGGGGTGGAAAATCTTGTGACACAACTAGAGAATCACTAACTTCAAAAACTTGATACTTGTGTTGTAGAGGACACAACCTTGGAAATGGGAAATTTTGAAAGAGAGGAACTCCCAACAACAAATGAGATCTTCCTTGGAGTTATATTGGCCTTTTGGGTAGACCTCTTACCTTTCGTGGGTGTAGGGAGACTCAATGTTGGTTGGGATTCTATTCTTATAGATTGATCTAACCCTTTGGGTGAAATTCCCAAGGTAGCCAACCAATCATATGTCCTTTGTAGAATGGGCCCCACCCTTTCCTTAGTATTGCAATGTTCTTCTTGGTACCAATCAATCCATGGAAAAGGTTGATTAACAACATTATTGTTCTGTAAATTGGATCCAATACTTCATCATCATCCTCCATTCCTTCCGAATATCTATAATACCAAATTTTTAACTTCATCCAAGGTCAACCTCTCATATTCTCATTGTCTAATAATAATCTCATCCCGATAGTGAATCCAAATATCCTCCAACTGAGGAATGTGAGAACTGGCCAATCTGTTTCACTGAACTTACCCCAGTAATCAAAGTTAGTTATAGGATGGAAATTTTGCAAGGTAACTTCAGACATTTCTCCATCCACATTCTTTTCCTTGTAAATATTGGCACATGTATACCTTCCTATTGAAATAGGAAACTGGACTCCCACCTTATGTCATTTATTTTGAATTTTATGGTAATCCAACAATTTTCAAACCAATTCTAGCAAGATCCATTTATCGGTAGGACATCTTGGTAATTTTCTAGGGGCACCTAGAAAACCTAGAATCCTGATGTATGTGAATGTTAGGAATTGAAGATAGATGGCTCCCCATTCCTTACCTCTTTAAAAGCTTCATCATAAATTCTTTGATTATACAAATTTTTATCAAAATGATAAAGGAGGACAAAAAAAAGGCATCATTGACCCTACGAAATGTTTGTTTCCTTCTTCCATTGTAATTTGAGGATAAAATTGATAAATCTATGACACACTTCTAACACCTTTTGTATTCAAACCATTGAATTCTCCCATGGCAGCTACAACATAAACGAGGAAGGAAGTCATGAAGAAGTTTTTAGAAGTCAAGACATTGCTCAACTAAAAACAAATTGAACTACTGATATGTTCCCCCATCGTATGAACTCCTTATTCTTCTTGATAGTAGCAATATAAAGGAACATCCATTCCTAAATTCCCTCACCAAGTGAGACCCAAAAACTCTACTCAACAATACAATAAGATCATTTACTTCCTGGATGAAGTCTAAGTGGAACAATGTTTTAGGAAGCTTGATGACATTCTTGGCCAAGTAACTCTTCATCATGACCTTTGTACATAGTTCAGTTCTTTATCCCAATGTTCAATTGTGGATTTTGGTGAAATTGTTGCATATCCTTCAACATCTGGAAGTTTAAATAAATCTTCAAGAAATTGGCATCCAACCTAATCATGACCTTGTCATCATCATCCTTTACCGATTCAAAATCCTTATCAAAATGAGCTGTTACAGCCAAGACAAACTCAGGGAAATGCATGGATGAAGGAAAACCACATAGTGAGAGCAAGTCCACTGTCAAATATGGCCTTCATCCAAGGTTTCTTATTAGGGGCCTTTAATATTTCCCAAAATCTAGCATATCCACTTGTCCAAGATCAATATCTCCAATATTCCCAAATCCAAAGATAGGCATGAGTGAGGAGCAAACTCCTAAGAATGTGTACTTCATTTTTCCCTTTCCCTTTGATGAGGAAGTTGACATGAATTCAGAATTTGGAATCTGATTTATCTTTGAAAACTTTATAAGAAACCTTAAAGGTTCTAAAATACCAAGTCCAAAAGTCTAAAAATAGCAACTCCAAAAAAACTTCAACTCCAAGTACAAACCTCCAAAAGTAGGAAAAATTCACAGTTTCTAAACCCCAAAAAATGAACCTGAAAACTCTCGAAACCTCAAAAACCTCAAAAAGTGAAAATATGAAACCTCCAATCAAAACACCTCAAAACTCAAAATCCAACCTAAAACCACGACCTCCAAACCCCAAAAAAAACCTCAAAAACTTTGCTAACTCTAAAATCCCCTGAAAGGCATAGTTTTGAGAGAGCGAAAGTTAAATATTCTTGAGATATCTAAAGGAACTTGTTACACAATCCTTGGATTTGATGAGACTAGATGCCTACATGAATTGAAGCTTGTAGTGTTGAGAAAATAATCAGATGACATGGTTAAAGATGAATAATGGATGATAGGAGATTTCATGCCAAACAAGAAAATAAGAAAAAGATAAAAAGAAAACAAACAAAAAAATCCCTGATTAATCATAAACCAAAAAGAAGAAATAACCTAAAAATTACCTTGAAAGTGATGCCTTGAAAGTACAAAATGATGTGTAAAATCAAGGTGTTAGAGCAAAAAACCAAGTGAAAATGATAGGTAAAATTTTGAGTTTATATAGGGAACCTTGGAATTAATGCTCAGAAGCTGAAACGTGTGGGGTAGTTGGAAATTAAATGTTTATGGAAATCATAAACCTAGATACTCTTAAAAGCTGATTTCTCAAACACCGAAGACCTTGCGTTTGAAAATCCAACCTCCAAAACTATGAAAAGCCGACTTTTGAAACTTTGAAGGCTTAACTCTCTGAAAGGCCAAAGTTCTAAAATTTTGAAACTTTGGGGTTTTAGACTTTAGAACTTTGGGAATGAAATCATCCATGAAGGTAACGCAAGACTCAAACTGAAAATTCTGAAGTTCCAAAATTTTGGAACTTTGGATTTTTAGAGTTTGAGATCGGAAATGAAAAAAATGAAAATGTCAAGGAGAACTCTGAAACCCAAAAGTTTGAAGTTCCAAAATTTATGAACTTCAGGTTTTTGGAGTTTGAAACTCTAAAAAAAAAATATTTTTGTAATTGACACAAAAATATGAAATAAGAAGACCTTCGAAGTCTAAAAATTTAGACTTCAGAGTTTAGAAAACTTCAAAATTTTGAAAACACGAATTTGATATTTTTTTGAAAGAACCTTCTTATAGAATTAAATTTTAAATTCTAACAGGTTACGTGGGACCTCCAAGTGTAACAAGAGTTATACGGGCAAGGAACTCGGTACACGTTTGAGTCGGGGTGTGAACTATGCAAACCTAAGTGGCAGTCGGTGCTTGACTCATCAACATGGAAGTGTGGGGCTCGAGGAGGATATAATGTGGCTAGGCGGTAGGTGGAGTATAAAGTGAGCCCACTGCAAACACAACACGTTGAGTGGCAAGGGTGGGTGACACTAAGCAAAAGGTGCAAAAGGTAGGTCGGCCACATGGGGGTGGGCAAGGTGCATGATATTACGGGTCATCGGTGTATACATGTGGAAGTGTGGAGAATGGGGCCGAAATGCAAATGAAAGGGGTCCGAGGTGAATAGATGGCTTGCTAACACATCCAAAGGATCAACGTATTAAATGAAAAGCCCGAGAATGCAAGAATAGAGCCAACTTGGTGAGCTTGCCCAAATACACTATTTTAAAGCAAGTCATTCCCCTTAATAAAGACAATCAAATAAAAATGGGCCCACCATTTTTAAAATCCCCAGATATGTTTAAAATAAAAGAAACATTGAAAAGAGAGATAAATATTTAAATGATGAGTTCCAACTACCAAATTAATGCATAGTCTCGTGTATTAAAAGCAAACTGTGATTATCAAGATAATCGTGCATCTTCTTAGATGGCTACAAATTTTGCATCCCTTGACAGAATCATGAAAAATTGGTCTTGTTGGAATCATGGCTCCAAGACTGATGGATAAGAACCAAGAAATTTGGAGATTGATGAATAATTGAGGGTTTATTTCATATAAAACGATCCCAGTTAATTTTGGTGGTTGGGTGGTAGTTGGGAATGCATTAAATAGACATGGAAATCATTCTTTCTCTATTGCAAGTCATGGGACAGCATGAGGAATATTTTGCAAATCAATATCCATAATTTCACCTCATTTATTGTGACTTGCAAGTGGTTAGAAAAGAAATTTTGGGATTACACTCCTCTCTCCTTCTCATTCTATAAATTGTAATCTTGGGCTTATTTCTAGTTAGTCATTTCTCTCTTGTCCCCCTTTTCTTTCTTCTCTGCTAGGGTTGAATGTGGAGCTTAGGCCTCCTACCCAAGCTTTGTAATGGAATTTTCTTGACTCTTTCCCACTAATGTTTTAATGTGTAAACTCATGGAGCAATAAACTATGTTTTTGTGATGCATTTTGTCCATCATTCACATATTTTTTTGTCTCTACTTGCCTCTCTTCATTGCAGGGTATACTGTGCATATTTTGATGTTTATTGTAAGTTTTTAGGAGCTGTGTTTAATGGGTTTGAAGTGGTGATATGTGTGAATCTCATCTTTGGCTTGTGGTGCATCTTGTCCACCCTTTCCATTTCTCACATCCCTCCATTTTAGGCAGTTGGATTCTTGCCTAAAACCTCCTTTTCTAGTTTATCACCGCTCTTAGTGTATATTTACTTTTCATGCAATCTCTCTCCCTGGTTCCTTGGAAGGTTAGATTAGGACTAGATAGATAGCTTTCCTACATTAGGAGTAGATTGTGGTAGGTAGTTTAGGCAGAACCAACCTTCTCTGAGGATTATCTCAAGCTCACAAGTCCCACAACTTGAGAGATGACCCAATGTTACACAAATTACACTAAATTCCCCATCCACATTTCGGCCATTTGTGATGTAATTTGGTGATAACAATTTTGGCATGCCCGATGGGACTTTATTAAAGTCAAGATTATTAGCTAGAGTGAAGATTCAATCATTTGCAGTAGACTCCATTTCAACATGTTGGTGTGTTCTTGTTGAAATTTCAGCTTTTGGGAAGCATTCACAAACATACATGGTGACTCCATTTGGTCTAAACAACCCAATCTCTAAAGTTGTAGACCTTCTCTCTTTCCACTTTCATCCATTTTCATTCATTTCTCTTTCCATCTCTTTCATTTTCTCCCATTCTATGAAGTTGTGCAATCATGGCTTCATTCCCACAATGGAATTCATACTTTCAGTAGTGCAACCAGCCTCCTATGAGCTTCACAACTCCTCCAGATCAACATTATGATCAAATTCAAAACCACTATGCTTACCCATATGAGCAATGTCAAAACCAATTTGGCTATAAAGCTTATCAAGAGCAAGGGTATGCATACAATGACAACAGTCAAATGGAGAATGCTATTTTTTTGGAGAATATTCAAAGAATGGAGGCTGACATGATTCAATCAAGGGCTATAAAATAGATGAAAGCGTTTAGGATTGGTTATAGGGCACCTTGTCCATGGGAAGACCCTTTTCTAAGTAACTAGAGCTCATAATGTAGAAAGCTTGATTTCATGGTTGAAATGTTTCCTCAACTTACACAATGGACAAAGGATATTGAAGCATATGAACAAAGTGCAAGACAACCTTATCAATGGGTAAGTCAATCACCAACTCCTTGTCCTTCATTTTCTCCCTCCCAAGATTTATCATTTTAGCAATGTCAAGATTCAAGCCCATTATATGTTGCCCCAATTGTTGATTTCCCTTCTCCATCCTCTAATCTTCCATCTCATCTCAATTCTTCTACCCTTTTCCCTTCCAAATAGTCATCCCCTCCATACAAACAAGAAGTTCCATCCCTCCCATTTGGAAGGAAAAAGGGTAGAAGCATCTTGGGAAGAAAACAACCCAAAATCCAGCCAAGGAAAACAAGAAAAAGAGCCAAGAGAAAGAAGAAATGATAAAGAATCTGAAAATATGGGCTCTTAGGTTTGAATTGAAAAAATTCCCTTGATGGTGAAGCCTAAGGAGGAGGCAAAAATTGAAGAACAAGTGGTGGTAGATGCTGATTTTGTAACAAACAAAGGTGGAGCAAATAGAAGAAGAAGATGACAGTAATTAGTTTGCTCAATGTAGTGTCCATGATGAAACTCTATTTGAGGAGAATGTTGATCCAATTCAAGCTGTAAAATCAGTCCAAGAAGAGGAAGAACAACCCACTCCAAGTCTAGTTGAAGAGGAGAACATGGGGGCAAGTAAAATGAATCTAGAGGAAATGAATCATAAGCTGGTTGCATAAGGAAATGCAGATCTCTCTCCTACTTCATCTCTCCAAAAATGTAATTTTTTTGAAGAGTTTGAGCTCACTAGCTTCATGTTTGAAGATGAAGCTTCACATGGTGAAAAAAATATAGATTTGAAGGTCACCATGCAAGAGGGAGAGAATTTGTTGCAACATGACAAAAAATAACTCGAATGTTTATCAGATTTGGAGGAATGTTTTGATGAGAAAGAGCCCATGAAAATCATGGCCTTTTCTGCCTCACCAACCATTCTTCAACAATAAGATCCTGTTATCACCGAGAAGCATGTTCAGAGAAACTTGTAGTTTGCAACACGCCTCTTGAATAAAAATTGGAAGAATTGAATCTTCCAAGTGTCATACCAGATGCAAAGGAAGGAAAAGAGAATGAAATTTTCATCAATTCCATGCCATTCACTCAAAAGGGACATCATGTTGTATAGAATGTGAAAGAAGAAGAAGATCAAGCTATAGACAAGACCCTTTTTCAAGGAGGTCTTCAGAAGAAGACTCCATTATTGGAGTTAAGTTTCAAAATAGTGGGCACATTCAAAGAACCGAACCTTCCCCAATTAGGGACTTGGCTTCATTAGAGTCAAGGGAGAAGCCACAACCAATCATGCTTGCATCTAAGCATGAGGAAGAGCATAAATGTGCCAAGGATCAATACCTCTTGAAACCAATTGAGCATCAACTAGAAGAGTTATATGTATTATTTATTGTTGATACATTGATGAATGGGAGAACAAAGAATAAATTCGTACCAATATTTCACTCCCATTTTCAGTTGTGCTTAGTGCCAAATCATTTGCATGGCTACCAATTGTAAGGAAGGGCAGCTACTTCTCTTCACCAATTGCAGGTTTTGTTTAAAGCTACCTATTTCTCTGGTTAGTATAGGGTAGGAGTAGGTTTGTTTTCAAAAAGAAGTGCTTGTGCACACTCTACATGTCTTACTTGAGGCATGTATGATTTTTTTCTTTTATATATAGATTTTTTTAGTGTTTCTCTAGGCAAGATACAGGCACCATATTCTTTAGTGGTTGCATTAGTGAATTCATAGTTACATGTAATAGTTGTAAAATTCAAATCAAAACAAATGCAGAGAAACTAAAATCCATCAAGGAGGAGATTTTAATGATTCTCTCCAAAGGTAGCTGTAGCAACCCCCATGTCAAGAGGTTAGTTGTCAGTCAAGTCGGAATCAGCTCCACCCTCGTGAAGCATGTAAGGTAGCATGTTTGAAATTGGACATTTTGAAGAAGAAGGAAGATCAAAATGAGTGGAATTCATTTTTAAAAAAAAGTCTACTCTCACAAAATAAATTTCAAGATTTTCTTATTGAGGATGGGAATGCAAATGGGAGAAAGTTCCAAGACTAAGAGGTACTTTTAAATCATTTGGGGTCAATATTTTCAGAGTCCAGACTAGCTCATGATAATTATGTAGACTCCATGCCCAATGGATAGCTACAGGTGATTGGTCATGCTCCATTTAGTAGGAAAATGGCCCTACGAGTCACCAAATTGTTATCCAATTTCACCCCCTTGTGAAATCGGACAACAAATCGACTTGCATGGGGCTCTCATAAGAAACATGTTGGTTTCAATATTCAAGGGATCCTTGAAGGAGTTGAAGGTTATAAGAGGAATTTTTCCTCTTCTTGGTCTTCATTGAGTCCAAAAAAATAATTTTTATTCAAAGTTAGAAGATCAACAATGGGGTCCACTGTGGCATCAATGATGAAATTTGGTGTTCATACATTTTCCCTTGTGCTACGAGGATCCATCAAGTCCATAAAATTAGAAGGGGATGAAAAAGTTGAAAATATGCCTTTGGGTTCAAATGAGCTCATCAAGCTCATAACCTAGCCGCACAAAGACATGGCCAAACTATTTTACAAGAGGTGAGATGAGTTATTTTTTTCTACATATCTAAGCTACCATCCAATTCTAAGGATCAAGTGGTTTTGGGAAAAGAGACCAAGTTATTTACACATGACTCAATAATGCACATCAAGCTACAAGGAATCAGCTCACACCATAGAACCATTGAATTAAGGGGATAAAATTATACATCGTTAGAAAGAACGAGTTGCACCTTGATGGGTGAGTTACGAATTGTGTAAATCTATTCTAAACGAGCCACCTCGTATTAGGACCGAATGAATGACCATCAAATTGTAGTACAGATCCTTAATGAGATACCCATTTTGGGATTGAATGGTTAAAATGTTAAGCTGGTTGTTATCCACAACAATGCATGGATAGATTGAGTGAATATAGGCAACGATCCCATTTGACTAAACAAAGGCTCGAGTAAGAGATAACTCGATAAGAATGTCATAAAAAAGAGTCAAGTTTGCAAAAGGGAGGGCCAAGTTCATCCACCGCAAATCGATCTAACTACCTCGACATAGGCTAATATCGAGCTAAGGTCGAGCTTCGCATTTAAGGATGAGTAATTTAGATGAAGGATGAACTATGTACCATTGTTGGGCATGTAATAAGGATCAAGTCATACAAATTGAGAAAAATGGTGAACCGAATCTATCCATTCTGTTGTGACCAAGGACTTAGTTGAAATATAGAAGACGGAGGAATTTTACTTAGCTACACGAAATGACTCTCACCCAAGCACCGAGCTCAAGTAAGTGTTGTTGGGATAAAAATTTTAAGCATATCAAAATTTGATAGGGACACACAGATGCAAACATTCAACAACACCACACAAGCCTTTGTGGATGAAGGTGAAGTTACACCGGGTCACTACATGGTCCCTCGATGCAAATTAAAAATATCAAGAAAAAAGGGAGGACCAAGGGTTGCATGGGGCCTCCATATAACAAGTGTTATACGAGTGAGGAAATCAGTGCACATTTGATTTGGGGCATGTGAATTATGCAAACCCTCGGGCGATGAGTCGGTGCTTTGACACATCAATGTGAAAACACAGTCTCGAGGAGGATACACCGTGGTTGAACCAATGTAAGGAATGGAGCCAGTCGGGTGGTCGGTGGAGTATAAAGCAAGCCCAATGCAAACACAACACACTCGAGTGGTGGGTGGATGAGGCCAAGTGGAAAGCGCAAAAGGTAGGTCGACCACATGGGGGGTGAGTGCATGATAATAGGGGTATGTATATACACGTGGAAGTGTAGAGAATGGGGTAGGAGTGAAAATGAAAGGGGTTTGAGGTAAATATATGGCTTGCCAATGTATCTAGTGGCTCACCGCATTAAATGGGAATCCCAATAATACAAGAATGAGTCATTTCGGTTGAGCTGGTTGAGTTGGCCCAAATGCACTATTTTAAAGAAAGTAATTCCCCTTAATAAAGGTAATCAAATCAAAATTGGTCTCACCATTTTTAAATGCCCAAAATGTTTAAGATGAAACAAACATTGAAAAGAGAGAAAATATTTAAATGATGAATTCCACCCAAAATTAATGCACTGCCCATGTATTATGAGAAAACTTGGTGATTATCAAGATAGCTACATTTTCTCGAGATGGCCATAACTTTTGCATCCCTTAATGAAATCATGTAAAATTAGTCTCGTTGGAATCATGGCTCTAAGATAAACACACATAAATAAATAAATTTAGAGATTGATGAATATTTAAGGATGTATTTAGTAGAAAAGAAGCCTATTTAAGTTTGGTGGTTGGGAATGCATTAAATAGACATGGAAATCATTCTTTCTCTGCTTGAGGCCATAGGACAATATGAGGAATAGTTTAAAATCAATCTCCATAATTTCACCTCATTTATTACAACTTAGAAGTGGTTGGAAAAGAAATTTCAGGATTACACTTATCTCCTTCTCATTCTACAAATTGTAATCTTGGCTCATTTGTAGTTAGTCATTTCTCTCCTTCCCCCTCTCTTTCTTCTCTGGTAGGGTTGAATGTGGAGCTTAGTCATCCTTCCTAAGCTTTGTAATGGAATTTTATTACCTATTTCCAGCTGATGTACTTGTGTAAACTCATGGAGCAATGAACTATGTTTTTGTGATGCATTTTGTCCATCCTTCACATAATTTGTTGTCTCTACTTTCCTGTCTTCATTGCAGAAGGTATACTTGTGCATATTTCAATATTTATTGCAGGTTTTGGGAGTTTTGTTTGATAGATTTTAAGTGGCGTTCTATGTGAATCTCATTTTTGGCTTGTGGTGCATCTTGTCCACCCTCTCCATTGTTCACCTCCCTCCATTTCGGTAGTTAGATTATTGGCTAACAACCTCCTTTTTGGTGTATCACCGCTCTTCGTGTATGTTTACTTTTCATGCACTCTATCTCTCTAGTTCCTTGGAAGGTTAGATTAAGATTAGATAGATAGCTTTTCTACATTAGGAGTAGATTGTGGGAGGTACTTTAGGATCAGAAACTAACCTTATCCGGAGGGTCATATCAAGCCACACAAGTTCCACGCTTGAGAGATGACCCAATGTTACAAAAATTACACTGAATGCCCCATCCACATTTCAGTCATTTAGGGGGTGCTTTGTAATTTGGTGATAACACTACTATAAAGAGGGTAAGAAGTGTAAGATCAAGAGGTGGATCGGATACATAAACAATTGGAGACATATCCAAGTCAGAGATTGTCAACACATTTAAAAACATGAAATACGAGATTGTCAATGACATGGCTAATCAATTAGATGCTCTACATGCAAAAAGAAAAAGGAAGATGTAGAAACAACACTCACAGAGTACTACCATGCATGTAGAAGGAAGAAATTTGACTTGTAGATGTAGAGAATTGGCCATAATTGTTCAAGAAAAGGAGGCTTCACTTGATTTCAAGATGTTGGAGATAGAGGATGGGAAAGTTTTCTATGTTTCTCAAAGAAAACCATGGCCATTGAGGTAAGGAGGTATGGCATAAGACCCTATGCATTCATTTCAAAATTGATCTAATAATTTATATATGCAGCCCCCACCTTGGGCAAACCCTCAAGGTTAGGCCCTATATCCAAACTAATATCAACAACAAGTGGTAACCTCAATCCTAGGCCAACCACAACAACAATGAAAATAACCTCCTCAATCATGGTAGCATCCTTGGAGAGGAGGGAAATAGTGGAATAACCCACCTCCAAATTACTAAAAATCTTATCAACAACCTCCTTATCAGCAACAAAAAGCTCTAATGCCAAACCCCCAAACAGACTCTCAGCCAAAATCTACCAAACTACCAACTCAGCCAACACCTAACCCAAATAATAAAGCTTCTCAACCAACCTATTCCACTAAAAATATCAATACCCTACCTATTCTTTTGATATAAACAATATCCATCTTCACTCAGGAAGAGAACTTCCTTCACTAGCTAGACCCACCATTACGAGATTGCTAAGGAACAACAGATGTTGTAGGATGACCCACAACAAAGCAATAAGACATTGCATGTTAATCCGCAACAACCTGAGAAAAATTCCAGAAAGGTAAAACACAAGGTAATGAGCCACCATTTCTTGAAAGGTTACAAGAAAATAATATTGACCTTATGTCGAATCGACTTTCTGATTTTGTAAACCAACTATAAGACATTTGTGTCAAAATTCCATTAATTCAAGTTATTAAGGATGTGCCCATCTATAAAAAAATTGGTTAAAGATCTATGCATAAAGAAACCAGGTAGAAAGAGGAAAGATCCAAATACCATTTAGGTCATTAGACAATTAGCGATATTATGCTTGGGAACTCAATTCTGCCCAAATACATAGATCCAGGCAGTCCTTTGGTAAATTTCACAATAAAAGGCATAATGATCAAGAATACACTGATTGACTTAGGGAAGCAATAAATGTAATGAAAAAATAAATTATGGATGAATTGAAGTTAGAGGGACTAAGACCAACAACCACAGTCTTGCACCTTGCATACAGATCAACAGTTAAGCTTGAAGGAGTCTTGGAGGACGTAGTAGTAGTGGTAGACTCTTAGGAGTACCATGCTGATTTTATTGTTCTTTAGCCAAAAGAAATCTTAGGAGGATATCCTATTATCTTGGGAAGACCATGGTTAACAACTACTGATGCATTCATATGATGCAGATCTAGTAATATGATTATCTCTAATGGAAGTGGTACTAAAAATCTCATGTTTTACCCCCCGCACAACCATTCAATGAAGAATACCAAACCGCTTGGGTTAAAGAGCCAGAAGAAGACCAAAGCTTAGTTCAACAACTCATGATGCTAGAGAAGTCATGCATAATTAAAGGGAAAGAAGAAGATGTTGTTCTTTCTAATGCCTGCAAAATAATTATGGGAAGAATGAAGAAGTAGATGGAAAATTACGGTGTATAAGCTGTCCTAAGAATCAAATCCTGCTGCAACAAAGCACTATGAACATTCCAAGTAAGAATTGCATCCTCCACCAACTTCTTCCACATGATTTTATATTGAATTCTGTAAGTAGCAATGTATGCTCCATGACTGATCTCTCTAAGCAAGTATAAATTACTCTGAGCAAGCCACTTAATGTGAACAAAATGTTGAACATGTAACAAGAACATCTGTTAATTTCTCTTCTACAGAAAAACAAGACAACATTTGCATGGGACTATGGAGATATGCATGGGATACACCCTAAGCTCTGTACACATAAGATATAACGATAGCTAAAAGCCAATAAGACAACCAAAAGGAGAATGAATCCAACAATGAGGGATATAGTGAAAGAAGAATTAAAAAAATTATTGGATGTTGGATTCATATATCCAATTTCAAATAGTCAATGGGTGTCACCCTTGTCATTGTACCTAAGAAGAATGGAAAATGGAGAATCTGCGTGGACTATAGAGAGCTGAATGCAACAACAAAGAAGGATCATTTTCCACTTCCTTTCATTGATCAGGTACTTGACACTCTTGCTGGAAAGAAATATTTTTATTTTCTTGGATGGTTATAGTGGCTACAACCAAATTCAGATTACACCAGAGGACTAGGACAAGACCACATTCACATGCCCATGGGGAACATTTGCATATTATGTTCTTCCTTTTGGTTTGTGTAATGCACCTGCTACATTTTAGAGAGTAGTTTTGAGCATTTTTTAGATCTAACCAATGACTACATGGAGGTATATATGGATGATTTTATAGTATATGGAAGTACTTTTGATGAAGCAATGAAGAATATGGAAAAAAATTCTCAAGATATGCAAGGAGAATAACCTATCCTTAAGAAATGAAAAATGATACATGATGATGTTTGAAGGAATAGTGTTGGGACATTATCTATCAACTGTTGGAATTCAGGTAGATCCAAAAAAATATCTGTGATTATAAATCTTCCAACACCAAAGAAGAAAAAATGTAAGGAGATTCTTAGGACATGTTGGGTATTATAGAATATTTATATAGGAATTTAGTAAGATTGTAGCACCATTATTTGTCCTGTTGGGAAAATATGTTGCCTTTGAGTGGACTGAGAAATGTGAGGTTACATTCCAAAATTTGAAGCAAATGTTGACTTGAGCACTTGTGTTAAGAGGACCAAATTGGAGTTTTCCATTTCACATTCATACTGATGCCTCAGATCAGGAAATTAGAGTTGTCCTAGGACAAAAAGATGGAATACTAAACTACGTAATTTATTATGTTAGTAAGAACCTACAACATGTTGAGATCAACTATACAGTAACAAAGAAATAATTCTTAGCAGTTGTTTATGCTATCAATAAGTCCAGGCACTACATCACAAGTTATTCAGTATTCATTCATACTGATCACAAAAAAATTAAATATTTGATCAACAAACTTGTTGTAAGCAGTAGAATAATCAAATGGTTGTTACTCTTGCAAGAGTTTGATGTCACCATTGTGGATAAGCTTGGTAAGGACAATGTTATAGTTGACTTTCTTTCAAGAATGGAGAACAATAATGAAGAAAAAGTAGTGGATGACTCTTTTCTAGATGAGCACCTATTTTCCATTTCCACTAGAACACCTTGGTATATTGATAGAGATAATTCTTTGGTCTCAGGTAAGACATTTCCACACTATTTATATTTTGAAAAGAAATACATTGTTGAAAAAAGTGTGATTTTTTCTCGATAACTAGTTTTCTATTTCACACGGGGTAGGATAATGTTATGAGGAGATGCATAGATGATGAAGAAATTTATGATGTCCTCAAATCCTTCCATAGTGAACCATGTGGAGGAAATTTTTCTACAAAAAAAAGCACAAAAAGTATTGACAATAGGGTATTACTAGCCTACACTACATAAGGATGCAACATTGTATATAAGAAGGTGTGATAAATGCCAAAGAATGGGTAAGCCTACCAAGTTAGATGAAATGCCATTGCAACCTCAGTTAGTATTGCAGCCATTTGAAAAATGGGGTTTGGACTTCATTGGTCCAATAGATCCTAAATCTCAGAGAAAGAGTACATTTTGGTGTGTACAGATTACCTCACTAAATGGATAGAAGTGAAAGCACTACCAAATCAGAAGAGTGAGAAATTTGCTAAATTCTTATATGACCACATTTTCACAAGGTATGGAGTACCAAGAGAAATTATTACAGATCAAGGTACACACTTCACTGTTGAAGTTATTTCTGATCTAGCTAAGGAATATGAAATCGACACATAAATTCTACACCTTATCACCCCCAATCTAATGGTCAAGTTGAGGTAACAAATAGGAAATAGAATCCATCTTGACAAAAACTATTACACTCCATAGGAGAGATTGGGAAAACAAAATTCTAGAGGAAGTTTGGGAGTTCAACACAACTTGGAAGACAACAAAAGGATTTACACCATTTAAGGTTTTGTACACTAAGAATGTTGTTCCCCTATTGAATTTGAGAAACAGACACTAAGGACTACATTGGAACTAGGCATAGATTTTTCTGAAGCTCAAAGGTAGAGGATTATTCAACTCAATGATATGGATGAAATGAGGAGACAGTCATGCATAATATAGAAGTGATACAAAATCAAAGGATCAAATGACATGACAAATTCATCAAGATAAGACAATTTCAAGAAGGTGATTGGGCTCTCTTATTTGACTCCAAGTACAAGGACCACATGGGAAAACTCTAGACAAGGTGGCTAGGCCCATATGAGATTGAGAAAATCTTTCCCAATGGAGCTGTGAAACTCACTACCATAGATCCTGTGAGATTCAAACTATTGGTGAATGGTCATAGGTTGAGGTTGTACAAAAATCCAACTGATAGGAGCACCTTTATATAACAATTCAGAGGAGGTCAAAGTAGGATGGAGATGAGAACATCAAAGTTAAGGTCAAAAGTTGAACCTGTTGGTTCACCTTCTAAAGTTTCGAAGAATGAGAAGTTCAGTGGCCTTGGTATATTCAACTTGCTTGAATACTCCAAGGGTGAATAAAAGTGATGTGATCAGCCCTCTTGGTGATCAACACCACTCAACTAACATGTTTTGTTTTCTTATAATTTTTGTTTTACAGATTTGGTGTATTTGTTACAAGAAGTGCATGGTCTCTAACAGAAGGAGATGGTGCAAAGAATAAATGTCCACTTGTAGCAGCATGCAACAAAGCTCTGTTTTTTTCCTATTAGTAGAACTTGTGATTGCATGAAGAAAATAAGGAACAAACTGCACCTACGAGTACTTATGAAGATGACTGGCACTAAAGAGTAAAATTCAGCCTTCCCTTTCTGGGAATTAACTGATTTTACTAAGGATCCTTTAGCATGCCTCTACCTATGCTTACAACACTCTATACAACGTCATGATGACTCTACATGCAGCCAAAGGTGAAAATTACAACAAGGCACATGTCACCATCATCCAATGTACATCTCGAGATAAGTGCACTTAATTCACTTTAATAAAGTAGCTATAGAATAATTATATGTGATTAATATTTGTGCCATGTCATGAGTGACTTTATAAGCCATAATATATCGCTTCCTTTCATTATATGAGTTGTCTCCCACATCACCCCACTTCATCACATGACCTTGCCTCACATGCTTTCACCATTCAAATGCAATTAATGCATGCCTTTTCATGCTACGTGTGATTCAGTTGTAGAATTTGAAATCATCAAGTATTCAAAACCTTTACACTTGTTAAATTTTTTTTTTTGCATAATCACCGTAAACTACAATATTTTTCCTCTTAGAGCTCAAGAAGTTTTCCAAATTTGAAATAGGAGGATACTTGATTCAAAATGAGCCTACAAACCACTCACACTCTCACATTGATCGGCCACAAATATTGCAAAGATTTATATGATAATGGATGGATGGAATCTATTAATAAGTTCCGGATTCAACCGCCGCATTCAAGGATGGAAAGACCACTATTAAGGGTTTGATAGTTAATGTGGATGATAAAATTCTAGCTGCAATAATAAGACTTCCGAAAGAAGGTGAGTTGTTTCCTGTAAAGGAAAATCTAGATGAGGCTCAAACAGAATTTGGTGACGATGATGATAATTTTGTAAGTGACAGACAAGGTACATTACACACTTCCCTAAAACCTTTTTGGGCTGATGTTGCAAACTACATTATAAAATACTTCACCTATGAGGGTAGGTACTCAAGATTGAATACTATGCATTTTAAATTGCTTAATCATTTAAAGAATGACAAACATGTTAATGCCCTAATTTCTTACATGAAAGATTAAATAAAATGAGTAAGGAGTCTCATAGGTAGAGTTCTGCATTATCTCATCATTGTCTTATTACCTTGATTGTTAAACATGCATTAGAGAGGGAGCACCCTGCAATAAAATGGTGGGAGTTTGCTAGGGAAAAACACATTGATGATTTGTTAGGAAAATGGAAGAAAAAGAGGAGAAGCATAGCTAGTTATTTCATACCTATGCCTGAAACCACAACTTCTACCTCTATTCCTAAAGAAACCTCTCTTCCTACAGAAACCCCTATTCCTACAGAAACTTCCATACTTGTAGAAACCCCTGTTTATGAAAAACCTCCATCTCTAGAGCAAGGCCCTAGGAACATCTCTTCTAATTGGATTCTTGTTGTTGAAATTTTGATAAATATATCTACACTTGAGTCCTCTTCCTCTAAAGGAAAACAAAAGTCCTCAAGAAAATACCCTGAAATGTCTAGGAGATCCTAGAGGCTTAATGCTAAAAATCCCAAAACCTCAAAGCCTGGGAGAAATGCTACTATCTCATTGGATAGTGATGTAGACGAGGTTGACAAGACCAAAGAACCTACACCAATGGATATTGAGCAGGGTGGTCATGAAATTACATGTGAAAAGAAGGATATGGAAGACACCACTAAAGAAATGGAAGAAACAAAGGGGGAGAATATGATGAACAAATTGTTCATGAGAGCCCTGCTGAACCAATTAGGGATTAGGTAGAGGCCATTCATGTTGGGGAGACCCATAAACAACATGAAGGTGAAGCATTGATAGATAAAGTTGACAATACACCACATTTTTCTACAATTAATGAAGAGCATAGAGAGGAAGCACTAGATCATGTAGTGTTTGAACCACATATTGTTGATATAGATATTATGGATGATTTGCCACCACATGTTGAGGAAACAATAGAAAATATTGTTAATGAACTTGAGACAGAACCCCAATATGAGGATATTGAGACCATACAAGTGGATAGTCCTGCAGTTATTCAAGATACAGTTCATGAAGTTTCAGATTTTGTTTCCCCAACATTGCCACCAGATAGCGTAGCGTGCACCACATGCTATTATCAAAGAAGTTTTTAGGGAACCCCTAAACCAGTTTGCAGAAGCATATGCACTCAAACAACTTTGTTAGATTATTGGGTGTAGTAATTTGAAGACTATGTTGCTAGGCTACAGGGTAGATGGAACAGGGAGAAGGAAGAGTTACTCTTCCAACATCAATGCAGGATCTTGAAGAAAAAGATAAACAACTCAGGGCCAAAGATAATGAAATTACAAGACTGAAGAAAAAAAAAGAAGATACAATTCAAGTGACAAATGAAATATTTAAATGTAGACCACCATCTAACATTTATGCTATCTTCTTGAAAGAAAAAATGTTGTAGTTGAAGTATACATGTATCAACAATGATATCCCATTTGATATTAGTGGATCCAGGCCTTTCTTTAGGATATATATGAAAATTCCCCATGAGATCCAGTTGCTTCTATGTGAGATATATATGTATAATTATGCTTTAGAGTATGACAGAGACTAGATCCCTATACTCTACATTGGGGATGTGCAAATTAGGGCATTGTGTTCCTATTTTAACAATGAGCTGTATAGAGAGAAGCAAATGGTTGACTACAAACACTTATGTAAAGTGCAATCATTGATGATAAGGGAAGAGGCAGGAAATACCAAATCCATGATTGAAGAATATGGGAAGTATATGAAATTTCAGGAAATTAAACAAAGGGTTTATTGGATGAGACAAGAAGCTCATGATGAAGCAAGAGATCACATTAAATTTAATGGTGTGGAAATAGTATAGGCCTGCAGGGAAAGATGGGAGGAAATTTCACAAGATATGCAGAGGAAGGAAATGCATTCTTATCATAATATCATCCCAACTTTTAGGAGGATAAATGCATATATTGTAAGGGATGTGGAAAAACTTGGTTTCCTATTGGTTATTATCCACCAATTTTCCACTATCCTATACCACACTAGTCTAGAAACAAGGAACTAGATGAGGAAACACAGAAAAGATAATGGAAAGATACAAAAAGAATGTAGGGTACTTCTTCAATGAGCCAAAAGGAACATCTATACCCACTGACTTTAGGCACCTATGCAACATCATTCAGGAAGATCCTAAGCCGACTGAGGAACCCAAAGAATCTTGAATGAGGAAATTCAAGAAATTAAGTCTAGGGGTGTGATGATTCATTTTATTTCTTGTTTAAACACCTCATCTCTTGTATTTTTTTTAATCCATGTGTACCCCTGAACTTGTATTTCCCGGTGATACTGTTGAACATTTCCACTATATCTTGAACTTATGACACATATATTAGTTAATATAATTATTACTAAGTTTACTTTATTTTATGGATTATGGGTATGCATTTATTCTTCTGGATGTAATGTGATGTTAAATAGTGTTTTGAATAAATGTCATCCTTGATTTCTAAAAATTGTTATGTGTATCGGCTAACATGTAACCAAATAAACTCATTCAAAGTGTAGAGGTCATCCATAGCAACTAATATGTAACCAAAGGGACCCATCCGCAGCCACAGAGGTCACACACATATATACATACGTGATTCTTAGAAGCTTGAACAACTGTAGACACTTCACCCGAGCTTTAACGTGTTGATTAAGAAGCAATTATGCAAACAAGAAGAAGATTCAACGCCATATCCTAATTATGCGTTGCAAATCAAAGAAGGAACTAGATTGAATTTATAATTTAATAAGTGGTTGTTTAATCAATCAGTTAGTTAAGTTATGTGATTATATTAGAACATCTCCTAAACAATTATGTTGCATGCAAATTTCTAAATTTCTTGGTTAGGATCTTTTACTAAATCCAACTGTAACTCCAAGTACGAATCTATCCTTTCAATCCTCTCCTATAATAAAGGATATAAAGAGGGAATATTAATGCTATAAGAAATATAGAATGATAGGATAAGATCATAATACGAATGATATCGATCCATAAATAAAGATTTTGATGTGTTCTTCCATTTGTAATCTTCATGATGATGAAATAAAAATCTGAGTTTTGTTACATTATTGTAGACACGGGCCTTAGGAGGGATTAACACCCAAGTCAGGGCCCACTTTTGGTTTACTAATCCTCCCTTTTGTTTGTTGTTTTAATTCATTATATGGTTAAAATTACAGCAATTCCTTCCTTTATCTATATTCTATTTTACATGATTCGTCATAGCCATAGTATTTACTTTCGGTCATAATCTAGTTCATTTCTAGTATTGTTATTTCCTAATTGTAGTGACAACAATTTAATTTTGCACTCCTCAAACATCTATAATTGTTCATACAACATTGGCAATATTGAAAGTTTACATCCCTAGGTCTGATAATTAAATGATTGTAGATTAATGAACAACATATTAATTACTGCAAGTTAATTTGCACCACTAGTGAGGTTGAAGGAACAAATCAATGAGTCTAGTTTTAAATTTTTGCATGCACTTATAGGGTCATAGAAGAAAGACAATGGATTTCATAACTCATTTAGGGAACCCTTATATCATTACACATATGGATGTTCTAGGTTACTTGCCTTAAGAGCACTTATCAAGAAATTTGAACTTGTATAGTGAAAAATCATAATGTAACACTAATTAGATTGTTTGGATAGGTGGGTGTGAATGATGTAAGCATGCTCAAACTGAATTTGAACCTTAATACAATATTTTATGCCTTTTGGTGGTTTTGAACAAGAAGTGTCGACTAGAGCTTGAGGCAATAAGTTGTTGGTTTTGAAGTGATTTTAGAGTGAATTATTGACCACTAAGAAAAAAGTTTAGGTGAATTCAAAGTTGAATGCAATGCATGCATCATGAGCTTGAGATTTCAATATTTCCTCATATTTAAAACTATGGACCTCATAACAAGGTTAGGAGGTGGTAAGTTGTTTGCATGTGATTTAGAATAAAATTTTCACTCATATGTTTGTAAAATATCAACACCTTCACTAACCTCTTCACATATATAGAGATCAATGAAATACTTAGAGGTGAGATCATTATTATAAGAGAATGACATAACATGGTTAGTGAGAGACATGAAAGAACAAAGGATAAATAACCTAATAATAGGGTAGGGATTATGCACCAAGAAATGAATGGAAACCCTAGGAAGAAATGGTTTTAGAAATGAAAGGACTAGTTAGGTTAGGAAAAATAAGCAAAACTAGGTTAAGGATTCAATTAATAAACAAGTTCACTAAATGATTACACCTAAAAAATAAATAAATAAGGGATACGAGATGGATTATAAGGGTGTTATTTTTAGTTATTTAAATTCCAAATCAATGTTAGAAATAGGATTTATATTCAAATTATTAGCTAATATTTCAAATTAGAATATAGATATTTAGTAATTTGCAAGAGAAATTGATTAGAACATGTAATAAATAGAGTAAGAAATGAGAGGATGACAAGCCTTATCTATTTACTAGTCTAGAAGTTGATATAGGAGTGACAAAGTGATGAATAATCTAGAAATTTATCGTAGATGCTTTGTATCTGTTTTTGGCTCTGCGCATAATCTTCTAGGATGAAATCATTATTTACAAATCAAACTATTTGGTGGTTCCATATAGGTATGTAGTGAAACTCTATAAATAATTATGCCCTTATGATTGAGTGTAATGTGATTCGCTCTATTATATTAGGTCTCATAATTGTGTGAAACCCTTTGTAGTTGACTAGAATGTTCCTAACCATATATGAAAAATGTGTAAAAATATTAGTGTTTGGGTTGAAGTTTAATATCTAAACCTCCTACGTTGGAACTACTCCTAAGAGCCCTTAAATTACATGCAATTATCCAACAAGAGATGTGATATATGTATGTAAGTAACTATATTTGATAACCCGATCACTTGATAATGCTTTAATTTGACTTTATTTGATTGTGCTTCATTGGGTATGATGCTCTTTGGATCATAAAGCTTGAATTTGATTAACTAAAATGTTGAATATTTTATGTTAATCTAATATTAAGAACAACAGTAAATAAAATCTAAGTAAAAGAAAGTAACCCAAGCCACTAAGCAAGTAGAAATGTGAAACCCTAATGAGAAAATAGGGCCAGAAGAGCTTAGCTGATTCAACGTATGTATTGGACTATGTCGCAATGTGAACCAGAAAAAACAAAAGGAGGAAATGATCACACGAAGTTTGAGAAAGCACGATTCGAGCTCTGGATAGATTGGGGCACCCAGAGAGAGGGACATGGGCACCTTGGTCTATGGAAATAACTTGAAACCATCCTCTGAGGTGTCACTGGATGTTCCCCATGTTCTCTTCTTGTCACACTAACTTTTCTCGAACTATTTTAGATGTCACTACAATACTTGCAATAAGGAATCACCTACAAAACCCCAAGACGCACATCAAATCTCTAAAAAGGAAGATGCATATGAAGGGGTCAGACTGTCCTCAATGGCCACAATGGTGGACTTACTAGATGAGCGTTGTACTACATCTTAGACCTAATGTAGTTATATGTGTGTGTGTGTAATCATGCACCGGGAGCTCTTATGCCAGTCACACTTTGTGAAAGTAATGCGAGCAATAACTATATGCAAAAATGTAATAAAATGGTGGATGGAATAGAATAAATTTCCCTCCTATGTAGTGTGATGCAGATGAACCAACCTTGTGCCTTGTGATGGAGCTAGATGGATGTAAATGGATCCTTTAATGGATGTAACCTTAGGTGATGATAGTAGTGCTTAGTGCTTGGTACCTCATTATGGTCTCATAACTTTATATTTATATGGTTCTCTTGATCTAATTTTGTAATTAACCCCAAAAGGATGACCACTAAAAAGATAGAAAACTAAAAAAGGATAGAAAGAACCTAAAAGTGGTGGGAAAGTGTAAAAAGGATCGGGGCACTACAAATGGGACTAGGGCACGTAGGGCACCCAAAGGGAGAAAAAATGATGCCAAATGGAAAAAATGACTAGGCAAGTACATGCAGGAGGTCATGAGTGACGACAACAAGTAAAGTAAAATGGCCAAAGGGCATGGGTTAATAGTACCTTCTTCACTCAAAAACCATATGAATAGTAGTATGAGACCGAGACTAAATAATGCTTAAAGTGCGTGATGTTGTGTCTACATTTATACCCACTTTATGTTGGTGAGAAGAACGCTCAATAACATAAAGAAAATAGAGATGCATACCTGATGTCCACGTAGAGTGATGTAGAAAGCATGCCGATGGACTAGAAAAAGCATGGAATGAGAAAATAGTGGAGCGTGGAGACTAAAGATGTAAAAGTGAAAAAGTGGCGAGAGTGAACCTAGGGCGGAAACACGTGTGTATATTCCAATGTATGTGAGGTATTAGGAAATAAGGGATAAAATATGCAGAACAATCCCTCACAGAATCGTAACAGTAGAAACTAATATGTAGAAAATATCACATATCTCAAATAAAAGTGCAAAATAAAAATAACACAACACAAAGAGAAAATATTTAACATGGTTCACCCAATTTGGGCTACGTTGACAAGAATCACTTGCTCAAATTTTATTACAAGCCACCGCTCTCTCAATACAATACCCAAATTTGTTTGGAGCTATGCTCAACGAACTCTACATAATTCACACTCGAATTCACATGCATCTGTAATGTTACATCAAACTCTACCAAATGCATAAAACCACATAAGTAGACAATTGCTTAAATTGTTTTACAAAACCGTGAGTATCAAAAAAATCATTGGCCAAAACTGTCCCATAAACCTATGGGTCAAAAATCCCGCCCATATGAGAAGAGCATGTTTCTGAAATATCGCGCACATTTTTAAGGCCCAAAAAAATTCTCAGGCGTTATGCCCCCAAACCCCGCTACTTCGGGCACTTCCAACCCCAAACCTCATGCGAGAAAACTATGGAAAGTGTATAATACTCTTAGGGTATAGTCTTCAACATTGTCACACATGAAAATAGGCTCCACAACCTATCAATCTCCCACTTGGAGACTTGTTTTCCTTTGAGAAAGCTTCTCAACTCTTCACTAGTTTCCATGAAGACCAACCAAAGTTAAACATAATTTCAATTTTTCCCTTATGACCACCTTGGTCATCATGTCTGCAGGATTGTAAATGGTATGAATCTTGTCCAGCTTCAACTTATCTTTCTCCAAAGTTTTCCTGATGAAATGGCACCTAAGTTATATATGCTTCATCCTAGAGTGGAAAGAAGAGTTCTTAGGTGGGTGTATAACACTCTGACTATCACTATGCAACTTACCTTCCTCCCGATTATGTCCCAACTCCTCAAGAAATTGTTGTAGCCAAATCATCTCTTTACTTGCCTATGTGGAAGCAACATACTCAGCCTCCATGGTTGAAAAAGCCACAAGCTTATGTAGTCATGAAATCCAACTCACTCATGTCCCACCTATAGTGTAAATATAACCTGTTGTGCTCCTCCTGATGTCTACATCTCCAACCATATCTAAATCTACATAACCATGAAAAGTGGTGTCTGATCCACTATAGCAAAAAAATTTCCCCATGGTCCCTCTCAAATACAGAAGGATCCACTTTACTGCCTGTCAGTGATCTCTACCTGGATCACTCATAAACCTACTCATCGCTCCCACTGCATGGGAAATATCATGCCTAGTGCACATCATGGCATACATCAAAATACCAACCACTGATGAGTAAGGTACCTTAGACATATTGTTTTCTCTCCTACCCTTTCTTGGGACACTTTGCTCCAATAACTTGAAATGGTCCGCCAAAGGAGTCCCAACCGGTTTAGCATCTTGTATATTAAACCTCTCCAATATATTCTTAATGTACTCTTCCTCAAGATAAAGTCAACTTTCATTCCTTCCTATCTCGAGATATCCTCATACCAAGGATTTTTTTGGCTGCCCCCAAATCCTTCATAGCAAAGAGAGTCACATGGTTGTTTCTTGAGTAATTTTATTTCATGCATGTTTTTACTGCAACCAACATGTCATCCACATACGATATAGGATAATATAAACGCCATCCTAAAATTTCTTTGTATACACATAATGGTCATAATGTTATCTAATATAACCTTGCTCCATCATGAAGCTATCAAATTTCTTATACCATTGATGTGGAGCTTGTTTTAAGCCATACAAGTTCTTCTTCAGTTTGCACACCATCTCCTCTTTACCTTTCACCTTATAGCCCTTTGGCTGATGCATATATAGATCCTCCTCCAAATCACCATGGAGAAATTTAGTCTTTACATCAAGCTACTCTAAGTGTAAGTCTTCTACTACAACTATTCCAAGAACAGTTCTAATAGAAGTCATTTTTACTACAAGAGAAAAAATATCATCAAAATCTATACCTTTTTTCTGTGTAAACCCTTGACCACCAACCGGCCTTGTATCTTTTCTTTCCTCCTTCTTCCTCTTTGACTCAGTACACCCACTTATTCTCAATACTTTTTTTTTCCTTCGTAGCTTCACAAAATCCCATGTCTAGTTCTCCATGAGAGCTTGATGCTCCTCATCTATGGCTTGCTCCCACTTCTTCCTAACATCTACTTGCATTGCTTCATCAAATCTCTCTGGCTCTCCACTGTCAGTGAGTAATAAATAATAAAGAGAAGGAGAAAAATGTTCAGGTTCTCTTCTTACCCTAGAAGACATCCTCAATATAGGATTTTGGGGTTCCTGTTGAGGAGGTTTCTGAACTGATTCATGTGTCACTTTCCCATCTAAAATATCCTCTACCATTGCATATTCTTCCTTGGATTCTTCCTTGTTTCCTAAACTATTGCTTATACATGACTTTATCATTAAATACCACATCACTAGATTGAATGATTTTCTTTTCCTTAATACTCCAACATTTATATCCAAATTCATCACCACCATAACCAATGAAAGTACATTTTTATGATTTATCCTCTATCTTGGTCCTATCATCCTTGTCTATATGGAAAAACACCTCACATCTAAAGAATATAAGAAATGAATAATCAACTTTCTTACCATACCAATCCTCCTTAGGTGTGCCTCCAACCAAGGAACTTGAGGGTCCTCTATTTATCAAGTACACAACTGTGCTCACCGCTTCTGCCCAAAAAGAAAGAGGCAATCCTGCATATAACCTCATGCTCCTAACATGTTCCATTGTTATTCTGTTCATCCTTTCGACACCCCATTCTACTCATGGAGTTCCCGAACCATATTTTTCCTACGAATTCCATTCTTATAACAATAATCATCAAATTCATTGTTGTAATACTTTCCTCCATTATATGACCCGAGAGATTTTAGCTTAAGACTTGTTTCATTCTCTACCAAGGATTTCCAATTAAAAAGTGTCAAATACATCGATTTGTTTCTAATATAGTAAACCCAAACTTTCCTTTTCACATCATCAATAAAAGTAACATAATAACTTGAACCCCAAGAGATGATACCGATCCCGCCCCATACATTAGAATGCACCAGCTCTAACTTACTCTCTTTCTTTGTAGGTCTAACTATGAGAAACATTACGTGCTTCTATTTCCCATATATGCAGTCCTCACAGAACTCCAAACCTATTTATGTATATTCGAGTAAATCCTTATTTATGATCTCCATGCCCTTATGGCTCATATGATCGAGCCTATAATGCCACAATGTTGTATCTACTTATGAAGTCACAATATTACAAACATTAGTGCTATAAGTGGTTAAATACAAGGTTCCAACCTTCTTACCTCTTGCCACCACAAGAGCACCCTTGGTAACCTTCCAAGATTCCACTATAAATATCATAGTACAACCATCACTTCCCAACTGCCCTGCCAATATCAAATTTCATCTTAATGTAGGCACGTGTCTAACATCCTTCAATAGCCAAGTATTCCCATTCTACATCTTAACCTAAAAAGAACATTTTCCAAATATGCTGCAAGGCTAATCATCACCAAGAAAAAGATGCCCAAAATCTCCTTGAACATAATCAACAAAATAATGCCTATGTGGAGTAGCATGGAAAGAAACCCCAAATCTAAAAACCAAGATTCAAAGAATATTGTGTAAAGAAAGAATCAAAGCATCTTGACAAACATTTCACGTTGCCATATTTTCCTCATTGTTTACTTCCTATTGTTTTTCTTTTCTCAAAGCTCCCAACAAATTTTCGCATGCCCATACTTTCCACAATGCCAACATACTTTCTTGCTTTTGGATTTTTACCTTTCCCGATCCTTTGATTTTCCATGGTTTCCTCTATTCTTTGTCTCCCTCTAGTTTCCATTGTCAAAGCATTCCCTAAAGTATAAGATTCCCTAGAGTTTTTCTTCGCATTTCCTCGCTTAGAATCACCCCTAGAACATCCTCAAACTTCAACTTTGAGTTAAATAGACCTGAGTTACTTACCACCATTACCAAGCTATTCTAACTCTCGTGTAAAGAGAACAAATTAATAAAGCCCTAACTTCTTCATCAAATTCTATTATAACTAAAGCTAGCATATTTACAATCGTATATTAAATCATTTAAATGATATGCTCTTTGAACCATTCTCGGACATCTTTATATTAAACAACTTTTTCATTAAAAATATCTTGTTAGAGGTAGAGGGTTTTTCATATAACTTCCCTAATGCATCCATCAGTTATTTTGTAGTCTTTTCCTTTGAAACATTAAATAATACCGAAGATGCAAGACACAACCGAATTGTCCCAAGTGCCTTCCTATCCAACAAATCTCATTCCGCATCCATCATGCTCGAGGGTTTGTTCACCTTCTCAAATAATGGAATATAAAGATCCTTATGATAAAGGTAATCTTCCATCTACATCTTCCAAAGAATGAAATTCTTCCCATTGAATTTATCAACCCTTGATCTTCCATCATCTGTCATAGCTCCCACTCAAGCTAAAAATTTCCCTGTGATTCAACACTTTAACAAACCAAACCAGGCTCTGATACCAATTGTTAGGAAATAAAGGATAAAATATGTGAAACAATCCCTCATAGAATCATAACGAAGAGAAAATAATATGTAGAACATATTACAGATCTCAAATAAAAGTGCAAAATAAAAATAACACAACACAAAGAATCACTTGCTCAGATTTTATTACAAGCCACCACTTTCTCAATAAAATACCCAAATTTTTTTGAGCTATGCTCAACAAACTCTACTGAAATTCACACCCAAATTCACACGCATCCGTAATGTTACATCAAACCCTACAAATGCACAAAACCACATAAGTAGACAACTATTTAAGCAATTTTACAAAACCGTGGGTATAAAAAAACCATGGGCCAAAACTATCCCATAAACCTATGGATCAAAAATCTTGCCCATATGAGAAGAAAGCACGTTTCCCAAAATATCGGGCACATTTTTTTAGGCCCAATTTTTTTTTCTCATGGGTTATGCCCCGAACCCCTGCTCGATGCCCATCCCACCCCAAACGCCGACAAAACAAATGTGGAAAGGGTACAATACTCTTAGTGTACAATCCTCAACACTTTCACACATGAAAAGAGGCTTCAAAACCTAACATGAGGTACCGCATGTTAATATGAGGTACGAACTACCAAATGTTGTTGTTGTTGTTTTTTTGACACCTTTGTTGTAGTTGCTTGTTGTTATTGACCATTTTCTTCTCATATGGATGGGACAACAAAGGAGAAGACGATCAAGTAGTCAAATACACACACACACACACACACACACACACACACACACACACACACACACACACACACACACACACACAAATCACATGTATATAGTAAAAACTCTAAATGGAAGTATGAAAAATTAAAAGGAACTTGTGCACCCAATCCATCATGAGAGAAAGGGTGTAGAAAAGGATATCCTATAATTGCAAGTTTTTTTGGTGATCTCACGCCACCGTGCCTAAAAACGTGTAGGGAGAAAGTTGCATTATTCTCCAACCTGTAACTACTTCCCTAAGAATAGTATGAAGAGATCTCTGTCATCGCTTGATTTTTAGGTGATCCGATGTCATCCGGCCAAAGTAGTGTAGGGAGAAAATCCCCTTTATCCTCTAACCCGTAACTTCTCCCTAGAATGCTAATAAAAACCTATCCTATAAAATCCATTGGGTATGGGGTTTGTAGGACTGTCCAAACCACTCATTGTATAACCTATAATGTTAAGGAAAGAAAACTAAATTGAACTGTACCGGTAGAGAGCATTGTGTAATGTGAAAAACCCCAAATGATGCCCCCCTCTTTGGGGTTGCATGCGATGTCATGGATAGGAGGAAGTGGCCCCAAAAGAGGACCGATCAAGTAAACCATGCCCTACAGGGGAGAGGGAATGCACTTGGTTAAAACCAAGGAAACATAAACAAGTGGCTGAAAACAAGTGTTAGTACGAACAAGCATGCATGTAAAAGACAAGTGTGCACTACCCAAATAATGTATAAGCTAAAATCCAAGTAAGCACGCAAGGAGATAACCATAGACTACCAAAGTGGGTTGAAAACATGGTACATCACTCACGATGTCGCAAAACACTCAAATCCGCAATGGCCACATGTAAAAAACAAGTGTGCACACCAAACATAGGGTGAGTCTCACATAAAATAGAAAACAAGAGACAAACAATAGCAGACAAACAAAATAGATAAAGAATGGAAGAAAATAATCTTACAAACAAATGTTGCACATGAAACACTTGTTAGCATGTTAGAAAGATAACACATATGTCAAAAGCGTGTATAAGCAAGTAATGTAGAGTGAGAAGTACAAAATGAAAGAATAACACCTGTAAGGTACAAATGTGGATGCCCCTAGGGACGGTTGTATGAGGCGAGCATCCATGCTACATGTAGAGACCCGTATCTACGATCACAACTAGAAAAAGACATGAAAACACATATTTGTATGATAAAAATAATGACATACAAGAGATCTAGCTAGCATGTGTAATAAAATGAACATATATGAGAAAATGTAAGCAAGAGTAAAAGTAACCAAGATATGTAACATGTTGATGGATGGAAAAAAATGCAAGATGGATGATAGAGCAATGTGCCCACTAAGTGAATGAAATTATATGTAGTGAGGTTCATTTAGTATGCCCCTCAAGAGTCAAGAATTAACAAAAATGAGAGTGTTTCATCAGGAAATGCTCGTGGTATGTGTTGTGTGTAGCGCATTGTGATGAGTGTGTATGTGTAGTGTTGATAATATGTGACCTAGAAATGATGTGTGCATGATCCTATAGCCGAAGCATATATGATGACAAGATGATCAAAAGAGTGATGATTTATCCTAAAACATATATCACTATAGGATTAATAGAGGGAGTGGTGATGTAGCTTAAAGCGTGTACCACTACAATATCAAAGAATAGGTGACCATTTAGACTATAACGTATGTCACTAACCTAGTAATGTCATATGATAGAATGTTGAATGATGAGCATGTGTGTATGATAAGGTCCATTTGATTTATAACCCCTTGGTAGTCGAGTATGGATCGAGGAACTAGAGTGCGTCATAGGGTAGTGAGTGCAGTGGGTACAAATAGATATATATGTAGTATATGCAGTGATGAGATATGACCATGTGATGTGTAAAATATGTAATGTGCATTGTATAAAATGCAATGCAAGATGTGTAGATAGCCTTATAGTGTGACGTTGCCCACTATGTAGTTTATATGATGATGTTAGACTCGTAGATGATAGGGGTGTGATATATATGTGATGAATACTAGTATAATGTGTAAATTGCATATGATGTATAGATGCACACATGTCAAAACACTAATGATATATGGTAAGTAAGATGCAAAATGTGACATATACTGTACGATATGTAAAGAGACATAGTGTGTAATATGTGCAATGTGTGGGGTTCATGTGTAGTATGTAGCCCTTAATAGTCAAGTGTGAACTGAAGCACAAGAATGTGCCATCGGGTAATGAGGTGACAAGAGTCACCTACCAAAGACAAAGTTTTCATGAAGCAATGGAGTAGTTGTTTTGACAAAAATGATTAATGCTAAACTAGTGATTGAGAAGGGACTTTGCATGTGATAACAATGGCTTATCTGATGATGTTGTGGATGACTTGAGTGGAGGCTAGGTTGCACTGAGCTTTAGAGGAGGTTGCTTAGATTGGCTTGGTAATATTGTAGGTGACTTAGTAGGAGGAATTGTTGGACTAATTTAGAGAGGTGGTTTCTTGAATTGAGTAGATTGCATAGGTGGTGCTTGAGTGATGGAAGAAGGAACACTAGAAGTGATGGCATGATGCTCACTAGACATAGATGAATCAGATTTAGGAACCCACTGAGATGTAGCATTTGTAGATTGACATGCAAAAAAATGTTGTGCAATGAATGAGATAAATCCCTGATGCTCAAGATGTGTGATTCTTCTTTGTAATGCATAGAAATAATTTTTCACTATGGCAATTGATTCGATGATAATTTCAATATGGACAACCTTGATATTTGACTAGCTGATAAGGAGGATAGTAATGAGTAGGCGGTAAAGTGATCAATTGGCAACTAAGGATCTCAGTAAGGAGGTCATGTTGCTTAGTGTTGCGATCAAGGATAAGAAGTTTTGGTAATGGTATGACGAAGCCTCACCGATATGAGCACATGTAGTATACATATCATGAGAAGGATAACAAACATGTGCTTGAGAAGCATCCTTAAGATGTTGGATTTCAGATTTGAGAGATGTGATCATGGATTCTATAGCCATAAACTTGTCTTGAAACAAAGAATGTAAAGCTTGAATTGATTCCAATAGGGTTTGATTAGATGGAGGAACACTCGGGACCGTGGTCGTCATATAAATAATCAAATATAGTACTTATTTCATGCGCGACGTATCTTTAGGACGATATGTAGTTTATAAGGTTTTTTGCGAGAATAACTCGAAAATTGGGATGCATCTTGAGTAAATCAAAAAATGAAACTTGAGAAAATTTAGGAGCCGTGATAAAGGAAAAATGAGGACCCTAAGTGTGAAGATCAAGTACGGGTTACCCAAAATGATTAACTAAAACATTGAATATTCTATATTAATCTAAGATTAAGAACAACAATAAATAAAATTTAAGTAAAAGAAAGTAACACAAGCCTCTAAGAAAGTAGAAATGTGAAACTCCAATGAGAAAAGAGGGTTAGGAAGAGATTAGTTGATTCGATGAAGGTGTTGGAATGTGTCGCAATGTGAACCAGACAAATAGGATGATCCATAGGGATCCAGAAAAACACACCACTTCATCAGTTCCATCAACACTAAGAAGGAGAAATAAGAAAAGTGAAAAAAATGAGGTAAACAAAGGTTCTGGATAGAACCACCACTCTGTGCAGAGCGGCGGTTTCAGAACCGCTGCCCCAGTAGGGCGATGGTCCCGAGACCGCCGGTCTGCGCATAGGGCGGCGGTCCCTAAAATTTTGAACAGAAAAATAAGAATGGAACACGAATGGACGTGAATTTGAAGTGCCCAACCATGTCTCTTCCTTCCATGCCCTTTCACATCCTCCAGTGCACAAGAGGACATGGGAAGGCCTATAAATACATGGAAGGAGCAAGAGAATAGACATTCGAAGGTGAATCAAACATTCGAAGATCCAGAGAGATCGAGAAGCAGAGTTTAATGAGAGCAGTGAGAAAGATCTTCAGTGCTAGAATGGAATTGTAGGAGCAAGGTGTAGAAATAGAGCAAGCAAGTAATTGGAGAGAAGGTTTACATTGTTGCTTATTTTCATACTTATTGTAATTTGTAAATGTCTATGTTAGACCAATATAAGTGGGAAGAAAGAGTAGTTTCCCTTCCCGACTGGTTTTCCTCCTTAGAGGTTTCTAGGATAAAATTGTTGGTGTTGAAGTTTGAATTATTTCCTTCTCTGTAATTTCATTTCTATAGCACTAGATAATCAGTCACGAAGCTCTAATTTTTAAGAAAATATGTCATTTTCCAAAGTTGAAAACAGAACAACATAGTTGTGTGATTCATAGAACTCCAAAGTAGAAGTTTACGGATAATTTTGGTATCAGAGCTGATTATATATCTAGGACTGTGGTATTCAAATATTTCTTGTGATTTTGTATGACAATGACAAGGTGAAAGGGTGAAGAAGTTTTACCTTGTGAGCCAGATATTTCTACGAAGAAGTGGAAACAGAGAATTCGAGCTCAAATGGAGGAAGAGAACTTGGTCCGTAGAGTCGAGATGCTAGAGACCATGATGGATAGATTGCATAGGAAATAAAAAGAGCTTTTAGATCTACAAAAGAAGGCTTCTATTAAGCAAGATTCCATAGACTCGGTGGTTCGAACACTAGCCAAAAATTTTGGTATCGGAAAGAGCCACACAGAGGAAGAATGGGAAGAGCATGAAGAGACACCAATTATAAGTGAGAAGGTAAAATCTGCACATGCACCTTTTAAAGTTGAAACAAAAGTGGAAATAAAGAATTTTAAAGAAAAGTAGATGCAGAATTACTGGATAAATGGCTAAAATATTTGGAAGTCTATTTTAGTGCGCATAATGTCATCGAGGCACAAAGGGTCACCTTTGCACGTCTCAAAATGGAAGGTCATGCTCTAGTTTGGTGGGAAACCCATTTAGCCACTTGTGATAAGAAGAAATGTCCTATTGTCAAGACTTGGAAGGGTTTTAAAGAATTGATTAGAGCTAACTTCTATCCTATTGGCCATAAGATTGACATGATGATTAAGTGGCAAAGATTTTTAGACAGGGCAACGGTCAAAGCGTTGAAGACCGCACTACGTAGTTTCAAAGACAAGCCGTGTTGCTTAATATGGACTTAGAGGATGAGGACATTCGACCAAGTATTTGGGAGGACTTCACATTCACCTTCGGAGGAAGGTAATCTTCACGAAGCCCAAGGATCTCAATGAAACTTATGTACAAGCATACTACATTGATGACAAGAAGAAGCAATGAGAAATAGAGCCAAAGGGAGACCAGTCAACAGAACAACAAGACAAAGAACAAGGGAAGACACGTAGCAGAGGTAAATGGAAAGGTAAACATGCCGCTACTGCTTTGCATACTTGTAAATATTCTAAGAATTTCTGTAAGAATTGTGATGTGAATGGACATATTGATGCCACATGTTGGAAGTTACATCTAGAATTGCACCCAAGGAACTGAACCAAGGATTCCAAGAAATCCATGGCCACTGTGAAGATAGAGAGAAAGCTGGAGATTGAGGATGATTCAGATGTAGATGAGAGGCTAGGATGCATGGCCACTAACATGTATGGGGCGGCAGAAGAAGAAGAGATGAGTAAGTTATTTCAAATCAGAATCCAAATCAAGAAGACTAAAGTAAATGCTTTAGTAGATTCTGGTTCTCACTCAAATTTGATTTCTGATGTGTTTGTAGAGTAGCTTGGTCTAGAAACTTACTCACATCCACATCCACATCCACATCCATACCCACTAGGATGGGTGAAGAAGGGTGTATAAATACAAGTTACAATTAAGTGTAAGTTTCGATTTAAGATAAACATGTAATACATAGATGTATTATAGGCTGATATTATTCCACTTGATGCATTTGATGTTGTCTTCGGAATTCCTTACTTGTATATTAGGGATGTTGTGTTCACAAGGAGGGAGAACCGGTTCAAATGGGTCAAGGATGGAGTCAGTTTTAACATCCGAGCACAACAAAGAAAATCAAAGAAGGCTATGATAAGTGCCAACCAAGCACTAAGACTTTTTTAGGTAAATCATCAGTTTTGTTTGCTTTCATTGGAAAAAAACAAAATGGACATGAGAGAATAGATATTTCTAACCAAAGGATGGAGAATTTGGATAGCACTTATCAGTTTTTGCAGAAGAAGCCACCACAGGATTTGCTCATTCAAAGAGCAAAATAAAATTCCGCTATGCAGTCACCGTATCTACCTACATATTCGGACTCGACCACGGGCAACAAGGAGAAGAGGAGATACAAGGAATGGTGGTGACTATAGTAGGAACGTACTTGGAGAGGATTCGACCAATCCATTTCAAGGGACAAAGACAAGAAAGGACTAAACCACTATAGTATGGGACATTCACCATTTTTGAGCAGGTTGGTGAAGAAACCTTCAGACCATACTTCATGCAGATGCACGCGATAGTAAGTTGTAAGAGCTCACATCCACTAATGCCATCTATGCATGAAAAAGAAGGAAAGATACGAAGTTACCTTCTAAAGAGGATTGTACTCGAGGCATCTCAGAGGAGGATGTAGCACTAGAAACTAGAGATCCATAGGAGTCTTGGCAGGTTGGATGAGAGAAGACACCAAGGCAGACCCAGTGGTACTCGAATGAGCACGAGAGGGAGTTGATTCCTCTACCACTCCACCACTAAGCTTTTGTGGGACCAAAATCCTCCTAAGTAGGGGAGGTATGATCCATAGGGATCCGAAAAACACACCACTTCATCAGTTCCATCAACACTAAGAAGGAGAAACAAGAAAAGTGAAAAAATGAGGTAAAAAGAGGTTTTAGATAGAATCACCATTCTCGTGTAGAGGGCGGTTTAACCGCCACTCTACAGGTGGCGATCTTGAAACTGCCACCTAGCCAGGGTGGTAGTCTTGAGACCGCCAGTCTGCATAGGGCGGCGGTACCTAAACTTTCAAATAGAAAATAAGAATGGAACACGAATGGATGTGAATTTGAAGCGCCTAGGCGTGTCTCTTCCCTTCCATGCCCTTTCACATCCTCCAGTGCACGGGAGTACATGGGAAGGCCTATAAATACATGGAAGGAGCAAGAGAATAGACATTCGAAGGTGAATCAAACATTCAAGATCCAAAGAGATTGAGAAGTAGAGTTTAATGAGAGCAGTGAGCAAGATCTTTAGTGCTAGAAAGGAATTTTAGGAGCAAGGTGTAGAAACAGAGAAAGCAAGTAATTGGAGAGAAGGTTTACACTGTTGCTTCTTTTCGTACTTATTGTAATTTGTAATTGTCTATGTTAGACCATTAAAAGTGGGAAGAAAGAGCAGTTGCCCTTCCCGACTGGTTTTCCTCCTTGAGGTTTCTAGGATAAAATTGTTGGTGTTGAATTTTGAATTATTTCCTTCTCTAGCAATTTCCTTTCTATATCACTAGATAATTAGTCACGATGCTCTAATTTTTCAAGCAAATATGTCATTTTCCAAATTTAAAAATAGAACAACATAGTTGTGTGATTCATAGAACTCCAAAGTAGAAGTTTATAGATCACAGGAGGAGGAAACGATCACACAGAATCATGAGAAAGTATAGATTCGAGCTCCCCGATCGGACCGGGTGCTTGGAGAGGGACAAGGGTACCCGTGGGCATCCTAGTATGAGATATGGGCACCTTGGTTTGTGGAAATAAATTGAAACCCTCCTTTGAGGTGCCGTTAGATGTTCACCTGTGTTATCCTCTTGTCACACTAACTTTGCTTGAACTACGTCGGATGTCGCTGCAATACTTGCAATAAAGAATCACCTTCAAAACCCCAAGACGAGCATCAAATCCATAAAAAAATATTCATATGAAAGGGTCGATTGTCATCAACGACCACAATGGTGGACTTACTAACTGAGCATTGCACTACATATCAAACTCGATGTAGTTTTATGCGTGCGTATAAAATCATGCCCTAGGTGCTCTTGTTTCAGTCGCACTTTGTGAAAGTAGCAAGCAATAACTATATGTAGAAATGTAATAAAATGGTGGATGGAATAGAATAAACTTCCCTCCTATGTAGTGTGATGCAGATGAACCAACCTTGTGCCTTGTGATGGAGCTAGATGGATGCAAATAGAGCCTTTGATGGATGTAACCTTAGGTGATGATAATAGTGCTTAAAGCTTAGTCCCTCATTATGGTCACATAAATTTATAATTATATGGTTCTCTTGTTCTAATTTCGTAATTAACCCCAAAAAGGCCTACCACCAAATAGATAGAAAGATAAAACGGCTAAAAATGCCCAAAAGTGATGGGAAAGTGCAAAAGGATCACAAAGGTGCCCCACATGGGACTAGGGCACCGGAGCACCCCGTCGAGAGATAAAACAACGCTAAATGACAAAACTGACTGGGTGAGTACATGCAAGAGGTCAAGATTGACAACAACACACAAATTAAAATGGCCAAAGGACATGGGTTAATTAGTACTTTCTTCACTCAAAACCATATGAATAGCAAAGAAGAGACCTAGACTAAATAATGCCTAAAGTGTGTGATTTTGTGTCTACTTAATCTAGAACCTAGTCTAGAGGGCTTCACACCTATGTGGGGGCTACTACTTAAAGAAGATTTAGGATATCTTTTGGGTGACATTTTCTAGTTATGACCGTGAAAGTTTCAAGTGACTAAATGAGTGCATTTGAATTGGTTATATAGAGTTATGTAGGTGTATTTTCTCATCAAGACTCGACCCATAGGGAAGATACTAACCCATGAAAGATACTTTTGAATTGAATATTTGTCCCTATTTGGTAAATTTATCTAGGAAGAGAGTACAATGTTGTATAGTTATGTGCACAACCATTGGGAAGACTCAAGATTGCATTGGGTGATGTGAACTTTTCTCGTGAGTGACTAAGTAGTATAATGAAAGTAGAAATTATTACAATAATACATGGAATATAAATTAGGCTCAAAATAAATATTAAATCATGATTTAGAGATTAATCCAATATTAATACAATCAAATAATAAAATACCAAATTTATATAATTAGAATCTTAAGAACTACAAACTATATATTACTTTTCTTATAAAATAAGTGTCGATCTTAAGTTTGACTTAAAGTTACCCTTACATTCTTAATAATGCCTTAAACCTTCTCCACTTGAACACCCTATTAAGAATACCTCTATAAGCAATTTAATATTCTCTACTTAAATAATAATTTACACGTCGTTTTCTAATCTACTTCCAAAAATTATGTTTGGGCACATATATATATACATTCCTTCAATTAATGGATGCGAAATCAAACTATTGACACAGTCAGCAAATTTATTTGTAAGTTCTCCACTAAATTTATTTTCAATAACGCATCTAAAAGCATTAATATATGATCCCTAAATTAACTGCAATTAAATTTGGACACAAATACCCAATTGACTTATGTACTGATATGTAGGCTTCAAATTTCAAGCTTACAATACCGCCAATTAAAAATTTTAAGAGGGTCAATATTTTTTCTTTTGGGTTTATTTATTTTTTCTGGTAAATATTAATATCATCCTTAAGTCAATGTGGGTGACTTAATATATTCTAGGTAGCCCTTCTACAAACATAAGAGTTGATTGGTTGCAAAGTGAGTATGATTGCTTTCTCGGGTCTACCTTGTTTTGTATTATAATATCATTATACAAAAAAATCTCTTCTAATTATTATTTTTTTAAATGTCTTTCCACACCAATTCGGATATGCTTTTCTTTACATCTTGGAATTGTTTCTATGACTCTAACATCCTTATTCAAAATAATTTCCCAACTTGATCTATATATTTGGTATTCAATAACATATAAACCACAATGTACATCATGATCCTTATGCTAATGAGGGCAACACCATACTGAAAGTGGTTGTCCGATTAGCATAATAGTTGATCGGTTACAAGAAGAGTGTGTTTTCTTTCTCAATATTCCCCGTCCTCCAATGTGGCTTCATAATCCAAAAAACATTACTACTAGTTGCTTCTAAACACACATCTTCTTTGAGTTGGATATGCCTCTTCGGTGCATTTTGGAATTTCTTTTATGACTTTAAAAACTTCGCTTTTCAAAAAGATACTCTGGAACCACAAACAATATAAATCTCTTTTCTAACTAATGTAAACCGCTCAAATTAGCACTCTACCTATTATATGGTAAGACTTCGTTACATCACTTTGTATTCATACTTAACATAGTGACTATATTCAAAGTCATATTCACTTACTCTAAAAGTGCATGGTTTCTCACATTCCTTTTCCCTCCTCTTCGTTGCACTTCAATTTAGTTTCTTTAATTTTTTAACTCTTTTTTTCGTAAACATATTTTGCTACCCCTATCGACATCCCCACTACACCTTCGAATATGATTAATAGTTATATTTATAATTTCTATAATTACATATAATTGTCTACGTGTATACATGATTTATCAATCATGCTTATCGTCTCAGTATTGTTTCTTTGTTTTTTAATTTTTATAATTTGTTTGAAGTTTTTAATGTTTTGAATATCGTTTGATACTTGCAATCACTTTTCCTATTTTATATAACAATTTACAACTCTAAGTGTTTCCATATTAATCACCATGATAGAGTGGACTATAATGTCTCGTAAATAGTTGATCATTAATATTTAATTTTAAATTTGCAATGTATTATTTATAAAATTTATTATAATTATTATTATATATTGAATTTAATTGGAATATTTAATATCTAATTAATATTGTAGAGTTTGCAATGCATTTTTAAATTTAAAAGCATATGGTACAAAAAGATTAATATCATGTATTATTAATCAAAAGAAAAATTATGGAGAAGGTAATTGAATTATTATTACGTCATGTTCTTTTTTATCTTGGGAAATCAATTTAAAGATAGTAATATCTAGGTTATATGATAGAGTTTGGGGCCCATTTTTTCCCCAAACAAATTATTTTGAGACCAACACAATGGTGTAGCTAGGTTGATGACAATTGTCACCACTCAATGTGAAATTGGCGAGACAATGTAATTGAGTTATTAGTGAATGTGGTACATGGAAAATGCAACACTTGAACCTTCAAATTGATATCTCTCGACATATTTTAGATAGATGTATTTAAGATATTTGTACTTGATTTTTATGGTTTGTATACAATCAAAAATAAAAACTATGAGAATAATATCTCTATACATTTTCAAATAAAAATATTAAAAATATCTCTACAAATAATAAAAAAATGTTCACTTTCTTTTGAGCGTACGGTTGGAGATTGTTTGGCCTAGTTTTAATATTTTTCCCTTGATGGCACTAGTTTTTCTATCCTTTTGTTGATGGCTTGTATTCTTGTTGATTGTTTGTTTAATGACTTCTAAGTTGTTTGCGAATGACATTTGAATTGTTTATCCTTCATTCACAACTTAGATAAAAAACATTTATCCCTAATCAAAACACGTTACATATTAAAAAGTTTAGAATATTAATCTATTATATAATAATTTCCGAGTTATATAATTTAAAATCAATCTACATTAAACCATAATTCCAAAAAATATCCCAATTAAACATAAAATGCTCCATCTAACCCTTATTATCCAAACGATTCGCTCTTATTAGTCTTCCCTTTATCATTTATTATCTCGTTTAATTGAGTTGTTCTTTATGTTAGTCATAGTAAGCTCAAATGCATAAGTTGAATTCAAGACGAATGTTTTATGTTAGTCATAGTAAGCTCAAATGCATAAGTTGAATTTTTCTTCCACAAAACTTTGTCCTCATTTCCCATTCATTTTCATTGGATAGAAACATATTCTTCTAATGCTAATGATTTTTCCTTATAAATAATTATCTATGTAACAAATGTATACAATCATGATCCTTTGGTGGAGAGAATAATTCAAGTAATCGTTTTTCTCGATCAAATGCAATAGATTTAATACCTAAAAGAAACTAGAACGCATTTATTGAATATAATGCATGTGATGGGTTGAACATCACATTAAGGAATGATTATGATGAGCTTCTTCATTGAATGAAAATATCACTAATTTCCACGGTAAAATTGTAATTATGTAAGACATTATTCACAAGAGACAGCAAGCAATTAAGCTTTCCCCTAGAACTATTAGATATTCACGATACTAGTATATTTATATATATTGATTATCAGTACAAATTAAGTTGGCGTGTGTTAGTAGTTATTTATTTTTTTGGGTTGTGTATTATATATATATATATATATATATATATATATATATATATATATATATATATGATTTTATTTTCATTTTATCGATTATGTGTTATTCTCTATTTCACTTTTTATTTCAATTTTATTATGTTTTTCTTTTTCTTTATTCTTTTTTTTTTGTCATTTTTGGTATTCCATTTTTTTGTTTATCTTCGGTTTGTGAAAATATTGCTAACTAATTCAAACTATCTCAAAACTTACTAAACAATTCTTTGTTTTTTCTTGTTAAGGATCACAATGCTCCTAAAATGTAAAAGAACACTTTTTTCTTGATATTACGACAATTTGGCTAGCTTTTAAATGTGTTATTTATGTATTTTGTATACACGTTGTCATTTATTTTGTGGGTACTTTTAACCCTAGAGTTAGGATAACCGATGTTTGCAACATTCTTTATCACCATTTTTCAATTGTTATGTACATTAATGTGCACACCAATAAGGTCCTAATTCAAATTCATATAGTAAAAATGAATAGATGTTTTTGTGCATATAGGAGCACAATGATCACGATGATTTAATTGAAGATGATTTAATATATATATATATATATATATCACTATATATATATATATATATATATATATTCCATGCCAAAAAGACATGTAGAAAGCATTCCATCATTTATTTGTGTAGACACCTCATTTTAGTATAAGTTGTCTAAGAACAACACTTTTGGCATCTTTTGATGTAAAGTGGGTTAGAGAGTTGAATGAGGAATGACATTGGGCCATAAAACTAATGGGACTAACATAAACAACAAATTGGATTGCAATTTAGGTCATGGAAACATAATGAAAAAACCAATTTTAGGAAGTTCAAATGATGAAATTATAACTTGCACACACTACACACTTGTTTCAAACATTTTAATCAAATGTAGTATCTATTTCGCCGGTTTCTTTACATTTCTAAAAGTGATGAAACATATAAGGGTAAGGGCCAAGGAGGAATACCCTTAAATGTTGGTCGATTGATGTTTGTTGCACGCGTTCTAACTTCTAGATCAAGATCCGAATGTGAGAGCTTCCTTTTGGCTAGGAGAAACTACCTATAATAGAAAACAAGACCACAAAATATAGTTAAATGATATATGACAGTGGACTGCCTAGCGTATGCTAGTTCCGGGAAGTGTGATACTTCCTAGATGGTTGTCAATCCATTGTTTAAAACAAGTTAATGCGAGAAATAAACAAGGTCATACTGTAGTTGATATGATTTAGGTATCTCATTCAAATACAATAAGCAAATCCAATCACAATAGGCTAGGCTATAGTTGGATTTGAGAGGTGAGGGGTCTGTCAAGGTTCTGGGACTAGTCAGGGTCAGATTCTGGGTTATGTAGGTCAACTGGTAGGGTGGTTGTTGGGTTTGTTCTTGGTCAAGGTGTAAAACACAGAGACCGACGTCGGCTAAATGCAACCGATGCCGGTTTAGGTACAGCAGAACCGACGACGGTTATGGGTAACCGACGCGTCGGTATGGTTGGGGGTGAAAGAAACTCAAAATAGGTTAAATGGTAGGGGTGATATGAGGTCGAATAAAGTTTGGGCGAGTGAATGGGGGTTTATGGAGGTCTTAGGTATGCTCAGAAGTATACAACAGGTGAGAATAGGTGATTTGGTGATGTGGGTGAAGGGATCTTTGGATTTACAAGCAAGTGGGTGATGAAGCAATAAGCATGCAAAGAATAGATTAATAACAGGAGTAATAAAGATTACTAACTGAAATAAACTATACTTGATTAGGGCCATACTTACTGTGTTAAGGATATGATGGTTGAGTGATGGAGGTGGTTGATCGGAGAATACGTGTATGGTCCTATAGTGGTGCTTTCCGTAGTGCTCCCGTGAATACAATGGCTCTCTTATTGATCTTTGGTGATGGCTTTGGATGGCTGGATGCGTAAAAGGATGCTTGTTTCACTTGCATAAAGCTTTGGTCTCCTTTCTTGCTCTTAGAAAATGTACCAACAACGAAATAAGGTTACCAAAGGGAATAAAAGGTGACCAACGATGGTTCTGGTTGACTGTAGTTGGTTCAGGGGTGACCGACGTCGGTTAGGGCGGGATTCCCTAGGTTTACTAAAAATGGGAGATCATGGCAATGATTTCGCCAACTCTCTCTATTGATCCAAGCTAGAGCGGGAGTTACCTTTTATGTGAGAATGTGGTTAGAGGGGATGTAGGCTTTAATTTTTAGGGTTTAGTTAGGTTTTAGTTAGTTATGGCAACATACTAAGAATAGACTTAGGGTGAGGTGGCTAGGTGAGGTGGCTAGGTGAGGTGTATAGGTGAGGTGGTGGTGATGTGCGAATTATCTTGATTAGGATAACTAAATAATAAATATTGTGAGGACGTGGATTAATTTAATTAAATTAATTAAATTAATATTAGTGTGGGGTGTAAGGGGCCATGGTTAGGTGAGTGTGTTCAAGTTGATTATGTAACGAAGGGTCAAGGAGCGTGTGGCCCAATTTTGGTGTCTATAGTATCACATAAATCTCAAATGAAACATGTTTTAATCTCTTTATGAATCTATCCTTTGAGCTCTTCTTTATCAATGGAAACATTTTACCTCAAATATAGATGTGTGTTCATATAGATACAAGATCCACCTATTTATATTAATGCTCTCAACTAACTTCCCGCCCAAACATCAATTACCAAATGTGCCACACTCATTAAATGTATGATAAAACCCTAATGTCGTATAATACATCTCAAGGAGACATTAATTAGCTTAATGAATAAGAAACAATAATTATGTAGATAAATAGTAATGGATCCTTCATTGTTATAATCCATGCGGACCCATATGAAACTTGTAAACTTCAAAAATCTCTGTATTTCCAAGACCATGCAAGTAAATCATACAACATAGATATAGTTTTCATGAAAATGTCCATGTGCAAGTTTTCATATGACCTTCTTAAAGACAATGCACACACTTCTATATAAGATATCATTAGATTGGAAAGAAAAAGTTGCACACTAGATCACAAGGCTTCAAACTCCCATTTCCTACATGTGAATTCATGAACTCGTGAAAAACAAAGTTCAAAGTATTTAAAAATCCAAATTTAGATCATTAGCCACGTTACATTTCATGGTGTACACACAAAGGGTTGCATGGAAGTTTATTTTCACATGCACAAAACAACCTAGAGAATTCCTTGTAACAAATAAAGTATACATATGCCGAAAACTTATTATTTGTAATTTAATTTTTTGTTGGCCAATGAAGGACTTATTATAAACCTAAGTTAGGATCATATATATGTCATATACCCACGAGAGGTTCATTAGGTAGGCAAAATCGTTGCATGTTTATTCATATTGAGGTAACTAAAATTGATAAAAAAACAAAATCAATATACTAGGAGACATTAAGTGGTGAAAAGGTTTAATTTATTAATATTTTGAATTAGGTATTGGGGTAGGTTAGAGAGTTGGGCCATATGAGAGATAGGGTTAATTTTAATATACAAGTAGAACTTTTGAGCCCTAGTTTTTAAAACTAAATACCTTAAAATTACAAAATAAGTGTGGTCATAAAATTATTTCACCATATTAATTATTTGAAGAACTATTTATAAATGATTAAAACTTAACAATAAGGTAATATGCAATAGGTATTGATTGGATTCAAACTCTCTTTCTAGATAAAAGACATATTAAGAAAATAATAATTGAGTAGGAAACATGATATATTAGGGTAGATTCTAGAAATAAAAAGGGGTAAATAAAATTGTAATGGAAAAATGGGTAAGTAAGTTACATGAAAAAATAATGGGGTATTTTCATTCTAATAATATAATGGGAGAGGTATTATTAATTGAATAATTAGAGGTAAAAATAGCATTAACTCCGGTATTCTTTAATACCCTTTGAACGAACATGCTATACCATAATTTTACTAAGTGAATCCCATGTGCATATACCCTGTAAAAGAAAATAATTCTTAACACTTATCCAAGAGTTATCCTATGTTTCACCGCTTCTAGTGCATTTATCTATGTTACATCTTCATTTTCTTGAATTTTTCATTTCACCAAATACTTTTGTGCTCTTTATTATTCTCTTTCTCACTAGAATATCAATCACATTTTGTTTTTCATCACATACCTTCTTAGGGAAATATATGTTGTCTCTGCAATCAACTTTTCTCATGATGCGAATTTGGTGGCTTGCCTTGTGGGAGACCTTAATTTGTGATCTAGGAATCGAAATGACTCCATGTCTTGACAAAAATTTCTGAAAAGATTTACATCATGATAAGTTTCACTAGTTGATTATGACATATTTTGACAGTTTTTTGAGGCCAAAATCATTCATCCAGAGCCTACAAATTGAATTTGAAGTTATTTTTTCAAGTTTTTCTTAAATTTTCAAAATATTGTATATTTGTAACCATGAGTGAACTTTAGTTAAAAATTAAGCTATCAACTAGTTTAGGCATGCGCTTAATGTATGCAAATTTGTAGGATCTAAAACTTAAATTTAAAACTTATTAAAAATAGATATTGCTATAAATAGTATGTTTTACTAAAAATAGTGAATCTAGACATGTTTGGATTAGAAGTCATGTTTAATTAGAAATATTTTGGAATTCAAACAAAAGGACCTATGATGTAATAAACATGGAAAAAAATAAGGAGGATTACTAGGCGTTTTATTTGAAATTTTTCTTTTCCTATTATAATTTAGTTGTTTGTTTCGGTCTCATTGTTTGGTATTAGATTGTAGGTTTAAGACATGATGGAAAGAGGTTAAGGGGCATATAAAATCAAATTAGGTAATTATACTCTTTGACAATCGCTAGTTTTTACATTACTCTCTTCCTCAAGCAAGTGTACTTTACCCACTCTTATCCAACACATCTCTAGGTCACTTGTCTAGCTTGCATGATCATACACACTCATATGTCGATAGTTTCTGATAATTTATTGCATGAAAACAAATAAGAAACTTTACTTGTTTGCTTCTAAACTTCACAGTTCAGATTATTCCTATTGGGTAAAAATATATAGTAGGGGTTAGAACATTCATACAATCCTAACCCTAGTGTACGGTTTTAATTGACCTTATTTACTCTAGTTTCAAAATTTAGTTACACACTATTCTTTGGGTCACTTAGTCCTCCTTAGTCATCCTTTTGTAAATTTAATCACCTTTGGAAGTATATATAAGTAAGTGAAACTCACCTCATTTAGTACCTAGAACTCTTATGTACTCTTATTACACAAGCTATAACAAAAGGAACCCAAAGCTCCCTTCACTCTGAAAATGCTTCTGCACATTTATTAGGGAAGCACCATCTATAATTTTGAAGCTTTCCACTAGGTCTAAGGGATTGCTTCCCACATTTGCAAGCACTCAAAGTCATTCACTCAAGTAGGTTAACAAGAGAGAAAATCGAGACAATCTTTGTCAAAGGAAGGATGTCAAATCTAATTGCACTACAACTAGATATCACATGCTAGATGGAAAACAATGTGTAGTTTAAGGCATCTTGAGTAGTGCCAACATTGGCGGTCTGCATAGGGTGCCACAAAACTCAACTAATGTTTGTCTTGTAAGACTTATTATCCATGGTTAGGGTTTGAAAGATCAAGGATAACATTCAAATTCCTTGGCAGGTGATCGATTGTGAACAAAAGATAGAAATAAATATATTTAAACAAGTGATGGACTCCAAAACGTCACGAGACCATACTTTTGAGTAGGTGTAAAACCATATAAAGAGGTCAAGACCTTATAAACATTCCTACCCCTACAATACAATCTTACCCATGAGTAGTTTGAAGTTGTAGGTTCATTCAAAGAAATATTAAGTTCAAATGCCCCTGTTTCATCATTCGAAATTCCTATATTTTCCTAGAATCATTTTTAATCATCTAAGTGCACTCAACCCCTTATTTTTGTGAACTTGTATTATATCATGTACATTTGATGTAAGTATTAATACATTGTTATGATATTAAATTATTAATGTTGGAAGTTAATTAATCAAAATAACCTTATGTAGCTTTTATTTAATTCCTTTTTGGTTAAGTAAAAATCTTAATCAAATCTTTAAAAAGGTGAAAATATTTGGTGAATCCGACTCTTGAATCAAACATCGTACCTCAAATCCTAGGTATCTTAGGGTTCAAATTTATGATTGTTATCACAATTCTTCTTATAGGTATGATATCTTTCTAGTGGTCTTAAAGTATTCTTCTTATGTTCAACCTATATCACTCTTTGAATATCTGAAGTGTAATCCTGCATGTAGGGCTGAACTCTTCAAACTCCTTATCATACTTTATATTCATCCCGACACACCCTCGACTAGGGGATGTCTACTATTAAGAAAAATTTGTTGCATTTTTTAAGGGTGATAGTTATCCTCACCCCAAGATGTGGTTGATTTTGTTTTAAACAACATTCATCATGCACAATCTCCTTCTTTGGAATCTCTACTTTGTATTACTAATGATCTAGAAATCATACATAATATTGTGCATACACATACAACACATTATTCTCATGATTACCATTGTGATGATGATATTAGTACATAATCTATTAAAAGGGACATGATGATTCATCTCTTACACTTGATCATGTGGCATCACTTAGTAATCATTTTTCACCTACCAATGCCATAACACATAGTCCAACCGGGGTGGTGGTTCCGAGACCGCCGGTCTACACAGGCGGCGGTCCCTAATTTTTCGAACATAAAATAAGAATGGAACACGAATGAACGTGAATTTGAAGCGCCCAATCGTGTCTCTTCCCTTCCATGCCCTTTCACATCCTCCACTGCATGGGAGGACATGGGAAGGCCTATAAATACATGGAAGGAGCAAGAGAATAGACATTCGAAGATCTAGAGAGATCGAGAAGCAGAGTTTAATGAGAGCAGTGAGTAAGATCTTCAATGCTAGAAAAGGAATTGTAGGAGAAAGGTGTAGAAACAGAGAAAACAAGTAATTGGAGAGAGGGTTTACATTGTTGCTTCTTTTCATACTTATTTTAATATGTAATTGTCTATGTTAGACCAATAAAAGTGGGAAGAAAGAGCATTTGCCCTTCCTAACTCGGTTTTCCTCCTTAGAGGTTTCCACATAAAATTATTGGTGTTGAACTTTGAATTATTTCCTTCTCTACAATTTCCTTTCTATAGCACTAGATAATTAGTCACGAAGCTCTAATGTTTCAAGAAAAGTGTGATTTTCCAAAGTTGAAAACAGAACAACATAGTTGTGTGATTTTAGAACTCCAAAGTAGAAGTTTACGGATCATAGGAGGAGGAAACGATCACACATAATCATGAGAAAGTATAGATTCGAGCTCCCCGACTCGGACTGGGGTGCTTGGAGAGGGACAAGGGTACTGTGGGCATCCTAGTATGAGATATGCGTGCCTTGATATGTGGAAATAACATTGAAACCCTCCTTTTAGGTGCCGCTTAGATGTTCACCCGTGTTATCCTCTTGTCACACTAACTTTGCTTGAACCGCGTCGGATGTCATTGTAATAATTGAAATAAATAATCACTGCAAAAGCCCAAGATGAGCATCAAATCCTTAAAAAATAAATATTCATATGAAGGGGTCAGACTGTCCTCAGCGGCCACAATGGTGGACTTACTAAGTGAGCGTTGCACTACATATCAAACTTGATGTAGTTCTATGTGTGCATGTGAAATCATGCCCTAGGTGCTCTTGTTTCAGTCGCACTTTGTGAAAGTAGCGAACAATAACTATATGTAGAAATGTAATAAAATGGTGGATGGAATAGAATAAACTTCCCTCCTATGTAGTGTGATGCAGATGAACCAACCTTGTGCCTTGTGATGGAGCTAGATGGATGCAAATGGAGTCTTTGATGGATGCAACCTTAGGTGATGATAATAGTGCTTAAAGCTTGGTCCCTCATTATGATCACATAACTTTATAATCATATGGTTCTCTTTTTCTAATTTTGTAATTAACCTCAAAAAGGCCTACCACCAAATAGATAGAAAGCTAAAACTCAAGCTAGAAAGTGCCCAAAAAGTGGTGGGTAAGTGCAAAAAGGATCACGGCGCCCACATTGGACGAGGGCGCTTGGAGCACTCCAGTCAGAGATAAAATGACGCCAAATGACAAAACTGACTGAGCGAGTACATGCAAGAGGTCAGCAGTGATGACAACATGCAAATTAAAATGGCCAAAGGACATGGGTTAATTAGTACTTTCTTCACTCAAAAACCATATGAATAGCAAGATGAGACCTAGACTAAATAATGCTTAAAGTGCGTGATTTTGTGTCTACATAATCTAGAACCTAGTCTAGAGGGCTTCACACCTATGTGGGGGCTACTACTTAAGGAAGATTTAGGAGATCTTTTGGGTGATATTTTCTAGTTATGACCGTGAAAGTTTCAAGTGACTCAATGAGTGTAGTTGAATTGGTTATATAGAGTTATGTAGGTGTATTTTCTCATCAAGACTGACCCATAGGGAAGATACTAACCCATGAAAGATACTAAATTGAAATTTTGTCCCTATTTGGTAAATTTATCTAGGAAGGGAGTACAATGTTGTATAGTTATGTGCACAACAATTGGGAAGACTCAAGATTGCATTGGGTGATGTGAACTTTTACGTGAGTGACTAAGTAGTATAATGAAGGTAGAAATTATTACAATAATACTTGGAATATAAAGTAGGCTCAAAATAAATGTTAAATCATGATTTAGAGATTAATCCAATATTAATACGATCAAATAATAAAATACCAAATTTATATAATTAGAATCTTAAGAACTGCAAACTATATATTACTTTTCTTATAAAATAAGTGTCGATCTTAAGTTTGACTTAAAGTTACCTTTACATTCTTGATGTAAAGGTGCCTTAAACCTTCTCCACTTGAATACCCTATATGCCATCTTAAAAATGCATCTATAAGCGATTTAATATTCTCTACTTCAATAATTTACACGTCATTTTCTAATCTACTTCCAAAAGGCTTAAATGTTAAATTATGTTTGGGCATATATATATATACATTCCTTCAATGAATGGATGCGAAATCAAACTATTGACACAGTCAGCAAATTTATTTGTAAGTTCTCCACTAAATTTATTTTCAATAACGCATCTAAAAGCATTAATTTATGATCCCTAAATTAACTGCAATTAAATTTGGACACAAATACCCAATTGACTTCTGTTATGGTAATAAAATGTGCGGAGAAAAGTAAGAAAAACTTGGTTAACTATTTTTAAAAAGGATAAGGTATTGATATGTAGGCTTGAAATTTCAAGCTTACAATATCGCCAATTCAAAATTTTAAGAGGGTCAGTATTTTTAATTGGCTATAATTTTAAAAATTATATATTTTTTTCTTTTGGGTTTATCTATTTTTTCTGGTAAATATTAATATGATCCTTAAGTCAATGTGGGTGAAACTATATTCTAGGTAGCCCTTCTACAAACATAATAGTTGATTGGTTACAAAGTTAGAATGTTTGCTTTCTCGAGTCTCCCTTGTTTTGTATTATAATATCATTATACAAAAAAATCTCTTCTAATTATTTTTAAAAAAATGTCTTTCCACACCACTTCGGATATGCTTTTTTTTTTACCTCTTGGAATTGCTTCTATGACTCTAACATCCTCAATTATTCAAAATAATTTCCCAACTTGATCTATATATTTGGTATTCAATAACATATAAACCACAATGTACATCATGATCCTTATGCCAATGAGGGCAACACCATAGTGAAATTGGTTGTCGTATTAGCATAATAGTTGATCGGTTACAAGAAGAGTGTGTTTTCTTTCTCAATATTCCCCTGTCCTCCAATGTGGCTTCATAATCCAAAAAAACATTACTACTAGTTACTTCTAAACACATGTCTTTGGTGCATTTTAGAATTTCTTCTATGACTTTAAAAAACTTTGTTCTTTCAAAAGATGCTCTGGAACCACAAACAATATAAATCTCTTTTCTAGCTAATGTAAACCGCTCAAATCCTTTATTTTATTAGAAATTAGCACTGTACCTATTATATGGTAAGACTTTGTTACATCACTTTGTATTCATACTTAACATAGTGACTATATTCAAAGTCATATTCACTTACTCTAAAAGTGCATGGTTTCTCACATTCCTTTTCCCTCCTCTTCGTTGCACTTCAATTTAGTTTCTTTAATTTTTTAACTCTTTTTTTTTCGTAAACATATTTTGCTACCCCTATCGACATCCCCACTACACCTTCGAATATGATTACTAGTTATATTTATAATTTCTATAATTACATATAATTGTCTACGTGTATACATGATTTATTAATCATGCTTATCGTCTCGTATTGTTTCTTTGTTTTTAATTTTTATAATCTGTTTGAATTTTTTAATGTTTTGAATATCATCGATACTTGCAATGACTTTTCCTATTTTATATAACAATTTACAACTCTAAGTGTTTCCTTATTAATTACCATGATAGAGTGGACTATAATGTCAGAATAGTTGATCATTAATATTTAATTTTAAATTTGCAATGTATTTATTTATAAAATTTATTTTTATTATTATTATATATTGAATTTAATTGGAATATTTAATATTTAATTAATATTGTAGAGTTTGCAATGCATTTTTAAATTTAAAAGCATATGGTACAAAAAGATTAATATCATGTATTATTAATCAAAAGAAAAATTATGGAGAAGGTAATTGAATTATTATTACGTCATGTTCTTTTTATCTTGGGGAAATCAATTTAAAGATAGTAATATCTAGGTTATATGATAGAGTTTGGGGCCCATTTTTTCCCCAAATAAATTATTTTGAGACCAACACAATGGTGTAGCTAGGTTGATGACAATTGTCACCACTCAATGTGAAATTGGCGAGACAATGTAATTGAGTTATTAGTGAATGTGGTACATGGAAAATGCAACACTTGAACCTTCAAATTGATATCTCTCGACATATTTTAGAAGATGTATTTAAGATATTTGTACTTGATTTTTATGGTTTGTATACAATCAAAAATAAAAACTATGAGAATAATATCTCTATACATTTTCAAATAAAAATATTAAAAATATCTCTACAAATAATAAAAATGTTTACTTTCTTTTGAGTGTACGGTTGGAGATGGTTTGGCCTAGTTTTAATATTTTTTTCCTTGATGGCACTTGGTTTTTCTATCCTTTTGTTGATGGGTTATATTCTTGTTGATTGTTTGTTGAATGACTTCTAAGTTGTTTGCGAATGACTTTTGAATTGTTTATCCTTCATTCACAACTTAGATAAAAAAACATTTATCCCTAAGCAAAACACGTTACATATTAAAAAGTTTAGAATATTAATCTATTATATAATAATTTCCGAGTTATATAATTTAAAATCAATCTACATTAAACCATAATTCCAAAAATATTCCAATTAAACATAAAATGCTCCATCTAACCCTTATTATCCAAACGATTCGCTCTTATTAGTCTTCCCTTTATCATTTATTATCTCGTTTAATTGAGTTGTTCTTTATGTTAGTCATAGTAAACTCAAATGCGTAAGTTGAATTCAAGACGAATGTTTTATGTTAGTCATAATAAGCTCAAATGCATAAGTTGAATTTTTCTTCCACAACACTTTGTCCTCATTTCCCATTCATTTTCATTGGATAGAAACATATTCTTCTAATGCTAATGATTTTTCCTTACAAATAATTATCTATGTAACAAATGTATACAATCATGATCCTTTGGTGGAGAGCATAATTCAAGTAATCGTTTTTCTCGATCAAATGCAATAGATTTAATACCTAAAAGAAAGTAGAACGCATTTATTGAATATAATGCATGTGATGGGTTGAACATCACAGTAAAGAATGATTATGATGAGCTTCTTCATTGAATGAAAATATCACTAATTTCCACGGTAAAATTGTAATTATATAAGACATTATTCACAAGAGACACCAAGCAATTAAGCTTTCCCTAGAACTATTAGATATTCACGATACTAGTATATTTATATATATCGATTATCGGTACAAATTAAGTTGGCGTGTGTTATATATATATATATATATATATATATATATATATATATATATATATATGATTTTATTTTCATTTTATTGATTATGTGTTATTCTCTATTTGACTGTCTATTTCAATTTTATTATGTTTTTCTTTTTCTTTATTCTTTTTTTTGGTCATTTTTGGTATTCCATTTTTTTTTGTTTATCTTGGGTTTGTGAAAATATCGCTAATTAATTCAAACTATCTCAAAACTTACTAAACAATTCTTTGTTTTTTCTTGTTAAGGATCACAATGCTCCTAAAATTTATTATTTGTAATTTAATTTTTTCGGCCAATGAAGGACTTATTATAAACTTAAGTTAGGATCATATATATGTCATATACCCACGAGAGATTCATTAGGTAGGCAATATCGTTGCATGTTTATTCATATTGAGGTAACTAAAATTGATAAAAAACAAAATCAATATACTAGGAGACATTAAGTGGTGAAAGGGTTTAATTTATTAATATTTTGAATTAGGTATTGGGGGTAGGTTTGAGAGTTGGGCCATATGAGAGATAGGGTTAATTTTAATATACAAGTAGAACTTTTGAGCCCTAGTTTTAAAAACTAAATACCTTAAAATTACAAAATAAGTGTGGTCATAAAATTATTTCACCATATTAATTATTTGAAGAACTATTTATAAATGATTAAAACTTAACAATAAGGTAATATGCAATAGGTATTGATTGGATTCAAACTCTCTTTCTAGATAAAAGATATATTAAGAAAATCATAAGTGAGCTGGAAACATGATATATTAGGGTAGATTCTAGAAATAAAAAGGGGTAAATAAAATTGTAATGGAAAAATAGGTAAGTAAGGTACATGGAAAAAATAAGGGGTATTTTCATTCTAATAATATAATGGGAGGGGTATTATCAATTGAATAATTAGAGGTAAAAAAATAGCATTAAGGGTATTCTTTAATACCCTTTGAACGAACGTGCTATACCATAGTTTTACTAAGTGAATCCCCTGTGCATATATCCTAGGTAAAAGAAAATAATTATGAACACTTAGCCAAGAGTTATCCTATGTTTCACCGCTTCTAGTGCATTTATCCATGTTACATCTTCATTTTCTTGAATTTTTCATTTCACCAAATACTTTTTGTGCTCTTTATTATTCTCTTTCTCAGTAGAATATCAATCACATTTTGTTTTTCATCACATACCTTCATAGGGAAATATATGTTGTCTCCAATCAACTTTTCTCATGATGCAAATTTGGTGGCTTGCCTTGTGGAGACCTTAATTTGTGATCTAGGAATCGAAATGACTCCATGTTTTGACCAAAATTTCTGAAAAGATTTACATCGTGATAAGTTTCACTAGTTGCTTATGACATATTTTGACAATTTTTGAGGCCAAAATCATTCACCTAGGGCCTGCAAATTGAATTTGAAGTTATTTTTCAAGTTTTTCTTAAATTTTCAAAATATTGTATATTTGTAACCATGAGTGAACTTTAGTTAAAAATTAAGCAATCAACTAGTTTAGGCATGCAGTTAATGTATGCAAATTTGTAGGATCTAAAACTTAAATTTAAAACTTACTAAAAATAGATATTGCTATAAATAGTAAGTTCTACTAAAAATAGTGAATCTAGACATGTTTGGATTAGAAGTCATGTTTAATTAAAAATATTTTGGAATTCGAACAAAAGGACCTATGATGTAATAAACATGGAAAAAAATAAGGAGGATTACTAGACATTTTATTTGAAATTTTTTTCTTTTCCTATTATAATTTAGTTGTTTGTTTCGGTCTCATCGTTTGGTATTAGATTGTAGGTTTAAGACATGATGGAAAGAGGTTAAGGGGCATATAAAATCAAATTAGGTAATTCTACTCTTTGACATTGCTAGTTTTTACATTACTCTCTTCCTCGAAGCAAGTGTACTTTACCCACTCTTATCCAACACATCTCTAGGTCACTTGTCTAGCTTGCATGATCATACACACTCATGTGTCGATAGTTTCGATAATTTATTGCATGAAAACCAATAAGAAACTTTACTTGTTTGCTTCTAAACTTCACGAGTTGATTATTCCTATTGGGTAAAAATATATAGTAGGGGTTGGAACATTCATACAATCCTAACCCTAGTGTATGGTTTTGATTGACCTTATTTACTCTAGTTTCAAAATTTTAGTTACACACTATTCTTTAGGTCACTTACTCCTCCTTAGTCATCCTTTTATAACTTAAATCACCTTTGGAAGTATATATAAGTAAGTGAAACTCACCTCATTTAGTACCTAGAACTCTTATTACACAAGCTATAACAAAAGGAACCCAAAGCTCCTTACACTCTGAAAATACTTCTGCACATTTATTAGGGAAGCACCATCTATAATTTTGAAGCTTTCCACTAGGTCTAAGGGATTGCTTCCCACATTTGCAAGCACTCAAAGTCACTCACTCAAGTAGGTTAACAAGAGAGAAAATCGAGACAAGATTTGTCAAAGGAAGGATGCCAAATCTAATTGCACTACAACTAGATATCACATGCTAGATGAAAAACAATGTGTAGTTTAAGGCATCTTCAGAGTAGTGCCAACATTGGCAGTGCACAGGGTGCCGAAAACTCAACTAATGTTTGTCTTGTAAGACTTATTATCTATGGTTAGGGTTTGAAAGATCAAGGATAACATTCAAATTCCTTGACAAAGGTGTGATCATTTGTGAACAAAAGATAGAAAGAAATGTATTTAAACAAGTGACAAACCCAAAACGTCACGAGACCATACTTTTGAGTAGGTGTAAAACCATATAAAGAGGTCAAGACCTTATAGATATTCCTACCCCTCTACTATACAATCTTACCCATGAGTAGTTTGAAGTTGTAGGTTCGATTGTGAAGAAATATTAAGTTCAAATGCCCTGTTTCATCATTCGAAATTCCTATATTTTCCTAGAATCATTTTTAATCATCTAAGTGCACTCAACCCTTATTTTTGTGAACTTGTATTGTATCATGTACATTTGATGTAAGTATTAATACATTGTTATGATATTAAATTATTAATGTTGGAAGTTAATTAATCAAAATAACCTTATGTAGCTTTTATTTAATTCCTTTTTGGTTAAGTAAAAATCTTAATCAAATCTTTAAAAAGGTGAAAATATTTGGTGAATCCGACTCTTGAATCAAACATCGTACCTCAAATCCTAGGTATCTTAGGGTTCAAATTTATGATTGTTATCACAATTCTTCTTATAGGTATGATATCTTTCTAGTGGTCTTAAAGTATTCTTCTTATGTTCAATCTATATCACTCTTTGAATATCTCAAGTGTAACCCTACATATAGGGCTGAACTCTTCAAACTCCTTATCATACTTTATATTCATCCCGACACACCCTCCGACCAGGGGATGTCTACTATTAAGAGAAAATTTGTTGCATTTTTAAGGGTGATAGTTATCCTCACCCCAAGATGTGGTTGATTTTGTTTTAAACAACATTCATCATGCACAATCTCCTTCTTTGGAATCTCTACTTTGTATTACTAATGATCTAGAAATCATACATAATATTGTGCATACACATACAACACATTATTCTCATGATTACCATTGTGATGATGATATTAGTACATAATCTATTAAAAAGGACATGATGATTCATCTCTTACACTTGATCATGTGGCATCACTTAGTAATCATTTTTCACCTACCAATGCCATAACACATAGTCCAACCAGGGTGGTGGTTACGAGACCGCCGGTCTACACAGGCGACGACGGTCCCTAATTTTTCGAACATAAAATAAGAATGGAACACGAATGAACGTGAATTTGAAGCGCCCAATCGTGTCTCTTCCCTTCCATGCCCTTTCACATCCTCCACCGCATGAGTGTACATGGGAAGCCCTATAAATACATGGAAGGAGCAAGAGAATAGACATTCGAAGATCCGGAGAGATCGAGAAGCAATGTTTAATGAGAGTAGTGAGCAAGATCTTCGGTCTTTAGAAAAGGAATTGTAGGAGCAAGGTGTAGAAACAGAGCAAGCAAGTAGTTGGAGAGAAGGTTTACATTGTTGCTTCTTTTCATACTTATTTTAATATGTAATTGTCTATGTTAGACCAATAAAAGTGGGAAGAAAAAGCAATTGCCCTTCCTAATTGGTTTTCCTCCTTAGAGGTTTCCTCGATAAAATTATTGTGTTGAAGTTCGAATTATTTCCTTCTTTGCAATTTCCTTTCTATAGCACTAGATAATCAGTCACTTAAGCTCTAATTTTTCAAGAAAATCTGTCATTTTCCAAAGTTGAAAACAGAACAACATAGTTGTGTGATTTGTAGAACTCCAAAGTAGAAGTTTACGGATCATAGGAGGAGGAAATGATCACACATAATCATGAGAAAGTATAGATTCGAGCTCCTTGACTGGACTAGGGTGCTTGGAGAGGGACAAGGGTACTTGTGGGCATCCTAGTATGAGATATGGGTGCCTTGATATGTGGAAATAACTTGAAACCCTCCTTTGAGGTGCCGTTAGATGTTCGCCTGTGTTATCCTCTTGTCACACTAACTTTCTTGAACCATGTCGGATGTCTTGCAATACTTGCAAGATGAGCATCAAATCCTTAAAAATAAATATTCATATGAAGGGGTCGGTGTCCTCGGACCACAATGGTGGACTTACTAATTGAGCATTGCACTACATATAAAACTTGATGTCGTTCTATGTGTGCATGTGAAATCATGCCCTAGGTGCTCTTGTTTCATCACACTTTGTGAAAGTAGCGAACAATAACTATATGTAGAAATGTAATAAAATGGTGGATGGAATAGAATAAACTTCCTCTCTATGTAGTGTGATGCATATGAACCAACCTTGTGCCTTGTGATGGAGCTAGATGGATGCACGTAGAGTCTTTGATGGATGCGAACCTTAGGTGATGATAATAGTGCTTAAAGCTTGGTCCCTCATTATGATCACATAACTTTATAATCATATGGTTCTCTTGTTCTAATTTCGTAATTAACCTCAAAAAGGCCTACCACCAAACAGATAGAAAGCTAAAACAGCTAGAAAGTGCCCAAAAAGTGGTGGGTAAGTGCAAAAAGGATCACAGCACCCCACATTGGACGAGGGCGCTTGGAGCACTCCGGTCGAGAGATAAACGGCACCAAATGATAAAACCGATCGGACGAGTACATGCAAGAGGTCGGTAGTGATGACAACGCGCAAATTAAAATGGCCAAAGGACATGGGTTAATTAGTACTTTCTTCACTCAAAAACCATATGAATAGTAGTATGAGACCGAGACTAAATAATGCCTAAAGTGCATGATTTTGTGTCTACATAATCTAGAACCTAGTCTAGAGGGCTTCACACCTATGTGGGGGCTACTACTTAAGGAAGATTTAGGAGATCTTTTGGGTGATATTTTCTAGTTATGACCGTGAAAGTTTCAAGTGACTCAATGAGTGTATTTGAATTGGTTATATAGAGTTATGTAGGTGTATTTTCTCATCAAGACCCATAGGAAGATACTAACCCATGAAAGATACTAAATTGAATTTTTGTCCCTATTTGGTAAATTTATCTAGGAAGGGAGTACAATGTTGTATAGTTATGTGCACGACAATTGGGAAGACTCAAGATTGCATTGGACCGATGTGAACTTTTCTCGTGAGTGACTAAGTAGTATAATGAAAGTAGAAATTATTACAATAATACTTGGAATATAAATTAGGCTCAAAATAAATGTTAAATCATGATTTAGAGATTAATCCAATATTAATACGATCAAATAATAAAATACCAAATTTATATAATTAGAATCTTAAGAATCTAAACTATATATTACTTTTCTTATAAAATAAGTGTCGATCTTAAGTTTGACTTAAAGTTACCTTTATATTCTTGATGTAAAGGTTCCTTAAACCTTTTCCACTTGAATACCCTATATGCCATCTTAAAAATGCATCTATAAGCGATTTAATATTCTCTACTTCAATAATTTACACGTCATTTTCTAATCTACTTCCAAAAGGCTTAAATGTTAAATTATGTTTGGGCATATATATATATACATTCCTTGATGAATGGATGCGAGATCAAACTATTGACACGATCGGCAAATTTATTTGTAAGTTCTCCACTAAATTTATTTTCAATAACGCATCTAAAAGCATTAATTTATGATCCCTAAATTAACTCGCAATTAAATTTGGACACAAATACCCAATTGACTTATGTTATGGTAATAAAATGTGCGGAGAAAAGTAACAAAACTTGGTTAACTATTTTTAAAAAGGATAAGGTATCGATATGTAGGCTTGAAATTTCAAGCTTACAATATCGCCAATTCAAAATTTTAAGAGGGTCATTATTTTTAATTGGTTATAATTTTAAAAAATTATATATTTTTTTCTTTTGGGTTTATCTATTTTTTCTAGTAAATATTAATATAATACTTAAGTCAATGTGGGTGACTTAACATATTCTAGTTATCCCTTCTACAAACATAATAGCTGATTGGTTGCAAAGTGAGTATGTTTGCTTTCTCTGGAAAAAATGTCTTTCCACACCACTTCGGATATGCATTTTTTTACATCTTGGAGTTGCTTCTATGAATCTAACATCCTCAATTATTCAAAATAATTTCCCAACTTGATCTATATATTTGGTATTTAATAACATATAAACCAAAATGTACATCATGATCCCTATGCTAATGAGGGCAACGCCATAGTGAAAGTGGTTGTCCTATTAGCGTAATAGTTGATCGATTTACTGAAGAGTGTGTTTTCTTTCTCAATATTCCCTATCCTCCAATGTGGCTTCATAATCCAAAAAAAACATTACTACTAGTTGCATCTAAACACATGTCTTCTCCGAGTTGGATATGCCTCTTGGTGCATTTTGGAATTTCTTTTATGACTTTAAAAAAATTCGTTCTTTCAAAAAAATGCTCTGGTACCACAAACAATATAAATCTCTTTTCTAGCTAATGTAAACCGCTCAAATCCTTTATTTTATTAGAAATTAGCACTTTGTACCTATTATATGGTAAGACTTTGTTACATCACTTTGTATTCATACTTAACATAGTGACTATATTCAAAGTCATATTCACTTACTCTAAAAGTGCATGGTTTCTCACATTCCTTTTCCCTCCTCTTCGTTGCACTTCAATTTAGTTTCTTTAATTTTTTAACTTTTTTTTCGTAAACATATTTTGCGACCCTATCGACATCCCCACTACACCTTCAAAATATTATTACTAGTTATATTTATAATTTCTATAACTAGCAATTGCACATGAGTCACAAGTTACGTCGGGATAGATGTAAATATGTAGCGGGGCTAATGGAGCATGGAAATTTGTATTGTTTATGCATCAAATTTATAGTAGCCCTGTATCACAAATATTTGTATTGTGTGTTATATTCAGATTTGTTTTTTTGTTTTATTGGAAAATATTCGAGGTGCACTTATCACAAATATAAAAGTTTTACTTTTAAGAACAATACCTTCTGCGGCTCATGGTGTGCTCAGCGGGGGTGTGTCAGTGGCCTTGGTTAAGCCAATATATTTTCCCCTCTATTTCAATATTGTCACTACATGTTGTCCATTTTATCTGATTGCACATCACCAAAATATTTCAATAAAAAAATCAATATTTCAATAATCACCAATATATCGATGGGAGAATGGTTTTGGTTGTTCCCACGAGCACTCCGGTTCTGATGCAGTTCTCCCCAGGAGCTTTGAAAATCCTCCCGACTTTCCAAACGCCTTTGGCAACTCTTTACAGATTTGATCACCATAAAAGTTCCAACTCATTGAATTTGGCAATGTTTGTAATTGCAAATAATTACTACAATCACAATAGTCCAAGTTGAGTGCCCTGAGATTTTCCATACAACATATCCAAGTTGACATTGCAAACCCAATTAGCCTTTTATTGGGTGCATAGAATATTGTAGAATGTTCCAATTTAAATTGATTTGCATGGGGTAACATGCACTAACTTGCTTGTGAGTATCCAAATAGCCTTTAATTTGTTTTGGTCTTTCGTAAACATTACAAATCATTGTCATTACTACATAACAACATTATTGCTTGGTGTGATGAACAAACATTAGTCAATTGGCGGTAAACTGCAAAACAACTATAAACACTTTTGTCGAAGAAATAGGCCCCCAGTCACATGAGCGGTCACATCTTTACCAATTGCGATAGGATCCCTTCTTCCATCCTTTTCAATTGCAATTCATGGGTAATAGTGAATCGTATTGCCTACCGCTATGTCATATTAGAAACATTTTCTAACCTTAACAACTTGTCATTCTTTTTAATGGACAAAAAAATTAAACACAACATTCCTAAAGAGAGCAAATTTAATATTTCCTTTGGGACACGATATACAGTCCAAAAAGTAGATAAAATCATATTGTTAGATATTATTATAGGAAATATTTAAAATTTGTGGATATCTACCATAGTAAATATCTAAGATGGTAGGAAAATATCTAAAATCCGGCAACTTGTATTAAAGTTAAGACAACAAATATTGGAGCCACCGGAATTTGACACTTTCCAGCCAAGCCATCTTCAAAGGTGGACGCCACCGCGAATTACATATAATTGTCTACGTGTATACATGATTTATTAATCATGCTTATCTTTTGTATTGTTTCTTTGTTTTTTAATTTTTATAATTTGTTTGAAGTTTTTAATGTTTTGAATATCGTCTCGATACTTACAATGACTTTTCCTATTTTATATAACAATTTACAATTCTAAGTGTTTCCATATTAATTACCATGATAGAGTGGACTATAATGTCTCGAAATAGTTGATCATTAATATTTAATTTTAAATTTGCAATGTATTTATTTATAAAATTTATTATTATTATTATATATTGAATTTAACTCTACTATTTAATATTTAATTAATATTGTAGAGTTTGCAATGCATTTTTAATTTAAAAGCATATGGTACAAAAGTTATATGATAGAATTTGGGGCCCATTTTTTCCCCAAATAAGTTATTTTGAGACCAACACAATGGTGTAGCTAGGTTGATGACGAGTTGTCACCACTCAATGTGAAATTAGCGACAATGTAATTGAGTTATTAGTGAATGTCGTACATGGAAAATGCAACACTTGAACCTTCAATTGATATCTCTCGACATATTTTAGATAGATGTATTTAAGATATTTGTACTAATTTTTTATGGTGTGTATACAATCAAAAATAAAAACTATGAGAATAATATCTCTATACATTTTCAAATAAAAATATTAAAAATATCTCTACAAATAATAAAAAAATGTTTACTTTCTTTTGAGCGTATGGTTGGAGATGGTTTGGCCTAGTTTTAATATTTTTTCCTTGATGGCACTTTTTTTTGTCTTTTTGTTGATGGGTTGTATTCTTGTTGATTGTTTCTTTGAATGACTTTTGAATTGTTTATCCTTCATTCACAACTTAGATAAAAAAACATTTATCCCTAATCAAAACACGTTACATATTAAAAAGTTTAGAATATTAATCTATTATATAATAATTTCCGAGTTATATAATTTCAAATCAATCTACATTAAACCATAATTCCAAAAATATTCCAATTAAACATAAAATGCTCCATCTAACCCTTATTATCCAAACGATTCGCTCTTATTAGTCTTCCCCTTTATCATTTATTATCTCGTTTAATTGAGTTGTTCTTTATGTTAGTCATAGTAAGCTCAAATGCATAAGTTGAATTCAAGACGAATGTTTTATGTTAGTCATAGTAAGCTCAAATGCATAAGTTGAATTTTTCTTCCACAACACTTTGTCCTCATTTCCCATTCATTTTCATTGGATAGAAACATATTCTTCTAATGCTAATGATTTTTCCTTATAAATAATTATCTATGTAACAAATGTATACAATCATGATCCTTTGGTGGAGAGAATAATTCAAGTAATCGTTTTTCTCGATCAAATGCAATAGATTTAATACCTAAAAGAAACTAGAACGCATTTATTGAATATAATGCATGTGATGGGTTGAACATCACATTAAGGAATGATTATGATGAGCTTCTTCATTGAATGAAAATATCACTAATTTCCACGGTAAAATTGTAATTATGTAAGACATTATTCACAAGAGACAGCAAGCAATTAAGCTTTCCCTAGAACTATTAGATATTCACGATACTAGTATATTTATATATATTGATTATCAGTACAAATTAAGTTGGCGTGTGTTAGTAGTTATTTATTTTTTTGGGTTGTGTATTATATATATATATATATATATATATATATATATATATATATGATTTTATTTTCATTTTATCGATTATGTGTTATTCTCTATTTCACTTTTTATTTCAATTTTATTATGTTTTTCTTTTTCTTTATTCTTTTTTTTTGTCATTTTTGGTATTCCATTTTTTTGTTTATCTTGGGTTTGTGAAAATATTGCTAACTAATTCAAACTATCTCAAAACTTACTAAACAATTCTTTGTTTTTCTTGTTAAGGATCACAATGCTCCTAAAATGTAAAAGAACACTTGTTTCTTGATATTGCGACAATTTGGCTAGCTTTTAAATGTGTTATTTATGTATTTTGTATACACGTTGTCATTTATTTTGTGGGTACTTTTAACCCTAGAGTTAGGATAACTCGATGTTTGCAACATTCTTTATCACCATTTTTCAATTGTTATGTACATTAATGTGCACACCAATAAGGTCCTAATTCAAATTCATATAGTAAAAAATGAATAGATGTTTTTGTGCATATAGAGCACAATGATCACGATGATTTAATTGAAGTACTAAGATCACTATATATATATATATATATATATATATAATTCCATGCCAAAAGACATGTAGAAAGCATTCCATCATTTATTTGTGTAGACACCTCATTTTAGTATAAGTTGTCTAAGTATGAACACTTTTGGCATCTTTTGATGTAAAGTGGGTTAGAGAGTTGAATGAGGAATGACATTGGGCCATAAAACTAATGGGACTAACATAAACAACAAATTGGATTGCAATTTAGGTCATGGAAACATAATGAAAAAAACCAATTTTAGGAAGTTCAAATGATGAAATTATAACTTGCACACACTACACACTTGTTTCAAACATTTTAATCAAATGTAGTATCTATTTCGCGGTTTCTTTACATTTCTAAAAGTGATGAAACATATAAGGGTAAGGGCCAGGAGGAATACTTGTTAAATGTTGGTCGATTGATGTTTGTTGCACGCGTTCTAACTTCTAGATCAAGATCGAATGTGAGAGCTTCCTTTTGGCTAGGAGAAACTACCTATAATAGAAAACAAGACCACAAAATATAGTTAAATGATATATGACAGTGGGTACTAAGCGTATGCTAGTTCCGGAAGTGTGATACTTCCTAGATGGTTGTCAATCCATTGTTTAAAAAAGTTAATGCGAGAAATAAACAAGGTCATCTTGTAGTTGATATGATTTAGGTATCTCATTGTCTACAATAAGCAAATCCAATCACATAGGCTAGGCTATATTTGGATTTGAGAGGTGAGGGTCCGCAAGAGGTTAGGGACTAGTCGGGGTAAGATTATGGGTTATGTAGGTCAACTAGTAGGGTGGTTGTTGGGTTTGTTCTTGGTCAACGTGTAAAACACGAGAGGCGACGTCGCTAAATGCAATCGATGCCGGTTTAGGCACGGAACCGACGACGGTTATGGATAACCGAGCTGTATGGTATGGTGAAAGAAACTCAAAATAGGTTAAATGGTAGGGGTGATATGAGGTCGAATAAAGTTTGGGAGAGTGAATGGGGGTTTATGGAGGTCTTAAGTATACTTAGAAGTATACAATGATGAGAATAGGTGATTTGGTGATGTGGGTGAAGGGATCTTTGGATTTGACAAGCAAGTGGGTGATGAAGCAATAAGCATGCAACAAATAGATTAATAACGGGAGTAATAAAGATTACTAAGCTGAAATAAACTATATTGATTAGGGCCATACTTACTTGTGTTAAGGATCTGATGGCTGAGTGATGGAGGTGGTTGATCAGAGAATACGTGTATGGTCCTATAGTGGTGCTTTCCCTAGTGCTCCCGTGAATACAATGGCTCTCTGATTGATGTTGGTGATGGCTTTAGATGGTGGATGTGTAAAAGGATGCATGTTTCACTTGCATAAAGCTTTGGTCTCCTTTCTTGCTTCTTAGAAAATGTACCAACAACGAAATAAGGTTACCAAAGGGAATAAAAGGTGACCAACGATGGTTCTGGTTACCGTGTAGTTGGTTCGGGGTGGCCGAAGCGTCGGTTAGGGCGGGATTCCCTAGGTTTACTAAAAATGGGAGATCATGGCAATGATTTCGCGCAACTCTCTCTATTGATCCAAGCTAGAGCGGGAGTTACCTTTTTATGTGAGAATGTGGTTAGGGGATGTAGGCTTTAATTTTTAGGGTTTAGTTAGGTTTTAGTTAGTTATGGCAACATACTAAGAATAGACTTAGGGTGAGGTGGCTAGGTGAGGTGGGTAGGTGAGGTGGTGATGTGCGAATTATCTTGATTAGGATAACTAAATAATAAATATTGTGAGGACGTGGATTAATTTAATTTAATTAATTAAATTAATATTAGTGTGGGGTGTAAGGGGCCATGGTTAGGTGAGTGTGTTCAAGTTGATTATGTAACGAAGGGTCGGAGCGTGTGGCCCAATTTTGGTGTCTATAAGTATCACATAAATCTCAAATGAAACATGTTTTAATCTCTTTATGAATCTATCCTTTGAGCTCTTCTTTATCAATGGAAACATTTTACCTCAAATATAGATGTGTGTTCATATAGATACAAGATCCACCTATTTATATTAATGCTCTCAACTAACTTCTGCCCAAACATCAATTACCAAATGTGCCACACTCATTAAATGTATGATAAAACCCTAATGTCGTATAATACATCTCAAGGAGACATTAATTAGCTTAATGAATAAGAAACAATAATTATGTAGATAAATAGTAATGGATCCTTCATTGTTATAATCCATGCGGACCCATATGAAACTTGTAAACTTCAAAAATCTCTGTATTTCCAAGACCATGCAAGTAAATCATACAACATAGATATAGTTTTCATGAAAATGTCCATGTGCAAGTTTTCATATGACCTTCTTAAAGACAATGCACACACTTCTATATAAGATATCATTAGATTGGAAAGAAAAAGTTGCACACTAGATCACAAGGCTTCAAACTCCCATTTCCTACATGTGAATTCATGAACTCGTGAAAAACAAAGTTCAAAGTATTTAAAAATCCAAATTTAGATCATTAGCCACGTTACATTTCATGGTGTACACACCAAAGGGTTGCGTGGAAGTTTATTTTCACATGCACAAAACAACCTAGAGAATTCCTTGTAACAAATAAAGTATACATATGCCGAAAACTTATTATTTGTAATTTAATTTTTGTTGGCCAATGAAGGACTTATTATAAACCTAAGTTAGGATCATATATATGTCATATACCCACGAGAGGTTCATTAGGTAGGCAAAATCGTTGCATGTTTATTCATATTGAGGTAATTAAAATTGATAAAAAAACAAAATCAATATACTAGGAGACATTAAGTGGTGAAAAGGTTTAATTTATTAATATTTTGAATTAGGTATTGGGGGTAGGTTAGAGAGTTGGGCCATATGAGAGATAGGGTTAATTTTAATATACAAGTAGAACTTTTGAGCCCTAGTTTTTAAAACTAAATACCTTAAAATTACAAAATAAGTGTGGTCATAAAATTATTTCACCATATTAATTATTTGAAGAACTATTTATAAATGATTAAAACTTAACAATAAGGTAATATGCAATAGGTATTGATTGGATTCAAACTCTCTTTCTAGATAAAAGACATATTAAGAAAATAATAAATGAGTAGGAAACATGATATATTAGGGTAGATTCTAGAAATAAAAAAGGGGTAAATAAAATTGTAATGGAAAAATAGGTAAGTAAGGTACATGTAAAAATAAAGGGGTATTTTCATTCTAATAATATAATGGGAGAGGTATTATTAATTGAATAATTAGAGGTAAAAAATAGCATTAACCTGGGTATTCTTTAATACCCTTTGAACGAACATGCTATACCATAATTTTACTAAGTGAATCCCTGTGCATGCATATACCCCGAGTAAAAGAAAATAATTCTTAACACTTATCCAAGAGTTATCCTATGTTTCACCGCTTCTAGTGCATTTATCTATGTTACATCTTCATTTTCTTGAATTTTTCATTTCACCAAATACTTTTTGTGCTCTTTATTATTCTCTTTCTCACTAGAATATCAATCACATTTTGTTTTTCATCACATACCTTCTTAGGAAATATATGTTGTCTCAATCAACTTTTCTCATGATGCGAATTTGGTGGCTTGCCTTGTGGAGACCTTAATTTGTGATCTAGGAATCGAAATGACTCCATGTCTTGACAAAAATTTCTGAAAAGATTTACATCATGATAAGTTTCACTAGTTGATTATGACATATTTTGTGCTTTTTGAGGCCAAAATCATTCATCCAGAGCCTACAAATTGAATTTGAAGTTATTTTTTCAAGTTTTTCTTAAATTTTCAAAATATTGTATATTTGTAACCATGAGTGAACTTTAGTTAAAAATTAAGCTATCAACTAGTTTAGGCATGCGATTAATGTATGCAAATTTGTAGGATCTAAAACTTAAATTTAAAACTTATTAAAAATAGATATTCTTATAAATAGTATGTTTTACTAAAAATAGTGAATCTAGACATGTTTGGATTAGAAGTCATGTTTAATTAGAAATATTTTGGAATTCAAACAAAAGGACCTATGATGTAATAAACATGGAAAAAAATAAGGAGGATTACTAGACGTTTTATTTGAAATTTTTTCTTTTCCTATTATAATTTAGTTGTTTGTTTCGGTCTCATCGTTTGGTATTAGATTGTAGGTTTAAGACATGATGGAAAGAGGTTAAGGGGCATATAAAATCAAATTAGGTAATTATACTCTTCGACATTGCTAGTTTTACATTACTCTCTTCCTCAAGCAAGTGTACTTTACCCACTCTTATCCAACACATCTCTAGGTCACTTGTCTAGCTTGCATGATCATACACACTCATATGTCGATAGTTTCGATAATTTATTGCATGAAAACAAATAAGAAACTTTACTTGTTTGCTTCTAAACTTCACAGTTCAGATTATTCCTATTGGGTAAAAAATATATAGTAGGGGTTAGAACATTCATACAATCCTAACCCTAGTGTACGGTTTTAATTGACCTTATTTACTCTAGTTTCAAAATTTTAGTTACACACTATTCTTTGGGTCACTTAGTCCTCCTTAGTCATCCTTTTGTAAATTAAATCACCTTTGGAAGTATATATAAGCAAGTGAAACTCACCTCATTTAGTACCTAGAACTCTTATGTACTCTTATTACACAAGCTATAACAAAAGGAACCCAAAGCTCCCTTCACTCAAAATGCTTCGCACATTCATTAGGGAAGCACCATCTACAATTTTGAAGCTTCCCACTAGGTCTAAGGACTGCTTCCCACATTTGCAAGCACTCAAAGTCACTCACTCAAGTAGATTTGCAAGAGAGAAACTCAAGTCAATCTTTGTCAAAGGAAGGATGTCAAATCTAATTGCACTACAACTAGATATCACATGCTAGATGGAAAACAATGTGTAGTTTAAGGCATCTTCAGAGTAGTGCCAACATTGGCGGTGCATGGGTGCCACAAAACTCAACTAATGTTTGTCTTGTAAGACTTATTATCCATGGTTAGGGTTTGAAAGATCAAGGATAACATTCAAATTCCTTGACAAGGTGTGATCAGTTGTGAACAAAAGATAGAAATAAATATATTTAAACAAGTGACAGACCCAAAACGTCACAGAGACCATACTTTTGAGTAGGTGTAAAACCATATAAAGAGGTCAAGACCTTATAGACATTCCTACCCCTACAATACTGATCTTACCCATGAGTAGTTTGAAGTTGTAGGTTCGATTTGCGAAAGAAATATTAAGTTCAAATGCCCTCTGTTTCATCATTCGAAATTCCTATATTTTCCCTAGAATCATTTTTAATCATCTAAGTGCACTCAACCCCTTATTTTTGTGAACTTGTATTGTATCATGTACATTTGATGTAAGTATTAATACATTGTTATGATATTAAATTATTAATGTTGGAAGTTAATTAATCAAAATAACCTTATGTAGCTTTTATTTAATTCCTTTTTGGTTAAGTAAAAATCTTAATCAAATCTTTAAAAAGGTGAAAATATTTGGTGAATCCGACTCTTGAATCAAACATCGTACCTCAAATCCTAGGTATCTTAGGGTTCAAATTTATGATTGTTATCACAATTCTTCTTATAGGTATGATATCTTTCTAGTGGTCTTAAAGTATTCTTCTTATGTTCAATCTATATCACTCTTTGAATATCTCAAGTGTAACCCTACATGTAGGGCTGAACTCTTCAAACTCCTTATCATACTTTATATTCATCCCGACACACCCTCCGACTGAGGGATGTCTACTATTAAGAGAAAATTTGTTGCATTTTTTAAGGGTGATAGTTATCCTCACCCCAAGATGTGGTTGATTTTGTTTTAAACAACATTCATCATGCACAATCTCCTTCTTTGGAATCTCTACTTTGTATTACTAATGATCTAGAAATCATACATAATATTGTGCATACACATACAACACATTATTCTCATGATTACCATTGTGATGATGATATTAGTACATAATCTATTAAAAAGGGACATGATGATTCATCTCTTACACTTGATCATGTGGCATCACTTAGTAATCATTTTTCACCTACCAATGCCATAACACATAGTCCAACCAGGGGTGGTGGTTACGAGACCGCCGGTCTACATAGGGCGACGGTCCCTAATTTTTCGAACATAAAATAAGAATGGAACACGAATGAACGTGAATTTGAAGCGCCAATCGTGTCTCTCTTCCCTTCCATGCCCTTTCACATCCTCTAGTGCATGAGAGGACATGGGAAGGCCTATAAATACATGAAAGGAGCAAGAGAATAGACATTCGAAGATCTAGAGAGATCGAGAAGCAGAGTTTAATGAGAGCAATGAGCAAGATCTTCAATGCTTTAGAAAAGGAATTGTAGGAGAAAGGTGTAGAAAACAGAGAAAACAAGTAATTGGAGAGAGGGTTTACATTGTTGCTTCTTTTCATACTTATTTTAATATGTAATTGTCTATGTTAGACCAATAAAAGTGGGAAGAAAGAGCATTTGCCCTTCTAACTTGGTTTTCCTCCTTAGAGGTTTCCACAATAAAATTATTGGTGTTGAACTTTGAATTATTTCCTTCTCTACAATTTCCTTTCTATAGCACTAGATAATTAGTCACGAAGCTCTAATGTTTCAAGAAAAGCTGTGATTTTCCAAAGTTGAAAACAGAACAACATAGTTGTGTGATTTTTAGAACTCCAAAGTAGAAGTTTACGGATCATAGGAGGAGGAAACGATCACACATAATCATGAGAAAGTATAGATTCGAGCTCCCGACCGGGTGGGGTGCTTGGAGAGGGACAAGGGTACTGTGGGCATCCTAGTATGAGATATGCGTGCCTTGATATGTGGAAATAACTTGAAACCCTCCTTTTAGGTGCCGCTAGATGTTCACATGTTATCCTCTTGTCACACTAACTTTGCTTTGAACCGCGTCGGATGTCATTGTAATAATTGAAATAAATAATCACTGCAAAAAGCCCAAGATGAGCATCAAATCCTTAAAAATAAATATTCATATGAAGGGGATTGGTGTCCTCGGCGCCACAATGGTGGACTTACTAACTGAGTGTTGCACTACATCTCAAACTTGATGTAGTTCTATGTGTGCATGTGAAATCATGCCCTAGGTGCTCTTGTTTGATCGCACTTTGTGAAAGTAGCGAGCAATAACTATGTGTAGAAATGTAATAAAATGGTGGATGGAATAGAATAAACTTCCCTCCTATGTAGTGTGATGCAGATGAACCAACCTTGTGCCTTGTGATGGAGCTAGATGGATGCACGTAGAGTCTTTGATGGATGCAACCTTATGTGATGATAATAGTGCTTAAAGCTTGGTCCCTCATTATGATCACATAACTTTATAATCATATGGTTCTCTTTTTCTAATTTTGTAATTAACCTCAAAAGGCCTACCACCAAATAGATAGAAAGCTAAAACTGCTAGAAAGTGCCCAAAAAGTGGTGGGTAAGTGCAAAAAGGATCACGGCGCCCCACATTGGACGAGGGCGCTTGAGCACTCGATCGAGATAAAATGACGCCAAATGACAAAAGCGGCGAGCGAGTACATGCAAGAGGTCGGCGAGTGATGACAACATGCAAATTAAAATGGCCAAAGGACATGGGTTAATTAGTACTTTCTTCACTCAAAACCATATGAATAGCAAGTATGAGACCTAGACTAAATAATGCTTAAAGTGCGTGATTTTGTGTCTACATAATCTAGAACCTAGTCTAGAGGGCTTCACACCTATGTGGGGCTACTACTTAAGGAAGATTTAGGAGATCTTTTGGGTGATATTTTCTAGTTATGACCGTGAAAGTTTCAAGTGACTCAATGAGTGTAGTTGAATTGGTTATATAGAGTTATGTAGGTGTATTTTCTCATCAAGATGACCCATAGGGAAGATACTAACCCATGAAAGATACTAAATTGAAATTTTGTCCCTATTTGGTAAATTTATCTAGGAAGGGAGTACAATGTTGTATAGTTATGTGCACAACAATTGGGAAGACTCAAGATTGCATTGGGTGATGTGAACTTTTCTCGTGAGTGACTAAGTAGTATAATGAAGGTAGAAATTATTACAATAATACTTGGAATATAAAGTAGGCTCAAAATAAATGTTAAATCATGATTTAGAGATTAATCCAATATTAATACGATCAAATAATAAAATACCAAATTTATATAATTAGAATCTTAAGAACTGCAAACTATATATTACTTTTCTTATAAAATAAGTGTCGATCTTAAGTTTGACTTAAAGTTACCTTTACATTCTTGATGTAAAGGTGCCTTAAACCTTCTCCACTTGAATACCCTATATGCCATCTTAAAAATGCATCTATAAGCGATTTAATATTCTCTACTTCAATAATTTACACGTCATTTTCTAATCTACTTCCAAAAGGCTTAAATGTTAAATTATGTTTGGGCATATATATATATACATTCCTTCAATGAATGGATGCGAAATCAAACTATTGACACAGTCAGCAAATTTATTTGTAAGTTCTCCACTAAATTTATTTTCAATAACGCATCTAAAAGCATTAATTTATGATCCCTAAATTAACTGCAATTAAATTTGGACACAAATACCCAATTGACTTCTGTTATGGTAATAAAATGTGCGGAGAAAAGTAAGAAAAACTTGGTTAACTATTTTTAAAAAGGATAAGGTATTGATATGTAGGCTTGAAATTTCAAGCACAATATCGCCAATTCAAAATTTTAAGAGGGTCAGTATTTTTAATTGGCTATAATTTTAAAAAATTATATATTTTTTCTTTTGGGTTTATCTATTTTTTCTGGTAAATATTAATATGATCCTTAAGTCAATGTGGGTGAAACTATATTCTAGGTAGCCCTTCTACAAACATAATAGTTGATTGGTTACAAAGTTAGAATGTTTGCTTTCTCAGTCTCCCTTGTTTTGTATTATAATATCATTATACAAAAAAATCTCTTCTAATTATTTTTAAAAAAATGTCTTTCCACACCACTTCGGATATGCTTTTTTACCTCTTGGAATTGCTTCTATGACTCTAACATCCTCAATTATTCAAAATAATTTCCCAACTTGATCTATATATTTGGTATTCAATAACATATAAACCACAATGTACATCATGATCCTTATGCCAATGAGGGCAACACCATAGTGAAATTGGTTGTCGTATTAGCATAATAGTTGATCGGTTACAAGAAGAGTGTGTTTTCTTTCTCAATATTCCCTGTCCTCCAATGTGGCTTCATAATCCAAAAAAACATTACTACTAGTTACTTCTAAACACATGTCTTTGGTGCATTTTAGAATTTCTTCTATGACTTTAAAAAACTTTGTTCTTTCAAAAGATGCTCTGGAACCACAAACAATATAAATCTCTTTTCTAGCTAATGTAAACCGCTCAAATCCTTTATTTTATTAGAAATTAGCACTTGTACCTATTATATGGTAAGACTTTGTTACATCACTTTGTATTCATACTTAACATAGTGACTATATTCAAAGTCATATTCACTTACTCTAAAAGTGCATGGTTTCTCACATTCCTTTTCCCTCCTCTTCGTTGCACTTCAATTTAGTTTCTTTAATTTTTAACTCTTTTTTTTCGTAAACATATTTTGCTACCCCTATCGACATCCCCACTACACCTTCGTAATATGATTACTAGTTATATTTATAATTTCTATAATTACATATAATTGTCTACGTGTATACATGATTTATTAATCATGCTTATAAATCTGTATTGTTTCTTTGTTTTTTAATTTTTATAATCTGCTTGAATTTTTTAATGTTTTGAATATCATCGATACTTATGATGACTTTTCCTATTTTATATAACAATTTACAACTCTAAGTGTTTCCTATTAATTACCATGATAGAGTGGACTATAATGTCTCGTAAATAGTTGATCATTAATATTTAATTTTAAATTTGCAATGTATTTATTTATAAAATTTATTTTTATTATTATTATATATTGAATTTAATTGGAATATTTAATATTTAATTAATATTGTAGAGTTTGCAATGCATTTTTAATTTAAAAGCATATGGTACAAATAGATTAATATCATGTATTATTAATCAAAAGAAAAATTATGGAGAAGGTAATTGAATTATTATTACGTCATGTTCTTTTTATCTTGGGAAATCAATTTAAAGATAGTAATATCTAGGTTATATGATAGAGTTTGGGGCCCATTTTTTCCCCAAATAAATTATTTTGAGACCAACACAATGGTGTAGCTAGGTTGATGACAATTGTCACCACTCAATGTGAAATTGGCGACAATGTAATTGAGTTATTAGTGAATGTGGTACATGGAAAATGCAACACTTGAACCTTCAAATTGATATCTCTCGACATATTTTAGAAGATGTATTTAAGATATTTGTCTTGATTTTTTATGGTTTGTATACAATCAAAAATAAAAACTATGAGAATAATATCTCTATACATTTTCAAATAAAAATATTAAAAATATCTCTCTGAAATAATAAAAATGTTTACTTTCTTTTGAGTGTACGGTTGGAGATGGTTTGGCCTAGTTTTAATATTTTTTCCTTGATGGCACTTTAGTTTTTCTATCCTTTTGTTGATGGGTTATATTCTTGTTGATTGTTTGTTGAATGACTTCTAAGTTGTTTGCGAATGACTTTTGAATTGTTTATCCTTCATTCACAACTTAGATAAAAAAACATTTATCCCTAAGCAAAACACGTTACATATTAAAAAGTTTAGAATATTAATCTATTATATAATAATTTCCGAGTTATATAATTTAAAATCAATCTACATTAAACCATAATTCCAAAAATATTCCAATTAAACATAAAATGCTCCATCTAACCCTTATTATCCAAACGATTCGCTCTTATTAGTCTTCCCTTTATCATTTATTATCTCGTTTAATTGAGTTGTTCTTTATGTTAGTCATAGTAAACTCAAATGCGTAAGTTGAATTCAAGACAATGTTTTATGTTAGTCATAATAAGCTCAAATGCATAAGTTGAATTTTTCTTCCACAACACTTTGTCCTCATTTCCCATTCATTTTCATTGGATAGAAACATATTCTTCTAATGCTAATGATTTTCCTTACAAATAATTATCTATGTAACAAATGTATACAATCATGATCCTTTGGTGGAGAGCATAATTCAAGTAATCGTTTTTCTCGATCAAATGCAATAGATTTAATACCTAAAAGAAAGTAGAACGCATTTATTGAATATAATGCATGTGATGGGTTGAACATCACAGTAAAGAATGATTATGATGAGCTTCTTCATTGAATGAAAATATCACTAATTTCCACGGTAAAATTGTAATTATATAAGACATTATTCACAAGAGACACCAAGCAATTAAGCTTTCCCTAGAACTATTAGATATTCACGATACTAGTATATTTATATATATCGATTATCGGTACAAATTAAGTTGGCGTGTGTTATATATATATATATATATATATATATATATATATATATATATATATGATTTTATTTTCATTTTATTGATTATGTGTTATTCTCTATTTGACTGTCTATTTCAATTTTATTATGTTTTTCTTTTTCTTTATTCTTTTTTTTTGGTCATTTTGGTATTCCATTTTTTTGTTTATCTTGGGTTTGTGAAAATATCGCTAATTAATTCAAACTATCTCAAAACTTACTAAACAATTCTTTGTTTTTTCTTGTTAAGGATCACAATGCTCCTAAAATTTATTATTTGTAATTTAATTTTTTCGGCCAATGAAGGACTTATTATAAACTTAAGTTAGGATCATATATATGTCATATACCCACGAGAGATTCATTAGGTAGGCAATATCGTTGCATGTTTATTCATATTGAGGTAACTAAAATTGATAAAAAAACAAAATCAATATACTAGGAGACATTAAGTGGTGAAAGGGTTTAATTTATTAATATTTTGAATTAGGTATTGGGGGTAGGTTTGAGAGTTGGGCCATATGAGAGATAGGGTTAATTTTAATATACAAGTAGAACTTTTGAGCCCTAGTTTTAAAAACTAAATACCTTAAAATTACAAAATAAGTGTGGTCATAAAATTATTTCACCATATTAATTATTTGAAGAACTATTTATAAATGATTAAAACTTAACAATAAGGTAATATGCAATAGGTATTGATTGGATTCAAACTCTCTTTCTAGATAAAAGATATATTAAGAAAATCATAAGTGAGTGGAAACATGATATATTAGGGTAGATTCTAGAAATAAAAGGGGGTAAATAAAATTGTAATGGAAAAATGGGTAAGTAAGGTACATGGAAAAATAAGGGGTATTTTCATTCTAATAATATAATGGGAGAGGTATTATTAATTGAATAATTAGAGGTAAAAAATAGCATTAAGGGTATTCTTTAATACCCTTTGAACGAACGTGCTATACCATACTTTTACTAAGTGAATCCCTGTGCATATATCCTAGGTAAAAGAAAATAATTATGAACACTTAGCCAAGAGTTATCCTATGTTTCACCGCTTCTAGTGCATTTATCCATGTTACATCTTCATTTTCTTGAATTTTCATTTCACCAAATACTTTTTGTGCTCTTTATTATTCTCTTTCTCGGTAGAATATCAATCACATTTTGTTTTTCATCACATACCTTCATAGGAAATATATGTTGTCTCCAATCAACTTTTCTCATGATGCAAATTTGGTGGCTTGCCTTGTGGAGACCTTAATTTGTGATCTAGGAATCGAAATGACTCCATGTTTTGACCAAAATTTCTGAAAAGATTTACATCGTGATAAGTTTCACTAGTTGCTTATGACATATTTTGACAATTTTTCGAGGCCAAAATCATTCACCTAGGGCCTGTAAATTGAATTTGAAGTTATTTTTTCAAGTTTTTCTTAAATTTTCAAAATATTGTATATTTGTAACCATGAGTGAACTTTAGTTAAAAATTAAGCAATCAACTAGTTTAGGCACGTGGTTAATGTATGCAAATTTGTAGGATCTAAAACTTAAATTTAAAACTTATTAAAAATAGATATTGCTATAAATAGTAAGTTTTAGTAAAAATAGTGAATCTAGACATGTTTGGATTAGAAGTCATGTTTAATTAAAAATATTTTGGAATTCGAACAAAAGGACCTATGATGTAATAAACATGGAAAAAAATAAGGAGGATTACTAGACATTTTATTTGAATTTTTTTCTTTTCCTATTATAATTTAGTTGTTTGTTTCGGTCTCATCGTTTGGTATTAGATTGTAGGTTTAAGACATGATGGAAAGAGGTTAAGGGGCATATAAAATCAAATTAGGTAATTCTACTCTTTGACATTGCTAGTTTTTACATTACTCTCTTCCTCAAGCAAGTGTACTTTACCCACTCTTATCCAACACATCTCTAGGTCACTTGTCTAGCTTGCATGATCATACACACTCATGTGTCGATAGTTTCGATAATTTATTGCATGAAAACCAATAAGAAACTTTACTTGTTTGCTTCTAAACTTCACAGTTGATTATTCCTATTGGGTAAAAAATATATAGTAGGGGTTGGAACATTCATACAATCCTAACCCTAGTGTATGGTTTTGATTGACCTTATTTACTCTAGTTTCAAAATTTTAGTTACACACTATTCTTTAGGTCACTTAGTCCTCCTTAGTCATCCTTTTATAAATTTAATCACCTTTGGAAGTATATATAAGTAAGTGAAACTCACCTCATTTAGTACACTAGAACTCTTATTACACAAGCTATAACAAAAGGAACCCAAAGCTCCTTCACTCAAAAATACTTACGCACATTTATTAGGAAGCACCATCTAGAATTTTGAATCTTTCCACTAGGTCTAAGGATTGCTTCCCACATTTTCAAGCACTCAAAGTCACTCACTCAAGTAGGTTAACAAGAGAGAAAATCGAGACAAGATTTTGTCAAAGGAAGGATGCCAAATCTAATTGCACTACAACTAGATATCACATGCTAGATGAAAAACAATGTGTAGTTTAAGGCATCTTGAGTAGTGCCAACATTGGCGTGCACATACGTGGTGCCGAAAACTCAACTAATGTTTGTCTTGTAAGACTTATTATCTATGGTTAGGGTTTGAAAGATCAAGGATAACATTCAAATTCCTTGACAAAGTGTGATCATTGTGAACAAAAGATAGAAAGAAATGTATTTAAACAAGTGACAAACCCAAAACATCACAGACCATACTTTTGAGTAGGTGTAAAACCATATAAAGAGGTCAAGACCTTATAGATATTCCTACCCCTACTATACAATCTTACCCATGAGTAGTTTGAAGTTGTAGGTTCAGTTGTGAAGAAATATTAAGTTCAAATGCCCCTGTTTCATCATTCGAAATTCCTATATTTTCCTAGAATCATTTTTAATCATCTAAGTGCACTCAACCCCTTATTTTTGTGAACTTGTATTGTATCATGTACATTTGTTGTAAGTATTAATACATTGTTCTGATATTAAATGATTAATGTTGGAAGTTAATTAATCAAAATAACCTCATGTAGCTTCTATTTAATTCCTTTTTGGTTAAGTAAAAATCTTAATCAAATCTTTAAAAAGGTGAAAATATTTGGTGAATCCGACTCTTGAATCAAACATCGTACCTCAAATCCTAGGTATCTTAGGGTTCAAATTTATGATTGTTATCACAATTCTTCTTATAGGTATGATATCTTTCTAGTGGTCTTAAAGTATTCTTCTTATGTTCAATCTATATCACTCTTTGAATATCTCAAGTGTAACCCTACATATAGGGCTGAACTCTTCAAACTCCTTATCATACTTTATATTCATCCCGACACACCCTCTCGACCAGGGGATGTCTACTATTAAGAGAAAATTTGTTGCATTTTTTAAGGGTGATAGTTATCCTCACCCCAAGATGTGGTTGATTTTGTTTTAAACAACATTCATCATGCACAATCTCCTTCTTTGGAATCTCTACTTTGTATTACTAATGATCTAGAAATCATACATAATATTGTGCATACACATACAACACATTATTCTCATGATTACCATTGTGATGATGATATTAGTACATAATCTATTAAAAAGGGACATGATGATTCATCTCTTACACTTGATCATGTGGCATCACTTAGTAATCATTTTTCACCTACCAATGCCATAACACATAGTCCAACCAGGGTGGTGGTTCTGAGACCGCCGGTCTACACAGGGCGACGGTCCCTAATTTTTCGAACATAAAATAAGAATGGAACACGAATGAACGTGAATTTAAGCGCCCATCGTGTCTCTTCCCTTCCATGCCCTTTCACATCCTCCACCGCATGAGTGTACATGGGAAGCCCTATAAATACATGGAAGGAGCAAGAGAATAGACATTCGAAGATCCAGAGAGATCGAGAAGCAATGTTTAATGAGAGTAGTGAGCAAGATCTTCAGTGCTAGAAAAGGAATTGTAGGAGCAAGGTGTAGAAACAGAGCAAGCAAGTAGTTGGAGAGAAGGTTTACATTGTTGCTTCTTTTCATACTTATTTTAATATGTAATTGTCTATGTTAGACCAATAAAAGTGGGAAGAAAAAGCAATTGCCCTTCCTAATTGGTTTTCCTCCTTAGAGGTTTCCTCGATAAAATTATTGGTGTTGAAGTTCGAATTATTTCCTTCTTTGCAATTTCCTTTCTATAGCACTAGATAATCAGTCACGAAGCTCTAATTTTTCAAGAAAATCATCATTTTCCAAAGTTGAAAACAAAACAACATAGTTGTGTGATTTGTAGAACTCCAAAGTAGAAGTTTACGGATCATAGGAGGAGGAAATGATCACACATAATCATGAGAAAGTATAGATTCGAGCTCCTTGACCGGACTAGGGTGCTTGGAGAGGGACAAGGGTACTTGTGGGCATCCTAGTATGAGATATGGGTGCCTTGATATGTGGAAATAACTTGAAACCCTCCTTTGAGGTGCCGTTAGATGTTCGCCCGTGTTATCCTCTTGTCACACTAACTGCTTTGCTTTGAACCATGTCGGATGTCTTGCAATACTTGCAAGATGAGCATCAAATCCTTAAAAAATAAATATTCATATGAAGGGGTCGATCATGTCTCAACAGCCACAATGGTGGACTTACTAATTGAGCATTGCACTACATATAAAACTTGATGTCGTTCTATGTGTGCATGTGAAATCATGCCCTAGGTGCTCTTGTTTCAGTCACACTTTGTGAAAGTAGCGAACAATAACTATATGTAGAAATGTAATAAAATGGTGGATGGAATAGAATAAACTTCCCTCCTATGTAGTGTGATGCAGATGAACCAACCTTGTGCCTTGTGATGGAGCTAGATGGATGCAAGTAGAGTCTTTGATGGATGCAACCTTAGGTGATGATAATAGTGCTTAAAGCTTGGTCCCTCATTATGATCACATAACTTTATAATCATATGGTTCTCTTGTTCTAATTTCGTAATTAACCTCAAAAAGGCCTACCACCAAATGATAGAAAGCTCAAACAGCTAGAAAGTGCCCAAAAGTGGTGGGTAAGTGCAAAAAGGATCACAAAGACCCCACATTGGACGAGGGCGCTTGGAGCACTCCAATGTCGAGAGATAAAACGACACCAAATGATAAAACCGATGACGACGAGTACATGCAAGAGGTCGCAGATAGTGATGACAACGCGCAAATTAAAATGGCCAAAGGACATGGGTTAATTAGTACTTTCTTCACTCAAAACCATATGAATAGTAGTATGAGACCTAGACTAAATAATGCTTAAAGTGCATGATTTTGTGTCTACATAATCTAGAACCTAGTCTAGAGGGCTTCACACCTATGTGGGGGCTACTACTTAAGGAAGATTTAGGAGATCTTTTGGGTGATATTTTCTAGTTATGACCGTGAAAGTTTCAAGTGACTCAATGAGTGTATTTGAATTGGTTATATAGAGTTATGTAGGTGTATTTTCTCATCAAGACCCCCATAGGGAAGATACTAACCCATGAAAGATACTAAATTGAATTTTTGTCCCTATTTGGTAAATTTATCTAGGAAGGGAGTACAATGTTGTATAGTTATGTGCACGACAATTGGGAAGACTCAAGATTGCATTGGACCGATGTGAACTTTTACTCGTGAGTGACTAAGTAGTATAATGAAAGTAGAAATTATTACAATAATACTTGGAATATAAATTAGGCTCAAAATAAATGTTAAATCATGATTTAGAGATTAATCCAATATTAATACGATCAAATAATAAAATACCAAATTTATATAATTAGAATCTTAAGAATCGCTAACTATATATTACTTTTCTTATAAAATAAGTGTCGATCTTAAGTTTGACTTAAAGTTACCTTTATATTCTTGATGTAAAGGTTCCTTAAACCTTTTCCACTTGAATACCCTATATGCCATCTTAAAAATGCATCTATAAGCGATTTAATATTCTCTACTTCAATAATTTACACGTCATTTTCTAATCTACTTCCAAAAGGCTTAAATGTTAAATTATGTTTGGGCATATATATATATACATTCCTTCAATGAATGGATGCGAGATCAAACTATTGACACGGATCGTGAAATTTATTTGTAAGTTCTCCACTAAATTTATTTTCAATAACGCATCTAAAAGCATTAATTTATGATCCCTAAATTAACCTGCAATTAAATTTGGACACAAATACCCAATTGACTTATGTTATGGTAATAAAATGTGCGGAGAAAAGTAACAAAAACTTGGTTAACTATTTTTAAAAAGGATAAGGTATCGATATGTAGGCTTGAAATTTCAAGCTTACAATATCGCCAATTCAAAATTTTAAGAGGGTCATTATTTTTAATTGGTTATAATTTTAAAAAATTATATATTTTTTCTTTTGGGTTTATCTATCTATTTTCTAGTAAATATTAATATAATACTTAAGTCAATGTGGGTGACTTAACATATTCTAGTTATCCCTTCTACAAACATAATAGCCGATTGGTTGCAAAGTGAGTATGTTTGCTTTCTCTGAAAAAAATGTCTTTCCACACCACTTCGGATATGCATTTTTTTACATCTTGGAGTCAGCTTCTATGAATCTAACATCCTCAATTATTCAAAATAATTTCCCAACTTGATCTATATATTTGGTATTTAATAACATATAAACCAAAATGTACATCATGATCCCTATGCTAATGAGGGCAACGCCATAGTGAAAGTGGTTGTCTATTAGCGTAATAGTTGATCGATTCTGAAGAAGAGTGTGTTTTCTTTCTCAATATTCCCCTATCCTCCAATGTGGCTTCATAATCCAAAAAAACATTACTACTAGTTGCATCTAAACACATGTCTTCTCCGAGTTGGATATGCCTCTTCGGTGCATTTTGGAATTTCTTTTATGACTTTAAAAAAATTCGTTCTTTCAAAAAAATGCTCTGGTACCACAAACAATATAAATCTCTTTTCTAGCTAATGTAAACCGCTCAAATCCTTTATTTTATTAGAAATTAGCACATTTACCTATTATATGGTAAGACTTTGTTACATCACTTTGTATTCATACTTAACATAGTGACTATATTCAAAGTCATATTCACTTACTCTAAAAGTGCATGGTTTCTCACATTCCTTTTCCCTCCTCTTCGTTGCACTTCAATTTAGTTTCTTTAATTTTTTAACTTTTTTTTTCGTAAACATATTTTATGACCCTATCGACATCCCCACTACACCTTCAAAATATTATTACTAGTTATATTTATAATTTCTATAACTAGCAATTGCACATGAGTCACAAGTTACGTCGGGATAGATGTAAATATGTAGCGGGGCTAATGGAGCATGGAAATTTATCTTTATTTATGCATCAAATTTATAGTAGCCTTGTATCACAAATATTTGTATTGTGTGTTATATTCAGATTTGTTTTTTGTTTTATTGAAAAATATTCGAGGTGCACTTATCACAAATATAAAAGTTTTACTTTTTAGAACAATACCTTATGCGGCTCATGTTGTGCTCATTGGGGTGTGTCGATGGCCTTGGTTAAGCGAGTATATTTTCCCCTCTATTTCAATATTGTCACTACATGTTGTCCATTTTATCTGATTGCACATCACCAAAATATTTCAATAATCACAAAAATCAATATTTCAATAATCACCAATATATCGATGGGAGAATGGTTTTGGTTGTTCCCACGAGCACTCCAGTTCTGAAGTAGTTCTCCCCAGGAGCTTTGAAAATCCTCCCAGACTTTCCAAACGCCTTTGGCAACTCTTTACAGATTTGATCACCATAAAAGTTCCAACTCATTGAATTTGGCAATGTTTGTAATTGCAGATAATTACTACAATCACAATAGTCCAAGTTGAGTGCCCTGAGATTTTCCATACAACATATCCAAGTTGACACTGCAAACCCAATTAGCCTTTTATTGGGTGCATAGAATATTGTAGAATGTTCCAATTTAAATTGATTTGCATGGGTTAACATGCGCTAACTTGTTGGCAAAGCATCCAAATAGCCTTTAATCTGTTTTGGCCTTTCGTAAACATTACAGATCATTGTCATTACTACATAACAACATTATTGCTTGGTGTGATGAACAAACATTAGTCAATTGCGGTAAAGCGCAAAACAACTATAAACACTTTTGTCGAAGAAATAGGCCCCAGTCACATGAGCGGTCACATCTTTACCAATTGCGATAGGATCCCTTCTTCCATCCTTTTCAATTACGATTCATGGGTAATAGTGAATTGTATTGCTACCGCTATGTCATATTAGAAACATTTTCTAACCTTAACAACTTGTCATCCTTTTTAATGGACAAAAAAATTTAATCACAACGTTCGTAAAGAGAGCAGATTTAATATTTCCTTTGGCACACGATATACAATCCAAAAAGTAGATACAATCATATTGTTAGATATTATTATAGGAAATATCTAAAATTTGTGGATATCTACCATAGTAAATATCTAAGATGGTAGGAAAATATCTAAAATCCGGCAACTTGCATTAAAGTTAAGACAACAAATATTGGAGCCACCGGAATTTGACACTTTCCACCAAGCCATCTTGAGTGGACGCTACCGCGAATTACATATAATTGTCTACGTGTATACATGATTTATTAATCATGCTTATCTTTTGTATTGTTTCTTTGTTTTTTAATTTTTATAATTTGTTTGAAGTTTTTAATGTTTTGAATATCGTCTCGATACTTACAATGACTTTTCCTATTTTATATAACAATTTACAATTCTAAGTGTTTCCATATTAATTACCATGATAGAGTGGACTATAATGTCTGCAAATAGTTGATCATTAATATTTAATTTTAAATTTGCAATGTATTTATTTATAAAATTTATTATTATTATTATATATTGAATTTAACTCTACTATTTAATATTTAATTAATATTGTAGAGTTTGCGATGCATTTTTAATTTAAAAGCATATGGTACAGGTTATATGATAGAATTTGGGGCCCATTTTTTCCCCAAATAAGTTATTTTGAGACCAACACAATGGTGTAGCTAGGTTGATGACGGTTGTCACCACTCAATGTGAAATTAGCAGGACAATGTAATTGAGTTATTAGTGAATGTCGTATATGGAAAATGCAACACTTGAACCTTCAAATTGATATCTCTCGACATATTTTAGATAGATGTATTTAAGATATTTGTACTAATTTTTTATGGTGTGTATACAATCAAAAATAAAAACTATGAGAATAATATCTCTATACATTTTCAAATAAAAATATTAAAAATATCTCTACAAATAATAAAAAAATGTTTACTTTCTTTTGAGCGTATGGTTGGAGATGGTTTGGCCTAGTTTTAATATTTTTTCCTTGATGGCACTTTGGTTTTTTTGTCTTTTTGTTGATGGGTTGTATTCTTGTTGATTGTTTCTTTGAATGACTTTTGAATTGTTTATCCTTCATTCACAACTTAGATAAAAAACATTTATCCCTAATCAAAACACGTTACATATTAAAAAGTTTAGAATATTAATCTATTATATAATAATTTCCGAGTTATATAATTTCAAATCAATCTACATTAAACCATAATTCCAAAAATATTCCAATTAAACATAAAATGCTCCATCTAACCCTTATTATCCAAACGATTCGCTCTTATTAGTCTTCCCCTTTATCATTTATTATCTCGTTTAATTGAGTTGTTCTTTATGTTAGTCATAGTAAGCTCAAATGCATAAGTTGAATTTTTCTTCCACAACACTTTGTCCTCATTTCCCATTCATTTTCATTGGATAGAAACATATTCTTCTAATGCTAATGATTTTTCCTTATAAATAATTATCTATGTAACAAATGTATACAATCATGATCCTTTGGTGGAGAGAATAATTCAAGTAATCGTTTTTCTCGATCAAATGCAATAGATTTAATACCTAAAAGAAACTAGAACGCATTTATTGAATATAATGCATGTGATGGGTTGAACATCACATTAAGGAATGATTATGATGAGCTTCTTCATTGAATGAAAATATCACTAATTTCCACGGTAAAATTGTAATTATATAAGACATTATTCACAAGAGACACCAAGCAATTAAGCTTTCCCTAGAACTATTAGATATTCACGATACTAGTATATTTATATATATTGATTATCAGTACAAATTAAGTTGGCGTGTGTTAGTAGTTATTTATTTTTTTGGGTTGTGTATTATATATATATATATATATATATATATATATATATATATATATATATATGATTTTATTTTCATTTTATTGATTATGTGTTATTCTCTATTTGACTGACTATTTCAATTTTATTATGTTTTTCTTTTCTTTATTCTTTTTTTTTTTGTCATTTTTAGTATTCCATTTTTTTTTGTTTATCTTGGGTTTGTGAAAATATCGCTAACTAATTCAAACTATCTCAAAACTTACTAAACAATTATTTGTTTTTTATTGTTAAGGATCACAATGCTCCTAAAATGTAAAAGAACATTGTTTCTTGATAGTGTGACAATTTGGCTAGCTTTTAAATGTGTTATTTATGTATTTTGTATATGTATTGTCATTTATTTTGTGGTACATTTAACCCTAGAGTTAGGATAATTGATGTTTGCAACCTTCTTTATCACCACTTTTCGCTTGTTATGTACATTAATGTGCACACCAATAAGGTCCTAATTCAAATTCATATAGTAAAAAATGAATAAATGTTTTTGTGCATATATACATGTAGAAAGCATTCCATCATTTATTTGTGTAGACACCTCATTTTGGAATAAGTTGTCTAAGTAATGACACTTTGGCATCTTTTGATGTAAAGTGGGTTAAGGAGTCGAATGAGGAATGACATTGGGCCACAAAACTCATGGGACTAACATAAACAACAAATTGGATTACAATCTAGGTCATGGAAACATAATGAAAAAAACCACTTTTAGGAAGTTCAAATGATGAAATTATACCTTACATACACTACACACTTGTTTCAAACATTTTAATCAAATGTAGTATCTGTTTCACTGTTTTCTTTACATGTCTAAAGTGACGAAACAGATAGGGGTAAGGGCCAAGGAGGAATACTTGTTAAATGTTGGTCGATTGATGTTTGTTGCACGTGTTCTAACTTCTATATCTAGAGCCGAATGTGAGATCTTCCTTTTGGCTAGGAGAAACTACCTAATAGAAAACAAGACCACAAAATATAGTTAAATGATATATGATAGTGGACTGGCTTCCTAGCGTATGCTAGTTCCGGGAAGTGTGATACTTCCTAGATGGTCATCAAGCCACCGTTTAAAACAAGTTAATGCGAGAAATAAACAAGGTCCTCATCAGTAGTTGATATGATTTAGGTATTTCATTCAAATACAATAAGCAAATCCAATCACAATAGGCTAGGCTATATTTGGATCTGAGAGGTGAGGGGTGCCGAGGTTTTGGGACCGTGTCGGGGCCGGATTATGGGTTATGTAGGTCAATTAGTAGGGTGGTTGTTGGGTCTATTCTTGGTCAACGTGTAAAACATAGAGACCGACGCGTCCAATGCAATCGATGCTAGTTTAGGTAAAACCGATGACGGTTATGGATAAATCGGCGTCGGTATGGTCGGGTGAAAGAAACTCAAAATAGGTTAAATGGTAGGGGTGATATGAGGTCAAATAAAGTTTAGGCAAGTGAATAGGTGATTTGATGATGTGGGTGAAGGGATCTTTGGATTTACAAGCAAGTGGGTGATGAAGCAATAAACATGCAAAGAATAGATTAATAATAGGAGTAATAAAGATTACTAACTGAAATAAACTATACTGATTAGGGCCATACTTACTGTGTTAAGGATCTGATGGCTGAGTGATGGAGGTGGTTGATCGGAGAATACATGTATGGTCTGTAGTGGTGCTTTCCGGAGTGCTCCCGTGAATACAATGGCTCTCTGATTGATGCTAGTGATGGTTGGATGCATAAAAGGATGCTTGTTTCGCTTGCATATAGCTCTGGTCTCCTTCCTTGCTCTCAGAAAATGTACCAACCACGAAATAAGGTTACCAAAGGGAATAAAAGGTGACCAACGATGGTTCTATTTGACCGGAGTCCGTCGAAAGGGTGACAATCGTCGGTTAGGGTGGGATTCCCTAGGTTTACTAAACATGGGAGATCATGGCAATGATTTCTGCCAGATCTCTCTCTATTCATCCGGGTTAGAGCGAGAGTTACCTTTTTTATGAGAGAATGTGGTTAGAGGGGATGTAGGCTTTAATTTTTAGGGTTTAGTTAGGTCTTAATTAGTTATGGCTACATACTAAGAATAGACTTAGGGTGAGATGGCTAGGTGAGGTGTATAGGTGAGGTGGTGATTTGGGAATTATCTTGATTAGGATAACTAAATAATAAATATTGTGAGGATGTGTGGATTAATTTAATTAAATTAATTAAATTAATATTAGTGTGGGGTGTAAGGGGCCATGGTTAGGTGAGTGTGTTCAAGTTGATTATGTAACAAAGGGTTAAGGAGCGTGTGGCCCAATTTTGGTGTCTATAGTATCACATAAATCTCAAATGAAACATGTTTTAATCTCTTTATGAATCTATCCTTTGAGCTCTTCTTTATCAATGGAAACATTTTACCTCAAATATAGATGCGTGTTCATATAGATACAAGATCCACCTATTTATATTAATGCTCTCAACTAACTTCCTACCCAAACCATAATTACTAAATGTGCCACACTCATTAAATGTATGATAAAACACTAATGTCGTGTAATACATCTCAATGAGACATTAATTAGCTCAATGAATAAGAAACAATAATTATGTAGATAAATAGTAATGGATCCTTCATTGGTTATAATCCATGTGGACCCATATGAAACTTGTAAACTTCACAAAATCTCTATATTTCCAAGACCATGCAAGTAAATCATACAACATAGATATAGTTTTCATGAAAATGTCCATGTGCAAGTTTTCATATGACCTTCTTAAAGACAATGCACACACTTCTATGTAAGATATCACTAGATTGGAAAGAAAAAGTTGCACACTAGATCACAAGGCTTCAAACTCCCATTTCCTAATGTGAATTCATGAACTCGTGAAAAACAAAGTTCAAAGTATTTAAAAATCCAAATTTAGATCATTAGCCACTTTACATTTCACGGTTTACACACCAAAAGGGTTGCATGGAAGTTTATTTTCACATGCACAAAACAACCTAGAGAATTTCTTGTAAAAATAAAGTATACATATGCCGAAAACTTATTATTTGTAATTTAATTTTTGTTGGCCAATGAAGGACTTATTATATACCCACGAGAGGTTCGTTAGGTAGGCAATATCGTTGCATGTTTATTCATATTGAGGTAACTAAAATTGATTAAAAAACAAAAGCAATATACGGGGAGACATTAAGTGGTGAAAGGGTTTAATTTATTAATATTTTGAATTAGGTATTGGGGGACATTAGAGAGTTGGGCCATATTAGAGATAGGGTTAATTTTAATATACAAGTAGAACTTTTGAGCCCTAGTTTTTAAAACTAAATACGTTAAAATTACAAAACAAGTGTGGTCATAAAGTTAAATTATAATCTTTTTTGAATAAGAATATCTCAATTAGGAGATTCTTAACCAAGAAATAATAAGATGGTAGAAGACTAGGATTAAGTATGCTTTTCAACATAAATGATATTATTTCACCATATTAATTATTTGAAGAACTATTTATAAATGATTAAAGCTTAACATTAAGGTAATATGTAATAGGTATTGATTGGATTCAAACTCTCTTTCTAGAGAAAAGACATATTAAGAAAATAATAATTGAGTAGGAAACATGATATATTAGGGTAGATTCTAGAAATAAAAAGGGGGTAAATAAAATTGTAATGGAAAAATAGGTAAGTAAGGTACATGGAAAAAATAAGGGGTATTTTCATTCTAATAATATAATGGGAGAGGTATTATCAATTGAATAATTAGAGGTAAAAAATAACATTAAGGGTATTATTTAATACCCTTTGAATGAACATGCTATACCATAATTTTACTAAGTGAACCCTCTCGTGCATATACCGGTAAAAGAAAATAATTCTTAACACTTATCCAAGAGTTATCCTATGTTTCACCGCTTCTAGTGCATTTATCCATGTTACATCTTTATTTTCTTGAATTTTTCATTTCACCAAATACTTTTTGTGCTCTTTATTATTTTCTTTCTCACTAGAATATCAATCACATTTTATTTTTCATCACATACCTTCGTAGGGAAATATATGTTGTCTCCAATCAACTTTTCTCATGATGCAAATTTGGTGACTTGCCTTGTGGAGACCTTAATTTGTGATCAGGGAATTGAAATGACTCCATGTTTTGACAAAAATTTCCTGAAAATATTTACATCATGATAAGTTTCACTAGTTGCTTATGACATATCTTGACAAATTTTTGAGGCCAAAATCATTCACCTAGGGCTGTGCAAATTGAATTTGAAGTTATTTTTTTCCAATTTTTCTTAAATTTTAAAAATATTGTATATTTGTAACCATGAGTGAACTTTAGTTAAAAATTAAGCAATCAACTAGTTTAGGGATGCGAGATAATGTATGCAAATTTGTAGGATCTAAAACTTAAATTTAAAACTTATTAAAAATAGATATTGCTTTATAAATAGTAAGTTTTAGTAAAAATAGTGAATCTAGACATGTTTGGATTAGAAGTCATGTTTAATTAGAAATATTTTGGAATTCGAACAAAAGGACCTATGATGTAATAAACATGGAAAAAATAAGGAGGATTACTTAGGCGTTTTATTTGAAATTTTTTTCTTTTCCTATCATAATTTAGTTGTTTGTTTCGGTCTCATCGTTTGGTATCAAATTGTAGGTTTAAAACATGATGGAAAGAGGTTAAGGGGCATATAAAATCAAATTAGGTAATTCTACTCTTTGACATTGCTAGTTTTACATTACTCTCTTCCTCAAGCAAGTGTACTTTACCCACTCTTATCCAACACATCTCTAGGTCACTTGTCTAGCTTGCATGATCATACACACTCATATGTCGATAATTTCGATAATTTATTGCATGAAAACAAATAAGAAACTTTACTTGGTTTGCTTATAAACTTCATAGTTCGATTATTCCTATTGGGTAAAAAATATATAGTAGGGGTTGGAACATTCATACAATCCTAACCCTAGTGTACGGTTTTGACCTTATTTACTCTAGTTTCAAAATTTTAGTTACACACTATTGTTTGGGTCACTTAGTCCTCCTTAGTCATCCTTTTATAAATTTAATCACCTTTGGAAGTATATATAAGTAAGTGAAACTCACCTCATTTAGTACCTAGAACTCTTACGTACTCTTATTACACAAGCTAGAACAAAAGGAACCCAAAGCTCTCTTCACTCAAAATACCTCTGCACATTTATTAGGGAAGCACCAACTAGAATTTTAAAGCTTTCCACTAGGTCTAAGGGACTACTTCCCACATTTGCAAGCACTCAAATTCACTCACTCAAGTAGGTTAACAAGAGAGAAAATCGAGTCAAGATTTGTCAAAGGAAGGATGTCAAATCTAATTGCACTACAACTAGATATCGATGCTAGATGGAAAACAATGTTTAGTTTAAGGCATCTTGAGTAGTGCCAATATTGGCGATGCATAGGGTGCCGAAAAATCAACTAATGTTTTTCTTGTAAGACTTATTATCCATGGTTAGGGTTTGAAAGATCAAGGATAACATTCAAATTCCTTGACAGTGTGATCGATTTTGAACAAAAGATCGAAAGAAATGTATTTAAACAAGTGAAAAATACAAAACATCACAGACCATACTTTTGAAAAGGTGTAAAACCATATAAAGAGGTCAAAAACTTATAGACATTCCTACCCCTACTATATCATCTTACCCATGAGTAGTTTTAAGTTATAGGTTCATTACAAGAAATATTAAGTTCGAGATGCCCCTGTTTCATCATTCAAAATTCCTATATTTTCCCCAAAATCATTTTTAATGATCTACGTGCACTCAACCCCTTATTTTTGTGAACTTGTATTGTATCATGTACATTTGATGTAAGTATTAATACATTGTGATGATATTAAATTATTAATGTTGGAAGTTAATTAATCAAAATAACCTCATTTAGCTTTTATTTAATTCCTTTTTGGTTAAGTACAAATCTTAATCAAATCTTAAAATGGGTGAAAATATTTGGTGAATCCAACTCTTGAATCAAACATCGTACCTCAAATCCTAGGTATCTTAGGGTTCAAATTTATGATTGTTGTCACAATTCTTCTTATAGGTATGATATCTTTCTATTGGTCTTAAAGTATTCTTCTTATGTTCAATCTATATCACTCTTTGAATATCTCAAGTGTAACCACTGCATGTAGGTGTTATCCAATTTTGCACACATGGCAAGATTGGACAATGGGGTCCTATCACGTTCAAAATGAAAAAAATAGTCCCAGGAACCCACCTTCGGTTATTATCGAGATGCAATAATTAAAAATAATTCTTAAATTGCATATGAGAGATCACCTAGTATCAAAAGGCACCCAGTTGATCTCAACTCAGTAAAGAGTTCGGGGTCGAGTTGATAGAGAACCCGGTGTCAAATTGATAGTCATCTCAGTAGAGACTCTCAGTTGTAAGAGCTCGATGAGGTCTTGTTAATGCAAAATATAGCTCGTTGAAAATTGACGAATGAAGGGAACTCTATAAGGATCTCGGTAGAGATCGATGCAGTGGAAGTTAAAGCCGAGTCAGGGAGAGTCAAAGTTCGAGCTATCAATAAAGTCTCAATGAATTGGAAAGTTTCAAGCACAGGTGGAAGCGAAGGCAGAGATAAGGAGTTCGACTCATCTTCGTGACTCGTTCATTTTGGAGATCATGTGGTGAGCTTCTTTTAGGACACATTCTGCAGAGCTAGGGTGATTCAAACGCAAGCCAAGGCATCAAGAGTGCCATAAAATGAATGGAGATCGTTGTGTAAATAGAGATACGTGATGGAGCCCTATCAATGAGACTCATCAAGCATGATGGATAATTCAAGGCAACTCGTTTCGTGTGGATGCATTAAAGATGGTTTCTAGGATACAATTCCAGGGCTCATTGATTAATGCAAAACTGGGAGGCCTACTCGAAATAATTTTACAATGGTAAGCTCGCAGAGGTAGCAAGAATGCCAAGCCAGGGTATTAGTGAATACGGTATATATATTTTACGCGACGTTGTTTAGACCTTCCTCACTGAGCATTTGGTGAACAGCGATTGACATGTTGCGGTATAGCGAGGTTATTTTGAGCACTTCCATGGCAGTTATGTCCCAATGATGTTTTTATCATTGAGATCGAATGCATCCTCAAATTCAGGATTTTCCTTCAAGATATTTTTATGAAAATCGATTAAGTGACAGTAAGAGTGTTACCGGGAGACTTGATGAAATTTATTACAAAGATTCTCTATCGAGACCTTACTTGTTTTACGATGCAACTCATGGAAGTGAATCTCATAGAGGTGGAACTGTTTCATATCAGAATATTCATGAGGCACAATTTGCTTTGCAATTATATGAGCATCTTCAACGAGTCACTAGGTTGGCAAGCATAAAGGTTTCTGTTGAAATTATCACACCTTACAAGCTACAGCTGAAATGTTTGCACTGAGAGTTTAATGTTATCCTCAAATCTGATGAAGGAAAACTCGGCAGGAGAAAAAATCGGGAGCACGATCATGGCAGACCGAGTAGGTAATCCCGCGCATGGGAAATATTTTACTATCTTGCCAAGGTTGCGTGGCGAAGCTGAGGCAGGGCCCGTGGATTAATTTGGCTGAGCCGTTATGCGGGGATTCGGAGCTGGAATGCCAAGTGGGTTTTCGTGGATGGCAAGCCAAAGAAGAAATTCCACGCGGGGAGATTCAGGCAAGCACCGCCAAGTGGAAATTTTGGGATGGAAAACCATGATCGACTTCCGTGAATGGGAGAAATCAGATCAAACCGCGCAGCGCGAAATATTACGATGGCTATCCATCATGAGACTTCCGCGGGCCATGTAATTTCGCGCTCACTTGGGGTGGTCCGAGTCTTTGTGCGAGTCACCGGGAGGATTAATAGGACAATTGTGAATTGGAGCGGGTCATGGGTTAAAAAACACGACGTGATACCAATTTCAGTGGAGGCTACAGGCATACCCAACCAAGGCGATGCGTTAATGGCTCAGTCGTGGCTCATATGCGAAGAGTTTGATGGGAAAGCAATGCTGAAAACTCCACGACCTTCTCCTCATCCTCTGTGCAATTCTGAACTTGATGTGGTCGCGAGACAAGCTCCCACGCACAGCGGCAGGCATGTTGCAGTACAGTAGAAGCCTTTTGAATGCTTCCAGCAAGCAGGTTGTCCAACTGTGGCTTATCCTTATTCTGAACTCGGATCTATGGCAGCTGCAGGAAACAAATATTCACTTCCGTGTACGATGGATTGGAGTCACGCTGTTCAAGGCTTCATAAAATTTCCCCTGAATCGGAGATGAAGGTTTATTACTGTGCGAAATGAAGCGATTCATCATACCGCTCAAGCATTTTTTCTCCGCGAAATAAATTGAATCAAGGTCAACTCAAATACCCGGTTGGCCGTTTTGTATGCTACATCCTTGTTACTCGTAAATGGTCTCTTTGAGAAACTCTGAGGGCAATAAGCAATTTATACCCTTCCATTATGTACGTCCAATCGAATATAGAAAGTATTCATTGCAGGTTCGTGTTCAGAAACTTGTTTTTTACAATGGACGATTATACTGTAGTTAAAGCTAATTTTATCTAGCTTTATTTCTATTAGCTTTGATCCATGACTAAGGAAGAATTCATATCGTTGATACCTGTACATTTTTCCAAGGTTCTCCTGGTTTCCCGAGTTGTTCAATGTATTTTTTTTGAAGGATCTTTTTAGTTTCTGGAAAAATGAGTATATTGTGTAGCTCACAGCTACCTATGCCATACTAAGATCCCAATAGTGGCATAATTGTTGATTGGAGCCGAGATTGCCGAATGCACTGCCAAAATACCGAAGGGTTCTTTGGCCAAAAATCAGTCTCAAGGGTGTCTATCGACATGTTATGGGCATGAGCCTGGGTCATCATCATGGCAGCATTAGGTCTTTATTGGTAATGGCATTTTCTCATCGTTTGGAGGGTACAAATTGTGCTTATTATGGCAAAGCCAAAACATTCTTACTACAAGTGTTATATGATAAGGAAGAACCGTGAGCATTGTGGTAAAACCATTCTTTTTAGAAATATTGGGTTAAGCTCGGTATTCAAGTGAGTTTGAGCCCAGGAAAGGTAAGATCGTTTGCTGGATGAAGAGCTCGGTGACTTCACAGTGAGCTCGTGGTGATGTTTCATGAAGTTTGAATGAGGAATGCATAAATGGCCTCGAGTTAACAGAGGAAAATGATAAGAATCGAGTTTGATAGCTCACCATTCGAAGGACTCAATGCAAAAGAGCCCGATTACCAAAGCAAGGAAGGAGTTAATGTGGGGTCAAAAATCGAGTGCAACACCGAGTTAGAGGATTCGAAGCTCATCGAGTTTGGCTATGTGCAGACTTCTATCCACATGGACCCCCCTCCTCTTCAAGTCAAACGGGTCAACGGGGGGGTCCCGACATTATGTTAATTAAATTAATATTTTTATTTAAATATTTTAATAATAATATTTATTATTATTATTTAAATATTTTATTTAAATATTCTTTTAATTAATTGAGAAGACTTGGTCATCAGGCAATTAATGACCCATGATGGAACCTTCTCAGGTAGTTCAACTAACTGTAATAAATACATCATGGGCCTTCATTTTAGGAATGTAATTATGACCATTTCCTCTTCTTTCTCACATATTCTTCTATAAATGTAAGTTGGAAGCTCATTTCAAGGGTTCCAATAGTTCGGCATAAGTTGGACAGTTAGATATCTCAGGCAAGTGTATACTTTTCAAGAATCCTCTCTCTTTTGCAAGTTGTTCTTGTGTGTTGAGAGAACTTTCAAGCCTCCTCTTCAAGACTGTAATGGCAACTATTGCCTCTTCTGAATGTATGATGCATTGTGCATGTTATTGAAACAATAAAAGTGTGTGTTTTGTGACTAATCTCGGTCCTTTCATCCTTCTGTGCTTCTTTGTGCCTTTCTCATACTTACAGGTACACTTTGTGCAAGTTTAAGTTCTATTGTAGGTTCTTGGAGTTCTGTGCTTATCGAGTGGTGAAGTATTGCATGCAGTTGAGTTGTGGTGTCTGTTCACCCTTCTTGAGTTCATCCTTCTTCACTGGGAAACTGGTATATTTCTCGGTCTGATAAAGTTTAACAAAGGGAACGCGTGTCTCTTAGTTTGTGGTATCCTGTACCCTCTCTAAGTTACAGTAGGTGAAGTTGACCTGTGGTGCACACACCCTCTTCAAATTAACCCTTCCTGAGTTTGAAGACACCCTTTATCTGGTGCATCACCATCCCTAGTATAGTTTCATTTCTGTAAATCTCTTTCCCTAAAACCCCATGAAAATGTTAGCATAGGACTAGATAATCATTTTTGTTACACTAGGAGTAGTACAACACTTAGTTTAGGAAGAGGAAGCCGGATTTCTCCGAAGGTTCACCTCGAGCCCAAGTCCCATAGCTTGAGAGGTGATCCCATGTGTCCCAATCACACCGAACGTCCTATTCACATCTTGGCCATTCGGAGGGTGCAATGATTTGGCGACAACAACAAAGTAGGGCTGAACTCTTCAAACTCCTTAACACACTTCGATTCATCCCGACACACCCTCTAACCGAGAGGATGTCTACTATTAAGAAAAAACTTGTTGCATTTTTAAGGGTGGTAGTTATTCTCCCCCAAGATGTGGTTGATTTGGTTTTAAACAATATTCATCATGCACAATCTCCTTCTTTGGAATCTCTACTTTCTATTACTAATGATCTAGAAATCATACCTAATATTGTGCATACACATACAATGCATTATTCTCATGATTACCATTATGATGATGATATTAGTACATAATCTATTAACAAGGGACATGATGATTCATCTCTTACACTTGATCATGTGGCATCACATAGTAATCAATTTTCACCTACCAATGCCATAACACACGAGTGCACTTGAACTATCTGAATCTTCCATGGATAATGCTACAATAGATTCCACACCTCATGTTGCTCCTCTTTGTGATATCTCTCTCATACATGATAATGCAGACACTACTTACATTACACATCATTCTCCTCTTGTGATGGACCATAATGCTACTGATTTACATGATGAACATTTTATTGACATGTATGATGATATTTTTGTTATGTCTCAATCTCATACAAATGGTTAGTATCCCTATAATTAGATTGATGCCACCTATTAGGATATAAGGAATGTTACTCCATTTACATAATCTCCTCAAAATGACACAATATTTAGTTTAGATATAGATCCCAATTCTATGGTATTTAAAAACCATCCTCCCACTATTGCCCTCCCCATACTGCAAGTGGTTCCTTAAGCCACTTTGATATGAAGGAAAATACTCGAGTGTATACCCTCTCTTCCTACTCATCACCAGGAATTTTTTATAATAGATTTATAGGTCATGTAGATGGTTGGAGTAGTGATAATGAACAAGCACAATTTTCTCCCCTAGTATATGATGATTCTATAGTTGCTTTAGATTGTAGTGACGATGAAATTATTTCTATTTTGCATACGAATGTCATTCCTTCATTTTATACATTGATTGATGATGTTCCTTATGAGCTAGAGTCAATTTATAGTGATAGCCATTATGATGACATACATAGTGCAAATGAATTAAATGAACATACTTGTGTTTCTAATTTTCCTCTTGAAAGCAAATGTAATTATTCTATTATTACTTCTTCCATTCCAATTATAAATGAAAATGTGCATAATGATAATATTAGCAAAAATATGCAGGTCGCTTCTTCTTTGGTTGCATCTGATACACATGTTGTTGATACCTCTCCTAGTGTTCCCATGGCTATTATTAATGGAAAATTACAACCTTTGAATGTTCCTCTCAATGTTTATGTCATACCACCTCAATAACTACTTTCTCTTATGCATGCGGTTGGTGATTTACAAAGCAAGGTTCATACATTCAATCTAGAAAGAAAATCCTATTATGCTAGTATTGATTCTAATACATCTATGGAAATCCTATATGATCTCGTAGACTACCTCTTTTGTATAATAAACAAATCCTATCTTAGTGATAATGAATGATAAACTAACTAAGATTCTTTTTATCAATATATTATGCAAGAAACATTCACACTATACTAAAATTGAGATATGAAAGACAAGGAGACAATAAATTTGTCCCAGAGAAACCCGATTTGGGAAAAATCCAGCTAGGTGAGCAATTTCTCCCCTTTCATTATGTAAATTTCTAATATAAGAAAAGTTTAGTGCCAATGGATGGCCTTAAAAAATGATTCAAGCTCCCTCTGCTTGCATTACTTGCTTATAATCCTCAATAATGAAGAACTCATTTATCTATAAAAAATAAGAACAATTTAGACTTTCTACTTTCCTCACACTTGAATTCACTCAAAAAAATTGTCTTTAATGAGTAAATACACTTGAATTTATAGTTTCTCTACTCAAGGATGAAAGGAAAGGTGAAACAAACCATTTTGAGAAGCCCAAACATTTACAACTATTTGAATTCCTCATTTTGGCATCGTTGGGGCAGAACCACCATTGTGTACAAGGGAAATCATGAAACCTCTGTGACATTTGTGCAACCACCTGTTCTTGTAGGTGGAATTCCCACAACTGCTACTCTGTGAAGAGTGGTGATTATGTAACCATCATGGTGGTTCCATGACTGTCACATAATTATCACGAGAGAATAGAACAATAATGACCTTTTCCATCATTCAAATGTGTTTGCATCATCGTCAGCTTGACTTAACCAATTTCCATAATAATGAACATGCTGAGGGTATGCATTGCAAGTTTCAATAAGAGACTACATATAATTGGGTTGTTTAACAAGATTTATACTCATGTTACAAATTATTAGAAAGGATACAAGAATTCAAGAAACCCAAGAACTATGGGAGGTTTTAATGCTATCTCCTCGATATGCGATAATGACTATGATGGAGATATAGGCACAAAAGATCCTCTTCACGGTGAGCTTGATAACCTACAAAACAAAGAGAAACTAAAAAGAAAATGATTAGTAGATAAGATGGTGGGTTACCTAACAATGTCAGTCCTAAGAAGTGATAACTTCCTAGGATGGATGTCAACCCACTTTGATAAAAGGTATAGGTAAATGATAATGGATAAATTGGATGTAACATATAACGAATAAGTAGAGAAGCTGAAATATGTTGAAGATGCTAAGATAGAGATCTGATAATGTATATAATAAATAAATTCAAACCTAGTTGGGTCGACATTGACCCGATAATGAATAGTATAATTGAGGGTGAATGGGGCCAAAAAAATATGGATGTTGGTATGAGGCGGATGGATTGGTAGAAAAAGAGGGCCCCGAGTAATGAGGGAGCTATAAGATAGATGAAAAATTATGGTGGAGACAAAAAATAAAGTTAATTCAAATTAGGTTGATGGTGACTAGGCTAGGTCAATGGTGGTGATGTGGATCTAGTGTTTGATGGGGTTAAATGGATGGGAAGAGAGATGTGATGAAGGATTGGTGATGGAAGATACAACAACAAAGCTCCAAGGAAACCATTAGATCTACAATAAATAGGTGATGAAACATTAGAATGACTCTAAGAAAGCTCCAAATCTTTAACTCTCCATGGATGACATGAAAAGGTTCTAATACAACTCTAAGTTGAAGATTATTGATCACAAGAAGAGGAGAAAACAAACCAAGCTCGCAAGATAGAAAAATACTCAAAAATTTCATCTTGAGGAGAGGAGGGGTAGAGGTATACTTATAGGGTCAATGGTGACCTGAATGGGTCATCGATGAATAGGGAAGACCATCCACTTGGGCAGTGGAGGTGATGTTTATCTCAATAAAGGGGGCCTTAAAGAGGATAAAATTAGGGGTTTAGCCATTTAGGTAAGTCAAAGTTGCAGGGAAGATAAAAGGCGGTTGGAGGATAAGAGGGAATTGAATGAGGGAGGTGGAATATAAGGGAAAATAAATGGGGGTGTTTACTGGGTGGAATCCTAGGAAAATGAAACAGGTTTTCGGTGTAATTAAATATAATTATAGGTGGATTAGGGAAGATAAATAATGATAGTATTAAGATGGGATTAAGATAGGAAAATGGGGATTAGAGAGAAATGGGATGTAGGAGAGAAATAGAAATTTAAATAGGAAGAGAGGTATGAATGTGTGAGATGATGACAAAGGGGAGTGAACATGGGATGGGGGAAAAGCATACGAAAAATTGGTCTCTACATTTTCCCCTTTTGTCAACCGGTCTACGTTAAGAAAACCACGAGACAAAACTAGAAGTGATGAAAGATGATGGTTGAGGTGCTCCCCCTCAAACTAGTTATCAATAACACGAGGAAGAATCGATTATGAGTTTGAAAGAGATAAATGGAGGATGGAAAGGAAAAATAAATATGCCATTGAGAAGGGAATGATATGATCATGATGAGGAAAAAAAATACAAAACAAAAACAAAATATGGTGATGATTTTAAAATCATTTCAAAGGTAGGGAACAAAGTATGACCTTAATGGAGATGACGAAAAATGTCCTATAGACCTGTTAGTCGATGCAAATCACTACAAGATGGAGGGAATCTAATAGGAATCCAATCGGATGGATTTGTAAACCATGGGATGAATGGGTCGAGGAAGACATCAAAAATATGTGTCCGGGAGAGATGAAGATGAAAATGATGGCCATAAATGTGGGCTTAAGATAATAGATGGTGCTCTGAGAGGGAACATAAAGATGGCCATAGGGTGGGCTAGTGGATGTGATTAAGGATGTGTGATGAGACAAATATGGCCAAAAATAGCCAAATGAGTCCAGTGGGATAAATAAAGGTGTGTTATGGGTGACACATAAGATTTAAGTGGAAGACAATATAATTTAGATGAGGAAATTGGGTGAGATGAGTTGAATGATGGAAAATAGGGTTGGGTTGATGATGAATAGGTAGGGTCGATCGATATTGACTTGCTCGGGTTGATGATGACTTGGTGGGTCGAGAATGATTGGGTCGGGCGTACTTATAAAAGTGGCGAGTTTTCTAACTAAGATCATTTCCACGCCATGATCTTGACGATTGAGATCCCTAAGAGTTATAAAAACTTGAAATTTGAGTGAGATGGAGGTTAGTGGAGGAGGAAGGAAGCACTCAAGGTCATGGAGAGTGGTAAGTTCGAAAACCTAGCTTAGTTTCAATTTTTGTTCGATTTTTAATTTTTTTAATTTTTAAGAAATTAATTGGAACCAAGTGCTATTTGGTGGCGGCCCAGGGCCATTTTTCATTGATGAAGGCAAGTCAACATTGACTGATAGGGCTCGACATTGGCCCAGGTTAGGATGTACATGCATTGGTTAAAAATGATGATTTTTGATGATTGGATGTTGACGGTTACTGTTTGAGTGATTTTGTAGGCCAAAGACACATTGCATTTGAGAGACCAAGTCTCACCATGTTAAGGACTATGAGGGAAGATGTTACCATGCAAAGTCGACCATCTAGAGGTAGTTAGATTAGATGGATTCCACCATTATTAGAGGGTGCCAAGGGACACATGGATCATTATTACGTTGATAGACAGATGGTATCCTAGGACTTATACCTTCTAGTTTAGGACTAGAGAGATGAAGATTACATTGTAGTATGTGTATCATATTTTGACATTGTTGATTCGGGGGACCGTGATGTCGATTTTGTGTAGAGGAAGGATGCTTACATTGACATGGTTGTTTGAGGCGAACACCCCACGAGTTACTTTCGTATCAAGGGCATTCCATATCGAGGCACGATATTATCCCATGAGCCAAAGAGCCAGTTGATTTTCTTGATTATGATGAAAATTTCATGCTATGCACTACCATATTTAGGTGCGAACCTGATATTCATGGGATTTAGTAGTGGTTTTGGCATATATCATCGAGAAAAAGACAATGTTTGCTTTTGGTTCAACGTTTTCTAGCATAGGTGTACTATGAGCTATGGATGTATGTATCAGGGAGGTAGTTGGGGATGGATGTGGCCTTCCTATTACACTTTGTTGGCCTTTAAGCATATAGCCATGGTTATGCCACTATGGCTTCCTTAGGTCACAGGAGACCATATTGAGCTTTCAGTTGGATTTTTGGGATGGTGAGCTAGACAAGCTCATAGAGATAGGGGTGAGCATGGAAATGATTGGTATGCGGAGAGGTTGGGGAGTTTGGAGGTAGATTATGTTATCTAGATACCATATAGAGGATTCCCTGCATGGCTTGGGATAGATATTCAGTTAGAAGGTATGAGGAGGATTAGATGGGTGTAGGGGCACATGCTTGAGATGATAGAGGAATTCCAATTAACATGAGTTATGAGATAGTTTGGATTAGTATAGGTGGTGGTGGAGCACCTACTAGATCACGAGTAGGATGAGGTGGAGAGAGACTTTCCTAACTCTATGATGGAAAATCCATTAGTGAAGAAGTGGGGTCCATGGGATGATGATGATGATGATGTGGGAGTTAGAGATGGGTATGTGGAGTGGTAGATGCGGTAGTGGGTGGTCAAGGGTGCTAAGCATGTAGCGCGAGGTAGGAGGAGAGCGGCGGTTCATACGGGAGGAGAGGTATATTTACTTGTGGGTGGAGATGGAGGTGTGGCTAGAGAGATAACCAGATTATAAGTAGAGCTAGATCTACCCTCTGGAGAGGGACACGCCATATAAAAAGCAAGACATGTACTAGAAAAAATGAGAGTCCTATCATGCCAAATATGGAGATTTGGATACCACATTTGAGGTGTCGGGAGCCTCATAGGGAGCTGGTTAGATGGCACTTTGCAGCATAGTGTCAATGGTTCAATACCGAGCACTAGATAAGGAGGTGCACTATTATGAGCATATAGTTAAAATGAGACTACCTAATGTGTCATGATATGTGGCATACCTAATCGGACGAGAGGAGATCATGGCGATTAACGTGGTAGGAAGAATTAGGGATCACAACTAGTGTAACATAGACAAGGTGGGATCGCGGAGAAATGGTGGACCCAAGGGTAGGCGGGGGAGGAGGACAAGCCCTGCACTAGGAGTATAGGGCTCGGGATTTACAATGTATGACTCGAGTTCACCACCTAGTGGGTGAATGTTGTATATAGATTTTGACATTGATTTTAATGTATAGATTTTGAGATAGAGCCCAGTCGAGGCCTATTATGGATGTATATAAACATTTTGATGATGATGACACACACACACACACACACACACACACACACACACACACACACACACACATGATGGTTTTGTTGTGATTTCCATGTGTTGTGTTCAATAGATTAGATATATGTGATGATTTATATGTTGTGATGGATGCTAAGATTACAAAATGGATGTTGATGTAGATGTTGGATGTGATGTGATGCATATTGATGATGTGATGTGATATATTGATTGGATGTAGATTAGATGTGATGGATTGGATATAGATGATGATGTGGATATTTGATATGACATATGGATGTTGATGATATGATATTGATGGTGTATGAATTTAGATATGATGATAGATGCGATAGATATGATGGATGGGATGTAGATGTTAGACTAGGTATAAATGATGTGATGTATAGATATTTGATGTGAGGTATATATTTAATGATGTTGATATTTGATTTAGATTGCAGATAGGAAATGATGTTTGATTAGATTATGGTGATTGATTTAGATGATGCATGGATGAAAATATATTTTGATGTGATAAATGTAATAGATATGATGTGATTGAGATTAGATTAGATGTATTGAAGTGGGTGTAGATGGTTTTGACATGATTAGATGTAGATAACGTGATGGATTTAGATGAAAAATGATATGATGGATGTGATAAGTATATTCCAATTTGATTTAGATTATAATGGATGTGATGTAGTAGAAATGATGATGAGAGGGTTTATGTTAGATATGAAAGTGATAGTTACAAATGTTAGTTGGATTGAATAAGATATAAGATGGTGTAATTGGATGAGATGTGATAGATAAGATGCAACTAGGATTGAGTGACCTTAGATAGAATAGTAAACTTCATCGTAGTAAAGCATGTGTGTAGGAAACATGATTTTAGGCTAGATTAAGGGTAAAAATTGAAAAGGAGCATGAGCAACGTGATGCACTTGTGGTCTATGGCAAGTGTTAACACATAAAAATGATAGTTAGTGACATCTAAGATCATAAGAGAAATATGTAGAAATGACAACGGGTTTTAGATATAACATGTACGAGGAAAATAGATTCTCCTTAGGTGGTTGTCCTAGGTCTTATGCTGCAAAAATGAGCAATATGGTGTAAAGCCGATTAATGTAGGAAGTTTTCTAGAGATGGAAAATTTGATTGATGCGAAGCTTTATCGGGATACTTGCTTTTAAATTTTTCTTTTAATTTTGAGATTTTTAGAAGGATGATCAATGTGGGAAGCCTTCACTACCATGATATAAGAAAGTAGTCATCCTTCAAGGGAGTGGTATTCAATTATGATTTTCACTTTATATTTTGCTTTTTTATTTAATGGCAAAATGAATGTATGATAGATATCCTTTCGGGGATAAGTCTATAATTTTGAAATTATTTGCTTTATATGAACAACTTTCCTTCAAGGGAGCAGTCTGTTTTTGATAAGATAACTTTTGATATGAGCATCCTAAATTTTGACTTTATGATAGAGATGAGGATAGCCAAGTAGACCACTTGGGGAGGGGAAGATAAGATGTACAAGTGACACTTATGGACCCTTATCGTGGTTCCAGTAGGTAGATAAGAAGGTGATGGATGTAATGATTGCAAGGCTCACACTTGGAAGGAGGAAATTTTCCATGAGGAATATGCTATGGTCAAATCCGTTGTACCCATATTCAAGGTCATAGATAGGAAAATGACGGTGGAGCACATAATTTGAAATCATTGCGATGAGAAATAGAAGGGATAATGATGGGAGTATGATCTTTGAATATGACTAGGATCATGTTGGTAGGTGTGTTAACATTAGAAAGGTCTTAAATGCAAGGCATTGCGAGGCTCCGTCTTTGGTTTACCATCAAGGGAATCTAAACAATAAGCCCAAAACCCATACTTATGCATGATAATATATGGTTTAATATAGTTGGGAGAAACATTTCCACATTGGATCCTTTCGAAAGTAGTGATTTTTTTTTTTCAAAACAAGGTCACCGATGTTAAAGTAACATTTGATGTTTGGTATAGGCATGTTTGATGCACTCTTGATAGGCATGATGATTTTGAAGGGTAGTTAAGAGACACTCATCTAGGAATTCAAGTTTGGATAGATGCTTTTGGTGACGATCTTCATAAGAGACAAAGTCATGAAGAGACATGCAAAAGGATGGGATTTGAACATTGAGAGGAAGAATGGATTTAGATCTATAGACTAGAGAGAAAGGATTAGTGCATGTAGCGATGCGGATGCTAGCATGATAAGCCCAAAAAGATAAGGGGATGTGAAGATGCCAATCTCGAATTGATTCATCAATAGTTTTGGCAAGACTATTATGAAGGGTCTTATTAGTGGCTTCGGCTTGGCCATTAACTTGATGATAATTTGGAGATGAGAAGCTAAGCTTGATGTTGAAAGAGTCATAGATATTCCTTAGATATTTATTTTTGAATGAATTTTCGTTATCCATGATGATTTTATGAGGGATGTCGAAGCGATAAATGAAGTGTTGATAGACAAAGTCAGTGATTTTGTTATCTTTGGTGGATGCGAGTGGAATTTATTTCACTCACTTAGTGAAGTATTTAGTAGAAGTGATGACACCGATAAGAGTGCGATTGATGAGACCAATAAGGTTGAGGCCCCACTATGACAAAAGGCCAAAGATATTGAGCTAGTTGCAAGGCCTAGCTAGGGATGTGAATGAGATTAGAATGCTGCTGAAATTTGACGCACTTTTTAACATATTCACATCACTCCTAGTTTAGGTGGGGCCAATACTAGCCCATCCAAAGAACACACTTGGTCATAACCAAACTGCTAAAATGTCCACCACAGATGCCATAATGGACTTCTTGGATAATGTGGATAGAATTATGGGATTTAAGGCATTGAAGTAGAATGCCATCAAACCCAAATTTGTAGAGGATGTCACCAAAGGTAACATAGTAGTTAGCACATTGAATAAATGACCTCCTACCATTTTTAGATAGGTTGGAGGGAATTATGGATTAGGATAGATAGTAAAATATTTGAGCGTACCAAATATTAGATTGATTAGTTTTGACAAGATTGACATGAGGAATATCACCGGTATGAGATTGTTGATCAAAATGATGAAAAAAAATGGAGAGTTTGGATTCTTCATTTGTCAAGAGGATGAGAGATGCGAGATATACCATAGTGTCTATGAAGCAATTAGATAAGCAAGGGATGGTTTGGATGGTGTATCGATTAAATGCTTTGAGGAGAAAGTCAATAATATCCTTATATTTATGAAGGACATCATTTTTCACTAATAGATTCCCTCACTTTGATTAATAATGATTTGGGAATCACTATAGATATCAAGGATTTGAACACCAAACATGATAACTATTTATAGACCCAAGATGAGGTCCTCATACTTAACCTTGTTTTTGGTGCTCTCAAAATTAAGATTATAAGTGATAGGGATAAGATTTTACCAAAAATAATGATGATTATGCTAGTACCTCCCCTTTTTGACACTTGGATCTGTAGAAGAAAAGTGTCATTTTGAGGAGAGTACACGTGATCGATGGTATGGATAGATTCGTCACATAATTGTTCATGAGGAAGTTGATTGTAAGGAATAGGGGCTTTGGAAAATTGGCGGTGATGGCTTGGCCCTTTATTGATTTATGATATATGAACTCTAGGTCAAACTTGGTCATGAGTATGAGCCATCAAGTGATGCGATAATTTTGGTAAGGTGTGGAATGCATGGTTTTTAGGAAATTGAATCTATTGATGACATAGGTTTTGTGGTTGAGGAGATAGTAACGAATTTTAGAAGTGGCAAAGAAGAGAGCACAACACAAATTTTCATCTTTAGTGTAGCAGGTTTCCTAATCATGAAGAGTGTGGATGATATAATAGATAACTTGCTCCTTGCCTTACTCATCACGGTGTGCCAACATGGCACCAAGAGCATGGTTGGTGGCAGAGATATAAATATAGAATGGATCCTCCTCACATGGAGGCATGAGAACTTGTGGCAATATGAGCTAATGCTTGAGTTTGTTGAAGGCCTCCGAAAATTGACATCCCAATTGAACTCGGGTGCCTTTGCGAAGGAGGTGATGAAAAGGTTGGAAATGATATGAAAGTTGTGAGATGAAATGATGGATTGATTGGAATTGGCTTTTGAGACTGTGAAGTTGTTTTAAATTATAATGAGGAGGCATCTTAAGGATGGATTTGATCTTGATGGGGTCAAATTCAATACCCCGTATGGAAATGATGAATACTAGGAGTTTTCTGTTAAAAATCCAAAAACACATTTGGTGGGATTAAGGCCGAGGAAGAAGCAAATGAGACATGCAAAGAGGATTTCAAGGACTGAAAAATGGTCCTGTTAACATTTGGATTTATCTAGAATCTCATTGACATAATATTCTATGGTTTTATGAATGAGATCATGGAAGATTTAGGTCATAATGCACTAGTAGGTGGCCCCACATTCTTTAAACCGAAGGGCATGACTTGATAACGAGAAGATTCCCTAAGGGGTGATGAAATAGGTCTTATGTTCGTATTACAGTGTGTCGAGGATTTAATTATAACTAGATAAACCATCCATAAGAGAAAGCATTTCATGTCCAGATGTTAAGTCAACCAAGTGATCAATGTTAGGAAGGGGAAAGTCATCATTAGGGTAGGAAATATTTATGTCTCGAAAGTCGGTAAAAATGCACGAGTTTTTAGAGGATTTGGCAACAGATACGATGTTAGAAATCCATTGAGGATATTTGGTAGGTTGGATGAAATTTTTAGAGAGAAGGCGTTGCAATTCATCTTTGATGAGAAGAGCTAAACGAGGGTGCATGTGATGCTAATTTTTCTTAATTGGCTTAGTGTCGGGATTGTGATGATGTTATGGATGATGATGTTAGGATCAAGGCCTGACATGTTAGTGTAAGTCCATATGAAGTCCTGAATATGCTTGGATAGGAAATAAGTGAAGGCCTTGAGATCTTGTGGATCAAGAGATTAGACAATTTTGAGGATGTGGGGTTCATGCGAAGTCTTGAAATTGATGTCGATGGTGGATTCATCGAGGAGAGTGGATGTTTAAGGAGGTAAGGAATTATGAAGATGAGAATCTTCTTCCCCCATGTAGGAATAATGTATTCATCATTGCTGCATTGAAGAATATCAATTGTAGGAGAATCCTCTTCTATCATCTCTAAGAATTTGAGAGGAAGGAACCTAATTTCACCCCTAGTGTGATAGGTGACCGGTCTAGGGTGATTGTAGAGATTAAAAAAATTTCAAGAGGATGGGACACGGTACCATCCATGTCCATGGGGTGGTTATATATGGAAGGAGATGTGTTGGGCCCCTAGAATGTTGGCTAAGTACAAAGGCACGTATGCGTGCAGGTCTTGAATTGAAGAGAGGTGCACAAGGACAAAGCACACACATAAGGGTTTAAGAAAAGGGTTTAAGGAAGCTTGTGGCATGCGCAGAGTGCATGGATAGAACCAAGGGTTTGGGACTTAGAAAAATTGGGAGTTCGGAAATAAAACATGAAAAGCATGATCCAACTGCACATGCTATGTGGATAAGGTGCCACCATGGCGACATGTTGGCCCAGGAAGGAGCATGCCTGTGGTAGAAGCTTCTAGAAGCACATCATGGTGAAAAGTGTAAAGCTAAGGCCTAGGAGAGCATGCTCGCATGGAGGACCAAATTTAGACACTCGGCATCAGATATGAAGGCACTGAGGATGAGTTGGTAGCATAGAAAGGCTATAAATACTAGCACCTCTGAGTAAATAGGGAGAGAAGAAAAAGAGGGTAGAGCTCTGTAAAAATATTGCAAGAACTCTGTTAGTGGATAATGGTATTTGGGAGAGAATGTATAATGGGTATGGGGATTACAAATTTTTCTTTGATAGCCTAGCTACATTAGTCTAGTTGAAAAGCATGACTATGGTTTGTTTCTTTGTGACATTCTGTAATGGCTCCATAGATGTAATGAGGTTACTAGAGATATGAATATGAATATCAATGAATCGATGCATACATATTTCTCATAGGTTCTCTTTCATTTATGTTTATACTAAGTATGGATGTGTGTATACTTCTTTCTATTATGATACAAGCTATATAATATGTTAAGTGTTTTCTCTCTGTAATGACTGTAAGGATCTAGAGGCCGTTCTGAGCTCTATGGATCTTGAATGTCTTAACTCCATTTAAATCTCTTAAGCAAAAATCATAGATGATGATATTTCCATCTAAACTCACATAAAAGAGAGACTCGGCACCCACGCATGCCTCGGGTGAACACCCAGCATCCGCTGGGTGATAGGCCAGTGCACATGGGGTACCTTTATTTTGTAATAATGGTAAAAATGACTACATCTTGGTTCCATTACAGAACTCTTTTCACACGATTGTAGTGGGAAATAACATACAACATTATCTATGTAGTGAGTAATGATAGAATGGTTAACTTTGGAAAGTGTTGAATCATGGTTCAAAAGAATAGAGGATGAATTTTCTCAGAGATTCAGTATTGGACCTGAGTTTGATGCGTGTAAATGGGTAGAAGAGAACCTCTACCATGATTTATATGAAACATTTTTCTGTTGTTTCCCAGTAGAGTTGTATGAATGGCTCTCAGCGTATGCATCTAGATTAAGTTGGTGTTAAGGATCACATATGTGGACCTAAGAATACTACCGAGAGGATGCAAGATGTAGATTTGACGTGGACCCGTGCTTTGGATCATTGGTGGAAAGGAGTCTTGCTAGCTACACTCCATTTCCACATATTCGTGTCTAGAGGTTGCTAAGTTTGAGTTTTTGTGGGATCCTAGAGGATCATTTCTACATATTATTCCTATAGAAATGAAGATCATGGTTATTACTTTAGGTTTAAAGGTATTTCCATGGTGGCTAGACCATTTTGAGTGCTAGGCAAGGGAGATAGGGTGGAGGAAGATGGCGATATTATGACGGAGAAGGAAAGGGAGGAGAGATGACTCAAATATATAGTGAAGCATGTAAAGGGAGATTTCTAGATGTTGTGAGGCTGCAATTGTGATGGATCTATGGAGGTAGATGTTGCGGGAAGGAGTCGAGGTTCACATGGAGGACTTGGAATTTGAGTATTCTGTTCTACCCCATCTTGGCAAGTGCGTAAGAGAGACCCCTTCTGGCTTACGGTGAGATTTCATCGTGCGAAAGAAAGAAGATTCGTTGAGTACGTATCTGAACCCACCCGATGGATCGAAACACAGCACTTGGTTTTCCAAAACCAAGAAGGAGTATCATTGACCCAGTTGATATCTGTGGAAGTGACAAATCTGTGCCTAGGAGGTATAATTTTTCAGTTCCCATGTCTATGGCTACACATATTCTAGTATTCGGAGGAGTCTTTGGACAAGGAGCCAATATACAAGCCCTCGGTCTCACATTTGGGAGTGGCGCGGGGTACAATAGTGGTAGTGGGGCACTATCACAGACCGTCGGACACAGTTTAGTGGAATCATGGGGACACTTGGCATGAATACTACAAGACCTAGTGGACCTAGTGGTTCTGGTGGATCTGGTGTCTCGGGAGGCACGAGGACACAGTGGATCCGATGGCGGAGAAACACCGAGAGGAACTAAGGCTCGCTCGGGAGGACAAGGGCCCCAACCACCCCCTCAAGTCTTCTTTGAGATGTTGTTACACTTTCCAGATTACAGAGGTATTGAGGATGTTGTGGAACATGTTCACAAGTGTGAACTGCTATGGTGCACAAAGGGTATCAAAACCCCAAAGTGGAAGGTTAGTTAGTTTGCAACCACGTTGCAAGGGCACGCGTATAGATGGTATAGGAAATATGACCCTCATCAAATAGTGGTGGATTATACTGCTTTAAAGAATGCATTCTTGGCAGAATTCCACATCCCTGAGTTTGAATAGAAGAGCATCAACACTTTGAAGGAGATTCAACAAGGAATGGCGAGAGTATGACACACAATTTAAAACTCTCTTGTCTAAATTATCATATGATATTCACCCTTCACAACATGCTCAGTGGTTTGTTGGAGGATTGATCACACCTTTTAGAAGGGATTTATCTCATAAAACTTTCACAGACCCGTGTGAAGTGTTGGAAGCTACTCTATGTGCCGAGGCTATTGGTAGTATTGATACTAGTGTTAGCCGTTCATGGAGGTCCACATTGCTGCTATGGCTAAGCAGCTGGAAAATTTGTCTGCAAACTCAGCCCATGAGACTCATAATGGTTTATGGTGCACAAATTATGAAGTAGAGGGGCATGTCAAGGATAATTTCCCCCAGAGGACAGTATGGGCTATGACAGTAGACTGTGAAATTTTTTGTGGGGACCATGATGCAAGTAGATGCCCCTTATTACAATGTGCAATCTAGAAGAATGTGTCTTTCTACTATAAGATCTACACCTCTACAACCCATGATACTAAGGACTTTAGGATCATTGATCAGATCCATGAGGCCATTGATAATGGGGCACACAAGACCAACATTGTCAGTAGTTCCAAGGGTGATGATTGCCGTTATGAGGAGCGCGCAGATGGAGGTGCACCTGGAAGGGATTTTTGAGGAGGATTCTATGGTCATGGTAACTGCGGGGGAGGAAGGACTAAGTTTCCGTGTGGAACTTGTTTCAATTATGGGTCTACAGAGCATTACAAATAAGAGTGCCCAGACCTATTGCAGTTCTCATGGTGTGGAAAGAAGCACAAGTATAAGGAGTGCCCAGAGTTGTTTGATCACATGAATCAATAGCACCATAAAGACAATGGTGCTGCAATGGTCGATATTAAAGGTAGACATGCAGTGGATGCCATGGGTAACATGGGATGCAGGTTTGAAGCCGAGTTTGGTAACAACAAGAGTAGAAGCCGCGTGAGTGTTGGTCCGAAAATCAGTCGCTTGGGTAGATCTATGGATAGATGAGTCAATAGTGTGCGGGGCATAGCCCTTCTTTGAGTCGAAAAAAAAAGCTGGTTTATTGCTATTCTACCAGCAAGAATTTGTGTAAGTCTCACAATATTCTGCCTTCGAGGGTTTGGGATCTCATCCCGGTAGAGTGCTTCCAACGTGAAAGAAAAGGAGAGAAGAGAAAGAAGGGTGGAACTCCTTTCCCCATTAAAGTGGCGCAGTACACCTACGTTTCCCAAAACAAAGCCCGAGAAATGTTTGTAGAGATAGAACTACTTAATCTAAAGCACAATTTCCTGGCAAGGCCCACCTTCGATCCAAGAAACTACCTCTCTAAGGCAAAACTCGATCCGATCCACATTCCACAGATCGAGGACATCTATATCGACCTGTATCATGAGGTCGAACTTAGAAGGAAGGATCACTCTCGCCTGGCCCTAACGCAGAGATTATTCAATATGGCATGGCCATTGTTCCAAAAGGTTATCAAACAACTGATAAAGAAGTTGATCAAGTGTATCTAGACACGGATGGGGACAACTGGCCGTTTGCTGCAATTGACAAGACAAAGGCACCTGGACCATCAAAGAAAGGGTCAAGGAAACATTGTGGTGGGCGAGAACAACGGTGCAGAATGAATGGCCTTATCTACCTCGGAGTAGATTTCACCACGTCCCCTTTGGGCAACACACCTATCAGTGAAGCATCCACCAGGGGAAAAGGCAAGGATAAAGAGGGAGAATCAAGCTCCGCTCAAGAAGAAGCTCCTGAGAGCCCTCTTTCCGTGGCACAGGAACAAGTTGGAACTCTAGCATCCTCGGAGAAAGAAGCGGCGGAGAGTGTCCCAATGGGCACATCCATTCAGGATGTTGCCACTGCAACAACCATGGAGGTTCCCACCATCCCTTCTCCCCCTTCTCATGTGACTCAAGCAACCATTCCTTTGGTCGTATCCTTTCCCCATCTTCTACTATTCCCCCTTCCTTGTCCTCCATCTTCTCTTCTCTTGCGAGCTATCCCCCACTATTTCTTCTCTCATCTCTCAGCTCCCTTCCATTCCCATGACTACCTCCCCGCAGTATCCCTTCCTTCCGTGAGCACATTCTCGGCCTCCCTTTCAATGCCCCCCCCAGTGTCTCTATGCATTTCCCCTCATCCACACTGCCTGCTCCCTCTTCCACCACCGGTCCCGCTCCCTTAGGTCCAAGCATGGAATTCTCAAGCTTTGAGCCAACATAAGAGGAAAGTCCCTATTACACCAATGGACTTCTCTGTCATCCCAATAAAGGGGGCTAAGAAGAAAAAGCCTATAACTCGCTTCTCTCAAAGTGCATCGGGAGAAAGAGTGATGGAGATTGTGTATCCCGATCCTTCAAAGGATAAAAAGGATCTGTCTCCTACAGATTATATAGTGACACAGGTCACAATGGGAACATCTTCTGAAAGTCTTCAAGGAGAGGCCCTATCTACGGTGGATGCCCTTTGCAAGAAGCTCCAAGAAGCAAAGGAAGAGAAGAGGCTATTAAAAGAGCAGAACAAGCATCTTCTCCATGCCCTACAGAAAATGGGCAGTGCACCTCCTACAACTACCACCGAAACTCCTGAGGTCCTAAGTTAGGATAAGATAAATGAGTACGCCAAAATTGGTGAACAAGGTATGGCAGTTTCTGCCTGGAGAGATCATATCCTCAAAGACAATGAGGAGGTAATTGTCAAATTCACTGAATTGTATCAGAACATTGGTCGGGAAAACAAAGATCTCTAGGCGATAGCGGGACCTATCTCCGAAGATTTGGACCATACTAGGTTGCAACACGAGACGTTCTAGAAAATGCTCATTGCTCGATCGATGATTTGGTAAAATTTGGCGTTTTTGATCACCCAGGGCAGCCAAAGCAAAATCCTTGCTTTGTGTTGGACTACCGGTCGAGCAGATGGAATTCGTCTGGAGAAGATTGAAAAGGTCAAGGAGGAAGCCACTGGATGCAATGCATCAAATGGAGCAAACTCTTCTAATAATGTCTCCGGGCTTGCTCACTCCTTCTTTCACCTTGAGGAAGGTAAATGAAACTATTAGGATCTTCAAGAAGATCATCTCGTAAGGGCTAGGGCCAGAAGCCACTTTTGAAACTGAATGCATCAATAACCTTCTGGCTTGCCGTGATTTTTTGGGGTACCTGATGGAGGCAGGTAATGAATATTTAAAGCTCCCTTAAAAACTCAGAGATGAGTGGGAGACTTGTGAGGTCATCGATGATCATACAAAGGGTCTTGCCCAGGATCAAATTTAGCCGATGATCAGTAAATTCATGGAATATCAGAATCGACTCCACATCACCTCTCCTAAACAATAGCGAGTAAGACACCCCTTTTCAGCCGTGAGACGACGATGAATAGCCTTCTTCTTCTTGGCTTCCTTGTTGTAAATATCTAAGAGTATGTTGGCACAAATGATGACATCATCCATGTTGCACCATGGGATGTTGTCATCCACCAAGTTACCCAAAGTCAACATTGACTTTTAGATATTTTGTAATTAGTTGTTGGTTTCTTTTTGCCTTCTCTCTTCTCCTTCTTCTATATATACTTGGATACTTGTTGTATTCAAGTGGTGGACACTTTTTAGATGAAAAATAGAAGTAAGGAGAAAAGGCTTTGTACTTTTTGTAACAGAAGAAAATATTAATACAATATTGAGACTTTGTGCTGAATACCTGTGTTATGCATCAGAACTTTCTTATGTTAGATCTGCATGTTTATTCTGTTGAATCTACTTCTACTTCTTTTGTCATTTGTTCATCAGTATTGCTTTGTTCGTCTATGCAAGTAGGTTTGGCTCCATTTATTACCAATCCCAAAACATAGACCTTCTGATCTTTCTGCTTTGGAATTCATTTCTTTTCTCCTTTCGGATCTATCTTATCTTCGTTCTTTCCCTTCTCTCCTTTCCTTTCATAGTTGGAAACACCTCTACTGGGATGAGATCCAAAACCCCGAAGGCAGAATATTGTGAGACTTACATAGATTCTTCTTTGGTAGAATAGCAATAAACCGATTTCACTTTACGACTCAAAGAAGGGATATGCCCCACACTATTGCCTCGTCTATCCATAGATCTGCCCAAGGGACAGATTTTTGGACCAACAGTTTTTAGCGACTCTACTGGGATCGAACAAATCTAACAGATCTATGGTAGTGGTATGTTAGAAAATCAGTAAAAAATCAAAAGTCACTACCTGTTTGCAAATTTTAACTTTTGTTCAAAATCCAAATTTTTGCAAAAGTGATCCAAACTGAAAATTTTCTTCAGGGATCCATAGATCGGGACTAGTTAGAGATCTTTAGTTCGCTGAGTTTTTACAAAAACCCGTATTTTCCGTAGATCTGAGTTTTTGACTGTTTTGTAAAATTTCAAACCCTTACCAAAAGTCAACTCTAAGATCTGAAAATCAGCCTACTAAGTTGGCCATTATTTTATCCTCGTTATCATTTGTCATTAAACCGCAACCGGTTTTCAAAAGGGGGATAAAATTAAATATCTAGAAAAGTACATGCTGCTGATTTTTGTCAGAAAAATCAGAAAATCAACAAGTACAACCAAAAAGAGTTTTTAAAATTTGCTCCAAAATATTGCAGATCTGGAGGGTACACTGGTGGGTGAACCATTTACTCGTAGTAGGAGAGCTCGTGGAGAAGTCGATCTTACTTTTGACTTGCTTCAAAGGCACAACTTCAATGTTACACCGGCACGCTTCTCATCGCTAAGTTCAACCGATGGTCATCCAGTGTCTCCCTCCATAAAGGAAGCATTTCTCACAAGGAACATCCTCATCTCTTTGCAGTGCTTTGCTTTGCTCGGTGTAAGCTGTGCTTCTAGCTCGCGTCTTTTTTCCAATGTTCAAATGGTGATACCATGGGGAAATACTATGGGCCCTCTCGCTTTACCACATTCTGTTCATGCGCTCCCTCACGGAAACGGCGGCAAATTTTCCCAAATTTGATGGGAGCGGAAACCAAAGCACAGATTCACACATATCCGCATTCATCATGTCATGCAGTATCCTAGATGTGACCCATGAAGATGTGTCAATTCACCTCTTTCTGGAGACCTTGCAAGGACCCGCAGTGGAATGGTTTCAGCATTTGCCGAGATCTATCACTAGTTGGGCCACCTTATGGACTGCATTTAAAGAAAGGTATAAGCTTTGGAGGATGCGTTTGTGTTATTCTTGTCCAAGATCACTCACTTGAAGAAGGAGGTCAATGAAACCATGCATGATTTCATCACCCATTTCAATTCACTAATCAACCGTGTTCCACCTGCCATGCTGCCAATGCCAGAAAATCAGAAGTGTTTCTTCGTGAATGCCATGAGCTCAAAAGTAAGTTTCCTACTCTTGCAAGAACAGGTCGCTACTTTGGTTCTCACCCAAGCTGCTGCCATACGGATTGAAGATAACTTGCTAATATCTAGCAAATTAAAAAGAGAACTGTCCAAACCTAAAGCTTCGATCCCTTCTCCTGCCACTTCATCCGATCTCGGCATTTCAAAAGATGGCGAATGACTTGCTCACATTAAAGCAGCTAGCTCAGGCTTCTCCTAGCACTTCATACCGGATATCCCATGGAGGAATTTTACTTCTAACAACATCTCACAAAGGCCGCGCCTACCTGTAGCTACTCCATGGTTGGTGCTTGAGGCCCCTCCGATCAATGCTTTAGCTGAAATCGAAGAAGAGGAGAAAAATTATGAAGAACCTTCATCACCAGGTGAAGATGATCAAGATGTCGGTGAACCGACTGGCGACTCTACTATTGGGTATATGGAATTTGATGAGGAGGAATCTGATGAAGAAGAGGGTACCCAAGGGTATGCAAGTGGGCAATCATATGTTGTTTTCACCCACTCGCAAGGAAAAGAAGTAGAAGTTGCTGCCAAGATGCAAAAAGAGAAGGCCGTGTCAAACACACCTCCAACCATCACTAAAAGAGGTAGTCCCCTTCCTGCTCAACCTGTTATTAAGTATTTTTCAAAGAAATCTTTTTCCCCTATCTCCCCTCTGAATCAGCCCTCTCATATTCCTATCAAGACCAGTAATCCTACCCTACCATCGTGAAATGAGGGACTCATTCCTTCATCAACGCAACCCTTGGCCGTGTTTGACATAATTGATCATGCTAAAAAGACCAAGATCCAAATGTCTGAAGCCGAGTATCTTCAGTCTAATCCTGAGCAACTTGTAAGGTTGACCGAATACATCCAAAGCCAAGCTATCATAACTACTCAGGTTTCCCGAAAGGAATCCTTTCTACTCCTCCTGCATCTCGCATAAATGTTGCCTTGACTTCTGCATCAGGAAAAATAGAACCTTTCTATCTCTCCCTCCTAATCAATGGCCACAAACTAAGAAATTGCATAATTGATTATGGGGCTTCTGATAACGTCATGCCAGCAAAGGTTACCCATGCTCTGGGCCTCACCCTTACCAAGCCTTTTGGCAGATGTTATTCCTTGGAAACCAAGTAGGTTCCGTTGATTAGTCAAATCAAAGATGCGCAGTTTGCATTTGCGGCGTTCCCAGAGAAAAGAGTAAAGATGACCATCCTCGTTGCCGATATTCCGGCAGCATATGGAATTCTATTGGGAAGGATTTTTGCAGTGAGGTTGGTGGAGAGATTCATATGGACTGGTCTAAAGCTAGAATCCCCGTCAAAGGTGTAATGCAAACATTGGAGCTGGAATCTCAAAAGAAATACTTGGTTACCAATTCTAATGACCCCAAAGCCCAAATTCTCTTCGAATCATCAGGGATCTTAATGAGATATGGACATTACAGTTTGATGGTAGTTGTGCGACTAGTGGGTGTGGCGCTGGAGCCGTGCTAATATCTCCCGAGGAGGAGATTATTCCTCTCTCTTTCAAGTTACAATTTTTCAACATGAATAATACTGCTGAGTATGAATCTTTGCTACTTGGCATGCAAGCCGCAAAGGAAAGGGGAATCAAGAACCTAAAAGTATAGGGTGATGCAGAGCTGGTCGTAAATCAAGTTAAAAGGATATATCAAGTGAAAAATGAAAGGCTCAGACATTACCGCAACGCGGTATGGGACAACATTGAGGAGTTTGACACTTTTTCAATAAAAGCCATCCCAAGAGCTCAGAATGACATGGCCGACTCATTAGCCATCTCAGCATCCCTCATGCTCCCTCACCCAGGTTTGAAAATAGACACATATACCATTGAGGTAGTTTTCCGCCCAAGCGTGCCAGACAATTCTCAGCACTGGTAGGTATTCAATGATGAAAATCAACTTATTGCCTTTCTGGAAAAGGTGGAAAATTTTAGTGAGCTTCATTTTGAAGGATCCACTTCTGCATGCTTTGTGAATCTGTTACTAATCAAGATGAAGGAATACGTGGAAGTGATGGCATATGTCAGCTCAAAGGAAATAAAATTCCAAAAGGTTTGGTTTCTTTGGAACGTTTGTTCGACAGACATGATCGTTTTGTTAGGAAGAAAAGGCGAGATGATCCTAACTCCTCCCCAGAAACCGAACCGGTCAATTTAGGTTCGGTAGAACATCCGCAGTTTGTGAACATCGGAAAATGTTGCACACCGAAGAAAAGCGGAAGTTTATCAAATTGCTGAAGAAATACATGGATGTATTGGCATGGTCCTATGCTGATCTAAAGTCTTTCAAGCCAAAAGACGTCCAACATGACATCCCGTTGAAAGAGGGTGTCAAACCCTTTCGCCAGAAACAGAGGCACTATAATCCTAAGATCTTAGGTACTATCCAGGCTGAAATTCAGAAGATGCTGGATGCAAGGATCATTTTTCCTATCCATCACAGTACCTGGGTCGCGAACATTGTGCCAGTATGTAAGAAAAATGGCGAGATACACATATGCATGGATTTTCGTAACTTGAATCAAGCATCCTTGAAGGACAACTACCCGCTTCCCATAATGGATCAGGTTCTACAGGTAGTAACTGGATCAGAAATGTTGTCCATGCTTGATGGTTTTTTGGGCTACAATCAGATTGAAGTCTCGCCTGAAGACCAATTCAAAATAGCATTCACTACCCCTTGGGGCACATTTTCCTATAGCAGGATGCCTTTTGGCCTGACCAACGCTGGTGCCACCTTCCAGCGGGTGATGGACTTCGCATTCAAAGGTATGATAGGAAAGGTCATCGTAGTCTATTTGGATGACTTAAATGTGTTCTCTAAATGATGAGATGATCATTGTGATCATTTGGAGCAAGTATTGAATAGATGCAGAGAACATGGGATCTCCCTGAATCCAAAAAAAGTTTATTTTCGAGTCACGAAGGAAAATTCTTTGGGGCACGTGGTCAGCAAAAGAAGGGACTAAGATAGATGCTAAAAGGGTTAGGCTTATTCGAGCCTTACTTTACCCATAAGAAAGATCGGGTTCACTCTTTCTTCAGAAAAGTAAACTTTCTCAGGCGCTTCGTTCCCGAATTTTCTGAAAAGATTCGCCACATATCAAACATGATGAAAGGGTCACCAAATTTCCGGTGGAGCGAAGAAGGGAAGGCATCATTCGAGGATATAAAATCCTCCATCGCTCGCGCACTAGTCCTTGTATGTCCCGATTTCTCCAAGGATTTTATCATGTATATTTATGTATCTAAGCATACTGTATCGGCCATCTTCATGCGAAAAGAATTTTGAGGATGTTGAATCCCCATTGTGTTCATGAGCTCTCCCCTCAAGCCTCACGAATTGAAGATGTCTCAGTTGGAAAAGCATGCCTTCACCATTGTCAAAGCAGTCAAGAACTTCAGGTATTATATTCTAAACTCTCATACAATGGTGCTGGTCCCTGACATGGCAGTCAAGTCAATTTTAACTCAACAAGAGTTAGGGAGTTTGCGAGGAATTGGATTGCAAAGGTTCAAGAGTATGATCTAGATATAAAACCCACCAAGCTAGTAAGAGGCAAGGGCCTATGTCAGCTCATGGATGAAAACTGAGATTCAGAAGACCCTGAGGAAAAGGATGATTGCACCGATGGAACACAAAGCCAGCTGGAGAAAGCCGATTCTCTACCCATGGTCCTATTTGTCACTACCGGCGAATGGTATTCTGATATTGCTTTCTTTCTCACTTACGGTGAGTGTCCAGCTCATCTAACTTTAAAGGAGAAACATACTATAAAGCTCAGAGCAACCAAATATGTCATCTGGGATGACTGTTTATACAAACGCGGAATAGATGGCATCTTCTTACGATGTGTTGATAAGCCATAAGCAGATAAAGCTACTTGAGAATTTTCATGATTCAGCCTGTGGTGGTCATTTCTCCTCTTCCGTGATGGCACACAAGATCATCCGGCCAGGTACTATTGGCCAATCTTTGTTTTGAGATCAATACCACTGGTAGCAAAGTGTGAGCTCTGCCAACAATTTGTTGGCAAACCAAAATTGGCTGCTTTTCCCCTCAGGCCGGTCGTTATTGATGAACCATTCAAGTAGTGGGGAATTGACTTTATCGGAGCACTCCATCCCCAATCGAGTGCCGGACATAGTTATGTCCTGACAGAAACAAATTACTTCACCAAATGGGTGGAGGCCATTCCTGTCAAGAATGCCACCTCTGAAGTTGTTTGCAATTTCATCAAAGAGAATATCATCGTGAGATTTGGTATTCCACACAAAATCATTGCTGATAACGCTTCCAACTTCTCCTCACAAGAAGTTGTTGGTTTTTGCTATGAACACGGGATAATCTTGGCCCACGCCTCGGATTATTACCCCTAGGGAAATGGTCAGGCGAATCCAGTAATAAAAACTTAGTGACCATCATACGGAAGCTAGTTGATGAGAGTCAGTGAACGTGGCACAAGTCATTGTATGACGCTTTGTGGGCAGACCGCATTACTCCCAAGAGGTCTCTTGGTATGTCACCTTTTCAAGTGTTATATGGAATCGACGCCGAGCTTCCTATTTCTACAGAACTTCTGCTCTGTGCTTGGCACGAGCGATCGAAGATGAGACTTTCTAAAATTCTCTTGAAAAGAGGATCATGTATCTAGCAGAACTTGAAGAAAAAAGAGTAAGAGTGGTCGACAGGATCACCAAACATCAGAATCAAGTTAAGAGACTGTTTGATAAAAGGGCTAAGCAAAGAGATTTTCAAGTGGGAGATCTCGTCCTTTTGTGGGACAAACGAAGAGAACCAAAGGGCATGCACAGGAAATTTGATTCTCTATGGAGAGGGCCTTTCAAGATCAAGCAACTCAATGGAGAGAATAGCTTCTATCTCTCATATCTAGATGGAACTGATCTCCCACTTCCCTATAGCGGGCAGCATCTCAAAATATTCAGGAAGTAGAGTTTCCTCTTTTCTTTGTACAGTTTGCTTTCACCATGTGTTTGCTTTCGTTGTGTGTTTGCTTTCGTCGTCACCCTTATTTTTGACTCTCTAGCCCAATGGATAGGCACATGTTGATCTAGGGTTCTCTACCCTTGAGCTTCACTCAAAGATAGTCCCCAGAAAGAGCTAGCTATTATCCTGTAAAATTGACGAGGGAAATTTTACAGGTAACCATACCAAAATTTTGTTCTGGTTCCTCGTCAGGGGTCCCTCAGCGTTCGAATGTTGTAAAAATCCTTTTCGGAAATCTAGTTTTCCGAACTTAGTCATTTTGGTCCTTTTTGGCTGGGCGCACCTTTGTCCATGCAACATAGACTAAATCTGTGCCCCCTTCATTTCCTTTGGTGCACCCTTTGAAGTGTTGACACATCAATTGTTGCGCCTTCCCGTGATGCACCTTTCTTGCATGCGCCAAGGCGCATGTGCCTTCCTGTCAGCAACAAAAATGTTGCGCCAAGGTGCTCTAAATCCAGTGTTGACAGTACTAAATTTGTGCCAAAGGCACAGATAATTCCATGTTGTCAAAACCATATCCACGCCAAAGGGCACGAGTTTTCCATGTCGACACGCGTTTTGGTGCGCCCCTTTAAAAAAGTGGTTGGCACATTTATTACACTTTTGCCTATATATAGGTGCATCCGCCTGTCACTTTCACAATAAAAACATGTGAAAATATTTATTCCTCTCTGTGCACTGTCGGTCGCCCATCATTCTCGTGTCACGTTCGTGGACCCCACTTCGTCTCTCTCTTTCTATATATTTCGGGTAAGTGGTCCTTGCTTCTCTTGTGTTTTTGTTTTGTTGGTTGTTTGTGAAGTTTGGCTAAATGAATAAAAATGAAGCCATAAACCCCTCCTGCCGTTCTTGCAAATCTTCCCTCCCAAGCTTTTTCTACCCTCTTTCCAGATCTGCTGGCCAAGAGGGCCCTGCCTCAAAAATGAACCCAGACCTCTTTGCTGTGTTCCTCTCACTATCAAATCATGTCAAGAAAACCTGAAAATCACAAACTAAAGAGGCAAGAAACCTAAAACTTAGTTCCGAGCTGCATTTTTCTCTTGGTGCAATCGCCACCCTTGTTACAGAAAACACAGTCATGCCAAGAGGGTGCACTAACCTTGATTGCAGCACACAAAATCCCTACGCCATACATAAACCAAGTAAAACCTAAACCCGATGCTGGCGCGCAATCCCGCTTACAACAACAAACATGTTATGCAATCTTTTCCTGTGCCGCACCAAAGCCCCATTTGCGCACATAAAGTAAGTGCTACACGTAAAATATCTACACCCTTCGGCGCACCAAAATTCCATGTTACATGCAAATTACTTGCGCCATTGGCGCATCCTGCTCCCATGCAACACCAAAATTATTTATGCCCAGTATAAAACTACATATAAATGGCGCAGTGCACCCTTGTCTACAACAATAATGATGTTATATGCAAAATTCTTGCGCCCTGCGCCCTTTGGCGTTGATTTATTCCTTGTAACACTCCGTTTTAGTGCGCCATACTTTTAACCCTGCAGCCTGTAGTGTCCCTATGCCCTGCACCTTGAGGCCTTAAAATTGCTAACTCCTCATTCTGTAATGCTTTAATGGAAGATCTGACAGCTAACATGGCTCTTCTGCGTTGGACTTCGCTCCTTCTTGCAGATCAGCAACTGAACTCAGATCCACATATGTCTACATCAAGCAAAAGGCCAACCAAGTCAAAGGGTAAGGCTAAGCTTACAGAGGAAGAGATGAAATACAAGTATCAAAGGGTCAGAATGCCCGAGTCCTAGGTAGAATGTGACCTGGACATTAGAGATTCCAAACTTGGTCACATCGACATGGAAGATTTCTGGGCTAGAACTAGGAGGGTCACAAGAAGTCCTTGGATGGACAAGCTGGTGGGCAGTGGTCTGCATTTTGCTGGGGGAATCCCCGTCAGTGCAGTAAACAATGAGTTTATGATGGTGGTGGCCCACTGTTACAACAAAGACACCAGGTGTGTCAAAAATGAAAAGGGCGAGGTCATAATCAACCTCACTGCTCGGTACTTCGAGATCATGCTAGGCATTCCTCACCACCAACATTTTGTGGTTGTAAGCCAAGAAGAATGCATCAAGGCGTGGGATGATAACGAAGACAAATGCATGCAGCTAATGAATGAAGTATATTTGAAGAATAAGAAGGTAATAACCAGGTGGCCATAGGTTATTCACCGTAGTGACTTCTCCAAGGAACTAAGTGATACCATCATGTTTCTAAGTAGAGTTTTTGGGCTTTCTGATGCCCATTACTTTCATAAATGGATGCTCAGGTACCTAGAAACCATGAATAAGAATGTGCCCGAGCAGTGCTTTGAGTGGGCGGAGATCATAAGCAGCACTATCTCTGAGTAGCTCCAACAACTCACCACAATGGGGAGGTTCTACAGAACTCCTATGTATTCTGCTGCTGACCTCGAGAGAGGATTATCTAGCACCGAGTCGATGTGGAGTTTGGCCTTAGGTGAAGATATACAAATACTACGCAAAGTCGGGCTGGAAAATAACATCTCGCATGCTTTACCAAGATCAATGATGCTTTCTTCTACGGCATCGTCTGGCTTTTGAGGCCAAATATGACTCATGGTTGGATGACCAAGAGCATAGTCACAAATGATCGAGAAGTGGGGAGCACTATTTACCCAATTCCCCACCTTCACCTATCTCGGAAAGAGCTAACTTCTTGGGGAGCCTACCAAATTACCAGGTATGCTGGCCTAAGTTGATCTGTTGGAGCTATCCGGGTAGCTCATAACATACCATGAAAAGTGCACGAAGAGAAAGAAGGGTGGAACTCCTTTCCCTTTACAAGTGGCGGTACACTGCGTTTCCCACAACAAAGCACTCGAAATGTTTGCGAGCTAGAACTACTTAATCTAAAGCACAATTTCCCAGCAAGGCCCACCTTCGATCCAAGAAACTACCTCCCTAAGGAAAAACTTGATCTGATCCACATTCCACAGATCGAGGACATCTATATCGACCTATATCATGAAGTCGAACTTAGAAGGAAGGATCACTCTCACCTAGCCCTGACAGAGATTATTCAATATGGCATGGCCATTGTTCCAAAAGGTTATCATGATCAAGAAGTTGATCAAGTGTATCTAGACATGGATGGGGACAACTAGCCGTTTGCTACAATTGACAGGACAAAGGCACCCCAGACCATCGAAGAAAGGGTCAAGGAAACATTGTGGTGGACAGAACACTGGTGCAGAATGAATGGCCTTATCTACCTCGAAGTAGATTTCACCACATCCCCTTTGGGCAACGCACCTGTCAGGCCAAAGCATCTGCCAAAGGGAAAAGGCAAGGATAAAGAGGGAGAATCAAGCTCTGCTCAAGAAGAAGCTCCTGAGAGCCCTCTTTCCACCGCATAGGAACAAGTTGTAACTCTAGCATCCCCAGAGAAAGAAGTAGTAGAGAGTGTCCCAATGGGCACATCCATTCAGGATGTTGCCACTGCAACAACCATGGAGGTTCCCACCGTCCCTTCTCCCCCTTCTCATGTGACTCAAGTGACCATTCCTTTGGTTGTATCCTCTCCCCCATCTTCTACTGTTCCCCCTTCCTTGTCCTCCATCTTCTCTTCTCTCGTGGAGCTGTCCCCCACTATTTCTTATTTCATCTCTCAGCTCCCTTCCATTCCCATGACTACCTCCCCTGCAGTATCACTTCCTCCCATGAGCACTTTCTTGGCCTCTCTCTCGATGCCACCACTAAGTGTCTCTATGCATTTCCCCTCATCCACTGCAGCTGCTCCCTCTTCCACCACTGGTCCCGCTCCCTTAGGTCCAAGCATGGCTTTCTCAGCACCTGAGCCAACATAAGAGGAAAGTCCCTATTACACCAATGGACTTCTCTGTCATCCCAGCAAAGGGGGCTAAGAAGCAAAAGCCTATAACTCGCTTCTCTCAGAGTGCATCGGGAGAAAGAGTGATGGAGATTGTGTATCCCGATCCTTTAAAGGATAAAAAGGATATGTCTCCTACAGATTATACAGTGACGTAGGTCACAATGGGAATGTCTTCTGAAAGTCTTCAAGGAGAGGCCCTATCTGTGGTGGATGCCCTTTGCAAGAAGCTCCAAGAAGCAAAGGAAGAGAAGAGGCTATTAAAAGAGTAGAACAAGCATCTTCTCCATGCCTTGCAGAAAATGGGTAGTGCACCTCCTACAACTTCCACCAAAACTCCTGAGGTCCTAAGTCAGGATAAGATAAATGAGTATGCCAAAATTGGCGAACAAGGTATGACAATTTCCACCTGGAGAGATTAGATCCTCAAAGATAGCGAGGAGGTAATTGTCAAGTTCACTGAATTGTATCAGAACATTGGTCAGGCGAACAAAGATCTCTAGGCAATAGCAGGACCTATCTCTGAAGAGTTGGACCATGCTAGGTTGCAACATGAGACATTCCAGAAAATGCTCGACTACTCAGTCGATGATTTGGTAAAATTCGGCATTTTCGATCACCCCAGTGTACCCAGCAAAATCCTTGTTGCGTTGGACTACCAGGTCGATTAGATGGAATTCGTCCTAGAGAAGATTGAAAAGGTCAAGGAGGAAGCGTGGATGTAATGCATCAAATGGAGAAAACTGTTCTAAGAATGTCTTCGGCTTGCTCACTCCTTCTTTCACCTTGAGGAAGGAAAATGAAACTATTTGGATCTTCAAGGAGATTGTCTTGCAAGGGCTAGGGCCAGAAGCCACTTTTGACACTGAATGCATCAATAACCTTCTAGCTTGCCATGATTTTGTGGGGTACCTGATGGAGGCAGGTAATGAATATTTCAAGCTCCCTGAAAAACTCAGAGATGAGCAGGAGACTTGTGAGGTCATCGGTGATCATACAAAGGGTCCTGCCCAGGATCAACTTCAGCCGATGATCAGTAAATTCATGGAATATCAGACTTAGTTCCACATCACCTCTCTGAACAACAACAGAAGCAAGATACCCCCTTTCAACCGCGAGATGATGATGAATAGCCTTCTTCCTCTTGGCTTCCTTTTTGTAAATATCTAAGAGTATGTTAGCACAAATGATGACATCATCCATGTTGCACCATGGGATGTTGTCATCCACCAAGTTACCCAAAGTCAACATTGACTTTTAGATATTTTGTAGATATTTTGTAATTAGTTGTTGGTTTCTTTTTGCCTTCTCTCTTCTCATTCTTCTATATATAATTGGATACTTGTTGTATTTAAGTGGTGGACACTTTTAGATGAAAAATAGAAGTAAGGAGAAAAGGCTTTGTACTTTTGTAAGAGAAGAAAAGATTAATATAATATTGAGACTTTGTGCTGAATACTTGTGTTATGCATCAGAACTTTCTTATGTTAGATCTGCATGTTCATTACATTAAATCTACTTCTACTTCTTTTGTCATTTGTTCGTCAAGATTGCTTTGTTCATCTATGCAAGTAGGTTTGGCTCCATTTATTACCAATCTCAAAACATAGACCCTCCGATCTTTTTTATTTGGAATTCATTTCTTTTCTCCTTTCGGATCTATCTTATCCTCGTTCTTTCTCTTCTCTCCTTTTCTTTCGCAGATTGGAATCACCTCTACCGGGGATGAGATCCCAAACCCCGAAGGCGAATATTTGTGAGACTTTCACGATTCCTCCGGTAGAATAGCAATAAAATAGTTTCGCTTTGCTGACTCAAAGAAGGGCTATGCCCTACACATTGTTGCCTTGTCTATCCATAAATCTACCCAAGCGACAGATTTTCGGATGAATAGTTCGCAAAAGAGATACCAAGGCATAAGAACCTGGTTTCGAGGGAGGAAGTAGTTCATGGAAAGTACCTAGACCCTGCGCATCAAAAGGAGGTATATCAAGACATCATGGATGTCATTTAGAGTTTACAAGGGGAGATCCAGTGTCTAAAGGAGTAGTTCGGAGGGAGGAACAAGGAAGGAGAGTCGAGGCACCAAGGGATGACTTGGATGAGGTCAAAGAAGTATGTAAAATGCTAAGGCAAGAGAATATTATTCCCTTGCTAGGATCATGGTTGAGAGAGAAGGTACCATGTGCTAGAGGAGAGTGCGAGAGGTAGGTCTTGCATGCAAACCTTCCCCCTCATAGCCTTGACTATGACAAGGAGATCACATTGAATGCAGTTGTAGATGGATGACTCCTTAGTAATATCCTCATTGACACAGTGCAAAGGTCAATGTTCTAACTCTGGATGCATGGCATCAGATGGGAAGACCTGCATTACAGCCATCTTTGAATGTGCTATATATGGAAAACAAGACTAAGGCAATGCCCATCGATGTCTTAAAGGATGTAGCTATCACTATCCAGGGAGCTAAGTTTACTGGGGACTTCGAAGTCTTGGTGCTCGCCGAGGTAGACAATTTTCCAACACTACTTGGGTGCCCATGGTGTTACAAGAATAATGTGGACCTTCGGTTCAATAAAGGGTACATCAGATTTGAAAATAAGGAGTGGGTCATTATACCCCTGGTTGATGGGAAGTCGACACCCTATATTGAACCTCTGGGAGAAGAAGTTCTGGATAGGATATATGTGCACTCAATTAGGGACCTAGAGATAATACATCCTACCGATGGAGTTATCCAATTTGAGGATGCTCAGTCAGTAAGTGACACCACCAGCCTAGCATGTGATAATTGGGTGCATAAGACTTATGAATTGATCAGATAATAGTTGAGAGGATTAGTAACAAAAGTAACAAAGGTGCACATGGTCCGCGCCTAGGAGGAAAAAAATTACCTAAGTATTCAGGAGGGGCCTTCCCTAAGATTTTTTTACAAGAGATGGAAGCTCAGTGGAAGGAGGAGAAGGAACAAAGAGGGATGCTAAGTTATGTCCTACTCGGCATGGTGGTGGGCTACACATCAGGAGAGCCTTTTGGAATGGCATGAGGTGAGAATTGCTCTCTCTGTCAGATTTTCTAGAAGTAACATGCCCACCGTCATCAAGGACTACCATGGTAAGGAGCCCACCTCTTTCCATATCTAGGAGTGTGAGAGGATCTAGAGAGAAGGCGTGGAAGCTTTGCCACCATCCCTTTGGGTACACAAGTTGTATTCTACACTATAGGGTTGTGCATGCACATGGTACATACACTCTGAGACATGCCGCCAAACAGAAATCGACAAGAGCTAGCGGTGACCTCATTTAAACATTTGAATATCGAAGTACCAAACCATTAGTTGATAAGGAATTACAAGTTGTTAAGTGCCTTACCATGGGGGATAGTGCCATGGCAGAAGATAGGCTATTGGAATTGCTAGGTGAACTAGGTTTGGAGGTGTGCTTTGAAGAAGAAGTAGAAGAAACAGAAGAGTTACAGTTTGAGTGTGTGTGTTGGAAAAGGAGAAAGGGAAGTTGGTGTATGTGATTAATGGGGAGGAAGTAGAAATATTGGATGTTAGTGATTCTGTAGGGACGCACGAGGTAGTGGAAAGTGTTGATACTTGCACGTGTGCCTACCATGAGCCCTTAAATAAAAATAAGGTTAACATCAGCTCAAGAGAGGAACCTAAGGAGGCTATCATTAGAGATTACTGGTTAGAGAAGGAAGTCTCTAAGGTCATAGATCTATTGCGTGAATTTGAGGATTTACTCCTGTGCGGGTACCATGAGCTCAAAGGTGTCTGCCATTCCTTGGGGGATGAGGATAAAGTTGAAGTATGGTACGTGCCTGGTCAGGAAGAGACCCTACTGAATGAATCCCAATTTACACGTAAGGGTTAAGGAGGAGATAGAAAAAATGATAGCTTTTGGGATCATTAAAGTAGTGGAAGAATCAGAATGGATAAATCTGATGGTAATCAACATCAAGAAGGATGGGTGGATTAGGATCTGCGTGGATTATAGGGAGTTGAACACAGTTTGTGTCATTGATCCTTTTCCAACCCCCTTCATTGAAGAGATTTTGGAAGGATTCGCTGGGCATGAAATCTACTCCTTTACAGATAGATTTTTAGGGTACCACTAAGTCCGGATTACAAAGGAGGACTAGGAGAAGAAAACTTTAACCACTGAGTGGGGAATTTTTGCATACATAGTCACGCCCTTTGGTTTGAAGAATGCACCTATTGGTTTTTCATGCATAGTGGTGCAAGGGTTCCGGGACTTCATCCATAAGTTTCTTCAGGTCTATTTGGATGATTAGACAGTGTATGGGCTAGTAAAAGACCATTGTGACAATTTGAGGTTAATGTTGGAGAGGTGTAGGTAGTTCCCTCAACATTAAGAAGTGTGCATTTGCTACACCCTTTGGGAATTTATTGGGGCACATCATATTCAAGGAGGGCTTGCTAGTGGATCTTGCAAAGGTTGTAGTTATTGTGGGATTGGGGGAACCTACTAGCCAAAGCGCAGTGCATGGATTTCTTGGGCATACGGGTTATTACAGAAAATTCATCAAGGGGTATGCCAAGATAGCCATGCCTCTAGAATAATTGCTCAGACATAAAAGTGCCTTCTATTGGGGAGAGGTATAGTAGAAGGCATTTGACACATTAAAGGATAAGCTTGTCACTGCACCTATATTACATTTTCCCTCTTGGGATAAGCCCTTCCATGTCCATGTAGATGCCTCAGGAATCACCATTGGAGTAGTGCTTGTGTATCCAGGTGAAGGAATTATTGATCACCCTCTATGTTTCACAAGTAGGAAGTTGACACCAAAGATTGCGGCATTACATAATGATCGAGCGTGAATCATTGTCAATGATCTACATGCTTTTCAAATTCAGGTAGTATCTGCTGGAAACACCCTTTGTATTCTACACCAAACACATGGCATTAAAGTATTTGGTGAAAAAATCCATTCTACAAGGGCACATATGTCAGTGGGCATTGGTGTTTCAAGAGTTTGAGTTCACGGTAGTAGTAAAACCTGGGAAGAGTAATTATGGGCCTGATCATCTGTCAAGAATTGATTCAGGGGAGGACACATAGAGCATTGAGGATAAAATGTCGATGTGCAACTCGTTTTTTAGGTTGCAGCGCATGCCCTTAGATTTGGAGCATATTGTAGTATTTTTAAGGGAAGGTGTATTGCACGAAGGAATGAAGGCATTAGAGAAGAAGTAGCTTGCCATATGCGCCGCACCCTACATGTTGATTAGTGGAGACTTATACAAGTTGGGATGTGATGAAGTTTTACACAAGTGTGTATTAGAGCATAAGCACCTCGCCATCATTGAGGAAGCACACGGAGGAAGTGTGGGTGGGAATTATGCAGGTGATGTCACCGCGCGTAAGATATTAATGGCAAGATTGTGGTGGGAAACCCTGTACAAGGATTGTAAAGACTATTGTAAAGCATGTGACCATTTTCAGTGCATTGACAAGCTAGGAAAGAGAGATGAAATGCCTTTATGCCCTATACCTAGTGCGAAACCTTTTGAGAAGTGGGAAATAGACTTTTTAGGCCCTATTGCACTAGTGGCACGTAGGATTGGGTCATGCTATGTCATCACTTACACAGACTATTTGACAAGGTGGGCAGAGGAAACTCTAACTAAAGATTGTACAACAGCCACAACAGTAAGATTTTTGTGGGAGAACATTATCACAAGGTATGGATGCCCTTTAAGTTTAACTAACGATAGGGGTACACATTTCTTAAATGAGACCGTGAGGATCTTGTTAGCAGAGTTCATGGTAGCTCATCACAAGACTACCCCTTATCACCCACAAGCAAATGGGACTACGAAGCATTTAACAAAATACTTGAGTCATACCCTAACCAAAATTTGTGATGTCGGAAGACAAGATTGGGATGATAAGGTATCAACTATATTATGGGCTTACATGACAACTTATAAAAGGTTGAATAAAGCCACACCATTTCAATTGGTGTTTGGCGCGAAGCCATTCTGCCAGTTGAATTCATGTTACCTTCTCTATAAATAGCATGCGTAGGAGGGTTGGTTGATGAGCAAGTGCTTTGGAAGAGAGAATTGATGAGTTAATGAAGTTGGATGAGAGATGATCACTCACCAGGTGGAGTCAGACAACAGAGAAAGCAAAGCAAAAAGCATGACATGATTGCCACATCATAAACAAGAAGTTTGAGGTTGGGTAGATGGTCTTACTATATGATTCTAAGCTTCTACGGCATCTTGGGAAGTTGAAAGTCAATTGGTTAGGTACCTACACAATCTCATACATCCTTGATTCAGGCGTGTGCTGAATTCTGCGTTGGATGGAATGAAATTTCTGAAATTTCAACAGAGTAGTTGAAGCCTTATTATAAATAATTCTTCTTAGTGTTTGTAAATAAGGTAGTTTTTCCAGTTATTTTAGAATTTTCCTTTATGCATTTATTTTCTTGGGTTTCCCTTTCAATATTTTTTTTGTTTTGCACCTTTTGCGTCGAAACCTTATTACTACTTTTGAGAATTTTTGAGTGCGCAGAGGACCGCACATTATTTTAAGTGTGGGGTGGAGTAATGTGAAGGAGAGCATGGTTAAAAGGCCAAGGAATTTTGTGTTGAAAAACCCAATTGAATGGCCCTGTTGAAAGAGGTTCTTGAAAAGAAAATATGGAAAAAGGATGGTTAGTGCCAAGATAAAAGCTACTTTCAGATCCCACGTACAAAGAAGGGAAAAGCACATAAGCAACACAAGGTAGGCAAGAGAAAAAATTAGGATAGAAGAAGTGCCTTTGGCACTGGTTACGTGCATGCAAGAGTCTCCTATCATGTTGGATTGGTTGCGCACCAAAAGGTTGGAGGATTGTCTGCGTAGGTTTGGGTGCGTGAGGGAAAGCACTAAAGTTGGGCTTTGTTTAAAAAAGTTACATTAAATGTTAAAAGTATGGTGGTAGGTGAAGGAGCACTTAATGCTTAAAAAGGGAAAAACTATAAATAAAGGGGTCGGGAACTTCATTATTCACTTTGCGTATAAAGAGAAAGAAGCACTTTTTGCACCTTTGTAAACTAGGGCTTCCAAAAAAACTAATTTGTGTGAAGAAACATTTGGAGAAATTGAAGTGTGAGTAACTAGTTTAGATTTGCGAACCAAGAGGAAAGGATTTCACGGGCATAGGAAAAGTGGGAGAAGGCGCCATCTTGTGAAAGGAGTATCCCAGTTAGGGTTTGAAGAACTAGGGCACGGGTTAAGGAACTTTCTTCACAAGTTTGAGATCTAAGGTTGGAGAGAGTGGAAGAACAGAGTAACATAGAGTGATTGAAGTAGACCTAGAGAATGGCACCCAAGAAACCAATTAGCACACCCAAGAAGGGCAAGGGAAAGGGAAAGGGAAAGGGCAAGGGAAAGGGAAAGGGAAAGGGTAAGCAACAAGAAACTGATGCACACACAAATGAGGAGTGGTATGCAGAAATGTAGTACCTAGATGGAGTGTTGTTGGGGAAGGAGTGGGAGTCCCATCTGAGGAACATGTTTGTGAATGACTACAATCATTGGACAAGCACAATCGAGAAGGAGATGGCGTTGGAGTTAGTGTACCCAACAAACAAAAGGACACTAGAGGGTTTTCCCATTTATAATGATGATGTGAAGGTTAAGTTGGAGAAGGTAGGGTTATTACAACTCTTTGAGTTTCCCTACTTCGGGAAACTTGAGCACTTATATCAATGGCTGATGTCACGTGTCCATGAGGACTACTTCCACTTCGCAGGTGTAAGATGTGCATAACCCCTCAGCTCATTTCACATTTCACAGGCCTCATCTGTGAAGGAGAAGGTTTGGAGGATGACTTGACCAACAAAGAAGCGATTAAGGAAACTATCGCTGCTTATGCATACAAGAAGGGGTCAAGGTATTATGATGTCACAGACATTAAGGATCTAGTAATGAAGATGGCCGCACACCTGTATCAAAGTTAAATGGCCAGGAGAGATGGACCCAAGTTAATAAGCCATGGTTGAATGTTTGCAGGAAAATTTCAGAGGGCACCATCTATAACTTGTCTGCATTCATTACGAGATGAGATTTTTAGCTACGTGAAGGAAGGTGATAGGATCCTTTTTGGCAATGTCCTATTAACCATCATGTTTTCAGAGATCGGGTACCAGATGCATCAAACAAGTTCGTGTGGGAGTACCCTGCTGAAGACCCCTCACCCGCAAAGAGGTTTGAAAAATATGCTTGTGACACTATGACAACTGTGCACAAGGTGCACTTGGAAAAATGGTATACGTGCCTAAGGAACATGTTTGGGGTGGAATGGAGAATTCCCAACAATTGCCAACAGCCACTAGGGGAGAAGCAAAATTTGTTGTGTACCAACATTTCTACCTGGGTAGATTCAAACTATCAGATGAGACATGGAGCCCATGGTGTAAGATCCCCTTGCCTTCATAGCTCAATACTTCCAAGTGGGAGTAAATAGGTTCAGGGAGTCTAAGAAGTTTAAGCTAGACCTTGGTAATCTAGACTAGGACCACAGGGAAATTCACAAAGGGTTGGTCTACCCCAAAGAAGCACGTTTACGTGGAGCGATATTTGTCACATGAAGATAAAATGACAAGGACCATGACTATACCCATTATAGATGGATCCACGGTGCATGTACATGTACATCTACATAAGACCCAAGTCTGAGAAGGGAACATATCTAGAGAATGAGGTATCTATACCTCAAGATCCAACTAGTAGGAAGAGACCCATGCCCAAACGGGAGGAAAAAGAGCCAAAAATAAAATACCAAGTGTGGTGGAGACACAGCAATATGTTCCCTCGGGACAAGTGCCAGAACTAGTATGTATGGGCACAAGAAAAATCCCATAGTAAAAGAGAAGACTCCAGAGCTAGAAAAGCCATTAGATAAGGAGTCATCAGGAGAGGAAGAAACAGAATCACCTACATTGGAATCTCTGGTTAGGAAGAAGCAAAGGGTAGAAGAAGAGACCGTCTCGAAAGAGACTGAGATTTTGGACAAGTACATAAGATAAAAATATGAGAGCGAAGAGGATGAGAGTGGAGAAGAAGTAAGTGGGAAAGAGGAGCTCGGGAAGGATTGAGGACCACCCGTCTTCAATATACATGATTTAGAGGAGGAAGGTGGAGAAGAAGAATAGGGGTTCCAGTTTGTATGGCGGAAGGATAGCCAGGTAGGAGAAGGTGCCCAGGACATGGGAAAAGGTGAGGAAGCTAGCATGTGTGAAGCAAGAGTCTCCAAGTTTTGTGCAGAAATAGACAACCAAGGTAGCAGAAGGAGAAGAGACCAAGAAAATTGAGACCATGGTGGAGGACAAATTGGAACACAATGCTTGAGCCAGTGTTGAACAAGGAGAAGAAGGAGAGCACGAGAAGAGGAACACATCACTAGAGGCCCCATTTTGAATGTAAGTATACCTAAGGGTATGCACACATGGAGGAAGGCGCATAGAGGGGGAGAGGCCGAGAGATGGGTTATATTGATGACCCCAAGAAAGTGTTCCACGCGTGGTTCCAAAGTACCATTCCAATAGAGGAGCTTGTAGCAATGTCATATTTTGACAAGGAGGCTGCATATCCACAGAAAAGGAAGATGATCTCATGGGCTATAGAGTCCCACCTTGATGAGCCATAGTTTGAGGTAAGCCATGGGGCAATAATAACATTGCCAGGACCAAGAGAAGACAACCCAATGGTGGATACCCAACAACTCTCGGATGAACAACTATGTAATACGCTCAACAAAGTCTCTATTGAGAATGAGGCTAGAATCTTCGGGTGAAATGATAGGGTCAGAGATCTAGAAGGGGAGATAAAGAAAAAAGAGGAAGAGCTAGCTACAATGACAAAGGAGCTATGCCAGGAGAAGTTCATTAGTGCCCAAAGGGCAACTAAAATTGAAGGATGAAAAGGCTAAGGTATGCGTTGTGTATAAGAAGGTGGAATCCATCAATGAGGCTATAGTATTGAAGCATCCGGACCTAGCATCACTGCGCAGAAGTATGGATCAGCCTTGGGATGCCTGGAGGATTTAACAAGGATCCTCACCATGGAAAGATAGCCGCTAGCCTTGGAGTCTATAGAAGAAGTTATTGCGCACCTAGAGAAAGAGGATAAGTTGAAGATCATAGCGCTCATCATAGAATACAACAAGGTTCTTGTTGATGTAAGGGCTGCTTCCCGACTACTAAGGCCACGTAACAATTGTGCAGATAGAGACAAAGTGGCGAGTCACCTTGGTCGCCACTCATGAAGTAGAACTCAAGGAGTTCCAGGAGAAGAACAAGGGAAATAGGGCGAAAGGGATAAAATCCTTGCCAAGGTTAAGAGGAAATATGAAGCCATTGAAACCTTAAGGGGTTCAATCAAAAACCGGTTGAAGGAACTATATCCACATATTACACAAAGAATGGATACACTAGAGGATATAGGCAAGGAGTTGGAGAAAATCATTGATACCATGAGCACACAAGGAGATGGACTAAATTTTGGGGAGGTGAGCACCCTGGTTAGCGACCTCTGTCAGAGAGCACAGGAAGAAGTCGATGCCTGGAACAAGTTGGAGGCTGACTTGTAAAAGGATTTTCCTAGCTTGTTGCAGTGATTCCTTCACTCTCCCATTCTTTCTTCTTCCCCATTCTTTCATCCCCTTATTCTTGTTCTAAGGCATAAGCCTGTTGTATTCTTTCTTTCACTAGAGAAGTGTTCCCGTGGATGGAGAACAGGCATAGTGTGGGGTGATGTTGGGCCCCTAGAATGTTGGCTAAGTAAAAAAGGAACGTATGCACACAGGTCCTAGTTGAAGAGAGGTGCACAAGGACAAAGTGTGGAGGGAAGGGTTTATGAAAAGGGTTTAAGGAAGTTCATGGCACGCTCAGACAAAACCAAGGGTTTGGGACTTAGCCAAATTGGGTGTTCGAGATAGAACATGTGAAAAGCATGACCCGACTGTGCATGCTATGTGGATAAAGTGCTAGCCTAGTGACAGGTTGGCCCAAGAAGGAGCATGCCTACGGTAGAAGATTCTAGAAGCACATCATGGTGAAAAGTGCAAAGCTCGGGCCTGGGAGAGAATGCTCGCATGGAGGACCACATTTAGACACTTGGCATCGGATCTGAGGGTGCTGGAGGATGAGTTGGCATCCCAGAAAGGCTATAAATACTAGCACCTACAGAGTAAACAAGGAGAGAAGAAAAAGAGGGCGGAGCTCTGCAGAAAATACTACAAGAACTCTGTTAGTGGATAATGGTATTTGGGAGAGAATGTATAATGGGTATGGGGATTGCAAATTTTTCTTTGATAGCCTAGCTACATTAGTCTAGTTGAAAAGCATGACTGCAGTCTGTTTCTCTGTGACATTCTGTAATGGCTCCATGGATGTAATGAGGTTACTAGTTATATGAATATGAATATCAATGATTCTAGATGCATACATCTTTCTCATAGGTTCTCTTTCATTTATGTTTATGCTAAGTATGGATGCTTGTATACTTCTTTCTGTTATGGTACAAGTTATATAATTTGTTAAGTGCTTTCTGTCTATAATGACTACAAGGATCTAGAGGTCGTTTTGAGCTCTATGGTTCTTGAATGTCTTAACTCCATTTAAATCTCTTAAGCACAAATCATAGATGATGATATTTCCCACTAAACTCACATAAAAGAGAGACTCAACACCTACACGTGCCTCGGTGAGCGCCTAACATCCACTGGGTGATAGGCCAATGACACATGGGGTACCTTTATTTTGTGATAAGGGTAAAAATGACTACAAGATGATGGTTCAATTTTGATTGGGGTTAGAAGAAGTGTGTGAAGAATAAGCGGTGGGGTGATTTTTTGAATCCCAACCTACTTCTAATGGGGTTTGCATAGGATTAGTCAAAGACAAGATCATGTATATCTAGCACGTAATCACTAAGACCAAATACCTTCCAAACACAGTGGTGGAGATATGTATAGGAAAATTATTTTTATAGAGGAATTCAAGCCATTGGTATATGGCTTGGAGTGAGGTTGATCATCAAAGTGTGAGAAGAAGGTTGATTGATTCCACCATATACAATTTTTTTTTCGTATGAGGTGGATGAAATGAAATGATATCCCTAATGTTAGGTTGATACATAGGAGATTTGATGGGTCTACCAATTCAATTGACTGAGGGAAGAGAACTAAGAGCGAGGAGTTGATACTCCCTAGAGAGATACGATGCATCACATTATCGAGAGATTCATCATTAGGTAATTTAGATGTAGGTACAAAAGAACTAGTTGTGCTTCGGAGGATGGGTTTTTTTTAGGGATGAGCATGTCATTTGGCCTGATAGGTCATATGACATTCCTTAAATGGAGGAAGGTCAAATGGGGATTATATGGAGTTTCCCTCATGCTCATACTTAATACAATGATGGAGAGTAGATGGGATGTAACGCATGGCATGAATCCATGGGCATCCAAGAAAGACATTATATTAAAAATCCCCTTAACAATGTAGAAGATTTCATGGAGGATTTTTTCACCAATGCGGATGGGGAGGATAATTGTTCCTAAGGTAGGGGCAATAATGTCATCAAAGGTTTAGAGGACCATGGTTGATTGGATGATAATGGTTTCAAGAAGCTTAAGTTGGTTGAAATTATGGGATGAGATGATAATGGTGATGGTACCATTTTCAATCATAGATTGTTAGATGAAGGTGTTATTGATGCAAACAATGATGAAAAGAGGGAGATCATGGTCTTTGGGTAGGATGTCGGGAATCTCATAATTTTTTTGAAGGAGATGGTGGAAAAACCTATAAGATCTCTAACAAGGGTCGTAACAAGTTGGGAATCATTGGATTAGACTGGAATATGTTGCAAGGATTTGATGAAGGCCTGCACAATGGTCAAGGCAGCTTCTAGATGATATCATAGAGAGGCATCTTAACTGGATTCTAATTTAGTTGTTTTATGATGCTTTGTTCAATGGTGGCATGATTTTGGGTTTGCGGTGTGGCTAGGATGGACACCTTGGCCTTAGATGAAGAAGGGGATGGAGTGGGCTCATTGGAAGGAGCATCAATGATAAATTTTGGTTTGGATTGGGTAGATGGTTGGGACTCGAGGGAAAGAATAAGTGGTGATATAAATGACATCTATATAAAGGGGGACCATCCTTAGGAGAGGTATAAGTTGGTGGTGGGATGATGACAAAAGACGTGGATGAGGAATAATATTTAGAGGTTTTAGAGGTTATAGACTTTATTGGAGGATTAAGCTTAGGCGTGGATGGGATGGAAAATGGAAAAGGGGGTATTTTCTCGATGAGAAGATCATCCTCTTGTATGAGAGTGCTGATGAGGGTTCAAAGGGCCCTATATTTCTCTGTATCATGCCCAGGGACATAATGGTAGGCACATATGGTGTTGGAGTCAAACCACATGGGTTTTGGCCCATGTGGGTCAAAGGGATTGATAGGGGAAGGGTGATTGTGGATTCTTGGGTGAGGTGTTGAGGCATTTCAAGATAAGATCCGACAGGGGTTTGTGAAGATGGAGTTTTATGGAATTTGGGTGGATTTGGTTTGGGTGAGGATGATGAAGGAAAGAGAGGTGTCTTACTCTTGTGAGGATTTGTAAGGGCCTTGGATTCATATTTTACTTTGGATGCTTTTGATTTATTCTTAGGAGGTATGGATGATTTTGATTTAGATTTGGAAAAAGGAATGGGTTATTTAGATGCAGATTTAGGAGGAGAGATAGATGATTTGGATTGAGATTGGGTGGTGATGGGTGTTTTGGATAAAGGGAATGGTCCTAAAATAGAAGGTGGAGGCCCTAAGATAGATGTTTGGATGTTGGATGGATTGGATTGATGGGGCTTCGAGGTAGAAGCTCCAATTTCTTATGTGGGTGAGTGAGGGATTTTTGGATGGGAGCGCCAAGGTTCTTAGGTTTTTATTGCAAGGTTTTACCCTTAGCAGGGATCACAATGATTTTAAAGGTGGAGTTATCTTTAGAGGTAGGTGTAGATGATGTGGATATATATGGAATTATAGACATAAGGATTGGGGATGAAGATGGTTTTTGGATAGTGTGATTGATAGGATGAGAATAGATTGTAGATTGTGTGATAGTTGGAGGTGTTGGTATAAAAGTGGTTAAATTTGTAGAAGATGAGGATGGGATAGGAAACTACTTACAGTAGAGTCAATGGGAGATGTCTATTTGGTAGAGATGAGAGATGGAACAAACTCATATGTGGATATAGGCATATGTATGAATACAAATGGGATTATCGAGATAGAGGTAGATGTGATAGATGTGGGTATAGTAGATGTAAATATGGGTGTGGAAGTAGGAGTGGATGTTGAGATAGATGTGGAAGTGGGTATGGGCATGGTAGGTGTAGGTGTAATAGATGTGAGAGAAGTAGATATGGATGTATTAGATCAAGGTATAATAGACGAGGGTACAATAGGTATGGGAGTAATAGATGTGGATGTGGTAGATGTAGGAGTAGTAGATGTAGTAGATGTGTGTACAATAGATGTGGAAGTAGTAGAATCTTGATTCAATGTATTGTTTGTGTGGGTGTTAATTGCTTTGGATGTAGGATAAGTAACTTCATTATTTGGTGGATGATTAGGGAAAGGATACTTGACAACATACAATGGTTAGTTAGAAGGGGCATCAAGATTGTTTACTTGAAGGTCCCCTTGATTGACAAGCCATTGTACTAGGTATTTGAAGTAATAAAATTTTTCAATATCATGGCTACATAATCGATGATTCTTACAATAGTGGTCATCATGATACCATGTGAGTTTGGGACATGAATAATCAATGGGATGGATAAGGGGTAGTTGAATAATATTTACAACAATAAGTTTTTTGAATATGGAACTATAAGATTCTCCAAGGGGATTATAGTTAGGAGTTGGTCTAGGAGATCTCTATGGAGGTTCAACATGAGATTTGGACGTAGAAAGGATTTAATGATGATGACGCTTTCCACATTTTTGGATTTTTCATTATGAGGGAAGGATGATTTGGTGAATTCATATTTGGGCTTGTTGGAGTGGAGTTTGACCTAGCCTTGCTCAAGGGCTCGTAGTTCCAATTTACATTAGCCATGGTGAAGGCTTCCTCAAAGATCTGAAAAGATTGGATTTGAATAGTATATGAGATATGTTTCACACATGATCGAGAGAATAGTTTGATGAGCTCAGTTTGGGGAAGAGAAAAGGAAAATTGATTGATGAGACCATGTCACCTAATGAAAAAATTGTGATTCAATCATCGTCAAATAATTTTATGGCATAGCATAGAGGCAGGTAATTTTAATTTTACACACAATATTAATGGAGCAAAGGTTTCTAAGAAAAAATGTGCAAGTTTAGTGAAAGAGAAGAGATAATGCTGAGGAATGCCATTATACTATTCCAAATTAAGCCTAACCAATGACATAAGGAAAGTGTGAAGCATAAGATCTTGGTCGTGGGTGATGAGATAACATGCATGCCTAAAGGCATGAAGGTGTTGTTGAGGGTAATCCTTACTATTGAATTTTGAAAATTTAGGGAGTTCCTAATGGGGAGGATATGGTTTTATAGGGATAGATGGATTGATGGGATCATTGCAAATTTGTTCGTAAGTGAATGAGATTTTAGGACCCAAGGTGGTGGATTCCAAGTTCACTAACCTACTTAGTAAAGCTTGCATTGGGTCATTAGAGGTATGGGGATGAGAATCTGATGGATGAGGTTGTGTATTGTAAGAAGTGGATGGGTTGGGTTATGGATAGGATTGATATTTTTGGGGATAAGTAGGGGTTTATGGGGGTGGTTGATAAGGAGGAAGATAATTGAAAGGTTGTGATTGAATAGGTTGGGAGATAGGATGTTGGGAAGGGATGTAGATGAGTGGGTGTGATTGAGGAGGTGTTGTTGGATGCACGGGGATGTGTTGGATGAGGTGGTTGAGATGTTTGGATGGGGTGATTAGGAAACATGTGTTGGAAGGTACTTCAGAGTGGAGGTTGATTGGTTTGGATTGACTATGAAGGGTGGGGTTGTGAGGTAATAACATTGGCATGGACTTGGGATGTGAAGATAGGCACCGAGATTTGAATGTGTTTCTCGGGTGGTGGAGGGAGTAAGTTAGATTCCTAAATATTTTGAATGGGGGCATTGATGAAAACATTAGATGAGGATGGGATGGGGAGAGAAGAGGTAGGGATGGTGTTAATACAATGTAAATATTTTGAATAAGAACCACCAATTGAGTGGATTGATGAGTTTGGGGATCACGGTAGAAGAATCATGAGAGCCATGTTCATGTTGGGCTATGGAAAGCTCATTCATGGATCTAGGGAAGAATACAACAATTTGAGAAGTGATGTCTTGGGTGGATTCAATTTGAGAGTGATAAGCATATTTTTTTGAAGGGAGGTCCATCGATGGGAAGTTTAGTGGATTTATAGATAAGATAATCGTGAAGAGAAATTTGATTAGCATCAAGGAGTTCCTGAAACTCCAAAAATCTATGAGGGATAGTGGGAGGCCCAAAGGTCTCCAAGGAGGAAACAAATGGGGGTATAACTGGTCTAGAGGGTATAGAATGATGGTAGATAAAAGGATTGGTTTCAATATGGGGATTTTTTTGAAACATAGGGGGCTGATAGGAGGGATCATAGAAACAATAGGTCGGGAACCAAAGAGGAAGTGATCAAAGTATTTGAAGAAACAATGGCAACAGAGGATGTTTTTTGAGAAATATTGTTAGAGATGAGAAATTTTCTAAAAGAGGTTGTGTTCCATTTTTCTGGTTTGAGAACAAGTGATAAAGGGCATGAAACAGACAACAATAAATTATGTTGGTTATTAATATGACAAGAAAATCAAGCAACAAAGTGTTAATTATCTTGTTTATTTAGAAAAGTGTGAAGAAGAAAAGGAAAGGCTCAAAGGGAACCTAAGAAATGGACAATATAAGGATGGTTTCAAGTTTATTTGTGTTGGTGTCCTTGATATACCTAAAGGTATGTGAGGCAAAAATCTGTGACAACTACCAAAGATGTGGCTTGGTATTGGGGCCTACCCCACACTTCATGCACTGCAATGATAAGGGTGTTAGGCACTTAGCTGATATAACAATAGTAAAAAAATTGTAACGTGGCGTGTAACACCGTGGTGACTTCCTTATTAGGTGATGACATACTAATAATTCCACATAGTAGGATATTTTTTGAATGTGGTAATTGATTTTGGGTTTGATGTGTGTGAATGTAAAATATTACCTCCTAGTTAGACTATGTGAGAAAGAAAGCATGAAGGTGTTCTTTTCAAGTCCAAAAATGAAATGTGAGATTTGATGAGGTCATACAAACAAAGGAGGGAGATAATATCAAAAAGATAAGATAGGGAAAAAATGAGGAATACCAGGATAAAGCTATTTTAAAAAAATTAAGCACATGCATTGTTGATCCAAGTAAGCAAGATCCGCAAAGCATGCAAGAAGTGTTAGGAAATAATTATATTAGTGCTCCATTATATTAATGTGTGAGCAATGTTATTTATATTGTATTAGTTTTAGAGTTGTTACGAGTTGTTAAAACAACTTGTAGAATTTAGGTGAGTGGTTTCCTATATTATAGGAAATATAATTCCTATATAATTATCTGTATGTAATATGAAGAGAAACGGAATATCAAGAAGAATTATTAATTTGTTTCCTATGAAAATCTGGTTGTTCCACTTTATTTGGTATCAGAGCGGTTCAATACAAGATGAGAGTCTCTGAATTCATGATCTGATTTTAAATGCATGCGACTGTATTTGATCTACTTCTCATCCATTAGCTTGCACTACTTCCACGTCATCCAATACATCCTGCGCATACATTCTGGCCACGTGCATGTCATAGCAGAAATGATTTTACTCAGGAGTCTCAGCTGCATCATGGCACCAAGCACCCCATGCACCAGATCACCTCGAACCTGATCCGACACACAGCTTGTGATTCTTATTTCCATTGTCAGGATCTACTTTTGAGAGTGAATATTTATCCTCTGATCTGCATCGATCTCGATTCCTGTGACATTTCTTGGTCCACTCGTCATCGCCATTTTAGATCTGCCAATGACCGTGTCTTCTAAAAATTGTTACAGATCTCTGCTACATACGCCTCCCTGCCGGATTTGTCCAAATGATATGTGCAGTCTGCAGATCTATGCAACAGTTGTCCTCCATGTTCTTCTTCTATCCACACATCTAGGCTACAGGTCACGCTCTCTGTTTTTTCAAAAAAATAAAAAAATAAAAATTCTGAGTTATTATTATAATGTCCATGTCATCTATTTAGAGTCTAAAATAGTCTATTTAAATTGTTTTATCTCTGTTTAGTTATATTTATTTATGTCTGTAGTCATCATGGGTATTTTATTATCTCATAGTCGATTCTATAATTGAGTCCTTTGTCCATCAAAATATGTCAAGTCAAAATTAATATGTCAAATAGAGCATGTTGTTACAGGTTTATTAATATATTTTTCATCATTGTATCGTCAAAATATGTTTAGGTGAATAATAGGTTGTATTTCATATAGGTGATTTTAGGATTTTTTTTTTTATCGAAAGTAATCAAAAGAATCAAAGTTGTCATCATTTTTCAAGTTATTATTGTCTTGTCAAACGTCAAAAGTGTCGTTAGAATTTTTTTCCCCATCTCACAATGGAAGTCCCTCTAGAAAAATTCAATGGGCTCAATTTTCATACTTGGAAAGTGAAGATCCAGATGCAATTGATGAATAAAAATCTCTGGCGGATAGTCAATGGAAAAGAACCAAAACCTACAGATCTGACCAAATTGCGTAATGGGAAACGAGAGATGATAAAGCCAAAGCCATTATTGGTCTTGCTCTCTCAGATATTGAGCTACACTATGTTGATCTCGAGAAATCATCTCATGAAATGTGGGAAAACTTGAACAAAACCTTTGGTGCTAAAGCAATGAACGCAAAATTTTCTCTCAAATTGCAGTTGTTCAAGTTAAAAATGGGTGAAGGAGCTACAATGTCCAATCATATTAATGATTTACGCTCTCTTCTCCGACAACTAGCAGAAGTAAAAGCTCCTGTAGACGATGAAGATGCGTAAGCTATTCTCATTAAATAGTTTGCCTCCCAAATACAGTAATATTGTCTTCACACTTGGTCAGATGCCTTCCAACTCATTGGAAGATATGATATCAGCTCTTCTAGCTGAGGAAAAAAGGACTAAAGAAGGTGTAGAAGAAGAAACTGCATTGTACTTAAAAAGAAGTAAAAGAATTTCTCCAAAAATAAGGAGGAAATTGAATGTTTTTACTCGCAAGAGAAAGGGGCATAAAACTCCATTTTGTAAAAATCGAGCTCATGACCTTCTAAATGGAACAATCAAAATGGAAGAAGCAAATATGGGCATAAACGATGAATCTGATTATGAGGAAAAACAAGTAAATGAAGACAAGTGGCTCAAGACTTCTTGTTCGAGCATGAAACCGGAGGCAGGAGGCATCGAGGTTGAGGTCATTCATCGACCTCTCGTCAGTTGCCAACGACGGGGCCGCATATCAGCTTTGGTGATAGGTGTGTGTGCAGTTTGATTTTAGTGCTTCCAGTGTGGTGTTCCTCAGTTTGCAATAATCTTGTTTTCAATAAGTGGAAATTTCACATTGAAGGGGGAACATGATCCAATGTTCCATTTCCAAAGATGTCAGCTTTTCTATGTATGTATGAGCAACAATGATTTCAGAGAATTTCCTATGTTATTCCCTGCAGTAAGATAGTGATGAGAGTTGTTGATACTACTACATCATCATGATATTGTGGTTGTTAGTTATCCATAAAAAACTATCCAGAGGTTGTTGGTACTGTCCTCAAAAACCATCTGTTGTGTGGTTGTTGGTTAACCACTTGGAAAACCATCCAGAGGTTGTTGGTATTGTCCTTGAAACCATCTAGATCATGAGCATGCTACGTAGCGGCACGTTGCAGTACAAAGCAGGTTTTCCCATGTTCGCACTAAGGGGGGGAATGTTAGGAAATAATTATATTAGTGCTCCATTATATTAATGTGTGAGCAATGTTATTTGTATTGTATTAGTTTTAGAGTTGTTACGAGTTGTTAAAACAACTTGTATAATTTAGGTGAGTGGTTTCCTATATTATAGGAAATATAATTCCTATATAATTATCTGTATGTAATATGAAGAAAAACAGAATATCAAGAAGAATTATTAATTTGTTTCCTGTGAAAATCTGGTTGTTCCACTTTAAGAAGAACAACTTCCACCTACAAAATTACCAGAAGAGAGAAATAGAAAGGGATATGAAAAATGGAAATAAAGAAATGAATCGCCAAGGAAGAAGGGAGAATCCCACTTTGGGCATGCCGAATGTTTAATGCAATTTTTTCTCCTGTTATAAATTAATGTAAAGGATACAAGAAATTAAGAAAATTGGGAACTATGGGAGGGTTTAAGACTACCTCTTGATATGCGACAATGATGATGATGGAGATACGGGTGTAAAATATCCTCTTTATGGCGTGCTCGCTAACTTGTATAAAAAAATAAGATAAACAAGAAAAGGATTAGTATATAAGATGTTGGGTTTCCTAAAAAAGAAGTCCTAAGAAGTGATAAATTCCTAGGAGGGATGCTAACCCACTTCGATAAAAGGTATAGACAAATGATAATAGATAAATTGATGCAACAGATAACATAATATGTAGAGAAATGAAATATAATGAAGATGATAAGATAAAGATACGATAATGTAGATATTAAAGAAATTAAAACATGGTTGGGTCGATAGTGACATGAGACTATTTGGTACATTTGATGGTGACTGGGGTCAAAAAAATCCGGATGTGGGTTATGATGCGGATGGATTGGTATAAAGAGAGGGCTATGAATAATGAGGGAGTTGTAGGAAAGATGATAGATTATGGTGGAGACAAAAATATGGTTAATGTAGATCAGGTTGAAGGTGACTAGGCTAGGTCGACGATGACTGACCCGACGTGGATCTAGTGTTTGGTGGGGTTAAATGGAAGGGAAGAGATCTATGCCGAAGGATTAGTGATGACAGATGTAACAACATATCTCCAAGGCAACTAGTAGACCTGCAAGAAAGAGGTGATGAAAAAATAGGACTCCAATAAAGCTTCAAATATTCAACTCTCCATAGATGACATGCCAAGGTTCTAAGAACTCCAAGTTGAAGATTGTTGATCACCAAAAGAGGAGAAAGATGAAAAAACTCACAAGATATCAAAATAATTGAAAAATTTCATCCTGAGGAGAGGATGGGTAGAGATATACTTATATGGTCGATGGCGACTGGAAGGGTCACCGAAGATCAGTGGAAGACCGTCCACTTGGGGGCGGTGGAGGTGATTTTTATCTTGAAAAGGGGGCCTTTTACAAGATAAAATTAGTGATTTAGTTGTTTAGGTGGGTCAAAGTCACATGGGGAGAATAAAAGGTGGTGGGAGGATAAGAGGGAATTGAATGAGGGGAGGTGGAATCCTAGGGACAATAAATGGGGGTGTTTATGGGTGGAATCCTAGGAAAATGGATAGGTTTTAGGGGTAATTAAATATAATTAGAGGTGGATTAGGGAAGATAAATAATGATAGTATTAAGATGGGATTAGGATAGGAAAAATGTGGATTAGAGAAAAATTGGGATGTAGGAGGGAAATATAAATTTAAATAGGAAGAGAGGTATGAATGTGTGAGATGATGATGAAGGGGAGAGAATGTGGGATGGGGATAAGCATACCAAAATTTGGTGTCTACATGATTATTTCAAGATCCATTTTGGATCACTATCCGACAAAGATTATTTCAAGATCCTTTCCCTACAAATTTTTTCATGCCCACGTTCTAATTTTTCAATGGCACTTTGGATCCATATGAATATCTTAAGCATTATAGGAAACTTATGACTTCATATGACAATTATATATTCGTTATAAAATCCTTCTCACAAAGTCTTACAAGTGATGCTCTCTATTGGTTTACCCATCTTCTTAGTGGCTCCTCAGGTGCTTTTATCGACCTTGAAGATGTTTTTCTAGCACACTTTAGTTGCAATAGAGGCCCTAAGGATACATATGAGCATATATATTCTTTACATCAAGGTAAGAATGAGCCCATAGTTTATTACATTCTACTCTTCAAATACAACATACATTTACTTATGTATATCATACAAGTGATTTAAAAATGTAATTTATATTCTATAGAGTCCTCACATGGTCCCTTAAGGAGAAAGTAATTTATGATACATGTGACTCATTTAATAAAATTTGCTTACATGTTCTTGATTTATAGAAAAATATATAGTAACCACAAAAGCCTCAACATTTGGATATAAATATTGTCACCCCTCATGTTACACATGATTATGCAAAAAAACTCGAGTCTATACTCACTGCCCATACAATCAAATTCTTGCATCGTGGTGACACTTTATCATCATAGTCCTAAACCAAAAGTGTAGCCACCATCCCCTCCAAGAAGGAAACCCATCTATTTTGACAAAACTATTGATTGGCCTCATAATTTTTTTATCACTAATAGAAAAGAGGTCAATTCCATTACCACCTAATGACCATCACCCTCGTCATCGGTTTGAGTGAGAAAAAGGTTGTCCCTTTTGTAATTTTAAAATATTAATGGGCACTGTGATAATGATTGTTATGAATTAGATTAGAAACTTAATTTATTAGAAGACAAAGGCATTATAACTTATGAGACACAATTTTTAGACATATCTACTTCACCTCCTCCATGACATAAACCTCTAGAACATGTTTCATTTGAAAATAATTCTTCTAATATCGCATCTAGTGATATTTCTCACACAAGATTTCTTCCTACATAGGGTAAATCTAAGCCTATTAAAAAATGGATCAACAAAAACAAGGTATTTTCCCAAAAGTTGCACATATCACTCTAACAAACCCTTCAAATACATCGATTGTGAGTCCCACAAGATAAATATTCATGTTTAAATGTTGTAGTACATTCTTAGTGCCTTATATAACTACTCCACATTAAGCACACATAGTATTTTCACATCCAATTTTTACACATTACATCCCTAATCCACAATTATAATGCTTTCTACCCTTTCACGTAATTTTATTTTGGGCATATTTGTGGATCACCATTCCTTATTTTTAAGAATAGGTTTCCTCATCCCGTTCTCGAGCTCAAAATTTCACCCACACTTGAATCATGGTTATTCATGGCTTTGAGGAAACATGGGACTATATCCAAGTTATGGGACTTGATCTTGAGACAAAACTCCAAAGAAGGATAGTTCCTCTACCTATTCCTAATGCTAAAAACATTCCTACGGAAGTAAATGTAGTTATCTAATCGTACTCCAAAAATCCAAGGGAATGAGAGAAGAGAGAGAGATGCATGAAGAAACAATAGAGGTGATAGCTCTAGAAAGAAAGGGGATGAAACACTCTCTATGAGGGAAAATAGCGTTAAATGTGTAAAGAGAGGGAAAAGAAATATGCCACAACCTAGAACAACACTCAACTTGTCATTTTCTCACAAAGCACAAAGAAACTAAAACCTCAGTAAGAGATAAAAGATGCATAACATGCATGCAATGGATGAAAATGCAAGAGAAATCAACAAAAAAACATATAAGGTAGAGAATAGCCAAAAAAAAAATATTTTATTGCATTATAAAGATGCATAGTTTCATTACAGTGAAGGAGGAAGGCAAGAAAAAATTATAGAGGTCCAAATCAAAGGCTTATAACTCATATTTTCTCCTAAAACCATTTTGACTTGGTTCCATTACAAATTAGAATTTACATCCTTTAAAAATGGTCAGATTTTACAATATATAGAAGAATGGAAGAGAAAGAGGGGGAAAATAGAGGGAAAGACATTTGATTCTATATGTAATTAGTGAGTATCCCAGATTTTGGGTCAGTAACCACTAAAAATTCATTGAAAATGTTAAAATCAAGCATGGAACCTCTGAAAAAAATTCCTTCACATTAAATTTCATAGAAGAAGGAAAATAGCTCATAATTTATTGAATTCAGTGGTTGAACCATTCAGAATTGCACATTCATGAGAAAATTGTAATTCATGTTTTTCACCCTCTAAAACTTACCAAAATCTATTTTTCTTGATTTCATGATGAATGGCTCAATGATATCTTTCTAACGGTACCGATTTTGTGTGAATCGAGCCATGTGGAGGAAGTTATGGTAATTTAAAGTTCTACAAGCTGGATTACACAGGTATGTGACACGTAGTGGCTTCTATTTGGCCATTGTGATTCCCTCTGCCACATATACATTGCTTTGAATTTTATCATGTTTTATCCTTTTTTTGGATGTAGGGTTCAAGATCTATTTGCACATTACATGCTGATTGCTCTTTTATTTTAAACCCTAGATATGAAGGTTTTATCAACAACAGTTGATTCTCTAGACCTCACATCTTCCAGAACATCTACCTTGAAGTTCACAGAATGGTGATATGTGTCCCACTTTATCCACCTCAATTCATGTCATCTATCATCCCATAACTATGCCACCTTTCTCTTTGATTTTTCAACTTGGCATATTAGCGCTAAGAATGTCAACACATGTCACCTTCGATTGGTTGTTGATTGTTTCTCGTTTAATTGCAATAAGCCATGAGATTGTGTCATATTGAATTCTCATATTGATATAGGGTTTCAAATCTTTGACTACAATGCCCATTACTATATCACCACTTTTTGACTTAGTATTGGAGTGGGGGATAAGAGATTCGAATGCAAGAGTGGGGGTCCATGTGAGGGTGCATGTTTACAAGGAGCATGTAGAATTGCAAGGGAATCCCAAAACCCTGCAATAGAGGATGATGGAGATCGATGTGGGAATACATGATCACATGAATATGTTGAGTTGCACAAGGATGTGAAGACCCACCGAGTTAGGCCGAGGATCTCGGGAGTAGGGATGCATGCGTGTAAGTTGCAATTGTGAAAGAAAAGACAACTCCTCTAGAAAAATATCTTGAGTTTGTTGATGTGGGTTCTTCTATAAACAATTTGGAATGGCGTCATGAAGTTTTAGGGATCATCTTATAGATTGCAACTATGTAATTTTCCTTTAATTTAAATATAATCACCTACAATGCATGAGGCTCGCTAAAACATAATGTTAAAGCCCAAAAATAAAATGCAAGTTTCAAAAAATAGCTTAGGGGTTATTTTGGTCAATAGTTTGCTAACTTTTGGGGATATTTTCTTGCTAAATATGAAGATCAGTAGCCTTGAGCATCCATTGGTCATGTAGTTGATTTTGATACACCTTAAAACTAATCAAACTTGAAATTCTTATTCCTGAATCCATATGAAACAATGTTTAGAATTAGAAGTGATTTGGAACATCCTTGGTATTTCTCTAAATGTTGATTTTGGGAGCTTTTGATTCAATATTTGAAGCTACCCCCAAAGATGAATTTTTTTGATCAAAGAGGGCACGAGGAAAACTCTGTTATGCTTTTGATCTCTTAAGGAAAAAAATGCACTTTAAAACTGCCCCCATATATCTAAGTTTTCTAAAGAAAGGAGAAACAAAAACATTGATCCTTAGTGAGAGTAGAAAATTGTTTAAAAATAGATCAAGATACTAGTTACCTAGTAAATATGAAGCACTTGAAGAGTTATGAGTTGCATGTTGATTTGCAGATGAAGTGCATAGATTAACCTTTGCCCAAAATACTTGCTTCCACCATAAAACCTACTTAGCCTTTAAAAATGGACTGTGCAACAATAACAAGGCCAAAAACTATATAAAAAAATGAAATTAATACATACCCCAATTGGAAACATGTAGATTGTGCATGATGCACTTATTTTACAATAAAAACCTAATCTACCCTACTCTAGCCAAAGAAAAGAGAAGATAAACAAAATCGATATAGGAAGGGAGAAGTAGCTTCTCTTTCTTACAAAATTAGACATGTACTTTATTTCACATTAAACATGGTCTTTATTGAGAGTGAAAAATTGTTTTGCAAATCGTCTTCCCATCTCATTCCACAAAGTATAAAAAAATGAATACCTCCTCGGGTTTTTTTCGCATATGGTTGAGGTGTTGATGCTTGACCTTTGGTGCTCTAATAATCATCCCCAAGCTTTGAAATGGTCATGACTAGTTGTAAATCCTTCTTTCTCTCTAAATTAGCCAAATAGCTGATTGGTCTTAGGTTGATCCTTTGAATTTTCCCATTTCCTCAAGCTCAATCTCATATATGGGATCATCATGTAGATTTTCCAAATTGAAGGTGAGTTTTTATAGGTTAGATCATGCTTTATTTTTCCTCTACGAACAACTTACTCTCCTAAAAAAATAGTATCCTCTGAGTCCAAGTGATTTCCATTTGAATTAAATGCCCTCCTTTTTCACTTTGCATAATTTCATCTTCCCAATAAGAGTCATACCATTATTCAATCATTCGTAATCATTATACATGATAAGATCGGTTGGGGATGATACATAAGCGAGGAATTTTTAATTATTTACATTGTTATACAAAGAGGATTTGAAAGAAAATGGAAGAATGGGAGAAAGGTGAATGGGTTCCCTTTTTCTAGATGGAATGAGCACCTTCTCGGCTTGTATAGAAATGTAAAATTCCCGAGAAATATTTTTACCTCCTAGATCTTGGATCGATACAACCAGATCAAAGTCAAATGCCCTCAAATAAAAAAATAATTCTATACCTTGTGAGGGTTTGATTTCTTGAGGAATTCTAAGCCGTGTCCTTATGAATCGATGTTGAAATATGAGATATACTCCTTTGAAGCCTATTGTATTGCACTATGATGTTCTATGAGAAAAATGACATCTACATTATTCTTAAACCAATTGTAGAGTTGTTCTCTTAGATTATCCTAAGTGGAAATGGATTATGGAGCCAAAATGTTGTACAAATATTTTACTTTGCCTCTGAATGGTATAACAATAATCCTAAGGAAAACATTTTCTTCTTTGGCATAGTGGTTGAAAATGTCTTGGATGTGATCAATAGGATATTGATCTCCATTTCCATGGAAGAGAGGAAAATTTATTAGGGCTATTTTGGGGATATCATCCCACTACTGCAAATGGATGGGAGAATATCTGAAATGAGAAAATGAAAGAGCTCCTTAGAGAGCCATGAATAGAAGGGTGAAAGGAAATGAAGAAATAGATAAATGAATGAAGGTAAGGGTTTGTAAATCGAGATAATGGGTTTATTAGATTAGTGGAGTCACCAAATGTGATTTAAAATTCCTCCAAAGGCTGAAATCTCACCGAGAACACATCAAAATTATTGAAATGAAGTTATAAAGTGCTTCAAATACCCAGTGGGCATGCCAAAACTGTTGGAGCTTAAAATTGCACCCGAACATGAATCATGGAGATTCATGGATTTGAAGCGACATGGGACTATCTCCAAGTTATGGGACTTACTCTTGAGATAGACCTCCAGAGAAGGCTGGTTCCTCTACCTATTCCTAATACTAAAATTAATCCTAATGAAGGAAATGCATCTATATAATCCTACTCTAACAATCCAAGGGACTTGGGAAAAGAGGGCGAGATAGATGTGCCACAACCCATAACAACATTCAACATGTCATTTTCTCATAAAGCACAACAAAAATAAACCTTGTAAAGTGATAGAATATGCACAACACATATGTAATGGATGAAAAGGCAAAAAAGAAACAAATCACAGCTAGGGAAGATAATAACCACAAAACACATATTTTATTTCCTTATAAATATGCACAGTTTCATTACAGTGAAGGAGGAAGGCAAGACAAAATTATAGAGGTCTAAATCCGAGGCCTATAACTCATATTTTCTCCTACAACCATTTTCACATGGTGCCATTGCATATTAGAATGTACAATATTTACAAATGGTTATATTTTACAATATATAGAAGAATGGAAGAGAAAGAGGAGGGAAAATAAGAGGTAAAGAGATCTGATTCGATATGTCATTAATGAGAAGCCCAATTTTTAGGCTGAAACCTAAAATAAATGCATTGAAAAAGTGAAATCAAGAAGAGGACCTCTGCAAAATATATCTTCATGTTAACTTTCCCGTAGAGGAATAAAAGAGCCCAAACTTCATTGAATTTGGGTGGTTGAGCCATTCAAAGCTACACATTAATGACCCAAACTATACTTCTTGTTTGTCACTAATTAAAACTCACCAAAATATGTTTTTCTTTATTTCATGAAGAAGGCGTGAGGAGATCTTTCCAACATTACTAACTTTATGTGATGTAGAGATCCGTAGAGGAATTTATGGTGATTTTATGTTCTTTGAGTCATATTGCACATGAATGTGACATGTGGAAGCTTCGCTTATTTGTTGTGATTGCCTTTTCCATGTATGCATTTCTTTAAATTTTACTTGTGTCGTCCTTTTATTAGATGTGGGGGTTTTGAATATTTTTGTACATTGTAAAATGACTCGCTCTTTTTTAAACACTTAGAAATGAAGGTTTTATGAATGACGACCGATTCCGTGGAATTCATGTCTGTTGGGTGTGACTTCTCTTTTTTAAACCCTTGAACCCAAAGGTTTTATGAATGGCAACCGATTCCGTGGAATTCATGACTACCGAGTGCATCTACCTTGAATTTTTCCAAAATGGTGACACATTTCCCACTGATTACCTCGATCCATGCCATCTATCATCCCCTAACTTTGCCACATTTATCTATGAATTTTTAACCTATCATAATGTTGACATGTGTCACCTCCCGATTTGTCGTTGAATGTCTCTAGTTGGCTTGCATTGAGTGTGAGATTGTGCCAAATGGAATTCTATGATTGATACAAGGTTTCGAGATATTTTACCACAATTTCCACTTGTCATCTCAAGATTGGAGTGGGGGAAGAGGAACTCAAATGCAAGATCAAGAAGTTTGGGTGAGTGTGTATGTTTGTAAGGAGCACGTAGAATTGTAAGGAAGGCTCACGAGCATGTAACAAAGGACGATGTAAGTTGAGGTGAGGAATACATGATCTCACACGTATGTTGAGTTTCAAAAGGGGTGTGAATACCCACAAAATTAGGATATGCATCTCAAGAGTAGGGATGCATGCGTGAAATCTACAATTACAAAATAGATAAAGAACTACCCCAATAAAATATCTTGAGTTTTTTTGTGGGTACTTTTGCAAACACTCTAAAATGGTGTTGTGTAACTCTAAGGATCATCTTAGAGCTTGCAACTATGGTATTTTCCCTAAATTTTAAGGGAATCGCATGCAACCCATGAGGCCTATTAAAACATAATGCTAAATCCCAAAATAAAATGCAACTTGCCAAAAATATTCGGGGTTATTTTTGTCAATAATGTATAGACTACCAAAGGGTATAAAAATTTGAAATACCTCATTCTAAGAAGGTTAAATACTATACAATAGGTTTAAGACCATATAGCTGATCCCGGTGGTTTTGTATAGTTTCATATCACAACAGCTTTTAAGTCACATATTCTATAATGAAGCATATATAGATTCATTTCTGCTAGTTTTCCTAGTTTATACACTTAGATCTCTCCAACACCACTATGTATATCTAAGTATGTATCTTCCCTTGTGTTTTTGAGCTTGTAGAGTAATGTAAACAAAAACCGTAAGTACCAATAAATTAATCTGATATTGTATGGCTAATATTGGAAGTTAATTAATTAGAATAACCCCTAGTATGAAAACTTGCCTTACTTTTTTATTTATTGTGAATTCCATACCAACAATATATAAAATATTAAAAATGGTGTAAAAATTTGGTGAACCCATATATTTCATCGTACATTTTGGATCAAACTCAAGCTTCCTAGTGTTCACGTTTGTATGCTCTTCTCATTTTTCTTAGCAATGTATTTTTCCTTCTATATATCATCATGATTAACCCTCAACTATTCTATCATATTTTCCTTAAGCCTAGGGATATTATTATCCTTCTAGTATGATATATTATTCCCCTTATGTTGGTACACAATGTGACACTATGGTACCTCCTATTGGCTACTATTCTATTATTGATATATTTTCTTATTTTGTTTTCACTATTATCGCTATGTACACAATGAATGTTTTAACACTAATTTTGATGACTAATCCCATGGCATTCCCAAGCGCGAGGCACAACATCTTGCACATTTCCTATAAGAAAATCCCACTAATATTGATATTATCCTATATATTTCCTAAGATAAACTTAAGTATACTTCACAATCTAATATGGATACATCTACCATTCCCACGTCTATACCGCCTACATCTATGGTGGAACCTCATATCTCAACACCTAATGTCTCTATATTCATTACTACATCTACAAATTTACTTACAATAATAATGGCTCACATGTTTCTTCTTCGAGCATGTGAGATATTAAAACCATTATTTATTCTTTACAATCATAAATCTTACATTTACAACAAGGTGCATATACTTCTTCTTGTACTATATATTCTACTCTATTTCTTCATAACCAGCTTGGAATTTTTTATAGTCTAACACACCCCCGTTTTCAAAATGATTTCCTTTTAAAATAGGGACACTCTTTTGTCTAAAATATATAATTATGGATTGCGTATCTACCTTTGATCTTCAAAAATGACCCTTATTTTCCTAAATCATTGTTTAGTACTGTTCTTTTGAAGTTACTTAGAATTCACACTAAATTAGATTAAGTCTTTGTACTCGATTACAATTGGGTACTCACACTTTAGAATTTGGTACTCACACTTCATTTTTGTGATGAATCACATTTGGATATTTGTTAGTCCTCCTATTCGCAAAGATATATATTTTTATCACATTTAAAAATTCTACATTACTCGTATTTAGGAAAACTTAAGATGTCATGCTAAACTTCAATTTTTAATTTTCCTTACAGTTCAAGGAGAAAGAACTCACACTTCCCAAGTATGAGAATCCTTAAATAAATAACTCAAATATGAGAGTATTTAAAACTAACACTTCCCATGCACTATAATTTAAAAGGGCTCTTGTTAATTCACAAAATTCACACCCTTTTTGAATCATCATGGAAGATTCAAACTTTTGGGCTAACATGGGAATGTATCCAAGGATTGGAACCTTTCTCCTTGATAAAGGCCTCTAGAGAAGGCTATTTTCTTCTATTCTAGCTCACTACAAACTAACCTAAACAACTTCAAAATGCAACTATCTAGATATAATCTAAAATTTGGAAGGATCTAGGGTTAAGAGAGAAAATATGCTAGAAATGGAAGAGGTGATGAACCAAAACTATAATAGGGATCAATTCTAACCTTAAGAGAAATGGATATAATCATACATGAAAGAATATAAGGAAGACACGAGCTTTGAAGGAGATAAGAGAATAAAAATTAAAGGAGAGCAAGAGGGAAAAAAATACACATCAAATATAGAGGCATTCAAATAGATAAACTATATTTATGTGACACTTAGAAAATGTCCATTTACATTTACAAAGAAAAGGTCTATAATTCCTAAAAATGTGAGTTATAGAGATCTGAAGGTAAACAAAAAAATCGAAAAGTAAAGCTTACAAATCAATAAAATAAAACCCTTTTTAACATGCATAAGCACTTACATATAGAGAGAAGGAGAGAGATAAGGGGAAGCAACAAAATAATCATAAATGGTCCATTCCTACCCACCAAGGAACAAATGCCATCATTGTTGTAGAACAAATCATTGACACCCTTTCTTACTTCACTTTTCATGCCATTGGAGTTATAAGACAAGGTGATGGCATTATGGAGCAACAAATTTGGGTAGGTGAAGTTTTGAACACCAAACCAAGTAAACTACACTTTCTCCCTATAATCCTATGTTTCCATGGTTCTCCCTTAAAACAACACATCTTTCCGTTTCTTTACTACAAAATGTAACCCTTTGAAAGATGAAATGAATACAATAATTCCCATACAATTTGTATCTCCTAGTCTAAAGTTATGGCCAAGAAACTAATGCATAGTCAGGCGTGGAGATGAGGATGGTGTAACTTGTAATTTGTAAAACTACGAGGCTGCTTGATAATTCCACCTCGCTCCGTGGCTTCAAAATCTTCACAAGTTCTTTATTGCATGGATTTTTAATGTTTTGCAACATACTAACCTTTGTAAATCCACATAATACTGTAACTAATCTCTGTGACCCTTATAAGTTTCTATTGTTGGTCATTTGATGATGCTACACTCAGCCACCTACAAATTCAAATTTACAAATATTATCCTCTTTGAATCGTAGAAACCCTCATAGACTCCAAGAAGGTCTAATCCTTTGTACTATAGAAATTTATCAGCAACCTTGTTCCTTTGTTCCACATATTTTAAACTATTCCACGAAACACTACACCTTAGGAATGCCATAGGGCATTGAGTTATTCTTACATTGTGGCTTATCCTAAGAAAAACCCATGTTTTATTTCCCTTCGTGAAGCACCGATTGTGTTCACCATCGTCACGAAAGACTAAAAATTAATTTCAATATTTCATGGATCTTACATGTAAAATCAGTAGAATACTAACTATTACAACCACTCTTTCATGGTTGATCTTCCTTATCAAATTTTGAACTTTTAGATGCAAATATCCAATTCAAATGTTTAAAAAATCTTCAAATTCGAATTGTATTTTCCAAAATCATGTTGACAACGTAGGAAATCTATAGAAATTTTTAAAATTATACATAAGGTATGAAATTTCCTTAAAAATAGAATATTTTGCGTAACATAAGGTCAATTAATTGGAATTTTTTCTCACAAATAAGGTATATGTATTGATCTTGATAGGATTAATATCAATTCCACGATCAACCCAAGAAATAGTAAAAGGAGTTGAAATCTTTTTTTGGAAGGATTAATTTTATGAGGAAATTTATTTCTTGTTTTACTGAAATTATTAGGCCATTGAATGTCATGTTAAATAAATATGACAAAGTTTAATAGACTACCAATGCTAAGAAATCTTTTCAAGATATCAAGCAAGCAATAACCTAGGCAATAGTGCTAGTCATCCTTAACTTTATGAGAGACTTATATTCCCGTGCTTCTGAATACACCATTACACCTGTACTCACTCAAAAAAAGGAGAAAATGAACACCCAATTACATTCATAATTACCAAATATAAATATGCATAACTTTACTATTTTGTGATGGATGAGAAATATTTGACACTAAAAAGGTAGTGTTATCCAAAATATTCCCTCACATATTATTTTGATAACTTATGAATTCATTTGGAATTAGGAAGTATAAATTGACATATTGGGGAAAAATCATGTTTTTGGATAGGTTGCAATTATTCAGGGTATTCCTATTCTCCTTACAAATCCATTCGGGCCAATTCTTAGCCAAAAACCTAAAAATTGGGTAAAATCTACTCCCGCTCAGCTTGATTGGTCAAATTGGGAACACAAGGAACAATTTATATGTTCCTAGTGTTCACCACGCAAGTGAATTAGATAGTGTGATGAATAAGGGTAGACAGGGCAACATTGTGTTAAAGTCGTGCCTATTGAACATGCAGGAATAGCTTCATAGGGTCAAGAGCTCATTGATCGGTGACTATACACATAACCGATGGGGTAGAAGGGTGTTGAAAATCAGGTAAGTCGGGCCTTATGAGTATAAAGTGCACAATTCCATCATTTTTCATGTTTTCCAAATGAATGATTTATCCAACCTAACACAAAAATAGTTAAAGTAGCATGTAAAAGCATGCAAGGTACCTCGTCCAACTCCTCTTGTGGATCGAGAAATCTGCATGGCCATAACTTTGTCACCGTAACTCCAAATTTGAAAAAATTGGTATTGTTGGAAAGGTCTTCTCGTGAAATTAAGTTTAAAATTATTAGTTTCAAAGGTTGGTGAAAATGGGAAAAATAATCCCAACATTAAGATGCAGCTTCTAGGTAGCTCAACTACCAAAATAAAGAAGTATGGGCTCTTACATTCTCCATCAAGTAAGATATCATGGGGGATGTGTTTGGCAGGGTTCCCATGATTATTTTCAGATAATCAATGAATGTTGTTGTAGGGTAAAGCTTGAAATCTAAATCTCCCTCTCTTTTCCCTCCTCTCTCTCTCTCTCTCTCTATCTCTCCCATTATCTATATATATTTGGTATTGATGCTCATTTATTAAGATTGGACCCCTTCAAAATACAAAGGCATCATATCAAGTGTTAAAAAGTGTTTTTGGAGTATTAGGCCTAATATTTGGATCTAAAAAATGGTTTTATGCCTTCTTCCTTCATTGTAATGGATCTGTGCATCCTTATAAGGAAATAAAATTCATGTTTTGTGGCTATTATCTTCCCTACCTTGTGTTCTATTGATTTTTCTTTCCTCTTCATTCATTTGTATGTATGTTGTGTATATCTCTCCACTTGCTGGTATTATTTATATTATGTTCCATGAAAATGGAGGTTTAAATGTTGTTATGTACTATGAAACTCATGTATTCCCTTTCCTCCTATTTCCCCTCATTTGAGAGTTTCCTTTCCATTTTCTTGGTTTTATCACCTCTCTATTAGCTTATGGTTTCCATTTTTATGCATCTCCCTCTCTCTCTAGTCCATCCGAATCTTAGATATAGATTAGATAGTTGAATTTCTGGTTGTAGGAGTAGTTTAACATTAGGATTATGTAGAGGAACTAGCCTTTTCTAGAGTTTTGTATTAAATAAGAAGGTCCCGACTTAGAGACAATCCCATTTTACCCAAAAAAACTAATTTATCATTTATGATAAATCGAGGGTGTTGCTTTCGGTGATAATAGTTTTAGTACACCCTATGGGAGAATTTAGAAGTTAATCTTTACATTTTCCCAAATTTTATGTGTTCATGGTAAACTTTCATCCTTTAAAGTCTCTATAGATTCCATCTAGGGACTCCTAGCTACATATCTATTGGTTTCAGAGAAATAGTGTCTCGCTTTCATGAGAAAAATACAAACAAGACAAAGGATAGCATCTCGAAGATCCCTTTGACAAATTATAGCTGTCACCAAGGAGAAGAAGAAGAGGTAGGTTAGTTCAAAGATCACCATCGCTGCCAAAAATATCCCTCTCTACTCATCCTCCCGTAGGCCATTCGTTCTCTCTTACAGGGTTTTAAGGACCGTTATATTAATGGTTTGTCAAAGAAATAAGAATTGTTTTAAATTTAATGGAGGAAGTCCTTTGCTTTTTCCTCGATGATGAAATTATAGTTATTGCTTTGAAGAGTGTTCCTTTCTTCAATCAAGAAAACGCTAAAACTCTTCTTGAGTATATTAAAGATGTTACAAACATATTTTTGGTCTACTATGTCACTCAAGATAATGTCACAAAGTTATTTGCCTCTTATTTCAAAGGAAAATCCCTACAATGGTATAGAGGATTGGAAATTGAGTCTATTACAAATTGGGATGAATTGGGACAAGCCCTTTTTGACCATTTTGAAGATAAGTAAGATCACTTATCCTCAAAGTGGAGCAGATGGCAACTACAAAATGGGAAACTAATGAGCATATGTCCGACTTCAACATAAGACTTCAAATGACTTGCACCAAATTCCTCATGTGGTAATACCTACACCCAAATATACTTTTCTCTATTATATAAAAGCCTTGAATATTGATATATTTTTCACGATTCGGTCCACGGAGTAGAACATTACCGGATACATATGTAATTTCTATTAGAGTAGAGAATAGCCTTATTTAGGTTGGGAAACTTTCCCCTAGACCCCCAATACCAATATTTCTAGAGATTGAGGCACCCACTCCTCATCAATCTCCCGAATGAGTTCCCATTCCAACTCCAAGGAATCAAAGTTCCAAACAAGCATCTACCTCCTCAAATAATTATGTTGATTTGTAAGAAGTAATGAAATAATTTCAAAATTTGGGAATGAGTTGGTATCCATATAAAGGAAAAAGATCAAATTTCAAGCCTTATCATCCTCCATACCAGACTAACAAGTCCCCTTATCCTCCTAATAACCCGTCATTCTAAGATATTCCTCAAAATTAGAGTCATTTTCCTCCCACAAGACCATTTCATCCATATAATCCAAATGTGGCTAGCTCATCCAAAGCCTTGGTTCTTGTTCAAAATAATCTAGAGAAATATGATGAGAGGTGCTTCCTTATCATCTTCCACACAACCAACAAACCTTCCCTAATGGAATTTTTGACTAGGATTTGCTAGTACAAAATGATCTCGTCCCTCAAGATGTTCTCATAAAATAAAATCAAGTAGCAAGGAATTATTCAAGATACACCTCCAAACAATGCTTCACTTGTAAACTAGTAAATAGAAGACTTTTGTGGGATAAATCATACTCTTTTGCAAGGTGTAGCTCCTAATACTATATATAACAAAATAACCATGGAAGAGGATCTGTAAGAAAATATAGGTCCTTCCCAACCTTCTTTGACACTCTAAGGAGGTGGTAATTCAAACATAGATCTAAATGTGTAAATCCAACCTAAGGGTCCTTCAACATCATCTCAAAAACAAGAAAAGGTTGTTATAAACAAGGTGAAACATAAGGATAATTCCACTCATTTTAACATCCTCGAAAAAATGATGAAGACCAACGTGAATATATTAATGTGGAAATTATTAGCTATTTTGGAACAAAGGGACCTTTTACAAGTGGTTATTTACAATATATCTTCACCGGATGAATAATCTAAAGGAGACGATAAGGTTCTCAAAATTACACCTCAGCAAAAGGATAGTCATAAAAATAAGGATGTTATACCTCCACCCTTCTATGTATATTTGATCATCAATAATCATTTAGTTCATAATTGTATGATTGTTTCTAGAAAAAGAATCTCTATCATGCCCAAAAACATGTTAGACCATGGGGGTATCAACTATGAATCTATATCTAAAGGTGTAATTCAACTAGATGGAACAAAAATAAGAGTTATTGGATTTATCGTGGGTCTAAAGCTCATGCTACTTGCATGCCCTAATTTCTCAGTTCCTCAAGAAATTTTCATAATTGATTTACCTCAATTTTTTTCCTCTTCCTATCTAGGGACATAAATGCCAAAATTGAATGGCACTTATCAACTAATTGGTCTTATATGCTCTTTTGGACAAGGTATGGCACTAAGGCTGCCATGGATTCGACCAATTATAACATATCATATATAACCTTATACACATAGCCCCATCAACACAAATTATACCATTTTCGATCAAGGACATTCTCCAAACACCCAAGAGGTAAATACTCGGATCGAGGGCATTCCTAACTTTTTTTTGATAGATAAGGTGGGTTAAAAGGACCCATTCCCTATATAGAAAAAATGAGGATATACCTCAAGTGAAACCAAAAACATCCACAACTAGATAAGTGGCTTACTAACAAAAACCACAATTTATGCTATATACTAGATCTAGTCCTTGATTAAGCTTAAAATACACCATCTACTTTTGAAACATTGAGCCCCACAAAGAAGCTGGTCCCGATCTAACCCGAGTTCCCATACGATTCACCATCTACATAGTTTACTTTGAGCTAGTCGCACCATAGATATTCAAAGGCATCCCCTCACAAAGTGGAACGTAACTCGACCACCAGCTCAAGACTTGTTCTAGAGGTAAGCCAAGTGCTTTAACATTTGGTAATTTGATACGAGCTCGAACCGAATTTTTTTCCTTCCTTCAAAGACTAGTACAGGATTCTACAAATTCCAATAAGACCTCAAGCGATTCTCCGATTAGAAAAGGCCGAGACACTACTGAGCAAAGAAGCCGAGCACCATCCTTCATAGGCTAAGACACCAAGTTGAAGTTGCTAACCTCTGAGGTCAAATTCCCACAGAAGGTAGGGAAAAGCCAGTGAGAAGTAATCTTAGCCACCCCCACTTTCAAGGGACGCAGAACCAAAAAATTCTTGAAAAAAATAGAAGCAATTCCACTTTTAATTCTTGGCCATCCTTTCGTATTTAAGAAATCTAGCCCTAGAACCTATTTCATAGCCTCCAAATCATCAGTGCAAGAGATACAAAATATCTTCTTCAACCTGTAGTTAGAAAATTTGTTACGGAAGGCCATATCCCTCATATCACACGATAGAGCCAACACAGGAGCCCGAGGAAAATCCATACTTGTTGTGAATGGGAAGTGAGTGAAGGTGATCCTCCCAATCACCTTAAATAGTAACCAAAATCCTCACACACAGGAAGGGCTTCGTCATTTCCATGATGGGTGAATCCTTCGAGACAATCATTTGTAGACCCTCCCATGCCGAGCAATTACTATCCACCTTCTCCCAAAGATCTTGATCAATACCTTTATTTGCCAGCCAATCGGCACACTGATTACCCTCCCTATACACATGTCTAATGCTCCAATTATTGAATTTGGACAGATTCCATAACACTTTTTTCACCTCCAAATCTAGCTTCCACAACAAGGCTCTTTTTTTATAATGGCATTTATGATTACCAAGGAATCCCCTTCAATTTCCAGGTTATCAATTTTAAGTGAAGTGGCTAAGAGCAATCCCTTACTAAGTGCTTGCAACTTGGCAACATTATATGTGCCCACTTTTAGTTTAAAGGAAGTAGCTCCCACCACCTCACCCAAAGAATTGCGAACCAGACATCCAACACCAGAAGCCCTCGGGTTCCCTCTAACAGCCCCATCAAAATTAAGCTTAAAAATCCACAGGAGGGGCATTCCTAACTTATTAAATGATGAGTGGGGAATTAATGTTATAGATTTGATCTATATCAGCAAGTGAAAGAAACTGGCCTTGATGAGTATTGTCTACATGAGGAAAATTCACCTTTGCTTAGTATTGTTAAACCAAATAATGAGGATGAGGATGGTATTTGGAAAATGTTTTTATGGATCAAGAAGAAGAAAAGGTGTGGGGGAGGTTTATTCCTTGTGTATCCTATTGGAATTAAACATTACCCCTCTTTTAGATTTCAATTCATCTACTCCAATAACACAAAGAGAATATGAGTCTCTTATCCAATGTATTTAATGGGAAAGAAAGAAAAACATAAAAAATTGCAAGCTTTTAGAGATAGTGAATTGATTGTAAACCAAGTCGAGGATAAAATATAGCTAAGAATGACTTGCTAAAGGCTTACAAGAATAGATTTTTGGACCTTTTAGAGGATTTTGAATCCTTCAATATTAACACCATTCTAAGAAAAATGAATCATCCGATAGACTTTCCGTAGTTGGAGTAAGGTTTGATGTAGTTGGGAACATTAAGAGAGACAAAGTATAACCACTATCAAGATAGTGTTGAGGCTTGATATAACAGACAATAACGCAAACTAGAAAGTATTTGAAAGTGACCAATAGATTTATAACTTTATCCAAGATGAAGCTAGATTTCATCAAGAAATCGTGACAAATTAATGCAACAATAAAGGGGCCAAGTTATGCAACTCAAATTAAATAAAATTCCCAAAGGCCTAATGACCTTGGAATCCACTTTTAACCCTAATGATTAACCCAAAAAGGAAAAGGAAAAATGATAGTTAAGGGTGAAGATTCAGAACCCATATCAGTTGGTGAAGGAAAATTTCTCAAAATTGGTAAAGTATGGACTCCATGGGAAAAATGATATTTTGTAGAACTTTGCCAAGAATTTTCTGACATTTTTACATGGAGATATGAAGACCTTAGAAGTTTTAATCCCAACTTAGCTCATCACACCACCAAGCTAGATTCAACTATCAATACTATCAAATAGAAATAGAGGACTATAAATCCACAGATTTAGCCATTCATGAAAAATAAATTGAATAAATTGATCAAAGAAGAAATCATATTTCCCATCAAACATTTGTCATAGGCTATTAATCTAGTCCTAGTGTGGAAATGAAATGGGGAAATCGGATCGTGTGTTGATTTTAGGGATTAAAAAAATAACATCCATAAAGGATCATTACCCATTGACCTATATGAAACAAATCTTACAAATGGTAGAAGGTTCCAAAAGGTTTTCTCTATTGGATGGCTACTTAGGGTATAACTAGATGTGGTAAAAGAGGAAAACCAACTCAAGATAACTTTTACCACAAAATGGGAAACTTATGCTTATAGGAAAATTCCTTTTGGGTTATTTAGCATAGGAGAAACCTTCTAAAGAGCCATGGATATAGCATTCAAAGGATTGATAAACAATATTGTTTAGGCCTGTCTTGATGACATCATGGTGTTTTCCACACCCGATCATCTCTTACATATTAGGAAAGTATTTGAAAGATGGAGGCATTTTTATCTCTCTCCCAATCCTAAGAAATGTATTAACCATATTTTATCTAAGGAAGGTTTATAAATTGACCCAGAGATAGAGTAAGAGCCATCCTTGCATTTCCCTTTCCTAGTGAAAATAAAGCACTCCAAATATTCTTAGGGAGAATTAACTTCATCGGGAGGTTTTTTATAAAATTTTCCAACCTTGTCAATTCATTGCAACCGATTCTCAAGAAGAATTTAACTTTCAAATGGACCGCTGAAGGAAATAATTTTTTTGAAGCCATTAAGTAAGAAATTGCGTAGGACCTAACTCTCACTAACCCTAATTTCTCCAAGGACTTCACAATGTATGTTTTGGGAGGCACAAATACAATATCTTCCATGTTGGTAAAATTCAATAAAAAAGGCTTAGAATAACCTATTGCATTTTTCATTCAAGGTCTATAAGATTATGAGGTGAGATATTCATCTATTGAGAAACATGCATTAGTTTTTATAAGGGATTTGAAGAAATTCAAGAACTTGATATCCAAAAACAAGATTCACCTAATGGTTTCACATGCTATTGTGAAATATTTTCTATTGAATTAGGACCTAAACGAAAAAGAGTTGGTTGGATAACCAAAGTAATGGAATATGCCATTGACATCAAGGTGACCAAGTTAGCTAGAGGTAAGGGACTATGTGATCAACAAATTTCAGGACAACATACTAATGAAGAAGCCATCCTCATACTTCAACATGATAAAAAAAAATTAGTTGATGCCTTGCTTTCTCATTATTGGACTCATGATGTAGTCAACTTTCTCCAATCATGACAATGTCTTCAAGGCTTGAGAAAAGCCAAAAGGAGTTATTTAAGACTTAAATTATTTCCCTATGCACTTATTGAATACATTCTATTTAAAAATGGTGTGAATGGTGTTCTCTTGAGATACATTCAAACAAATCAAATATAGAAGTTGCAGCATGAGTTATATAATGGAGAAGTAGGGGTACTTTTATCCAAGGACCAAAACACTCAAGATCATGAAATCTGGTTCCTATTGTCCTACCTTTTCAATGATTATCATGCATGGGTCAAGAAATGTAAGAAATGTTCATTCTTCATAGGAAAAGAGAGGCTAGTAACCCTCCCACTCCACCCCATTTCGGTAAATGAACCATTCATGCAATGTGAACTGGATTTTATTAGAATAATCAATCCAAATTCGAGCTTATGTCACAAATGGATTCTCACAATCACTAACTACTTCACAAAATGTATAGAGGTAGTTCCATTGAAGGAAGAAAATGAGGCTAGAAGTCTAGACTTCTATGAAGGTATTGTAGCTCACTTTGGTGTTCCTTCTATAATAACTTCCGATAATGCTCTAGTATTCCTTAACACAAATATCTTTGAATGGGATGTCAAAAATGGAATCTACTTGAACACATCCTCAAAATACTATCCTTAAGGTAATGGATAGGATGAGTCCAAAAATAAGAATATTTTAAGGATCACAAGGATGACATTGGATGAAAATCAAAGAACATGGCACATGAAATTGAAATCATCCTTATGGGTTGATAGGATCACTCCTAAAAGATCAACTAGTAGTTCTCCTTATAATATGGTTTATGATAAAAAGAAAGGTTTCCAATATCCCTTGAATTTCTAGCCTTATAACTCGTTAAGTAGATGGAAATGTTTGAATTTGAGGACATGGAAGTTAGATATGTAGAGATCATGGAGCTAGTTGAGGAACCAAGAAATGTAGACAATGGAAAAATTCAGATTAGATCAAGAAACATTTTGATAAGAAAGTAATGACTAGGAATTTAAAAGAGGGAGATAGTCCCTGAAATGGGATGCAAATAGAGCTAAAATAGGTAGGAACTCAAATTTTTATGCAATATGGAGTGTGCCTTATGTTATTTCCAACTGCAAATCAAAAATTATTTTCAATTGTCAAAATTGAATTGCAAAGAAATAATAATTCCAGTAAATGGGATCCATTTGAAGCATTTCTTCTAAAAATGACCCTATCTTGTACATAGTAGATTAGTTTTGATCCCTAGAAGTGCTTTTCAGCACATTATTTTGGTGGTTGTATATTTTCTTTTCCCTAAGTGCTTTGCAAAGTGTTCTTGTTGCTTTTAATGACATGGTTTATTTACAATGGTTTATGGAGGTCTCTAGAAAGGAATGTTACATGAAGATTTTAAAAATTTCAAGGATTAGCTGCACACATAAATTTTTTAAATGTAGAATAACTAAAATCAGATCTTGGGGAAATTTGACAAAACATATCCAAAATACCCAAGAAATCAACTTTAAGAGCGAGATCATGGGTTTTCAAAGGGAAGGTTCTAGGGTAGCCTTCGTGTAATGAAGAGAAGGGCACCATTGTATCTTTATTCATGTTATTCAGAGCAATTGAGTGAAAAATCAACTTTATTTCAGTTTTCCACTCTCATTAAATCTAATTCATAATGACTTTCATGAAGAAATGATCAAATCGAGTAGTTCCGATCAATTCTAAGTCCATGTAGTTATTTATAAAGATTCAGGATCGAGTTCTTCAAATTTTTATGCAAGTTTTCATATTTTTCAAGCTAAATCCATTCCCAATGAATGCTTTAAGATCACTCATCTATCATCTAACAAGTAAATGGCCTCGTTGAGTCACCAAACTGTTATCCAAAATATTCCCTCCTGGATTATTTTGATAACTTACACTTTCATTTGGAATTGCACAATATAAATTGATCAATTGGGAAAATTTTATGTTTTTGGATAGGTGATAGTGCTTTAGGGAAATTCTATTCTCCTTAAAATTGCATTGAAGCCCATACTTAGCCAAAATACCTCAAAATTTGTTAAAATTTGCTCCCACTCGACTAGATTGGTCAAATTGGGAACAAAAGGAACTGATCTTATATTCCTTATGTTTTCCGTAAAAGTGACTCGATAATGGGATGAACTAGGGTAGATAGGGGAAATATTATGACAAAGTGGGTCTATCAAGCTTGTAGGGAATAGTTACATAGGGTCGGTAGTTCACCGATCGGTCGACATAACCGGTGGGGTAGAAGGGTGCATAAAATTGGGTAAGTCAAGCCCCAAAAATACAAAGCGCACACTTCCCTTCTTCCTCATGTTCAATAACTAGATGATTTATCTACCCCATCTCATACAATAGTTAAAGTGGCTTGTCCAAGCACACATATTGTCTAGTTCCTCTTGTGCCTTGGAAATCTGCATGGCCATAACTTTGTCTCTATAAATCCAAATTCGAAAAAATTGGTCTTGTTGGAAAGGTCTCATCGTGAACTTCAATTTGGCATCATTAGTTTTAGATGTTGGTAAAGTTAGGTGGGTGAAAAATGGAAAACATAGTCCGAACAAAAATATGTAGTTCCATGTAGCTCAACTACCAGATTTAATGAAGTATGGGCTCTTACCTTCTCCAACAAGTAATATATATTGGGGGTATGTGTTTAGAAGGGTTCCCATGTTTTTTTAAGAAATTAAATGTATGTTATTAGTGGGTGAAGATTGAAATCTGAATTCACTTCTCTTTTACATTATCTTTCTCTCTCTCCCATATATATATATATATATATATTTTTGCATTGATGTTAATTTGTAAAGGTTGGACCTCTTTAGAATACAAAGGCATCATATCAAGTACTTGCACAAGATTTTTAGAGTTGCAGGCCTCAAATTTGAATTTTGCAATGGTTTTTACCTTCTTGCATCATTATAATGGATTGCGCATCCTTATAAGGAAATTAAATTCATGTTTTGTGACTATTGTCTTCCCTAGCTTGTGTTCTATTGAATTTTCTTCCCTCTTCATTGATTTGCAGGTATGACATGTCTATCTCTCCACTTGTAGGTTTTTTTTTGTGATCCATGAAAATAAAGGTTAAATGTTGTTTATTCCCTTTCCTCCTTAATTTTATTCCTATTTTACCTCTTTTGAGAGAGTCCTACCCCATTTTTCTTGGTGATATCACCTCTCGGTTAGCTCAGATTTCCATTTTTATGTATCTCCCTCTCTCCCGATCCTTGTGAAAGTTAGATTAGGATTAGATAGTCACATTTATGATTGTAATAGTTTAGCATTAGGATTATGTAGAGGAACCAACATTCTCTAATGGTTTATCTTGAACAACAAGGTCCCAAACTTAGAGATAATCCCATGTTACCAAAAATAAATTATTGCTCATTTATGATAAATCGAGGGTGCATTGTTTTGGTGATAACAATTTTGGCACACATGGTTGAAGAGTTTAGAAGTTAACATATAAATTCCCAAGCTTGATATGTTCTTGGTAAACTTTCAGCCTTTGGAGGATTTATAAAATACATCCGGCAACTCCCAACTACATATCTACTGGTTTCAATAGTTCTTAGTTTTATGAGAAGAATACAAACAAGACAAAGAATAGCATTTGGAGAGCCCTTTGACTACTTGCAGCTTCTCATCGAGGATAAGAAGAAGAGGAAGACTGGTTCATAAATCACCACCACTAACAAACATATACCTCTCTACTCCTCTTCTAAGTAAGACCTTCATGCTCTCCTCTAAGGTTTTAAGGACCACTATATTCATGGATCATCAAATAAATCGTGGCCTTTGTTGCATTTAACGAAGGAAGTTTTTACTTTTACCTCAATATGATGACATTCCCATTATAGCTTTGAGGATTGTTCCTTTCTTCACTATAGAAAACATTACAACTCCCATTGAACATATTAAAGAATTTGAAAACTTATGTTTAGTTTACTATATCACTCAAGATAATGTTGCAGTCATGTTATCGATCGCTTCTTTCAAAGGAAAATCCTGCAATGGTGCATTGGGTTCACTATCAATTACATTACGAATTGGGATAGGAACTTTGTGACCATTTTAAAGCTAATTCAGATCACTTATCCTTGGTGGAGCAGAAAAAAACTATAAAATGAACACCTAATGAGCCTATGTTTGACTTCAACATCAAATTTAAAAGTACTTGGTGCTAAATTCCTAAAGTTGTAATACCTACACCCCAATATGCATTTCTATACTATATAAAGGCCTTGAATAGTGATATATCTATTATAATTTAGTCAATGGGGTAGAACATTACTAGATGCATATGTAATTGCTATTAGAGAAGAGAATAGCCTTATTCGGCTAGAAATTTTCCCTAGACCCCAATGCGTATATTTCTAGAGATTGAGGTACATGCTCCTCTTCAAGATCCTAAATTATTTCACATTCCAACTCCAAGGAATCAAAGTTCCATTCAAGGACCTGAACCTCAAATAATTCGGATGATTTGCAAGAATTAATGAAATAATTACAATTATTTTGGAATGAGTTAGTATACATAAAAATAAAACAAGATCAAATTTTCAAACTTTATTAGCCTCCATACCAGCCTAACAAGTCCCCTTATCATCATAACAAGCCTTAATTCCAAGCTATTTCTAAAAATCATAGTCGTTTCCTCCCATGAAGACCATTTTAATCACATAATCTAATCTAGCTAGTTCATCCAATGATTTGGTTCCCGTTCATAATAATATAGTGTAAGATTATAAGTGGTGTTTCCCTTGTCATCTTCTAAAAAAAAAAGAAACCTTCCCTAATGGAATTCTTAACCATGATTTAATGGTAAAAATGCATTTTCCCTCAAAATGCACTCATAGAATAAAATCAACAATAGGGAATTATTCGATAGATACCTCCAAAGGATGCTTCACTTGTAAATTGGAAAATGGATGACTTTTTTAGGATAAATAAAAATCCTCCACAAGGCATGGCTTGTAACACTAGATATAAAATATATATAGAAGAGGGGATGTTAGAAAATGTAGGTCCTCCCCAACCTTTTTCAACACTCCAAGGAGGTGGCAATTCAAATGGATCTCCAAATGTAAAAATCCAACCTAAGGTTCCTTCCACACATCTCAAACACAAGAAAATGTTGTTATAAATAAGGTACAACATAAGGATAATTCCACTCCTTTAAACATCCTTGAACAAATGAAAAATACCAACATGAATATATCAATTTGGGATTCATTGTCTTTTCGGGAAAAAGGACCTTCTTCAAGCATATATGTCCAATCTATCTTCAACAATGATGAATCATCTAAAGAAGAAGAAAAGGTAATCATCAAAAGACCTTAGCAAAAGGATGGTAAAAAAACTAGGGATGTTAAACCTCCACCCTTATATGTATCTTTAATAATTTTCAATCATTTAGTTCATAATTGTATGATTGATTCTAGAGTAAGAAAATTTGTCATGCCTAAACAAATTCTAGACCAGTTGGGTCTCAACTATGAATCTATCTTTAAAGGTGTGGTTTAAATAGATGGGAAAGTAGTAGGAACTATTAGAGTTATCAAGGGTCTAAAACTCATGTTGTATGCATGCCCTAATTTATTAGTTCCTCAAGACATTTTCATAATTGATTTTCCTCCGTTGTTCACCCTCTTCCTATCTAGGATTTCACTACCAAAATTAGAGGGTACTTATCAACTTATTGGTTTTATAATATCTTCAGGACTAGGTATAGCACTAAGGATACCATACGGTCTGATCCAATTGTAACATATTATACGTAACCTTATGCACCAAGCCCCATCAACATAAATTATACCATCTTTCTTCAATCAAATTGTTCAAGCACCCAAGAAGTAGATACTTAGATTAAGTGCATTCCTAAATTATTGCTTGATGAGTTAGGGAATGAGTGTTATATATTTAATCCATATCAACATGTGAAAGAAACTAAATTTGGTGTTTATATTCTACATGAGGAAAAGTCACCTCTACCTAGTGTTGTTAAAGCAAATGATGAGCATGAGGATGGTATTTGGAATTTTTTTTATGGATCAAGAAGAAGAAAAGGTGCGGGGGAGGTGTAGTCCTTGTATCTTCTACTTGGCATTAAATTTTACTCTTTCAAATTTCAATTTAGCTTCTCCAAAAAAAAGCGGTAGAATACAAGTCTCTTATCCAAGGTCTTTAATGGGAAAGAAAGAAGAACATAAAAAAATTACAGATTTTTTGGAGATAGTGAACTGATTGTAAAAAAGTCGAGTATAAAATACAACCAAGAATGACTCGATAAAGGCTTAAAATCATAAATTTTGGGATCTTTTGGGGGAATTTGAATCCTTCAATATTCATGCCATTCCAAGAAAAATGAATTAGCTAACAAATTGGCTACGATTGGAGCAAGGTTTGACGTAGTTGGGAACCTTAAGAGAGATAAAGTGCAACCACACATCAAGATAGTGGTGAGTAATGTTGTACCAGATAATAACAAAAATTGGAAAGTATTTGAAATTGATCATTAAATTATCAACTTTATCCAAGAGGGAGTTGTATTTTCATTTAAAAATTAGGATAAATTGATGTCGCAATCTTTTGGGCATAATTGTGTAACTCCAATCAAATAAATTTCCCAAACACCTAGTGACCTTGGAATCCATTTTTAACCCTAATGATAATCTTAGAAAGGAAAATGAAAACATGATAGTCAAGGGTGAAGATTCAGAACCCAACTCATTTGGTGAAGGAAAATTTCTCAAAATTGGTAAAGTATGTACTCCATGGGAAAAATTGATTTTGCAAAACTTTTCCAAGAATTTGCTGATATTTTTGCATGGAGATATGAAGAAAATTAGATTGTGTGTTGATTTCATTGATTTTAATAGAGAAACCCTAAAGGATCATTACTTGTCTCCCTCTATGGAACAAATATTACAACTAATAGTAGGTTCTAAAAGGTTTTCTCTATTGGATGGCTACTCGGGGTATAACCAAATTGTGGTAAAAGAGGAAGACCAGTTCAAGATAGATTTTACCACAAAATGGGGAACCTATCCTTACAGGAAAATGCCTTTTAGGCTATTTATTGCAGGGGTAACCTTCCAAAGAGACAAGGATATGGTGTTCAAAGGAATGATCAACGAATTGTTTTGGTCAATCTTAACGATATCACAATGTTTCATAAAGATGTTGCCAATCATCTCTTACATCTCATGAAATTATTTGAAAGATGTAGTAAATATTATCCCTCTCTCTCTCTCTCTCAATCTTATGAAATGTATCTTCCCAACATACGAAGGTAAAATCCTTGGCCATATTGTCTCTAAAGAGGAGTTAACCGTTGATGTAGAGAGTGTAAGATCCATCCTTGTATTTCCCTTTCTAGTCATAAGAAAGCACTCCAAATTTTTGTAGGTAGAATTAACTTCGTTGGGAGATTTGTTCTAAACTTTTAGAAACCTTGTTAAGTCACTAACACTCGATACTAAATAAAAAATTACCTTTCAATCGAGATTACTAAAGGAAGAAATTTTTTGAAGCCATTAAGTAGGAAATTATATGGGCCACGACTCTTAATAACCTTGATTTCTCCAAGGACTTCACAATGTGTTATTTGGAGGCATAGATACAATATCTTCCATAATGGTACAACTAAATTAGGGAGGCTTAGAAAAACCTATTGCATTGTTCAGCCAAGGTCTAAATAATTATGAGGTGAGATATTCATTTATTGAGAAACATGTGTTAGTTGTTATAAAGGGGTTTAAATAAATTTAGGAACTTGATATCCAACAACAAGATTCACCTAATGGTTTCACATGATGGTGTGAATAAGTTTATTTTGAATAGGGACTGAATGAAAAAAGAGTGGCTAGATACCAAAAGTAATGGAATATGGCCATTTTTGGCTACCCATTCTCTCTCATATGTGATAGTAGGCCAACCATTTCTTCTACAATATTCACTAAGTGCGTATATAATAACTAAATAATCACTAAATTATTAGCTAATTATTATTCCCAAGGAAATAGAGTAGAAAAATAAAAAACAATAACCTCATTAATGCTATCAAGAAATCAACAAAAAATAATCCAAGGGAATGGTGTTCTCTTTTGAATTATGCTTTGTAGGATGACAAAACTAGATATAAGTAGAATTTAAAGGATTTTACTTTGTTATTAATATATGGTCAACATACAAAGTATTCCCAATCACTCTCATAGTACCAACTTATCTATTTATGCAAGAATACATAGAGGGGGAAGACAAGATTCAAGCTATAATCCTAGACATTTTCCAAATGGAAGATGCAAGAGACGAGGAATTACAAATATTCGAAAACACTAGGATATTGTCAAAAGGTGTTTTGAAAAAGAGCTAAGATAAAACATTCGAATACGAGACCTTGTGCTCTTTTGACATTAAGTGCATGAAAAGAAAGGAAAACATAGTAAGTTCACACCACTATGGATTTGTCCTTCCTAAATAGTTAAAATACTAGGCCAAAATTCATTTAAATTGAAGGATCTGCAAGGAAAGAAAATGATGCTTCTAGTCAATGCATAATTTTTAAAGCATTATTTCTCTACTACACTATCTCAAGTCCTAACATAATGACCGAGAACAAGGAAGTAGTTTAGATTTATTTTCTACATTTTCCTTATTTCTTAGAATAGTTTTCTTATCTACATTCCATAATTTCTTAGATTAGTTTGTTCCTCTTGTTTGTATTTTTCTCTCTTTTTTTTTTATGTTTTTCCCACCTTGCATTCAAAATCAAGATTATAGATAATTAAGCACTTATACAAAATGAATATTACTTGTGTTTAGAGTTTTGGATAACTAGTAGAAAACATTAATAAAAGAATATGAAAATAAAACTTAGTATTTATGAATCAAGCTTCCCTTAAGAAATTGAATTACCCAAAGTATGAAGTGAATTTTAGAAAGGTTCCATTTATTTAGGAGAAATGAGATACACTTAAAACATAATGGAAGGTTGATATATTGGATCATGGTTGTTATCAAAGAGGAATGCCAAAATGAGTTTATTTGAAAAAATCCTTAAAGCCTACTAACTTGGTTCCTAAACCTCTATAGGAAGGTCAAGAAAACATTTAAACAAATGAAAACAAAAGTCCTTCCAACAAAAGGTGATTATGGTATCCTCCACAATGGATATGGATACTTTATTGGTAGTGGATGAAGTCCATAAAAGGAACTAAAGGTATCTCTATTAGGATTATAGAAGCCTAACTAGCATCGTGAGAAATTCCCAAGCACTCCCCTCCTCAATCCATCCCAAAGAAAATAATGAATGAAATAAAAACAAGCCAATGAACTATCAAATGAGATTTTTATTTAAAATAACATCATGTTTCAAGTGGAACAAGTTTAATGAATACACAGAACACACAAAGCTCATTTACTCTTAATGTCTATCCTTAGTATGTCACTAACTACTAGTAAGTCTTTCATTTCTAAATTTATTCTTGAATTGGATATACCCAATCTTAAATTCATAACCTTTCATTACTATTTTCCATCTAGAGATCTTAAGTTCTAAATACTTAGTAGTATTTTCCCCATTGAGTTGCCATTTGTTATTGCATAACACACCCCCATTTTCAAAATGATTTCCTTTTAAAATAGGGACCCTCTTTGAACTAAAACAGATAAGTAACATTTGGATATCTAACTTTGATATTAAAAAATGAGCCTTGTTTTCCTAAATCATTGTTTAGTACTCTTCTTTTAAAGTTGCTTAGTATTCGCACTAAATTATATTAAGTCTTTGTACTTAGTTGAAATTTAGTACTCGCACTTCATATGCACGAGGACTCAAACTTGGTTGTTTCTTATTCCTTACACTTGCACTCCAAATTTTTCTCACAATTAAAACTTTTACATTACTTGTATTTGGGAAAACTCAAAGTTTCATGTTATTTCTCTAACTCACAAGGAATTTCAATAACTTAAATTTTGATTTTTCCTCACAATTTAAGGAGAAAGAACTCACACTTCCTAAGAGCAAGAATCCTTAAAGGAAAAAATTGTAAATGTGAGTATTTAAAACTTGCACTTCCCAAGTGTGAGAATTTAAAATGGTACTCTCTAAGGATGCGAGGACTCGAGACTTCTATAAGGATCCTAAGCTTAAATATCACACCATGCACTTCATATTCAAAGGGCCTCACACTTCAAAAATGCGAGAAAAGGTAAGAGTCAAAGAAAAGTCAAGGAAAATTTAACATTCAATAATAGTGATCCAATATTTGTATTACATGTGGCCTCCTACATGATGTATACATGGCCTTTAGTGGTCACAAGGAAGGATAATTAAATTTGACAACTATGAGTAAACCTATCTTGCACATGTGTAAGGCCTACATTCAAAAGGAAAAGTTATCTAAGGAAAAAAACATCAAGTCATGTATTAAGCACCATTAATACAGAGCACACCAAATCAAGGTCAATAAATCATGCAATCTAAAGGAATGTGTTAACCAAGGTAATTTTCAATGCATTATTTTCAAAAAAATTCAAGAAGCCGAATTTAAAATTTATTCTCGTGGATTCGATCTCCCAAAACCTAAGAGATCCCTTTATAGGAAAAGCTAAATCTATAGTTATGGTAGGAGATGCAGGGCCTTCAAATATGGATGCTTTCTTATACTCCTACAAATACCACCGATGGTAAGGAACACAATTTTCAATCCCATAGTGTTAGACCATGAATCCCCTCATTACTCTATTGTTTTCTCAAGAATTCAAGAGATGGTCATACCTTAGAGCGGTAGCAATCCACAAGAATTCCTTCGATCTTCTAAAGGACCCACCCAACAAATATGATCCCATAAAAAGTGGCTAAACACTTGGAATCCCTTTAATGCGGGAACATCACCTTAAACAAGGAATATCATAAATTTGTTCTATTTTATCCTTAATAGGGTCAAAGTAGGACTATAGAGGTGACTTGAGGTCTTTGGGAGGCCTTAAAGTTTCAATTTTTCTTAAATTAGATGTGTTTTCCCCGCAAAGTCCAATTTGAATTTCTTAAGGAGGGAATTGTAACTTTTTGACAATTTTGGATTTTTAGTGTCTTAGTGGGGGTATAGGGTGATTAGGGAGTACAAGTGCAATGAATAATGTTAGAATTTGGATGGAATGTATAATTAACAAATTATAGATTCACAAATAAATGCCAAAGATTATAGATTATGTTGTGTAGTTAAATAAGACATAGAATTAGCTTATTAATGATAGCAAATTATAGATCTTCATGAGCAAGAGCTGAAAGTAAATAACAGAAATTAAAGACACAGATAACACCATATTTAAGTGGAGAAACCCAAAGGAAAAAAATCCACTAGATAAAGCACTATTTGTATTAAGAATTCAATAGTTTTAACCCAACACTTCCACTTCACTCCTCGGTCTCACAGTAAACAATAACAGACTTTTGTCTTGTAGTATAACAACTCACATAAGTAGCTTAAGCTTAGATCAAATGGTCTATTAGCTCATTAGCCCAGTAAAAAGTAAACAATCATGTGAGGGATCATCCTACTTATATAGGATGGGTGGTTAGTCATACCGTTCCACTCTTTAGTTGTGAAGACTGACTAAGATTATTAAAACAATATTTAAGGTAAGGGGTTGTTTAAGTGGTGGTCCACCAAATGGTATTCCCACTTGACATTAACACCCCAACACTCCCCCTTAATTTTAAGTGGGGAAAACAAAACCATAAATGCCAACTTTACCTTTTTCTATAAAAGGATTTATAGATCCTTAAATCAACAACTGTGACTTAGGCTAGCATGCAACCAAGGGAAATCGATAGTTCTTCACATAAAAAAATTCTTAAGACAAGTGCATTACATATGAAGACTTAAATCAGATTATGGATCCTTTTATAAACTAAGGCATACCCACAACTAAAGCTTCACTGGGATTTACAAGTAACTTCATATTAAGTGACACATTTACTTATTACAAAATGGAGGAAGTGTTGGAAGTTTACAATAGCTGTTAAGAGGTGGCATTATCATGCACACTGTAACACCTTGAACTGTTGTTACTTTCTCCTAAGCATACAAGTGTTGATATGTGATTTCTTGTATAAGGATGTGTTCCTCGATTAAGAAATCATGCTTGATATGTACTGTAATTTCTTTGCAGATTGCAGATCTTGACTGAGTCAGAATATGATTAGACTCTTTTATCTATTTCATTTTGTATCTGAGTTTAATCTGATCTCGGAATAAATTATAGAGTTATCCATCTATAAGATCTAGTCTTGGATCAGTGGAATTGATCCAAGTATTGCTTTAAATTTGTTCGTGATGAATTAGATCACAGACCTTGAACAGGTTGCAAGGTATGGAAGCATTGATTAAGCTGGTCAGGAGTATGACTCAGGCTGATCTTGTGAAATAAATTGGTTCCCGATATGGAAGTATATCTGGAAGGTCTCAATCATGGACCAGGTAATAATTCGTCTACATACGATTCTGCAGTAGAACAGGAGCTAACCCTATTCAAGAAGGTATGATTGGTCTTTTAAGAGTGTACGTAACGTAGACCTAACTGGAATTATTAATGGTTAGTAACCTAAGACTAAACCTAACCTAGGGGTTAGATTAGTGTTAATCTAACCTAGACCTAGGCTATGTGTTAATGTCCTAAGTTAGTATCTATGTGTAATATGGTTAGAATATGTGTTACCCTAAATTCTAACCTAAGATACTAACCTAACTAATGAGGAGAATGGAAAGGGGCCTATGGAAGGGGGTGTGAACCATGGGCGGCGTTTTCTATGACATTTAATGCATGGATAAGGATGAGGGACAGGTCATGGCGGAGGTTTAGCGGCCCAGCTAACCTGCTTCGACGTGGCAGTCGCTAAGTTTGGAAATGAACTTGAGTTTTCGTTGGACTGTCGCCAACTCTGGCGGTCGGTGGAAGTGGAGTCTTAGCGGGAAAGTTGGTTTAATGGCATTCAATATTCTCGGTAGACGAGCTCGGAACTCGCGAGAAGGCATGCAAACGGGAAGTTTGTGGGGTTGTTTGGCTTGTCGCAATTTTCGGATTTCTCTCTGCTTGTTTACTGGTTCTTCGCACCAGTCCTCTTTGTGTTGCATGGCAAGTATGAACTTATCCAGCTCTTTTCTCTGTCATGGAGGATATATATGTGATGGAGATAGCGAAATTTTGTTGGTCGCTTTAACTTGGAAGAAGAAAAGGAAGTTTGAGCTCTTCCAGTGGTCTGCTTCGGAAATTTGATTAAAAATCCAGGCATGTTAGGCCCTAACCTTTAAATATCTTGTTGTTTTTCAAGTGATTTCATTAGAACAACTCTGTTCAAATGTTATGAGTAAATAGATAATTTTCTATGGAGGTCTTGTTTGATTTTTGGTACTGTATCTCCTCTGGTTCGATTTTTCAATTTCCTCTTGATGGGTGTTTATTAAAAATCGAATTGTGGCTCTATTTCTTGAGTATTCATTCTGGCTTAAATATGTGAGATATTTATTTTTAAATGAGTATGAATGCTCGGCCTGTTCGGCGTGAGCCCATAGAATATACCTGTGTTGGATATAGACCACTGTTATGTTGTTGATTTGTGGTCGCCGTTCTTGTTGTGGGAACTGTATGAAGGGATACTGATGGATATCATATGATGGATCAGTTTTATTGATCCTTTGGAAACTCTGTCATGGTTTTTGGGTGACAGTGGCTAATGATGCTTTTTGGGTTTCGTCTTGTCTTTAATTTGTTTGGAAATAGGTAACTGTTGTGTTACCGTAGTCTATACGACCCAGTGGAAGTTGTTCTTTCTTGTTATTGTGGTAACGGGATTATTTGTTGACTGTATACATTATTGATATATCTATGATTTATTTGAACGACTCAAAGGAGTCCTTGATCGAGTCGTATATTACTATCCACTGCTGAGAATATAGATTCATCCTTGAGTTTTGTTATTTGTTTTCGTGGAAGCCTTGTAGAGGTAGCAGGTCTTTTGTTCACTGCTATTTGTAATGATTAATGGATATAGATTTCCTGGGTATGCATTTGCATTTCTTTGTGTAAGCTGTTCGAGAGTTTTGAAGAGGCTCAGTTGATTTCCTTGCCTTGAAATGGGTATTCGATTTGCTTACACTTGTTTTATTCTGAATGATTGCCATAGTTGGCATAGAAGGATTCATCAACTAATTTCATCTTACGCTGTTGTTAGGTTCAGCGGTTATGGGTATAAACCCGTTAACAGTATACAGTGTGAATATATGGATTTATAATGGTTGTAATCTGCACGACTCTGAGGAGTCGATTGAATGATTTATATTTGTAATTGAGCCGTTGTTCAAGTTGAATATATTAAATAGTTGGTGATTGATGAACCTGGGACTTGAAGGAATAACACGTACTAAGGCCTCTGTTATTTTGTGGAATTACTTTTGTATTGCATGGATTTTGTTGTACAGATTCTTGGGTGTAATTTTATGTTCATTCCTTGCAATCTTGTGCGAAAAATTGGCAAGACTTAGTCGGGTTTCTTGATTTGAAATTGGTAAATTAAAAAGTTCTTCCTGAGTTTTATTATGTACACTATTTACTTGTCCAGAGGGAAACATTGGCAATCATTTGTCAATCCACTGTTGTTCGGGTTTAGAGAATTGTGGAAGTTAACCTGTATCTTCTATTGTCTCAGTTGAAACTTGACTTGATATACTGTTGTTTGATATTGGACATTTTGTCTGAGTAATGGTCTGTATCAAGTAACGTGACTCTGTATAAGTGAATCGTGAGTGCTTTTTGACCAACTCCGATTTAGTACAGATGTATGTACAGGATGATATGTTCCTTTCTGATTTACTAATTGGATGAGGTAGTGTATGTTACGGTATTAGTAAGGTAATCTCTGTATGGTCTTATGGAAGCATCAGTATTAGTGTAATAAAGCCTGTTGTTGACCAGGATATACTAGAGGTTCTTGATTTCGAACTTGGTTCGAAAAAGCCTTACTGTGTAAAAGGAACTAGTATTGGGCTTAAGGTTGATATATGGATTGTTGATGTGATAGTTGCTGTACAGGAGTTTTGCTGTGTTTCTATTTCTTGATTTAAAACAGCGATCTTTCTTGTGGCTTGTCTGTCTTGTTCATATACAAACTGGTTGAATGTTTTCATATGTGAAAGCAGTACAGTAATGAACTAATGTGAATGGAAGTATGAATGATTTGGTTCTTTCTCTTCTTTTGCTTAATTGAGGATATCTGTCTAATAGTGGGAATTGTTTTGTAACATATTGGAGGAATCCCGAATTGTTATGATATTTCCCTTTTTGGATGAATGAAACAATCTGACCAATGTTGTGTTTTTGGATTCAATGATTGTTTGTGTACATTCGTTCCTTGATTTCTTTTAATATTTGATGAAATATTAGAAAGTGATTAAGACTATTTTGTAACAATGTTAGAGTTACATATTTGTAATCATTTTGTATTACAAGGGCATAGTCTGAATATGTTTACTTATGTGGATATCTGATCTCATTTAAACAGGGTGTTTAATGAAAACAATTGATGGATTGCAATTGTTTTAAAAGTTAGTGCTTATCATGCTCAGTTCATTGAACTGACTCATGTTGACTATTTTTGCAGATGGTTTCCGTAAGAGGTAAAAGCAATGCAGATCTGACAGGCTGATCAGATTGTTTAATTGATTTATAATGAATTACAGCTTGATTTTATAAATGTACTATATGTGAAAAGATGTTTCTTTTCCGTTGAGCATTGTATCAAGTATGCTGTTGCATAAAATGTAATTGTATAGTTTTGAAAGGAATGAAAATAAGTGTTTGATACTTATGTGTTGTATTCTATTTCTGATAGTTGACCTTCTCCGGTCTATATACCAGAGTGGTAACGTTATCTTTGTGTAATATGGATGCTTTTGTGATTGTCAATGAAAGCTTGCAAGAAAATGAGATTGAATTCTTAAGAGTGTTTAGTAGTTCTAATTTGTTCTAGTGAAAGCAATATTGGATTTAAATAATTGTCTTTCTAGAAGATAGGTTAAAAATGAGCCTAAAGAGAACGCTAAACAAGCTGGATTAAATTACTAATCCCTAGTCCTAAGTATAACAGACAATATTAAATTGGATTCTTAATCATTTATATCTTTATACTAATAAGTATGATATAAATTCGATTAAGAGAACGATATACAATCAAATGGAGTTCGATGGCAATCTCAAGTAAAGGTTATGAGGTTTTTGTCCAATTCTGTTGCTTTAGAATCAGATGTATTCTAATGACTCCTTGATGAGAACTTGACCTTAATACCTCTACCATGTAATGGGTTTTATAGAGGAGGGTCGTCTTAAGACGAAGAATCCAGGGATCGGGAAAGGCTAACCTTAGAGAAAAGTCTTTAAAGTAATTTAAACTCAAGTGCGTAACGCATGTGATTAAGTAGATCTTTTCGAGGTGGATTTAAAGGTTGACGACACAAGACAACTGCAGGGTTGTACCTCCGAGAAGATTAGGATCTTCTCGAAGTTACAACAATGCAGATGACTTATGGCGACACCCTTTGCATTGATCGCTAAGATTTACACTTGATTTCGCATGAGTTACTCAGGGTCCGATTAAGAACGTGGTCATGTTATAAGGCTGCCTAGGAGATTCGGGGTATCATGACACACTGGTTGAACTGCAAGGTTGGACCAGTATGTCACCATATCCCTAATCCTCATGGGCATCCATATAACATTATCACCTTGTTAATCTATCTCCGAGTGATTAAGTTGTGAAAGAAAGGACTGACAGTAGTCAGTGTAGGACATTCTATATAACATATGAATGGGGTGAAGGACGTATTCCAGATTGACGAGTATGCCGTTAAGGAATACAAGACATAAACAGTATGTTTCAAATCTTTGGCCAAAGTATCGCAAGCTGCTGATTGCGTTGTCCTAATTCACCTAGTCTAAGGGATGAGATGCCGATGAATAATAGTAACAATTATTTAGTTAGATTCCTTGGACAGAGCATTCTGAATCCCAGATTAGGGAAGAGAACCGCAAGAGTAATGTGTTAAATAAAAACACCAACTCTTATTACTCATGAATAGATCGGTAGATTACCGAGTCATGGAATGAATAGATCGGAGGTGCTCCGAGTCATTACAGCTGCATATGGTTGTCTGTTATATGAATGGTTAATGATTTGTGAGTTCTAAATTATGTATTTAGAACCAGGATGTAATTATAAAAAAAAAAAAAATTCACTTGTTCTAAAGTATAAAATGAGGATGTTACACACACTCCCCCTCAATGGAAACTCTGATAGGCCCAAAAATTCATTAAACTTGCAAAACTTCACAACACACAATGGATTAGTGAAGATATCTACAACTTGATCTTTAGTAGAACAGAACTTGAGATCAATATCACCATTCAGGACTTTCTCTCGAATAAAGTGCATATGAAATTCAATATGCTTGGTCCTTTGATGCTTGAACTAGATTCTTTACAAGAGAAATGCAACTATGTCATCACATAGAAGAGTAGTGCTCCCTTTGATGCCCATGTGTAGTTCATCCAACAGTCTTTTTAGCCACATAGCTTCTTTTGTAGCTTCCATAACACTTCTATACTCCGCTTCAGTAGAAGAGATAGACACTATTGGTTTCTTCTTGCTACTCCAAGTGATGACACCTACACCCAACTTGAAAAGATATCCAGTAGACTTTCTATCTGCAACATCACCAACATGATTAGAATCACAATAACCAAATAATTGTGCATCATTAGAAGAAGAATAAAAAATACCATAATTGATTGTTCCTTTAATATATTTCAAAATCATTTTTTCAATTTTCTAATGATTCTCATAATGTTATTGCATAAATCTTGAAAATACTCCCACTACATAATAAATATTAGGTCTAGTGATAGTTAAATAAATTATACTACCAACTGGATGCCTTAATAGAGTAGGATCAAAATTTTCACAAGGCTGGTTTAGGTCTAACTTAACACCAACTTCAATAGGAATGGAAACAAGCTTACAATCAATCATGTTAAATATTATAAGAAAATTCACATCATACTAAGATTGAGATGCAATAATAGAATTATGATCTTGAAACCTAACCATGCCAAGAAAATTATTTAATAAACCTAAATTAGTCATTTCAAAATGATGCTTTAACCTTTCTTTAATTCTAACAATTAAATTTTTATCAACATTAGTAATCAAAAGATCATCAACATAAAGGAAAATAATGATAATATTATTGTTATCAAACTTAACAAATAAATCATTGTTTGAACAACAGATTAGAAAAAACAAACTTCTAAAAGAAACTATTAATTTTAGCGTACCACGCTCTATGAACTTGCTTAAGACCATGCAAAGAATTTTTGAGTTTACAAACAAAAATTTCCTTATCAGTACTTGAAAGCCTTTAGGCTGAATCGTTTAGATTTCTTATTTTAATTCATCATTTAAAAAATCATTTTTAACATCCATTTGGTGAATCTCCCAACCATATTGCGTGGTTAATGCAAGAAGAACTCTCACAGTGCTCATCTTAGCAATAGTAGAAAAAGTCTCACCATAGTTAATACCCAGTTTCTGAGTGAGACCACGAGCTACCAACCTTTCCTTGAACTTTTCAATCTCTCCTATAGAGTTATATTTGATTTTGAACAACCACCTAGATCCTACAATGCTTCTTTTTGAAGGATGGGGGACTAGTTCCCAAGTGCCGCTTTGATTAAAGCATTGTATTCATCCTTCATAGCTTTGAATCTATCTATCATCTTAAGATGCTTCTTCAAAGAATTGTGGTTTTATCTCATAGAGGGTCATTAAGGCATGATAAGTATGATGACTTCTAGTTAGCTTTCTAAGATTATTAGGATGAGAGTTTTGAATAAGACTTTGAGCCCATTTAGGAATATTAGGTTATAATATCTTTTGAGATAACTCCCCTCAATCCCCATCATATCTAGATCGGACAATCAACCTCTTGAAATTTTGTTTCCATAATGTCAATAAAGGGATTATCGGGCTCTATCTCCGATCGGTAGAGGAGGGTTCATGAGAAACATCAGAGAAATTTTTCTCTAAGAATTGAAAATTTATGTTTTCAACAATGTCATGCTTGAATGGATCATAAAATCTCAATCCTTTAGTTCTACATCCATAGCCAACAAAAATACAAGAAAAATAGGTTGGATCAATATTCTTCCTTTTTTATTTTGGAATGAAGATAGACACATGACTACCAAATATTCTTAAGTTATCAATATATGGTTTTGCTTTGTTCATACCTCATGAGGAGCATCTTGATGAAGAGTTTTAGTAGGTACTCTATTAATAATATAGACAAAAGTGTTCATAGCTTCAACCCATAATAACTTAGGCACATTAGATTCATGAATCATAGTCCTAGCCATTTCTAAGACAATAATATTATTTCTTTCTGCAATGCCATTTTGCTGAGGGGAATAGGGAGTAGTCAATTCTCTTTGAATCCCACATGACACATAGAAATCATCAAAAAAATTCTGACATATTCACCTCCATTATCAGTCCTAATTCTCTTTATTTTCTCGATGAGAAGAATTTTAAACTAGAGATTTAAATTCCTAAAACTTAGACAGGACATCAAACTTCTTTGTAATGAAACAAGACGAAGTCATTATAGATTAATCATCAATAAAACAAACAACATATAAAGCACCACTAAGAGAAGTAACCTCAAGTGACCTCTCACATCACTATGAATCAATTTTAATAATTGAGAAGAAATTGGATCATGATGTTTGTGAAATGTTTGAGCATTTTTCTTACCAAGTAGGTAACTTTTACAAGTTTAATGATCTGACTTTATCTTTGGAAGACCAACAACAAGATTCAGTCTAGACATATCACACAAGATTTTGAAATTAGCATGCCCGAGTATTTCATGCTAAAGCTGAATATCATTCCTAGAAGAGGAAGAAAAGAAAGGCTCAGACACAAAACCATCAAAGATATACAAGCCATTTTTCGAATAGTAATAATAATATTACTGAACTTATTTTTTACATACCACTTATCTTGCAACAAAACAACTTTACGAGTTTTCTTTAGTTAGCTGAGAGAAATACATAAGATTCTTTTTCAATTGAGGAACATACAAGACATTCCTAATTACACCATTTGACAGACTTAACATTTCCACAAACTTCGGATCGAGGATGGAGTTATCTCATAGATAGATATTTTCTTCACATTTAACTACATCTAAAAGGATATTATGAGTAAAATTCATGTGCATAGAGGCACCACTATCAAGAATCCACTCATTTTAATTTGAAGTTGAAAGGGAAATATACAAAGTAATAGATTTCTTAGCCACATTTGCTTGATTTTTCTTATGATTATTAGGCTTTTGTTCTTAGAATTCTTAGCTGATTTTTTATTTTTTACTCTATAATTAGCATCTTTATGCCCAATTTTTCACACTTGTTACAAGTTCAGTTAAATTTGACTTTAAAGTTCTGATTGTTTTTAGCAGAATTAGACTTAGGATTTTCCTTGAATCTTGATCTAATATTAGACTGATGATTATGATTGTTGTTATTTCTATTATGAGAAGACTTATGATTATGTGAGAATAGAGCTTGAGAAGTAGTCTCTTTTGAATCAAATTTCTCCATGACTCTCTCTTCTTGAATAAACAAAGAAGACAAAGTGTCTAAATCGGTAGATCATTCTCATTCTGATACTTAAAGTTAAGAATAAAGATATAATGTATGAATTTTTCATGAATATTTATTTGAATTATGAAGTATAGAAGCTTGTCTTGAAATAATTCATAGTTACAACCATCTAATTGAGCTTTAATGTTCTTAATTTTAGCTAAATAATTGAAAATTTTCTCATCCCCTTCATGGGTGTTGTAAACAACTCTAAAACTAGTTTAATTATCTTAGACAACCTACTGCCTTCATGCATGGTCTCTAATTACTTCCATGCATCTGCAGGTGAGTCCATATGGCCTATATAAATCAAGAAATCATCTCTAATGCTTTGCAATATGATGAAAAGATCTTCAAGATATCTCTTAGAGAAGGAGCTGAGGATTTAAGGGGTAGCTTGTCTCCTCGTGGGACATTTTTGACACCAATTACAAGATCCCGAGTTTTCTTGCCATGAAAAAAGCTTTTAATCAAACTCTCCATATGTTATAATTTGTTCCATTCAAAAGCTAAGACTTATCTAAAGCTAGACTGGGTAGAACTTCCATTTTAATGCTCGACGAGAAATGGAGACACATAACTAAAAACAAATCAAAGAAGCTAAATGGAGAAAAAAACTACCTACGATCTTCTTATTAGCTATACGAATGCAAAAACTATAAATTAGTAAAAAGACAAGATTTGATGGAGATTAAGATCAATTTAACAAAGCTTAGTCGAGTCAAGCTATAGTCCCTTTAACAAAAAAATTAGCTAATTAATTAATTAAGAGTTTAAATAAATCTTAAAAGAGGTATGGCAGATCCTCTGGTGGATGCAAAATCTTTAAAAATTAAATTCAATGCCTTTTCGGGTCCACAATAGAGTTATAAAGCTGTCGTATAAAGGGAAGACATGAAGTCTTAACAAATTAAATGAGATAGATGACTTATCGGGTTTGTGACGATAAAAAAAAACACGAGTCAAAAACTATAACAAGTTTGACCACAACGAACAAAAAATACACATGTTACTTTTTAATTAGCTTGCACTTCGTAGTGTAACTAATAAGTCAGAAAACAATTAATAGAAAAACAAATTGTTGAACCACATACATGTGTCTCTAGTTAATTAGATATCTATTTCGACTCTGACAAACTACAAACAAAATGTTAAAGCAAAGTCTTAGTAAAAAAATCCACTTATTGAAAATATAATGGCTAAAGAATAGACACTAGGTGGCTTTCCACCAAACTTTAAATAGATTGCCTTGGGGACTTAAGGTCCCAAGAATAAGCAAAACTTAAAATAATGTTTGAGTTCGAAGAAAAATAAAAAAAAGATAGGTGTCACAATCTTAGTGGAAAAGTCAAAGAAAATATTGACACCCCGAAAGACAGAGCTTGACACTTGTGAAGACTGACATAATCAAAAGATTAATATATGTGTCAAAAAGTAATTGGTTCACAATTCACAAATCTGACAAGAATAAGCCAAAAATAAGATATGTGGATCCTTTTAAGTGGCTTACACTTTACAAGTTTGAAAATGACTGATAATTGCGAAATAATGGCTAATTCTTATTAGATAGCCACTTCCACAAATGAAACAAAATGAAAATGTGAAATACAAAGATAATTGGAGAAATTTTATTGGCTCATCCTTCACATATGACATAAGTAGGCTAAAAGTAGACTGACAATGCAAAATACTAAGCTACTTAGAGCTATCTTATTTGCTTCGATTTCACAAAGACAAAAACAAACTAAAAAGGCCTCGACAACGTGAAGACACACATAAAGCCCTTATTGGTTCACATTTCACAATTGACAATTAGACAACCAATATGACTGACAAAGTGAAGCAAGATGGAGCCCTCTAATTGGCTTGGGCTTCACAAAAATAGAAATGTCTATTTAGAAGACTAACAATGTGAAGCTAGATGGAGAAAAATGATTGGCTCAAGCTTCGTAGTCAAAAGAACTTTGCGAAAAAAAAAATCAAATAAGACCTGATAGAGTGAATCCAAATGGCACTAAAATATTGGATCATGCTTCACAAAGACAAAAAAATATCAACGAAGCTATTTGGAGCAATTTTATTGGTCCAAGCTTCGAAAACTCGATAGTATCTAAATAAAAATGAAAAAATGAAGCTAGATGGCATAAAATGATTAGATCAGGCTTCGCAAAAGTCGTGCTAGTGAAAAATAAAGATTTATAAAGTCGGGGTGGATTTAATATCTCCAAACTAACTAGATCTAAGGAAATCTTTTCAGATCCACGATAAAAATAACCCCGATGGCTATAAATGACATGAAAACTTAAAATAAGCTCATGAAATGAAAAATTTAAACCGTAAATGACTGAAACAAGATGCGAGAATAAAAGATATAAGAATACAAAATATCAAACATGATCTAAACATCCATTTAGCCAAAGATTCACCTATATTTAAAAAATATTTAGGTGGGAATTGGAAATTTAAACCTGGTTAGCTTGAAGATGACTGTGGAACTTTTAGGGTTTTGCAGATCCGTAAATAAACTTAAAGTTTCTTTCCCTTTTCAAATTAAAAGCTACATGATCAATCCTGCACATGCATAATCAAAAAATCTGATACCATGTTGAAATTTTCATGGAATGTATAATTAAAAAATTATAGATTCATAGATAAATGCCGAAGATTATAGATTATATTGTGTAGTTAAATAAGACAAAAAAATTGCTTATTAATGATAGAAAAGTAAAAATCTTAATGAGTAAGAGCTGAAAGTAAATTATAGGAAAGTAAAGACACAGATAACACCATATTTAAGTGGAGAAACCTGAAGGAAAAAAATCCACTGATAAAGCACTGTCTATATTAAGAATTTAATAGTTTTAACCCAACACTTCCACTTCACTCCTCGGTCTCACAATAAACAATAATAGACTTCTGTCTCGCAGTATAACAACTTGCATAAGTAGCTTAAGCTTAGATCAAATGGTCTATTATCTCATTATGCCAGTGAAAATTAAACAATCCTGTGAGGGATCATCCTACTTATATAAGATGGGTGGTCAGTCATACCATTCCACTCTTAAGTTGTGAAGATTGACTAAGATTATTAAAAATAATATTTAAAACAAGGGGATGTTGAAGTGGCGGTCCACAAAATGGTATCCCCGCTTGAAATTAAAACCCCAACAAGTCTCTTTTGGAGGATCACAAACCATATTTCTTAGTGTTTTTGTATGTAATTATATTTTTAGCTTCTTAACTCAAGTTATAACTTGAGTTTTTGGTCTTGTTATGAGAGAGTTAGTTGAAATTAAATGGTGTAAGTTAGTTAGGGTGAGATAATTTGAATGAGAGAAGTTTCCATAGAGATAGAGGTTGATAATATTCAGAGAGATAGATAATTCTTGGAAAATAAGGAAGAAAGTTGTTGATGAGGTAGGTTTTGCCAAAAGCGTATAATGACAAATGACTCATATATGAAGAAAAGTTCATTTTCCGTAATTTTGTTTATGGTTTTATTCGCAAGAAAAAAATTGGTGACAAATTGATGGAATTATTTTCAATGATCTCGGGAGTCTAAGTCTCTCTACTTAACCGGTGCATCTGTTGTATATACATGCACAAGTGAAAAGTGAGTTTTATCATGTGGCCTTTTGGCCGGGATCCAACACAGGCACTCCAATGAACTGCGAAAAGCATACAACTATCTATAAGAGAAGAATTTTCTAGGAGAGCGGGAAAGGGAGTGAGAATATTAGACGAGGGAAACTAGTGTTGTAAGTAGAAAATTAGATACTTGCATACAATAGTTAGAAATCACATCACATGCACTAAAAATTAGAAGAAAACAAATCTGCATTACAACAACAAGACCAAATAGCATTTAGTGAGCACAAAGTATCACTAAACTCCTCAGTCAAACAAGGATAAAATTCCTTCTTCTTGCATTGATGCTCAAGCAGAAATTGTACATAGCATAAGAATGGAAGACATTTTAGAGTAGGGAAAATGGAAGAAATTTGCTATCTTTTTGTTCTCTTCACAAGGATGTCTCTCTCATGAATTCACAAAAATAGCTCCAAAATATAAGAATTCTAAGAAGACCCTCAAATGAGGTGCTTGCTATAATTTATAGAAGAGAAAGCAACTCTTCATCTTCCCAGGTGACTTTTCAAATACCCTTTTTTGACTTTAGACTATTCATATTCCTATCAAATATTTAAGTCCCTTTTATAAAAATAAGGTGACTTAAATGTTACATTATGTTTCTAAAGTCACTTAAGATATATAAAAAGTGCAAACCCCAATGCAAAATTATAACATTGAAGAGAGAGAGTGTTGGGGGAAAAGAAGAGAGAGAAAGAAGAGAAAGAAGAGAAAGAAGAGAAAGAAAGAAGAAGAAGGAAGAAGAAGGATCATGCGAGAAGAATGAGCCACTACAAAGTGGATTTGATCCCACTCCTTGACCGGTATCCACCTCGTACTTCCAATAATATCTCTATCCCTCAAAATTCTTTACTAAAATGAGCTACTGTAGGTTCAACTTTGTCATCATGAGGAATGTGAATGCAACATAAGGTATCTATTCACCTGTTAGACAAACTGTTGATATCTTCACACTTCCCGAACCATGATGAATGTTTTTCTGTGATAAAAGCAATGGAGGCCTGAATCTTTGAGAGGAAGTCTAGTGTACCCTTAGTGAAGGAAAATGGATTTATTGCCTCTTTCTTGACATATTATTCAAATTGACCAATCAAATCATTGGAAACGTGTTCTCACCAATTGAAGGTACTACAAGTTTTCGAGTTTTCTGATTTATACTATCCTACAATTTGTACACTTCTTCTTCTTCTTTTTCCTCAAGTTCTTTTATTTCCTGATTAATTGCTTCAAATTTGATTGTCAAGGCTCTCACCCATACATGTGACAAGTATTCTAAAAGAGTTTCAAAAATATTCCTATTGATCAACTCTTGGCGAGTGTTGTTCATTTCATCCACTGTTGGACCCAGAGGATCCCAGTAGTCTCTTTCTTTCTCCACGTCCTCTCTGAGTGCTTGCATCCTATTTTTTGTCACACACATGTATGCGAAGAGCTTGACTGCCTCCTGGAGCACTAAATTTTCCTTTTCAGAAATTGAATCCATCCATTCATTATTAGCTTGCCCCGCACTATGAGCTCATGTGTCCTCCTAATAGACTCTGGATTGAAGCTGCTGATGGACGTGAATTCCTTAATAGGAATGGTTTTGGCATTTGGGTCAACTAGATGTTATACATAAGATGAAAGAGTTTGTACCTACTCTTTTAGCTCATCAATCTTCTTCTTATATTCCTTATTCCTTTCCACCATGTGAGTAGAAGATTGCTGATACATGTGTAAATACCCTTCATGAGTTTCCAACCCTAGTTGGATTGTGCTCATCTCATAGTTAGTTGGTTTCATCTCATCCACTAGCTTGATTACCTTCGACCGAGGTACTTTAATGTATTGATTACCTATTTTCCCACTATATAACGACAAGGCCATGTGGGAGAACTTCATTTTCTTTTCTTTATCAAGTGAGACAATTGCTGATAGGTCGGGGGTGCCACTTGTTCTATAAGACGAGTATCAAGGAAAATTGTTTCCCACATCCAAGGGAACATCTCATTAAACTTATGTTTTATGACATGTGCATCATCAATTCCCTGTTACTGCAGAGGAGGTATTATTTTCAATAAGAGGTGAGACCTCTTGTGGTGGTTCGAAGACTAGGTCTTGAACCATGTGTTCTCCTTCCATTTGCACTTATGTCAATGGATTTTCTTCCTAAATTTTTGTGATCATGTCTTCTTTTGTCCTGGCCTTCTTTGGTGACTATTTGTGAGGGGAGGTTTCTAATTTTGTGGCCATTATTTTTCAAACTTTCTCTAGAGTTTTTAGAACTAGAAGTCACCTCTACAACTTCTAAAGATGACTAATGGGAGGCTTTCTTCTAACTTAGAGGAATTCCCCATGATTTGATGATCACGGTTCTCTTCTTCTAAAACCAAATTATTGAATTCCTTACCACCTTTTCAATATTCTCCTTTATATCCCTTGATTCATGAACATACTAGTTGACTTGAGGTAATGGGGACATTTTGACTACCGTGTATTCAAGGTCGTACATCTCTATCCCATCATCATGCAAAATATCTTCGTACCAAGAGAAATTGAATTTCTTCATCTCATTGATTGTCATCCTCATATGGTCCTTTTCACATACTTAAAATTCATCAACATAATTGGCCCAGTAGTCCTTGAATTGAGGCTCATGTTGTAATTCTGGACATAGAAAGATTCGAGATCATCTCGGATGTCGAAATTAGGCCTAGCAATGTAGGAATGCAAAGTCAAATGAGCGAAAGAATCCTCTAAATGAGATGCATCATTTGAGCTCTTGCACATGAATACCCCAAGAGAGATAGGAAATGAAATCAACTTCTTCTTCCTGCTCCTAAGCCTGCTATTCACTTGGATGATCTACCTACAGAGATCAAATAGTACAATTTGGTCACTAAGGTACTTGGGAAACCTTTATAGAGCTTGGTCAAAGCCAACAACTCATAGGTAGGAGAAGGTTGAGAATTGTATGAAGTAAGAGCCATACTTTTTAATCATGGACACCACTTATGGTGACATCTTGGCCTCCAAATCACCTTCCAAGCTTCAAACCACACAGTTGTGAATGCATCATTCACGAGGGGGAAATGTCTATGGCTTTCCTCCATTACTAATTGTGGAAGTTTCTCAAATGTAGGTACCTTGGCATAAATGTTCTACGTGAGAGCTAATCCATTGAAAGATCTTGAGCTAGCGAGCAGATAGACCATGTAAGAAGTCATGTGAAAATGTCATTGTTATCCTATAAAATTGACAAGGACAATTTTATAGATATCCATACCAAAATTTCATTTTGGTCCCCGAGAAGGTTTGTTAACATCTAAAATGGCCTAAAACTACTCTCCGGAAATCAAGTTTTAAAGAACTTAGCCATTTTCAGACTTTTTGAACTAGGTGCGAGAAATATTGTGTGAACATAATAAAAAGTGCACCCCTTAAAAATCCTTTGGTGTAGGGAAGGACATGTCAACATAGTTAAGCATGCGCCTAAAAAATGTGCTAAGGTGCTAAAATTATGAGGTCAACACATAAAAATATGCGCTAAGTAGATTTCCCTTTGGCACTAGAAACTTCATGTTGACATCATGAGATATGCTCTTAAGGTGCTAAAAGCCTTTGCAACACATTAAAGAATCGCACCAAGGCGCATTTATACCCATGTCAACACTTCAAAAAGTGCACCAAAGAAAAGTTGGTGAGGTAATAAATGCAGATTTTCCTATAAATATGCGGTTAACACCTGTCATTTTCACGATTTGAAAATTTTGAAAAGTCTTTCTCTATGCCTGTTAGCTATCCCTGTCACGCCCGCATTTCACTTTTTGAGTTTATGGCCCCCAACATCGTCCTTTGTCCTTTATTAAACCGGGTAAGTGGTTTTTATCACTCTTATGGTTGTTTGTGGTTTTGTTTCTTGGTTGTTATGGTTTTAGGATTGTTATAAAAGGTTAAATCTAAAAATCTAAAATGAATAAACTTAACAATCCATAAACTATCTAGAAAACACCTTATCCCTCCTTCTAGATCTATAAATGGGAAGGCTCTACCTCTAAATAAACTATTCTTTGTATTTGCTTCTTTGCCTTCTTTGAAATCCCACAAAAACCTCTCTTTGTCACTTTGAAAAAATAAAAAAGAGAGAACAAGTCATGCTAAGAAGACATCGAGGAGTTGTAAAGAAAGTGTAAAAACATCAAAACTATGGTGCGTTGTCCTTTTTTGTTACACTCCCCACAGTTGCACCAAGGTGCACTATCCTTGCATGCAACATGTTCCTCACCTGCACCCAGTATAACACTTATCAAATCTTGTAAAGGTGTCAGCGCATCCCAACCAAAATCAACATTTAATGTTGTGTCCTAAAAATCTATGCTCAACTGTTTTCCTTTGGTGAATTGAGCTCATTTGTAACACATTCCAAGATCGTACTTTGGTTGCACAAAAATACATGCAACACCATCTTTTGTAGTGCCCAGTTAAAGAATTTCTCCAAAAGCGCTGGCACATGATCCTTAACACCAACACTAGATGTTGTGTGTTACTTACCCGCACCCCGCGCCTTTCTCCTTGGCACTGCCTTATATTATGCAACACTCTTCAAAAGTGCGCCCCTCTATAACCCTTTGGTGCAGCTTTTCCCCTATCAACACAGTGCACTTTTTGCATGTCGACATCCCCAAAAGTGCACCTAGCCTTTTTAAGCCTCTGTAGCATGCTATGAACTTGCGCCTTGCGCCCTAAGCCTTATAATTGCTCATTCTTCTTTCTACAAGATTTTATTATGGATAACATGACTGGTTGACATGGCTCTTCTATGTTGGACCTCTTTGATTCTCCTTGCAGAACAAAAACAACTATCCTCGAGCTCACACATGTCTTCATCGAGCAAGAAGCCCACTAAGTCTAAAGGAAAAGCTAAGTTGACAGAACAAGAGATGAAGTATAAATACCAGAAAGTCAGGATGCCTGACTCATATGCAGAGAGTGATCTCGACATCAGAGACTCCGAGCTCAGGCACATTGATATGGAAGACTTCTGGGTAAGAACCAACCAGCCACTAGTGGTCCCTAGATGAACAAACTGGTAGGTAGCGGATTGCACTTTGCAGCTGGGCTACCAGTAAGTGCTATTAATAATGAGTTCATCATGTTGGTGGCTTGATGTTATAACAAGGACACAAGATGTGTCGAGGATAAAGAAGGAAAGATGGTCATCGACCTAACTGGTCGTCACTTCAAAATAACTCTGGGCATCCCTCATCATAGGCAGTACATCGCCATCAGCCTTGAAGATTGTAAGAAGGCATGAGATGAAAATGAAGAAAAATGTATGCAAATGATGAATGAGTTATATCTTAAGAACAAAAATCTGGTGAGTGATGGCCTCATACCATCCACTGTAGTGAGTTCAACGAGGAACTGAGTGATACAATCACCTTCCTATGTAGAGTGAATGGGCTTCCTGATGCCCATCATTTCTATAAATGGATCTTTGAGGTACTTAGAGACTATGAGTAAGAATGCACTGAGCAACATTTTGGGTGGGGAGAGATCATCGGCGACACCATCTCCCAAAGAGTAGCTTCATAGGTCATGACAACCGGGAAGTTCTATATGAATTCCTCTGTTGTTTACACTCACTGCATTAGCGAGATATTTCATAGGCTTGGCATGAAATGGGGTATGGCCTCAGGTCAAAATATATGAATACTACCCCGAGTTAAGGCTCGAGAACAACATCCCCCTGTTCTTAAAAATCAACAACGCCTTCTTCATGAGGTGATCAGCTGTTGAGGCCGAATATGAGACATGGTTGAACTATCCCGGTGTGGTCACTGTCACAAAGAAGTGGGGGGCATTGTTCAATCAGTTTCCCACATTCACATACCTCAGGGTGGTGAATTTTGAGGGTGAACTAACCAAGATACCAAGGTATGCAGGACCCAAGCTAATACTCTTAGAGTTGTCAAGGTAACTAATCACATATCATGAGATATGCATGAAGATAAAGAAGGAGGAACTCCTTTCCCCCTTACAAAGGGACAATACACTTGCACCACACCGGGCAAAGCCCAGAAATGTATGCCAAGCTTGAATTGTTGAACCTAAAGCACAACTTCCTAGCCAGGCCTACTTTTGATTGCCGAGGTTGCCTCCCAAAGGAAAAAATTGATCCTATTCATGTCCCTAAGATCGAGGACATTTACATCGACTGACGCATGAGATATAAATCATGTGAAAGGATCACTCCGTGCTAGCTCGGAAGAAATAAAACACTATGTCGTGGCCATCATTCCAAAAGGATTCCAAGAACACGATCAAGAAATTGATTAAGTTTACCTAGACACGGATGGGGATGATTGGCCATTCACAGAGAATTGACAGAGCCAAGGCACCAAAGACCATCCAAGAAAGGGTCAAGCACACGTTGCAGCACACCGAACATTGGTGCAAACAGAATGGTCTCGTCTACCTTGGGGTAGATTTCATTACTTCTCCTTCAGGAAGAGCACCTCCAAGGCCAGCCCAAGTGCCAAAAGGAAAAGGGAAAGGCAAGGAGGGAGAATCAAGCCAAGAAGAAGCTCCTCAAAGCCCTCCTTCTACTTCTGAGAAGCAAGTGGTCGACCTGGTCTCTCTAGGTAAAGAAGGAGAGACCACTAGAAGTCTCAATAGACACATCCACTTAGGATGTGGTCATAGCTACAACCACGGAGGTACCCACCATTCCCTCTTCCACTCCTATCATTGAAACATCTATCCCAATGGATGTTTCTTCTTCTCTCTCTTCCTCCCTTCTATCTCCCACTTCTTCCATCTTCTCCTCTCTTGCGGATTTTTCACCTAGTTCTCCCTCCATCCCATTACATATCTCTTCCACCTCTATGACCTTTACTTCCCATGTGGTAACTCCAGGCCCTACAAGAAGCAACGAGTTAGACTACTTGTCGATGCCACCACCAAGTGTCTCAGCGTTCTTCCTTGTGGCCTCTTCACCGCTTCCATTTTCACTCCCATTTCTTCTTCCGTTCCCTCCACTCCTTCGCCGTAAGTCCAAGTTGGATTTCGACCATCACAAGGTTAGCTCAAGAGAAAGGTTCCTATAGCACCCATGGACTTCTCTGTCATTCCAAAGAAGGGACCAAAGAAGTAAAATATATAACCCGCTTCTCTAAGAGCGACTCAGGAGAGAGGGTCATGGAGATTATATATCCTGATCCCACTAAAGAGAAGAAAGATCTATCTCCTACAAACTTTACAATGACCCAAGTCATGATGGGAACTTCATCTGAGAGCCTACAAGGAGAGGATTTATCTACAGTAGATGCCCTCTGTAAGAAACTACAAGAAGCAAAGGAAGAGAAGAGAATACTAAAGGAACAAAACAAACATCTTCTCCAAGCTTTGCAGAGAATGGGCAATGCACCTCCTATGACTGCCACCGAGCCTCCTGAAGTTCTCAGTCAAGACAAGATAAATGAATACACCAAGATTGGTGAACAAGGTGCGGAAATGTCCTCCTGGATAGAGTGAGTCCTCAGAGATAGTGAGGAAATAATCATGAAATTCACAAAACTCTACCAGAGTATAGATCGGTAAACAAGGAGCTGCAGGTAGTAGCAGGATCCCTCTCTAAGGAGTTAGACAATGCTAGATTGCAACATGAAACTTTTCAGAAATGGTCAACTACTTAGCCGATGACCTATTAAAGGTCGGCGTCATTGATCACCCGCAGTGCACAACAAAGCTATTATCGCTTTAGACTATCGGGTTGATCAAATGGAATTTATCCTGAAAGGATAGATAAAATCAAGGAGGAAGCCCTAGATGCAAAACATAAAATGGAGCAAATGGTCACAAAGATGTCTCCAAGGATGCTTAGTGAAATGTTCACCTTGAGGGAGGCAGACGATACCATCTAGTTTTTCAAGGAAATCGTAACCCAAGGTTTGGTGCCAGAGGTCACTTTAGACCGAGAGTCTATTAACAACCTTACGGATTGCCACGATTTCACCGGATACTTGATCGAGGCGTGCAACGAGTATGTTGGGCTACTTAAAAAGCTCAAGACTGAGAAAGAAACTTGTAAATTCATCAGAGACCACTTCAAGGGTCCTGATCATTATCAACTTTAGACCATGATTAGTAAGTTTATGGAGTATCAAGCTCAATATCACATCGCCTCTCCCGATTAGAAGCAAGACACTCCGTTCAAGCAAAGAGATGACGAAGAATAGTTTCTCTTCTTGTGTACACTTTGATCTTTTTGTAAAAATATTTATAAAGTATGTTGGAATTTATGATGACATCATCCATGTTGCATCATGGGATGTTGCCTTCCAAAACTTACCCAAAGTCAAATTTTGACTTTTTAGATATTTTGTAGATATTTTGTAAATAGTGGTTGGCTTCTTTTTGTCTTCTTTCTCCTTCTCCTTCTATAAATATTGGAATACTTGTTGTATTCTAGGTGGACATTTTTGTATGAAAAAGAGGTGAAGAGAGAAAGACTTTGTGCCTTCTTGTAACAGAAGAGATTTTAATATATATGTTAAGACTTTGTGCTCAATATATGTGTTATTTGCATTAGATCTTTCTTAAGTTAGATATGTGTTTCTATTTTGTTGGATTCATTCTTTTTATTGTCATATGTTCATCAGTATTGCTTTGTTTGTTTATGTAAGTAAGTTTGGCTTTGTTTACTACCAACCCAAAGCATAAACCCTCTGACCTTTCCATTTTTGGAATTCATTTCTTTTCTCCCTTCAGATCTACGTTTCTCCATTCCTTCCTCTTACATTTCTATTCGCAGTTGGAACTATCTCTAGTGAGATGAGATCCCAAATCCCTAAAGCTAGAATAGTGTAGATTTGCACAGATTCTGCTTGATAGAATAACAATAAACCAGCTTTCTCTTTATTGTCTCAAAGAGGGGCTATGCCCTCGAACACTGTCGGCTGTTTCCCCACGATCTGCCTAATCGATAGATTTTCAAACCAATAGTTTTTGGTGACTCACTGGGAACAAACTAAGGAAATAATTAAAAACTGTGAAAATCACTACCAGTTTACAAATTTTAACTTTTTGTTAAAAATCAAAATTTTGCAAAAGTGATCAAAACTGAAAATTTCCTTAGGCAAATCCATAGATCTGGACCAGATAGGAGCTTTTAGTTCACTGAGTTTTTACAAAAATTTGTATATTTCCATAGATCTGAGAATCTGACATTTTCTGATATTTTCAAAACCTTGCAAAATTTAGTTCAAAGATCTGAAAATCAGCTTTCTAAATAACCCACCTTTTTATCCTTGCTAATCTTTGTCAAAAAACCGCAATCGGTTGTTGTTTAAAGAGGATAATTTTAAATATTAGAAAAGTACATGCTGCTGATTTTTGCTAGAAAAATTAGAAAATTAGCAAGTACAAACAAAAAGATTGTTGTAGATCTACTCTTAATTATTACAGATCTGAATGGATACACTCGTGGCAGTGAACAATTTACTCGCGGTAGGAGAGCTCATGGAGAAGTTGATCCAATATTTGATCTACTTCAAAGGCATAATTTCAGTATCACTCCAGCATGATTCACATCACTAAGTTCAATGGATTGATCAGCAAGAAGTGCCTCACCCCCATGAAGGAGCCGGATTTCACAGGGTGCTTCGACATCTATTTGCAGTGCTCTTTTGCTAAGTGGAACCACACTCCCTGCTCGTGTTCTTTTCCCCGCATTTCAAATGGTAGTACCATGGGGAAATGCCATGGGCCCTCTAGTGTTGCCGCATCTAGTTCATGCCCTCCCTCACGGAAATCACAAGAATTTCCCAAAATTTGATGGGAGTGGAAATCAAAGCACGGATGTGCATATTACTACATTTATTATGTCATGCAGTATTCTAGACATGACTCATGAAGATGTACTTGTATGTCTCTTTCTTAAGACCTTGCAAGGGCTTGCATCAAAGTGGTTCCAGCATTTACCAACTAGATCTATCACCAGTTGGGCCACATTATGAACTACATTTGAAGACAGGTATAAGCCTTCAGAAGATGCATTCACGTTATTATCAAAGATCACTCACATGAAGAAAGAGGCAAATGAAACCATGCACGATTTTATCACCCATTTCAATTCACTGATCAACCATGTGCCACCTACCATGTTGCTAACACAAGAAAATCAAAAGTGTTTCTTTATGAACACAATGAGTTCAAGAGTAAGTTTCTTATTGTTACAAGAACAAGTTCTAACCTTGGTCCTCACCCAAGATGGCCATTCGGATAGAGGACAACTTGCTTATATCTTGTGAGTTAAGATGGGAGCCGTCAAAATCAAAGGCTTCAACTTATTCTCAGGCCACCTCATCAGATCTAGTGTTCTAGAAGATGGCAAATGATTTTCTCTCATTGAAAAAAATAATTATCTCAAGCATCCTCTCTCGCTCTGTCACGGATATCCCATAGAGGAACTTCACTCCCAACAACACCCCCAAAGGCCATATTTTCCTACTACTGCTCCAAGGTTAGCACTTGAGGCCCCTCCGGTTAATGCCTTGGTCGAGATCAAAGAAGATGAGCAAATTTATGAAGAACCTTTGTCGCAAGGTGAAGATGATCAAGATGTCGGTGAACCGACTGACAACTCTACAATCGGGTATATGGAATTTGAGGATGAGGAATCTGATGAAGAGGAAGGTACCCAAGGGTATGCAAGTGGATAGTCATACGCTATTTTCACCCACTCATAAGGAAAAGAAGTAGAAGTTGCTACTAAAATACAAAAGGAAAAGGTTGTATTAAATACGCCTCCAACAATCGCTAAAAGAGGTAATCCCCTTCCTGCTCAACCTCCTATCAAACCTTTCATAAAGAAATATTTTCCTCCTATTTCTCCTCCGAATCAACCTCCCTCTATTTCCATAAAGACCAGTACCACTCCTCTACCATAAAAAATGAAGGACTCATTCCTTCATCGCAACCCTTGGTTGCATTTGATATAGTTGATCATGCCAAAAGGACCAAGATCCAAATGTCTAAAGCTGAGTACCTTCAGTCTAACCCCAAGCAGCTTGTTAGATTAACCAAGTATATTCAAAGTCAAGCTACCATCTCTCACCCTGTTTCTCCAAAAGGAATTCTTTCCACTCCTCCTGCATCCCGTATAAACGTTGCCTCGACGTCCGCATTAGGTAAAATTGAACCTTTTTACCTATCTCTCCTAATTAATGGTCACAAGTTAAGCAACTACATAATTGATTCTGGAGCGTCTGACAATGTCATGCCAGCAAAGGTTACCCATGCTTTGGGCCTCACACTCACTAAACCTTTTGGCAGATGTTACTCCATGGAAACCAAACAGGTACCATTAATAGGTTAGATCAAGGATGCACAGTTCGCATTCACAGCATTCCCGAGAAAAGAGTAAAAATGACTATCCTCGTAGCTGATATTCTAGTAGCATACAAAATATTACTAGGGAGGAGTTTTTATAGAGAAGTTGGTGGAGAAATCCATATGGACTGGTCCAAAGCTAAAATCCCTATCAAAGGAGTGATGCAGACGTTGGAGCCTGAATCACAAAATAAATATCTGGTCACCAACTCTGATGACCCCAAGGCCCAAATTCTCTTCGAATCATCAGGGATGGGGAACTACTTCTTGTCCACCGACTCCGATAAAATGGAGGTTCTCGTCTAAGAGGAGGACCTCAACAAGATATGGACACTGCAGTTTGATGGTAGTTGTGTAACAAATAGGTGTGGTGTTTGGGCCATTACGATATCTCCAAGAGGAGATTTTTGTTAGGATAAAATATTATTATCCTAATTAATTATGCATAGTATAATTATTTAATTAATTTTATTAATTAAATAATAATGGTTATTAAATAAACCATATTTTGTTATGTATTGTTATATGGTTCATAAACCATATTTGTCTTTCATAGATGTTGTTATATTGTTTTGAACAATATATTTGTTTGTATTTAATTGTTGCTTCCCAGGATGTTATTGGAAGCTTGTGTATTTTGGAACTTGGTTTCACCTGTGCAACTTAATCTTCTGTTTGTATTTGGCTATGCAATATCTATAAATATTGCAGCCCATTCTCTGTAGTTTTTTGGTTGATTGAGATTAATAAAACTAATCAGGCTTCCGTCCCTGTTTCTCAATCTTCATTTGGTTTCAGAGCAGGTTGAAGGAGATTTGAGGATTGCAGCAGAGTTTGAGGAGCATTGGAGAAGCTTGTGTAAGAAAAAGAGAGTTAGAGTTGCCTCTGCAACTTCCCAGCCCCATCCCTTGCAATACTACCATCAAATTTCAAAACTGCCACCAAATTCCTCAAAACCACCTTTATTCATTGCAATTAAGGTTGAGGCGGATAAAATTCACCAAGGAAGACATTACAAGCTCAAAGGAAGGAAGAAAAATGATCTAAGGCACCATACACAGTCAAAACCACCTTCATTCTCACCAAAACCACCTGTCATCTTTTCTCTTTGCTGGAATTTTTGCTCAAAACTAGCTTTCCAAAACCGTGGTTTTATGAAGAGGTATGGTTTTATAGTTTGGAAGTGTTTAATTATAATTTTCTCTTTATATACACTTGTTTAGCTTAGCCGCCCAAGTGGCTAGCATAACTTTTGTAAGACACTTCCCATCAAGAGAGGTCAAGGGGTCAAATCCCCCTCCCTCACCCACTACCAAATTTGGTGGAAAATTTAGTGGAACCGCTAACTTTAGCAAAAATTCAAATTTAGCGGAGAAATCCCTAATTTAGGGTTAAATTTTTTTCTCCCATTCGGCCTGGTTTTTCATTTTGGACATTTTTTACAAAAGGAGACCCATCTAAAAATTGCATTTTCAGCTGTTTTTTTTGCAATTTTTAGCATTTTGGGTCGTATTGGGCTCAAGAGGCCACCAGGGACCTACGAAACAGAAATTTTTTCCTGCCATTCAAATTTTCCAATTTTTTGAATGTAAATTGTATACTGTTGTATATTGTACTAATTTGCGTGTAGTAGTCATAGTCAATCGCTGAAACTTTGTAACTGCTCAAAAATTGGCAGAATTGTAATAAAAACAATAAAAATTGGTTCTGTAACACTCACGAGATCCTAGATCTCATTCGCAGCATTCGGTATATATGGTGCCTCTGGGAAGCGCTTATGGGTAAAGTCATCGTGACTACTACTACACTTAATGCCTAATATAGCTGCAACAACGTCATCTGGGCATCGTCCCTATAAATCGACGGGAGTAATAAGGTCATAGTGCACACACTATGAACCATCCCATCCATCTGTGAACGATTGCACGACATAAATCCAGACTGAGAAATTATCCAAGTATATAGTGAAGTTACACACGCGTATGAGGATATTTCTTTGAGCCGGTGTCAATAATCACACAGACCCCATTAATTCTGTCTTGGTACCACATATTGAATTCTTTCACGTACGTTAATGCCTCTTTCACGTACCATCGGGTATATAGAAAGGGCAAGCTTCTTCCATGTACCGATGGGTATATCGGAAGGGCGCGTATATAGAAAGGTTCGGTATATCGGATTGACGGTATATAGATTGGGAGACCTAATACCTGGAGTGATAAGAGCCAAACCCTGTTAGTGATCTCTGAAAAATGGGCACCAATGCCCCTAAATTTTTTCTTCTAGATTCACAACTACTCAGAGGAAACAACTATGCTGCATGGAAGACAAAAATAAAGACACAACTTGAGTTTGAAGAAATATGGCCTGTTGTGACTGGTACTCTAACCAAATCAACAACTGATACAACACAACAATGACAGTTTGATAGAGCAGATCAGAAAGAAAAACTCATCATCTTGTTTGGAGTGTCTAAAGATGTGCAAGCCCACATTCGAGATGCCACAACAACAAAAGAAGCGTGGGATAAGTTGAGCACAATATATGAGGCCAAGAACAAGAATGTCATACTAAATTTGTAGAGTCAGTTACATACATTGAATTTCAAGAAGAATGAGAAAATTTAAGCTTTCTTAAAAAGATTTGCAGAGTTGAGGGCTTCACTTCTAGCCCTAGGAGAAGAGGTCAAAGATGAATCTCTCATTCCCATTGTTCTAAGAGCTCTCCCTTCTTCTTACCGCATTTTTTCACAACTCTAAACTTGTCAGATACGACAATTAGTTTTGACAAGTCAGGTAAACCTACTGCGCAACAAGAGGAAATAATGCACAATAAGGATGATGAAGAGGAGCAGGCACTGTCTTCACATCAAAAATGGAAAGGAAAAGGTAAAGGAAAACCTAAATCCTATCAGAAGTCCCAACATTAGAATCGCTATCATGGGGACAATCAACAGAAGAAGCAATGTCCAATTTGCAAAAGAGGACATGACTTAAAAGATTGTTGGTATAACACTTATAGGAAAGGTTCATCAAGTAACTCTAGACCATAACAACAACAATCTTACAAGGGACATTCTAACAACTATCACGGGTAGAAAAAGGGGAACTGGAAAAGAAGACCCCACTAGCAAGGTAATATTGCTGAGCAACAAGAACAGTCAGACAATGAAGACTTCTTATTCACTGCTCGATCAAGTGAACCATCCACGTCATCTAGTGATGTCTAGTATGTTGATTCGGGAGCCACTCGACACATGACCGACCACAGAGACTGGTTTATTTCAATGAGGGACACGCCATCGAAAAATCATGTTTCGTTGGGAGATGATTCTTCATATACAGTTCAAGGGATTGGGAATATCTCTCTACACCTTGGTTCATACAAATGCAGACTATCAGATGTCCTATATGTCCCTAGGTTGATAAAGAATCTTCTTTCAGTTAGTCGACTCCTAGATCACAACCTAAAAATTGACTTTGATAGTCAATCCAACAAGAAAACATGTTTGATTGGAGATAATTCAAGAGGCTCGAAAATAATTGCAAAAGCCTCCAATGTGGGATGCATGTTCCAACTTGATTTTGTTTATAGAGATGATCAAGCACTTGTGGCTAAAAATTCCACCTCAGCGCAGTTGTGGCATCGAGAGATTTGGTCATGTTAGTTTCAAATATCTCAAAACACTTTACCAGCGTAATATGGTACATGGGCTACCTTCTCTTCAGAAGGATACAAACAAGTGTCCTCACTGCCTAGTAGGAAAACAACACAGAGCTTCATTCCAAAAGAGTACATTTCGAGCTCATGGTAAACTTGACTTGGTTCATACCAATCTTTGTGGTCCAATGCAGCCAAGTCATTCTGGGTTCCAGTACTTCATGCTTTGTGTTGACGACTATTCGAGGAAAATGTGGATTTTCTGTCTTCACAAGAAAAGTGAAGCGTTTGAAACCTTCAAAAAGTTCAAAGTTACAGTTGAGAAAGAAACTGGTTGTCACATCAGAACCCTTTGCTTAGATCGAGGGGGGGAATTCACCAGTGATGAGTTCAGAGACTACCTACAAACTCATAGGATTCGTCGACAAATGCCTCCTCCGCACACACCGCAACAAAATGGTGTTGTTGAGAGAAGAAATCGTACCATCATGGAAATGGTGCAATGCATGATCGATGATTCCGGACTTGCAAAAACATTTTGGGTAGAAGCAACAAAAATAGTAGTGTATTTGTTGAACAGAGTGCCCACAACTGCTCTTGATGGAATTACACCACAAGAAGCATGGTCAAAAAGGAAACCATCCATTGCACACCTCAGAGTATTTGGGTGCAAAGCAAGCATGCACATACCCAAACAGAATAGAAAGAAATTGGACATGAAGTCACAAAAACTCATCTTCATTGGGTACAGTGAAGAGACTCTTGGGTATAGATTGATGGATCCCAAGACCAGAAAAGTCTACACCAGCAGAGATGTTGAGTTTTTCGAGAAGAAGGAAGCAGAGACTCCTCCTCCGGACTCACAAAATGTAGATTTTTCACCTATTGTAAAAATTGAAGCTGATGTTCCCTTAGAAGATGAAAGTGATGATGGGGATGATGGTGTTGATCAGATAGAACCATGACCCATGGGAACAGTTCAACGTATTCCTAAATGGTGTACAAGTACATTACGAGATGTAAGATTGGATGCTCCACCGATACATCCACTCCTGGACCACGGACTCATAGTAAAGCAAGAGAAGAAGTTAACTTTGCTTTGATGAGTAGAGTTATTGAATCTGATGAGCCCTCTATAGTCCAAGAAGCCCTACAGTCAAAAGCTTGGAAATATGCCATGGATTTTGAATATCAATCAGTGATAAAGAATAACACTTGGCAGCTTGTCGATCTTCCACCAGGGAAGAAACCCATTAGATGCAGATGGATATTCAAAACTAAGTACAAAGCAGATGGGACAAGGTAGACAAGTATAAAGCAAGACTTTTAGCAAAAAGGGGTACACACAAAAAGAAGGCATTGACTATGAGGAGACATTTTCTCCCATAGCTAAGATCAAAACGATTAGGATGATCTTTGCTCTAGATGCTCAATTTGGATGGAAAGTTCACCAAATGGACGTAAAAAGTGTCTTCCTAAATGGAGATTTACAAGAAGAAGTCTACATGACTCAACTTGAGGGATATGTTGTACCTGGTCAAGAAACAAAGGTATGTAGACTCAAGAAATCTCTGTATGGCCTCAAACAGGCACCCCGGGCATGGTACATCAAGATTGATGAGCATCTCATACAACATGGATTTGTTAGAAATCCATACGATCCCAATCTCTACCTCAAAAGCAAGGGGGAGATGGTGATTATTGTTGTCTATGTCAACGATCTAGTCATCACTGGTAGTTCAGTGAGGATGATCGATGCAACGAAGAAAGATCTTAATCAATCGTTTGACATGACCGATCTCGGGCTGATGCACTATTGTCTTGGATTAGAAGTGTGGCAGAAAGAGAATCATATTTTTGTTTCTTAGATGAAATATACCAAGAATACACTTGAGAAGTTTAGGATGATGGATTACACACAAATTGCTACACCTATGGAGAACAGATTACAATTATCTCGTTCAGATCCATCTCCTGAGGTAAGTGCCACTCTCTATTGGCAGCTGATTAGGAGTCTCATTTACCTGACCTACACTAGACCAGATATCAGCTTTGTAGTGAGCTATCTATCCAGGTTCATGCAGAACCCAAAGTTTGTCATTGGAAAGTAGAAAAGTGCATTTTGAGATATCTCAAAGGATCAGAGGATCTTGGTCTAGAATACAAGAAGAACGAAAACTTCTTCTTGACTAGATATTTGGATTCAGATCATGTAGGTAACATTGATGATAGAAAATCCACTTCTGGATTTGTATTCTTTATGGGATCTGGACCAATATCATGGGGAAGTAAGAAACAACACTTTGTTTCTCACTCTTCCACATGAAGCTGAGTATCGTTCTGCAGGAGAAGCTGTCTGTGAAGTGATTTGGCTACGTCACATACTGGAAGGACTTGGAATACCTCAGGACAAACCGACCACCATGTATGTTGACAATGAAGGTGTACTCAAACTTGTTCGCAATCTAGTTTTTCATGAGAGAACAAAGCACATTGAGGTTCAAGTTCATTTCATACGCGAACATGTGTTGAAGCACAACATTCAGCTTCAATTTTGTCCAACTGCTGAACAACGAGTAGATATTTTCACAAAGTCACTTGCACGTGACAAGTTCGAGTTGTTCAGAGAGTTCCTCTCCTCATCTCTTCAGACAATGCACAATTAAGGGGGGGAATGTTAGGATAAAATATTATTATCCTAATTAATTATGCATAGTATAATTATTTAATTAATTTTATTAATTAAATAATAATGGTTATTAAATAAACCATATTTTGTTATGTATTGTTATATGGTTCATAAACCATATTTGTCTTTCATAGATGTTGTTATATTGTTTTGAACAATATATTTGTTTGTATTTAATTGTTGCTTCCCGGATGTTATTGGAAGCTTGTGTATTTTGGAACTTGGTTTCACCTGTGCAACTTAATCTTCTATTTGTATTTGGCTGTGCAATATCTATAAATATTACAGCCCATTCTCTGTAGTTTTTTGGTTGATTGAGATTAATAAAACTAATCAGGCTTCCGTCCCTGTTTCTCAATCTTCAATTTTCCTCTTTCTTTCAAATTGTAGTTTTTCAATACAAACAACACTACCAAGTATGAATCTTTGCTACTTGGCATGCAAGCTGCAAAGGAAAGGGGAATCAAGAATCTAAAAGTATAGGGTGATGTTGAGCTAATTATCAATCAGGTGAAAGGGGTATACCAAGTAAAGAATGACAGGCTCAGACACTACCACAATGCAGTGTGGGATAGCATTGAGGAGTTTGATGATTTCTCAATTAAAGCAATTCTACGAGCTCAAAACAACATGGCTGATTCTTTGGCCATCTTGGCCCCTCTCATGCTCCCTCACCCAAGGTTAAAGATGACACATACACCATTGAGGTAGTTTTCCGCCCAAGTGTGCCAGATAATTCGTAGCACTGGCAGGTATTCAATGATGACAATTAGCTTATCACTTTTCTAGAAAAAGATGATAATTTCAAAGAGCTCCATTTTGATGGATCGACTTCTGCATGTTGTGAGTCTCTCATGGGCCAAGCACAGGAATTGGTAGAAGGTCAAGGCATATGTCAGCTCAAGGGAAATAAGATTTTGAAAGGTTTAGTTTCCCTAGAATGATTATTTGATAAGCATGACCATTTTTTCAAGAAAAAGTGACAGGATAACCCTGGCTCTTCTCCAGAAACCGAATCATCAATTTGGGTACTACAAGAACATCCTTGGTCTGTGAACATCGGGAAGTGTTGTACACCCGAGGAAAAGTAGAAATTTTTCAAATTGCTGAAAAGATATATGGATGTATTGGCATGGTCTTATGCCGATTTGAAGTCATTTAAGCCAAAGGATGTTTGGCACGACATCCTGCTCAAGGATGATGTTAAGCCTTTCCATCAAAAGCAAAGGCACTACAACCCCAAAATCTCAGGTACCATCTAGGCTAAAATTCAAAAGATGCTAGATGCAAGAATCATTTTTCCAATTCATCATAGTACCTAGGTTGCTAATATTGTGCCTGTGCGGAAGAAAATGGTGAGATACACATATGTGTAGACTTTGCAACCTGAACCAGGCGTCCTTAAAGGACAACTATCCACTACCCATAATGGATCAAGTTCTGCAGGTAGTAACCGGTTCAGAAATGCTTTCCATGCTTGATGGTTTTTCGGGTTACAATCAGATTGAGGTCATGCCTGAAGACCAATTCAAAACAACATTCACCACTCCTTGGGGCACCTTCGCCTACAACAGGATGTCGTTTGGTTTAACCAATGTCGGTGCCACCTTCCAACGAGCGATGGACTTCATGTTCAAAGGTATGATGGGAAAGGTCATCATAGTTTACCTAGATGACTTAACCATGTTCTCTAAAAAATGAAGTGATCACTGTGATCATTTGGAGCAAGTCTTGATTAGATGCCGAGAACACAAAATTTCTCTAAACCCTAAGAAGTTAGTTTTTAGGGTCATCAAGAAAAATTGTAGGACACATTGTCAAAAAGAAGGGACAAAGATAGATATTGAAAGAGTCAAGGCTATTCAGAGCCTTACCTTGCCCACAAGAAAAACTCGGTGTTCACTCTTTCTTTGGAAAGGTAAATTTTCTCAGGCGCTTTGTTCCCAATTTTTCTGAAAAGACTCGTCATATATCCAATATGATGAAAGGGTCACAAACATTCTGATGGAGTGAAGAAGGCAAGATGTCATTCGAGGATATAAAATCCTCCATCGCTCATGCACCTGTCTTGGTATGTCCTAACTTCTCCAAGGATTTCATCATGTATAGTTATGCATCCGCACATACTGTATCGGCTATCTTAATGCAAAAGAACTCTAAGGATGTTGAATCCCTAATTTCTTTCATGAGCTCTCCTCTAAAGCCTCATGAACTAAAGATGTCACAACTAGAAAAACATGCCTTCACCATAGTAAAAGTAGTTAAGAACTTCCACTACTATATCCTGAACTCTCATACAGTAGTGCTGGTCCCTGACATGACAGTTAAGTCTATCCTGACTCAACAAGAGTTAGGAAGCTTACGAGGGAATTGGATCGTAAAGGTCCAAGAATATGATCTAGACATCAAACCAACCAAGTTGGTAAGGGGTAAGGGACTGTGTCAGCTAATGGCTGAAAATAAAGACCCAGAAGCACCTGAGGAGCAAGTTGCTCATGTTGATGAAGAACAAAGTGAACTAGAGAAAGTGGATTCTTTACCCATGGTTCTATTTGTCGCAACCAACGATGAATGGTATTCTGAAATCACTTTCTTTCTCACCTATGGAGAGTTCCCAACTCATCTAACCATAAAGGAAAAGTGAGTAGTAAAGCTTAGAACCGTGCAATATGTCATATGGGATGACGGGTTGTACAAACATGGAATTGATGGTATTTTTCTATGATGTGTTGATAAGCCACAACAGATAAGGTTGTTAAAGAGTTTTCATGATTCAACCTATGGTGGTCACTTCTCCTCATCGGTGATGGCACATAAGATCATTTAGGCCAGGTACTATTGGCCGATGCTATTTCAGGATGCAACTACCTGGGTAGCGAAATGTGAACTTTGCCAATAGTTTGTTGGCAAACCAAAGTTGGCTGTATTTCCCCTCAGGCCCATCATTATTGACAAACCATTCAAGCAATGGGGAATTGATTTCATCAGAGCACTCAATCCTCAATTGAGTGTTGGACATAGTTACATCCTAACAGTGATGGATTACTTCACGAAATGGGTGGAGGCCATACCTGTCAACCATGCCACTTCTGAAGTTATTTGCAACTTCATCAAGGAAAATACTATCATGAGATTTGGCATTCCACACAAAATTGTTGCTAACAATGCTTCCAAATTTTTTTCATAGGAAGTTATTGGATTTTGCTATGGATACAGAATAACCTTAGCTCATGCTTGTGATTACTATCCTTAGGGAAATGGTCAAGCAGAATTTAGCAATAAGAACCTAGTAACTATCATACAGAAGCTAGTTGATGAGAACTAGCGATCCTGGCACAAGTCATTATACGATGCCTTGTGGGAAGATTGTATCACTCTAAAGAGATCTCTTAGCATGTCACCTTTCTAGGTGTTGTATGGGACCGATGTTGAAGTCCCTATCTCTATAGAACTTCCTGCTCTGTGCTTGGCTCAAGTAATCGAAGATGAAACTTTTTAGAGTTCTCTAGAAAAGAGAATTATGTACCTGATAGAACTTGAAGAAAAGTGAGTGAAAGTGGTCGACAAGATCACCGAACATCAGAACCAAGTCAAGAGGCTATTCGACAAGAAATCCAGGTAGAGAGATTTCTAGGTAGGGGATCTTGTCCTTCTGTGGGACAAACGAAGAGAACCGAAAGGTATGCATGGAAAGTTTGACTCTCTTTGGAGAGGGCCATACAAAATCAAGCAACTTAATGGAGAGAATAGTTTCTATCTCTCATATCTAGATGGAATTGAGCTCCTGCTTCCCTATAGTGGGAAACACCTAAAGATCTTTAGGAAGTAGAGATTTTTCCCTTCTTTGTATGCTGATTTTCTTTAAATCGCGTGTTTTCTTTTGTCGTTTGTTCACTTTTTCACGTGTTTATTTCTTGTTTGTTGTGTGTTCCCTTTTCTTCTTTTTGGCCACCCTTGTTTTTGACTCTCTATAGCCCAATGGATAAACACATGAAGATTGGGATTCTCTACCCTAAGTTTCACTTATGGATAGTCCCCAGAAAGAGCTAAATTTGTTATCCCGTAAAATTAAAAAGAACAATTTTGTAGATAACCATACCAAAATTTCATTTTGGTCCCCTATGAAGGTCTTTTAATGTCCAAAATGGCCTAAAACTCCTCTCTGGAAATCAAGTTTGAAAGAACTTAGCCATTTTCAGCCTTTTTGAACTAGGCATGAGAAATATTGTGTCGACACAATAAAAAGTGTGCCCCTTAAAAATCCTTTGGTGCAGGGAAGGACATGTCAACATAGTTAAGCATGCACCTAAAAAATGTGCTAAGGCACTAAAACAATGATGTCAACACATAAAAATATGCGCTAAGTAGATTTCCCTTCGGTGCTAGAAACTTCATGTCAACATCATGAGATATGCACTTAAGGCACTAAAAGCCTTTGTAGCACATTAAAGAACTGTACAAGGTGCATTTGTACCCATGTCGACACTTCAAAAAGTGTGCCAAAGAAAAGTTTGTGAGGTAATAAATGTGGTATTTTCCTATAAATATGCGGTTAACACCTGTCATTTTCACGATTTGAAAATTGTGAAATGTCTTTCTCTGTGCCTGTGCTGTCGCTATCCTGTCACATCCGTGTTCCGCATTTCAAGTTTGTGGCCCCCACTGTCATCCTTCATCCTTTATTAAACTAGGTAAGTGGTTTTTATCACTCTTATGGTTGTTTGTGGTTTTGTTTCTTAGTTGTTATGGTTTTAGGATTGTTATAAAAGGTTAAATCTAAAAATATAAAATGAATAAACTTAACACTCCATAATCATCTAGAAAACTACCTTATCCCTCCTTCTAGATCTACAAATCTGGGAAGGCTCTACCTCTGAATAAACAATTCTTTGTATTTGCTTACTACCTTGCTGTAAATCCCACAAAAACCTCTCTTTGTCACTTTGAAAAAATAAAAAGAGAGAACAAGTCATGTTAAGAAGAAATCTGAGGAGTTGTAAAGAAAGTGCAAAAACATCAAAACTATAGCACACTGTCCTTTTATGTTACACTCCCCATAGTCACGCCAAGGTGCACTATCCCCGCATGCAACATGTTCCTCACCTGCACCCAGTATAACACTTATCAAATATTGTAAAGGTGCAGGCGCATCCCAACCAACATCAACATTTGATGTTGTGTCCTCCAAATCTATGCCTAGCTATTTTCCTTTGGCACGTTGAGCTCATTTGCAACACATTCCAAGATTGCACCTTGGGCGCACCAAAAGCCATACAACACCATCTTTTACAGGCCCAATTAAAGCATTTCTCCAAAAGCGTTGGTGCATGATCCTTAACACCAACACTGCATGTTGTGTGTTGCTTACCCATGCCCCGTGCCTTTCTCCTTAGTGCTGCCTTCTGTTGTGTAACACTCTTCAAAAGTGTGCCCCTATATAACCCTTTGGCATAGCTTTTCCTCTGTCAACACAGTGAACCTTTTTCATGTTGATATCCCCAAAAGTGCACCCAACCTTTTTAAGCCTTTGTAGCATGCTATGAACTTGCGCCTTGCACCCTAAGCCTTATAATTTCTCATTCTTCTTTCTAAGCTTTTATTATGGATAACATGATGGTTGACATGAATCTTCTGTGTTTGACCTCTTTGATTCTTCTTGTAGAACAATAATAGCTATCCTTGAGTCCACACATGTCTTCGTCGAGCAAGAAGCCCACTAAGTCTAAAGGTAAAGCTAAGTTGACAGAACAAGAGATGAAGTATAAATACCATAAATTCAGGATGCCTGACTCATATGCAAAGAGTGATCTCGACATCAGAGACTCCGAGCTCGGGCACATTAATATGGAATACTTCTGGGAAAGAACCAACCAGGCCACTAGTGGTCCTTAGATGAACAAACTAGTAGGTAGCGGATTGCACTTTATAGCTAGGCTATTAGTAAGTGCTATTAATAACGAGTTCATCATGTTGGTGGCTCAATGCTATAACAAGGACATAAGATGTGTCGAGGATAAAGAAGGAAATATGGTCATTGACCTAACTGCTCATCACTTCAAAATAACTCTGGGCATCCCTCATCACAGGTAGTACATCACCATCAGCCTTGAAGATTGTAAGAAGGCATGGGACGAAAATGAAGACAAATGTATGTAAATGATGAATGAGTTATATCTTAATAACAAAAAGTTGATGAGTTGATGGCCTCAGACCATCCACCGCAGTGACTTCAATGAGGAATTGAGTGATACAATCACCTTCCTAAGTAGAGTGTATGGGCTTCCTGATGCCCATCATTTCCATAAATGGATGCTGAGGTACTTAGAGACCATGAGTAAGATTTTGCTGAGCAAGTTTTTGGCTAGGAGAGATCATCGGTGACACAATCTCCCAAAGAGCTTCAACAAGTCATGACAACTAGGAAGTTCTATATGAATTCTTATGTTGTGTACGTTGCATCATCAGTGAGATATTTCACAGACCTGGCACGAAATGGGGTATGGCCTCAGGTCAAAATATATGAATACTACCCTGAGCTAAGGCTTGAGAAAAACATCCCCTAGTTCTAAAAAAAACGATTCCTTCTTCTATGAGGTGATCTGCCTATTGAGGCTGAATATGAGACATGGTCAAACTAGCCTCAGTGTGGTCACTATCACAAAGAAGTGGGGGCATTGTTCACTCAGTTTCCCACATTCACATATGTCAGGGTGGTGAATTTTGAGGGTGAACTAACCAAGCTACCAATGTATGTAGGATCCAAGTTGATTCTCTTAGAGTTGTCAAGGCAACTAATCACATATCATGAGAGATGCATGAAGATAAAGAAGGGAGGAAATCCTTTCCCCCTTACAGTGGGCCGATACACTTGCACCACATTGGCCAAAGCCCAAGAAATGTATGCGATCTTGAATTGATGAACCTAAAGCACAACTTCTTGGCCAGACCTACTTTTGATTTCGAGGTTACCTCCCAAAGGAAAAAATTGATCCTATTCATGTCCCTGAGGTTGAGGACATTTACATCAAACTGACGCACAAGATAGAAATCAAGAAAAAGGATCACTCCAAGTTGTCTCGGAAGAAATCAAACACTATGGCGTGGCCATCATTCCAAAAGGATTCCAATAACTGATTAAGAAATTGATCAAGTTTACCTAGACACGGATGGGGATGATTGGCCATTCATAGAAATTGATAGAGCCAAGGCACCAAAGACCATCCAAGAAAGGGTCAAGCACACATTACAACGCACCGAACATTGGTGCAAATAGAATGGTCTCATCTACCTTAGGGTAGATTTCACTACTTCTCCTTCAGGAAGAGCACCTCCAAGGCTGGCCCAAGTGCTGAAAGGAAAAGGGAAAGGCAAGGAGGGAGAATCAAGTCAAGAAGAATCTCCTCAAATCCCTCCTACTTCTTCCTTGAACAAGTGATTGACCTGGTCTCTCCAGGAAAAGAAGGAGAGACCACCGAAGTCTCAACAGACACATCCACTTAGGATGTGGTCACAACTACAACCACGGAGGTACCCACCATTCCCTCTTCCGCTCCTGTTGTTGAAACATCTATCCCAATGGATGTTTCTTCTTTTGTCCCTTCCTCCCTTCTATCTCCGACATTTTCCATCTTCTCCTCTCTCACGGATCTATCACCTAGTGTTCCCTCCATCCCATTATAGATCCCTTCCGCCTCCATGACCTTTTCTTCCCCTATAGTAACTCTAGGCCCTACAAGTAGCGCGTTAGACTACTTGTTGATGCCACCACCAAGTGTCTCAACGTTCTTCCTTACGGATTCTTCAGTTGCTTCCCCTTTCACTCTCATTTCTTCTTCCGTTCCCTCCACTCCTTCTCCCCTAAGTCCAAGCTGGATTTCCGACCATCTGGGTCAGCTCAAGAGAAAGGTTCCCATAGCACCCATGGACTTCTCTGTCATTCCAAAGAAGGGACCAAAGAAGCAAAAATCTATAACCCACTTCTCTAAGAGCGTCTCAAGAGAGAGGGTCATGGAGATTGCATATCCTGATCCCACTAAAGAGAAGAAAGATCTTTTTAAATCTACAGACTTTATAGTGACCTAAGTCACGTTGGGAACTTCATCGAGAGCCAAGAGGAGAGGCTTTATTTTCGTAGAGTGCGCTCTGCAAGAAACTACAAGAAGTAAAGGAAGAGAAGAGAATGCTAAAGGAACAAAAAAACATCTTCTCTAAGCTTTGCAGAGAATGGGAAATGCACCTCCTATGACTGCCGCCAAGCCTCCTGAAGTTCTCGGTCAGGACAAGATAAATGAGTACACAAAGATTGGTGAAAAAGGCATGGTAATGTCCTCCTGGATAGAGAAAGTCCTTAGAGATAGTGAGGAAATAATCACAAAATTCACAAAACTCTACCAGAGTATAGATCAAGCAAACAAGGAGCTGCAGGCAGTAGTAGGATCCCTCTCCGAGGAGTTAGACAATGCCAGATTACAACATGAAACTTTTCAGGCAATGGTCGACTACTCACCGATGACCTATTAAAGGTCGGCATCATTGATCACCCGCGGGCACACAACAAATCTCTCGTCGCTTTAGACTATCGGGTTGATCAAATGGAATTTATCCTGGAAAGGATAGATAAAATCAAGGAGGAAGCCCTGGATGCAAAACATCAAATGGAGCAGATGGTCACAAAGATGTCTCTAGGGATGCTTAGCGAAATATTCACCTTGAGGGAGGCAGACGATACCATCCAGCTCTTTAAGGATATCGCAACACAAGGTTTGGTGCCAGAGGTCACTTTTGACCGAGAGTCTATCAATAACCTTCTGGCTTGCCGCGATTTCATTGGATACTTGATCGAGGCATGTGATGAGTACGTTGGGCTACGACATGCTTGAGACTAAGAAATAAACTTGTAAAGTCATCGAGACCACTTCAAGGGTCCTTGATCATAATCAACTTCAGACCATGATCAGCAAGTTTATAGAGTATCGAGCTCAGTATCACATCGCCTCTCCGATTAGAAGCAAGACACTTCGTTCAAGCAAAGAGATGACAACAAATAGTTTCTCTTCTTGTGTACACTGCGATCTTTTTGTAAAAATATTTAAAAAGTATGTTGGCATTTACGATGACATCATCCATGTTGCATCATGGGAAGTTGCCATCAAAAAACTTACCTAAAGTCAACTTTTGACTTTTTAGATATTTTGTAGATATTTTGTAAATAGTGGTTGGCTTCTTTCTCCTTCTCCTTCTATAAATACTAGAATACTTGTTGTATTCCAAGTGTGTGGACATTTTTGTATGAAAAAAGAGTTGAAGAGAGAAAGACTTTGTGCCTTCTTGTAACAGAAGAGATTTTAATATATATGTTAAGACTTTGTGCTCAATATATGTGTTATTTGCATCAGATCTTTCTTAAGTTATATCTTGTGTTTCTATTCTATTGGATTCATTCTTTTTATTGTCATATGTTCATCAATATTTCTTTTTTGTTTATGCAAGTAAGTTTGGCTCTGTTTACTACCAGCCCAAAGCATAAACCTTCTGACCTTTCCATCTTTGGAATTCATTTCTTTTCTCCCTTCAGATCTACCTTCCTCCATTCCTTCCCTCCTACATTTCTGTTCGCATTTGGAACTACCTCTACTAGGATGAGATCCCAAACCCCTGAAGTTAGAATAGTGTAGATTTGCACATATTCTGCTTGATAGAATAGTAATAAACCGGTTTAAGCTTTGCTTTGTCTTAAAGAGGGCTATGCCCTACACACTTTATTGTCTTGTTTCCCCATGATCTGCCTAATCGACATATTTTCAAACCAACGATGTCGGTCCTTGGAGTAGTTGCAGATGGATATTGTCACTAATGATCTTCCCTCGCCTATTTTCTGCTTTCCTTTATTCAACGTGAAGATGAAAAGGCCCATCCAAGTCTGGAAGTCCCTTGTGTTTGTCTCACCCATAAATCTACTAGGGAGAGTGATGACATATGAATATCCTTCGTGAAACTCATACCCTAGATGGTTCTTGGGAATATTTGATGGATTTCTCCATATCTTCAACCATGAACCAAGTGTAACCCCTACATTTGCATCCATCATTTCCCTTTCGTGCATGGCCATGTCCTTTGAGATGATGACCATATTAGGTGATGTCGGGATTTGTAGAGAGAGTGAGATGGTTCTAGGACTAATGACCACCATTTTTGTAATATTGTTGGCTTGGATTAATCTTGTTTTAGGCTCATAGTGTTGAGAGTAAGCTAGGAACAACTCAAGGCTTTGCATAGACATGGGGTGTCCTACAACTATGAACAATCAAATGGTGAATACCTAATCCTTGATCTTCCCTCGTTCCTTGAATATCATGCAAGTGTTTAGGTCATTTAGGTCCATGTATGAGACATCATTATCTTCTATCTCATACTTGCAGGTGAAGGACCATGTCGATTTTGTCCCATCCACTCATGCTTCATGTTTTCCTCAAAAAAAGTAACTTACTATTTTTAGTGAGTATGAAAAAGAAACTCCTTTGAACCTCAACTAGATGTTATGACTCTAAATTCCTTTTCTCCCTGCATTCCTCTTACTTTATGGACCAAATTTCTATTTTTGGTAGGTGCTCGTGGGACCACTTACTATTTATAGTAAGTGTCAAATTTGGACCATGATGCCTATTCTGATGAATTTTCAACTGCAGTGTATCCTCTGTGTTCAACGTCTCCTTCGCAGTTCTTTTGTTGATGAATTTCCCAAAATAGCAATCCTCTATGTAGAAGAACCTGCTATTTTTCAAGAATGGGCTTACGGAGGTCGATTGACATGGAACTAATTTTTCTAATATGGGTTTTTTCCCATTATTTCCCTTTGAATTTTTTTCTTATACAATCAAATAGTTTATGAGATTTTAAACTTTTAAATTTTTGACCTGGTAGTGCTTCTAGACATGGCAGCCATTGATGGACCTTGAAAATTACAGGTCTAGTTTTATCCTCCATTCACGATGAAAATTATGTTTTTGATATGGGTTTTCTCTTCTTATCTCACTATTGAAATCGCTCCTCGATCCGGTTTTGTTTGATGAGAAAATGAGAATTTTCCATCGTTGTGCAAAGAAATGGATTTCTTTTCTACAAACGTTTTATGCCATGGAATGAGAATTTAAAGGTGTATTTATAATGGTTTTTGTAGAGGAACGAACAACAATTTTTTTTTTTGTCAATCCGTATATCCGTTTGCAAGATCTCTTCAAATTTATATTTTGCTACCATGAAGGATTTATCTGTTTCTTCTTCTTCATTCTTCGTTCTTCGTTTGATCAATATTCCTTCTGATACTTGCATATTACCATGGGGTAGAGGATTTCATTTCTATAGAAAATCTGGTTTGGATTTTCAGTAATGGTGGGAGGTGATGGGAAGTTACAAAGGAAGTTACAGAGTAGGCTATGCACGGAAAGGTTAGATGTTAGAAGCGGGAAGCATGAGGGGTTTTTAAATATTCAAAAAAATTCAAAGCATGGAGTGAGGTGAAATTTCATGTCCTTGATGTACCTTAATCATTAATGGACATGAGGGACATCAAATTTCATGCGATGCCTGGTTGCGACACATGGAGGAGATCCAACGACGAGGGGATTTGAGAAAAATTTTTAAAGCATTGAGGGACTAGAAGGTGGTCACATGAGGAACCATGAGGCTTCTTGGAGGGGATAGGCACATTTTTCAGACCTTGATATCCACCAAAACAAAGGGACATGAGGTACATTAAATTTCACGGTGCGCTAGAAGATGACATGTGGTGCATGATCCGATGGTTGAGAATGAAGGCCTGACAACCACTTGAGAGCTGGAAAACTACTCTTGAAGGGGTCGCATGTGTGACCAGGAGTCTCCTTAGGGGCTAGGATAATTTTTTAGACCTTGATATCCCTAAGAAAAAAGTGACAAGAGGGACATCAAATTGCACAACATTCTTGGTGATGACATGTGGCACTTGATCCAAATGAGGGGGATGAAGGCTCCACTAGCTCCCGGGAGCTAAACTGGTGGTTCGAGAGGTCGTATGAGGATCCGGGGCGCTTATGGGGGCTAGGTGAATTTTTTTTACCTTCATGTACCTTTTCTTGGGGGACGTAAGGGACATGAAATTGTGCTAGGCTCATGGAGTTGACACGTTTCCTTTTCAAAATTGGCTAACTCTCGAACTCGCTTGTAGAGGGAAACTTGAAATGACAATATCTCAAGCTCCCAATGGAATATTTTGATGAAAATTTATATGATATTGACTGAAAATTGATTTATTAATACAATGGTGGGGTTTCATGTCTTGATTCTTTCATTTTTTCCCTAAAAAATCGAGTTTTAATATAGTACTCTACTTGTATATGAGAAAAAATGCTTGTAGACACATTGCTCTAAAGTGTGGTGAAAAACATAATTCCACCATCTTGTAGGGATTGTAATTTCATTTTTATGATGTCTTGTTTTTCTCCTAACTCAATCTGGAGCTCCTAGAATCACCTTTCGAAGCTCAATAGCCTTTTTGGCTTATGCACTTTGCCTAGGCCTGTGAACCCTGATTTTGGTGAAACTACCCCAACTTCTCTGAATCCTTCCTGAATCTTCCTAAATAACTTCCATGATGCTCCAAGGCATTTGATTCAGTTTTGTGTGTAGTTTGGATTCTCTATTCCATTTCATGGGGTTTCTCCAGTCCTAGGAAGGCCAGTGATAGCCCTTCCCACAACTGCCTGAAGTTTGGTTTTTTCAATGAACTCCTAAAACCACGTAGGGGTTTTGAATTGCCTCTCCTAAATCACCTAGGGGAATTTGTTAACATCAATTGAAAGGTCACTAGACTGAGTGGATAGACCCGATGTGTCTCAGAAGGGTAAAACTTGTAATTTTTGACACAGGGATATAGTTGTCATGCTTGGAAATTGACAATTTCCTTTTTGCAAATTTACATGAAAACAACTGGCTCTAGCTTGGGGACATGAAATTGGACTGATCACAAGAAGGCATGACATGGAGAATCTAGAATATCAACTTTGGACCATATGATTCATTGACCAATGCATTATCCATTGTGCCTTGTTGATTCATTTACAATTTGCGAGAGAGAGAGAGAGAGAGAGAGAGAGAGAGAGAGAGAGAGAGAGAGAGAGAGAGAGAGAGAGAGAGAAGAATGAAACACACACACACACACACACACACACACCGAAAATGACGAAAAGAAACACACAAAAAAATAGTAAGGGAAACAAACATGGTAAAAAGGAAAAGCATTTAACAATCACCTATGGTACAAGATGGGGAACAACCCGCTTTCACTGATGATATAATTTCAGGTAATGCCCACTTTGTGAGGAAATTCCATCGTCGTTCCATCTAGTTATGAGAGTAAAAATGTTCTCTCCACAAGCTTCATGAACCTAGAATTGGTGAACCATAACGAATCAAACTTTTCGTGACTGTCTTTTGGTTCTCTCCTTTTTCCCATAGTAGGACAAGGTCTCCAACTTTGAATTCTCTCACTTTTTCCTTCTTGTCAAAGATCTTCTTCACTTTCAATTGGTGTTCTTTGATATGATCCACCTCTTAGAGTCTATTTTATTCTAGCTTCTCAAGAAAGAGGATCCTCTTGTCAATTGAATCCTTGAACTATCATCTTCTCTTCCCTAGAGTAACTTGAGAGCTAACATCTCAACCATGAATGGAATTTCTTCTTCGACTCCATACAACAATTGGAATAGTGACATACCTATTTCCTTTTTGGGAGTGATCCTGTCTACCCACAATGCATTGTATAACTTCTTGTGATAATTCCTTTGATTTTCATCCACCAGTTTGTGGAAAATGGTCATGATGTTCTTGTTGCTTGATTTTTCATGTCCATTTCCTTATGGATAGTAGTCTAATGAATGAGACAAAGAGATTATGTAGCCATAGAAAAACTCAGTCAACTCCCTCAATGAGAAATAGGTAGCATTATCTGCTACAATATTTTGTGGCACTCTGAAATGTACTATGATGTTCTCTTTGATGAAATTACATACCGTTTCGGTATTAGATTGCTTGGTTGGGATGGATTCTACCCACTTTGTGAAGTAATCTATTGTTGTGAGTACATAAGTATTCCCCACGATTGAATGAGGATTGAACATCGATAAGATCTAGTCCCCACTATTAAAATGGTTCTTTAATGAAAACGGCCTGAGTGGTAGTGTTTCAGGATGGGGTCTCCCAATGAATTGTTGATTTACTTTACACTTGTAAACCCATTCGGAGAATTTGTAATGAGAGTGGGCCAATAATACCTACCTTGGAGGATCTTATGTGTAGTGACCATCACTGAAAAATGTCTCCCACACACTTGATCATGGTATGCTTTAAGTAACTTCTCTTGTTTTTCTTTGTCTACGCACCTAAGAAAGCATCCATCAAGACCTCTTTTGTAAAGTGTGTGGTTCCAGATTACAAACTTTGTTTCCTTCAGCTTGAGTGTTCTTATTTTCTTGTAATTGAGATGAGGAGGGAATTCTCCATAGGTCAGGTAATAGGAAATGTCTGTGTACCATTCATCATTAGTGGTTACAAAAAGAACCTGTGGATTATCTTCAAAGAAAGTTGAGAAAGCACAATTATCTTCACCATGTTGGACTTTGAGGGCTTCATCTTTGGAAATTAATCTACATAGACCATTTCCCCACACCAAATTGGAGGGCCAGATTTCCAAATCATACTCTTGATTCTTTGTAACCCAGTTTCCTCTTTTAGCTCAAGATCTTATTGTGTCAAGATGGACTTGATTATAGTGCCAGGGACCATCACCACCATATGAGAGTTGAGTATGTAGAATTTGAAAAATTTCACATCCTTGACTACCGCATAGGCATGTTTCTCTAATTGGCTATAGTTTAGTTCACGTTTCTACAATTACTAGCTCATGAAAGAAATGGATGCCTCTAAACCTTTATCATTCTTTTGGACTAGAATAGTAGAGAGCATGTGTTCCGATGCATAACAATACATGATGAATTCCTTTTTGAAATCTGGAGACACAAGAGTTGGAGCTTTGAAAATGGATTTCTTGATTCCTTCAAAAGCTACTTTTCCTTCATTATTCTATTTGAATCTTAATTGAGATTTCATCATGGTCGTGATGTGATTTGTCAATTCAGTGAACTCCAGACAAAAAACAAAATAAGTTTACTTTTTTGAAGGAGTTAACTCCTTATTTCTTGTGGGAAGAGACAATTCTTAAATGGTCTTAATTATTTCGAGTCAATGTGTTCTCCTTGCTTGTTCACGATATGCCCCAAAAACTTGCCTTCTGTAATTCCAAAAATGCACTTTTTGGGCTCAAAGATATACCATGATTTCTACATTTCGCAAGTACATGTTCTTGATGGTGAATACGGTCTCCCCTCTTCTTAGAGAAGACTGTGAGATCATCAAGGTATATGACAATACAATGTTTCAAACATTTGAATGCCAAGTCCATCGCCCTTTGGAACATGGCTCCCTCATTGATCTAACTAAAAGGCTTTCTTTTGTATACAAAAGTGCTCAAAGATGTTGTGAAGGCTATCTTGGTGCGATCTTCCTTCACCACCTTAAATCGGTGATACTCCGAGAATCCATCGAGTAGTGAGAGAACTTATGATCTAATGACCATTTGTAAAATGTGATCCATAACTGGGAGGGGGTAGTTATATTTCAATGATGCGTAGTTCAAGTTGCAAAAATCTACACATATCCTTATTTCACCATTCTTCTTCCGCACCGGCACAATATTGGCCACCCATGTCGAGTGGTGGATGGGAAAGATGATCCTTACATTGAGCATCTTCATTACTTCCTCCTTGATGGTATCAGAAATTTTAGGATTATACAGCCTTTTATTTTTCCTGAATGGCTTGGAATTCATCTTCAAGGGGATCGAGTGATGCATTTCCTTCAGTTGGAAGGATTTGAGATCATCATAGGAATAGGCCAAGACATCCAAATATCTCTTGAGCAGTGAGACAAACCTTCTCTTCTCCTCAGGTGAACAAAATTTTCTCGATATTGACCATCCTCAGCTACTCTGGAGTGCCAATATTATCCTTCTCAAAATCAGCCAGACATTGAGAAGATTGTCTTTCTTTCTCTTGAATGAATCTATCGTGTTTGTCAAAGAGGTCCTCCAGAGAAACTAGGCCTTTGGGAATCTTGTTTCCTTTCAATTTGATCACTCCATCAAATCCTTCAATTCCTTCTTTCTCCTCTTTGGCTACTACTTCTTAGTGTGGATTATCACTTCCTTCAAAGAAGAGGTTATTGAAATTGTCTCTTTTCTCCAAGAATTCTAGAAGCTGATTATCGTCATTAAAGACTTGCCAATGATTTACATTATCTGGTACACTAGGCCTGAACACCATCTCAATGGTCACTTTGTATTTTCCAAAATAAGGATGAGGTGTCACTAGAGAAGATGAGACTGCAAGGGAATCAACCTTTTCATTCTTTTCTCATGGGATAGACTCGATGGAAAATGCATCAAAGGATTCAATGTAGTCCCACACCCTATTTTTGTAATGATAGAGTCTTGGATTTTTCACCTGGTATTGCATTTGGAATTTCTTTACTATCACGTCCATAGCACCTTGGAATTTCAGCTTCTTGATTCCCATATCTTTTACTATGCCCATGCCCAAGAGGAGAGCTTTATATTCCATCGTGTTATTTGTATTATCAAATTGTAGCTTGTTATCAAATGGGTACAATTCACTAGAAGGAGAGTACAACACCATGCTCACTCCTAAACTTGCACTAGAGTGATTTCCATCAAATTCCATTGTCCATGCTTGGTGTTCTTCCTCCTCCATAGAAAGTGATAAGTTCTCATCCTTTTCTGACGTGAGGAAGTAGTTGTCTAGCTTGGTGTCTTGAAATAGAATGTTTTCCTTTGGATCATCACACTTTCATCCCATGTAGTTCATATTCCTCATTGGAAACAATTTCTTCATTTCACCCTTCACTAGAATAGTTATAGATGACCAATCCATTTTTATGTCTCCACCCAAGTCTCTATAGAATCTTGACTTAGTAGCATGCCAAAGGATGCTAGGATGTTTACCACTAGGATGGTGAGATTGAACCTTATCCTCTGGAAAATCAGATAGTGATACCTATGCATATTTGATTCTTCCCACCAATAGTACTTGTTTAGATTCCATCAAATAATAGGTTCCATTTTCTTGGGTCAAGGTGAGGCCTAGATCATTTGTAACTTTTACGGGAATCACATTATCTGAGGCTCTAGAATCTATGATGTTAATATTTATTTGGAAGACTTTAATGAGAAGTAATATGTAGAAAGGTTCAACCTTTTTAGTTTTGGATGCACTCGAGGGCTAACATGTTTTGATTAGGTGGTGTGGACGGTGTGGGGAGTAAGCCTTTGGAATTTGGAATTGAGGCTATAGGATTACCACCACGGACTACATCAATGAACCTATCAAATTAGGAAGGATGGGTTTATAGGTATTTTATTTCTATGAGTTGGACTTTAGTTTTTCTTACATGTTCCACAAAGTCAAATGGAGTTATGGTGGACAAGGCAGAGGTTCTAATAATGATAGAAAAATTACATGGTGAAATTTTTGCTACTTTGGGGATTGGATTTTATTTCACGGGTATAGTAGCTAGCTTGGAAGGAGATGGGAATGTAGGTTTTGGTGGGACCTTAGATGTTTTTTCCAGAAAAACATTTGAAGGAGAATTATTTTTAGCAATTTTTGAACTGGGAGAAGGACTTGATGACTTATTGGCACAGTAGCACGATCCCTGCTAACTAGTGGGTATGGTTTTTATTTAGCTGACTCCATCGAATGTGGTAGTGGAAATCATCTGCTGATGATTTTTTTGTGGAACCTCTACACAAGAATCCTCCTTCTTCTTATTTTTCTTCATTGTAGATCGTTGAGGATGAATTACCTTTTTGGATTGTGCGCAGTGAAAACTTCCCATGAGAAGATTGGAGCTTCTTCATCACATGATTTTCATCATCAACATACTCAATTAGGCCATTGTGCGTATCACCATCAAATTCATCGACCTAAAGATAGTTGTTGTCATCACCTGCATCTTATTCTTTAGGTTCTTCAATTTCCACTTCCACCTTTATTTATTTGATATCATAAGAGGCATTGACTATGGTGCTTCGAGAGCAAGCTGATGAGGAAGTGGATAAATCCTTGGTCTATTGGAGGATATGGATTCCTTCAGTGTTTGACATTATGATCTGGGAAAGTTGTTTCTTCAAGGTAACCAAGTCATTCTCTATTTTTAGAAAATTGGGTTCATGGTGACCGAGCTTTGATTTCCGATTTCCCTTCCTTTCACTTTCTAGATAGGATTAAATCATCATTAATTTCTATTTCGAAGTCCCGAGATTCCCTCAATGTTCTTGGTTGGGATATTCTGAGGAAGAAACCTACTTCTGAAGGTAATGCATTGATGAAGAATATCTTCAAATTATTTTCTGAAGGCACCACATCTTTAGGAATTCTTCTTATCACCTTGTCGTATTTTGCTATGAAGTATCTCATTGATTCAGAGGATTCCTTATTCATTTGCACCAATTGGACCTAGAGATCCCGATAGTCTTTTGTGGTCTTGAACCCGTGTTTGAATGAACTTCTTATATCTTCATAATAGGTGACAGACCTCGGGAAGCATGTAGAATCATTCGAAAGTTTTTCTTGAAGTTACTCCATAAAGAGCCAGACGGACACATCTTCATGATCAATGCCCAATACACCTCAAGCGGTGATAAATACTACTACATGTTCTTTGGGAAGTTGAGAACTATCCCCTCTGAATTTTAGAAAGTTTTTTTCTTGATCCTTTTTGTAGCTCGTGAAGTGGTTGAGCAAGGGAAATTGGGCCGTGTTTCCTCCCCATGGTACAATAGCCCTAAAGTCCTCATGATCATGACCTACCATTCCATTTCAGATTCTAGCTTCCAACCTCTTTAAGGCTACAGCTTCTACTGTTGTTCTTGAGTCTACTTCAACTTGAGCTCTTTCAATTTCTTCAATTTGATCTCTTATTTCGGCTTCACTCTTTCTTCTCTTTCTCTAGCTTCTTCTTTGGTCTCTACGTTAGTGAAATCTTCAAGATTCTCATTGATGTATGGGAACTCAATGTCCAATGGATTGACAATGCTTGGACTCCCAATGTGACTAGCTATGTGACAAAAAGGAGACCTCTAAATTTGGAGCATCTCTTGTCTTCTTTGAAGCTCTTCAAAAGTAGGATCAGTTTGTCCTCCTTGTCTTTGTTGCCAGGTGTATCTTCTATCCACCATCTTGGAGATTTATGATCTTCTCTGTGGTGCTTGAATTTGTCTGTCTTTCAAATTCAACATCGCATTCTTCTTCAAGGTTGAGTATTCTCATAGCGATGAAGTAATGGTTGACACTTTTCTTATTATACCAAATAGCCTCTCATAAATATGAAGTAATATCCTCTTGAATGTGGAAGAGTAGCTCAGGTATTTCAATAGGAGGATTTCTCAGAATAGCCATGGTTTGTAGACATGAGGCTCGGATAGCTATTCAAATTTTAGAAATTTTCTTTTTTAATTTCTAAATTTTTTTGTCTTTTCAATTTAGGGTGCAAATGCTACAAAATCTTTCCCCACGGTGGGTGCTAAAAATTGTTGGCGAGAAAATTTTCGGGACAAATTGATGGAATTCTTGCCAATGCTCTAGGATTCTAAGTCCCTCTACTTAAATAGTGTAACTATTGTATATGCATGTGTGAGAAAAAGTGAGTTTTATTCTGGAGGCCTTTCGACCGGGATCCAATAGGGGCACTCCACCGACCACTGTGGAAAATTTTACAAATATCTATAAGATAATAATTTTCTAGGAGATCGAAAAGGAGTGAGAATATTAGACAAGGGAAACTACTGTTATAAGTAGAAAATCAGAAACTTGAATATAACAGTTAGAAATCACATCACATGCACTAAAACTTAGAAGAAAATAAATCTACGTTACAACAACAATACCAAATATCATTTATTGAGAAAAAGTATCGCTAAACTCCTCGGTCAAACAAGGTTAAAATTCCTTCTTCTTACATTGATGCTCAAGCAGAAATTGTACATAACATAAGAATGGAAGACATTTTAGAGTAGGGAAAATGGAAGAAATTTTCTATCTTTTTGTTCTCTTCACAAGGATGTCTCTCTCATGAATTCACAAAAAAACATCTCCAAAATCTAAGAATTCTAAGAAGACCCTCAAATGAGGTGCTTGCTACAATTTATAATAGCGAAAGAAACTCTTTATCTTCTTGACAACTTTTCAAATACCCTTTTTTGACTTTAGACTATTCATATTCCTATCAAATATTTAAGTCCCTTTTATAAAAACAAGGTGACTTAAATGTTACATTATGTTTCTAAAGTCACTTAAGATATATCAAAAAGTGAAAACCCCAATGCAAAATTATAACATTGAAGAGAGAGAGAGCGTTGGGGAAAAATAAGAGAGAGAAAGAAGAGAAGGAAGAATAAGAAGGAAGAAGAAGGATTATGTAGAAGAATGAGCCACTATAGTGGATTTGATCTCACTCCCTGACTGGTATCCACCTCATGCTTCCAAGAAGATATTTTTCCCTCCAAATTATTTATTGAAATGAGTTGCTGCAGTTCCACTTTGTTAGCATGAGGAATGTGAATGCAGCTTAAGGTCTCTATCCACCCATCAGACACATTGTTGATATCTTTACACTTCCCGAACCATGATGAATGTTTTTCTGCGATAAGAGCAATGGAGGCCTGAATCTCTGAGAGGAAGTCTAGTGTACCCTTAGTGAAGGAAAATGGATTTCCTGCCTCTTTCTTGACATATTATTCAAATGGACCAATCAAATCATTGGCAGTTGTGTCCTCACCCATTGCAGGTACTCCAAGTTTCGAGTTTTTTTATTTATACTATCCTGCGCAACTTGTATACTTATTATTTTTTTCGTTAAGTTATGTGATCACCCAATTGATTGATTAAACTTGATCACCAAGGCCCATGCCCATAAATGTGATAAGTCTTCCGAAGGAGTTTCAAAAATCTTCCTGTTGATCAACTCATGGTGGCGAGTGTTGCTCATTTCATTCACTGTTGGACCCAGAGGATCCTAGTAGTATTTTTATTTCTCTATGTCCTCTCTAAGTACTTGCATCCTATTTTCCATCTCACACATGTATGTGAAGATATTTACTTGCCTCTTGGATCACTACCTTCCCCTCTTGAGAAATGGAATCGATCCATTCATTATTAGCTTGCCCTTGCACACTGAACTCATGCATCCTCTTGATAGACTCTAGATTGAAGTTGTTGATGGGCATGACTTCCTCAATGGGAATGGTCATGGCATTCGGGTCAACTAGATGTTGTACATAGGATACAAAAGTTCACATCTGCCTTTTTAGCTCATTAATTTTCTTCTTATATTCCTTGTTCCTTTCCACCATTTGAGTAGAAGATTGCTGATACTTAACTAGCCCTTCATGAGTTACTAGCCCTAGTTGGATCATGCCCATATCATAGTCGACTAGTGTTATCTCATCCACTGGCTTGATTACCTATGGTTGAGCTACTTCAATTTATTGATTACCTATTTCCCCACTATAAAACCATGAGGCCATTTGGGTGAATTTACTTTTCTTTTCTTTAGCTAGTGAGACAATTTTTGATAGGTCAGGGGCTTCCACTTGTTCAACAGTGTGAGTGTTAGGGGAAATTATTTCCCACATCTAAGGGAACATCTCATCGACTCAGAGTTCTATGACAGGTGCATCATCAGTTCCCTATTCTAGAGGAGGAGGAAAATCTGGATGGAGGAGGTATGATTTTTAACAAGAGGTGAGACCTCCTGTGGTGGTTCAAAGACTAGGTCTTGAACCATGTGTTCTCCTTCCATTTGTGCTTCTACCACTGGATTTTCTTCCTACATTTTTGTGATCAAGTCTTCCTCTTGTAGTGATGCAAATGAGTCTTCTTCTGTCTTGGCCTTCTTTGGTGAATGTTTATGAGGAGAAGTTTCCATTTTTGTGGCCTTTCTTTTCAAACTTGCTCCAGAGTGTTTAGAACTAGAAGTCACCTCTACAACTTTTGAAGATGACTGATGAGAGGATTTATTCTAACTTGGAGGAATTCCTTGTGACTGGATGATCATGGTTCTCTTATTCTGAAACCAATTTCTATTCTTCCTTACCACCTTCTCGATCCTTCAGATATCCCTTGATTCACAAATGTACCATTGAATTAAGACAATGGGAACATTTTGAATGCCATGTATTCAAGATTTTACATCTCTATCCTATCATCATGGAAAATATATTCATACCAAGAGAACATGAATTTCTTCATCTCATTGATTGTCATTCTCATATGGTCCTTTTCACGTACTTCAAATTCATTGAAAGAATTGGCCTAGTAGTTCTCGACTTGTGGCTCATGTTGTAATTATTGGACCTAGAAAGATTCGTGATCATTGTATGCTAGAAAAGTGACAAAGCGAGTGTGAAAATCTACAAGTGACTCTTCCGTGCACTGACCTCTTGAGGTCGTGCCGAGACAACCGGTGGGGGTAGAATATGTGTTGGATTCGAGAAAACTAGTTAGGCGATCTAATGTCTTCGACATGCACTAATGGAATTTGTGAATCTAAGGCAAAGAAGGCCCTTCTAACTTGGGTGGTGTGATAGATTAATCAGCAGGATGATGCTCGAAGGCTCCAATCAATATCGAGCTCGGCGTGATTTGATCTATGGGTTGCGGAATACGTGGAAAATGACCTGGGATAGTTTCGTGTATGTCTCTTGATAAGGTCATATAGTGGATGGTGAATATAATTGACTTTTATGGATGATTTTCTGGCCTAGTCCAGAATTCTCTAGCTTCGTTAGCTGCTATATTCAGTAAGGACAATTGTTCGATGATGATGGGTGGAAGTGGAGTGGACTGAAATACTAGTGTGCATAGGCCAGTGTCTATATCTAATTCTCTTATGGATTCGTTGGGCTGTGAGATCTGTGGATCACAACCATAGACTCTTGGTTGTTGCGGTCCTGTTATGGTCATACGCGAGATCAAGTTCTAATCCCTAGTATCTAGTAATCATACACTTTCTCATCTTCTATGTTTAGAACCAACAGTTGTGCAATCTTCTCAGGAATACCTCACGGGCGTTCTCAACTGGAGTCTTAAGCTAGTATCTATATCTACGAGGGTGTCTCCAGCGTCACATTTGTGGGAACTAAAGGATCGCACCCAAATTTTGTTCTCTTTCAAACCCTTCTACTGAGTCATGTGGATGATTTTCTAGGGTAATCTGTAGTTTGGTGACTTGACCAAAATGCATGTGCACAGTCGTCTCTTCTATGTTTAATCCTCTTAACGAGAACTGATCAGTTGTAAATCTGTGGTTGTTCGGAATACTTGTATTCTGAGATTTTGGTCTATGTCAACTATTGCTGTGACGAGGTTTGGTTGAGGCATGATTGGCTCAAATATATATTCCACAGGCTCTTGAGGTCCCGTGATTTGTCATATGAAACAAAATACAAATCTAAGCTGTAACAAGCAAATTCTAACTACATGAAATAAATCTAACATATATAACTTTTTATTCTTCTAAGAAATCTTTTAACAATTTTAAGGAAAGCAAACTATTTTAAGCGTATCTAGAAATAATAATTAAATAACAATTTAAAACAGACAAGATAACCAAGTGTAGTTATTTTCCTGTGTGATTTGTAGAATTATTCTAAATAAATAAAATAGCTCGTCTAATCTATCTGCAAGATTCTCGATCCTACCTCAGAAGTGAGGAGTGAATCATAGTTTCTCAGAAACTATCAATCCTCACAGCTTCCCTGGCAATATCGAGAATAGAATTTACTGAAATGAAGCAATTTATCTACTCTATTTGATATGATTCTAACTAGAACTTTGAAAGTTAAACCTGGATTCCGCAGAACAGTGGTGAATCCGATAGTGTGTGTGATCTCGTCCCCTCAGTATGATCTCCTCGTTCTTTCATGTTCACGTGGATCCAGAAAAGCGTGTAATGCTAGCACCGATAGGAGTAGAATTTGGGACAAGGACAGCTCAGAATGTAGACCAAAATGTGAGTAGGAGAGGGATAGCGCAAGAGTACAGAGCTTGGCTTATGCGATTCCTAGCGGGATTTTACTGCGAGTCATGCAACATGAAGCGACCAGAACCTGTAACTATCCTATACGAAGAGAAAAACCTGTAACTTTAATGGCTTCCTAAGCTACTCTGTTCCAATGGATTGGATAAAATAAAGACACTGCTTGCACAAGCTGGATATGTGGCTTACCAACAGCTGAATAAAGCTAACCAGGCATATAATGAACTGAACTAAGAACTCTAAGCAACAATGAAAATTAAATCTACAGCAAAGAGGAATTCAGAGGCAAGCTTTAGACTGGATTTGGATGAAATAACAACACTGCCTGCACAAGATGGGTATGTGGCTTACCAACAGCTGAGAAATTTAACAAAAGATGCAAGTGTATTCAAGCTATGGCTTCTAAACAAGCTAACTAGCTAAAACACTAAAATGAAGAAATGAAAGCAAAGCTCAAACTCCAAAATCTAGCCAAAATTCAGACCCCTTAGCTTGTGCACAAACCATGCATTTATAGGAATTCCATCACCCAAAGATCAAAACCAAACTGAACTCCTAAACAATAAACAAAGGAAAAACACTATTCCAGGGGACCAAAAACATAAATGCATGCTCAAGTCGGCAAGGAAAAGTTGGTGAATCGTGATATTTCACGCGAGTCACATCAAAGAATGTTCTGGAAAATGTGCACAGGACCGCCGCTCTGAGCAGGGTGGCGGTTACAGGACCGCCACCTTGATTAGGGAGGCGGTCACGGGACCGCCGCCCTGTAGGGCGGCGGTTTCGTCACTGAAGATCAAAAAGGCCAAGGAAAGAAGAAAAAAGGGGGAAAACAAAGGGCGTGGGGGCTAAGCGGGGCATGTGGGATGTTAACGCATACTCCAAGGGCTTTTCCGGATCCCGAACACCTTGCGAGGACTGTATCATCATTGGGTTACTTATTACGTTGTTTTCGTGATCACGATACCTTACAATTTTGGGTACGTACATATTGCCCCCTCGGAGAAGCATTTTAGCCATGAAGAGGCATAAAACGGTGGGTCCGAGTATGGCAGTCCCGAAATGGGGAGTTAGAAGCTATACCTTACTCGTCCGTGTGTTGAAACGACGCCATCCGAAATTCCCGCTATCTGCAAAATGAAAAGAGAACTCAAGTGCAGATAGATACAAAACTTGGAAAATAAACGCTAAATTAATAGGGAATGAGAATGTACCATTCGTGCGGGGATAGGAACTTACCTCCATCAGCGCTCCAAACCTGTGAAAAAGTCTTTTTAAAATGAAATAGGGTGCTATATATATGAAAGTGGGCCCATTTTCCTATTCATTTGCGCGTTTGATTTGATTGATTTTGAGCTCTGGGACCCACGGTGATGGTTTCATGCGTGAGTAGAGTCAAAACGTCCGCAGCGAGATCGTGATCATGCCTCCACGTGCGGAACACCGCCCTGCTAGATCACAGGTTGGTTTTCTTCAATTTTGCGTTTTTCCCCCTTTAAATTTGAAATGTTAAATTTGTCGTAATGGGGGGGTTATTTTTGAAAATGTTAGGTTCAAAAGGTCCACCTAGGGGGGGCGCCTACTGGGTAGGCTCCATTTTTAGTTTAAATGGTCTTTTTTACTCATTTTGGGCTTTTTGGGGTTAGCAACCCACGCGGGTTTTCGGACCGCGACCGCCGCCACCGCCGGCGGTTGGTTTACATGACCGCCGCCCTTAAGGCATGACCACCCGGTTTCAAAACCGCCTCCCTGCTCAGGGCGGCGGTTCTGACCAGAATGCAAAAGAACTTGATTTTTGAGATTGCACTTGTATTTTCCTGCATTTCTATACGTTTTTATGACCTTCTTGGTATTGCTCAGATACTAACTTGCTCTGTTTTGTGTGTTTTTGGGTGTATGCAGGCGAGGGAGGAATACATCAGATGGAGCCGAGAGAGAGAGTGTGATTGGCAGTCAGGGGTATTGGATGCCCTCTCACCAGACGAGGAGGACACACTACAGAGGGCCGGTATACTGCGCATATCACGCGTTCCACATGTCACACCATCTAGTCACATCCTTTGTGACTTATTTTCATATTGGGACGCAGATCGGAACACCTTCCGACTGCCAGGGGTCCGCGGTGAGTGGACTATCACGCTGGAGGATGTCTACCATATTTTGGGGGTCCCGATCATCGGGAGGAGACTCACATTAGAGACGGCAGGCTCACGGGCACAGATTACACAGTGGGCAGGTTACATGGGAGATGCAGCTATCTCCACGGGGTCGAAGAAGGGAGTGAGAGTTCGATCCATCCCTTCTTTTCCTATCCCCATATTTCGACAGGCCATCATGGGGATCCTTGCCTCGAGATTGATTGGGGACAAGGGAGGGGACACTTTGTTATACTACTAGGCCCCCATCATTGCACAGATAGAGGGGCATGGCCGGATATACGCTCAGGGTGCAGACATTGCAGGGACCACCTACCACGATTTATACAGGGTGGTCCGTTTGCAGGGACAGTCATTGAGCCACCCGACTCTAGTCATGAGTTGGGTGTATGAGCATTTTATTCCTTATGGCAGAGGCGTAGAGGTGGCAGATCCAGGGGCTGTGAGGGCAGCCAGATGGTCAGATATGTCGGTGCTTAGAGCACCTCACCAGCCAGTTGCCTCCCTTACCACAGCAGATATGGAGGCGACACCGTACCGGCTTATGGCCGGCATATGGGGCGAGGAGACCCTTACATTGATCTCCTGCTCCACCACAGGGCAGCTCATCGACCGCGTGGGATGGGTAGAGGTACATCCTTTTGGGAGAGTTCCTCAGCAGTTTGGCCTTCCATATGCGGGCATGCTTCCCCCAGTGGCACCAGCTTACAGATCAGTTCGCGAGGCCAGAGGGGGGCCTAGAGGCCGTGGTTGGACAGTGATCACTCCTGGCATTCCCATTGCAGCCAGGAGGATAGTTCGGGCTAGAGGGAGAGCCGGTGTGCCTCGGGCACCTTTGCTTTAGATTGCTGTGGGTCCTGCTCATAGCAGCGATGACCCTATAGACATTGACTCCGATTCTGAGGAGCTTACAGAGGGAGGGTCGGAGGAGCAGACTGATGATAGCGATCCCGAGTGGCATGACACTCAGGATATTATGCAGTGGAGAGGGCCGAGGAGAGCGCAGAGAGGGACACTCTAGTCTCAGAGGAGCCACTCTCTCAGGGCCATGGTGGAGAGGATGAGTCAGTTGTGGGGCGACATGTTGCCCCTGCTACAGGAGCAGCCCCTCAGTCGGCAGCGGCATCCGCGGCGGGTGCTGGCCCCAGCGATCCATCTTGGAGGCCCGGTGATCCGAGTAAGTTATCCTTTCCTCCTTTCAATGTTTGTTTAATTTAGGATTTGTTTTAATTGCTATCTCTCCTTGTGTTTTTATCTTGTATCTTTCAGCCTCTTGCTTGGTTTCTAATTCATTTTTTTTTCTCCTTTGTTTGCAGAGACTGTCGACGAGTGGCGGGATCTGATCCGTAGGGTATGCATTGATTCCCTAATGATCCCCATGGATAAGACCCGTGCGGAGCTATCTGTAGATGCTGGGGAGCCCTCAGCTGGCCGGCAGGCATACCGACGTCTTCGCTCCCATTTGGCACGTGGCCAGGATGGTGTCGACTCTCCGTACAGAGTTGGCAGGCTATAGGACGGCTGAGCGTCTTATGAGGAGCCATTCTCGTGGTGAGACCGCGGCTGCTCCTCGGGACCCTGAGCCCTCCGTTCATTCAGAGCGCCAGCGTAGCCGGAGCCCTAGGCGAGGGCGCGCACCTTCGGAGGGGTCACGTAGGGGTTGAGAGACCACTTGGCTCCTATGTATTTTGTATTATAGATTTTTTTGTATATCACGGGCTCTTTGAGCGTTTTGACCATGCCTAGTGCATGATGGCATTGTATATAAACATTGATTATTTATATATATGCATTCATTTTTGGATCAAAAGCTTGTCACTCATGCTTTCCCTTTCTGTTTCCAGTTTCCTCATGTATACTACGATGTATGTTTTATATGCTTTCTAGAATGTATGCAATGGAAAACAGATGATGCAAATGTTTGCTTTCTTTTTGTGTTTCATGATGCTGATACATGATATTGTAGATATATTGTGATCTTGAATCTTAGCTTCTGTGAGCAATTTGGATACCTCATGTTTGTTTTGGCAAAGTGATGAAAATAACCAGTATGATGAACAGATTAACTTGCCCCACTCCTAACTCCATGCAACTAGTAAGATGCGAGGGCTTATCACCAAGAGCCAAGAAGGGCGCAAGTTATGAAATATGGTGAAATGACAGTGATGAAAGATAGACAAAGCTTTGGCGGAACCAAATTGGAAGCTACAAGCTTACTCTACCTGAATGACTTCATAGTTTTGGATGCAACTTGCTTTGCGGTTTATCTAGACTTAGACCCGTAGATGGCCACATAGTAGACAAAATCTGGGTTTTTAGGATTTTTAACTCTTTTGGAATTTTGAACATCTGATTCATTCATTTTTGACTCAAAGTTTGAATAGTTTGTTTATGACCTTTTAACGTTTGCTTTGTCAAGAGGACCCCCTACACTTTGCCCCATGCTACCAGTAAGAAGCGTGGGTTTATCACCGTGGGCAAGGCATAGGCGAGTAAGGGCATTTCCATCCTTTCCCAACCCTACGTCACTAGTAAGAGACGCAAGCTCGTCACCGAAGGTTGGTGGGGCAAGGAAATGTGTAAAAATAAAATTTTCTGTTTAATCACTTTTTGACTTGCTTATTTGAGTAAAATGTCAGTATATGCTTATTTCCAAAGAGATGTATATATGGGATAGATGTGACACCATGAAGCTTCTAGAACAGACCTTAGGCAAGACACCTATCCTAAGAAGAAATCAAAGTGAGAACAAACTTGCAGATCTTGGTATGGTTACCGTTAGGGCTTTGTCATGTTTGATTTATTTGATAAAAGATTCCAAGATGATTTGATGATACATGAAGATGGAGAGGTATGATTAAAGAACATTATGCCAGAAACATCACGAGTTTGTAATGAATTGCTTTGAGAATAGATTTCTTGATCACAACTTATGTAAGAACAAGTGGACAAAATGATCTAAATCTATATGAAGATGCAATGTAGATAGTTATATAGGTAGCGTTAGCTGCCTATGCGTAGAAACGTTTGAGGTGCAGGGAATTGACTGTTTCGCCAAACTCCTCACCTTCTAACGTACATAAGAGGTATGCACCATTTCCATAGTCCTTCATGACTCGGTATGGGCCCAACCATTTGGGCCGAATTTCCTTCCTTCGCCGGTCTTCTTGTCGATCCGGCTGTCTAGTCTTAGAACTAGATCACCTTCGTATATATCACGTTCATAGACCTTCTTGTTGTACTGCCGGCACATTCGGTCAGCATAAGCTCTATGCCGCTGCTCAGCATCTAACCTAGTTTCATCTAGGCTTTCTAGTTGGGAAAGACGTGCTTCTCTGTAAGCGTCTTCATCCAGAATCCCTTGTAGTGAAATGCGGAGACTGGGTATTTCGACCTCAAGCGGGAGAACTGCTTCTGCCCCAAATACTAGCGAGAAAGGAGTTGCTCCCATTGGTGTTCTTATTGAGGTTCGGTGGGCCCACAAGGCCGGATATAACTTCAAATGCCAATCTCACTTGTTTTCTTTCACCGTTTTAAGGAGAATGGCTTTCAGTGTTTTGTTTGTTGCTTCAGCCTGTCCGTTGGCTTGGGGATAATACAAGGAAGCCGTATGATGGCTTATCTTAAATCTACTGCATAGTTCATGAACTTCTTCATTTTTAAAAGAAGTTCCATTATCGGAGATAATGATTTGCGGGATACCGTACTGCAAAATGATTTGGTTCAAAATGAACTTGGCGATCACAGAACCAGGTACAGTAGTAAGAGGCATGGCCTCCACCCATTTGGTAAAATATTCAGTGGCCGTGATTATAAAATTATGGCCATCTGTGGATGAGGGAGAGAATTTCCCTATTAAGTCTAGACCCCATGTAGAAAAGGGCCATGGAGTAGCGATTGGTTGCAGAGCTTGTGCTGGCATGTGGATCTCGTGGGAGAATTCTTGGCACTTATGACACCTGCGTGCAAACTCTATCGCGTCATGTTCTAGAGTGGGCCAGAAATAGCCCATTCGATGTATTTTTCGAGTGGTGGCATGGCCACCAAAGTGGCCTCCACATATACCACTGTGGGATTCATGGAGAATCCTCTTGGACTCTTCTGTGTCAACACACCTTAAGAGCATTCCATCGAATGCTTTTCGATAGAGCACCTGCTCTATAATGACGTATTTAGCTACGATTATGCGTAACCACCTTCTTTGTTGCGGTGTAACTACCTCCGGGTACGTATGGTCCATGATATAATTAACGATATCAGTGTACCAAGGACACTCAGAGATAGCGGGTCGTGTTTCGATGTAGTATACGCATTCATCTGGAAAGTCTAAATCTACTAAATCACCTCCGTCTAATGGGTTGTCAGCTAACCAATCCGCGATGATTTGTCCTTTAACCGACTTCTGATTTACAAATGTTAATTCGAACTCTCCCATTAAGGTTATAAAACGTCCAGCCTTTTTAGATAAGGACCCTTGTGTGAGAAAAGTTCGTAAATGGTCCGTTTTTACCATGACCTTCGTTTCTTGATTCAGCATATAATGTCTTAGGCGTTTAGTAGCAAAGACTATGGCAAGGCATTCTCGTTCTGCCTGTGTATAGCGTGTTTCATAGTCGAGCAGCGTTTGGCTAATGAAATAAATCACACGTTCTCTCTTGTTATCATCTTCTTGGGCCAACATACAGGCCAACGAGACATTGGTAGCTCGCGAATATAGGATTAATGGGTGATCTAGCTTAGGTGGCATTAGCGTAGGTGGTGATAACAGAAAAACACTTAACTGCATCAAAAGCTTCATTGCAATCTTCAGTCCAATCAATGCTATAATCCTTCTTGAGTAAATTGTTGATTGGATGAACGGCGAAGCTTAGGTCCGGGATGAATCTCCGGATTGCACCCAGCTTTCCGAGAAATGATCTGATTCCAGATTCACTCGAAGGTGGGACCATTTCGAGGACAGCCCAAATTTTGGTTGGATCAACATCAATCCCTCGTGACGATATGATGTAACCTAGGAGCTTTCCTCCTGTTACACCAAAGACGCATTTCTCTGGATTTAGCGTGACTCCGTATTCTATTAGACGTGAAAGAATGATGCGGAGTACTTCGGGATGGTCACAACGCTTCTTGGCTTTAGCCAATAAGTCATCTACGTAAGATTCCACGATTTTATGAATTAGATCGTGAAATATGTATGTCATGGCCCGCTGGTACGTAGCACCGGCGTTCTTGAGACCGAATGGCATAACAACGTAGCAATAGGTTCCCCAAGGAGTTATAAACGTGGTTTTAGCTTGATCTTGCTCAGATATTCTGATTTGATTGTATCCCGAGAATCCATCCATGAGAGACAAAAGTTCAAAACCAGCCGTTGCATCAACGATAACGTCTATGGATGGTAATGGGAAATCGTCCTTAGGACACGCTTTGTTGATATCTCGAAAATCTATGCAGATGCGTATCTTTCCATTCTTCTTGAGAACGGGAACGATGTTAGATACCCATTGGGAGTAGTCAACTGGCTTGATGAATCCTACCTGAAGGAGTTTTATTACCTCCTCTTTTACCATGAGAGCTACTTTGGGCTTCATGGGTCTTGATTTTTGTTTAATTGGCTTTGCATCTGATCTAGTGACGAGGTTGTGCACCGCAATGTGGGGTGCGACTCCCGTCATCTCCTTGTAATTAAATGCAAACGCCTTTTGATGTTCTTTGAGAATCTGAGTATGTATTTCCACCTCTTCTGGGGTTAACGAAGAGCCTAGTTTCAATATTCTTGGTTCATCTTCTGTCCCGATGTTGACATCGATTGTTTCTTCGATCAAAGAGGCGTTACCCTCTTCAAACTCAGGTGGTGCTGGAGGTAAATCTAAATCATCCCCATTTTCTCTTGCGTATATGCTAGGTTCCATTTGTGAGGGAAGATCCGTTACGGGATTTCCGAAGTAGGAAGACGAATGTGGAATCAAGGATAAATCTAGCATGTGATAGGAGAGATGTAGTGCCGCATAGGCATTTAAGTAATCCAAAGTAGCAGCATCACTATCAACATGGTCTAGGATGGTAGATTCACTTTCGCTTGAAAGAGGATTTGTCATTGTTTTTATCAATGGTTCATCACGAATGGATACCGTGAACTGGGTATCTTCTAACTCATTGCTCGGAGTAAAACGTGATGCTGAGGTTGCTATTGAATCGGCGAGAAGATTTTTCTCTCGCGGGATTGCTTCAATGGATATGAAGTTGAATGCCTTGCTTAAATCTAACACAGACGTTTTTGTAGAGTTGTAAATGTTCGGCTTTAGTTTCATATACTTCAGAAACTTGGTTTGTCACTAATTGCGAGTCTCCCAGGACTCTGATGTTATCAATACCAATTCTTTTGGCTAAGGTAAGGCCAAGGAGGAGGGCTTCGTACTCAGCGCCATTGTTTGTGCATTCAAAGTTTAATTTAAAAGCGAATGGGAGGACTTTCTCCTCGGGTGAAGTAAGAATTATACCTGCCCCCGCTCCATAACGACATTTAGCTCCATCAAAATGGAGAGTCCAATACTTAGCCGGGAGTACAGATGTTGGGGCATCTGCTGCGTTTGCGCAATCTACTTCTACCATACAGAGGTCCTCTACTGGAAAGGAACCAACACCTAGGGAAAATCCTATGCCTACTGAATCAAATGGTAAGAACATTGGTGAATCTTGTTCTATCAACTCAACGATTTTCGCAGTAGTCCCTAATGATACTGTTTCTTTAGTTTTATCTTTAGGGGTTGGAATTGTTTTGGCTATGCTGGTAGTTTCAAGATCCGTCGTAGGTACCAACTTTTCCTCTGGTTTTGGGTCAGTGGGTTTATTAAGTTGGTTTGTTGGCAGTTCAAATTCTGAGTGCACCCCTGGTCTTTTCTTTAAATCAGCTAGGTGCAAATCGAAAGGTTTTGGATCACCTTTGGCTACAAATACCTTTCCTAGATGCAAGAATCTTACTTCTTGAAATAGCGTGGAAGGGATTGCCTTCATGCGGTGTATCCATGGTCGGCCGAGGATCATATTATAGTTAGTTTCCCGATCTATAATATAAAACTCAGTCAAAATGGTTTTGGGCCCTAAGGTGACCGGCAGTATAATAGTTCCTATCGAAGTGGCTTTAAGGCTATCATAGCCTCTCAATGTATTTCGAGTAGTGGAACAGTTTGTTTCCCCATATCCAAGTTTTTGGAGGAAAGAGAAAGGGACTATGTTAATCTGGGCCCATCGTCAACCATTACCCATTTTACATAGTTATTATAAACCCATACTTGCAAGTGTAAGGTGGATCACCTCGTGCGATCTCGGCATCTGTGGGCATTTTACTTATTTTGAATATGAATTCGACATCCTTGTCCGGCTGCCCCAGAGGGTGGATATCAAAATCTACGTGATTTACTTGTGTTTCAGGAGGTGGAGTGATGTTAATTAGATGGCCTAGACCTAGTGCTTCTAAAAGAGCAGCTCTGTGAGGGGGAGAGTTCTTTAGTAAGTCCAAAAATGAAATGTGTGAGAAGGTCTTTGTTAGGTCACTAATTAAATCATAGGCACCGATGGGTTTTTCAACTATTTGCTGACTCTTATCTGTCTCTGGCAGATGACTTGGGCTCGGTTGAGAGAAATACTCTCGTGTTCTTGTTATAGCTTCGATAGGTAGTTCAGCGTCTAATTCTACCAAACTGACTATCTTGGGTCTCGGTTGAGCTCCTAACTGTGGCGCAACTGATGGATTTAATGAAGTCGAGGCTTCATGATCATTGTTTCCCATCATTGCACTTTTGTTTGCTCCGGTTGGATTCAGCCTATTGCCATCATGATTTGGGAGCGGATCGTTAAAGATCTTGAGGGGAGCATTCTGAGGAGAAACTGCCCCTGCGAGCGTATTTGGTGATGATGAGATGGATCTCGCCAAAAAAAGTCCAGTGAAGAACTGTCTTTGTTCTTCTGGCAAGCGTTGCATAAATTTATTGTAGTCATGGCACGTTCTAGTATCGTGACCCCAAATTTTATGGAAACCACAATAAGAATTGGGGTTGTAATTCCCATTTTGTTGGTTTGGTGTGTATTGTGGCCTAAAATTTTGATCAAACTGTTGCCTATTAGGATTAAAGTTTTGGAATTGTTGTTTCTAGTTTTGACTTTGGTTTTGGTAACCAAATGAGTTTTGGCTTGGCCCTTGTATGGGATTTCACCGTTGTTGTTGTTGTTGTTGTTGTTGTGGATGGTTAAAATCCACTGTATTGATCATCGGGGTAAAGTTGTTGTTTCGTTGGTTGTTTGTTTGTGATGGAGCATTAACAACATTCACCCTCTTGGGCTGGTCGGTTACCCCATCTTGTTACCCCACGATTTTTGTTAAGGATTTTGGGTCCTTGATTGACATTTGTGATAGTTGTAGTGTTTTGAGTGGAGGTGATTAACCTCCCGTTTGTTCCATATGTCTTACGACCACTATCTATCACTGCTTGGTCTATTCGAAGAGCGCTCTCAAGTACTTCATCATAAGTTCTTAGTGGGAACTTCTGGACTTCTTCCTTCACCTCCTTGCTGAGAGAATGAAGGAATAAATCACATAGTTCCATCTGATCCATGTTTGGAGCACTTGCTGAAGAATAAAGAACTGTACGCCACCTCTGGATGAAATGGGCGACAGATTCGTTGTGTTCTTGTTTGATGTGCAAGAATTCCCTGATTCCTGTTCTCAACAGTTTGTTCATGTCGAAGGCCTTGATGAACTCTGACACAAGTTGTTTAAATGAATGGATGGAGGCTTCAGGTATCCTATAATACCAGTCGAGAGCAATACCTTCCAAGGTTTTAGGGAATATTTTAGCAACAACCCCATCCCAAGGGAGTAATTCTCGTATGGCTGTAGCGTAAGCTTTGATATGTGCGTTCGGATCTCCCTCACCCTTGAACTTGGGTAAATCAGGAAGAGGTCTTGGAAGCATGACGCTTCGTATGGTGAAATCTAAGGGTTCCTTTAGATATTCTGAATAAGTCCCTATCGCATAGCTTTCGACCATTGATGGTGGTTGCTGAGGGAGTAACGGTGGGATAGGTTGTTGATACGGTGCAACGTATGCGTTGACAGGGGCATAAGAAGGTCCCTGCATTTGAGCAAACATGCCGGGAGAGGAGAACATATCTCCTTGTGGTGATTTAGAGTACATGTTTAAGTACGACGGGGTGTTGTCAAGGAATGGATTGTTTGACACTAGACCGGGAGGAATAGTGTTAGAGATGGTGGGCCTTGTTGGCGTTTGTTGTGGATAGTGAGGCGGCATGCCTAACGTGCCTACTCCTGTGAGGAGATCTACTTGGCCAGAGTGGTATGGAGGATTGGAACTTCCTGTTTGCATGAATGGAGAATTTTGACTTGCTTGAGCAAGTTCTAACCCTCTCACTCTTTCTACTAACGTTGAAATGACTTCATTTGGTGAAGTCACGGTGCTTTGCCTGAGTGGCGTTTGTTGTATACCCTGGTGTTGTATAGGCATGTGATAGCCTGTCATGAACTGATTGCTATCTTGCCAAGTTTCTCCGAGAGTATTTCCTATATGTAGTGGCATAGAGGTATTTTCTTGAAAAGAGATCTCGGGTTGTATTTGTAAACCTCCTATAGGTGGGTACATACCCCGAGAATATTGTTCACTCCTAGGATAATGTATTGACTGTCCATCATCTGAAGACCAGGTATGGATCTGATTGCCTACTAATTTGTGGTCTAAGTAGCATCTGAGGAGACGAACCAGATTCTCCGGTAAACGTCATATTATTCGAACCTGAAGGCTCTGTTTGTTGCGTTTGAGAGGGTTGATCTAACTCCTCAGTTTGAAAAGATGAACTATATCTGATTCTTGGGGTTTGTGTTGACAACTGATTAGTTGAATAGTTGTCGCCCCATACTGAGAGTGAGGGTGATGATTGCCTATTCTGTTGGGTGTAGTATGCCTCAAGACCCAAGAGGGGTCTGCCATATGCATCGAATCCCGACATATTCGGGGGGTATATGAATACCCGCAGAATAATGGGAAGGAGCGAAGGTGATTTGTGAAAGGAAACGTGATATTATGACTCCGAAAGAGAAAGTAGGAAGTTTACGTCAGCTTCACTAATTTCGTTTGTTTCACGTTGGGTTCACCAATTTTGTTGGTGAAACTGATGTGAATGCTAATGAGGTACAGAAGGTGAAACAGTTGTCTGTTTCACGTCGGGTTCACCAATTTTGTACGCCGGAAAAGCGACAGGTGAGCGTGAGAATCTACAAGTGACTCTTCCGCGTACCCGACCTCTCGAGGTCATGCCGAGACAGCCGGTGGGGGTAGAATATGTGTTGGATTCAGAAAAACTAGTTAGGTAGTCTAATGTCTTTGACACGCACTAATGGAATTTGCAAATCTAAGGCAAAGAAGGCCCTTCTAACTTGGACTGGTGTGATAGATCGATCAGCAAGGATGACTGCTCGAAGGCTCCAATCAATATCGAGCTCTGGCGTGATTCGATCTATGGGTTGCGAATACGTGGAAAATGACCCGGGATAGTTTCGTGTATGTCTCCTGATAAGGTCATATAGTGGATGGTGAATATAATTGACTTTTATGGACGATTTTCTGGCCTAGTCCAGAATTCTCTAGCTTCGTTAGCCGCTATATTCAGTAAGGACAATTGTTCGATGATGATGGGTGGAAGTGGAGTGGACTGAAATACTAGTGTGCGTAGGCCAGTGTCTATATCTAATTCTCTTATGGATTCGTTGGGCTGTGGGATCTGTGGATCACAACCATAGACTCTTGGTTGTTGCGGTCCTGTTATGGTCATACGCGAGATCAAGTTCTAATCCCTAGTATCCAGTAATCGTACGCTTTCTCAGCTTCTATGTTTAGAACCAACAGTTGTGCAATCTTCTCAGAATACCTCACAGGCGTTCTCGCAACCTGGATTCTTAAGCTGGTATCTATATCTACGAGGGTGTCTCCAGCGTCTGGCTGTGGAACTAAAGGATCACACCCGAATGTTTGTTCTCTTTCAAACCCTTCTACAGTCATGTGGATGATTTTCTAGGGTAATCTGTAGTTTGGCTGACTTGACCAAAATGCATGTGCCTGGTCGTCTTCTATGTTTAATCCTCTTAATTGAGAACTGATCAGTTGTAAATCTGTGGTTGTTTGGAATACTTGTATTCTGAGATTTTGGTCTATGTCAACTATTGCTGTGACGAGGTTTGGTTGAGGCATGATTGGCTCAAATATATATTCCCTGGGCTCCTGAGGTCCCGTGATTGTCATACGAAACAAAATGCAAATCTAACTGTAACGAAGCAAATTCTAACTACATGAAATAAATCTAACATATATAACTTTTTATTCTTCTAAGAAATCTTTTAACAATTTTAAGGAAAGCAAACTATTTTAAGCGTATCTAGAAATAATAATTAAATAACAATTTAAAACAGACAAGATAACCGAGTGTAGTTATTTGCCTGTGCGATTTGTAGAATTATTCTAAATAAATAAAATAGCTCGTCTAATCTATCTGCAAGATTCTCGATCCTACCTCAGAAGTGAGGAGTGAATCATAGTTTCTCAGAAACTATCAATCCTCACAGCTTCCTTGGCAATATCGAGAATAGAATTTACTGAAATGAAGCAATTTATCTACTCTATTTGATATGATTCTAACTAGAACTTTGAAAGTTAAACCTGGATTCCGCAGAACAGTGGCGAATCCGATAGTGTGTGTGATCTCGTCCCCTCAGTATGATCTCCTCGTTCTTTCATGTTCACGTGGATCCAGAAAAGCGTGTAATGCTAGCACCGATAGGAGTAGAATTTGGGACAAGGACAGCTCAGAATGCAGACCGAAAATGTGAGTAGGAGAGGGATAGCGCAAGAGTACAGAGCTTGGCTTATGTGATTCCTAGCGGGATTTTACTACGAGTCATGCAACATGAAGCGACCAGAACCTGTAACTATCCTATACGAAGAGCAAAACCTACAACTTTAATGGCTTCCTAAGCTACTCTGTTCCAATGGATTGGATAAAATAAAGACACTGCTTGCACAAGCTGGATATGTGGCTTACCAACAGCTGAATAAAGCTAACCAGGCATATAATGAACTGAACTAAGAACTCTAAGCAACAATGAAAATTAAATCTACAGCAAAGAGGAATTCAGAGGCAAGCTTTAGACTGGATTTGGATGAAATAACAACACTGCCTACACAAGATGGGTATGTGGCTTACCAACAGCTGAGCAATTTAACAAAAGATGCAAGTGTATTCAAGCTATGGCTTCTAAACAAGCTAACTAGCTAAAACACTAAAATGAAGAAATGAAAGCAAAGCTCAAACTCCAAAATCCAGCCAAAATTCAGACCCCTTAGCTTGTGCACAAACCATGCATTTATAGGAATTCCATCACCCAAAGATCAAAACCAAATTGAACTCCTAAACAATAAACAAAGGAAAAACACTATTCCAGGGGACCAAAAACATAAATGCATGCTCAAGTCGGCAAGGAAAAGCTGGTGAATCGTGATATTTCACGCAAGTCGTGTCAAAGAATGTTCTAGAAAACGTGCAAAGGACCGCCGCTCTGAGAAGGGTGGCGGTTACAGGACCGCCGCCCTGATCAAGGAGGCGGTCACGGACCGCCGCCCTGTAGGGCGTGGTTTCGTCACTGAAGATCAAAAGGCCAAGGAAAGAAGAAAAAGGGGGAAAACAAAGGGCGCGGGGCTAAGCGGGGCATGTGGGATGTTAACGCATACTCCGAGGGATTTTCCGGATCCCGAACACCTTGCGAGGAGACCTGTATCATCATTGGGGTACTTATTACGCTGTTCCGCAGTACAGTACCTTACAATTTTGGGTACGTGCAATCATCTCAAATGTCGAAATTAGGCTTGGAAATGTAGGAATACAAAGTAAAATGAGTGAAAGTAGCATCCAGATGAGATACATCATTTGATCTCTTACACATGAATACCCTAAAAGAGATAGGAAATGAAATCAAATTCTTCTTCCTGCTCCTAAGCCTCGATATTCATGTGGATGATCTACCTGCAGAGCTCGAATAGTATAATTTGGTCACTAAGGTACTTGGGAAACCTTTGCGAAGCTTGGTCGAAGACAACAACTTGTAGGTAGGAGATGGTCAAGAATTGTATGAAGTAAGAGCCATAATTTATAATTAAGGATGCCACTTGTGGAGAAATCTTGACCTCCAAATCAAAGCTTTGAATCACATACATTGTGAATGCATCATTGACACGAGTTCATTGTCTATGGTTTTCTCCATTAACAATTGTGGAAGTTTCTTGAGCATAGGTACCTTGCAACAATGTTTTGCATGAGAGCCAATCCTTTGAAAGATCTTGATCTAGCGAGAAGATAAACCAATTAATAAGTCATGTTTAACTTATTCATCATGGGTACTTGGAGCATTGCGAGATGGAGATTTTCACTAATGATCTACCCTAGTTAATTCACCGCTTTCCTTCTATCACTATGAAGATGAAAAGGCCCATCCAGTCTTGGAAGTCCCTTGTGTTTATCTTGCCCATAACTCTTATGAGGAGAGTGATAATATGTGAATATCCTTCACAAAACTCACACTTTGGAAGGTTCTTTGGCATCCTTTAAGGATTTTTACGTATCTTCAACCATGAACTAAGTGTAACCCCTTACACATATGCATCCATCATTTCCAAGTCATACAAAGCCCAAACCTTTGAGATGACAACCATATTAGGTGATGTCGGGATTTATAGAGAAAGTGATATGGTTATAAGAATAATGACCTCCATCGCTATACCATTGTCGGCTCAGATCGTTCTTGTTTCAGGCTCATAGTGATGAGAGAAATCCAAGACCAACTCAAGGCTTTACACATACATGGGGTGTCCTGCAGCTGCAAATAATCAATTGGTGAATACTTGATCCTCGATCTTCCCTCATTCCTTGGCTTTCATGCAAGCCCTTAGGTCATTTAGGTCCATATATGAGACATCACTGTCTTGTATCTCATACTCTTAGGCAAAGGGTTGTGCCGGATTCTGTCCCATCCACTTATGCTTCACCATTTCTTCGAAAAAATAACTTACTATTTTTAGTAAGTATGAAAAAGCAACTCCTTGAACCTCAACTAGATGTTACGACTCTGAATTCCTTTTCTCTCTACGTCCCCTCTCACCTTCTGGATCAACTTTCTATTTTTGGTAGGTGCTTGTGGGACCACTTACTATTTTTAGTAAGTGTCAAATTTGGACCGAGATGCCTATTCTAATGAATTTTCAATTACAATGCATCCTTTGTGTTCAACGTCTCCTTCATAAGTTCTTTTGTTGATGAATTTCCCAAAATAGCAGTCCTCTATGTAGAAGACCTACTATTTTTAGAAAGTGTGCTTCTGGAGGTCATATTGACAGGGAACACAATTTTTCAATATGGGTTTTTTCCCAATATCACCCCTTTGAAATTTTGTACTTACCCGATCAATAGTTTAGGAGATTTTAAAATTTTAAATTTTTGACCTCGCAAAGGTTATTCGGGCTTGGTGGCCATTGATGGACTTCAAAAATTACAGGTCTAGTTTTATCCTCTATTCATAATGAAAATTATTTTTTTGATATGGTTTTTCTCTTCTTATCTCACTTTGGTGAAATTTCTCCTTGATTTGGTTTCCGGTTTGACAAGAAACTAAGCTTTTTCCACCATTGAGAAAAGAAATGAATTTGTTTGTTATGAATGTCCTATGTCATAGAAGGAGGGTTTGAAGGTGTGTTTCTAGTGGTTTTGAAGAGGAACTAACAACAATTTTTTTTTCTCTATCCGTGAATCCTTTTGCAAGATCTCTTCAAATTTCTATTTCACTGCCATGAAGGATTTCTTTGTTTCTTCTTTTTCGTTCTTCATTCTTTGTTCTTTGTTCTTCGTTCTTCATTCTTTGTTCTTTGTTCTTAGTTCTTCACTCTTAGTTATTCATTCTTCATTCATCTTTCTTTGTTCTTCATTCTTCATTCTTCATTCTTCGTTCTTCATTCTTTGTTATTCGTTCTTCATTCTTCATTCTTCATTCTTCGTTCTTCATTATTCATTCTTCATTCTTCACTCTTCATTATTTGTTCTTCATTCTTTGTTCTTAATTCATTCTTCATTCTTCGTTCTTTGTTCTTCATTCTTCGTTCTTTGTTCTTTACTCTTCGTTTCATTCTTCATTATTAATTTGATCAATATTCCTTCTAAGACATGCATATTACCATGGGTTATAGGATTTAATAAATTGTAGTTGTGCTATTTTGGAGTTTCAGTAATGGTGGGAGGAGATGGGGAGTTGCAAAGGAAGTTACAGAGGAGGCTATGCATGAAAATGTTAGATGTTCGAAGCGAGAAGCAGGAGGGGTTTTTAAATATTCAATTTTTTTCAAAGCATCGAGTGAGTCACAATTTCATGTCCCTGATTTCACTCAAGCACTAATGGACATGAGGGACATAAAATCACACACGGTGCTTGGTTGTGACATGTGGCAGAGATTTGACGGCAGGGGATTTGAGCAAAAAGTAACTTTAAAGCAATGAGGGGCTAGAAGTTGGTCACATGAGGAACCATGAGGCTTCTTGGAGGGGATAGGCACATTTTTCAGACCTTGATGTCCCCCAACATAAAGGTAAATGAGGGAAATCAAATTTCACGGCGTGCTTTATAAGATGACATGTGGCCCCTGATCCGACGGTTGAGAATGAAGGCCTGACAAACGCCTGGGGTTGGAAAATCTGCTCTTAAAGGGGTCACATGGGTGACCAGGAGTCTCCTTAGGGTTTGGGTGAATTTTTAGACCTCTATTTCCCTCAACACAAAGGGATGAGAGGGGCATAAAATTTCATAGCATGCCTAGTGATGACATGTGGCACTTGATCTAACGGCAGGGGATGAAGGCTCCACTAGCTCCTGGGAGTTGAACTAGTGGTCCGAGAAGTCGTAAGAGGGTCCAAAGAGCTTATAGGGGCTGGTTGGATTTTTTTGAACTTGATATCCTTTTTCTTAAGGGATGTAAGGGACATAAAATTGTCCAGGTCTCCTGGAGCCGATACACATCCTTTTAAAAAATTGGTTAACTCCTAACTCGCTCCTAGATGACAACTTGAAATGACGATATCTTGATCTCTCGATGGAATATTTTGATGAAAATTTATATGATCTTGACTGAAAATGTCCTTCTAAATCTAATGGTTGGGGTATCATGTCTTTATTCCTTCATTTAATCCTTGGAAAAGTGGATTTTTGATCTGGTACTCCACTTGTGCATGAGAAAAACTACTTGTAGACACCTTTCTCAAAAGTGTTGTGAAAAATATAATTCCTCCATATTGTAGGGATTGAAATTTCCTTTCTGAAGATGTCTTTTTTTTATCCTAACTCAATCAAGAGCTCTCAGAATCACCTTCCAAAGCTCAATAGGATTTTTGCCTATGCATTGCTTAGGCCTATGAATCCCGATTTTGGTGAAACTACCCCAATTTCTACGAATCATTCCTAAATATTCCTTAATCACTTCCATGATGCTCCAAGGCCTTTTATTCACTTCCATGTTCATTTTAGCTTCTCTGTTCCGCTCCATGGGGTTGCTCTAGTCCTAGGAAGGCCAGTGATAACCCTTCCCACAACTAGCTAAAGTTTGCTTTTTTTAATGAACTCCTAAAATCACCTAGGGGTTTTGAATTGACTCTCCTAAATCACCTATGGGAATTATTTAACATCAATTGAGAGGTCACTGGACTAAGTGGGTAGACCCGGGGTGTCTTGGAAGGGTAAAACTTGTAATTTTTGACACAGGGGTATAATTTTCATGCTTGGAAATTGACAATTTCCTTGTTGCACATTTTCATGAAATTTTTTTCTTGTTTGAATTATTTGAAGCATATTAAGGGAGGAATGTTTCAATGTATGAATTATTTTTTTGAATATTCTATTCAAGTGAAACATGAAAAACTCAAAAACTTGGATCAGAACCCTATTTTAGAAAAACAAATGCATTTTTAGACTACTAAAACATGTATAAGTTTTGTTTTTAGAATTGTTAGAACTTGAAATTTACTCTGTATTAGGAAGTGTTTGGGGAAAACCCTAAAAAATTATTTGGGGTTTCTAACTTTCTAAAACTCTAGATATGAGTTTTTGAATGTCTTTGGTTGCCATGACAGGAACTAGTTTTGTCACAATTAATAAATTTTGATTTGTGAGTGCTAAAATCCATTCGATGGTTGAAACTTGGCATGAACCATGGATAGACCTCCCTAAGAATTAATCAATATGTTTTGGATCCATTGGACACATAAAATTAGGAGAACCTATAAATCACCTTGCTAAGTGTTGGTAAGAAAATTTGTCTTGTGGAAAAATTGGTGGGTTTCAAGCCAACGCTATGGGAATATAAGTCCCTCTACTTGAATGGTGCAACTTCCATATGTGCATGCATGAAAAATTGGATTTCAATGGTGGCCTTTTGACTAGAGATCCAACAAGGGCACTCCACTGACCCTGTGGCAAAGCTAGCAATTTCTCACTAGAGAAGAACTTTGTCTAAGAAGGGGAAAGGGAGTGAGAATGGAGGTAGGAGAAAATAATGTTGTGATTAGAATATTAGATGCCCACACACATTAATTAGAAATTTCATTTACATGCATTTATAGTTAGAAGAAAAACAAACCTGCAGGAGAAGCTAGAAGACCAAATGAAACTCATTGGTTGCAAAGTACCAATTAATCCCTCAATCAAAAAGGAAAAATTCCTTCTTTTATTATTGAAGCTTGAGCAAAGTTTGTACATAGCTTGAGAATGGAATAAATTCGAGGAAGAAGAGAAAATAGAAGCGGTGTGGCATTTTCTGTCTTTTCCAGGTACAGAGCACTCTGGTATTTTTGAAATCAATCGCTAGCCCTTGAATGACATCGAGAAGCCATTATATTCTTCACAAGAAACTGTTACAACTTCACAAATCCTCAACACCTTTTCAAATTCCTCTGTTGTGAAGAAAACACTCATGGCGGGTTAAAAACTAGATCTTACAAAGCAACCGTTACATTCAATTTTCCAGTTTAAATATAGACCATTTGATTTTCTCCTCTAACTCTAAAATTAGGTCATCCACGTGGTAGGAAGGGATTAGAGTGGTTACAGGGGAAGCCTTTCACATTTTGTGATTTTTCATGAGATTTGGCAATTTAGAACAAATTGGCCCACACCCCACTTTGACTTTTCAACTTAGACACGTGGCACATTCTTATTGGAAATGGGATCGTGACCCTTTTCTTAACATTTTAACCTTTTTTTTAGAAAAAGGCTCAAAAATAAATTTTCTTTGCCAGCCCATTACTCCGATTTGACTAGGACACGTGGCATGTTCTAGTTGGAGATGGGGTCACGGCTCTTTTCTAAACATTTTAACCTTTTTTGAAAAAGGCTCAAAACTCAATTTCCTTCACGCCCGCTTTGATTTGACCGGGACACATGGCAAATTTTGGTTAGAGATGGGGCCATGGATCTTTTCTAAACATTCTAACCTTTTGGAAAAAGCCTCAAAAACTCAAAGTTCTCCATCATTCTGCTCCTCTGCTTTGACTTTTCAATAGTGGGCCCGAGACCTTGGCAGAGCCATGCAGAGCATTCTAGAACTTTTACTTCACTTTTGGGAATTTGGTTAAATTTCCAAAAGTCCCCGATGGCCCACTCGTCCACTTTGAATTTTCTCTAGCGGGCTTCACCTTTGAATTTTTCCCTGTAGGCTTCAACTTTGACTTTTCTCTACGGGCTCAAAATTTGACTTTTACCTTTATAGCCTGATCGAGGCCGCGGGAAAATTTACCATTTTTGCCAAAAGTGACCAAAAGTGTTAAGTTCACCAAAAATCCCATTCCTCCCCATCTAATAGGATCTGACCATGTACCTGCATTCATTGGGGTCAAAATTTGACAAGGAAAAGACGCTCACCATCTTGACTATGGAAAAAACATAGAGGAAGAAAACAACATCGTTTTGAGTCCAATTTTCAAATTTCCTTCACGAACCAGAGGTATGGGTGAAAAAAATGATTTGATGACCCAGGCCATAGAACAAGTGAACAATTTTGATAAAAATGGAGGTTACAAAGAGGATATTACGTGCACAGACCGAGAAAAGGAGGATTTCTAAAAACGAGAAAAATAGAGGTTTAAACAGCTCTAGGGCACGAATTTTGCTAATTTCTTGAATATTTAACTTGGATTAAATACCAACAAAGGGCATGAGCTCAAAAAAATTGAATTTGGCTATGAAAACGCAAAGTATTTTTTGAGAGACAACACTAAGAGACCTAATTATGTCTTTAAAATTTGAATTTTGAAGTTTTAGAAGGGTCTCATTGGGGATGGAGCCCTAATATTAATGGAGAACCTTAATGGCCATAATGGGTTTCTAATATTCCATTTACTATGTTTGGAAACCTTATAATTCAAAAAGTGGACCATAAAGCCAATTAAAAAGGGCTACAAAGAAGAGACCTAGTGACGACCTAGAACAAGCAAGTTGAAGATCTTCCCTTTTAAGTTGAAGTCTAAAATTTCTTTTGAAGTTGTATCTCCCAAAAAGGGTACTACGAAAAATTATTAGTTTGTATTGGACCTGGTGGTTATCTCCAAACTATAAGCTTTGTTCCTTAAGAAGGTTAGTGTTAAGAAAGCCTAGAAAAAGAAGAGATAAGGTGTTTGAAGAACTTGTTGAGAAATATACCAAGTAAGGGGTATGAATCCATGGAAATGAACTATTAGAATGACTTCAATGAAGCCTAAATCCCGAAATAAATACTATTAGACCAAACTGTTATTTTGAAAGAAACCATTTTGAGTGAAGAAATCCATTATTTTTAGAAGAAAAGTGTATGAATGGTTATGGCTAACGAAGTGGCATATTTTCTTGTTTAAAATTCCTAACCCCTTACATCATGTGGTATCGAACAAGATTTTTCTCATGAAAGATAAAGAAAAGTTTTTAAGAAGTTAAGAAAGACAAGTTGTGTGAAGACAAAAACTATGAAACAAAAGTTTGCAAGAAGATAGAAAAACAAGATGGCTAATAGAGAAAGGATGAGAAGACGAGGTGAGAGAGGAAAACCTCGGAGATAATGATTGGGTTTCCATATTAAGAAATTATTGGCAAAATAATTTGTCAAGTAGGAGAATTGGAGAAATCTCACCAACAAGGTGTTTGGGACTAAGTTCCTTTGCTTGGATGAGGTAACTCCATTTATTGAAAACATAGAATATTTACACTACTTTATCAAAGGGGTGGTATTTCAACTAGGGATCACATAGGAGTACTTCCCTACACCTATGGAAAAGTGCTTGTAGATTTTATAAGGGAGGAAAAACTTAGAGAGGGATAGATGTGGAGAGAATAGTAAGGGGGTTTTGCACAATAAATAGTACAACATATTTTATTATTTCAAAACTAGAATATATGCATAAATTCAATGAGAAGACACCATGATAATCAATGCATAATATTCAACAAGTACATAATCGTGTAATGTAGTTGAGATGGAGAGGAAACATAAGCAAAGGAAATAGAGGAAATTTGATCACTTGTTCCTAGAGAGAGTATGAGAGCTAGTAAACAAGAATAACCATCCTTTAAAATGAGGAGGATCTCCCAATTTATAGCTTTACAATGCAACTCTTCATATTACCATGTGACTTTTTGACTTAAAGTGCAATCCTCAATGAAGAAAAATAACTTTAAGTGACTTAAGTCACTTTTTACAACTTTCTTCTCAACAAGGAACTAGAATTCTAGAGGGAGAAAGATATAAGGAGAGAGGTGAGAAACACCAAGATCAAATGAAGGAGGAATAAACTCGATTGTGAAGAAGATCCACTCCTGTGATGAGCCAGTGAAATGCTCTAATGCAATGATGAACTCTGGATCCTTGAACTATTTTGCACCATAAAAAGCCTCCTTTTGAATGAATAAAAATTACATCCCATGTTTGGTACACAGAGAGAAAAAAGTGAGAATCACCTAATGAGTGGACCACTAAGACCAATGAATAGTTTCTTCCATCTCTTGAAGAAACCTTCCGATCCATGACACAAGATTCCATGCTTTATTGATCAATCAATCATGTGAATTGAACTTGATGTACTTGTTCATATAATGTAACCATGATGATCCTCAATTGTGTAACCTTGAGAACGTTGATGACCAATATGCACTTTGAGACCAAAGGTGGGAATTTAGAGGGCTTCGCTTCTTCCTAATTCACAATTCAACTTCCACTCCTCCGTAAACATGAATTTTTCCTCCTTGTTTCTATGAGGCAAGCTCCTAAGACTTGGTCATAATATGATGTGAAGGTTAAAAATAACAATGTGATTTGAAATAGATGACCATTTAATTTGAGAGAATCCCTAGTGGAGACATATCAAAAATTTCCATCATGTTTCTCATTATGAAATCTTTCATACAATCTACTTGAGTGTTTTCTCGATAAAAAATCCTCCCACACACGATGATTAGCTTTCTTTCTAGAATCCTTTACTTTGAATAATGGAAATTCATGTGCTCCATTAAAAATTAAATGGTCTTGTATCTATATTTTTGAAGCTTCATCTTGCATTTTTATGATCCCATTATCCTTAGGAAGTGATAGGAATGTTATGGTGCAAGTGAAAATGGATTCCATAATTGTTTATGGAAACCTATAAATTTGAGTGCAATTTGGTGCTACGAGCTATTGATTTTGTAATTCAGGAATTTTTTTATAAAATCAAGTCCAAATTGAATACGTATCGAATCATTTAAAATCTAATCCCATGAAAAACAAGTTATCCAAATTTAGTTAGATTCTCTTGTCAGAATTAGTGGGAAATTAGAAAATGGATTTTGGCTATGGGAAAAGCTTGGTAAATTATGGAAGTGGGAAAATGTGAAATTTTTTGAATGATCACTCCATGAGAAATTTAAATTTTTTTAATCTCATCTATGGCTTTTTTTTAATCCCTTGGGAGAGGAATGGATGCTCCAAATTTCAAGATATCCTCTCGTGGGTTTTGAGAGAAATAACTAGATCAAATTTGTAAGAGTATGGGGTTTTCAAGGGATTTTGGAGGTATAGGACTGTTTTACTTATATCTTTGGATTTATTCAGCTTGATATCAATGGTATGGGTTTAAAACAATTCATTTGGTCATAAGAAAGATCCCTTCAAGTTTCAAATGATCCTCCATGAGATTTGAGAGAAAACTTTCTTGTAAATATTGACTTTTCCAAGTGCCAAGGCCAAGTTTAACCAAAAAACACAGCCATTAATATATTTTCCATATGGTTTAAATAGGACATGAGTTATTCCTTATCTTAAATTAATTCCTAGTATTAATTTATGGTCCAAAGTGTTGGGGAAATAAAGAAAATGGCTAGGAGTTATGAGCAAACTATGATCTTGGAAGCATTGATGATGAGAAGAGTACTACTGAAACAAAGAAAAAGTTGAAGGACCAGCCCAAAGAAGAACCTTATTCAAGATAATGTGAAATTATAAAGGTAAGTGTTGTAAGCTCATTGCTGATAATGGTAACACATATAATTTGGTGTCTTCTGAAATAGTAGAAAAGTTAAAATTACAAAAGTTAGTGCATCTTAAACCATATAGAGTATATTGGGTTCAAATAAATCATCAAGTGTTGTTAAATGAGTAGTGTCTTGTTAGTTTCCATATTGGTTGCTATAAGGATGATGTTATTTGTGATGTGATGCCCATGGTTGTTTGACATGTCATGTCTTACTTGGAAGACCTTGGCAGTTTGATATGAGAGTTATTCATGATGTCGGGAAAATACTTATACTCTCATGAAGAATTGTGTTAAACAAACTCTAAACCCTCTCTAGGATAATAGTGCATGGAATGAAATCTACTCAAGATTCATTTTTATGAGTGAAAATGAGTATATACAACAGGGAGATAAATGTGGTTTTGAAACATCAAGAAATAAATCAGAAAGGAATCATAGTATTAAGGAAATCAAAGTGAATATAGTCAAGAAGATTTGGCAATGGTTAGTTGGTGAAGAAGAATACCAAGACAATGTACGAAAGATAAGTAAATAAGAAGATAAGAATGATGAATCTACATATCTCAAAGGAAAGAAGGATAAAAATATATCTCAAGGGAATAAGAACTAAATAAGAATAATCAAAATTTTGAGCTTGAGAACATCATGGAGCAATCAGATGTTAAGAAATAAAATGACAAATCTAAAGAAGAATATGAAAATAGCCAAGAAGGATTATGAAGCTTAAATTCAAGAATAAAACTAAGAAAACATGGTTCAAGAATGGAGAGATGAAGTGATAGAGAAAACCAAGATGTATGCACTAGCTCTAATTTTTCGAACTAATATTTCTTCTAGTGGTGATTATGCAGGCAATTAGCTAAAGTGAAAAAGACAAGTAATCTACCCAAGAAAAAGATACTAATTTCAGATCTTAAGGTCATAAAACATCAATAATGATAAAGATAGAGAAAATAAGATGATAAAATATTCATAATCATTCAAGAAATAATTCATATACAACTAGAGTAGTGATGGAATCTAGAACAAGAGATAAGGAAGTTAGAATTCTATCCAAGCATAACCATTTCACAAGAACACAAACTCATTCAAATAACAAGAAACATGGTAAAATGAATGGAATTCATATTGAATATAGTATATTCATGGCATATAATCATGAAAAAACACAAAGAGGTCTATTACAATTGGAAAAATAGAAAGAACAAAGAAACACTTGGCAACACAAAAGCTCATGGGTGAAGCATTTTTGTTTCTAGTAAGAATGATGCAAAAGCATCACCTTAAACAAGGAATATCATAAAATTTGGTATATTAAATCCTTATGATGGTCAAATTATACCTATATAGGTGACTTGAGGTCTTTCGAGGCCTTAAAGTTTCAAAATTTGATTTATATGTGTTTTCCTTTAAAGTTCGATTTAAATTTCTTAAGGAGGGAATTGCCACTTTTTGACAATTTTGGATTTGTTAGTGTCCTAGTGGGAGTATAGGGTGATTAGGAAATACAATTTCAATGAATAAGTCCCTTTTATAGGGTCAAAACCATCTTTCTAAGTGTTTTTGTATGTAACTATGTTTTTAGCTTCTTTACTCAAGCTTATAACTTGAGTTTATGGTCTTGTTGAGAGAGAGAGTTGAAATTACATGGTGCAAGTTAGTTAGGGTGAGATAATTCAAATGGGAGAATTTCTTATAGAGTTATATGAGGATAATTTTTAGGAGAGATAGATAATTCTAGGAAAATGAGGAAGAAAAGTCTTGATGAGGTAGATTTTGGAAAAACTATATAATGATAAGTGACTCCTATATGAAGAAAAGATCATTTTCCTTGATTTTGTTTATGGTTTCTTGTTTGAATGCTTTGAAGGATACTAAGGGAGGCCTATTTAAATGTATGAATTATTTTTTAAATATTTTATTCAAGTGAAATGTGGAAAACTCATAAAACTTGGACTGTAACCATGTTTTGGAATAAAATATGCATTTTTGACTGGTAAAACATGTATAAATTTTGTTTTTAGCACTTTGTCAAAACTTGAAATTTGGTATAAAGAAGGAAGGGGTTTGGTATAAACCTAATTTTTTTTTTTTTTTAAAACTATTTAAATCTCTAGATATGAATTTTTGAATGCTCGGTTTCAAAATAGGGAACTAGTTCTAGAAAAATTACGAAATTTTGATTTGTGAGTGCTAAAATCCATTACAAAGATTGAAAATTGGTGTGGACTATGGATATACCTCCACAAGAATTAATAAAGAGTTTTTGGATAAATTTTACATGTGCAAGTAGGAGACACTATAAATCACCTTACTAAGAGACCTAATTAGGTCTTTAAAATTATGATTTTTGAAGTTTTAGAAGGGTTTCAGTGGGAACATATCCTTGATGTTAATGGATAACCTTAATGTTTGTAATGGGTGTCTAAAATTTCTTTTATTTTATTTGGAAACCTTCTGGTTCAGAAATTTGACATAGAAAACCAGCTTAAGAAGGGATAGTAAAAAGAGACCTACAGGAGGACCTAGAACAAGCAAGTTGAAGATCTTCCCTTTTGAGTTGAAGTCTAAATTTTATTTTGAAGTTTTATCTCCTAAAAGGATACTACGAACATCAACTAGTTTTTTTGGGTCATGGTGGTTATCTCCCAACTATAAGCTTTGGGCCTTAAGAAGGTTAGTGTTAAACAAGCCTAGAAAAAGGAGAGATAAGGTGTTTGAAGAACTTGTTGAGAAATATGCCAAGTTAAGGGTATTAATACATAGAAATGGACTATTAGAAGAACTTCATGAAGCCTAAATCTTGAAATAAATATTGTTAGACCAAACTCTTAGTTTGAAGGAAACCATTTTAAGTGAAGAAACCCATCGTTTTCAAGAAGAAAAGTGTAATAAATGGTTGTGGCTAACAAAGTGGGATATTTTATTTTTTCACTATCCAATCCACTTGTATCACCCTCGGAAGGAAAATAATCCTTATATATACTCATGAGGTGGATGTCAATGATTGGGTATTGATCACCCATGAGGATGACAAGGTTTTCTAAAATAACATGCAAATGGCCAAGCTAACTCCTCCTACGAGATGAAAAATTAAAAGGGTGTTCACAAGAAGAGGTGCAACCTCATATTTAGAACATCTACGGTAGCCCAGTGAAGTGAAAGGAATTACTGAAGTGAAATAAGTCACCCCTAAACCAGGTGCAGAGCCACATTAGTAGCATATGACCTATCTTCATCTAAGGAGATATTGGAAGTCGATGGGGAAAAAGGGAAGCCACACTAGTGGTGGAATCAGTATGTAGGGATGAAATTGTATTACCTTCTAAAAACATGGCATCACCTAGACCTAAACAATGGTGAATTGATAAAACACTAGTGGCTCAAAAGGAACAAGGTGATTGGACCACACAAGAGGACCCCCAAATTAAAATTGAATGTAATCAAAGGATAGGGACTTTGAGGAGAGTGACGAGGAAGAGGATGGCCACCAATCAAGATCTTATATGACATGAGACTTCTAAGGACCTGATCACCCTCATGAAAAAGAATAAAATAAAGAGGCCACAAGTAGTTAGGTATGAAGAATACCTTGTTTCCTTTATTCAACCTTTGCTCAAGATGAATTAGATATGGTCTGGTGTATGCAACCCAAAAAGTAGGAACTAGAAACCCAAGGCAAGGCCACCATCCCTGACAACATTTCTAGTGAAGTTGAGAAAGCCTTATTATCTCTCTTTAGGGTAATAAAGAAGGGCATCATATCCAAGGAGAGAGGTATAACATCCTCGGAAAAATATAAAGTGGTCACCACTAAAATGAACACCCTACAATAAATGGTGTAGGTCATTATTAGAGTCGTAAAAGAATAAGCTTTCAAATATCTCATAGTTCTCACATAAAAAAGTTGTTTTGTTCCAAACATATGTCAATTATATGAATAATTCTCTATAAGAATTGTCCAATCAGAAGATAGGCTACCCCCACAACTTGATGCTATTATTTTGAGGAGTAGCCAAATGTTCACAGAGGGAAATAATTTACAAGGTTTTAACAGAGAACTAGAAGGCCTTAGTAGAAGAAGAATTTGCAGAACATATGAGGAAATTCATAGCCCATCTCAACAAGAACATTTCTAAGGAAAATGAGACAAGTTCTTCATAATTCATTAATTTGGTCTCCATAAAAAAAAGATTTAAAAGGTGGCCAATATTCGTGAGAGATGTTGGGAATAGTGGTACCTCTCTCAATATAATATTGGATAAGGCTACTAATATTTTTAAGAAGTCTATCATTAACCTCAAAAAGATAGATAAATATTACAAAACGTGCGGGATGATTTAGTAGCATCAAAATTTGATGTGACTCATCCAAATCGGGGACTTAGGTCTCGCACATCTAGCTCTTCCCAGTTGGGCCCAACTAAATAAGAATTATGATAGGAATATTCTAGATGGCATGTTGAGTCATGATTCCATTATAATCATCCTAATAGACATAAGTTAGGATATTTTTGTAAGGACCATTTTTCTAAGGATAGTCCCTTAATACTAGGTAATCATTGTCAACAGGAGGTGAAATGAGGACCTTCTTTATAAATTTGTATACTCCCATTTTAACAAAGGGAGGTGAATTCATGATAAATGAATGCAAACTAGTCTAACAATTCAAGAAAGTTGAAATTATTTTTTTTCATCTCCATTTTTTGTGTGTTCTTTTGATAAAATGAGGTTGATGTTATGATATTTATTCTTTTATTTCTAATCATTAAAATGTTCTCATGTAATTTTAGTGGAAACATAACATTATTTATAGGTTGATAAGTCACAATAGATATGTAAGCGAGAAATCGGGTAATTTTATCAATTTATAAATAACATGTTATAATCACAAATTCAAGGTCAATTGAATTTATGCATTAGTAATGTATTAATTTATGTAAAATATAAATTGAGAATTCTTGGTTTTTTTAAAGCATATTTTACTCACATGGAATAGGATCAATCTCATTAAATTTTGTTCATGTAGGATTTATTTTCTCTCTACATTATATATTTTTTTAATTTTCTTTTGAGAAATTCCCTTTAGTTATATTATACTTAGGAATTATGAAAATGAACAATTAGCGAAGAGGGTGGAGGGAGTGGTGCTAGAAGGAATCTCAAAATCTAACAATTAACTACTTGTTGAGCTTACAACTCATGCACCGAGTCATACCTTGACTCTAAAATGATGAAGATAATAATAGCATGTTGTTCCCTCTTTTGGATATGTATTCAATACACATGAACACACCTAAAGTGTATTTTTATCCTTTCCTCTTGGTTTCAATGTTCTTAAGATTCCTGTCTATGATGGAAAGAGTGACCCTATATAACACCTTTAATCATTCCATGTTGCTTATTTTTACTATGTATATAATGCTATCTTACTTACAAATATATTTCTTATAAGTTTCAAGGAATTTTTGTATATTGGTTCTATGATATCCCAACACATTTTATGCAATCTTTCACAACTTTGGAAAATAAGTTTCTTTCACAATTTTCCATCAATATTGGTTCCAAAGTATCTTATTCTCAAATTTCTAAAGTACACCAAGGATATAATGAGCACATCAATTATTACGTTTTATGATATAAGAATATGCTCACCAAAATGAATAACATCTTGGATGATACCGAACTATATGTTAGGAAATAAGAGATAAAATATGCGGAATAATCCCTTACAAAATCACAACAGTGGAAACTAATATGCAGAAAATATTATAGATCTCAAATAAAAGTGCAGAATAAATAACACAACACTTAGAGACAAGATTTAACATGGTTCACCCAATTTGGGCTACGTCCACCAAGAATCACTTGCTCAGATTTTATTACAAGCCTCCACTCTCTCAATACAATACCCAGATCCGTTTGGAGCTATGCTCAACAAACTCTATAGAATTCACACCCAAATTCAAAACACATCTGCAATACATTTGCTTGTCTATCTATCATATGCATAAGACCATATAAATAGACAATTGCTTAAGTAGTTTGATACAAAAACATGGGTATCAAAACAATGGGCAAAAACCAAAACTATCCCATAAACCTATGGGTATCCGAAGAGGCGGTTTTACAAAACAATGGACACCGAAAAACCATGGGCCCAAAAACAACCCATAACGGTTACCCATTACCCATGGGTTAATAAACCACCAATGAAAATTTGCTTCGAGGGCTTCACCCCCGAATCCCCTTTCATCGGGGGCTTCAACCCCCAAACCCCCGATCCACTCACCGCGAGTAGGACCGCCGTAAAAATACCCGAGTGTAACACATAGAAGGTGTACCACACTCTAACATGAAAATAGGCTCCACAAACATAACAATCTCCCACTTGGAGACTGATTTCCACTGAGCAAGCTTCTCAACCCTTCACTGTCATCCGTGAAGGCCAACCAAAGCTGAACATAGCTTTAGTTTATCCCTTGTGACCACCTTGGTCATCATGTCTGCAGGATTCTGACTGGTATGAATCTTCTCCAACTTCAACTTATCTTCCTCCAAAGCTGTCCTAATGAAGTGATATCTCAATTGTATATGCTTCGTCCTGGAGTGGAAAGTAGAGTTCTTAGCTAGGTGTATAACACTCTAACTATCACTATGCAGCTTACATTCCTCCTGCTTATGCCCTAACTCCTCAAGCAATTGTTGTAACCAAATCATCTCTTTGCTTGCCTCTGTGGAAGTAACATACTCAGCCTCCGTGGTTGACAAAGCCACCAGTTTCTGTAGTCATGAAATCTAGCTTATTGTTGTCCCACCTATAGTGTAAATATAACTTGTCGTGCTCCTCCTGCTATCTACATCTCCAACCATGTATGAATCTACATAACCACGTAAAGTGGTGTCTGATCCACTGTAGCATAAAACTGTCCCCATGGTCCCTCTCAAATACTGAAGGATCCACTTTACTACTTGCCAATGCTCTTTACCTAGATCACTCATAAATCTACTCACAGCTCCTACTGCATGGGCAATATCAGGCCTAGTGCACACCATAGCATACATCAAACTACCAATTGCTGATGAGTAAGGTACCTTGGACATCTGGTTTCTTTCCTGCTTTGTCTTGGGACACTGCTCCTTTGATAACTTGAAGTGGCCTACCAAAGGAGTCCCAACCTATTTATCATCCTACATATTAAACCTCTCTAAGACCTTAATGTACTCTTCCCGAGATAAAGTCAGCTTCCATTCCTTCCTATCCCGAGATATCCTCATACCAAGGATTTGTTTGGCTGCACCTAAATCCTTCATAGCAAAGGATTCACTTAGCTACTTCTTGAGTACTTTTATTTCCTGCATGTTTTTACCTGCAACCAACATGTCATCAACATACAAACACAAGATAATATAACTTCCATCCTCAAATTTCTTTGTATACACACAATGGTCAGAATGACATCTAATATAACCTTGCTCCATCATGAAGCTATCAAACTTCTTATACCATTGACGTGGAGCTTGTTTCAGGCCATACAAGCTCTTCTTCAGTTTGCACACCATCTCCTCTTTACCTTTGACCTCATAGCCCTCTGGTTGCTGCATATATAGTTCCTCCTCCAAATCACCATGGAGAAATGTAGTCTTTACATCAAGTTGTTCTAAGTGTAAGTCTTCTACTACAACTATTCCTAGAATAGTTCTAATAGAAGTCATTTTTACTACAGGAGAAAAAATCTCATCAAAATCTATACCTTGTTTCTGCAAACCCCTTGACCACCAACCGGGCCTTATATCTTTTCTTTCCTCCTTCATCTTTGACTCTGAACACCCACTTGTTCTGTAATGCTCTTTTTCCTTCTGGGTAGCTTCACCAAATCCCATGTCTGGTTCTCCATGAGAGCCTGATGCTCCTCATCCATGGCTTGCTCCCACTTCTTCCTAGCATCTACCTACATTGCTTCATCAAAGCTCTCTGGCTCTCCACTATCAATGAGTAATAAATAATAAAGAGAAGGAGAAAAACATTTAGGTTCTCTTCTTACCCTAGAAGACCTCCTCAATATAGGAGTTTGGGGTTCCTGTTGAGTCGGTTCTTGAACTGATTCATGGGTCACTGTCCCATCCGAAATATCCTCTACCACTGCATATTATTTCTTGGATTCTTCCCTATTTTCCTGCAACTATTGCTTATACATGAATTTCTCATTAAATACCACATCCCTAGACCGAATAATTTTCTTGTCCTTAATACTCCAACATTTAAATCCAAGTCATCACCACCATAACCAATGAAAGTATATTTTTCTGATTTAGCCTCTAGCTTGGTCCTATCATCCATGTCTATATGAACAAACACCTCACATCCAAAGACTCTAAGAAATGAATAATCAACTTTCTTACCATACCAAGCCTCCTCAAGTATGCCTCCATCCAAGGCACTTGAGGGTCCTCTGTTTATCAAGTACACAACTGTGCTCACCGCTTCTACCCAAAAAGAAAGAGGCAGTCCTGCATGTATCCTCATGCTCTTAGCATGTTCCATTATTGTTATGTTTCGACACCCCATTCTCTTCAAGGCGGGATTCCCGGAACCGTTTTTTGCCTCGCGGATTCCATTCTTAGAACAATAATCATCGAATTCATTGTTGTAATACTCCTCTCCATTATCTGACCTGAGACATTTTAACTTAAGACCTATTTCATTCTCTACCAAGGCTTTCCATTTAACAAAAGTATCAAATACATCAGATTTGTTTCTAATACAATAAACCCAAACTTTCCTTGTTACATCATCAATAAAAGTAACATAATAACTTGAACCCCCAAGAGATGATACCTGAGTGGCCCCCACACATCAGAATGTACCATCTCTAACTTACTCTCTTTCTTCGTAGGTCCAACCTTGAGAAACCTTACTCACTTTTGTTTCCCATATATGCAATTCTCACAGAAATCCAAACATGTTTCTGTATATCCAGCAAATTCTTCTTTATGATATCCATGCCCTTATGGCTCATATGACCGAGCCTATAGTGCCATAATGTTGTATCTACATCTGAAGCCACAAGATTACAATCATTAGCACTATCGCTGGTTAAATACAAAGTTCCAACCTTCTTACCTCTTGCCACCACAAGAGCACCCTTGGTAGCCTTCCAAGAGTCAGATGTAAATATCACAGTACAACCATCACTTCCCAATTGCCCCACCGATATCAAATTTCTCCTTAATGTAGGCACATGTCTGACATCCTTCAATAGCCATGTATTCCCATTCTGCATTTTAACTTGAATGTAACATTTTCCAACTATACTGCAAGGCTCATCATCACCAAGAAAAACATGCCCAAAATCCCCTTAAACATAATCAACAAAATAATGCCTATGTGGAGTAGCATGAAAAGAAGCCCATGAATCTAAAACCCAAGATTCAATAATATTATGCAAAGAAAGAATCAAAGCATCCTAGCATACATTACTCGATGCCACATTTGCCTCCTTTTTTTCTTCATGTTGTTTCTTCTTATCCCGAAGCTCCCAATAGTCCTTCTTTGCATGCCCAGACTTTCCACAATTCCAACATACAATCTTGTTCTTAGATTTTGACCTTGCCCGATCTTTTGATTTTCCACGGTTTCCTCTATTCTTCTGTCTCCCTCTAGTTTCCACTGTCAAATCATTCCCTAAAGTAGAAGATTCCCCGGAGCTTTTTCTTCACATTTCCTCGCTTAGAATCACCCCTACAACATCCTCAAACTTCAACTTCGAGTTAGCTGGAACCAAGTTACTTACCACCATTACCAGGGCTATTCCAACTCTCAAGTAAAGATCACAGAATTAATAAAGCCCTAAATTCTTCATCAAATTCTATTATAACCGAAGCTAGCATACTCACAACCGTATTGAAATCATTTAAATTATCTACTACTAAACTATTCTCAGACATCTTCATATTAAAGAACTTTTTCATTAAAAATATCTTGTTAGAGGCAGAGGGTTTTTCATATAACTTCCCTAATGCATCCATTAGATCTTTTGTAGTCTTTTCCTTTGAAACATTAAATAATACCGAAGATGCAAGACATAGCCGGATTGTCCCAAGTGCTTCTCTATCCAGCAAATCCCATTCCGCATCTGTCATACTCGAGGGTTTGTTCACCTTCTCAGAAAATAGAGTATAAAGATCCTTCTGATAAAGGTAATCTTCCATTTGCATCTTCCAAAGACTGAAATTCTTCCTGTTGAATTTATCAACCCTAGATCTGCCATCATCTGCTATAGCTCCCACTCAAGCTAAAAACTTTCCCTGCGATTCAACAATTCAACAAACCAAACCAAGCTCGATACCAATTGTTAGGAAATAAGAGATAAAATATGCGCAGAATAATCCCTTACAAAATCACAACAAAAGAGAAACTAATATGCGTAAAATATTACAGATCTCAAATAAAAGTGCGTAATAAATAACACAACATGAGAGACAAGATTTAACGTGTTTCACCCAATTTGGGCTACGTCCACCAAGAATCACTTGCTCGCATTTTATTACAAGCCTCCACTCTCTCAATACAATACCTGTGATCCATTTGGAGCTATGCTCAACAAACTCTACAGAATTCACACCCAAATTCAAAACACATTTGAAATATATTTGCTTGTCTATCTATCATATGCATAAGACCATATAAATAGACAATTGCTTAAGCAGTTTGATACAAAACCGTGGGTATCAAAAAAATGGTCAAAAACCAAAACCATCCCATAAACCTATGGGTAGTCGAAGAGGCAGTTTTACAAAACAATGGATACCAAAAAACCATGGGCCTAAAAACAGCCCATAACGGTTACCCATTACCCATGGGTTAATAAACCACCCATGAAAATTTTCTTTGGGGCTTTGCCCCGAAACTCCTGACCCGACCTCTCACCGCGAGCGGGACCACCGTAAAAATACCCGAGTGTAACACATGAAGGTGTACCACACTCTAACATGAAAATAGGCTACACAAACATAACACGATAGGATCTCTTCACAAAAACTTGATTTCCCTTTCCAAAAGTTTGTTCAATTCTATAAGTTTCCCTCATTTGATCATCTATGTTACTACATATGAATAAGCTTGAGTATGTTGTTAGTTATTCTATTACATCTAGTGCTATATTTCTAAGTAAAGTTACATTCAAAGGTGAACTAATGAAAACAACCCTATTACTAAATACACTATCAATGTCATATCCTAACCTACTAAGTAATAGTTATAACCTTTATGATGGAAACTCACGCATTTACCTTGTGCTCCAAACATCATGATCAAATAATTATTTGAGTGTAATCTCGTGTCTCTCCGTCCATAACTTGATTTTTATGTGATCAAGGATCATGGTAAGAGTTTTAATTCCAATGCCTATTGTGACTATTATAGCTGGGTTGTCACCTCACTAATCGATGTATTAATCTAAAACATATACACTATCTTATAGATACAAATGCAATTGAATGGGTGATCCCACTAAATCCTCTAATCCTACCATTGATAATCCAAAGATAAAAATATATTAAATGATCCACTTTTTAATGATAACACCGACAAATATAATTTGAAATTACATAACTCTCATCATGTGGTACTGCATCTACCTTCTTATGACCATCCATTAGATGAAAGGATTGGTATTGTTGTCCCTATGCCACCTTCTACACCAATTATTAATTTTGATAAATCTAATATGAATGATATTCGTGTCTCATATAATTTGTATATTTATGCATCTATGAATAAAATACCCATACATAGTGTCTTGGATGATCCACATAATAAACATAATCTATGTACTTTTAAGCTATTTATTTCTCTCACTTATTCTAAAAAGAGCATAACATATTATTTTAAGTCCGATTCTAGACATATTGTTCTACCCATCACTTTCGCTATATTACTAAATACGTTACATTTATAATGGCCTCCACAATTATCTCAAGTGATGAGAATTTAATTATCCCTTGGTTATGTACTCTTAGTTATGTCCCATATATTATACATCAATACATCAAGTTTATTCATCAACATCAAGTTTTCACAATTCAGGGTATTCCTTTTGAGGCTCTTCTTCCTATGTTGACACCGATGATTGAATATTTCCTATTTCTACTTATATGTCTCCCAATAGGCCTTCTACTTCTCATGTTATATATAGTGGCTCTTTCCTCCTAGGTATCAAATAGGCCTTCTTCAAAATTCATCTCTATCTCCTTTCACCCTTCTAGTCCTCATCGCCAATATTATAATGTGCACATTTTATCTAATATATTTCAACCTTGTATGCCTCTTCATTGGTATTATTTTTTAAAGAACAACCAATGAGAGGGGGTGAATCGATATGCTATTAAAAACTTATTTCACTTATCACTTAGCATTCATTAATCATTCCATTTAACTTAATTATACAAACGAGCTTAATATGAATTATCAAAACATTACAACATCCATACATGAAAATGAGACATAAGAACACATGAACACCATATTTAAGTGGGAAACCCTCATGGGGAAGAAAACCCACTGAAACAAGATTTATTATAGCAATGAATCAAATTTAGTTGAGCACCAAACCCACAAGTAGCAAAAACTCATACACCTAATTTTTTTAACCTTATGAAATATTGCCACGACAACTAATGACAACACTTGTTTAGCTCTCCTTCCTTCAATCTTCTTCAAATATGCCCTTTTAGGATTCTTTGCTCAGAAATTATTCATCAAGCTGATTAGGTCATTTGACCTATCTCTCCAACATCAGAACACCCTCTAGATTCTCAACAAATTTTCTTTTCCTTATTCTTATGGTCACAACTACCCTATACACCTTATATATTATCCCCTCTATCTCGCACTTTTTCATTCTCTCTCAACTACAAAATAGGTCACTAAGAACATGCTTATATACATGAATAAATATTATAATAGATATAGGTAGACTATTATAGGGAATATATCATAATAAGAAACATAAAAACATCATAATAAGACCATATAAAATACCACTTAGGTCGACAATAGCATATAGAAGATACATTTCTACATTAGGACTTAAACATGCCTAATACACTCAAACTTCCCTCTCTCCAAAGCAAAGTCTTCTTGAGTTAACATGACCTTAATCAAATATCAAGGACCACTTGTAAATGTTGTCTAAATCTTATATAAAACACCATAAATATTGTACACCTATACACCATAATCTCATGTAATGACACCACCATTTGGAACAAATCTCCTCACTAGGTCTGTGACCTACAAACGAGTCCTCAAAGATGAAGCTCAAACACAAAAAAACACCCCAACCATGCAAGTGTGACACATGAATGGAAATATCATCACATCAGGGTTATCAAAAATGTAAAAGAAACCATCAATTGGACTATAAGAGCCCAAGAACACCTCTGCAATCAGGCCCACCAAAACTATCAAAACTACCCCAAAACATGTATTGAAAAATAGAATTCCACACACCTCCTAAGTGCTAAAAACTGATCTAAAACCAACATATAAATTAATAATTACTTCCATGTTTCCTCCTAAATCCATTTATTTGTCTAGTATAGGAAAAATCTTGAGAGAAAAATACACTTCTTCATAAATGTACATATTATTATGGGGTCCACACACTATCAAGACACCTCAATGCCACCACAAGGAGAAATATGAAGGAGTCTTATACAACCTCCAATAACTAACCAAGCTCAAAAAATCTATTTTTGCATGATTAAACAAGTTTTTATCCATCACTACGTAGCTAGGGTTTAAGAAGCACTTAGAAAAACCTTACCTTCTTAATGATTGTTCATAAAGCTCTACCCATTAATCTATGAACTAATGTCTAGAATGTAATCTTGTTAGTGTGAGTGGTATTTTTCATCTTTTATTTATTAATTAGGTGAATTACCACCTCACTAGGTGAGTCATCTCACTTAGGTGAGATCATAGGTCATTAGGTGTCCTAGGAGTTATGATAGATTCCATCATAGAATTTGTCATAAGTGTTAGTGTGCATCATACATGAGTTACATTCCATTTCTATAAAGTAACTCCTCTTCTCCATTATGGAGGTATGATGGGTCATGCATGGGAGTTACACAACACTCCTATTTGTACCTTTTCATTTTGATCTATGAGAATGAGTATACCTATTTTCTTATGCATGTACATTTTATCATGATTCAATTATTTCTTTGATCTTGGAGCTACTTCACTTCTCGATTCGATTGTAACTTCTTGATGTGCACAGATTCCTTCTGGATCCTTATGCTTCCTCAGTCTCATATGGTATCAAAGATCATGATTCAAAATCATGTCTCTCACTATAGTTGTTTCTTACTACTCTCTATTTTTTATTTCTATTAGTTTCATGTGAAAGTTCTTTAATCTTTATTTGGTACTTTAATTGCATTTTTGTAGGCTCCTTGTGCTTGGATAGTGTGCTAGTTTTTTTGTTTTGCAGTTTTTTTGTGTGCAAGTTTATCAAAATATCAAGGTTGAAGAGCATTTTTAATGTTTTTAAAAACTTGTGTTACACTTCCTCTGGGCCTAACTCAGGTGAATTGGGAACCAAGTTGTTCCAGCTTCACCTATGACTTGGTTGGCATTTGTGGTCACCTACTCACCTTGTTGTGATAAATCACCTTAGCATGTTGTATCTCAACTCCTATCTTGTTTACATTGGTCCCTTCTCACCGATTTACATCGACCTTGGGTTTAACTTTTCTCATGCATTGGATTTGTTTGTTAGCTCTCCAACCCTTCTTTTTGTTTTATTTTCATTGGCCTTTAGCTTCTTGGGCCTCTTGTTCATTGTTGGCTCACACCGAGCTCCTCAAACTCTCCTTCTCTTTGTAATATTTGGTTCATTCCTTGCATGCACCTTAAGACTCTCCCCTCCATTGTTGGCTCTCCTATTCATTGTTCTCCCATCTCTAGTTTGACCTATCTCTTCTTTTCCCATACTTGTGTTGGTGGTTTCCCATCAACCTTAACCCCAAGATAATTTTTTTACTTTGTACATGGGTTACTCGTCGGTGAAAAATTATGTTTCTCTATGTGACTAATGTGATTTTCCACTACTCACCAGAGGATATTTATCACCACTATTACATCTTGTTTTCTCTATGGTTTCTCGACACCCCTCACCGCCACATGGAGTCTCACTTTTCTCTCACACTAGTTTGATCTGCTTTCTTAATTAGATTTTGATGTGCCAATGTTGCCCTCTCTGTCATCTTGATATGTGGGGACTCTCCTAGCTCATTCCTTACACAGAGACTTTAATATCTCACCTCGGCATTGTGACATAACTCGAATCGTTGGCACTCCAAATTGGCCTAACTCATTTATCAACTCGGTGACTCTATAGGTCGCTGTGCTAGCTTTCCCAAGCAAATAGATTGTTGAGCCGAGCCAACTCCTTTTGGGCCCTCAAGGTAAATTGTTTTATTTCTTTTTTCTTATTTATCTTATTTATAGATTAATTAATTTTTTCTAATCTCATTCCTAATTGATAAAACACTAAAATTTTAAGGAAAATCTATATTTTTGGCTTTAAATTAGGCTTATTGGGATTTTCCGTCCCCTTTGCACCTCATTGTAAGCACTATTCTTCACTTATGGGTTTGTGAGCATGTCCACACAACTTTGCAGAAATAAATCCTCTTCACCCTTTCCCTTCTTTGGTTTCTTTTGTGTTTGTTTCCTTACTTCATTGTGCATGATTGAGCTTATTGTGGTCTCCACGCTCGTGTGATATTTCACTAATTATAAGGTGATTGACCAAATTTCTTATGTTGCACAAACACTTGGGTGTAGTCAACACACTACTTATAAAGTGCCATCGTGGGGGTGTTTATTTTGTATGGTTCTTTTATTTTTGCTATCTTATTTACTTAATTTTATCTTTTGTGGATCTCAATGTGGTTCCCTTGCTTATCTCATTTAACTATCATGAATGGAAAGATGTTGTATCTCTCGGCTTGCGAAAAAAACTTTACCGTAGATAACTATGGGATTGCGCAAGCTCAACCTACAAATGTTGCAGAGAAAGAGAAATGGTTTGACAAATGTGATGAATATTTTGGAATTTTGCATCTTTCTCGTGTCACCGTAACTACACTTCCATATTAACACAACCAAAACACACAAATTTTTTTGGGATACCGTAGAAAAAAATTGTGAAACATGATGAAATGAAAGGACATGAACTAGAAAATGAGTCCATTATTCTCAGCAATAGCAGTTTTGAAACTCTTCAGGAATTCTTCACCAAACTAAAATATCTTAGATTACAATTGAAAGATTGTGGAATTGACAAAAAGGAATCACAACTCATACTTTTGTCCTTTCCAAACTTGGTCTTGACTATTATATTTTTGTCTCTACCTTCCATGCTACAAAAAGGGAACTTGGTGCAAGTTGTATTATGCCCTCATTTGATGAGTTTATTATTGATTTGACTAGGGAACATGATAAGCTAATTCAAATGGGTACTCTAAAATCCACAAAATCCCATGCTCTTATTGTTGGTCATGAAAAACCAAAGGCTTCAAAAGAGAAGAAACAAAACAACAGGATCATGAGAATAAAAAGGACCAATCCACCACCAAATAAAACTCTTCCACTTCCTCTTCTAGTTCTAAACCTCCTAAAGAATGGATCAAATGTGGGTACTGCACTAGTAGACATGATGAAGAAAATTTATTAAAGTATAATATTGAGCTCCTCATGATATTTCTTGAGAAGAACAACATAAGAGTTCCCGAGTCTCTCAAGCCATCTCCAACATCAACTCATGAATGTTCTAAGGAAAAAGACAACAAAAATAAGAAACTAAAAGAAAAAGAAAAAAATTCACTTAAGGAGAAACCAAAGGGAAGAGATTTAGTTATAGTTGTGTCACCTACTCCTACATGGGTTATTGATTCAGGTGCATCTCATCATATGGCCTCATCATACATAGAGTTTTCTTCATTAGAGCCATGTGACATGTCTTCTATTCAACTTGGTGACAACACTTCTACACCAATTTTTGGGAGAGGGTATATTGAAGTGAATGGTGGAATGTTTAAAATTTTTCTTAGTATCCCTTCACTTACAACTAATCTCATTTTAGTTTATCATATCACTCACCTTAGTCAGGAATGTAGGTTGAATTCACTCTAGATTCTATTTATGTCAGAGAGATACATAGTGACACTATCATTGTAGTTGGTATAGTTGATCATCACACTCATCTTTACTCCTTTTCTCACTTTGTTCCTCCTTTAGATTCTTCATTTGACTCACTTGGACTTGATGATATTTCTAATCCCACTTATGATGATGAAGACTTAACTTCTAGCATAGTTATTTTCCATAGTGATGGAGACCCACCTCCACCATCCACTTATCGCCTACCACATCTTGAGGAATTATTTCTTGATCCACTATAGAATTTTTAGGGAGCAGGTACCTTGATTAAGGAATCATTAGACATTGGGCACTCTTCTATATAGTTACAGAATTCCACCTTCCTTCTTCATCATTGCTTTGGATTCACCATCCCTTCATGGAGTATTTGGAACTTCTACCTCACATATGGAGCATCATTCCTTGGATGGGAACAACACCTTATCACTTCAGGGATATTCTTCTTCTTCACTTGGTACAAGGTGGCTTTCGATAGGTTCATATCTTGGGAGGATAGATAACATTTCTTCTTCTCTTCTTCTTATTATAGAAATATTGTAATTTATACATGGGTACCTTATTAGGCCTTTAGTTGTTGGGACCCATTTGATGCATCTTTCTTAGTTGTTTAGGGGAGTCTTCTATCTCTTGTAAGTGGGTGCTTTGCACACTATTTTTTCCTCCTCCACTACTTTATATATTTATTGTACATGGGTACGTCATCCAACGTAGTGGCTAAGACCCATTTATGTGTGTTCGTCTAACTTTCCTTTCCTCATCCTAAGTTACGATGAAGGGGATGTTAGTGTGAGTGGTATTTTCCATATTTTATTTATTTATTGGGTGAATTACCACCTCACTAGGTGATTCATCTCACTTGGGTGAGATTATATCTCATTATGTATCCTAATAGTTATGACAGATTATGTCTTAGAATTTATCATGTCTTAGCGTACATCATACAGAGTTACATTCCATTTCGAAATTAACTCGGTTCTCAATTATGATGGTATGATGGGTCATGCATGAGAGTTACATAACACTCCTATTTTTACCTTCTCATTTTGATCTATGAGAATGAGTAACCATGTTTTCTTATGCATGTAATTTTTCTTATGATTGAATTCTTGCTTTGATCTTAGAGCTAATTCACTTCTCAATTTGAGTACAACTTCTGCATGTGCATGGATTCCTTCTAGATCCTCATGTGTTATCACTATCACATATATTAGGTCCATTCCCTAACTACCATGAATATCTCAACCTCCCATGCAAAATTAAAACATGCCAATGAGCATCAAATAGTCCTTCTTGAGATGGGATTATCAATTCTAATAACCTGGATAGAGGTAAAAACAACATATATTTATTTTTCTTGTAAAGAAAAACTAAAACTCAACTCACACCTTGAGGACAACCTATTATAGATTTCCCAATGCTTAACTTTGTATATATAATTTGAAATCATACCAAACTATCTCATTAGAGCCCTAGGGATTAAGAAAAGGTCTAGTACGGACCTAGAAAACATGTCTAAAGATTGAAATAAAATTATGAGAAACTTGTGAGTGGCTCTACACTTCATCCTCATACTCTCCATGCTTTGAAAATGCATAGCCAACTACTACATACCTAAGAACCACCATGCCATACCTCATCATGCTAACTAGTAATCCAAACTGAGCTTCTTGATAATGCTCGCACCATCAATATAGACCACCTCATGACTTCATCACTTTTTACCTTATTCAAGATCCTTTAAAAATCTCCATGACATCAAAAACATCGATCTAGCTCTAAAAACCTCTGCAAGTCACTATACCAATTGAAGACACCTCAAGGTACCATGCTACTAATCAAAGGCAACTAGACCAAGTAACTCCACTAACCAATCAACACATTACATTAATGACATCATACTCCTTTTTACATCAATGAAAACACAACTTGTTAAAAATCTCCCCTTTGTCATTGAGCGGAAAAAATATATAGATTGTTTTCTCAAGCCATCAACTCATTCTCACCCTTTTAAGATTAATGAAAAAGTATCATACCTGAAAAATTAGTCCTCTTCATACGACATCAAAATAGGCTCACCATTTGGTTGGAAACATCAACCAAATCAGAAAAATTCCATTTGACCTCTTCAAATATATTTTGAATCATTATAGCTCACCCTTAGCAAATGCATACCTTCCAAATTTGACTCATACCTTGACCATGCACTTCTCAACACATAATTAATACTAATAGGTCAATGCACAACAACCAAATGATAAAAAGAATGAATAAATTTCTTACCTTTTAATGGACCTCATCTCAGCTTTGTCATCATCCTCAACCAATATTGACACCTTACATACCTTCTTGGCATAACTCACCTATTCATAAAACTCTACTCAACTACCCCTCGGACCTAGATACCTTATGATTAATTCCACATGTAATATCCTACAAAACCATATACATATGCTCTTGATAGACCTTTTTAACCAACACTAGGATCTCATCCATTGTACTTCATGAGATTCACAAATTTTGGCACTTTCCTACCTAAATGACTCCCATTGAGTCCTTGATGCCATAATCATTCTTAGCTTACCAACAACATTATCACCACTATCCTTATGTATTCTTCACTCTATGTGCCTTCTTGTCACTACAACTCACTCATGAAGCTAGAATACCAATTTCTTATCCCCCTACTTCTTAACACCTCTGACATGACTAATAGATACAAAATAAAATCATCTTAACTTTCCCTTTATGCAAATGATATTAAACTTCTCAAAATAGTACTAGATAACTTCAACTATACACTAAGACCTATTTAAGAATGAACTAATAAAAGAAAGGTTTACATACCTTTTCCAAGACTATCAAATTCCCCTAATACTATACAATCTTCTTGATCTTACTTTGACTTCTTAGAATGACAACATAGAATTATACAACCTATGACAACCTTACTCACTTTATCTAAACACAACACATATACCTTCTCAAACTAAACTAGAAGATGCTTCCTTATAGGCTATATCAAATGTGCTCAAAAAACTCAAACCATATGCACAAGGAAATAATCACATAAACAACATTACATACCTTGTTCCTTTGAATCACAAAAAAATCAAAATCCCCTTGAATCATACATTCCTCTTGATGTTCTTGAATACTTCTTGACACCACATACTTACCTAATTAGCTCATGGAGCAAGTATATACTCCTTCTAATCTCCCGACACCTTAATAACAACACATGACAATTTGATTTTACACAAAAATCCCCCTAAGACCAAGATCCACTTGATCCTAAAACTCTTCATTTATTTGTCTTCTTCATGATGAATTTAAACTGTACATATCATGATTTGTACATGTATATATAAATAAATACTCAACTTTGTAAGTTAAAACTTTAATGACATCACCGATCTTTAACCTTGGATTTGATCATAAATAACTATCCAACCTTTAACTAACAAACAACACTTTCCATGTATAAGTAACACTCAACTCTTCCAACACTCAATGATCAATATTCAAACTCAGATTTCACTATACTCTACCTCTTATAACTATCAACTAACTAAAACAACACTCCTATGGATCCAAATTTGTCTTCGCTCCATTTACAAGCATAAAAATAATATAGTTAACTCACTCATACTTTCTTTTTACTAATAAAGATATATACTAGATTTAAAACACGATTCTAAGATAAAATAAGCTCATCTTAGACTTGTATTACATTACAAGACATTCCTCAACTACACATTTTACTCTCCATCTTGTCTCTCTATTTAATAGGTATTTAAGACACCTTGATGCATCACAACTTCATGATTGTAGCTAGACTAAAGAAAACACACAATCATGTCTTAAAAACACATCTCTTACCTCTTCACAAAGAGTATTAGATCTCCATAGGTCTTACTACTTATCAAAATATTGTCACTTGGTCTCTTCTTCATGTTTTGTTATGACCTATCTATTTTTCAAGCTCACATTCCTAATCATAGTATAACCATCATGCCTATAGTCCTCGTGAGTCTTCGTGTTATTCATACAATATTATATCAAAAGGTTATATTGGTTTAAGTAGACCAATCTTCGAGTTCAAGAGTCATGGACCTGAATTAGGTCACTAAACATAATTGTTACTCAAAATAAAATAGACAATATAAGTACCAAGACTCTTCATACCTTATAACAACATGTTATATCTTCATAGACTACACATAGCACAACTTCTGACCTTCCAACATGACTTCAAGACTGTGACATAACCTCATGAATGATATTGAGTAGATCAAGACACAAACATACCTTCTTGAATCATATTATATTAGAACACAACATATGCCCTTTCACAACTATACCAATCTATGATTCATGACTCAACACATCTCCATGGTTCAAACAATATATCAATCCAACAAGAATCCAACATGAGAAAACTGAACCCATACCTTATCGAGAGCAATACTATAATTTTATTTCGTAAACCTAGACCTTCTTGATGCTTGTCCACTACTAGGACTCCATTATTTATGACACACTTCATGCCATTACAGAACCTTCCTAATAATTCCAAGACTATGACATAAATGTTACCTTCATGTTTTCCGATGGGACCATACACAATTCATGCTAAAAGTCAAGGAATAACTCATCGACCTCTACATTCTTTGAGTCCTTCATGAAATACAAAATGAGCCTAAACACATACTTATCACATCATGTTGGGCCACAAATATAAATTCTAACCTGGTTTCATGACCTTACAGTGCATATAATAACCTAATAATTTTTTTAAGGATTTTACCCTTCTAATTTACTCCTCAAGAGTGTCACGAGACTCTAAATAAGGTCACACAACACAACTCCAAGCTCAAACATGCACATTTTTCATGACAGTCCTTTTATAGCTACATTGAGTGTCCAACATAACTCAAAAAATGATAAGCATGCCTTGTAATCCTACCATACCTCAAAACATGGACTTCTACTCATGGAGCTCAAACATAAACTTTTAAAGCTCCCATAGGATTAATATCTCATCTCTTGATTTCTCAAATAATACAAACATCTCAAGAGACACAAGAACCCTCAAACATATTCACTTTCCCTTCTTTCCCGCTTTTTACAAGACTCATGATGATTCTACTCGTAAAAAACCTTCATTACTTATAGAGATGAATAATTCCTCCATGATTCCTAATGAAGACACCCCATATCACTTAGGAATATAAAATACCATGAAACCAAGAGATTCCCATATCTCCATACTTTTCTCAAGTAACTTGCAATCTTTAGGATCATAATTAGTCTTTAGAATCCTTCTTAACTTGATTGGAACATTTGAATTAATTTTTGCATCTTCCTTTTATTCATCTACTAACTATATTGTTTTAAAACACACGTCTCTCTTCAACATCATACTTACGCTTTCTCTTGTGAAGCATTCCATTTGGGATTATAGACAAATCAAAACTAGGTTTGATTTGATTAGATTCCTCCTTCATAACTATGTGATATGACATCCTAACATTATTCATTATCTTAGGATCCTTATTGACATCACCAACATGATTATACATCATTATGTTCTATACCATCTTGGGTTCATATTGCATTTTATTGTTAATATATGCAATCAACAAGAGTTCTTGACATTCCTCCATATCTAACCCTTGAACAATCTTGGAAAGTGATTCATCTATATTCTTGTATTTAACATGATAATTCCTTATAGACTTAGTTATCTATACTTTTTGTTTGAATTCAAATACCCTATGGCCAAATCCATTGTATTTAAAATAGTAACCATGAAACAACCTTCTTGCATGCTCCATCTTCTTTTTTTGACTTGAGAACCTCCTAGCTATGTTAGGACATAATATTACAATGTGTCCTTTATCATGAAAACTATAGAAAACAACCTCTTTTACTGATCACTCCTTTTATCCCTTACCTTGCAATATTTTGCAATATGACCTCTTTTCCTATAGTTTTAGCACAATACTCGATTAAATAAACTTACACATGTAGTACTCCTTGAAGGATCATTAATTTCGATACCTGATTGTCTATATCAACCACTTGATCTTATTTATCCATGTCACCTTTTGAGATACTTATTTTCTCATTAAAAACATCTTCTACAAAACTCCATAGCTTTCCCATTTTTTTACTTCTTAGGATCACCTCAAGATATTAAGTTTGCTTGAGAGGACCTTCTTTGATACCAAGAACATGCTTATATACATGAATGAATCAAGCCTCAAATACATTTAGGTCATCCATAATATGTCATATATCATAATAAAAAGCATGAAAGCATCATTAAAAAACCATTCAAAAGACCACTTAGGTCGGAAATAGCATCTAGAAGACACATTTCTCCATTAGGACTAAAACATGCCTAATACACTAAAACCGCCTTCTCACCAAAGCCAAGTATTCTTGAGATAACATGACCTTAATCAAACATAAATGATAACTTGGAAATTTTTATAAGTATTCTAGCAAGATCCAACAATATTTTACACCTTTTCACCATCGTCCCATGCAATGATACCGCCATTTGAAATAACTCTCCTCACTAGGTCCGTGACCTACAAACCTAGTCCTCAAAGATGAATCTCAAACAAAACAAACACCTGAACCATGTAAGCGTAACACATGAATGGAAATAACATGACCTTAGATTCATCACCAAATTCATAAAACACCATCACTTGTATTGTAAGAGGCCAAGAACGCATCTCGTAACTGTGTCCACCAAAATCACCAAAAACTACCCCAAAAGAATCTTACAAAATAGACTTCCATATACCTCCTAAGGGATCAAAATTTATTCAAACCACCATATACATTAATAATTACTTCCATAATTCCTACAAAATCCATTATTCATCTTTTCAAGTGCAAAACATGAGATAAAAATCAACTTCTTCATAAACATATAGATTACCGTGGGGTCCACACACTTTGTCAAGACACATCAATGCCACCATGAGAAACCCAAGGAGTTCTCTACAACCTAAAATCATTAAGCAAGATCAAACAATCCATTTTAGGCATGATTAAAAACGTTATTCTCCATTGCTACTTAGCTATGGTTTAAGAAGGGTATAGAACCACCTTACCTTATTAACAATTGTTCATAAATATATGCCCCTTAATCTCTTAACTAATGCTTGGAATGTCATATTAGGTCCATTCCTCAAATAACATGAAGAGATAATCCTCCTATGTATACTTCACACATGCCAATGAGCATCAAATAGAACCTTTTAAGCCAAGATTCTCAATTCTAAGAACTCAAGAAAGGCAAAAACCACATATATTGCTTTGTCCCGAAAATGAATACCTGAAAATTCACTCACACCTCTAGGAAAATATCCTACATATTTCCCAATTCTTACCTTTTCATATCCAAGTTTAAATCATAGTAACCTATCTCATTAGACCACCTAGGATTAATACAAGATCTACCGTAGACCTAGAAAATATGTCCAAACCCTGAAAACACTTTCTCGAGACACTTGTGAGTGTCTCTAAACTTCATCCTCATGCTTTACATACTATGAAAATGCACAAACAACTACTACATACCTAAAAACACCATGGCATACTTCATCCTGTTGACCAAGCCTCCAAACTAGGCTTCGATCATACTTGCACCATCAATGCGAGATCACTTCATGACTACATCACTCTTTCCCACCTACAAGAGCATTAAAAAGATCCATGACATCACCACAACATCAATATACCTATACAACACCTCTATAAGTTACTATACCAACTCGGAGATCTCAAGGTACCATGTCACTCATCAAAGGAAACTAGAACAAGAAAATCCACTAACCACTCGACACAACACATGACATCATACTCATTTTTACATCAAAACACATATTAACATAAATGACAACACAAATTTACAACACTTCTAGTGTACACGCTGGGCTCTAGTGGCTCTCCATTTTCTATTCCTCATTATAGGTTTGTCTCATCATATTGCTTCTTGTGGATCTAGTCCACCTGGTTCTCTTCTCAGGACTTGTATGGAAAATATTACATCTTTTTACCACTCAAACATGAGCATCAATCATTGGAAAAATTGAGTACTAAGCCTACCATTACTTCTACATAAAAATTTCCTTCTCGTGATGCTCTCATTAGATAGATCTTGTTCTACCTCTCTACCTATACATAGTTTCAATTAAAAATATAAAAACATTCCATATTCATAAAAATGCACAATGGTAACTATACACATAACTTCCATGTTATCACTTTACATTACATATGTTATTTTTCACTATGGTTTGACTAATATGATATTTTTCTACTCTTTGCGATATGTGTACATGAGGTATATTGAGCTTGATGTGGGACATAAAGATCGTTACATTTTAACTAGATTTAGCTTGTTTATTTACATTCTTCTCTTGAGGGATTCCCTCCACACTATGCAAGTGATATGGTTTCATTATAATTCCCTTATAATTCCTCATGGTGCTTTATTACATATATGGTGTACATGTTGTCTTTTAAGCTAACATGATTAAAACATATGTCTTGTACAACACTGACATATCTTGTTTCATGTTCTTTCATACTACTTTATATATTTCTTCTATAAGTGTTTGACATCATTGTATTCTATATATGATTTCCACTTACTTTTATTACTATTTTTCTACTTCATTTTATGTTTCCTAAATGTATTTCTTGTCTTATGAAACCATGTGTCTCACGTTTTTGTAACTATGCCTTTCTTATGTGGCATTATTTCTATTGTATGTGTACTAAGTGCCTTGATTGGCTTATGACACCACAGGTGTCCCATGTTTGTGATTCCATGGCTTTATGTGACTCTTATTTGAATTATATTACTTTTTTATCACTTTATTGTTTTTATGTATTTATACTAGTTCTATTATGTTTATGTTTTGCTACTACTACATTTATTATTTTTATCTCTACTAAATTGTTGTTATTTTTAATGGTTGTTTGTATCTTTATGTAGAATGGTCTCCACCATGTACAATCCCCTTTTGCATGTACATATTTTCAAAGGTTTCCACTACTTCATCATTTGACACCCTTCTACATATTCTCAAATATACATTACAAGTACACATCTATTCTTTTGAGTCATAGACTCAAATAATTTATCATGTGTGCCTCAAATTAGGGAAATCATCAAGATATATCATATACTTACATGAAAAAATATAATTTTAGGAACAATTTTTTACAAAGAAAAATTACTTAGAAACATTTCTAAATACCAAAAACTGGTATAAATTGAAAGGTTCAAAATTGTATAGCAAGGTTAGGACCATATGGACATTCCTGACCCTAAACATGTTTTTACCTTAGGGGTAGTTACATTGGATTTTTCTACAGTTTCATTTTTCCTTTTATGGATATAGTTTTTTTGGCTTAATATCATAATAAATTGACACAATTCAGAGTAATTTATAGGGTGCACAAAATATTTCACTTCTTCTCACATTTTATTACTTAGTTATGATTAAATAATAATAGAGTTTGGGCGACATGAGTATCCTTCTTCATCATCATTTTGACATCATTACACACTTTTTTCCTAACAATACAACAATGGGAAGAGCATGGGGGAACCCATTATCTTATATACTTTGTTCCTATATATACAAAATTTGGCTTTGATGTATCTACAAAGTGGTCTATTTCATAGGGTTATGGAAAGTATCAAATTAGCTAAGTTCTTTGTTAGTATATCATATCCTCATTCAAAGATGAAGATACCATGTCTACTAAATACTTTAATACAATGTCATTTTCCTTCATGAGGTACATTGGTACCTCTCTCTACCTTCCATTTGGTGTTGGGTTGCATGCACCCAATACTCTAGTTTATCCTTTGGCATAATTGGGGACTGATCACCCCTAATCCTTTGGAAATTTTACCAACACAATCTGGATCTATAACTGCAAAGCAAGGAAATAAGATCTCTTCCATATAAAAAATAAGCATATGTTTTCCTTCCATGTTTTACATCTCTTTATTTTACTTTATGTAAATATAAAAGTCTATTTTTTACATTTGATTTATAGTTCTATTTCTACTATGGACATTTAATACACTTTGTGTTGCAGGTTTCATCGTAGAGCATGCCAACACAAACACATCTAGATGTCAAACAATTTGAGAAAAGAGAAAGTGTGTCTACACACTTTGGTATCATTTTTCTTTAAGCATGTAATTTACATTTAATACTTAAAAGGGTAAATTTAGACACTCAAACTTGGAAATTTTTCATTTTAACACTACTAGTTATGACTATGCTTCTTAGCTAATGAAAACACATACATCCTATCCCCACTTAATACATCTTATTATCTATCTCCTAAATTTCTTATTCCTACACACAGATTTTTTGTCACATTCTAAATATAAATCCATAAAATTAATGCTTAATCTTTGCCCATCATGATGCAACTTTTATATTTCATCCACCATATCCCTTCCAAAACCATATAATAGAGTCAAGATGTGAATTTTTATCCTCGTCAACCTATATGACCTAGGATCAATTCATCTTCCAACTTTGGTATATTTATTATATTTTTTCATCTTCCTAATTTTTCCTTTAAGTGACAAATTACCTTTGGATCCCTATATAATAAAGTTAATATTATCTCATTTTACTCACCTCACAATAATATATCAAATTACTAAGGAATCGACTAAGGCCTTATATTCTCAAACAACACATTTGATGGTGAAGGAGGTGAATTATTGAGATAAATATTGAAATGTGTCATAATATTCCCGAAAATCGTCACTTCTACATTAATAGGATCCACCGTATTTTTAATAGACAAGTTGTGAGTCATCCATCAAATGGAGATATGTGATATTGGAAGCAAGATTGACCTTCATACCAATGATAAGGGATTCATATTCATCTATGTTTTTGGTTATATAAAATTAAAGTTAAAATAACAATGGAAGTGTCTTACTTGATGAATCAATGAGGAAGCATCCTATCCCAGCTCCCATGAAGATATTTTTCTCTATCAAAATGGATATTTTAGGCGCTCTTCATGAAGATAGAAAATGATTTATTATTTAATTTTAGAGTTTCTTTTCATATCTTTTTCTTAGGTTTGTCATCACTAGCCATAAGAGACTACACCTCAAGATCAAAAGTGAAACTATGGAAACCATTATTAATTATAAGGGCTTTATTCATGCCCTAAATGAGTAATATGTCCTCATTAGGTAAATCATTAAGAGTGGGTTGGGTTGTAGGTATAGGAGTGGTGGAAATCAAGTCAATCTATGATGACCTAGCCTTTGGTGAAATTTGTTGAGATAATATGTATATCAAAATCCATGAGGAGTTACACCCAATTACTAATGTGATATATATGAATAATGCATATTGACAGGGTTCTTCATCAATTAGAATATTAAGAAGGAAATAAAAGTTGTAATGAACCGCAAACAAAAAAGGAACATAAATAGTTTGCAGAACTCTAGAAATTAAGAGAAACACTAAAAAGTCTTCGACAACCTTAAAAGTTGTGGAAGATAGTAGAAGCCATGGAATTATGTGGGAAGATGTATAATAAAGGAAGAACCAAAATAGAAGATACGATTCACCACTAAAGGAAATGATTATTAGGTAAAATGTATTATAAATGTATTAGTGGCAATTCAATATAATAGAGAAAGTATGTCTAGAAAGAGATAATATGCACACAAAATAATTATATGTGAGATATAGGTGTGCGGGATAGAAATACATGTAAGAAAGTATATAATAAAAATTGAAAAATGGGTGTGTGAGAATAGAGAGATTAAACTATGAATTGTAATGGATTCAATGAATTAATATAAAGATCATATTTTAGGTGTTATGTTATTATATTATGTTATGTTGTGATATTTTGTACTTTACACTTGTAAGATATTTTATACCCCTTAAAAGAATGAACTACTTAACCCTCACATTAATATCGTGGATTAAGATTAAAATTTGGTGTCTCGAGTCCATGTATTTTTAAGTAGATGTTTAGTGATATAACACCACTAGAATATTGGAAGCATGCACTAACAAAAATAAAAGATGAGTGGGAAGATCAATTTACTACATTTATTAAAAAAGAAGCACACATATTAGAAGAATCTTACCAAGTTACTAAAAGTGACATCTTTGGAGGTTTTAGAGAAGAATTTTGGTCGATTTCCACATTTACTATAGTCTTTGATATTAGGAGTCACCAAAAGAAATGAGTGGAATCGGCTCCAATTAAAGAAACTTACGAAGTGAAACAAAGAATGGTTAGCAAAAATTGAAAAACTAGATGAACCTTGGATGCGTGTACTTGATTACTTGTTTGAAACAAAAATATGCTCGTTTATCATCACATGGGATATACAAGGTTGGATAATTTTCTGTCATAAATAGGAAGAGTTCTACAAAAGATATAAAGGGATGTTTTCCCAAAAGGTCCTTTTTCAAATTCGTAGATTAATAGTAGAAAAAGGTCTAATTAAAATCACATAGAAGTTCCTTTAGGGAAGAAGCACCATGGGATTATGTGAGGAAAGAGGGGATATCCAAGATATGTAACTATTAAAATTTTATGGGGTGATGGTTGGGATAGAAGAAATAGGGAACATGAAGAAAAGAAAAATGAAACACAAAAATTACATACAAGAAGTAAAGGATATTATGATAATTGAGAAATCAATTAAATTAGAATACAAGAATGATGAATAGATCTAAAGAAAGAGATAGGTTAGCAGTAGAAAAGAAAAAAAAATAGAAAAGGGTAGAAAAATAGAGGATGACAATAGAAGGAAGAATGAAAAATTAAATGAGAGAAAAGAAAAATTAACCAAAAATAAAAAGTATAAATAAAATTAACAAATCCACTTCAAATAGAGGCCATTACATGGCTACACCATAAAGGGAGGTAGATGCAGAAGGTCTTTCTATAATTATCATAGTAGGAAGAGACCATCAAATATTAGTTACACCATGGATAAAATTTACCATAAGGCAATGTCCACTAGATAATAAGTTACAATAGTCATGATCACAACAAGATTTCCTCATGAGAGAATTACAAGAAATTATGGACAAGATGAAACCAAAAACTAACCAAAATTTAGGAGTGGAAGTTTGGGAGTATTAAAAATATGGAGAAAAACTCTTAATAATAGAGATAGCCGAAGATAAAGAAGTTGAATTAGAGGAAATCATAGCTGAAGTAAAAAAATAAAAGGATAGTGTAGGAGAAGGGATAATAGAATCTACATGTAGGATAATATATGAACCAAACTTATAAGAACTAGAAAGAATAAACAATAGAAGAAGTGAGGAAGGATACATATGTTTAGAGGAAAATTTCAGATTAAGATATGTTAAAGGTAGGAAGTTATCTGTGGAAGAATATAGTTATGAAGAGACACTATTAAAGACACATACCCCAACCATAAAATAAACCCAAAGGACATGAACCCCTTAGGATGATTATCACCCCATGTGTTGCATGACACACCAATTGGAAATTTACAAATAACAAAAGTGTTGATTAAAGATATATATCACAAACTAGAAGAATAAAGTAAACATAGAGAATAATTACTCAAAGGATTTAGGGAATTACTCATGAGACTTATAATTTTATATATAATTAAATAGATATAGGAAGGAAATGATCTAATCAAAAGATAAACAATCAAAAGAGGAATGAGAAACTACATAAAAATCCACAACTAATGGAAACAACACCAAATCTACTAAACACTATCATGATGACACAGAATATCAAGTTGCCAATATTTGGAAAATATGCTAAGGATGCTGAAGAACACTTTTTATTCTAGATTCATTTTAGATTAGTAATAATCTCATAGACTAAGAAATACGCTTATATGATTTTGTAGGAACACTTTGTGATGATACTTTAAAATGGTACATAAAAAACAATACTTAACATAATAAAGACTAAGGATTCCATAGAAAAGGAGTTTAGATCTGATATCCATTACTTGGAGGCCCCAATAGAGAGTTTTGGAAAGATGAGAGACTTATTTTAGAGAGACAGAGAAAATGTAAAACGGATTGACTACCGATTCAAAAATGTAGTAAGAAGGAAATATGAGCCTCTAATAGATAAGTAACAAACAAAATGCTTATTTTTAGGACTATTAACATACTTAAGAGCATTCTTGGATGGGAAGAAATTTTCAACACATGTTGCAGCCCTAGAAATTGCGACAAGGTTGGAGGCACAAATATGTTGAGTAAACACTTTAAAAATACAATAGGAGAAGGTGCAATTAGAATTGGAAAAATTAAAAATTCAACAGAGAAACAAATTAAAAACGAATTAAAGGGAACATTTCACTCTTAGAAAAACTTCAAGACCTAAAATATAGTGCACAATGTGTTGTCAAATGGACATACCAAGATAGAGTTTCCATCTTTAGAAAAATCCAAAAGAGTCGTTGGCATAAGGCAACATTATCAAGAAAATACATCCTCAAGTAACACACTCGCATCTAAAATAACTTGGTATGGGATTTGTAGAATTTGGGATCAATATAAAAATCAACTAATGGAAGTATCCCCAAAAAAAAAATCAAATTATGTATTGTAGATCATAAATATCCTTTAACCATTACCATCACACTTGTCTTGTGGTGGATGATATGGAGGACTTGAAATAATATAATTCTCGAAGAGTAATGGTCACAAGAAAAAATCTAGTACCTACGCCACCTATATAATAACCTAACCTCGGATATAAGTATATAAACCTACCACTTTATAAATAGCAAATTATCAAGCATTAATAATAACGTCTATACTATAATACCATGGTTATCAAGATGGTCCACCGTAATATGGAAAAGGCTATCAAGGAAACCATTACAATCCCAACTACCAAAGTTATGGTGTGGGATATAGAGGTGAATACAAAGAGGTTTCCATGACAGCTATAGGGAGGCTACAATAACTATCATGTAGGGGATATCAGGTTTACCAAGGTGGAGAAAATAAAAATAATCTTAGAAAAGGACCACAAAGAAAGAAGACCAATAAACTACTACAAATTTAGAAAATATGGGCATGTAGCAATACATTTCACTAAACCAAAACCCTATGGATTCTGCCATGAAATAATAATAGGTGATTCATTCAATTTTCCTAAAGTAACATAATTCTAGATGAATGGAGGAACAAAATCAGAAGCACTAGAAAAATATGTTGGTAAAAATGTACAACATCGTACAAAAATCCTGCGAGAAGAGAACTTTGTGGATGAATAAAAAAAAAACGAAGTAATGGTAGAGCATCAAGATGAGGAAAAAAAACATAAAAAACCCAAGGAAAAATATGATGTGAGAGAGAACTACTATCAACAAAAACTAATAAAAAGATAGATACTAAATATTTAGATACGACGTGTTGAGCCATAGTGACCATGCAGAGTGGTCATAAGAAGGAAAGAAATTCACAAAAGAGAAAGGAACCAATAATCTGATAGAGGAAAACACTTCAAGTAAGGATGAACGGTACCCTAATTGTGTTAACCCATAACTCCATGAAAAAAATTACAAGGAGAAAAGAAGTCAGTAAAATGCTTAAAATTAAGAAAAAGAGATACTAATTTTTTTGCAAAAGAAGAGTACAATACACTTAAATAAATAGATAAAATTACTATAAGAAAATGAATAATTGAAAACTTACACCAATTCTGCAAGTAGTATAACAAAAAAACACAAGATCACGAGCTTAGTGGATTAAAGAACCAAAAATTGAAAGAAAATGTTTTTCACACACAAATAGCTTGTTACAAATTAACTATCTATTTAGATATAGAAATTTGTGACGAAAATATTTCATGAGTGTTACTTTATTTTGGAGACGACATAAACATCATGTCAAGATCTACATGGGAAACATTGGGAAGACCACGCTTAGAAATAGAAGATTATGAAATCGTACTAGTTGATGGGTCTAATAAAGCTCCCTTGATGTATTGTAGAATATAGAAACAAACTTCATGGGCATAAAAAAGTTAGAGAATCTAAAGTAATGGAAAATTTATCTAAGAATCCTACTTATATTTCCATCATAGATTTGGAATGGTTTGTTGATTGCAAAGGAACACAAAACTTAGAAAATGAATAAGTCATCTTTGGAATTGGATGGAATCATCATCCATCTTCCATTACAATTAGGAATGAGTACAAGATGGTCGAACAAAATTTTCATGCTAAGGAAGATGACAAATTTTATGAAAAAAATGTTATATATATTATTAGTAAAATTTCTAATTTCAACAGAAACTTTCAACCTAACTCCAAAGGTGAAGTAGTTCTTTATAGTGAAACCATTGAATACGTTTCAATAGGACATTAACACATGCACATATGGATTCCAAGATAATAGAGTTAGGAATATACTATACATATAATGAATAGTAACCCATGCATCAGAAACAAAAGAAGAATCATACTACTTTGTCGTGAACAAGAAGAAATATATTGGCCCGTGGAGGAGGAATTTTTCCAAGGAGAAGATAACTACTATTCTCGCACAAGAATAAGAAACTGTGAAACAAAAATAAATAAATGGGTGGTTCATGGAATAAAATAAACTTACACCACACCTCCAAAATATTAAAAACCCACAAATCACAACTATGAAGGAGGTAGATAAGAAAGATGGCTCAAAATGGTATTTATACTAACCCATAGAGCTTCACACAAAACATTACTAAAATTTTATAGAGTAGGGAATGTAGAAGGATACCTAGAGCAAATGGTGTTGGTTTTTCCCAATGAAGCAACTAGAATAGAAGCCTTAGATGATACCGTGATAGTAAATTTTTCTCATTGGTGGGAAACCCACAAGCCTAACATAACACATTGGAATTTTTTTCATAACAATAATGAAAAAAATACTTAGAGAGTAGAGGATATTATGCGGCCATACCTGAATATACAAGAAAAGGATACCCCAACAACATGTTAAGGCATGCCTCAAACATTGGAAAATATGCAGAGAAGTATTCCCAATTTTATGGATACAATTATTCTTACGGACCTTAGGTCCTTTTCCTAGGTCATGGTATATCCATCAAGAATCGAGGATAGACATAAGATATTGGGATCAAGTAGTACTATATTTCTATCATATCTTTGTCAAGTTTTAGGATATTGACTTGCATATGAGCTCAACGCCTTACAAAAAATATACATATTCCTATTGTTACAAGATGACGTTGCATTGATCAATTCATTAGGCTCAATACAAGAGAACCTCCTAAAGAACAAAATGAAAATACCAAAATAAAAATAAGGGAAATCTATTTTTGCTTCACCATGGAAAAACAAGAAAAATGAGACATAGAAGACCAACCCAAGAATATGAAATTTCATTTCACAAAAGGTGAAATAAAAATAATAGAAAACAATCATGAAGGAGATAAATACTTATACCAACTAATGATAAATACATGAAGAAAACATTGGAATGAACGTGGAATAAAAATTATCCAAAATAGAATACTATTGGGATACACAAAAGTGTCTTAAGTGATAAAACTTCTTAAATAATATTAAGATATCTTTACTAAAGAATTCAAATAAATGTGCGAATAAAGGAGGATGTCGGAACCATGAAAATATAAATTAAGGAAGGATTTAAACCCTTAAAGAAGAGGCCCTATGGAATAAACCCTAATCTCAAAGTAAAGGTAAAATCATAGATTGACAAAATATTGTCTACAAGAATCATAAAACCCATAAGTGATTTAGAATAGATTTAGTCCAATGGTGGTATAAAATAAGAAAACTGGAGAAATAAGAATGTATGTAGACTATTAGTAACTCAACAAGGCTTGTGTCCATGACCCCTTTTCCACACCCTTCACTAAAGAGGTTCTAGAAAATGTTGCAAGAAGATAAATATATTCCTTCATCGATGGATTCTCATGTTACCATTATGTAAAGATAGCTCCAAAAGATCATCCAAAGATATTTTTACTATAGAATGGGGATAATTTATGTATATGGTGATGCCATTTGGGTTAAAAATGCAGCGACAATCTTTAGTAGAATTATGGTCAATAAATTCAAATAATTCATCCATGACTTCTTAAAAGTATACTTAGATGATTGGACAATATACTGATTACTAAAATATCACATCCAAATACTCCACCTAATGTTTCAAATATGTCGAGCACTACAAATCTCTCTAAACCTTAATAAATGTGTATTTCTTACACTTAGGACATATCATTTATAAAGAAGACTTATTTGGTAATGTGAATTAACTTGCAACAATTAGTATGTTGTTTAATTAATCCACAATCATTTGATTATCAGACCTAGGGACTTAAACTTTCAATATTCCCAAATGTTGTATGAACAATTACGATGTTGCATGAGGTATAAGGGAAAATCATTGTCTCTACAATTAGGAAATACAATGCTAGAAATGAATACTATGGCTATCATCAAAACATGTAAAAGACATATAATAAAAAAGAATAATCTTATCTAAATCTCATCTAATCATGCAAGAAACTATAACAACAAACAAAAGGAGAGGGTTAGTAGACCACAAGTTGGCCCTACCTTGGGTGCTAATCCCTTCTAATGCCTCGTGTCTAAAATAATTTAACAGTAACTCAGGTTTTATTCAATAATAATTTGGCATGCAAAGGAATATTACCAATTTTATGAAAAAAATGTTATATATGTTATTAGAGAAATTTCTAATTTCAACAGAGATTTTCAACCTAACTCAAGGTGAAGTAGTTCTTGATAGTGAAACCACTTTGGATCCATTTCTGAATAGGACATTAACACATGGGCACATGTATTCCTAGATAATAGAGTTCAAAATCTACTATACATATAATGAATTATAACCCATGCACCAGAAACAAAAGAAGAACCATACTACTTTGTCAATGAAGAAGAAGACATATATTGGCCCGTGGAGGAGAAATTTGTCGAAAGAGAAGATAAATACTATTCTTCACAAGAATAAGAAATCATGAAACAAAAATAAATAAATGGGTGGTCCATGGAAAAAAGAAACTTACACCACACCTCCAAAATATTCAAAACCCACAAATCACAACTATAGAAGGAGGTATATAACAAGGATGGCTTAAAATTGTACTTAGACTAACCCGCAAAGCTTCACACAAAACATTACAAAAATTTTCTAGAGTAGGGAACGTAGAAGGATACCTAGAGAAAATGGTGTTGGTTTTTCCCAATGAAGCAACTTGAGAATGGAAGCCTTAGATGATACCTTGATAGTAAATGTTTCTCATTGGAGGGAAACCCACAAGCCTAACATAACACATTAGAATTTTTTCATAACTATAATGAAAAAATACTTATAGAGTGGAGGATATTACGTGGCCATACCCGAATATACAAGAAAATGATACCCCAACAACATGTTAAGGCATGCTTCAAACATTGGAAAATATGCAGAGAAATATCCCCAATTTTATGGATATAATTATTCTTATGGACCTTAGGTCCTTTGATTAGGTCATGGTATATCCATCAAGAAACTAGGATAGAAACAAGAGATTGGGATCACGTAGTACTATATTTCTATCTTACTTGTTAACTTTTGGGATATTGACTTGCATATGAGCTCAATGCCTTACAAAAATCTACATATTCCTATTGTTACAAGGTGAAGTGGAAATTGATCAATTCATTAGTTTCAATACAAGAGAACCTCCTACGTAAAAAAGTAAAAATACCAAAATAAAAATAAGGGAAATGGATTTTTGCTTCACCATGGAAAAAAAAAAGAAAAAGGAGACATAGAAGACCAACCCATGAACCTGAAATTTCATTTTATAGAAGGTGAAAGAAAAATAATATAAATAAATCATGAAGGAGATAAATAATTATACCAACTAATGAAAATCTGCAAAGAAAACATTGGAATGAATGGGGAATAAAAATTATCCAAAATAGAATATTATTGGGGAGACGGAAGTGTCTAAAATGATAGAACTTCTTAAACAATATTAAGATATAATTACTAAAGAATTCAAATAAATGTGCGTAATAAAGGAGGAGATCGGAACCATGAATATATATATCAAGGAAGGAGTTGAACCTTTAAAGAAGAGGCCCTATGGATTAAACCCCAATCTCAAAGTAAAGGTAAAATCATATATTGAGAAAATATTGTCTGCAAGAATCATAAAACCCATAAGTGATTTAGAATATATCTAGTCCAAAGATGGTACAAAATAAGAAAACTAGAGAAATAAGAATTTATGTAGACTATCATTAACTCAACAAGGCTTGTGTCCATGACCACTTTTCCACACCCTTCACTAAAGAGATTTTAGAAAATGTAGGAAGAAGAGAAATACATTCCTTCATCGATGGATTCTCATGTTACCATTATGTAAAAATATCTCTAAAAGATCATCCAGAGACAATTTTTACACTAGAGTGGGGATCCTTTATGTATATGGTTATGCCATTTGGGTTAAAGAATGCATCGATAGTCTTTAGTAGAATTATGGTCAATAAATTTAAATAATTCATCCATGAATTCTTAGAAGTATACTTAGATGATTGAACAATATATGGCTTACTAAAATATCACATCCAGGTACTCCACCTAATGTTTCAAAGATTTTGAGCACTAAAACCTCACTAAAAGAAATGCATGTTTCTTACTCTATTTGGAACATTGTTAAGACATATCATTTGTAAAGAAGGCTTATTTGGTGGTGCAAATTAACTCGCAATAATTAGTATGTTATTTATTAATCTAGTCTTTTACTTATCAGACCTAGGGACGTAAAATTTCAATATTTCTAGTGTTGTATGCATAGTTATAGATGTTGGGAGGTATAAGGGAAAATTGTTGTCACTACAATTAGGAAATACAATGTTGGAAATGAACTAGTTTATGACTAGAAATGAATACTATGGCTATCATCAAAGCATGTAAAAGACAAATCATAAATAAATAATAAGTTGTTGTAAATCTAATCTAATCATGCAAGAAACTATAACAAAAACAAAAGGAGAGGGTTAGTAGACCACAAGTGGGCCCTGCCTTGGGTGCTAATCCCTCCTAAGGCCTGTGTCTACAACAATTTAAAAAAAATCAGGTTTTATTCAATATCTTGAAGATTGAAAATGGAAAGTACACAAAAATATCTACCTATGGATTGAACCCTCAGCCTTAGAATTCTTTTTATATTATTATCTTTTGAAGAGGTGTGAAGAGACTGTCTCATTACTAATAGTTACAATTTGATTAAGTACAATATCACAACCAAGAAATATGGATATTCTCATGCATGCAACAAAACTGTTAAAATTTATCCTCATACAATGACATAACTTGACAAAATGATTGATTTAAACAATCAGTTATCACATTAAATCAACTAGTTTCTTGTTAGAGTTGCAGAGCATAATCAGGTGATGGCATTGAATCTTTTTCATGTTCTCATAATTGCTCCTTTAGCAACACAGAAAATAATGTGAAGTGTCCACATTTCTAAATATTTCAAGAATTACGGTCTTGTATATACATGTGACCTCCCTTGGTTGTAGGTGCTTTGCTGAAATGAGTCCTAGTTGTTGGATGTCAATTGTTGTGGATAAGTCCTTTTACATTGTGAATGAGTTTCTTTGGTTGCATGTTAGTGTATACACATAACAAATATTTGGCAATCAAGGCTGACATTTATTCAAATCACTATTTAATCATCACATTGCATTCAGAAGAATAAATGCATCCATAATCCACAAAATAAAGTAAACTTAGTAATAATTATATTAACTAATATAAGTGTCATAAGTTCAAGATATAGTAGATATGTTCAACAATATATGGGAAATACAAGTTCAAGGGGTACACATGGATTAAAAATACAACAAATGAGGCATTTTAAACAATAAATAAAGGGCTCATCACACCCCCAGACTAAGCTTCTTGAATGTCCTCATTCAATAATTCTTGCATTCTTCCTCTCCTTTCTTGGGGTCATCCTAAATAATGTTGCACAATCTCTTGAAGTCCATTAGTGCTTTGAGATACCTTCTGGTTACTCAGGAAGAAATAACTTTGCATTACTTTTGTACCTTTCCATTATCATGTCCTGAAATTCCTCATTCAACTCCGTGATTTTAGACCGGTGGGGGATATGATAGTGGAAATTGGTGGATAATAACCAATATGAAACCAGGTTTTTACACATCCCTTAGAGACTTCAATATATGCATTTATCCTTCTGAAAGTTGGGATGATATTAGGATAAGAATGCATTTCCTTTCTTTACATCTCTTGTGACATTTCTTCCCATCTTTCCTTGTAGGCATGTACTATTTCCACGCCATTAAAATTAATTTAGTTTCTTGCTTCATCATGGGATTCCTGTCTCATCTAATAAACCCTCTGTTTAATTTGTTGAACTGCCATAAAATTTCCATATTCTTCAATCATGGCTTTGGTATTTCCAGCTTCTACCCTTATCATCAAAGGTTGCACTTTGCATAAATGTCTGTAATCAACCATTTTCTTTTCTCTATACAACTCATTGTTAAAGTAGGAACACAATGCCCTAATTTGCACATCCCCAATGTAGAGTGTAGGTATCCAATCTCTGTCATACTCCAGAGCATAGTTATACATATATAATTCACATAACAACAATTGAATTTCATGTGGAATCTTTAAATACAATTTGAAGAAGTGCATGAGATGCACTAATGTCAAACTGAAATATGAGTTGATGTAAGTAAGTTTTAGTTGCAACATTTGTTCCTTTAAGAAGAAAACATATACATTTGAAGGTGGCCTACATAAGAGTATTTCATTGGTTACCTTAATAGTGTCTTCTTACTTCTTCTTCAGTCTAGCAATCTCATTATCCTTAGCCCTGAGTTGCCTATCCTTTTCTTCAATATCTAGCTGATGCTGGAAGAGCAATTCTTCCTTCTCTCTGTCCCACTTTCTCTAAAAAAAAATTTAAAGTAATTCTCAAATTACTGTACCCAATAATCCAGTAAGGTGGTTTGATTTTCCATATCCCTATAAGCTGGTCTGGGAGGTTCTCTGAAAATTTCCTTGATCATAACTTATGGCTGCAGGTTGAGTGGTGGCAATGGTGGATGTAAAAGCTCAAAGAATTCATGAAATTCATCTTGGGAAGTGTAGGAATGTCCACTTGTGTTATCTCAATAGGTTCATGAACAGGTTTTGGCTCAAGGTATTGGACAATATTCTCAATTATTTCCTCAATATCTTGTGGAAAATCATCCACCGTGTCCATTACATCAGTTTGTGGTTCAAGTATTGAGTGTTCTAGTGCTTCCTCAATCTATTCTTCATTATTTATGGTCACATTGGCTACATTTTCAATTTCCTCTGTTGATACTTCTCCTTCATGTTATATGTGGGTTTCCCCAGCATGAATGACCTTTGTTTGAACTCCAATTGGTTCATTAGGGCTCTCATGAGCAAGTTGCTCATCTAACTCCTCCTTTTTCTCTTCCACTTCCTTAGTTGTATCTTCCATGCCTATGTCTTCATATGTGTCTACATGATCTCCCGATCAACATCCATTGGAATAAGTTCCTCAATCTTTTCTAGCTCCTCTTCATCATTGTCCAGAAAGATTTGAATGTTTCTCCTAGGCTTTGAGGTTTTGGTCTTTTTATTATGGATCTTATGGGATCTCCTTGATGTTTTATGGGATTTTCTTGAGGAATTCCATTTTAATTTTAATGAAGAGGAATCAGGGGTAGATATCTCCAGCAGATGTTTAGCAATAAGAATTCTATAAGGGGATATTAGCATAGGGTCCTTTTCAAGAGATGGAGGTTTATTAGGAACAAAACTTTCTACAAGTATGAAAGTTTTTATAGGGATGAAGGTAGAGATATGGTTTCAAGTGTAGGCGTAGAAAAACTAGCCGATATTTTCCTCTTTTTATTCCCTTTATGTAAAAATCATCTATATATTTTCCCTAGAAAACTCTTCCCATCTTACTGTAGGATGTTCCATCTCCAATGCATGTTTCATAACTAAGGTGATAAGACAATGGTGAGATAATGTAGACCTACCCCTTTGAGATTCCTTACTCATTTTCTTTAGGATTTCATGTAGGAAGTTAGGGACATTGACATGTTTTCCATTTTTCAAATGATTGAGCAATTTAAAATGCATAATGTTTAACCTTGAGTACCTACCCTCACAGGTGAAGTACTTTATAACATAGTTTGCAACATCATCCCAAAAGGATTTTAAAGAAGTGTGTAAGGTACCTTGTCTGTCATCATGATGAAGTTGTCATTTGGGTCTCCAAATTCTCCGTGAGCTTCATCTAGATTTTCCTTTGTAGGATACAACTCTCCTTCTTCCATGAATCTAGTTACTTCAGCGCGAATTCCTTCATCCACCTGTTGGGTTTCGAATGGAACATGGGTTGAAACCATAGTCAAGGACAACAAGTCCTTCCACTTTAATGGGAGATGCTCCTTTATTGAAAGCAGGAAAAAAATGTATAGATATACAACTCTCAATGTTTGGACCACGATATTATAGAATGTTTTCATACTTAAAGATTATCAATCGAAGGAATTGAAGAATATAGAGATGGGGGAAGGAATAAAACAACAATGCTTTTGGGAAATATATATACAGAGTATCTCCTACTCACATTGAACCAAGAAAATATAGAAAAGGATCAATTACTTCACCATCGATGCAAATCTGTAAACACGAGTTTGAGGATTACACAGACCAAAACACAAATTTTCTATTGAATTCAAAATAATGATCTATGGCATTGAGCTAGGAGAGAGATATATATAACAGAGGAAAATAAGAAAAGAAAAAACTTCTCTATTAAATTACTTTAGAATTTACAACCTTCCAAGAATACCAGAATCCCCTTTTCGTGGCCAAAACCATGTTCTTATAACAATTTGTATACATCCATACTTTGTCCCTAAGGAAATAATATCCGAAAGGAATAATATTTTTGGTGACTCTGCAAGGGAATTAATTGCAAATGGATTCTATTTTTGAATAACAACTATTTTATCATCTTTGATTTGACGACTCCAAGATACACTCGGGGGTAGAAGAACCCTTGGGGAAGAAGACCCTCATTTCTAACTTTTAGATCATCAAGGTTTCTCTCTCCCTTCATCAAGAAGAAAAATAAGAGGATTAAGATCTACAAGCACTCCTCCCGTTAGAGACAAAACTTCTAGAAGTGACATCCCTCAAGATCAAATCAGTCCTAATTCGTTTGCTTTTATTCTCGTTGGTGTTTTATTTCCTCTCCAAACAATCTTTCCAGGATGGAAGCTCCTTTGCATTAAGGCCAAGGGTTGGGCCTCTTGCTCTTCCCTAGCCATTACATGAATTTCCTAGAGGCAATAGAAAGAACTCACCTAAATTCAAAGGTGATGGGAAGGTTCATCTAGATGAACATATTACGGCATTCATTGTTGCTTGTGGTGTTCTTGGAGTTGAACATGAGGATATATCCGTTAGAATTTTTGTGGAGACATTGTAAGATAATGTTGCTAATTAGTTCTATCACCTTCCCGATAGATCCATCACCAATAGAACACCATGAAGAAATAGTTTGAGCAACTTTCTTCAAACCTATTGAATATGTACATGCCCTCTTGGCCTAGATTTCTCAAATCAAGAAAGAGTCACATGAGCCCATGAGGGAATTTGTGGCCAAATTCAACAGATGGTTAATAAGATCCCACAAAACACACGCCCTATGGATTAGATTCAGAAATGTTTCTTCCTTAATGCCCAACTACCTAAAGTGAGCTATACACTTAGGAGATCTAATCTTGCCACCTTGATGTTGATAAGAGATTTTTTGTTGGTGTTGAAGATGATTTGATCATGTCTAGCAAGCTAAGGAGAGATTCATCAAAATCCAAAGAATCTACTTCTTCCACATCTTCTCCTAGAGCTAGTGCAAATCAGTTGGTATAGAAACTTGCTAATGATCTTATTGCTCTCAAGAAGCAGTTCGCCCAACATGCTCCTTATCAGGATGTTCCTAGGAAGAACTTTCAACCTAGGAATCGGTTTCCCTCTACTTAGACCACACTGGCAATTGAAGGCCCACCTATTAAAGTTCCAGTCAATGCAACATGTGAAGTGTTGGAGCCTGATGATGAGGAGGATGAAACCTGTGAAGAACATGAAGAAGAATCTGATGAAGAATTAGAAGAGTTGAGTGGATCTCATGTCCATTTTCTCACCATTGAAGGTATAGATGAAGAGGATGATTATGAAGAAAGAGTTATAGAGATGAACAATGAATCATATGTTGTCATGACTTGTGAGCAAGCCAACAAGAAGGAGAAAGTGGTACAACCTACTAAAATATCTAAGGAGACTCCTACGGTCATTCTAATGATTTCATGTAGAGGATATCCTATTCAGATTTTCCACACCCAAGGTAAGTTCTATTATTCCTTCCTCCTCTCGATTCTAATCCTAAAATTCTTTCCCTTTAAATGATAGATTTGATAAGTCAAATTTTCATCTACTCCTATTAATGATGCTCCATCTACTCTAGTTATTTTGACATTATTGACCATCTCAAGAAAACTAAGGTCCAAATCTCAAAAGCCAAATTCTACCAAACCCATCCCAAGGCATTTACTAAGATGGTAGACTTTGTAAACTCCAAATCCAAGCCTTCATCCCCTAGTTCCAAAGGTCTCTTGCCCACTCCTTCTCCTTCATCTCAACCAAGCCTTGTGGCAGCATTCACTTCATTTGATGGGAAGATCGAACCATTTTATGTCACTCTCCTCATAGTTGGCCACAAACTCAACAATTGTGTTATTGATTTTGGTGCTTTAGATAATGTGATGCCTACAAAGGTAGCTCATGCCCTAGGCTTAACCCTAACCTACACTTTTGGTTCATGTTACTCAATGGAAAGTAGAGAAGTGCCATTGGTTAGGAGGATCAAGGATGCATAAGTAGCCTTTGCTGCTTTTCCAGAGAAGAGAGTTTTAGCCACCATTTTGGTAGCTAATATTCCCCTTCCTATGGCATGCTGCTAAGTAGAAATTTTTGCAAAAATGTTGGAGGAGAAATCATGATGGATTGGTCACATGCTCTTATTCCAATGAATGGGAAAATGAAGAAGCTACTACCTGAGAAACAAACTAAATATATCATGCAAAAATAGATGACCCAAAGGCACAAATACTTTATGTGGACATTGGTCATGGTAACTACATGATCATGTCACAAGATGAGGCTAACCATCCTAAGGAAGTGCTTCTTGATCCTAATGGCATTTGGATTTTGGAATTTTATGGAAGCTTCTCCTCAGCTAGTTCTAGAGTTGGTGTGGTGCTTATTTCTCCTAAAGGGAAAATTCACCCTTTCTCTTTCAAGCTCCAATTTGAAAACACAAATAATACAGTTGAGTATGAGGCTCTCATCCTTAGTTTAAGCATGGAAAAAGATGGAGATCAAGAATCTCCTTGCTCATGGAGATGCAGAGCTGATTGTAAAACAGGTCAGAGATCTTTTTCAAGTGAAGAATAAAAGGTTGAAACATTACAGGAATCTAGTTTGGGATTCCATTGAGTTCCTTGATGCCTTTTCAATTGAAGCCATGCCAAGGGAAAGAAACACTAGGGCTGATTCCTTGGCTGTCTCGGGGTCTCTATTGATCCCTCATCCAGATTTCTCCCAAGATAAATTCACCATTGAGATGATTCATAGGCCTAGTGTGCCTGACAATGCAAACAATTGGCAGGTCTTTAATGATGATCAACACTTGCTTTCCTTCCTTGAACTCAAAGATAATTTTGACCAGATGTACTTTGAAGGAAGTGGGAATCTACCTAGAGAGTGTGTGCCTCCAAATGAAGAAGATAACCAAGAAGAAATGGATCATGATGGCTACATAAAACTAAAAGGTAATAAGATACCTAAAGGGCTGGTAAGTTTGGAAGATTTATTTGATAAACATGATAGGTACATCAAGTCCAAAACTTCCAAGGAGATTAGAAGTCTGCTGACTATGAAAAGATAAACATTGGGAGTCTTAATGAACCCATGCTAGTAAACATTGGAAAGTTTTGCACACAAGAGGAGAGGAAAAAAGTAGCAAATCTGTTGAAAAGGTATGCTGATGTTCTTGCATATTCTTATGATGATCTCAATGCTTGTTAGCCAAAAGAGATGAAACATTTCATTCCTCTAAAGCCCAGGATCTAGCCCTTCCGGAAAAAGTAGAGGCAATAAAACCCTAAAATTAATGATAGAATATTTCAAGAGATCTAAAAGTTATTGAAGGCTAAGATCATTTTCCCCATTCACCATTCAACGTGGATTGCTAATATTGTTCATATCATGAAGAAGAATTGGTGAGATCTAGATTTGTGTTGATTTTACTAATTTGAATCAAGCCTCTTTAAAGGATAATCATCCTCTCCCCATAATGGATCAAGTGTTGAGGCTGTTATAGGTTTAGAAATGTTGTCCATGCTTGATGGATTCTCAGGATATAATCAAGTAGAAGTAAGTTCTGCAGATCAACATAAGACTGCCTTTACCACTCCTTAGGGCAACTTTGCTTATAGGAGAATGCCTTTTGGCCTCATTAATGTTGGTGCCACCTTTCAGAGGGAAATGGACCTGGCCTTTGGCAGTCTCAAGGGAAAATGCATAGTTGTATACCTTGATGATCTGACTATGTTTTCAAAAAATAGAGCTGATCATTTCCAAAACCTTGAAATTGTCCTACAAAAGTGTAGAGAGCATGGCATCTCCTTGAATCCCAAGAAATATGTCTTTTATGTCACCGAAGGGAAAATTATTAGGACACATTGTCTCCAAGGAGGGAATCAAGATTGATCTAGAAAGAGTCTAGATGATTCAGTAGATCCCTCTCCCCACAAGCAAGAAGGGTGTGCACTCTTTCTTTGGCAAGATCAACTTCTTGAGAAGATTCATACCTGATTTTGCTGAACTTACTTTGAACACAACCCACATGATGAAAGGGAAGCAGACCTTTGGTTGGTCCTCTGAAGGGAAGGTTACATTTAAAGACATCAAGAGAGCTATAACAAAGACTCCAATCTTGGATTGCCCTGATTATAGAAAAGACTTCATTATCTATTGCTATGCTACTGAAAGTACTCTAGTTGTTGTGTTAACTCAGGGGAATGCTGAAAGCCATGAAATCCCCATAGCATTCATGAATTATATTTTGAAAGCCCATGATCTGAAGTACACCATGATGGAGAAACATGCTTTTGCAATGGTCAAAGCTGTGAAGTAATTTCATTTCTACATCCTCAACTCTCATTCTATTGTTTTTATGCCTGATACAACTATTAAATCCATTCTTACACAACAATAATTTGGAACCAAGAGAGGAAATTGGGTATCCAAAGTTCATGAGTATGATCTTTACATAAAACCCACCAAGTTAGTTTGAGGAAAGGGCTTATGTGAACTCATTGCTGAAGGAGCTAATGCCAAATTGTCCAAGGAGGAAGTTGATATGCCTGTTGTTATTTTCCTCAGCTCAACTGATGAATGGTATGTTGGCATTGCACACTTTCTTACTTATGGATAATGTCCATCTCATTTGAGTGCTAAGGATAAGAGATCCATCAAATTAAGGTATACACAATATGTGTTGTGGGAAAATGCATTGTTCAAATGAGGCATAGATGGAAGGTTTTTGAAATGTGTTGACAAAGAGCAGTGAAAGAAATTGTTCTCAGCCTTTCATGACCAGGCCTGTGGAGGTCATTTTTCTTCTATTGTCATGGCCCACAAAATCCTCTTTGTGCTAGATATTATTGGCCTACCCTATTCAAAGATGCATCAAAGTGGGTAGGCAAGTGTGAAGCATGTCAAACCTTTGTTGGAAGACCGAAATTGGCTGATTTACCTCTCAAACCAGTGGTGATTGAGGAACATTTTCAATAATGGGGTTTGGAATTCATTGGGACACTCAATCCACTTTGAAGTGCAAGGCATACTCATGTCTTGACTGCCATTGATTATTTCACCAAGTGGGTGGAATTCATTCCAGTTAAAAGTACTACTTATGAAGTAGTATGCAACTTCATCAAGGAGCACATCTTAATAAGGTTTGGGATACCAAACAAGATTGTCACTGAAAATGCTTCCAATTTTTCTTCTATTGAGATGATGGATTTTTGCTATGGATATGGCATTTCCCTTGCCCACTCTTCAGATTACTATCCCCAAGGGAATGGGCAAGCATAATCAACTAACAAGAACTTGGTCACCATTGTTCGGAAGCTTGTTAATGACTCTCAAAGGAATTGGCATAAGAAACTATATGATGCTTTATGGGCAGATATGATTACACCTAAGAGAGTCATTAGAATGTCTCCTTTTCAAGTGGTATATGGAGTTGAAGCTCAACTGCCAGTGACATTGGAACTACCAACCTTACATTTGATGAAGGCCATTGAGGATGCTAGCTTTACCAATTCATTAGACAAAAGAATTATGTACCTCCAGAAGTTTAATGAAGATAGATTGCAAGTGGTTGATAGAATATTAGCTCATCAACTCAAGGTAAAAGCTCTATTTGACAAAAAGTGTAAACCCAAAAATTTTCAAGTGGGAGACAAAATTCTTCTTTAGGACAAAAGGCATGAACCTCTAGGCAGCCATGGTAAATTTGATTCCCTTTAGTTTGGTCCTTTTAAAATTAGACATTTTTCTAGTGAGAACTCTTTTACCATGATTACATGGATGGTTCCCTTGTCCCACTTCCTTATAGTGGGTAATTTTTGAAGTTGTTCAAAACCTAGCATTTTGATAGTCCCTCTATACATTTTATATAGCATTTCACTTTCCTTGTTTTTTTTTGGTTGGTTTCCTTTCTATGTTCTCTTCTGTGTTGGTTTTTCTTCTTTTTGACTTTGTTGCCCATTGGCTAAGACACTGATTCGATCTAATTACCTAGAATTCTCTAAGGTTCTTGATTTTACCTCTTTCCTCTACCAAATCATCCCTAGAAGGAGCTAACTTTTTCCTCTCAATTTTCCCCACCCTTTCGAATCTAAATTTGTGAAAATTAGAGCCTTGCCATAGAAGAAATTCATGTTTTAAACTCCTTAGATGCTCATTTTCATTTCCCATGACATTTTTAATCAAAATTCCCTCAATCTTTACTATTAAAACATTTTACCTATTTTCAATGGATGGGAAATGATTTTAGTTCTTCTTTTATGCATTTGGAATGCATGGGACCTTGCATCTTTTGTTTTTAACCTTTTTCTAGAGAAAGAAATTCTTCATCGGGAGAAAAAATGGCGTTTTCCCATTTCCTGCAACTTCCTAATGTTCTTTTCCCCATCAAATTCTTGCTTGGAAAGATGAAGCTACGTGTTTTTTCCCATTGGATGTGGGATGGGTTCCTTTTTGAACTTATCACTTTTGGTGATTTTGGAAAAATGTCAGATTTGCCCCATCGGTCCCTAATTGGCTGGAGTAGTTTTGGTGGAAGTTCAGGGCGACAGATCCATTTTATTCTCTAAGGAATTACGGTGAAAGGATGAAAATTTATAAAATGACCCACTGTGGCCCCACCAATTCAAAAACGGATAAATTCGAGTTGAAATCACGAGAAAATCGAAAGGGCACACTTTTTGGCCTATGTAAAAAGTGAAAAGTCAATGGTGGGGCACGAACTTCGAGGGAAAAGTTGGAATTTTTCCCTTTTCAAAAATAGATAAATTATAAAACTGAAACACATTCCCACACCACGGGCCTACTTTGAAAAGTCGATGCCATGTGTTTCAGAAGGATGAAATCAAAAGCACATCCGCGGCTAGTCAGGCCTACAGAGGAAATTGAGAATTTGAGCCTTTTTCACCAAAGGTTAAATGTTGCAAATTGAGCCGCGACCCCATTTCCAATCGTGGTGTGCCACGTGTTCACATTGAAAATTCAAAGCGGGCCGATAGAGGTTTTTGAGAATTTGAGATTTTTGTTAAAAAGAGTTTAAATGGCATATTTGAACTACATTTCCTCAGCCACTCAAATGGCACATGTCCAGCCTTTGGCGGAGCTGCAGAGGGGTGGAGCAAAATGAGAAATCACGTTTTTTCTCCCAAATGTCAAGAAATGCATATTTCTTCCCAAGGTTGTCGTTGCTTGGATCTTGCCATGTGTAGGGTCCAAATTTGAAGGTAAAAGGGGGAAAAGATAACCAAATGCACTCATCTAGTTTTTAACACCATTAACGAACCAAAGCTCTGTAAAATGCAAAAATGGATCATTCTTCATTCTTTTTCTCCATATCTTTTTGTTTCTCCATGAGATGCTTTTTTGGTTTATTATGGAGCCAAATCGATAAGTTTAAAGGGATGGAAAGTTTGGTTATCAGAGAACAAAGTTTATTGGGCATATGCACGATAAAAAGGAGAAAACTTACTAGTAAGCACTTGAGTGCTATGAAAGTGGTTAAAAGGTGGAAATGGCAGGACCACATGAAGAATAAAATCATGAGATGCCCCCTACTAAAGTAATCATGCTCGAACACCTGAAATAGCCACCTTTTTGAGCCTCTGGTTTTCATAAGTGTGTTTGTTTCATGTCACTTTCCAAAAGTGGACTGTAATAAACATTATTCCTTTCGGATATTCTTTTCTTGGGGACAAAGTATGGATGTATACGAATTTTTATAAGAACATGGTTTTGGCCACGAAAAAGGGGGATTCTAGTTTTCTGGGAAGGTTGTAAATTCTGAAGTAATTCAATACAAAAGTTCTTTCTTTTCTTATTTTCCTCTGTTATATATCTCTCTCTGGCTTGATTCAATGGATCATTTGTTTTACATTCAATAGAAACTTTGTGTTCGGTTTATGTAATCCTCAGAACTTTGTGTCTGTAGATTTGCATCGGTGGTGAAGTAATTGATCATTTTCTATATTTTCTTGGTTCAATGTGAGTAGGGAGATACTCTACTATCTATATTTCCCAAAAGCATTGTTGTTTTCTTCCTTCCCCCATCTCTATATTCTTCCATTCCTTCTTATTGATAATCTTTTAAGTATGAAAACATTCCAGAATATCAGGGTCCAAACATTGAGAGTTGTATATTTGTACATTTGTTTTTCCTACTTTCAATAAGGGAACCTCTCCCATTAAAGAGGAGGGACTTTTTGTCCCCTAAATGTGGTTTTAACCCATGTTCCATTCTAAAACCCAACACCACCTTAATTTTTAAACCCTTAACTACTGGATTTTTCCCCTCCTTGAAACCTGGTAGAAAATTATGTTACCATTAACTCGTTAAATCCTTGAAATTTATTAATATACTCCATCCAACCACTATCATGGAAATACTGTAGAATCTATGGTTGATTATGGAGTTGTGAATGATCTGTAGGCTCATTCCTAATTAGGTCGCCACCCATTTTTGAATTCTACAACTTCTTTTAGCTCTGAGAGGCAAGAAATATTTACAGTTTGAATTGATTTTGTAAAAATTTGAATGAGTGTAAAGATCTCAAGTACTTAGTGTTTTTTAATTTTATTCCCTGGCTCACTTACAAAGTGTAAAAGGGCATGTATTAATTGGATTTGAAGGATGCACCCATGTGAGGTGACAAAGTGGGGTGACGTGGGAGACAACTCACATTATGGAAGGTGGTGGAAAATTATGGCAAATAAAGTTATTGATGACATGACACAAATATTAATCACTTATAATTATTTTATCACTACTTTAGTAAAGTGGATTAAATTTAGTTATCTCAATAAGTACGTTTGATGATTGTGACATGTGCCTTTTTGAAATTTTCTCCTTTGGTTACATGCAAAGTCATCATGATGCTGCAAGTTGAGGGGCTATGTTGCTGCAAGTGTTGTATAGCATATGCAAATGTATGTTAAAGGTCCCTTAATAAGAATAGATACATCCCGAAGAGGAGAGACTAACCTTTATGGTGTTAATATTATTCATAAGTTCTTGGAGGCCCATTTGATCCTTATTTCTCTTCATACAATCATGAGTTCTACCAATAGGAAAGAAAAATAAATATTTTCTATATGCTGCTATAAGTGGAAATTTTAGTCTTTGCATCATCTCCTTCTATCAAAGATTATGCACTCCTTAGAATAGATACACCAAAACCTACAAAACAAAAATTCTAAAAAAAAAATGTTAGTTGAGTGGTGATGATCACCAAGAGGGCTGATCACATCACTTTTATTCATCCTTGAGTATCTAGCAAGCTAAATATACCAAGGCCATTGAACATCTCATTCCTCAAAAAATTCAGAAGATGAACCAATAGGTTCAACTTCTGATCTTGTCTTTGATATTCTCATCTCCATCCTGCTTTGACCTCCTTTGAGTTATTGCATGAAACTACTCCTATCAGCTGGATTTTGGACAACTTCAATCTATGACCATTCACCAGTAGTTTAAATCTCACAGGATCTATGGTAGTGAGTTTCACAACCCCATTAGGAAAGATTTTCTCAATCTCATATGGCCCTAACCACCTTGTTCTAAGTTTTCCCATGTGGTCTTTATACTTGGAGTCAAATAAGAGAGCCCAATCACCTTCTTAGAATTGTCTTGTTTTGATGAACTGTCATGCCATTTGATCCTTTGCTTTTGTACCACCTTTGTATTATGAACAACTTTTCTTCTCATTTCATCCAACTCATTGAGTTGGATAATCCTTTGTCTCTAAGCTTCAAAAAATCTATTCCTAATTCAAGTGTAGTCCTTAGTGTCTTATGCTCAAATTCAATAGGAAGAAAATCATCTTTTACCGTACAAAACCTCGAATGGTGTAAATCTTGTTGTTGTCTTCCAAGTTGTATTGAATGCCCAAACTACTTATGGGAGTCTTTCTGACCACTAGTCCCTTTTGTGGAGTGCAATGGTTTTGGTCAAGATGGCTTCTATTTCCTATTTTTTACCTCAACTTGGCCATTGGATTGGGGTGATAAGGTGTAGATTTCCTGTGCTTGATTTCATATTCCTTAGCTAAATTAGACTTTAGCAGTGAAGTGTGTACCTTGATTTGTAACAATTTCTCTTGGCACACCATATCTTGTGAAGATGTGGTCATATAGAATTTAGAAACTTTCTCACTCTTCTGATTTGGTAATGCTTTCACTTCTATCCATTTAGTGAGGTAATCTATACACACCAAAATGTACTCTTTCTGTTGATATTTAGGATCTATCAAAATAATGAAGTCCAATCCCCATTTGTCAAATGGCTGTGATACCAAATAAGGCTATGATATCTCACTTGTCTTGATAGGCTTATCCATTCTTTGGCATTTATCACACCTTATGGCATATAATGTTGCATCCTTATGTAGTGTAGGCTAGTAATATCCTATTGTCAACAATTTTTGTGTTGTTATTTTGCAAAGCAAAATTTCCTCCACATGGCTCACTATGATAGGATTTGAGGACATCATATATTTCCTCATCATATATGCATCTCCTCATAACATTATCCTTCCCTGTGTGAAATATAAAACTATCTATCCAAGAAAAATTCACACTTTTCTCAACAATATATTTCTTTTCAGAGTATAGATAGTGTGGAGGTGTCTTACCTGAGACCAAATAATTAGCTATATCAGCATACCAAGGTGTTTTAGTGGAAATGGAAAATAAGTTTTCATCTGGGAAAGAGTCATCCACTACTTTATCTTCATTATTATTCTCCATTCTTGAGATAAAGTTAGCTACAACATTGTCCTTACCTAGCTTATCCATAATTGTGACATCAAATTCTTGCAAAATCAATAACCATTTGATTATTCGCTTTTTACAACTAGTTTTTGATCAACTATTTAATGCTAGCATGGTCAATGTGGATAAATATTGGATAACCTATGATATAGTGTCTAAACTTGTTAATGGCATACAACTTCTAAAAATATCCTCCATGATTTGTATAGTTGAGCTCAATATGCTCTAGTTCTTATTGACATAATAGATTACATAATTTTGGATCCCATTTTTTTCCCTAAAACAACTCCAATGGCATGATATAAGGCATATTTATGTATGTGAAATGGAAAACTCCAATCTAGTCCTCTTAACATAGGTGAATTTGCTTCAAAGTATGGAATGCAACTTCACATTTCTCAGTCCACACAAAGGAAACATATTTTCCCAATAAGACAAACAATGGTGTTATAATTCTACTGAAATCTTGAATGAATCTTTGGTAATACCCAACATGACCTAAGAATCTCTCACATATTTTTCTTCTTGGTGTTGAAAGATTTATAATCACAAATATTTTTTATGGATATACCTAAATTCTAGTAGATGATAGATAGTGTCCCAACACTATTCCTTCAGACATCATCATGTAGCATTTTTATTGCTTAAGGACAAGTTATCTCCTTACATCTCTTGAGAAATTTTTCTAGGTTCTTCATTGCTTCATCAAAAGTACTGCCATGGACTATAAAATCATCCATATATACCTCCATGTAATCATTGGTTAGATCTGAGAAGATGCTAAGAACTTCTCTCTAAAATGTGGTAGGTGCATTACACAAACCAAAGGGAAGAAAAAAGTATGCAAAATTTCCCCATGGACATGTGAATGTGGTCTTGTCTTGGTCCTCTAGTGCAATCTAGATTTGGTTGTAGCCACTATAGCCATCCAGAAAATAAAAATACTTCTTACTAGCAAGAGTGTCAAGTACCTAATCAATGAAAGGAAGTGGAAAATGATCATTATTTTTTTCTGCATACAACTCTTTATAGTCCACACATATTCTCTATTTTGCATTATTTGTAGGTAAATAACAAGGGGTGACACCCATTGACTATCTGAAATTAGATATATGAATCTAGCATCCAATAGTTTCTTTAATTCTTCTTTCACTATATCTCTCACTATTGGGTTCATTCTTCTTTTTGGCTGTCTTATTAGCTTGCAGCTATCTTTGATATATATCTTATGAGTACAAAGTTTAGGATGGATCCCATGCATGTCTCCATAGTCCCATGCAAATGATGTCCTATGTTTTTTAAGAAGAGAAACTAAAATTACTCTTGTTGCATGCTCAACATTTTGTTCACATTGAGTGGCTTTCTCGGTTAATATCCACTTGCTTAAGAAATATTAGTCATAGAGCATAGGTTGCTATTTATAGAATTCAATATACAATCATGTGGAAGAAGTTGGTGTAGGATGTAGTTCTTACCTGAACATTCATAGTACTCTGTTGCGGTAAGATTTGATTCTCAGGACAACTTATGCATCACAATTTTCCATCTTATTCTTCATTCTTACCATAATTATTCTACAGGATGTTAGAAAGAACAACATCCTCTTCTTGTCCCTCAATTATGCATGACTTCTCCAACATCATGAGTTGTTGAAATGATCTTATCTTCTTCTAGTTCTTCCACCCAAATGGTTTGGTCTTCTTCATTGAATGGTTGTGTAGGGGGGTAAAGCATAATATTTTTAGTTCCACTTCCATTAGAGATGATCATATTACCATATCTACATCCTATGAATGTGTCAACAATTTCCAACCATGGTCTTCCTAGGATGATAGGATATCCTCCCAAGCTTGCTTTTGGTGAAGAACAATAAAATTAATAGGGTATTCCCAAGAGTCTACCACTACTACTACGTCCTCCAAGACTCCTTCAAGATTAACTATTGATCTGTCTTGCAAGCTGCAAGAATGTGGTTGTTGGTCTTAGCCCTATAATTTCAAATCATCCATGATTTGTTTTTTCATTACATTTATTTCTGCCCCCAAGTCAATCAAAGTGTTTTTAATCACTGTACCATTGATTGTAACATTTACTAAAGGGTTTCCTAGATCTATGTATTTGGGAAAAACTGAGTTCCCAAGCATAATATCAACTAATTGTCCAATGACCTACACAATAGTTATGTCTTTCCTTTTCCTTCCTAGTTTCTTTATGCATAGATCTTTAACCAATTTGTTATAGATGGGCACATCCTTGATAGCTTGAATCAATGGAATTTTGACACAATGTCTTTTAACTGGTTGAAAAAATTAGAATCAGATTTTGATTTGAGGTCAGTATTCTTTTCTTGTAATCTTTTAGGAAATGGTGGCTCATTACCCTATATTTTACCTTTGCTAGAAATTTGGGTAGTTTGCTTATGGATTAGCCCGCATCATCTTCCTTGGCTTCCTATAGGTCATCATACAATAACTGCAATTCCTCTATAATTTAAATAATGGTAGGTCTAGCTGGTGGAGGAAGTGCTCTTCCTAAGTGAAGATGGATATTGTTGATATCAACAAAATAGGTAGGGTATTGATCGATTTAGTAGAATAGGCTAGTTAAGCAACTTTATAGTTAGGATTAGGCATTGTTGAGCAGGTAGTTTTGTAGCTTTTGGTTGAGATTCCACTTGAGGTTTTGGCATCAAATCTTGCTACTACTGCTGATAAGGAGGTTGTGGATAAGCTTGTTGGTAATTAGGAGGTGGGTTATTCCACTTTCGTCCTCCTCTCTAGGATTGTTTCCATGATTGAGGAGCTTGTTGCCATTGTTGTTGGGTTGTCCTTAAATTGAGGTTTCCACTATTGTTGATATTGGTTACAATATGGGGCCCATCCTTGAGGGTTACCCTAAGGTGGGTGATGAATATATGAATTATTAGACCAATTTTGAAATGAATGCATTGGGTCTTGTTGGAAAGAAATTTTTTTAAGTGGATAAATCTATGGGTTTCTTGCCAACACTCTAAGAGTCGAAGTCCCTCTACTTAAACTTTACAGCTTCCATGTTTACAAGTGCGTGAAAAGGTGGATTTTCCTAATGGCCTTGTGGTTGGGGATCTAATAGGGGCATTCCACTAACCCTGCGGAAAATATAATAATCGCTTGCTAGAGAAGACTTTGTCTAGAGAGCAGGTAGAAAATCATAATCTTGCACACACTGGTTAGAAATTTCAACGCATGCATTTATGAGAAGAAACGACCAAAACTTCAATGCTATTGGATAAAGGAAACCATGCATACAAAGATGCACACATTCATATGCCTTGGAAAATAGAAACTTCTTCCTTACTTAGCATTTCAATTAAAGTTGTACATAGTGTGAGAATGGAAGAAAAATGGCTATCTCCTTTGTTCTCTCTAAGCACAATGTACTCTTGAGTTTACAAAATTGATCACCAACCCTTTGAAATGGGAATGGATTTACAATTTATAGGAAGAGAAATGACTCTTCATATACCCCCAATGAATTTTCATATGTCCTTGAGCAACTTAAAACTTTTCAACTTCCTAGGAGAATATTAAGTCCCTTTTTATAACATAAAGGTGACTTTTACATTAGAAACATAAAGTTGCTTTTTAATTTCATTAAGGAAATATAAAAATTTCACCCCTAATGAATAATTAGAACATGGAAGAGAGAAATTAGGGGGAGAGAAGAGAGAGAAATAAGAGAGAGAACATTATGCTGATGAAGAATCCACTCCCGTCGACTCTTAGAAGGCTCTATCACTGAATTGATCCTGATGCCTTTGAACCCTTTGGAAAATTTCAATCCTCCTTTGTTGATGATGCATGTCATTTTTATCCACTTTCTATTTTTAGTATGCCTCGCCATGGACACATGCTATTTTTAGTAAGTGCACCGAGGTGGAAAATTTTGATCTAGGAACTACGGGGCATGATAGAGCAAGGCAAGACACGCGCAATGTAAAAATTTATGCATGGGAACATTTTACTATCCCTACTACACCAAGGGGATGAGAGGGATAGAAAAACCTGCTTTGTTCCTAGAGGCGTGATTTTGCACTTTAAGACCTAAAACTGGAGGGAGAGTTGGGGATTGCGAATATGCATGCGATGCAAAAAAAATGGGATCAAATGGAGCAATAGAGAAAATATATGCATGGGTGCATTTTACTGTCCCCATTTCACCTTTGCAAAGGGACATGAGGTGCACAAAAATGCACCTTGCACTTTTGAGAGGCAAAACATAAGAATTTGACCCACCGGAGAGTGAACTTGAAATTGAGTTTTTTCGAGCTCCATGGGTCTTTCTAGATGAAATTATACATGATTTTGAATCAAAACATCCTTCCAATACCAATGGGATGGGTATCATATTTTATTTCTACTTGAAAATCCTTGAAATGTCCCCTTTTTATTAGGATTGTCAATTGTCCCTATGAAGAATGAGCTCCACTAAAAACACCAAAAGTTTTTTAAAACACGATGATTCCACCTTGTAGAGGATTCTATTAGATTTCCAATGAATATTTTTTTCCTTTTGAATCCTTACGGAGATTCCAAAATCATTCATCGAAGATCAAGAACCTATTTAGAAGTGTGTAAGAGACAAATTAATATTTTTAGTAAGTGTCGGAATCAATCTCTCTAAACTCTTATTGATGGTTCTAACTTGAATGTTTATCTCCTTGTATTCTTATTTTGTGAAATCCGTCTTTACCTCAACCACTTATTGGAATGAATTGTTATTTTTAGTAGGTCCCCATATAGGGAACTTACTATTTTTAGTAAGTGGGCATTTTCATGAATTTTGGCACCTGCTCGACCATTATGATCTTTTGATAATGTCGGTGCACACTTGTCTTCACCACAACTACTTACGGAGATGCCTTACCAAAAATACTCGGTACTTGCATAGGAAGGCTTAATATTTTTAGAAAGTGGGTTTTTGGGTATCGGTTTGTGACAAAATGATTTTTCCTGATATGTGGTTTTTCTCTGCAGTGTTCCTCTGAAATTTCATGTCAACCAGAGCTCTAGAAATGAAGATTTTAAAATTTAAAATTTTCTTTAAAGAAACTGGGATTTATTTCTTGTAAAAAATATGGGGCATTTTTGCAAAATCTTCCACTTGGATTCTAATAGCCTCTAAAAATTTGAATGATTAAACAAAATCCTATGTCAATCTATGCACCATTCTTCAAGTTATGAAGTTTTTTCACTTTGGGACCAATGAAGTCATTTTGGCCAAGAAAAAGCCTAAATCCTTCAAAATCCATTTTTTTTCTTGTTTTATCCTCATCTGATCATAGAAAAATAGTAGCAATGGGTCTAATCTTCCGATTCTTCTTAAAAATCTTCCAAAAATGACATCCTTCCTTGGAATCACCGAGTGTGCCCACTCAAAATGAACTCACCTAGGAACCAGGGCTTCGTTTGATGAAAAATGTGAATAACTAATCATGTAGAGGATCTTCTCATATTTCCCATAAGTATTTTTTTCCTTCTAACTCCTTACATAGCTCCCACAATCGTCTGTCAAAAGATCGGTGCCTATTTTAGCTACCTTCTCCTCATAGGAAATGAGACTGGGTCATATGAAAACCATGTAGAAATAATGGAGATGGAGAATTTTTGTGTTCCCTAAGTAAATTTTATAAAGGGTTGAAAGGGACATCAATTTCCACTTTGCGCTTCATCACGACACTTGGCGATCATTTATGTAAGGAGAGGGAAGGCTCCAACTTAGCTCTTGGGGGCTTAACTGGAAAATTAGAGGTCACATTGGTGTTATGGGGGCTAAAAATGGCTACATGAATTTTTTTGTCCCCTATGTACCTTTTCTAAAGGGATGAAAGGGACATGAAATCCCTCCAGGCTCCTGGTGCTGACACGTGTCCTCAAAAAATGGCTAAGTATGAAAACTCTTACCTTGGGACCGACTTGCGGAGGTGATATCTCAGGCTCCCAGATGAATTTCGGGGTGAAATTTTATATGATTCAACCTAAAAAACCTCGATTAATCTAATGGTGATTTTTTCAAGATCCAAATTTTATTGAAACTCTCTCAAAAGGAACCTTCTTTCTCGAGGCGCCCGTTGTGTGCCAGAAGAATGAGTTGCCTAGGGAAGTGCATGATGTTTCATGATGTATCATTTTTTCAACCATTTAGGGAATTGAAAATTATTTCCATTGACACCTTATTGGGCTTTAGGATCATCACATGGCTCCAAAAATCTTTCTTTTAATATCACGTCTTTGCTCGTTAAGGCCCGAAAACCTGTTTTTGCTTAATTATTTCCCACACCTCCGAATATTCCTTGAATCTTTCAAAATCATCTCCTTAATGTTCCTAGCACTTTAATACTCCTCCAAAATGAGTATTACTCCTCTAATCTATTCTAGGGTGCACTAGTCTTAGGAAGGCTAATGATAGCCCTTCCCAAAACTGTTCAAATACTTGAATGCTCTAGAAGTTCCTAAATCACATAGGGGGATTGATTTTACTTTCCTAAATTACCTTGGGGGAACTTTAAATTCCTATAGATGTCATTAGGATGACGAGATAGTCTTGGTGATTTGGATAGACTAACCTAGGGGTTTTTTGGGGAGGTATGACTTTGAAATTTTTTGACACTGTGGTCTAATGTCATGCTCAAAAATGAGAACTTTTCATGTTACACATTTTCATGACAATATCTGGCTCTATCTTGGGGACATGATATGGATTGAGCATAATAAATACATGGAATGATAACTCCTATAATCTCGATTTACAATACATTTACTAGTACCTTATCCATTGGGCTTTACAGGGTGTCATATACAACTTGCAAAAGATGGCCAGAAAGGAAGAACACACACAAATACACACAACACATGAAAAGGGAAAACACACACAATAGGAAAGGTAAATTATATACAAGGGAGAGGGGTATTTACAAAGAAGGGAAAATAATATACACATACCCATAAATTGGTTGATAAAAGTACATGTCATCATGAAAGAATGGATTAAAGTCGACTTTTGAAGCACAAAAACTTTTATTTGATCAAACCATGATTTTATGATGGTCATGTGTGGATTTAGAAGAAGAATAATAATCATGATTCCATCCTCATACTCACACTGCACTAAGAAATTTATTTCATCCATTGAAAATTTTGCATTTTGAAGATAGCTCTTAATGTCCCGTGACCATGAGACACCATTCTTCTATACTTTCAAGATTGGAGATATCAACCTTAGCATGGAGACATTCTTCATCCTTGGATTTCAGCTTGAAATAATATCCTGTAGTGGTAAGGTACTTATAAGGAGTGAGGATAAAATTATCTTTCCCATTTAAGAACTTCTCTTGACATCTTGTTTTTCTGCCCAAAGTGATTACTTCCCAAAATAGATGCTATATCATTGAGATGGATGCCCCCATCAATATTCATGAAATGTTGCAACATGGGAACATGTTCAAGGCATATTGGATCTTGAAGAATGGTGAGTATTTTTGATTTTGAATTTGTTGACAAGAGTCCCATGCACCTTCACCTTGTTGTTTGGAGCAATTTTCATCATCATCCATCTTCCCGAAGTTCATCTTGGTATCATTTTCCAAATTGCAACCCTCAACTTCTTCATAGAGGAATTTTTACCTTCGAGTGCATTTTTACATATGATATATTATTCTATAGTGGAAGAGTGTTCTAAATTAGTGGAAACAAGTTGACCTTTAAATTACATCCAAGAATCTTGTAATTTTTTACTTTGTTTAAAACAGTTCTCTTCAATGCAAATCATATCAGCATTTTCCTCATTTTCTTCCTTCATAGTAGAGGTGTTGTCCTCAAGATTGAGGAATTCCAAAGGATATTCAAGAACCTTCCTTCTTTTGCACTCATAAAATTCTTCACACAATGTGGAAGAAAAAGACATGCTTTCACGTTCACTCTTGTCAACCAAAGCATCTGGGAGATCGTAGCACTTGTTCATTTGTTTTGTCTTGACATCAAACATTGGTGAATCAAAATGAGAAGAAAAAATTGATTCATACTTGTCTTACATCTCCATATCCCGAGTCAAGAGTTCAAGACTGAGTTAAGGATCTTTATTTTCTTCTACAGCCTTCAAGATATCTTACACAGATGACTCTTCCAAGTTCACCATAGGCTCATCTTCATTATTATTGAGAGAGTCTCTACATTGCATTTCCAAAAGATAGTTGAAAATATGATCCATACATGTCCACGATTCATTTGAAATATCCTCCTCCTCCATGCTTTGTGTTTCCCAAGATTCACTTCTTTGCAATCATAGACACACTTGATTCATGACACCTTCCGAACGAAAAGAGAAGAGGCCCGTGCTTTGTGGGAATGGAAATATTTTGAGCTCAAAATCCATATCATCTTCTTGATGGGACCATGTTGAAGAAACAATGTGGGAAGGAATTTCAACATTATCCTGATCATCCATTATTGAATCCTCGTGCTCATATGGAAAATGAAATATTTCATATTTACCATGATGATCAACACAACACTCTTCGGGTGGGAATAATGGAGTTGATTCCTTGAGGAGGTTATGTTCAAGTTGTTTGTTCTCATCGGATTTAAAAATGAGATTGGCCTCTCTCATTTTGTCATCCATGATCAAATCAAGAAGGGAATTTGATTCTTTAACTGTCTCCATTTCTTCATGCAACATTTCTACATCACTTGAAGAATCAAAATGGGAGGGAAAATCATCCATGACCATATTGAATTCATCATTTTCAGTCCATGATGTCGGTGGCTTTCTTGTACTTATTCACATATCTCCATTCCATTATTAATTGGAAGATAAAAATTTGAAAGGAGATTATTCATACTTACTTTGAACTGGTCATCTTGTATTTCCTCATTGTTGATGGAGTCTTTGGAAAGCACTGAATTATCCATCATGCAACAAGAGTCTCCCTTTGAATCCATTTCTCCTCGATGGGTTGTGCCTTGAGCCAAAAATAATTGATGAATGGAGGTTCCACCTCCATGTCTCTTTCATCATCATCTTCCATGATGTTGCTTTGGTACTCATTAGAAGGTTCAAGGATAGGATCTTCTTTAGGAGCATCCAAGAATATCCCGGGATGAACACCTCGTAGCGCATAAAATCATCAGGATCCTCTTGAGATTCTTCATTTTGGAAAACATGAAGTGATTCAAGGTATTTGTACCTTCTTTGTAAAGCTAGAGTGTACCTCCAAATCTCTTGATAGGCTTTGTGATCAAAATTTCCTTCTATTATGCTTTGAATCCTTTCCACATATTCTCTTTTCAAGATGTTCATTTCTTCATCGCCATATGTAAGGAATTCATCTATAGAGTAGCAAAAAAATATAATGTTCTCAATTTTGTAGTGAGTTGTGTGAGGTTACAAAATTCTTCCTTAGTGGATTCTGCACCACCTTGTCCTTCAAAATATTCTATAAGACTGGTTTGATTCTCATCGGAAGGCTCCAAGATAAGATCTTCTTTAGAAGCATTAAAAAAATTAGGTATGAACACCCTGTGGTATGAATGATCCTCGGGGTCTTCCTCCATAGGAAAAATCTCTTCTTCTTCCTCCTCTTGACGAAGTGCTTCAAGATGTTCATATCTCCTTTGCAAAGCTAAAGCATATCTCCAAAATTCATGGTAGGCTTTGGGGTCGAATTTCCCTCGATGCATCCAAAAGCTTCTACACATATTCCCTTCGTAGAATGTCCATTTCTTTATCACCATACACAAGGAATTCATCTAGAGGAAGGGAGATGAAAGACAATGTCATGAGTTTCTTGGTCAACTGCATGAAGTTGAAAAAGTTACCTTTGGTGGATTCTGCACCATCTTGTCCTTCATACAACCTTTCATATCTCTTTTAAACCTTCTTCATCCATCTCTTAGATTCTTGATTATTGGTAGGAGAAATTCCCATTATTTTTCCTTTGGCTGCACTCTTCTTGAATTGTAACCACCATGACTTGATAATTGGGTCTTCACATACGATGATTTTCTCTATCCTAGAAAGTCTCTTTCTAGATTTTGTGGAGATAGTACGAGCCTTCTTTCCTTCACATTTCCTGCATTTACAAGAGATGTTTTGGAAGGAAGGTTGATAAAAAAATTGCAATTCTTAGAAATCCTCTTCTTCTTCTTTGTTGTCACTCATTGGTACTTCACTCCAAATTGGAAATTTTTCATTGTGATGTAGGATACAAACATGACAGGGATTCGTTCCTTGATGGAGTCACCTTCAAAAATGATCTTCTTTGAAATCTGATTTTTTAATATATATTTTTTTGAATTTTTGGACATTGTGGTGGTATTTTGGGTGTAGATGTTGCAAGTCTGCCCCCACGGTGGATGCCAAAAATTGTTGGTGAGAAATGTTTTTCGTTGTAAAAATCTATGGGTTTTTTTCCAATGCTTTGGGAGTCCATGTACCTCTCTACTTAAACGGTGCAGATTATGTGTTTTCATGCACATGAAAAGGTGGATTTTCCTAGTGGCCTTATGGTCAAGGATCCAATAGGGGAGCTGCATTGAGCCTGCGTAAAAAGCTAGAAATTTCTTGCTAGAGAAGACTTTGTCTAGAGAGCGGGAAAGGGTAATGAAAAAAGAGATAGGAGAACTTATGTTGTGGATAGAAAATCAGATTCCTTCATAAACTAGTTAGAAATTTCAACACATGCATTTAGGAGAAGAAAAAACCAAAAATTCAATGTTATCAAGGCTAGAGGAAACCATGCATACAAAGATACATACATTCATATGCCTTGGAAAATATAAACTTCTTCCTTAGAATTTCAATTAAATTTGTACATAGTGTGAGAATGGAAGAAAAATAGTGAGGGGGAAATAGAAGAAAAATGGCTATCTCCTTTTTCTCTCTAAGCAAAATGTACTCTTGAGTTTACAAAATTGATTACCAACCCTTTGAAATCGGGGTCGAATTAAATTTCGTGAGTGCCCTGGCAATAGTTTGAGTGGGTGTGTTCCTCAAAAATTTATTAAATATTTTATTCCATAAAGTTAATAAATAAAATATGTCTATACTTTTGTATTTTTAAATTTACATCATGGTCATAATAAAATAATAATAAAAATATATTATTAAATTATGAGGGAAGGATGAAAAATATTTTGTCGATGGAAAACATTAGTCGTAAGAGGCTCAAAATGCAAAAAAAATACAATATTTTATAAAAAGATTCTTACAAGTCTAATTTAACCATATCAAGTAGGTGAAAGGAACTCTATCCTGAAAGAAAGCACCATTGTTTTACAAATAAAAAAAAATGTTTATGTGGCTCCCATGGTTTTGTGAAGAGTCGTATTTGGACTAGGCCTACAGATTCCTCCATAACAAAATAATAGAAAATTTCCCCAAAAATTAAGAATAGAAAATCAAATACTTTTTTCCTTTAATTATACTCACCTCTACTTGATACACTATAAACATTGTAAAAATATATTAACCTTTTTCTAGAACAAATTACACACCTACATAATCTGGAGCTACATAAAAGAATGGGTAACAATACCAAAAAAATCATATGTGCTTATAAATATGTGATATTTTATTTTACTTACAAAAATATTACAAAACTTTTTTATGTGTATGCGTGAAATTTATGTTACTATACACTAATGTCTATAAATAGGTTAATAGATATTAAGTCTTCAGATAAATTATTTTAAAGTTAACTTCTAAAATTAACCGACAAAAAGGAAATTTTTAGATTCAGTGTGCCCTATTTGTTGCGCCTTGAAACTACCTAGTTTTTCTAAGGCTTAATCCCCCTCTGTTTGAAATGGGAATGGATTTACAATTTATAGGAAGAGAAATGACTCTTCATACACCCCTTAATGACTTTTCATATGTCCTCACACAACTTAAAACTTTTCAACTTCCTAGGAGAATATTAAGTCCCTTTTTATAACATAAAGGTGACTTTTACATTAGAAACATAAAGTTGCTTTTTAATTTCATTAAGGACATATAAAAATTACACCCCAATGAATAATTAGAACATGGAGGAGATAGAAATTAGGGGGAGAAGAGAGAGAACATTATGCTGATGAAGAATCCACTCTCGTTGACTCTGAAGACTCTACCAAATTGATCTGATGCCTTTGAACCCTTTGGAACATTTCAATCCTCCTTTGTTGATGATGCATTTCTATTTTTATCCAATTTCTATTTTTAGTATGCCTCGCCATGGACACATGTTATTTTTAGTAAGTGCACTAAGGTGGAAAAATTTGATCTAGGAATTGCGAGGCATTGTAGAGCAAGCAAAACACGCACAATGCAAAAAATTTCATGACGAACAAATCAATAGGGAAAAATTTATGTTGTGGTGCATTTTATCATCCCTAATACACCAAGGGATGAGAGGGACAAAAAAACTCACTTTGTTCCTAGAGGCATGATTTTGCACTTTAAGACCTGAAACTAGAGGGAGAGCTAGGGATTGCAAATACGCACGCAATGCAAAAATTTGGGATCAAATGGAGAAATAGAGAAAAATTTATGCATGGGAGCATTTTACTATCCCCATTGCACCTTTGCAAAGGGACATGAGGTGCACAAAAATGTGCCTTGCACTTTTGAGAGGCAAAACATAAGAATTTGACCCGTAGGAGAGTGAACTTGAAATTGAGATTACTAGAGCTCCATAAGGTATTTTTGGATGAAATTTTACATGATTTTGACTCCAAAAATCCTTACAAGATCAATGGGATGGGTATAATATTTTAATTCTGCATGAAACTCCTTGAAATGGTCCATTTTTATCAAGATTATTAGTTGTCCCCGGAAAATGAGATCCGCTGAAAATTGTCAATTTTATTTTAAAAACCTTATTAATCCATCTTGTAGCAGATTCTCTTAGCTTTCCAATGAGTATTTGTTTTCCTTCTGACTCCTTACGAAGCTTCCAAAATCATCCATGAAAGATCAGGTACCTATTTTGAAGTGCGTAAGAGACAACTTACTATTTTTAGTAAGTGTTAGAATCAATCTCTCTTAAGTCAAACCGATGTTGCCACCTTGAATTTTTATCTCCTTATATGCTTATTTTTTGAAATCCACATTCACCTTGAACACTTCTTGTAATGACTTGCTATTTTTAGTAATTCCCATATAAGGAACTTACTATTTTTAGTAAGTGGGCATTTTCACCATTTTCGGCACTACTCAACCATTCTGATCTTCTAATTATCTCTGGTGCACACTATCTTCACCGCAACTACTTATGGAGATGGCTTACCAAAAATAGCCAGTACTCGTGTAGGAAGGCTTACTATTTTTGGAAAGTGGATTTCTAGGCATCGGTTTGTGAAAAATAAATTTTCTCGATATGGGTTTTTTCTCTACAGTGCTCCTCTGAAATTTCACGTCAACCCGAGCTATGGAAATGAAGATTTTAAAATTTAAATTTTTACCATGAGAAACTGGGGTTTCTTCGCTACAAAAAATTTGGACCATGTTTGAAATATATCCCACTTGGATTGTAACGACCTCTAAAAATGTGGATGATCACAAAAATTCCATGTCGATCCATGCATTGTTCTTTCAAGCTACGAAGATTTTTCACTTTGGGGCCAATGGAGTCATTTTGGGGAAGAAAAATCCTAGAGCCTTCAAAAATACATGTTTTTTCTTCTTTTATTCTCATCTGATCATGGAAAAATGGTAGCAATGGGTCTAATATTTTGATTCTTCTTAAAACTCTTCCAAAAATGACATCCTTCCTTGGAATCACCGAGTGTGCCTACTCAAAATGAAATTTCCTAGGAATCACATATATTTTAATGAAAATAATAATGTTCCATCATGTATAGGATCTTATCATCTTTCCAACGAGTATTTTTTTTTTTCCTTTTAACTCCTTATGGAGCTCCCGTAATCATCCGACAAAGATCAAGTACCTATTTTGACTACCTTCTCCTCACAGGAGTGAGACTTGGTCATATGAAAAACCACGTGTCCCCTATGTAAATTTTCAAAATTTATGAAAGTTATATCAATTTCCACTTCACACCTCATCGCGACACTTGGCGATCATCCATGCAGGGAGAGGGAAGGCTCCAACTTAGCTCTCGGGGGCTTAACTAGCAAATGAGAGGTCACATTGGTGTTCTAGGGGGCTAAAAATGGTTGGGAAATTTTTGGGTCCCATATATCTATTTTATAAAGGGACGAAAGGGAAATGAAATCTCGCTAGGATCCTGGTGCTGACATGTGTCCTTCTAAAAAATGGCTAAGTATGAAAACTCTTACCTTGGGACCGACTTGGAGGTGATATCTTGGGCTCCCGAATGAATTTCGGGGTGAAATTATACATTATTAAGTTTTAAAAAAACTCAATTAATCCAATAGTGATGGTATCAAGATCCAAATTTCATTGTAACTCTCTAAAATGGCCCCTTCTTTCTCGGGACCACCCATTGTGCGCTAGAAGAATGAGTTGCCTAGGGAAGTGCATGATGTTTCATGATGTCTCATTTTTTCCACCATTTAGGGAATTGAAAATTATTTCCATTGACACATTTTTGGGATTTCAAATCATCATAGGGCTCCCATAATATTTATTTGAAGCTCAGGTCCTCGTTCACGGTGCGTGCTCATTTAGGCCCGAAAACCCACTTTCGCTGAATTGTTTCCAACACCTCGAATCTTCCCTAAATATTTCAAAATCATCTCCTTGATGTTCCTATCACTTTAATAATCATCCAAAATGATTCTTTCTCCTCTAATCCACTCCAGGGGTGGTGCACCAGTCTTAGGAAGGCTAATGATAGCCCTTCCCAACTACTCGAGCGCTTGAATACTCTAGAAGTTCCTAAATCACACAGGGGGATTGATTTTACTTTCCTAAATTTCCTAGGGCAATAGTTGAAATTCTGTAGAGGTAATTAGGATGACAAGATAGGACTAGTGATTGGGATAGACTGACCTAGGGGTGTTTTAGGGAGGTATGACTTAAATTTTTTTGACACTGTGGGTCCTTTGTCATGCCCGAACAATTGGAAACTTTCATGTTGCACATTTTCATGAAAATAGGTCTTGTGTCATACTTCCTTTCCTCAATGGCCATGGTTTCCTTTGAGTCACATATAAAAAAATTCCCATCCTCTATTTCCTACATCTTGAAATCAAGTGAAGCCTCCCTTTCTTGAGCAATGTTGGCCAATTCTCTACATCTACAATGTGGTTTCTTTCTCTTACATGCATGGAAGTACTCTATGAGTGTTGCTTTTGCATCTTCTTTTTCTATTTAGCATGTAGAGCATCTAGTTGATTGGCCATATCATTCACAATCTCTTGCTTCTTGTTTTTAAACATGTTGACAATCTCTGACTTGAATATATCCCCAATTGTTTTAGTAGCTAATCCACCTCTTGATCTTACATTTCTTACCCTCTTCATAGTAGCTCTTGAGTAATTTTTACATGCTTCACATATTTGTTCAAAAGTAGCTTTTGAAATGTCCCCTTCTCTTATTAGATCCAGAGCATCCATGTCCTCCTCACTGATTCCCTTCAAAAAGATTAATTTGAGGGAGTTAGGTGGTATGTCGATGGTGTGTCTTGACTTCTGAATGCATAACATGAACCTTTCCAAATATTCTTCCAATGGTTCATCCTCCTTTTTCCATTCTACAGATTTCATCACCTCCTCTACTACTTGGTTTGTAATAATCCTGGTACTTCTTGAGGAATTTCTCCTTCATTTGTGCCCATGTGGTTACAACATTTCTTCCCAATCCCATGAACCATCTCAAGGTTGAATCCTTGAGTGTAGTAGGGAATAACTTTAATTTGTGTGCATCAATAGTATAGTCATATCTTCGCATGGAACATTAAACTCAAACAAAAAGGTGTCTGGGTCTTTTTCCATGGATCCATGAAATTTGGGCAAGGATGAGGGAGAAATATTCTTCATACCAACAACTACATTTTTTTCAGTGATGGGGAACTTGAAGGTGGTTTCCCCATTTTGAGAATTCTGATTTACTTCTTCCATCCTAAACTGCTTCAGGATCAACTTCGAGCCTTCACTTGGAGAATTTTCTTTGAAAAACAAACCTAGTACAAAGTTTTCTTCTTCAGAATATTCAGAGGTAAATGAAGAGATTTGTGCTACTTGTGGATTAGGTAAAAATCTACCATGGGAATCCTTGATAGTGCATGCATCAACTACTCAACTCATTCAATGGAAATTAGTAGGGGGTTTAGTTTGAGGTGAATTCCTAAAACCTAGACTACTTCTAAGAAATGAAAAACCCTCTTCAACAAACTCATAACTTGGCAGTATCCCTGACAACGGTGCCAAAAATGGTGGTGCAAATTAACTCACAACAATTAGTATGTTGTTTATTAATCCACAATCATTTAATTATCATACCTAGGGATGTAAACTTTCAATATTGCCAGTGTTGTATGCACAATTACAAATGTTGGGAGGTATAAGGGAAAATTGTTGTCACTACAATTAGGAAATACAATGCTGGAAATGAATACTATGGCTATCATCAAAGCATGTAAAAGACATATCATAAATAAATAATAACCTTCAGATAATCTAATATAATCATGCAAGAAACTATAACAACAAACAAAAGGAGAGGGTTAGTAAACCACAAGTGGGCCTTGCCTTGGGTGCTAATCCCTCTTAAGGCCCGTGTCTACAAAAAAATTTCAAAACTTAGATTTTATTCAATAGCATGAATATTAAAAATGGAATGTATAGTAAAATATCTACCTATGGATCGATCCCTTTCCTACAACCTTAACATTCTTTTTATATTCTTCCCTTTAGAAGAGATGTGAAGAGACTACCTCATTACTAATAGTTACAATTTGATTAAGTACAAGATCACAACCAAGAAATCTAGATATTCTCATGCATGCAACAAAAATGTTAAAAGGTATCCTCATACAATGACATAACTTAACAAACTAATTGATTTAAACAACCAGTTATCAAATTAAATCAACTAGTTCCTTGTTGGAGTTGCAAAGCATAATCAAGTGATGGCATTGAATCTTCTTCATGTTCTCATAACTGCTCCTTTAGCAACACATGAAAACTCAGGTGAAGTGTCCACATTGCTCAAGCTTTCCATAATTATGGTCTTTTATATGCATGTGACCTCCTTGGCTATAGGTGCTTTGCTGCAGACGAATCCCATATGCTACATATCAGTTGTTGTGGACAAGTCCCTTTACATTGTGAATGAGTTTCTTTGGCTGCATGTTAGTGGATACACATAACAACTCTTTGGCAATCAAGGCTGACATTTATTCAAAGAACTATTTAATCATCACATTGCATTCAGAATAATAAATGCATCCATAATCCATAAAATAAAGTAAACTTAGTAATAATTATATTAACTAATATAAGTGCCATAAGTTCAAGATATAGTAGATATGTTCAGTAGTATATGGGAAACACAAGTTCAGGGGACACACATGGATAAAAAAAAGGGCTCATCATTATTGAAAGATCCTCTCAAAACATTTGCAATCAGTAACATTACCTCCACCTAAAACACAAAAATATGTTTGTAAAATAATAGGATACACAGGAAATCATAGAAATTCATAAGAAATTGTGTGGTTATAATTTCTCCTATAGAAGAAATACTCAAAATGAAATCAAATAAAAAGATAGAATGGATGAAAGAATGTGTAGACGCTTTTAGATGGATAGAATCCCACATGCCCGAATCTTAATATTTTTAGACTAGAAGGTGTCATTCCACATACATTTAGATGCCTCTAGGATATCCATAAGTGCGGTACTAGCCAAGCCATAAGGCAAAATAGATCATCCTATAGCCTTTACCATTAGAAAATTATCCAAACCAGAGAAAAAATAATCCACCACTTAATGAGAAGCCCTAGAAATGGTGTACACCCTATAAAAATTCAAACACTTTCTACTGGCCACACTATTCACTTTCTACACAGATCGTGATCCATTGGAATAGTTGATCGATAAACTAGTATTACAAGGATGAGTCTACAGATGGCTTATATTTTTCCAAGAATTTGATTTTCCAATATCAGGAAAACTAGGTAAATTGAACAATGGACTAGATTACATATCTAAAATCTAAACTAGAGAAGATCAAGGCCAATTGATGATGATTTCCCTAGGGCTCATTTTTTTGGGGGAAAAGGTAGTCCCAAAATATTTTGAAGAAATTGTTCAATTACTAACTACTGGTGAATTACCCCAATGATACACAAGGAATCAAAATAAATATTACTTAGCCAAACTTTCCTATTTACATTGATCCAAGAAGAAATGTACAAAAAGGGTCAAGATGATATCCTTCAAAGATAATTCCTTCAACATGAAAGAGACAACATCCTAAGAGATTTTCATGAAGGAATAGATGGTGAACACTATGTTGGGGATATAATAACTAAGAAAGCTATGTTGGTTAGATTATCATGGCCCACACTATTTAGCTATGTCCTTAAGAACTCATGTGCATCTAATTCTTGTAAAAGAGTAGGCAAGCCCAATGCTAGAGATGAAATTCCACTCATACATGTCTTGGCATTGACACCATTTGAAAAAAGGGTCAATAGATTTTATTGGCCCCATTAAACCTATGGTAAAGTACTCATAAGGAAGGTTCATCATCACAAGGATGGAATATCTAACAGATGGGTAGAATATATGTGCCAAAACAATATTTCGTAGTAAAAATCGTGACCAAATTCATATATGAAAACATAATAACCAGATTTGGGTATCTACCGAGTATAACAAGCGACCAAGGAAAACACTTTATGAACCAAACAATAAGATAACTATTAGAAAAATTCATGGTTAATCACAATAGAGTACCCTTATCACCCACAGGCTAATGGTATAACAAAAGCATTCAATAAAGCCTTGGAGAAATTCTTGACCAAAATATGTTCCCTATAGAAGGAAAAATAGGATTTAAATATACATGCAATATAATGGACATACAAAACCACATACAAGATATTAACCAAGTATTCAACACTTTAGTTAGTCTATGTATTAGAAGCCATGGTATTGATGGATTTTATCCTCCTAAATTTGAGCGTAGCAGATCACTTTTAGGATGAATGAGGAACTGTATGTACATGAAAGAATTATCAAACTCGAAGAAACTTTATGAGAAATGGTTTATTGCTGCATACAACTGCACCCAAGAAAAATAATCCAAAATAGGGTCATGATGCATACATTGTAAACATAAATAATTTGATGAGGGAGATAAAGTCTTGTTATATGATAGTAAATGGAGAATACTTGGGAATTTGAATATTAGATGGTTGAATCATACATAGTTAATAAAACACTACCATTATGAACCCTCAAGTTGTAAACTCTACAAGAAAAATAATTACCAATATTTATCGATGGAGTGTGGGTGAAGAAGTATCATACTGCAAAATAAACAAAAAGAAAGAGAAACAATTTCCATCCTCTCAAAAATTTGACAATTCTACAAGGTTGACGAGGAGCAAGGTGAAAACCCGTAAGGGTGCTTTGTCTCTATAAACAAAAATAAGGAGAAGGAAAAGAGTAAGTGGAAAAATAAATAACCCAAGACATTAATAGTGAGACAAGAAAAAGAAAGAAAACTAAGAGAGAAAGGACATAAGGCATATCCATCACACAAAGGAAAAATAGAAATAAACAAAAAAATAAAAAATCATAACCATAGAACAAAGGATAGGAAAATCATATCCGCAGAGTGAAGGAAATAAAAAATTATATCCGTGAAACTAAGTGAAGGAAATCCTATCTATAAAACAAAAGGAAGGAAAATAATATTTGTTGAAAGAAATAAATGGAGGGAATACCCACGAAACAAGGAAAATCATGGAATATCCGTAGACAAAAGAAAGGAAAGAGAACTTGGATATCTAAGAATGGACTATGGAATAAAGGAAAATACAAAACCATGGAAAGAGAAAAACCATGCGAGGAAAAGAACAAACAGAGGAAGCTAAGGGAAAACCATATAATAAAGAAAATGAACTCCATAGAATAAGAGAATATAGGATAAATCCACACAACAAAGAAAGGAATAATGAAAGTAAGCAAATGATGAAATACTAAAGCATAAGGAAAATAACAATTTTATGATACGAAACAAGAATCCTATCCATGTTAAAGGAATGCATTACTTTGTGAAAATTGTAATTAATTAGGTAAGTGAAAGAAGATGGGTACAAAAGACCAAAGAGAGATCAAGGGTGAAATACTTAGTCATTTTCACAAAATCTGAGTTTTACAACTCAAAATGCCAAGTAAACTAGGGTTTCAAAGAGAAAAGGTGAAAATGGAAATTCCCAACATTATTTCACCATCTAAGCTCCCAAAACCAGAATTTCAAAAAAAAATTTGAAATCCATGTTGCAGACTTAAAAATAGCCCTCTCCCATATCCATTTCAAAGTCATGCATGTGTTTGATACATAGAAATACATCCATTTGACCATTTCTCAGTATGACAACACCATGCTCAAAATTGACCACCAATTACTCCTTAAAAAGAATCAAACTAGAGAAGAAATGGAGTATAAGTATGAAAAAAAAGTAATTTCTAAATTAAAGATGGACGCCTAAGAAAGGTCCCATTTTTTTAAATGGTCGATAACACCATTAGTGTTCTTCTCATCATCTGCTACACAATGAAATGTTATACTTGGACCAACCCTATCAAATTAATGTAGTAGTAATGGAGAAGGTAATGTGACTATGGGAACAGGGAAACTCAAAGTCTATAACTACAAAATAAATATATTAGAATGTAGCAAGTTACGCAATTAATGGGAACAAAAACTAGCAAACGAGGGGTCGAATTAATGACATCAAAAACTATATTTTAAAGTAATCCACAAATGCTATTTTCTTTAAAATGTATCATACTAAAAAATAATATGGTGCCAATACTACAAACACTACAGTAGCCCTAGAAATTATAATGAGCCACTATCAATACAACCTTTTGAGGTGCTTATGGAATATTTCAAAGTGAAAACATATGAAAAATATAGGAGGGAAGTATAATTTTCCCTATGGCTCCATATTATTATGTCTAGCCATGTATTTCACATGTACCCTACTAGAAAAAATAGAGTAGGTACCCATAGTAGAAAAAATCTTGGAACATATAAACACTTTTCCACATGTAAAACAAATCATTTCCCTTATTGGATGGACCAAGTAATATCATAAGAATGATTTACAACAAATCTAGGGTTTCTAAACAAATAGTCACCAAATATGAACAATAAGTTGTATTCATTGTAAATATCAACTATACATTCCTCCGACCCTTCACCCCACATGATTTTCACATCGCTCCACTCCCATATGATGCATCAAATGAACTTATGGATACTTTATTCTAGGCTATTATAAATCTTCCCATTGATATTAGGAATCTGGTACCACTAAGAATTAATGATATAATTGAAGAAACATGTGTGGAATTTAGGAAATACATCCCGAGGATTTCACAGATGATCCTACTGAGCTACCTCGATGTTAGATCCACTGGAAAAACCATTGAGAGGGAAGGAAAAAGGGAAAAATAAATAATAGGAGAAAAATTTCTTTAGATATACAAATAAAAACAACCAAAAGAAAAACTAAAACCACCCTCCACAGGCCCCACAAAAGAAATAGAAATCCCTAGTACCCAAATAAGTGTTCATAAAATATAAAGAAAGCGATGAACCACATTATATAGGAGAAGATCCTATGGAAATTATGAATTTAAGTAGTGAAGGAACCTCACAATCAAAAACGTCTCCCCTACAACAAGAACACGAAGAATACATCGAGCCGAATTCAAATGGGTGATCGAATCATTGGAGGAATATCAACTCACATAGTTAACCCGCAAATTTTATAAGGTATGTCTTGATCATGTAGTTATAGATCATATTTCCCAAAAATATGAATCCAATTCTAAAACTCAACAAATTATTATATTAAAATCATTACTACATTACTTTAAGAGGTTTGCATTAGTGTTTGAAGATATAATCCATATACTTATGCACTCATTACTAAAATACATAAAACTCCAAATAAAACTAGAGGAGGCAATCATATTATAGGGTTTGAGAAAAAACTTGGAGTTAAAAAAAAATAAAAATAAAACAACCAAGGATAGGAGTCATATTAAAGAGATAAAGTAATTGTTTAACATTATAGTCATGGAAGAAAAATAAAACAAAAAGAAATAAGAGGAAAAGAAAAGAAAGGAGAAAGAGGAGGAGAAAAAATAGAGGATGAAGAAAAGAAGAGAAAAGAGGAGGAAATGAAGAGAAAGAAGGAAGAAGAAGAAAATATAAAGGAGGAGGAATAGAAAAGACAAGAAGAAGAGGAGAAGAAAAGAAAAAAATAAGAAGAGAAATAAAAGGAAGGAAGAAAAGGAGAAGGAAAGAAAGGATGAATAAGAAAAAAATAAAAATGAGGAATAAGAGGAAAATAAAAAGGAGGAAGAAGAGAAAAAGAAAAAGGAGGAAGAGGAAATGAAAAAGGAGGTAAAATAGAGGAATAAAAAGGAAGAAGATGAGAATAAATGAGATGAATAAGGGTAGAAAAAGAAGGCAAAAAAGGAAAAAAATAAGAATGAAAAAGAAGAAAGTAGAAAGAAGGAATAAGAAGATAAAAGGAGAAGAGAAGAAGAACAAAAGAGAACAAAAGAATAAGCTAAAAATAGAAGGAAGATGAAGATTAAGAGAGGAGAAAAAGAAAAATAACTAGCACTAGCTACGGTGGCACCAATGTACCCTCCTTGAGTATAACACATGTTACCCATCTCATCTCAATTCAAAATGTCTTCATCATCTTGTGGTCTCGCTTCTCCTAAGCCACCATGACACCCATTAGCATTAATCAAAATAGTACTTGATGCAAAGTGGAAAGAGGATCAAAGCTTCCAACTAACTACAATATACGGTAGTATAACAAATAAAGGACAGTACACTATGCACCTATAGACGCCTAAATTCAATATCTATACCTTATGCGCCTTGCAGCGTGTTTCACACCTTGGTCTTTACCTAGACCCCCTTAATTTAATTCATCTCCCCCATAATTTAATTAAAATGCTCGTTTAATTATCCTATCACATTTAATGCCCATCCAATTCCCATTACTAAATTAATCCCTATTAATTAATTAATCGTGTAATATCCTATATACCGTAACAAACCTTCTATTTATGATGCTTTTATTTCAACACATACATCCCCTTGCTTTTATATATTTCTTATCTTTCCTATCTTTATCCCTAAAAATACCTTTCCCACCTTCATGATTTAAAGCACTCTCCCAAATCTTAAATGCCCAAAATCGATATCAAAGCACAAAAGAATCCCCATTGGGGAAACTTTCCAGTGGTCGGCGGTGACCCAATCCAGTCACCATAAACCCTATAAAATTGAATCCTTTCTTTCCACAATCATCAAATGCATGTGAATCTTGGAGCTTCCTCATGACTTGTGAACTCTTTCTTGTGCCTAAAGCATTCCCGCAATAGTTACAAATGTCCAGAAATAATTTCAACATTATTGCATCACTCATGATTATCCTTCATGAGATTATTATCATCATTGTGTTGCTTTGCTTTATATTTATCATATTATCTTGGTTTTTCTCATGTCTAACATTTTGTAGGTTTAGATCAGATTCACTAACACTCGATCTTCTTTAGCAAACTTCTCTTCCATCCTCTTTTTTCATAGGTTTCATTTTCCATCCATTCATCCTTGACCTTATCCAACTCTACTACTGCTTCCATTGACTCACTTTGGTCTCCGTCACAACCAGGGCCTTGTTTGCCAAACATTCTAGCCAAATATCTATTCTATGTCCTTTTCTCTTCCTTTCTTCCCCAAAGAACATTCTATAGATCATCTTACAAAGATCCACAAACCTTTGTTATTTATCCAATTTGCACTCAAGATTTTGCAAGCTTTCATATTGATATTATTTTACAAATCTATACTCCCGGTCACCATTGACTCCGCCTCGCACAATATGAGTTATCGTTGACCCGCACTGTAACATTTAGTTTACTCTTTTTCAATCAAAACAGATTTTAGATCCATCTCATTCATTTTTCAGATTCAGTAATACTTTTATTTTTGCATGTTATCTACTATTTCATCCTTTACTTCACTTTATTTTATCAAACATGGGTTGATATCCACCATGGGTTGATATCAAACATGGGTTGATATAACACTTATTAGATCTGATTTTTCGGGAAGCCCCCACATATCCTATCTAATCCATTTTATGTTTAGTGATTCTTATTTGCAGGTTATTAGCCGACAACATCGGGATCCATCCTCACTTTGTGTCTGTTTCATCCATCACATCCGAGGTAACATAAACCCTCCATCATTTCCGAGTTACTAGTTGTTTTCATTACTAGTTCATTCATTTGATTAGGAATGAAGAAACTTGTAAAAATTTCTTGCACGCTCGGTAGGACCACCCTTTAGGTGATCCCTTTCATTTATTTCATATTTTCTTTTTCTTCTATAATCTACTAACACTATAACACAAGGATTCAATTTTATCTTATTCGTGTTGGTTTGGCTACTTGGATCCCTCTTCCCCTAGAATTCAGATAAATAGGAAGAGATACATCCAGTATTCTTATTTTTTCCCTATTTTCTCCTTTTTGTACCATATTTCCTTTTCCCATGTGTGTCCTCATCAAAATATCATACTTTGATTTTGGTTTAAAAATAACCTCTTTTCTCGCATCCTGTTTTCTCCCATAGTTTGAGTAGGGGGTTAACTTGTTGCATCACACACTTTCACACACAACCTAAACCTCACAAATCAAAACATTATCCTACCTGATTGATTGATTGGGATTTCATCACCCAACAGGAAGTTTCCTGATACTTTCTAGGCCATAACAAACCTGATACTAGACATAGATTTCCTTCTCTTAGCTACTTTGTTATCCATCCCCTTTTCTTTTTCACACATTCATAATCAAAACATAAAAATGATTGTTTTCTTGACTTGTCTAATTCAAAATGGAACATAATATCTCCTCAAATAGTTTTGCACAAAACTCCACCATGACCAACATCTCATCCAAACCCTTGGTTACTTCCAAGCCTTTTTCTAGCCCTATCTATGACTTCTTGAACCGTAAATCTACCATCTCTCAATCACGTTGACCGTTGGATCATGTTCCACCTCCACCACCTTATATCATCCCTACTTCATCTGACATCACCATGCTCGACCAATCTCCTGACACTCCCATCCCCTATATATTAGATCCTCCCATCCAATCCCAACCATCCTACCATGTTCCTATTTCTCCACATCATATGTCTCCCCAACCAATCCGATCTTCATCACTTGATATCTTCAATCAACCATTCCCTAATCCACCACCAAAAATTCATCTTCACCTTCTACACCATATCAATTCAACCCATTTTCAATCAACACCATACACCAGACACCTTCCTCCACATCTATTTTATCTACCTCATCATCTACTCCCATCCTAGATATTGTGCCTACACCTCCTTCAAGGGCTATCCCCACATCAACCATACCCATAATTACATTACCTACCACCTTAACCTCCACCACTTCTCTTTCATCTATATCTAGTCCTACTCTTACCACATCCACATTAGCATTATATGCACCTACTACCTTATCTGTACTTTTATACCTCACCCATTATCCACACCTATCCCAAGAACACCCATCACTACACTTATATCTACTACATCCACAAATCCACCCATGTATTCCTTAACATCATTATCACATATTTCTTTACCAATTCCCACATCATCCATTTCATCCCCCTCTTCCTCCTTAGCATGTACCATTCCCACATCTACATCCCCCATCACATCTCAATCCACATCCACAATGCCTCTTTAAACACCTAAGACAAAAAAAAAAAAGGAATTCATACCTCTTCTACAAACCCCATCATTTCTATATCCACCCATCCTCAATCCCTATTATCTCCTCTCATATACATCATCAATCACATCATCTAAACACCCCTTTCTATTTCTATATCCTCTTCTTATCCACATTATCAAACCCTCCTACACCAAGCCAATCCTCACCTTCTTTATAAACAAATCATGCAAAAATTACTTCCCCATCGCCATAACACCACCTTCAAATCCACCGGTTGAAATCATTGTTATCCCTGCCAAAGGTACTCCTCAAAAAATCCAAATCTAAAAACCTTGGCACCCTTCCATAATGATCCCTTGTGCGTCCCCATAGAAAGATAAAAATTCCTCCAACCAAGACCAAATATACATCCTCCATCTTAGGGCCACATCCATCCATCCTAGGACCACCTCCTTCATCACGATCAATCAATTAATCTAAATCCAAACAGTTTGGTTCCCTCTTAGGACTAGTTCCTCATCAATAATATTTCCACCTCCACCTACTAGTCAATCCAATTCTAAATCATCCAACCCTTCTTCTTCCAAAGCACTGATCACAACCAAAGTGCCAAGATCTCAAAACAATCCACCCTCATCCTCGACATCCACATCATCTCACAAGATCCCTCCTAACACATATATCGAATCATATATGGAATTCCTCCAACATTTACTCTAAAATTATGCCATCATGCTTCCACCCATCAAGGCCTTTGACCCAAACCATCTGAAGCCCTCATGGTTTAATTCCCATTTCATTTGCACTTATCACCATATACTGGGTCATGACACTAAACATTGTAATTCCTTTCAAAAAATCATCCACAACCTTATTGAGGGGGATGAAATTATCGAGGCTTCTTCCTCTTCTTCTACCATTTCATCCATGACTAATCCAATCCTTGTTTCTACATCCCCATCCATCCAAATTACCCAGCCTCCTCATTTATCCACATCATCCTCTATCATCCCTCCTCCATACATCACCTCTTTTAATGAGGGTCCTCCCTTATTCATTGATTTCATTTGCCTTGCTACACCCCCTCTAACATCCATTTCATCTCTTCTAACAACCATCATCTTATCCCTCTTGTTGGGGGAGCATCCCTTTCTCTCATTGATCCATTCATGTCTTCTTCCTAATCCATGCATCCTATCCCCATGGCTCTTTTGATGCTAGGGGTACTTTTTCTAGGATCACTCTACTTGCGGGTTAGTTCCTTTTCATACTTGACATTGTCTTATCTCATACAACCTATCTTCATTCGATATTATCTAGCTCTCCTCTTACGACCACCTACGTCTCCATATCTCAAAGCACCTTACCTTCACCTAATGAAATAGACTCGAGTCTTCACCCTTGACTTGAATGTTCACTTTCTCTTTTTTCGGAAGTGGTCATTGAGGTTGAACATTGAATCCAAAGTTACAAGAACCTTTGGTAATTTTTTAATCCTCAAATGAACCAATTGATCACCATACCCCTCGCTCTAGTTTTTCCTTATTTCTTGAGGATAATTCAGCTTCTTCTTTTAAGAAATTGATGATTTTTATGTCATTTGTGAACACTTGCCAACTATTGTTGTTATCGGAGAAAATGACCTTATAACCACTTTGATATGACACCAAGTTTGATTGTTCTTGATAGTTTCCATGACATCAAACATTTTCCCAATTGTTGCAAGTCTATCCGCAACCTCATTCTTCTTCCTTGGGATGGAATTGAAGTTAAAAGCTTCAAATTATTTAATGATATCCCATACCTAGTTCTTGTAGTTCTTTAAAAGATCATTTTGAGAAAAATTGAGCTCTCTAACCTGATTTACAATGAGTTCACTGTCCCCAAAAATGTACAAGCTCATGATATCTCTTTTTCTTTATACTTAGTAGTGTTGTTAGAACAACTGAATTAAAAGTGGAAATATGAATAGTACTTTATGACTTGAGGTGACAAAATAATTTCTCCTCCACCAACACCTTGTCTACTCCTTGAGCCATCAAATAATAGCTTCCAAACTTCATTATCACCTTTTCCACTGGTTTGGTGATGCTAGGGAGAGGTGAATTTTCTTTGTGCAAGTAATAGATTGCTAACTAAGCTTCTTCCATCTCCTTGTATGGATCAAAATCATGCCTTTTTTTCCCATTCATCAAGAGTCAAGTTTGGAATGTCTCCAACCTTGGTATCTACTTCCTAAGTGTTTGGACAATCTTCCTGATTGAAATCTGGTCAATTTACATTAATTGGGCTTGGTACATGAGGCTTAATATGGAAGTTTGCAATTGGTTCCAATCTAATTGTAGTCTTAGCTCTATATCTTGTTTTGAAGAGCATATGTGACTAATCAACAAACAAGTAGCCTCCAATTTTAACGGTGAAGTCTCTTGACATGAACAAAGTAAAGAGTGGTGGATAGTCAATAACCTATACATTTTTCAATACTGTGATATTGGGGCATGTATGTAGTGTAAGGCTCAATCCTTTGATTACTCCAATTGTTCCCACTACTGTCCCATATAATTACACTACTTATTTTATCACTAGTTCATATCTTAGTCCTAGTTAATCACCTATCTTCTTGGGCATCATAGAACTACTTGCTCCTGAATCAATCATGCAATTGTGTATAAGATTGCTCCCAATAATCAGAGATATATAGAATGGAGGAGGCTTCATATTTTTACCTTGTTGACCTCCTTGACCTCCTTCTTATTGAAAAACATTGATGAGAACCTTCTCTTGATCTTTATATGGCTCATTTGATAAGGAACAGCTTTTCATGGTTGCTTGCAATAGATCTCATTGGCCCAAGATAGCTAATGACTCCCACATTGAGATGTTTACATTCATTTTCTTCATTTGTTTGATGATATTGAATAGAGATGAGATATCCTGCTAATTCCCTTCACTTTACATAACTTTATCTCACACATGAGCTGCTATAACTGGTACATGAGGTGGTCTAAAAGGTGGTTTGGGCTGATTATGCACATTTAGAGTTGCACTTGGATTACTAACTCTTTGTAGAGTGACAACCAATTGAGAAGTGCTTGGATTTCATGACTATCCTTCCTCTATATTCCTCTTTTTGGACATTTTGTTGGCTACCACACCTTAAGAAGGATCTTGATTTATGCTACAAAAATCCTCAACTTACCAATTCACAAGTGTGGTGTCATTTAGAGGTGCTTCTTGTGCACTAGTTTTCTGCTTATTTTAATCTTTAATTGTTTGTTGAGATACACCTATTGTTTTCACCATAAAAAATTGATTTAGAGAACCATTAAAACATGTTTACTTATTATGAGGTAGGATACATGGGAAGCACCATTCATATTCTTGTGCCATGTTGTTTTTAACTAGCATTAAATCTCTAGATGAGGAGGTAACATTAGGATTGTAAGGCTAAAATGGTCTATTAGCTAGAGGTTGTCCTTGGTTTAGATTATCAGCTTGATTATGTGGTCTATTTGGATGATTTGGAGATCTATTGGGTTAGGATTGAGGATAATATGATTTTAGACTTTGAGCTTGTTTCCTATTAATTATTACCAACTCATTGCCTAAGTTTTGCAATTGTTTCATGACCTCCTGGAGCTCATTTGAGGTGCTAGGATAAGCAATAGAAGTTTCATTATAATTCTAATTTTTTGGGGCAGGGATGGGAGCTAGCATATGCTCTTGACTAGATCTTGGATTCCCCATTTCTAGATAACGAGGCATAGGTGGCCTAGGTGCAAGTTTAGCAAATTTCGAATAAAAAGAATTCAGCTCTAATAGTAATATTATAAGTTGTAGGAAAATTTGTACCTCCCATAGATTATATCATCATGGATATATCATAATTAAGATATTTTAAGAAATAGAGAAAAACACCTTTAGCTGGTCGTCTCATCGGAATAGGAATCCTATCCTATGTTCTTTGAAAATGGAAGTTAAAATCGCCATTTGTTCATTTGGACCTCTCTTGATTTTGGTCAATTGTTCTAACAAAGACAAGTTATATTCCTTTTCACCGAAGTGATTACAAAATATAAACATAATTGATTCCAATTTGTAATCGATCTTGTTGTCAAGCTTCTGAACCATTGTAAAGCCTTACATTTGAAAGAAGAGGCTAATAATTTGACCGCCACATCCACCTCATTCATTTCATGAATTGTAAAAACAATTACAATTTCCTAAATACGATCAATGGGAGTTATGTGATTTCCCCCCATGAAGTATGGGATAATCTTCAATGCTTCCACTGGAATGGGATTTTGTGCATTAAGAGAAAGTGGACTACTTCCCGTGAACTTCACAAATGGATTTGGAGATTAATGATCCATTCGATTGGTCGATAACTCTAGTTGATTGAAAAAAAGGATTACCAAGGGGATGTGATGATAATTTTCTACTCGGTGGAGATGGAGATATTTGATCTCTTCTTACCCTTCTTCCTCTTCCTAGAGATAGCTAAAAGTATCCAAAAATACCTTCACTTCTTTCTATAGACCTTTTTGAATCCTTATCATAATTTTAACAAGATTTGACTACGAAAACCAGTTGAAATCTTCCCTTGGATTCATCGATGTGGTGCTACAAATCCTCTTGATACTCAAGTTTAAAATAAGACCACACCAATCTTGGTGCAATAAAAATGAAGACTTCTTGTATTCCCATCGAGCATGCCGTAACTATTATAAAAAAATCACAACATCCTCTATTTTCTTAATATGTGATTATTTAACACGGAATTTCTTCAAGGTGTGGGACTCTTCAGTTAAAGATACTCTCCAAAGAAGGTTAGTTCCTCTTCCTAACCTAGTGCAACAGTAACTCTAATGAAGGGAAATCTATCAACTACTTCTCGACCATCATTTTCCAAGGGACCAAGGAGAGAGAAATAACATGAAAATGAAATAAATATACACTAAAAGAGGTAATGCACAAAGATAAGGGTATGGAAAATACTCTCCAATGTGTGAAAATGGAAGGAAATGAAAATTAAAGAGGGTCAAAAATCATGACATCTAACAATAAAATTCACAACACCATTACAATAGAGACACAACAATAATAAACCTACAAGATGAATAAAATAAACACAATATAGATGCAATTGAAAAAGGAGAGGTAAGGGAATGCAACAAACACAAACAAGGGAAGAGAGATATCCAAAATTTGAGTTTATTTCTTCAAGAGTTCACAAACTCCATTTACAAAGTAAGAAAAAGGTCTGGATCATCATGCAAGAACTGAAATATGAATTCCTATAGTACATTGGTGTTTTGAAACAAAATGGCAAAGTTTTGTTACAAAAGAAATCCCCACTCTCAAATGAGAGGTCACTTTAATTTATAGAAAATGAGGAAGAGGAGAGAGAAGTTGCAAATCTTGGATTTCCCCTTCCAACCACTTGTAAGGTACCATAAATGTGTGAAAATGATGATGGGAAACCTAGAAAATCAATTTCATACCATCCCATAACTTGCAAAATGTGAATAAGAATTGTTTCCCGTGCTTATTAAATTCCCCTTGAACCACCTAGAAATATCTATTTCAAACTGGACTCGTATTCTTAAATTTTCACCACCAAATATTTATCAATTCTTTAATTTATTAATTTATATGTGTATTTTTCAGGACCATAATTCCAACAAGTCTAATTTTTCATAATTTCATTGAGAAACGCAAAAGTTATGGCCTTCGACTATGAGCAACTATTTTATTTTCCCAGGCTTGTGTTCTTCCCGACAAGACTATGCATTAAAATGAGTAGTTTGGAATCAATAATTTTAATATTTTACATCCTTTTCATAATTTTTTTCATAATTATAATTTTTTATGCATTTTAAAATTCATGGTGGGGTCCACCATTTTTACAGCTTTCCATGTTTGGGGGTTTAAGTATTTAATTACTTATGTTTAGGGCGAGCTCGCCACTTGGATCGTCAAGCCGACACCCTTACTTGCCTTCCCAACCCATTTTTGCATGTCATTCTTGTTTTATATGTCACTCGACCACCTTATATCTTGGTGGGCTCTAACTACCCTACCTCCACATCGGCACCTATGTTTCTATGTTCTACCGCCAACTCAACGGGCTTCACACCTACTCGCGGCTCAACATCCAACAAATTGGAGTTACATTTATCACCTACCCACCGATAACAACTCATTCCTTACATCAGTGATTTCCTTAAATATTTTTAAAGCAGTTCTTAAGGAACTTGTGTTTTTTCCACTGTTGACCATTTGTGCACTCAAACTCGCATCGCCAAATCGAGCCCACCAAGTTCAATTCATCTTCATATGTTGGCTCCGTGAGGTTCTAAAAGGCCCCCACTCACCCGTATTGAGTTTAAAACACATGTTGTGGACTCACAACATTCCTAGAGCCATATCAAATCCGCATCACCATTCCCGCACTTGCTCTTAACTTTGCATCATTATCGTGCGTGATGAATCGGGTCCGCGAGGAACTCATGTCCTTTCACCGAGTTCCCTTTGTGTTGCATGGACACAACATACCAAATTTGGCCGATAACCTCCTTGAGGGAGATATTTTTGATGGCTCACCGAGTTGGCTCTGTGAGCCAACTCAAGTTCTTCATTTTTCCTAAGTCCTTGACCTCACTACCTTATGATTTTTTCATTGAGTTTCACAATGATTTATTCCTCGATGAGCCAAGTGTTTTCCACCATCATTTAACGATCCTTGCGCATTTCCCTCGCATCATCTTTATGACCTTACAACTAAGCCAATCTCATTGAATCCTTCTTCCACTATGGCCCATCATCTTGTGGGCTTACATTTTCCTAACCGGTTGAGCCGTATCACCAAGTCGACCTTCATAAAGGGCCCAATGTTTATAAGTTTGTCGCATGACTCCTATCTCACCACCACATGAAGATCTTCGTTCTTGAGCTCCATCCTTAGTCACTGCTGAGCTGACATCATATAATAGAATTGACTTAACTTAATGCATGTATTATTCTTGAAACTTAACTTTCCCTACAAAGTGCATGCTAAATCCAACTCCCAGTCCATGTAGAAGCCATTATTTGAGCTCAGAGTAGTTCAATGAGCCTCCCTTTTCAAGAGTCCCTTTTATGACCTCTCCATGTTTCCTAGTCATATCGGCCCACCATTTTTGAGCCCAAATCTGCAACATGCATTAGCTTAGCGTTGAATTATGTAACTCTCCTCCCATAACCAGCTCGGTGAGCTGCATAGGGGACTTTAGAATTTTTTTTTGCATTTTTCTCTCTTCTCCCCATATTTTTTGCAAACCTTTTGGATTTCTTATACTTCTAGGGGCCATGTGAGGTGCTTAAAAGGTACTTGAAAATTTTCACCATATTTTTCCATTTTTACTGTAAGTTGGCCCTGTAACTCGATCTTCTTCCATCGAATAAAACTCGAGTTTGACAAAACCCAAAAGAGGAAATATATCCTCTTATGGCTTTGAAACCTCTCGAGAGAATTTGATGATGTCTCGAATACACATAAATATACTTGCATCTCTAGATTGACCTATGTTCTTATTGAAAATTCCTTAGTGTAAGATCCCAATTATCCTTTTTACCCGGGGATGAAAATGGATAAAAATATCAAGGCGAAGTCGCGAGGCCATCCACCGCTAGATGTGGGCTGATGAGTAACCTACATACTTATCCATTGGTCATGGATTCCTTCTTGATCACCCGTAACTAATTTTAATTGAGAACTCAGTATGCCGAGTCACAAACACTTTTGCTTGCATTTCCCAACTCTTATAAGAAAATCTTGACATTTATTTGTGAGAGTGGAAAATTTATTTGATCTTGAATTCTTTTCTCATTTCATTTTCCTAGAAATTTGGTTTGTTTGGAGTGCATGATCACACTTGAAACCTCCCCAATGTTGTATTTTTTTCAACATGGAGCACAAACAAATAGATTTCTTAATAGGATGGAGCACTACTACAATTAAGATGATTTTGAAAATCATGGATCCCTATTAAAATATGATTTTTTTCCTTCAAAATTGACTTCTTAGAACATTGTTAAAAGGTCGAACTATTCACACAATGGTTGGGATTTTTGCAAACTCATAACATTGTTGGCTTTTACCACACCACAAGATGCCCCAAAAATAATTTTCTGATTTGGTGGAGGGCACGAGAAGCTTGGTTGCTGATTTGAATAAGTAGAAGAAAGAAAACACTAAAATCGCCTTTTAATCTGATTTTAGTTACTCTACATTTGAATTTTCTTGAAGATGGCAACTATGTCTTGTAACTTTGAGCTTCTTTCTACAATATTCTCTTTGAAAACATGGTAAATTATGTAAAAGAGACATTAGAATCCATAACACATGTGCCCATTGCACTTAGGTAAATTGAAACCTATTCTAACAACAACACCACCAATGTGCACAAACACTCAAAGGGATGAAAATCCTAAACTAATATGTAAAAGGGTGAGAATTATTCCTTATAGTAGCAATGTTTTTATGGATTCCATTGATTGGAATATGCAATTCTTCACCATCCAACTTGGCTAGTCGGAAAGCATTGCTACTCTTACACTCCATGATCATGTAGGGACCACTCCATATAGCGTCAAATTTGAAATGCTTGCTCGGTTTTCCCGATCTACATCCCACTTCAGCACCAAGTCTCCTTCTTGGAATGTCTTGGCCTTATCTTTTTTTTTTAATCTTCTCTTGATCAATGCTTGATCTTTATCCATGGTTTTCATTGCATGCTCTCTTATTTTTTTCAATTCCATGAGTTATGCATACCTAGCCTCCATAGGCTCCAATTTTGACAACTCTAATCGCTTTAAGAGCTCCAATGTTGGAAACTCCAGGTGATATAGGCAGCCTTTCTTCCCTTTTGTAGACCTTTTTGTGTTATTCTATTAGCCCATAAATCTTATTCTAGTTTTTTGTACTAGGTCCTATGATTTTCATCAATATTCCTTCTTATTATTCTCGGTGAGGTTCTTGTTTGTGGACTCTATTTTCCCATTACCCAGGGGTAGAAGTTAGATGAAATGGTGAGATATATTCCATTTTTATAGAAATTAGTGAATTTTGTGTCAATAAATTCTAGAGTATTGTTTGAAATAATAGTAGTCGAGACACCAAATCTTGTTATTATCCCCTCATAGAAGTCAAAGATGTTAGACTCATTTACTTCCTTGAGTGCCACTACTTCAGTCCACTTGGTGAAATAATCCATTGTGGTGAGAATCCACTTGTGGCCCCGGCTTAAATTTGGATTGACCTTAATGAAATCCAACCCCCCTTGCATGAAAGTTTGATCTACCGAGATTGGATGCAATGGCGGTGTTGCTAGATTTTCCTTACCTATGAAGAATGCACACTTTTTACACTTTTTAATCCATGCATAACAATCAATAAACAATGTAGGCCAATAGTAACAAGCCTTAATGGTCTTGAGGGATTTTACTCGTGGGGAAAAGTGGCCTCCTGCTTCTCCATCATGGAACTCATGCAGCACTTTCTTAGTTTGATTATTTGAAAAACACCTTATAAGAACTCCATTCACATCCTTCTAGAATAAGATGTTATTAATAAGAGCATACGAGAAATGGACTGTAGTCTAAAGTATATTCTCTTTTCCTTTCCCTAGTCTAAAGTATATTTTGTTTTCCTTTTCTTGTGGAACTTGGATATTTACGAAAGTGTTTTCTATAAGGATCATCAATTACAAAAGGACTGAGGAATGAGAAAATGAGAACGAGCAGAAAGGCACCATTTAGAATTATAGATGACAGAGTAATTCTTTATGCATGCGAAGGTACAGTGAATTGAAACAAGATCATTTGTATCATACTAATAAGATGAAATTTGAAAGACACAAAGTTCTATCAATAACATCTGCAAGAATACAAAGCTTCTTAATATAATATAGACAAATGATCTTAACAAGATTAAATGAAAAGCTTAGGGATAAAAGAGATCAGATAGACGAAGAATGAAAAGCCCTTCTGTATTGATTTCTTTATGATTTATTTACACTTTCAGAAAATAAGCCAAGTTCTTCCTCCTTCAAAATGGCGAGGAGAGGCCATTATATAGTTTACAATTCAGTTACTCTCGGTAACTACTTCTTTTAACTAAAGATTAGTTAAGGATTTCCAATCGCAATACCTCAACTTATTACAATAAATCCAGAAAAAAATGGAAGAGAGAGAGAGGAATAAGGAGAAGAAGAAGACAGTGCTTATGGTAGGAGGGACCCACTGACTTCAAAATCCGCTGCCTGAATCTCTTCAATGCCTCGGCTATGTCTCTGCCACGTGGGACTGACGTGTTGGCTGTAGACTGGGTCCAAAATCTGAGGCACTTCTCCATTTCTGGAATCCTCAGTGCAGTGCCAATGGCGGCAGCGTCAAGTTTGGCAATGAGCTCCCCGTGTATATTGGTCAATTCGCTCGAATCAGGGTTGAAATGAGCTCCGCATGAAAGCACTGTATCTACACATTGCACAGAGATTGGGAAACCACCAGTGAAAGCCAAACCACTATCATGAATCATCTGTGCCATTGGCGTAGGGTTTGCGTCTGTCATCCTCGACCAAAAATCACTAAAGTCAAGATGGCGAACTTCACTGTCCCCGATATCGGGAACGATAGACTCTAGTGGTGAGATTTGTTCTTGCCCCTGAAATTTGATCTTCATGTTGGTAGTAATTCGGAGGGCAAGCTGTAAGCTAGACTTGGGAAGGAATTGCAGAGAAAAATGGATACACGCGCAGGAATTTAGATTGCAAAGGTTCGAGCAAAAGATAGTAGGAAAGCAGTGTGTAAAACATAGGGGTTCACTCGTTATATAGCCGTTTAGGAGAGAGAAAGGAAATGAATGCGCATTTAATACATACCTACCAAATTGAATAAGCAAGATATTCGGGTAGAGCGGGAAAAATTAGCACGAATGGCACTTTGGTTCATTTGGGACATGTGGGACGTGAAAGCGCGAAGTACGCGGCTCGGCCGATTCGGGCGAAGCGGGGAAAAGATGCACAAATGCTCTTGGAACACGCGGGACAAAAGTACGCGAAGTACGCGGCTCGGCCGAATCGGACGAAAATGGAACAATTGGTCCAGGCGAACTTGGGACATTTGGGACAAAAAGTTCCGACGGGCCCAAAAAGAACAGACTTCGGGTGAACCGGCCGATCGGGGAACAGAGGGCCCAATTGAACTTGGGACACGCGGGACAAAAGTACGTGAAGTACGTGGCTCGGCCGAATCGGACGAAAATGGAACAATTGGTCCGGGTGAACTTGGGACATTTGGGACAAAAAGTTCCGACGGGCCCGAAAAGAATAGACTTCGGGTGAACCGGCCGATCGGGGAACAGAGGGCCCAATTGAACTTGGGACACGCGGGACAAAAATATCCGACAGGCGAAAAACACACAAAATGACCCAAAAACACAGATTTTCTCAATTTCTTTGGCTTTTCACATTATCAGCATAGCAGAAAAGACACTTAAACTCAAAATTTTAAATTTTCACTTTCTTAAGAGCAGGGGAATTTTGAGTGGACAACAGCTGGCTCCTTCTGGGGATGACTTGGCATAAATTCAAGGAATGAGACAAGGTAAGAACTTAGACAAACTCGGGAAGTAGACCAGTACCTTATCCATTGGGCAACGAGTCAAAAAATCAAACCAATACAGAGGACAACACACCAAAACAAAGGGAAAGAAAAACAAAACGCTATACAGAATATACAAAGGACTCCCTAATCACCTATGACTTGAACAATTTTAGGTACTGCCCACTATAAGGAAGTGGGAGAGAAGAACCATCCATATAATCAAGGTAAAAAATTCTTACCAGTAAAGTGCACGATCTTGAAAGGTCAGAGCGAAAGGGAATCAAACTTGCCATGGTTGCCACGAGGTTCATGCCTTTTATCCCACAACAAGACAGTGTCTCCAACTTGGAAATCTCTGAACTGGCTTTCTTATCAAACAGGACCTTAACTTTTTGTTGATGAGTAGATATCTTATCAGCAACTTCGATCTATCCTCATTCAATTTGTGAAGGTACATTATTCTCTTATCAAAGCATCATTAAAATTGGTATCTTGATGGCCTTCATTAGATGCAAGGTGGTAGCTCCACTTTATTCTTGCAATTGAGCTTCTACTCCATATACCACTTGAAAAGGAGACATTCTAATGGCTCTCTTAGGTGTGATCTGTCTACCCAAAGAGCATCATAGAGTTTCTTGTGCCGAGTTTCGTTGAGACTCATTGACTAATTTCCTTATTATGGTCACCATTTTTATTAGTGGATTACTGCCTTGTCCATTTCCACGAGGATAGTAATCTAAGAGTGAGCCGAGAGAGATGCCATATCCATAACAAAAATCCATCATCTCGATTGAAGAAAAATTTGAAGCATTATCATCACAATCTTGTTTGGTACACCATACCTTACCAAGATGTTTTCTTTGATAAAGCGCACACCACTTGAAGTAGTACTCTTTCTTGGAATGGCTTCTACCCATTTTGTGAAATAATCTATAGCAGATTAATACATGAGTATGACCAGCACTAGAAGAAGATTAAGTGTTCCATGAAGTCCAAACCCCATTGTTGAAAAGGTTCTTCAATTACAAGTGGGCTTAAGAGGCAAAGAGGCCAATTTGGGTCTACCCACGAAAGTCTGACAAGCCTCACATTTATCAACCCACTTGGATGCATCTCTGAACAAGGTAGGCTAGTAATATCCTCCACAAAGTATCTTATGAGCAGTGATGGTTGATGAGTAGTGCCCTCCGCATGCTTGATCATGAAAAGCTGAGAGTAGCTTTTTCTGCTTGTTCCTTGTCCACACATTTCAAAAACCTTCCATCTAACCCACGTTTAAACAAGGCATTTTCCCACAACACATATTGCACTGACCTTAGTTTAACAGTCCTCTTTTCTTTGGCAGTCAAATGAGAGGGGCATTCTCCATAGGTGAGAAAATGGGTGATATCAGCATACCATTCGTCAACTGAGCTAAGAAACAAAACATAGGAAGACCAACTTTATCCTCCAGTAACTCATGTCTAGCTCCTTCAGCGATGAGTTCACAAAGGCCTTTTCCACGGATGAGCTTGGTTGGTTTGATGTCAATATCATATTCTTGAACCTTAGCCACCCAGTTCCCTCTCTTGGATCCAAATTCTGCTTGTGTAGAATTGACTTAACAGTTGTATCTGGTACCAACACCATGGAGTGAGAGTTAAGAATGTAAAAACGAAACTGCTTAACAACTTTAACCACTGCAAAAGCATGTTTTTCCATCATGGTATATTTTAACTCATGATCTTTCAGAATATAGCTCATAAATGCAATTGGGAGTTCATGCTCATTAGAATCTTCCTGAGTCAAAACCGTAGCCAAGGTGTTATCTGTGGCGTAGCAATAGATAATAAAATCTTTGCTAAAATCTGGACATGCTAAAACAGGAGTTTTAGCAATGGCTCTTTTAATATCTTCAAAGGCTTCTTTCCCTTCAGAAGACCAACCAAACGTTTGTTTTCCTTTCATCATTTGGGAGATATTCAGAGTTAGTTCTGTAAAATCAGGGATGAATCTTCTCAAAAAATTGATCTTACCAAAGAAAGAGTGCACGCCCTTTTTGCTGGTTGGGAGAGGAATTTGCTGAATAACTTGAACTCGCTCAGGATCAATTTTAATACCATCTTTGGAGACGATGTGCCCTAATAATTTCCCCTCTGTGACACAAAAGATAGATTTTTTAGGATTCAAAGAGATCCCATGTTCTCTACATCTTAGCAAAACTGTCTCCAGGTGCTGAAAATGATCTGCCCTTGTTTTAGAATACACAGTCAAGTCATCAAGGTATACAACAATACACTTCCCTTTCAAACTTCCAAAGGCTAGATCCATAGCCCTCTGAAAAGTGGCACTAGCATTAATGAGCCCAAAAGGCATTCTTTTGTAAGAAAAGGTACCCCAAGGGGTAGTGAAAGTTGTTTTGTGTTGATCTGCAGTATTAACTTCTACCTGATTATATCCTGAGAATCCATCAAGCATAGACAACATTTCAGATCTTGTTACTGCTTGTAAGACCTGATCCATCATAGGTAAAGGATAATTATCTTTCAAGGAAGCCTGATTCAGATTCCTGAAGTCAACACAGATACGAATCTCACCATTTTTCTTTCTAACAGGTACAATATTGGCAATCCATGTTGAATGATGGATAGGAAAAATGATTTTGGCTTTCAACAACTTCTGTATTTCTTGAAAAATGGTGTCAGCTATTTTGGGATTGTATTGCCTCTGCTTTTGTTTAAAAGGCTTAATTCCAGGTTTGAGAGGAATAAAATGCTTGCATCTCTTTTGGTTGGAAAGCTTTTAAATCTTCATAAGAGTAGGCAAGAACATCCTTATACCTCTTTAACAGATCAATTGCTTTCTTCCTCTCATCTGTTGTGCAACATTTTCCAATGTTCACGAACTTAGGGTCAGTAGAACTCCCAATATTAATTTTGTCATATTCAGCTGATTGTTGAGGTCCAGTAGAAGCTCTAGACTTTACATACCTATCGTGTTTATCAAATAGTTCCTCTAAACTCACCAATCCTTTAGGAATCTTGTTTCCCTTGAGTTTAATGCATCCATCCTGATCCGTTTCTTCTCCTTGGGTGGCTTCTTTGTCAAAGGGCACACTTTCACGAGGTAAGTTATCACTTCCTTCAAAGTATAGCTGTTCAAAATTATCTTTGAGTTCTAAGAAAGAAAGCAAATGTTGATCATTATTGAAAACTTGCCAGTTATTTGTATTATCAGGTACACTAGGTCGATGGATCATCTCAATGGTGAACTTATCTTGGGAAAAGTCAGGATGAGGTATAGCGGTGACCAGACCGAGCTGCTAATGAATCAGCCACAGTATTCTTCTCCCTAGGTATTGCTTGATGGAGAAAGCATCAAGAAATTCAATGGAATCCCACACTGATTCTGTAATGTTTCACCTTCCATTTTCACAGGAAGAGGTTTCTAACTTGCTTTCTGAATCGATTCCGCATCCCCATGAGCTAGAAGATTCTTCACACCTTGTTCTTTTGCCACCTGTAGTCCAAGAATGAGAGCCTCATACTCTGTTGTATTATTGGTATTTTCAAATTGCAACTTGAATGAGAAAGGATGAAGGCTTCCTTCAGGTGACACCAATATGACACCAGCTCCAGAACCAGCTGAGGAACAACTTCCATCAAACTCTAAAATCCAAACACCATTAGAATCTTTAGGTGATACTTTGGGGAGTTGGATTTCTTCAGGAGACATAATCATGTAGTTGCCATGCCCCATATCCTCATAGAGTATTTGTGCTTTGGGATCATCCGTTTTTTGTACAATATACTCAGATTGCTTCTCAGGCAGCAACTTCTTCATTTGTCCATTAACAGGTATGAGGGCATGTGACCAATCCATTTGAATTTCTCCACCCACATCCTTACAGAAGTTCCTTAGCAACATCCCATATGAAGGAGGAATATCTGCTACTAAGATAGTAGCCAAAACTTTCTTCTCAGGCAAAGCAACAAAAGCCACTTGTGCATCTTTAATTCTTCCGACTAAGGGCACTTCCTTACTCTCCATAGAATAACAAGATCCATAAGTGCGTGTGAGAGTCAAGCCTAAGGCATGAGCTACTTTAGCAGGCATCACATTGTCTGAGGCTCCTGAGTCTATGACACAATTCTTGAGCCTATGGCCATCTATAAGAAGTGTCACATAGAATGGTTTGATTTTGTCATTGGGTGAGGTGATAGCGGCTGCTGCAGTTAGGTTGTGGTGCGAGAAGGAGTGGGTAAAAGGCCTTTAGAGGTAGTTTTAGAATGGGAATTGACAAAGTGAATCATTTTAGCAAAGGCCTTAGGATGGGTTTGATAATATTCAACTTCTGAGATTTGAACCTTAGTCTTTTTTAGGTGATCAATAATATCGAAAGACCCAGAAGTGGATGGGCTATCATCATTTGAAATCTTAGGTTTATCAAATTTAGGAGAAACGGAAATAACTTTAGTAGCTGAATGTGAGGACTCACCTTTGGTGTAGATGAAATGGGGATAGGAGATCCTCTTTTTGTAATTACGGGGATAGTTGTCGGCTGTTCTTTAGATTTCTTGGTGGGCTGCATCACTTTCTCCCTCTGATTTGTCTGCTCTCGAGTCATGACATGTATGATTCACTATTCATGTCTACTACTATTTCATCATAATCATCCTCATCATCAATGCCCTCAGTGGTGAAGAAATTAACTCGAGATCCCTCAAGTTCATCTGCTTCATCATCAACCTCTTCAACAAATTCCTCGCAATCTTCATTAACCTCTTCATCTTCAGGTTCCTCAACTTCACAGGTTGCATTGACGGGAACTTTAATAGGAGGTCCTTCAAGTGCTAGCCTTGTTTGAGCAGCAGGAAAATGATTTCTGGGCTGAAAATTCCTCCTTGGAATGTCTGCATAGGGAGCATGCTGAGCCAATTGTTTCTTAATGGCAATGAGATCATTTGCAAGTTTTTGTACCAATGGATCAGTATTAGGTCCAGGGGTGGAAGAGGAGGAAGAAGCAGATTTAGATTTAGAAGGGTCTCTCCTCAACTTCCCTGACATGATTAAATCATCTTCGACACTAACAACAAGAGTTTGATCTTCAGCCAATGTTGCGAGATTAGCCCTTCTTAGTGCATAGCTAACTTCAGGTGATTGAGCATTTAGGAAAAAACATTTTTGAATTTGATCTATAGGTCGAGTATTTGGTGGAATTTTGTTAATCAACCTGTTGAATCGGGCCACAAATTCTCTCATGGGTTCTTGTGAATCTTTCTTTATTTGAGAGATTTGGGCTAGCAAGGCATGCACGTCTTCTACTGGTTTGAACCGGTTTTCAAACCTAGTTCTCATTGTATCCCAGCTGGTGATAGCACCAGCCGGAAGGTGATAGAACCAATCAATAGCATTATCTTGTAAAGTCTCAATGAAAAGTCTTACGAGACATCTTCATGTTCAACTCCCAGAACTCCGCATGTAACTATGAAGGCTGCGATGTGTTCATCAGGATGCACTTTACCATCGCCTTTGAATTTAGGGAAGTTCTTCTGGTTACCTCTGGGTAACTCGTGCAAAAGGCGAGGAAGGGCAAGGGGGCCCGACACGATGACCCCGGGCGGTGGTACCGCCATTCTTGGAAAAATGGCTTGAAGAGGAAGCTATGACACAGCAAGAATCAAAGCTCGAAGATTAGGGTGATTGACTCGAAGGAATACCACCCGTAGGGATTCTATCTTGGATAGGTGGAGTACTTGTTGAGCGAGTCTTTCTATTTCTTGTTGAAGGAAAGGAAAACCCTGTTTGCTCAAAAGCTAAAAATTGAGAATCTTGATACGAGGGCCCTTCTCCCTCGAGTAAAACGCGGAGTCGCCGATCGAAAGGATGATCAATAATTACAGAAGCTGGAATATGATTTCCCAGTAGTCACCAAAAAAATGTTGGTCATCAAATAGGACTTCACGAATAGAGCAATCGGGGGGACAAGAAGTCCCTCCTCTTTAATGGGAGAGGTTCCCTTATTCAGAAACGAACCTATTTACAAATATACAAAACATGATTTTCTTGTGGAACTTGGATATTTACAAAAGTGTTTTCTATAAGGATCATCAATTACAAAAGGACTGAGGAATGAGAAAAAGAGAATGAGTGGAAAGGCACCATTTAGAATTATAGATGATAGAGTAATTCTTTATGCATGCGAAGGTACAGTGAATTGAAATAAGATCATTTGTATCATACTAATAAGATGAAATTTGAAAGACACAAAGTTCTATCAATAACATCTGCAAGAATACAAAGCTTCTTAATATAATATAGACAAATGATCTTAACAATATTAAATGAAAAGCTTAGGGATAAAAGAGATCAGATAGATGAAGAATGAAAAGCCCTTCTGTATTGATTTCTTTATGATTTATTTACACTTTCAGAAAATAAGCCAAGTTCTTCCTCCTTCAAAATGGTGAGGAGAGGCCATTATATAGTTTACAATTCAGTTACTCTCGGTAACTACTTCTTTTAACTAAAGATTAGTTAAGGATTGCCAATCGCAATACCTCAACTTATTACAATAAATCCAAGAAAAAGAATTGGAAGAGAAGAGAGGAATAAGGAGAAGAAGACAGGTGCTTATGACTGGGAGGGACCCACTGACTTCAAAATCCACTGCTGAATCTCTTCAACACCTCGGCTATGTCTCTGCCACGTGGGATACGTGTTGGTCAGACTTCCAAAATCCGAGGCACTTCTCCATTTCTGGAATCCTCAGTGTAGTGCCAATGGCGGCAAGGGTCAGTTTGGCAATGAGCTCCCCATGTATATTGGTCAATTCACTCGAATCAGGGTTGAAATGAGCTCCGCATGAAAGCACTGTATCTGCACATTGCACAGAGATTGGGAAACCACCAGCGAAAGCCAAACCGCTGTCATGAATCATCTGTGCCATTGGCGTAGGGTTTGCGTCTGTCATCCTCGACCAAAAATCACTAAAGTCAAGATGGCGAACTTCACTGTCCCCGATATCGGGAACGGCAGACTCTAGTGGTGAGATTTGTTCTTGCCCCTGAAATTTGATCTTCATGTTGGTAGTAATTCGGAGGGCAAAGCTGCAAGCTAGACTTGGGAAGGAATTGCAGAGAAAAATGGATACGTGTGCAGGAATTTAGATTGCAAAGGTTCGAGCAAAAGATAGCAGGAAAGCAGTGTGCAAAATGCATAGGGGGTTCGCTCGTTATATAGCCGTTTAGGAGAGAGAAAGGCAATGAATGCGCATTTAATACATACCTACCAAATTGAATAAGCAAGATATTCGGGTAGAGCGGAAAAATTAGCATGAATGGCACTTGGTTCATTTGGGACATGTGGGACAAAAAAGCGCGAAGTGCTGCTCGGCGAATCGAGGCGGAACAATTGTCCGGTGAACTTGGGACATTTGGGAAAAAAGATCTCAGACGGGCCTAAAAGAACAGCTCTTCGGAACAGATGCGTCGGAACTTGGGACACGCGAGAAAAAGTACACGGGCTCGGCCGAATCAGACGAAAAAATGGAACAATTGGTCCGGGTGAACTTGGGACATTTGGGACAAAAAGTTCCGACGGGCCCGAAAAGAACAGACTTCGGGTGAACCGGCCGATCGGGGAACAGAGGGCCCAATTGAACTTGGGACACGCGGGACAAAAATATCCAAAAGGCTGAAAACACTCGACCCAAAACGAGAAAATGGAACAATTTCTTTGGCTGAACTTGGGACATTTGGGACAAAAAAGTTCACTTAAACTCAAAATTTTAAATTTTCAGACTTTCTTTAAGAGCAGGAAATTTTGAGTGGACAAAAACTAGAGTTATGGGCCCTTGAACTTGGGACACGCGGGACAAAATAACTTAAATTGTATCTAAAAACACACACAAATGAAAAATATGGATTAATGAGTATTGGGGATTGAGATATAGATTTTTATGTCTCAATTCTCTTTGTCCTTTGTTTTCCATCTTAATGCCAAGTTTTTCTTAAACTCATTTTATATGTACCCAATGTTTTAGTGAAGGTTCTTTTGAACTAATCATCTTCTTTCACCATAATCTGATTATAACTTGAATAGCCATCCAACAATGAGAATCTCTCTCAATTGGATTCAACTTGCAAGATATGATCCATAGAGGGAAGTGGATAATGGTATTTTAGAGAAGCTCTATTTAAATCTCAAAAATCCAATCATAACCTAATTTCTCCATTTCTCTTCCTGACTGAAACCAAGTTTGTAACCCATCTTGAGTGCTTGATTAGAACAATGATATTTTCCTCGATGAGTTTGTTCAATTATTTTCTCATGATAAGTTCAACACGGGATTCACCGCCTTTTCTTATTCTTAATGGACTTAGATTTTGGATCTAATTCAATAGTATGTTGTGCCAATTTTGGATTAAAACCTCTCAAATCTTTATAATTATAGGAAAAGACATATGGAAATTCTTGACAAAGTTGGATAAAATCAGACTTCTCTTGTTGAGTACTCACCTTTCCAATTTGTAGCACCTTACCTTCACCTACTTAAATAGACTCGAATTCTTCAACCTTGAATTGAATGTTTGATTTCTCTTTTTGAAACTAGTCATTGGGGTTGAATATTGACTCCAAAGTTATAAGACCCTTTGGTAATTTTTTTGTCCTCAACTGAACCACTTGATCACCATACTACTGCTCTAGTTTGTCCCGATTTCTTGGAGAGAATTCATCTTCTTCTTGTAAGAAATTGATGATTTTTGGTCATTTTTGAATACTATCCAACTAATGTTGTTATCCGGAACAACTAGCCTTAAAACCACTTTGATATGAGGCTGAGTTTGATCCTTCTTAATACTTTCCATGCCATCAAACGTTGCCTTGATTGCTGCAAGTATGTCTGCAGCCTCATTCTTCTTCCTTGAGATGGAATTGATGTTAAAATCTTCAAAGTCTTCAATGAGATCCCATACTCGGTTCTTGTAGCTCTTTAAAAGATCATTTTTAGCAGCATTGAGCCCTCTAACCTGATTTACAATGAGTTCATTATCCCCAAAAATCTACAAGTTCTTGATACATGTTTTCCTTGCCCAAAGTGTAACTAGTGAATCAATGCTTCATACTTAGTGGTGTTGTTAAAAAAACTAAATTGAAATCGAAAGCTAAATAGTACACGGTCTTCATTAACACATTTATATAATCACTTTATTAATGCCCATATACCTCCAAAGTAGCCATATCAACATTAATGACACATTAACTATTTCATCACACATTCTAAACTAAAATTAAATGTAAATAAATGCACATCTAATCATAACCTTCACAACACAAATCCATAATAAACACATCATGGTCCACAAAAAAATCATATATCATATCAAAATGTGTCATAATACATTATAGATTTGCCTCTAAGGGCCCTCTCACAAAGAAGAGATGTTATCATAATCAGTAAATAGAATATTTGACATCCAAAAGTCTTCTCCTCCAAGGGCGGTGTATAAGACTTTGATCTTTTTGCATCACCTCCACCCTCATGGTTTCCCTCCACTCATTGTGGTTGTGCCACACTCGCCGTGATCCTCCTATTACTATCCTCTCCAAGGTATGGCTAGGGATATATACCTATCCATGTAGACGATACTAGGAGGTACTACCTATCCCAACCATTGTGGTGCTACTGGGCCTTACTAACTGACTCTATCACCAAAAAGGCCTTGTAGGACTCCCTCTTCCTCTGATAGCAGTCTCTATTTTGGAAAGCTCAGTCCCTCTCCTATGTGACCTCATCTCACTATTGTAGATTTGTATCTCTCTCTACATGCGTTTGATCCCTCTCCACCCTCATTTGATCTAGCTCGGCACATAATCGTGCCACCTCTATGGAATCTATAACACCACCGCCTCTAGAGCCAACTCTACCTCCTCCTCTCCTCCATCTAAAGCCACCTAAGCTGCCCACGCTGTAGTATGCTAGTTAGAGTATCCCACTCTGAATCCTAGATCGTTGTCGTCATCCCATGGCATAGGATCTTCCTCCACCGGGTCTACCATGATAGGAATTGATAGATCTCTTTCTATCTCCTCCCTCTACTACAAAATAGGATCATGAGGTGCCATTTGTATGATGCCAAAATGTCGCCACACTCAATCAATCTAAATGGCCTTGATCATCTTTGGCCATCTCCCGATATCCACCTTGTCCTCCTCATCCCTTCCATCTATGCGTCTACACCAGACATGTAGGGAACTATTATCCAAATGAGCCCCTTACTCATTACGTGGATAACTCCCTTCATTCTTCCACCTCTTTTGCCTCGAGTCATAATTTTTTTCTTTTCAGGCACTCAAGACCTTCTGGAAATGGCACCATTGGATAGAGATTTTTCTCAACTTTCCAGAAAGGTAAAGTTTTCCTCCTAACTCCATGTATTTTTGAAGTTATGGCTCGGCGGAGTTTTTGTGGGAAATTTTCCCCTGAAAGGCCCGCATGCTAGTAATAGCTCACCACGTGTCCTCGAGAGGGTGGAGGTTGGGGGTAAACTTGGAATTTTTACCAAGTGTTTGACAAGTTTTCAAAAGGAATTTTTCACCCTGAAGGCCCGCTGACGAATTGGATGCTGCCACATGTCCAGGCGGGGAGAAATTAGGAAAATTTCCTAAGGGTTGATACAAGTAAAATTTTTGATGCCAGGCCCATGCCCAATCACATTATGCCACGTGTCCTTAGGCTAAGGGAAGGGTGGAGGGTGGAGGAGAGATTGGAAATTTGGCAAAAGTGTTCAGCGAGGGTGCGAAGTTAATTGTTTGCCCCAACGCTCGCATCCAATGGGAGCTTGCCACGTGTCCCCAGTTGGTGGAGCACGGGGAAATTTGGGAAATTTTCCCAAAGAAAAATTGAAGGAAATAACAAAAGGAAAAGTCCACCCCCCAAACACGAGCCAATGGGATCTTGCCACATGTCCACGTGGTGGTAAAATGGAGAAGGCAGGCCCACAGGGATAAAATGGCAAGGAAAGCCCATGTCCAATAGGGTTTTGCCATGTGTCTAGATCAAGGAAAATGGTCAAAAGTGATGGAACAGATAGAGGATAAATCCCGCATCCAATCACATCGTGCCACATGTCCTCAGGTCATCGGCACGGTGGGGAATTTTGGAAAAAAATTTCAATGGCCAAAACGGTAAAAATGAAGCGCTTGAAGGCCCATGTCCAATCGGCGCATGCCACATGGCACCAGGAGTGGCGGAGCATGGAGATTTTTTTGGGAAATTTTCCCAAATGCAAAAAGTGGGAAAATTTCAAATTTTTGGCCCGCCAACCCATTTTGGCCCTATTTTGCCCTAAATTTTCAAACGGCCATAACTTTCGATCCAGAGCTCAGTTTTTCACGTTCTTTATATCAACAAAAAGCTGGTGAAATTATCTACATGATTACAAGCTCATTTTTGTATTTTGATGGAGTTTGGAGAGAGAAAATTTAAAAATTCCTCTGGCACATGGTAATGAACAGAAATGACGTTTCAACCACCATTTTTAATGAAGAATGGCTCGCATTCTCTCCCAGCATGGTGAAAAATGTCAGGGAATGGACCTGTAAGGATGCCCATGCTGTTTTATTACATTTTTGGTCAGTGGTTGAAGCTCTCCCACATTTTCCCATGTTTCTCTCTCCTGGGCTCGGTTTCTTACATTGTAAAATCCAAATTTGGCTCTTTTTTGAGGGTTGAACATTTTTCATGTATTTCGAGGCTCCCTCTTTCACCTTAAAAAAAGTGATTTTGTGGAAAATCAAACCTCTTGCAAGACTGTAACCTGTTTTCTACCTCTCGGATGTTGTAATGCATGTGTTTTGATATTGGAATTAACAATGCAAGCTCGTGAATGAGTTTCAATCTTTTGTTTTTGTGGTTTGCTTCATTTCGACCATTCATTACACTTTGTTAGTTTGTGCATGATGTTTTTACATTTCTATGATCTCGTGTCTATTTTCGAAGTAAATAATGTTCACCACTCCTTTGGTGCATCACCTAATTAGCATTAGTTTTAGTTTTGTGCGTTCTCTATCTCTGTCCCCTTGGAATTTAGAGTAGGATTTTGAGTTTAAAACCTATAACTTGCAAGTAATACACCCGATTAGAGCGATTAAGGAACCACCTCTAACCTAGAGATTCTTTTCCCATTTTTACAAGTCTCACACTTGGGGAAAAGATTTAATGTTGTGCAATCACACTGGATGTCCAAAATGTCAAACTAGAAGTCTGATCAACATCCAGGGGTGCTGCTAATTTACACCAATAGTTTTGGCACGCCCGATGGGACCTTAGAGGTCTTCATCTTCATTACAACAAAATTGATGTGCATTTGTTGTAAGTTTCTTGCTTAAAGAGCCCTAAATTGCACATCTGATGACTCCAAGGAAGAAGAATTAGGTGGTTTTAGTAGTGTAGACCTGAAAACTCATGAGAAGAATCACCACAAGGTCAAGAGTTGGAGAAGAAGAGGTTCTTTTTGAATATCTATAATTATCTCCAAGAAGAAGACCAAAAGGGAGGAGAATTCAAAGGTCTTCATCTCCACCAAATAGGACTCTATCAACTCCTCCACCTCGGTAGGCCTTTCATTTAATCAAAAAGGGTTTTAAGGCCGATCGGAATGGCACAACATAACCCCTATGTCAATTTCACTTTGGCAAAGAGCCCACTTACTCTCAATGCACAAAATCCAATCCTAGTTGTAGCATTGAAGAACATTCCATACTTTAATGGAGAGAATCGCACCACTCCCGGTGATCATGTCAAGGATATTACTAATATTTGTGCAATCCATGTGATTAATGAGATGCAAGTTCTTTGTCAAACTCACTTGCATCTTCATTCAAAGGGAAAGCTTTGTAATGGTTCAGAGTCTTGCCTCGGGTTCTATCCAAAATTGGAAATAGCTATGTATAGCCCTCCATGAGCGAGCTTTGGAGAAAAGGGAGATAACTTGTCCCTTTTGGAACAGATTGACAACCATCAAGAGAGCTCCCAATGAGCAGCTGACTGACTTCAACTTCAGGTTTCAAATGACTTGGGAGAGAATTCCAGTGGTAGTAAGGCCAACAACAGAAGGTGCTTTTCTATATTACCTTAAAGCTCTAAATTCTGATATTTCTATGTTAATTCAATCCATGGGGGGCACAACTATCCCTGTTGCTTATAGCATTGCCATTAGAGCTGAAAATTATTTGATTCAAGCTGGCAAGCTAGCTCCTAGGCCTCCAATGCCATTGTATCCAAGTTTAGAGAGCCCAAGTACTAGTCAAGTGCCTAATTTAGCCCCTATTCCCACTCCTAGAAATCAGAGTTCAAGTGAAGCTTCTACTTCATCTCCTAGTGCCTCAAATGAACTTCAAGAAGTCATGAAGCAATTACAAAATTTAGGAAACGACACGGTTACACTCAAGAGGCAACAAGCCCAAGGTTTTAGACCTTATTTCTAGCCTCAAGATTAGCCTAACAGGTAGCCATACCAGCCCAAAGACCACCCAATCCAGGTTGCGAATAAAAATCAAGCAAGACCTCTTGCCAACGTGACCATTTCAGCCCTATAATCCCAATGCTACATCTCGCCTCTAAAACAATAGTGCCAAAGTGCAAAACAATATAGCTCAAGAGTATGATTAGTGTTTCCCATGCAATGAACCTTACAACCAGTCCTATGTGCTTCAACGGTGCCTAAAAATCAAGCATTAATGGTGACTACAACTGGTGTGGAGGGTGAAGGGAGTCAAGAAAATAACCAACAACAAGAAACATTCCAGCAATAATCAGCCCCAAATGATACCACACTTGTAAATTGGCGCAGCGTAAGATTTTTATGGCATGAATCAAACAATCTCCCAAAGTGTTGCCAGCCAACACAAGGTCAAAAGGAGAAATTTGGGTGAAGAACAGCCATTGGCTCCAAGTGATCCATAACCTTCTACCACTCCACAAATTATTGGCAAACAAAATGCAGTTCCAAACACGCAAGGACTACCTAAAACAGCTCCTAGACCAACTCAAATGTCAGTTGCTGCTACCCATGTGCAAGCCAAGGGACAACAGAGAGATGCTTCATCTCCATTCAACATCATTGATCGATGAAGAAGACAAATGTAAACATATCAATGTGGGAATCAGTATCCATCCCGGGCCAAAGAGATTTGCTACAAGCTGCCATGAAGGATGGTTAACTTCAAATCAGCGGTCCAAATGCAAGAGAAGGTACTCAAAATACTTGCCCACTGAGAGGAATCATGGAGAAAAAAAAGGTAAAATGTTGAATCCCCCTCCATTCTATGTTTCATTGATCATTGGAAATCATTTAGTACACAACGCATAATTGATTCCGGAGTAAGTAGTTTAGTAATGCCCAAGAAAATAACCGATCGGTTGGGATTCAATATGAAGTCATATACAAAGGGTAGTGCAATTGGATGGGATAGCGATGAATAACCAACCGTTGGAGTGATAAAAAAACTTGAGTCTTACTTTGCATGCATGCCCCAACGTTGTTGTTTTGCAAGATGTCTCGGTAATAGATCTTCCACCACTCTTTGCCCTATGTTTGTCAAGGGATTTCACAACTAAGATTGGAGGTTACTTATCTACTGATTGGTCACACATGTTTTTCAGGACAAGATATGGAACTAAAGCCACAATCAAGTCTCAACCTATTACAAACTTTCACATTGAGCCTCACACTCCAAGCCAAATCAATACCAGTTGTTCAGCATTTGACCAAGAGGATTATCCAAGCACCGATGAAGCTGACACCAAGGTTGGAAGCATCCCAGATTTGACTCTTGATGAATGGGAAAGCAAGGTGCATGCTTTTGATCCTTAGTAAGAAATAGAATAATATGAGCTAGGAGTCTATTGCATGCATGAAGAGAATCAGCCTATCCCTAGCATCACCAAGCCGGACTCAAAGAATGACAATGAGGTATGGCGGTTGTTTTGATGGATCAAGGAGTAGACAAGGTGCAGAAGGGGGAGCTATGCTTGTTTCACCTCAAGGAGTTAAGTATTATTCAGCTTTTAGATTTCAGTTTGCATGTTCTAATAACACCACTGAATATGAAGCTTTGATACAAGGATTGCATTGGTCAATCAAAAGAAGGATAAAGAACTTGCAAGTCTTTGGTGACAGTGAGTTGATTGTCAACCAAGTCAAGGGGCAGCATGCTGTCAAGAATGATCTGCTCAAGTGCTACAAAAATAGGGTGTGGGACCTCATTGAAGATTTTGAGGGCTTTGGCATCAAATCCATTCCTAGAAAAGAGAACCAAGCTGCTAACGAGATTGCAGCAGTTGGAGCAGCCTTTGATGTTGTTGAAAGCATCCAAAAGGACAAGGTACAACCAAAAATCCATGTGATTATAAGGCTTTCGGTGCCGAGAAAACAATGTAAGTTGGCAAGTGTTTGAAAATGATCAACAAATCATCCATTTCTTGCAAGAAGAGGCCGAGTTCTTAGCTTAAAATCGGGAAAAGTTGGAACAACAAGATGGTGACCAAGTGGTACAACTGAGAACCAACAAAATACCAAAGGGACTTATTACTTTGGAGTCCATTTTCAATCCTAATGATCAGTTTAGGAAGGAGAAAGCAAACATCCAAGTTAAGGGAAAAGATTCAGTGTCCATCTTGGTGGAAGAAGGAAAATCACTCCAAGTTGGTAAAGTGACAACTGAGTGAGAAAGGTATGAGTTCATACAACTTTGTCAAGAATTCCCTAATGTGTTTTCTTGGAGCTATGAAGATTTGAAAGGTTTCAATCTGAGTTAGCTCAACACACCATTGAATTGGATCCAATTTCTAAACCCATCGTAAAAACAAAGGCCACCAATCCACACATGGAGCCTCTCATGAGAAAAGAATTGAATAAGTTGATAGAGTCAAGAATCATATTCCCTATCAAGCATTCTAGTTGGGTGGCCAACTTGGTTCCTGTTAGAAAGAAGAGTGGGAAAATCAGATTGTGTGTTGACTTTAGAGATTTGAATAGAGCATCTCTCAAGGATCATTATCCACTTCCTTCCATAGAGCAGATTTTACAAGTTGTTGTTGGCTCTGGGAGGTTTTCATTACTTGGTGGCTATTCGGGGTACAATCAGATTATGGTGAAAGAAGAGGATCAGTTCAAGACAACCTTTACAACCAAATGGGGAACTTATGCATATAAGAAAATTCCATTTGGGATGTCCAACACTAGAGCTACTTTCCAAAGGGAAATGGACATGGCGTTCAAGGATTTGATTAACAACATGGTGATGATATATCTTGATGATATCACTATTTTTTCAAAAAATGCAGTAGACCATCTCTTTCATTTGAGACAAGTGCTCCAAAGGAGCAAGATTTGGAGTATCCTTGAATCCTAAAAGTGTATTTTTCTAGCCCATGAAGGAAAACTCCTTGGCCACATTGTCTCCAAAGAAGGATTAGCAATTGATCCGAAAGAGTTGAAGCCATAAGAGCACTACCATGCCAAGCCACAAGAAGGCCCTTCAAAGTTTCTTGGGGAGAATAAATTTTGTTCGAGGTTTGTCCCAAATTTTGCAGCCCTAATCAAGCCTATCACCAAGATGCTAAAGAAAAGCATAGCTTTCAAATGGACAAAGAGAAGGCAAAGAAATTTTGGAGCAATCAAAGAAGCCATCTCACAAGCCCCAACCCTCATTAACCTAGATTTATCCAAGGATTTCATCCTCTATGCATTTGGGGGTAATGATACTATTTCGTAATTTTGGTAAAGCGAGAACAAAGACAATGATGAGTATCCAATTGCTTTCTTCACCAAATCTGGAGGACTATGAAGTGAGGTATTATTTCATTGAGAAGCATGTTCTTGTAGTAATCAGGATCTTGAAGACATTCAAGCATTTAGTTTCAAACAACAAGGTTCAATTGTTTGTTTCTCATGTGGGAGTTAAAGACTTCCTCCTCAAAAAAAAAGCCCCGAATGAAAAAAGAGCAGGTTGGATTACTCGTGTCATGGAGTATGACATTGAGATCAAAGTCACCAAGTTGGTCAGAGGAAAAGGGTTGTGTGAGTAGCTAGTCTTGAATAAACACAAGGAAGCATGTAATGAGAAGGAGGTTGTTTTGGCGTTGCAAAACAACCATGAGCAAGGAAACACTCAAAGGAAAATGATGGTGTCCTCACTCCTTGTTAGACCCAAGACATAATGCACTTCCTAAACATAGGTCTATGCCCTCCCATATGCCCTTGTTGATGGTGTTTTGTTCAAAAGGGATGTGAATGGAGTGCTGCCAGGATGCATTTGTACAAATCGATTCACGGGGGTTTTGGAAGAGTTTCATGGTGGATCAGCCGGTGGTCATTTTACACCAAGAGTCACAGCCTAAAGATCATGAGGGCTAGCTATTATTGGCCCAAGATTTTTAGCGATTGTTATGCATGGATCAAGAGGTGCAAGAATTGTGCATTCTTCACGGGTAAGGAGAGGTCGGCTGCCCTTCCATTGCATCCAATTTCAGTTGACCAGCCATTCATGCAATGGGGTTTGGACTTCATTGAGTCATTAACCCAAATTCAAGCCAAGGACACAAATGGATTCTAACAAAGAATGCATTACTTCACCAAGTGGATCAAGAAGTAGCACTCAAGGAAGCAAATGAATCTAGCATCCTGGACTTCTATGAGGGAATAGCAACTAGATTTGGCATAACTACTACAATAATATTAGATAATGCATTGGCATTCATTGGGTCCAATGTAACTGAATGGGCTGTCAAGAATAGGATCTACCTAAGCACTTCATCAAATTATTACCCTCAGGGTAATGGCCAAGTTGAATCTACAAACAAGAACTTGTTAAGGATCATTAGGAGGAATCTTGATGAAAATCATAGGTCTTGGCATACTAAGTTGAAATCAGCCTTAGCTGATAGGATAACTCCTAAGAGATCTACAGGTAACTCTCCATTCAAGCTTGTTTATGGAAGAGAGGCAATTTTGCCCATGTCACTTGAGTTGCAAACATTGGAACTCATGAAACAATTGGAGTTGTTGGAGTCTAGGCCCATGGAGGTTAGATATGAAAAATTGATGGAGCTCCAAGAAATCAGAAATTAGGCGTCCCAAGCAATGGAGAAGGATCAAGATTTGATAAAGAAGACCTTTGATAGAAAGGCCAAGGATAGATCTTTCCAAGTTGTAGATATAGTGTTAAAATGGGATGCAGACAGAGCAAAACCAGGGAGGCATTCAAAATTTGATGCCATTTAGAGTGGCCCATACATAGTGACAAAGTGTAAGGACAACAATGCCTTCCAATTGTCTACATTGGATGGTGAAGAATTGCAGATTCCACTCAATGGAATCCATCTAAAGCATTTCTACTTAAGGAAACTCTCCACTTTGTACATATCATCTTAGGTTTTCATTCCTCCAAGTGCTTATGCACATTGTTTTGTTGTAGTTTAGCTTTGCTTTCCTAAGTGCTTCTGGCACAAGCATTTGTTCCAGAAATATTTTTGCAGGCCTTGCTCCAATCGATGGTGTTCTACCCTCCATCTTCCTCCTTGCAGTGTTCTAATCAGTTGGGGTACCAAGCAGAGAATTTGATGACCCCATGCCCAATGAATTGCTTCAGGCAATTGGTAACTTCATCCAAGAGTGAGATGACCCTCCGAGTCGCCAAAATTGTTATCTAAATGAGCCCCTTGCTGATTCTGTGGCTAACTCCCTTCATTCTTCCCCATCTTGTGTTTCAGTAATATTTTTTTACTTTTCAAGCACTCAAGGCCTTCTCGGAAATGGCACCATTAGATAGAGATTTTTCTCACTTTCCGTAAAGGTAAGGTTTTCCTCCTAACTCCATGTATTTTTGAAGTTATGGCTTGGCGAGTTTTTATGGGAAAGTTTCCTTGAAAGGCCCGCAGCTAGTAATAGCTCACCACGTGTCCTTGGGAGGGCGGAGGTTGGGGGTAAACTTGGAATTTTTACCAAGTGTTCGGAAAGTTTTCAAAAGGAATTTTTCGCCCCAAAGGCCCGCCAATGAATTGGATGTTGCCATGTGTCTAGGTGGGGAGAAATTAGGAAAATTTCCTAAGGGTTGATATAAGAAATTTTTTTCGACACCGTGCTAGCACCCAATCACGTTATGCCACGTGTCCTTAGGCCAAGGAGTGGCGGAGGGTGGAGGAAAGATTGGAAATTTGGCAAAAGTGATCGGCGAGGGCGCAAAGTAGATTTTTTGTGCTAAAGCCCACATCCAATGGGAGCTCGCCATGTGTCCCAGTGACCGGCAGAGCACGGGAAATTTGGGAAATTTTCCCAAAGCAAAATTGAAGGAAATAACAAAAGGATAAGTCCACCCCCAAATGCGAGCTAATGGGGTCCTCGCCACGTGTCCACATGGTGGTAAAATGGAGAAGGCAAGCCCGAGGATAAAATGGTAGGGAAAGCCCACGTCCAATAGGGTTTTACCACGTGTCTAGCTCGAGAAAATGGTCATTGTGCCACATGTCCTCGTGTCATTAGCTAAGCGGGAATTTTGGAAAAAAATTCCAATGGCCAAAATGGTGGAAAATGAAGCGCAGAAGGCCCACGTCTAATCAGCACATGCCACATGGCACCATGAGTAGTGGAGCATGGGGATTTTTAGGAAATTTTCCCAAATGCAAAAAGTGGGAAAATTTCAAATTTTTGGCCCGCCAACCCATTTTGGCCCTGTTTTGCCCTAAATTTTCAAATGGCCATAACTTTCGATCCAGAGCTCGGTTTTCACGTTCTTTATATCAACGAAAAGCTGGTGAAATTATCTACATGATTCCAGGCTCATTTTTGTGTGTTGATGGAGTTTGGAGATAGAAAATTAAAAAATCCTCTAACATGTGGTAATGAATAGAAATTACGTTTCAACCACCATTTTTAATGAAGAATGGCTTGCATTCTCTCCTAAAGATGGTGAAAAATGTCGTGGAATGGACTGTAAGGATGCCCATGCCATTTTATTACATTTTTCTTTGGTGGTTTAAGCCTCTCCCATGTTTTCTGTGTTTCTCTCTCTTGGGCTCGCTTACATTGTAAAAGCTAGATTTGGCTCTTTTTGAGGGGTTGAACATTTTTCATGTATTGTGCTCCCTCTTTCACCTTAAAAAGTGATTTTGTGGAAAATCGAGAACTCTTCCAAGACTCAGTAACCTATTTTTTTGCCTCTCGATGTTGTAATGCATGTGTTTTGATATTGGAATTAATAATGCAAGCTCTGTGAATGAGTTTCAATCCTCTGCTTTGTGTTGTTTGCTTCATTTCGACCTTTCATTACACTTTGTCACGCTTTGTGCATGATGTTTGTTTCATTTCTATGATCTCGTGTCTATTTTTAGAAGTAAAGAATGTTCACCACTCCTTTGGTGCATCAACTTATTAGCATTAGTTTCATTTTTTACATTCTCTGTCTCTATCCCCTTGGAATTTAGACTAGGATTCCGAGTTTAAAACCTATAACTTGTAAGTAATACACCCGATCGTGAGGAGTTGACAAACCAGCCTCTAACCTCGGAGATTCTTTTCCCATTTTTATAAGTCCCACACTTGGGGAAAAGATTCAATGTTGGGAAATCACACTCGGATGTCCAAAATGTCAAAATAGAAGTTTGATCAACATCCGTGGGTACCGTTGATTTTCACCAACCGAACTCTCGATATGGATACCATATAATGTAATTTATATCAATCAAAGCTAACTCGATCCACGTACAAGACATGCTCCTCTCACTCCTATCTCCAAAGGCCTGATCGGTCCCCCATCTCAAAAATACCACCTCTAACCGAATGTGGTCTCCTCGTGACCCATGGAAGCCCCGGTGGTCAAATCAAATATTATGATCTCATATGACCAATAATGTAATAATAAACCAACATCTAGTCCTGATCTCTACCTTGCCATGTACATGGAAAGATCATTATAAACCCGAGCTAAAAGAGAATTCCTAAATGAAAACATGGTATGATGATCCAACATATTTTCCATGACACCGGCTAGTGCCCATGGAAATTGATCTCCATCGATTCTCGGAAAATCATAACATGACACAACCATCATCACCATACATATCAAATGGTTGTGTGGCACTCCAACCTCATACCTCAACTCATATGAGAAAGACCTTGAAGAAAATCTGATGTGGGTCGTATCGGCTCCAAATAGTCATTTCATCACCTCCAATATTTTGTCACTGGTAATAGGATTTATCTCGCTCCCCTATATTGGCAACTTGAGAATCTGATACACATCCTCTAGGGTGACTATTATCTCCTCGTACTAAACCAAACCTGTACAAATTTGTCAATCCCATCTCTCCACTAAAGAAATCATAAGCCCTACATCCTTTGGGATCCTCGATAATATCTCGAAACCACGTAACCCCGTTGCAGCCAAGGTATCCCACTCGGCATTTGTCACATATCCCCTAATATTCTCATATAGAGCAGCACCTGATCTCTTAAATATAGGGTCTCTCTAGCATGAAATCACAAATAAAGCATGCATACATCATATCATTAATCCAAGTCCATTCAAAATTCATTAAAACTCATCCAAAATCCAATTCAACCCTAAATTAGTCAATCTAACACTAGTCAAAACCGCCCAAGTCAAGTCGATGTATTTAGGGGTCGATCGATGTTCCTTAGGGAAGGATCGAAATTAACCCATTTGGGTCGCCCCTGAATTCCTTTTGCGTCATCCAATTTTTTACAAAAAATTGTAAAAAAATAATAAATCATAAAATTAACTTAAAAATAAGTGTGGGTTTTATTACTCACCATCCTCTTCACCCTTTGGCGTTTCATCGTTGCTCCTGCGGCCTCCATTTTGTAATCTTCTCTTTAATCACTCGGTCTTGCTCATCAAATGTGTATGTGAAAATGATCCTTGTCAAACAACCTTAGGCTTTTATAGCCCCGACGCTTGGTTTCTATCGACCCCCTTGGGTTTCCGTTGATTGGCCTCGCCGCCATCGACTAGCATTTGGAATAATTATTTTGGGCTTTCCCTCATCTTCCTTAGATCCCCTCTTTAGGAATTCTTCACAAGTTAACCTTGGTAAGCATACTCTTTTCCCCACGGGGCATTCTATTCTAATCTTAAAGTCCCATCGGGCCATACCTATTTCCCCTCCAGGAATTTTGATCCAATTTCAAAGTCCACCTTTGTGGCCATATTTAATTTTTCATCCGGGAATGTTTACATTGTCAAAGTCCACTTTTTTGGCCATATTTACTTCTTATTCAGGAATTTTATTTCACAATCCTATCTAGTCCATGCACAAAGTCTACCTTGTGGCTATATTTATTCCCCCTTGGAGCACGTTTCTTTCATTTTCCTATTTGCCTTCGTGGCCATACTTGTGTCTCTTTTAAGGCACCCTTATTTTTCATCAAAGGCCACATTTGTGGCCATACTTGTGCCTATTTTAGGGCACCATCTACGCTCTTGAATTCCTCATATGAAGCCATACTTACTTCCCCTTTTGGGGCATATTATTTCGTTAATCATTTTTTCACTTTTCCTTCTCCCATTTTTCATGTCCTGCAGTTAGGGCACCATACTTTTCATCCTTGTCCCTTACGAACACATACATATTCACTTGATTCCTCATGTATGAAGTATTTCACATACCTTTCACATTTAGTTGTGCATATTTTTATGTTTTCCTATGACCTATTGGTCATCGTGGCTTACATCCATACTGAAGTGATCTTCACTTACTCACCGCCCGTAGAACATTGTATCTCGTCTCTATTGAGACCACAATTATACTCTAGCGATGTGATATTGGAGTCACCACAATAGTTTTTATTTTTATTTTGATCCATTTTTTCATGGGGCATCTTGCCTTGGTAATAATTTAACCCATTTTTCTTCACCACCCACACTTTATAATCTACCTTTTTCAAATGTGTCATCAATTTCCCTTACCATCATCAATCCCCCATTTTAGGGGGATCTCATCATCTACCTTTCATCAAAATTCATCATACCTCCTCATTTTTGTCTCATGGTTTGTTAGCACAAACCACTCAAAAAAGGGGAAAAATGTAGACACCTAAATTTGGTTATTATACCTTGTCTACCCGCATGTGCATATTTCACCTTGGTCTTTGCCTAGACCCTTCTTAATTTAACTCATCTCCCTCTTTATTTAATTAAAAAGCCTACTTAATTATCCTATCACATTTAATGCCCATCCAATTCCCATTAATTAATAAATCCTTATTAATTAATTAATTAATCTTGTAATATCCTATATGCCCTAACAAACATTCTATTTATAATGTTTTTATCCTAACACATACATCCCCTTGCTTTTCTATCTTTCTTATCTTTCCTATATTTATCCCTTAATATCCCTAAAAATCCTTTACCCACCTTGATGGTTTTAAGAACTCTCCCAACTCTTAAATTCCCAAAATCCTTATCAAAGAACAAAATCATCCCCATTGGGGAAACTTTCCCCACAGTTGGTGGTGACCCGCCCCCCTTCCTCCCGTGAACCCTATAAAATTTAATCCTTTCTTTCAACAATCATCAGATGCATATGAATCTTGGATCTTCTTCATGACTTGTGAAATATATCTCATGCCTAAAACATTCCTACAATAGTTATATATCTCCTAGACATCATTTCAATGTGTTTGCATCACTAAAGATTATCCTTCATGAGATTATTATAATCCTTTTGTTATTTTTCTCTATATTTATCATATTATCTTGGTTTTTCTCGCATCTAACATTTTACAGTTTACATCAAATCCACGAACAATCGAGTTTCTTCAAGAACCTTCTCTTCCATCCTCTTTTCTTATGGGTTTCCTTTTCCATCCATTCCTCTTCGGCCTTATCTAACTCTTCTATAGTTGCCATCAACTCACTCGCAACCATCAACCAGGTCCTATTTTTCAAACATTCCACTAAATATATATTCTCTGTCCTCTTCTCTATGTTTCTACCTTGTAGAACATTCTCACGATCATTTTCCAACATCCACAAACCTTTGTTATCTATCCAATTTGCACTTAGGCTTCGTAGGCTGCATATTTATATTATTTTATAGATCTATCCTCCCGTGTCATCGTCGACCTAGACTAGGTAACATTTAGTTTACTGTTATTTCAATCAAATCAAATTTTAGATCAATCTCATTCATTTTTCAGATTTAATGATACTTATGTTTCTATATGCTATCTAATGTTTCATCCTTTACTTCACTTTCTTTTATCAAACGGGGTTGACATCCTCCAAGGAAGTTAACACTTCTTGATCCGCTTAAGCGCACATCCCTCGCATATCCTATCTAATCCATTTTTTTAGTGATTATTATTTGCAGGTTATCAGTTAATAGTAGTAGGATCCATCATCACTTTATGCCTATTCATCCATCACATCTGAGGTAACATAAACCCTCCATCATTTCTTGAGTTGCTAATTTCTTTCATTACTAGTTCATTCATTTGATTAGGAATGAAGAAACTTGTACAACAACACCTTAACAAATTAACTCCTATGAAAAAATCAAAATATAGTAGTATCATTGAAGAAATCTCAAAGAACAACTAGATGCGGTGGTGCATAGACCTAGAAGATATAATGGATTGAATGAACACTCAAATAAAACCCTTTAGGCTGCTCTATGTCAAATAATCTACATTATGAATAGAAAAAGAGAAGAGAAAACACTACAATATTTATTGTAACACTCTTTATCTAATGAAGAAATAGATCAAAGAATATGTGATGAAGTAATAACCAACTACACAGATATGGTGAAATGATAAAAGGCACAAAAACAAATAAAAAAATCGAAGCAAGTTCAAAATACCTCAAATCACTAGAAATCGAAATGTCCAATACAATCGCATGCTACAATTTTTTCATGGGATGGCCAAGGAAAAACTGAATTGGATAGGCTAGAACAAAGATCAACATAGAATCATCATCCTATGATTTTTTAAAGGACTTATATGGTACATGGAGGAAGAAACTAGCTGAATTAACCACCAAATGTGATGCAAAATAACTAGAGAGAGCATACAAAATAGATGTCATGGAAGAATACAATGCTAGCATGGATAGTAAACTTACACAACTACAAAGAGATCTATCTATCGCTAGACGTAACTATAAAAGGATTAAAAAAGCAAGCCTCTATAGAGATCATATTAGTCATTTAGGAGAACATGAAGTTATAACTTTGGCTTACACTAGTAGAAGAACACTGTCGACATGGAATAAAATTGAGATTCAAATCACCACAAAATACATTAAGTACTTGCCAATAGCCACAAGTTAATAAAATGGATCATATATAGAAATTCACCTATATTATTCGTAACCAATCATTTCCTTCCAGTCATGTGATTCTAGCGGAGGAACAACTTCCTTATGTCGAAGTCTAATTTTTGTTAAGTTGATGCTTTGGCATTCCCATTTTTATAAGTTGTAAAGTAGTCCCAAAAACGATTTGACAATAAAACACCATTATAAGAAATAATCATTGGGAACATAATGGAAAAATTAAAGATAAATGTAGACAGGGTTCTTCATCCTAGTTGTCTCGTGGACAAGCCAACATTATGAAGTATGGGGATGATTTGACAGGATTCTTCATCACTTCAAACATTAGGAAGGAAACAAAAGTCGTAAGGAACTGAAAACAACAAATGCACATAAATAATCAATGGAACTCTAAATATTTTTCCAACAACCTCCAAATCCATGGAATATGGTAGGAATCCGCAAAAGTATGTAGAAATCCATACAACAAAGGTAGAACCAAAAATAAGATACATGTTCTCCACCAAAGGAAGTGAATATTGGGTAAAATGCATAAAAATGTATTTATGTAAATTCATTTAATAGAGAAAGTATTTCTATAAAGAGAGAATATGCAAATATAAATAATTATATGGGAGATATAGGTGTGTAGGCGATAGATACATGTAAGAAAGTATATGAGAAAGAATGAAAAGAGTGTGTGAGAATAGAGAGATTAAACTATGAATTATAATGGATTAAATGAATTAATATAAAGATCATATTTTGGTAATTTTGTTATTCTATTATGTCATGTTGTGATATTCTTTACTTTTCATTTGTATGATCTGGTATATCCCTTATAAAAAATGAACTACTTAACCCTCACTTTAACATTGAAACTTAAGGTCAACAATATAATGGGAGAAGAAATGGTGAAGAGGTTTAGTATGAATGATGACATAGGTATTTTGATAAATCATGTAATGTTGAATCTTGATGGTAGAAAACTATATGGATATGAAATCTTGTTCTACATATATATAGTGTGTTTCATATCAAGAAGAGATCAACTAATGTATTATAAAGTATGATTCTCACCTTTTTGTTCCTTTGGGACAATTTTTCCCCAACATAGATATGGGTAGATGAGCTATAAAGGATGGGTGGGTGATCAAGAAATGGAAGTTGTAATGCAGGGGTGGAAAGGAGGAAAATTTTCAAGCCATGAAAGCATAGTTGAAAATATTTTTCCAATCAAGTTTAATTCCATTTTTAAGGATATTATTAATGGATTAAGTTTGATAAGTGAATTTGGGGATAAAATTTCAGTCTGTCCCAAGTTTTCCTAGAAAAGTGTGGATATCAGGGATAGATGTAGGACAAGGAAGGTCAAGGATGGATTTTATCTTATCAATATCCACATCTATTCCTCACTTGAATATGATGAACATTAAAAAAATTCCTTGAGTGACACAAATGATACATTTTTCAGATTAAGGTGAACCTTATATTTATGAAGGCCTTTAAGAGAAATGTCTAATACATGGGAATGATCCTCTCTATGTTGATATTTGATGAGAAGGTCATCCAAATATACTCCAATGATTTTATGAATGAGATAATGAAATATGTGGTTCATAGCTCGGGAAACATTACTCCAATGTTTTAAGGACAAAGGACATTTTAACATAGTAGTATGTTCCCCATTTAGTAGTGAAGGTGGTCTTATGTTGATATTTAGGAGTAATTTGGATTTGTTTATACCCAAATAAGCTATCCACAAGTAATAACATTTCATAACCCATTCTATCATCGATAGAAGGCGTAAGAAAGTTATCATTGGGACATAAAAGGTTAGGCTTATGAAATTCAATGGAAATGTGTATGACTAATGTCACCTTCTTACAAATGGGGACGATGTTGGAAACCTATTCAGATTAGTCAATAGGGAAGATAAACTTGGCATCAAGGATTTTAATAAGTTCCTTATGGAAGATATTTTCAATTATGGGGGAACTTTCCTATATTTTATCTAACATGTGCAATATTAGGGTAAATTATATTATTATGTACCACAATATTAGGATCAATGTTGGGTATGTAATAAGTATCCCCAAAGAAAAACCTCCTTACTTTTTAAGAAGGATTTCACATTGCTTATCATGGAGGTGAGGATAATAACATGACTACATGGGATATATAATAATAAATGTGGATATTAATGGTATTACCATCTTAAATATGGTAGGAAGAATCAAGAATCTTGAAAAATTCATCACTAACAAGATTATTTGTAGAAAAAAATTATCAAAGAGATATGGTTGATTGTTGAGGTGACCAATTTTATGGTATTGGTGAGGAAGATTTCATTCATGTGGAGACTATACACACCCAAAAATTACATGGTGAACCATTAAAACACAACACATGCCTAGTGATGATAAATCTACTTTGAAGATGATAATGAGATTCATATCCCTCCCTCTCCTTTTCATTTCCTACTTAACTAAGCTTATCCCCTTCACCCTACTCTTGGAATCCTTTTTTTATCAAACCACTTTTTTTCCCTTTGCATTTTTTTAGTGGCGGTCGTGCAACCACCCTGTTTTCTAGAGTGGTGATTCCAAAACTACCCCTATATAAATAGGGAAGTCCTGTCACCTTGCAAATAAAAATTAAAACATGTTTTTTTGAATGCATATTTTGATTATGATTTTATTTTCTCCTATATTAGTTTGTCGATTTGGCTAAAAATAGGCTCATTCAGATGGTCCTAAATTTCTTCTTCTTTCTTATTAAAAATAGTTGGTTTAATTCTTCCCTTTTGGTTGAGTCATCCTTTCTTGATCAACATGTGTTCTTGACTTCTTATTCTCTAACAACTTATAAAAATGGAAATTTTGTGTGTATCATGTTTTGGGAAATTTTTAGTTTTAAGAAGTGTTATGCTATTAGATTTTGGTGAGGTTCTTATGTGGATAGCCAGTTCTCTATCTTTCTTCCCTTTTTCTCACATTCTAGCTACATTCCTTGCACCAAACCATCCATTTATTTTTATTTATTTCTTATTGTTATCTATTGTGTTACTCACCCGTATCGATTAGAAATCACACTTGGAAGGAATTTGAATTTGAGGAGACACTAGACACATCATCAACAACATAAAGATAAACTACCACAATTCTATAGTGATCAGTTAGGGATGTAATTCAATTCTTTCAAATTTTCAAGATAGTCATTGATCATTGAAATTAAGGGAATTTATTTTTAGTGTTACTAAAATTGGAAGGTACTATCACTTCCCGTATCTTTTCCATTCTAGTATTTCTTTCAAAACCGTTCTTCCATAAATATTCTTCCCTTGATAACTTCTTCCTAGCTAATCCTTATGGATCTTCTCAGGAAATTAGTTGGAGGAAGAAGTGAATAAATCTATGTATTTATTTTATTTTTATTTCTTTCAATTAGTTAAAATACAATCTTGTAGTGGAAATTTTTTCTAGTAAATATAAAATTACTTCGAGAAGATTTCCTTCATGACAGTACATGATGCAAGATATTTGTTACAGAAGTTACATTTTTTTGGAAACGTGGGGATAAATAATACAACAGATTTATATATCCACCAAAATAAAATTCCAAGGATTATAGTTTATTATTTAACAAAAAGTTATGATAGATTACATCACAAAATGAATTAGATATTATATTTAGTACATGAACATAAAATTAAATGAACACAAGACATAAGATTTAAGTGAGAAAACCCTTTTGTAAAAAACCCACCGAAAAATCACCTATCTTTATTGAAAATTTGTGTTTCACCTATCACTCTCACTATTTCATGAATCCACATTAGCTACAGCTTAAAGAGGATTATAAATTGTCACATACATTCACTCATAAGTGTAGATTGTACTTCACCTCATTCACAACATGTATAATCAACTTTGTTCACATTTATGCTCACATATATGTGATTTTTTTTTAATTTTCAATCTCAAAGAGATCACCTTGATTTATATAAGGGTAGGTGACCTTGTTTGGGTCACTCTTAAAATTTTATAATAACCACTTCCAACACAAGATGTTGATTCTGAAATGCTTATATTTTAAATATAAGTTATATGATCATTTGGTATTTAGAGGGTTTCTGATGGGTTTGTATTAAGTCAGTTTCTCACTTAATATTACAACCCCAAAACTCCCTCTTAATTTTAAGTAGGGAAACATGAAAAGTTTGATTTTTATACAAATGGAATTACAATCAATAAATCATCACATGAATATTTAGGATAACATGTAGATATATAAAGCTTGTTCCAAATAACACATGTCAAGTCACTTTTAATAGAAACCTAATTAAAATATTTAAACAATAGAAATGATTTAGGCTAGCAAGCAAACAAAGCACTTGATCCATGGATTTTACAAGAGTCACCATACTTTTCTTTACTCTTTAGTATGTTTTGAAAAAAACATGTCATGGTGTTTAGCTTCAGCGATACGTTAATTCTAGAAAATATGTGGTTCATGTATTAGTGTTTTGCGAATTTAGAAAAAATTGTGGCACTTGAGATTTTTAATGTCCCGTGGGTTTTAAAAAACATACCATGGTGAAAAATTTGTAGTCTACGTGTATTTTAGAAAAAAATAGTACACAAAGATAGTGATCCATGGTTTTTTAGAAAATCCATAAAGACGAAGCTTTTTGATGTCCTGTGGGTTTTAAGAAAAACATTCCACATTACAAAGCTATAGTGCTTCACAGATTTTGGAAAAATCAAAGGTACATATAGGAATTAAAAAATTTCTCAAGAAGAATTGATTGCATATGAAGTCTTACATAAGATTACGAAGTCTTTTGTAAAATAATAATCTCTCATATATAATTATTCATTGGGTATTACCAAGAAAAATTCAAATAACATGATAATTTACTTAAACAAAATAGGAGTTTACGATTGAAGCAATCAGTCGATAATATGTGGCATTTAAAAAGAGGTGGAATTTGTAAAAACCATGTAAAACATGTTCAATCTTCCTTATTTTTTCATCATCCTTATTTTAACCTTAAAGGAAACTCTGAAAGGCCAAAGCTCAAACAACATAAACTCCTTTGATTCAGAGATGAATATCAATGTCATTCAGATGATCATTTGAGTCTTGGTCATTTGATTCAAAGGTCAAGATCAAGATCATTCACATGATCATTTGATTCTTGATCATTTTATTTGGAGGTGGAGATCAAGGTCATCCACATGATCACTTAATCCAAATTCTAAAATTCCCAACATAGCACAAAATTCGTAGAACTTTGTAGAACACAATGGCTTTGTAAAAATGTATGCAACCTAATCTTCAATAGAAAAAAACTTTAGGTCTATATCACCATTCAAAACTTCATCTCGAATGAAGCGAATATGAATCTCAATATGATTTATTATTTTATGTTGAAATGTATTGTTTACAAGATAAATACAACTTTGGTTGTCACATAGAAGAAGATTACTTCCTTTGATGTCCATATAAAGTTCATCAAAACATATTTTCAGCCACATATCTTCCTTTGTTTCTTCCATAACACTTAAATATACTCTTCTTTAGTACAAGAGATAGATTTTTTTGGTTAATTATTGTTGTTCCAAATGATTTCATCTGTACCCAGTTTGAAAACATATGCGAAGTAGATTTTCTATTCATAATATCAACCATGACATGGTAAAACTCATAATAACCAAATAAATTTGCATTATCATAAGAATAATAATACAAACCATAATTGATTGTACCTTTTATATACCTTATAATCCTTTTTTAATTTTCCAATGGTCCTCATAAGGATCTTGCATGAATTTATAAACAATTCTAACTACATAGGATATATAAGGCCTATTGATAGTCAAATAAATCAAACTACCAACAAGATTTATATATAAAGTAGGATTAAATTTATCACAATTAGGTTTTGGATCTAATTTAACTCCAACTTCCATAGGAATAGAGATAGGATTACAATCAATCATGTTAAATATTTTAAGAAGGTTAGAAGCATATTGTGCTTGAGATGCAACAATAGATTTGTGATTTTGACAAATAACCATGCCTAAGAAATGATTTAACATTCCTAAATCATTCATTTCAAAACATTGTCTTAACTTCTCTTTGATTCTAAGAATTATATTCTTATCACTACTAGTAATCAAGAGATCATCAACATATAAGAAAATAATAATAACATAAGTGTTTTCATATTTTCTAAACAAATAATTGTCAGCAAAACAATTATTGAAACCAAGATTTTGAAAGAAACTATTTATCTTAGTATACCAAGCTCTAGGAGCTTGTTTAAGACCATAAAAATATTTTTAAGCTTACACATATAATTCCTTACCAGGTTCTTCAAACCCTTAAATTTTATGCATGTAGTTTATTATTTCAAATCACCATTTAAAAATAAATTTTCACATCCATTTGGTGAATCTCCCATCCATGTTGAGAAAATAGAGCTAGAAGAATTCTAACAGTGCTCATTTTGGCAATAGGAGAAAAGGTTTCAACATAATCTAAACCAAGTTTCTAAGTAACCCTCTAGAAACTAATCTTTCCTTGAATTTTTCAATCTTACTAATAAAGTTATACTTAATTTTATATAACCATCTAGATCCTACAATGCTTCTTTTATGAGGAAGAGGGACTAATTCCCAAGTTTTATTTTTTATAAGAGCATTGTATTCAAATTTCATAAGCATTAACCCATATTTCATCTAGGCTAGATTATTTAAAAGATTGAGGTTCAACCTCATAAAAAGTTGACAAGGCATGATAATAATGTTGATTGTGGGTCATCTTTCTCATATTATTAGGCTAAGAATTAGAAACCAGATTTTGAGCTCACTTAGGAATTATAGACTAAGACACAGTTGATGAGACTTCCACTCAATGTCTACATCCATCATATTAGAAGAAGGATGGACAACCTCTTGGAAATAAATTTCCATATTTTCTAAAGAAGGATTATCAAATTAAAGAGATTCAGACTTAGGAAACGCAAAGGAGGGAAGAGAGGAAGATTCACAAAATGGTTTCTCTAGAACATGAACATTCTTATTCTCTATAATCACATGTTTTATTGGATCATACACTCTTAATATATTTGTGCGACCACCATACCCAACATATATGCAAGAGTAGGAGGTATGATCAATTTTTTTCTTTTGACTTTGGGAATGAGAAGGGAAGTAGGACTACTAAATCCTTAAATGAGAGATATCAGGTTTTTTTTTTGAATACTTCATGAGGTGTAGTTTAATGCGAAAATTTATTAGGAACTCTATTTATAATATGAACAATAGTGTTCATCACTTCGCCCAAATAAACTTAAGCACATTAGAAGCATGAAGAATATTCCTAGCCATTTATATGATTATTCTATTCTTCCTTTCAACTATGTCATTTTTTTGTGGGGAATATGGAGTTATTAACTCTCTTTGAATTCAAGCTTATTATTGACATATTCACCTCCATTATCAGTTTTAATTCTCTTTATTTTCAGATTAGCCATGTTTTCAACTAAGGATTTAAACTCTTGAAACTTAGACAAAACTTCATATTTTTTCTTAATGTAATAAGACCAAGTCATTCTAGAAAATTCATCAATGAAAATATAGTATACAAGATTTCACTAAAAGAAGGAACCTCCAAAGGTTCTCTTACATCACTATCGATCAACTCAATTAAGTTAAAGGAATTAGACTCATGATGTCTATGAAATGGTGCAAAATGTTTCTTACCATGCAAAAAAATTACACAACTTCTCGGTCCGATTTTAACTTAGGAATATATATAGTAAGGTTAAGTGGGACATTTCAAATAAAATTTTAAAGTTCACATGCCCAAGCCTTTCATGCCATAATTGAACATCATTACAAGAATAAGAAGAAAGACAATATTTAGCAACAAATCCTTCAAATATATACAATCCATTCTTTTGAAAACCAACAACAATAATCTTACCAAGCTCATTCTTTACATACCATTTATCTTTTAATAAAAAAACTTTACTGATTTTCTCTAGCTAGTTGAGAACAAGATAAAAGGTTCTTTTTAAAGTTAGGAACAAATAAAACATTACTAATGGTTCAATTTGTTAACTTAACATTACCAAAAAAATTCAAACCTAATAAAAAAATTATCACTAGATATATATACTCATTACATTCTACAATATGAGAACTAATTTCATGAATATATGTCATATGCTTAGAGGCACCACTATCTATGATCCATTCACTATCATTAGAGGATGAAAGGGTAGTACAAGATAAATAGTTTTATCGACACTATTAGCTTGATTTTTAGATTGATTATGATTTCTATTTTTCTTATTTTTATTATTGAATTTCTTATTTATATATTTATTATGAGCCTTATTAACTTTTGAATAATGATCAACTTCTTTATGAAATTTTTACCACATTTAGTACATATATCATCAAACATGATTGTTATCACCAAATTACAACACCCTCTGATTTTTCATGAACTATGGATGAGAAATCAGTGTATTTGGGTAACATGGGACCATATCTCAAGTTTTGGGACCCACTACTTGAGATGGACCTCCAGAAAAGGTCAACTTCATCTACCTAAATCTAATGTTAAACTACTCCTAGAAATGAAAATGAAGCTAACTAATCCTAAACTAACCATTCCAAGGGACCATGGGGAGAGAGAGAGGGTTTGAAAGATGGATGGAAGGAAATCCTAAGCTTAAAGTAGTGGAAGAACTAGAAAAGGGGTATGAGAGACACTCTATGAGGGAAAATGGGGGGGAAATGGGAAAAGAGAGGGCACACATAAGTGTCACAACTCAAAACGAAGCTAGCTTGCCACTTTCACATGAAACACGATCAAAATGGAGCCTGTAAATGAAAGGAGTATGCACAACACATCACAACGGTAAAAGGAAGCCAAGAATACAAATAAAACAAAATAGGGTATACAAAACGTGCCAAAAACAGATTTTATTGCTTTAAAATATGCACAATCCATTACAGTTGAAACAAAAGGCAAGAAAACATCTACAGAGGCCAAAATGAAGGTTCTCTACTAACATTTTCTCAGAAGACCATTTTTACATGTTCCTTTACAGTTTATAATGTCCATCCCTTTCAAAATGAAAGGCTTTACAATATATAGTAGAGAGAAAGAGTGAGAGAGAGAGAATGAGACAAGAGAAGGGGCCCAAAGTTTTGGACTTCAACCATTAATAATATACATTCAAGTATTTTCCTATCTCTTCTAACACCTGCAAATATTTGACCAATAAAGAAGCTCCACACCCTTCATTTCAAACCCTTTGACTAACCATTTTGAAGTGCGAGCCAATAAAAAATCTCCATGCGCTTCGCAATGTAAATTTCCCTTCCATGCATCTTTCTAACCCTCTCTCTCTCCTTGGTCCCTTGAAATGGTTAGTTTAGGATTAGTTAGCTGTATTTTCCTTTCTAGGAGTAGTTTAGCATTAGATTTAGGTAGAGGAAGTTGACCTTCTTTAGAGGTCCATCTCAAGTAGTAGGTCCCATAATGTGAGAGATGGTCCTATGTTACCCAAATACACCGATTTCTCATCCATAGTTCATGAAAAATTAAAGTGTGTTGTAATTTGGTTTAAGTATTTTAAGGTTTGTTGTCTGGACAAATCAAATGTGGATGGAATTGTCTTTGACATTAGCAAGTGAACGTAGAATCTATTAAAAGAAGACAACAAAATAGTCATGGAAATTGTTGATACAGAAGTTGCAACAACCTGCAGGGATCTTGGGATTGTAAGAAAAAACTTTGAGTTGGCCTTTCTTTACACCAAGAAACAACCATTTATTTGACCCACCATGTATGGCATTGCCAAAGTTCTAAAATCAACATCACCAAGATTATACGCTCTTACATAATTTCCTAGTATCCAAATGAATCAACTAACCCCTAGTAATAATTAGAGGAGCTATTTGGATGTATATGAATATGGTAAGCACAATGATGTTATAGGGAGCACAAGTTGCGCTTCTAATAGGAATTTTTGTGATATTTAGTGAGGTGATTTCATAAAACACTTTTTGACTAGAACAAGACTTAGAAAGTGTTGTGACAGATAAAAAATATCCTCAAGAGTCCTCTTTATCCCGAGGTCTACTTTTGTTAATGGTTGAGATGATTTTCAAGTAAACAATGACTAATTTTACATGTTATAGTCTGAATTTTTTTCCATAATAATTCAGACTCACTCTTAACCCTTAAATCAGATAAAAGTGTGCCTAAATTTCTTTTTAAAGGGGAAAATTTGGTTTTGGGAATTTTTTTCCTTTTCCACTTGCTGAATAGGATTGTTTTCATCATATATAAATCAATCCACTTCTGATACTAGTAGTAGTACACTCTTTTACTACTGCCTACTCATAAATACTAGTCTCTACTTTGATAGCACCTCCACTACTACTTTACTCAACACTACTTGTATCCAAAGTGGCACTCCTTCAAGAGGCAACAAATGTATTCATGTTTTGTGCAAATAAAATTGTCCATAAAAGGTGACCACTCCTCATATAAGATTTACAAATGTATATGTATGAATTTGTAACAAATTTGAAATGTATAGATAGAACCTTTCAATGTAAAGATGATGACAGATCAATTGTGTTATTCTGAGCTACTTCTATCATCACAAAACTCAAAGCATGATGGGATATACTTTGAGTTTGTATGCATAGAAACCATTCGTTCTCCAAACCTATGTGCTCAAGTGAAGATAAATGAGACATGGATCAGCATATATACCTCTGGTTTGAACCTACAAAAGATTTTCATATTTATTGTGTTCTCTAAAACATGCATCATTGATTTGGATTTCAGAATATTTGAAAATGATATTCCAATCAAAGTCCTCAAAAACAATAAGGTTCGACACTTTTACAAGGCTAAGAGAATGGGCTACAAGAGGGAGACTTGTGAAAAAAATAGTATAAAAGCGCTATACCACATTAAGGGGTGTGATGAAAATGTAGCTCATTCACATGGACCAACATTGGGAAAAAGGTGTTGGAATTTCTTAACTCACAAAGAATACAATTATGGCACAATGAGTCTTTTGATTGATGTAAACTATAAAATATTGGTTCAATGTATCTCTAAGGGTGTAATAAAACATTTCTCACAAACATTTTTCTTGCATTATGTCAAGGATTATTTCATTTTCTTGCTCATAAAAGTGACTCATCATTTATATGGAGAATGGAACAATTTACGAGAATAAATTCTACTATTTTTCAAATTAATATAATTTTTGATTACATAAACTCCTAACTATGTTATTTTCTTTTAAATATTACTCAGAGATATAGTTTATAATAATAAACACTAGTGAACTTAATGTCATGTACAATATAAGAAAATAATACTTGAGTTGTTACAAGGTATATTTTGGGGTGAGAATGTAATTTTATTGTAAGTTCCACCAAAAATCAAAATAACACCACTAAAATTTAAGGCTAATGTCAACTTTAAGGATATGCGCATAATAAACATTAAAAATGTGAACCTCACACTTTCAGAGTGCAAGCCTCACACTTTGAAAGTGTGAGCCTCACACTGTGAAAGTTTGAGATTTTCACTCTAAAAGTGTGAGTCTAACACTTTCAAAGTGCGAGTCTCACACTTTCAAAATATGAGGTTCACACTTTCAAATTTTGAATCACAAACTTTGTAAGTTCGAGGGTCTCACTTCCATAGTTTGAGGCTCACACTTTAAAAGTGAGAGCCTCGCACTCTCGAGTGTGAGACTCAACATTTTTAGAGTGTGGGGCTCATAATTTCAGAGTTCGGTTTTGTAAATAATTTTTAAGTGCGAGGATCACAACTTCAAAAATGTGTGCCTTACACTTTGAAAGTGTGAGTCTCACAAATTTGACAATGAGAAGCTTGCCATGAAGGAGTAGTAGAAAATTCACATACAAAAATTCTTCGTTCTTCTTAATAAAATCATATTCAAAGGTTAAAAATATCTCGTGAGTTGTATCTCCTAAAATATAGGATCTCCTATAACAACTCCTAACCAAGTTCCCAACAATAAAGTATTTGTAAATATATATTGCTATAACAATATATATATATCTAACATAATAATATAAATAATATTACAAACTTATTTATCACTCAAGAAATAATAATTGTCTAATGTAAACTCTAAATTTCCTAACATTTCCCCCTTAGTGTTTACACGGGAAGAAAGCACATCTAAAAATTAGAAACAAAATCGTATTCCTCTGCATAATTTTAGGTTTGCATGCTTTCGGCTTGGACCTTGATGTCTGGATATTTCTACACATGACTAATCCTCTTCACCATAGTGAATCCCATACTGGATGATCACACTTCCCCTAATTCACCTACATACGCAAACTCAACGGTTCCCACTTTCACTTACACCTGAACACTATTTCACCGGTTGATCAATGTTAGAAGTATGGTAGTCAAAGAATCTCAAAGCAATGAGGATCACTCCAGATTCGGTTGCCCTCGTACACAATTGTCTTCGATTCCAAAATGCACATTCTCTTCATTTAAATCATAACATGGGAAGGAAACCACACACCATTTTATTCTCGCACACACCACATAACTGAAAAAGAAATTCCACCATACCAAAATGTGGCCCCATCATTGGTTCTTGACAAGAGGCGTTGATCACCCTCCATCCTCTGTTACCTCTCGAACTTTAGTAGGCATGCTTTGCTAAATGAGTTTAATGAATCTATGAAGCTCAATTAATTCCACATTGTTTATTTTATCTTCCCCCTCTCAATGTGAAACATATATTTTTGTAGGACGTCAGGTAATACTAAAAATAGGTCCAGCTAAAAATGAGGCAATTGTTTTTTATTTTTAGACACTATTGAGACTTTGGATAACACGATACAACCATAACAAGAAAAAGACTATAATTTTAACTTGACTGAAAAAAATAACTTACAACCAAACTTTAGACCATGATACAAAAATCCAATCGACTATTAGATTTGACTATTTTTCTAATATAACAAAAGGCTATTATTAGAATATATGTTACTAGTCGATTGAGATAATACACTAGACCTATAAATAATAATCTTAATGAAACATATTATTTTATGACTCTATTACATTGACCAAAACTCTAAAAATGATATAAAAATACTTCGACAAATTTTTTTAAAATAATAAAAAAAATATTGACATATCAAAGTAAAAGCTTAAAAAAGTAATACTAAATTGACAAAAAACAACTATGGCTTGGATGATGGAGAAGATCAAATATCTTATGGAGATGAACCGTAAGGGGTGATTTACAATGAAGATCACTTGTTGGCAAAAGTTAATAGTAGATCTTTACTTCTTCAATGAGACATGGATAGACAAGCATGAAAATTATTGATATTGGATGCTTTGAATTCATTGAGATAAAAACCAAAAGACAATAATTTGAGGTAGTATTGTAGAGCCGTATATATTAGTTCACTTCATGAAAAATGTGCATGATCACAAACTACATTCAAACCAATAATCAATCAATATTCACTTTATATCCACTTGTTAAGATTGTAGAGTTTAATATGAGGAAAAATGAAATGGTTTCGAGATGGGAGACTAAATTTTCTTTTTCCTAGCAATGCAACAAAGTGGATCCTCCAATACATGCCAAGATATGAATGAAGATGAACATGTCACCAACACAAATGACAACAAGGAAATTTTCTCCAGCTTGTAGTATTCCAATGATAGTCAAGTAAACCCAATTCCTTTCCAGGTCAAGCTAAGTCATCAGATCAATACACAAAAACTCAGGGCCGAACCAGTACAACACAACCGTGCATATCCAATCTAACAAGAACAAAACTCAAATAAATCTACAAATAATTCTAGTAAAAATACTAATTTAATTTGACATAAGGATTGGGATGATAAAAATGTTCGAGTTTCCCCAATCTCTCTTCAATACCTCATATAAACTTCCATGAATTTCCCTCTCACGATACCAAATGAAGGAGTAGTAATAGATTTACATAGGAAAAATGCTCTGTTCTTCTTAATAAAATCATATTTACATGTTACAAATATATAGGAGTTATATCTCCAAAAATATAGGATCTCCTATAAAGCAACTCCAAACCAAGTGCCCAACAATAAACTATTTCTTAAATATATATTGTTATAACAATATACATTTATTACATAACAATATAACTAATATCACAAACTTATTTACCACTCAAAATAGTAATTATCTAATGTAAACTCTAAATTTCTGACACTCCATTTGTAAGTGCGTAGTTTGCACTTCAAACTTGCTATTGCATGGATTTATTGTTAGTTTTTATTTTTAATTTAATACAACAAGATCATGACTTATAATAGTTAGTGGCTTCTAACCTTACATCAAGGATTTTACACTTTTATTTAATACAATGGGATCATGACTTATAATAGTTAGCAACAACTAACCTTACATCAAGGATTTTTCAATTTCATTTAATACAACGGGCTCATGAATTATAATAGTTAGTGACCGATCACCTTACATCAAGGCTCATGACTTATAATAGTTAGCGACTCGCTCACCTTAATACAATGGGCTCACCATATAATAGTTAGCGACCACTCATGACTTTGAACTTACTTTTGCAGGAAGTTATTGTTAATTTTTTTTTTTTATTAATCCAATAGGCTCATGCCTTATAATAGTTAGCAGATGCTTACCTTACATACTCCTAACATTGAAATTCTAAAAAAGCAAAGAAATGGGAATCCAATAATAGCCAAATTGAAATCCAATGATAAATATTGGAATCCAATAATAGTGAAATTGGAACTAGAATAAGTCCAATAATGACAATATTGGAATCCAATATTACTACTAATGGATTCCAATAATAGTAATAATGGAATCCAGTATACACAAAAATGGAGATGGATTTCTTCCAATACTTGAAATACTAGAGTCCATATTTACTAGAATATGTCTAGATTTAGTGAAATAATCATTTTTCATTGGAGTTGTAAACAGTTCCATGATTAGTTGTATTATCTTAGAGGGTGACTACCTTCATGCATAGTCTGTTATTGTTCTCATGCATCATCTAGAGACTCCATGTGTCCTATATGCAACGAGAATTGATCTTTGATACTTTTTAATAAGATGGACATGACTTATTGGTATTTTTGGGATAATATACTCAATATTTCTTAGTTAGCTTATCTCCCAATGGGTCATTTTTCAACACCAATAACTAGATCCCAAAGATTTCTTTCCATAAAGATGGATTTAATCGTAACTATCCAGATAATATAGATAGTACCATTTAACAACTAATATTTATCCATGGAAAAGTTAGAATAACTAGCCATATTAAAATGGTAAGCACTATTTAGGTGTTATGCGGTGTTTTAATAGTTGCGAAATATTTGTGGTTAGAAGAAAAGGACTTCTATGGATTTGAAAAAATAGGAAAAGTTTTCAACATAAGAAACACACTTAAACATGTTATGATATCCTAGAAAAGGGATCCCAAAACACTAATAACAAGCCACAAGAGGCCGCAAGACAATAGATAAGTAGATATAACTTTTTCGATTTTAAAAGTCACAAAAAAAGGAAACAGAGTTCCATGAAAATTATAAAAAAATGAATATTTCTAGAAATCGAAGAAAACCTTCAAACACAGTATGCAAACTCAATAGAGAGGATGAAAAACACAAAGCACATATCATGAGGAAAGAACAAATAAGATACAAATTTCAAAGTTTAGAATACGTGAAGTAAAGAAACAATATTCGGCAAGTTTTTGAAATTTTAGTGTTCCACGGAATAATAAGGTAAAATCTACAAAACAATAGAATGCCCGTAGAATAATAAAATTCCATTGGAAAAAAGGTAACAATTTGTGAGAGTAAGGAAATCCATGGAACACATAACATAGTTTGCAAGACAAGGAAAGTCTATGGAATAAATAGAATAATATGTGAGATAAAAGATGTCTGCAAAAAAAAAAAAAAACCGCAAGATCCGAGGAAGTCCTGGAATAAATAAAAAAATCCTAAGACTATAGGAAGTCAATTGAACAAAGAAAACAATATGAAATACCAAATAAAGTATGCATAATAAAGAAAACAATTTGTGAAACCAAAGACGCAGATAATACCATAGGACAAGGAACTACAAAGAAGGATTTTCACTAGACAAGAAAAAGTTCACAAAGTGACAAGTGAGATAGTGAAACAATGAACATCCACAAGGAAAAACAATTTTTCGAAGTAAAATAAAATGTAAACACCCATGGAACAAAGTTAGAAGCCACACAACAAGCGAGAACATGGTGGATTCAGCCAAAAATATTCTACACAATGTAAAATTTCATGTGAAGTTAAGGTAAAAGAGCATGAAGCAAGGCGTAAGATTGTGTAATATAAGCAATTCCACATACTATGAATAGGAACCACACAATAAGCAAGGTTCCACACAAAGAAGGAAAATTTTAGAGTGAGGAAGATACCGCAAAAAATGTATAATTTCCATGTAAAATGTAGAAATTTTGCAGAACATGTGAATAATCCGTGAAGCTAAGGAAATTATCCTCAAGCAAGGTAGAAAGTCATGAAATACTAGAAAACACTAAAAAGGTCACAAATGATTAAAATAACCACACCTAATCACCGAGAAGGCTTGATAGAGATATGAAGTTAAGAAAAACCTATGTTTTGATCTTAAACACTAATATAAAGCATCCAAACACTCTACATTTATCTTAATACACATGAATTAGGTTTTTACACCTTATAGGACTGAAACAACTATGAAACACATGTTAGGGTGTCGTAGATCTTTACAATTTTCAAGTACTTGAGATCAACACAATACTTTACACCTTCAAATCACAAAAACCAAATATATCTTGCACAAGCATAAACACCAGATTTAATACCATGTTAGGAAATGCAGAATAAATAATACAACAAATTTATATATCCACCAAAATAAATTTCCAAGGATTATACTTTGTGAATGAATAACAATTTATGATAGATTACATCACATAATGAATTAGATATTATATTTAGTGCATGAACATGAAATTAAATGAACACGAGTCATGATATTTAATTGGGAAACATTTAGGTTAAAAACTAACTTATCTTTATTCGAATATGCACTAGGACTCACACTATTTCATAAATCAATAGTAGTTACACCTTCAAGGAGGAATTATAAGTTATCACATGCATTTGCTCATGAGTGGAGATTATACTTCACCTCATTTGCATAGTGTATCATAAACCCGATCACATTTAATGCTCACATCTATGTGATGTTTTTCGCATCATCAACCTCAGAGATATCACCTTGATTTATATCAAGGTGGGTGGCCTTAGTATGGGTCACTCTTATAATTTAACTTTAAACACTACCAATGCACTATGTGGATTCCGCCATGCTTATATTTTAAATATAAGTTATATGTTTGTTTGGTATTTGGTAGGTTTGTATTAATTTGGTTTCCTACTTAATATTACAACCCCAACAACATTTGATTAAATCAACAATATTTTAAATACTTCCCCTTTAGATTAGTGATAAAAACAACCTTAATGATAGAGGAATAACCATTCCAATTATTCACTATTTTAATTCCATTTTTAATTAGAAGAAGTAACAAGTATAGTTTACATTATTTATCTCAGTAGAATTATATTTCATTTTCTTTAAATAACTGGAAAATACAAAATCTATAATTAGTTAATTAATTTCATTTCTTTTTAAAAATCTTGTTAAAATACTAGAAAAAACTAAGTGGTTGTATTTATTTTATTTAATTAATTAGGAAGAAATTTAATAAACTATAAGATTAAATTTACTTGTCTTTTGTTTAAATTATATTTCTTTCTGTTATTTATTTAATGTTAGAATTTATTTCTATTAAGAATCCCAAATCAAAAAAATGAACCCGATCATTAGGACTTCACGCTACCATTCCTTAGGCCTCTAACTATACTTTGGTTATTTATTCAGTTTCCTTTATCCTCACTCACAAGTTGATGACCATACATGACTATTTCCACTCTAGATCAACCAATCATTCACCCACCAGAATTGATCAATATCAAGGAGACATAGATTCAGGATTACAAGTACTAGTTTTCTAATATACTCCATTTCCCCACATTTATCATCCAACTTGACACTCTAAATGATCAATTATCCATAGCTAATAAATTTTAGGCTAATCAAGAAAACCAAGCTACACATCTTGACCCTTTTTCTAGATTGCTCTCTTTTTCCATCATATGAATCTTTGCATGAAACTATCTAGAGAGGAATATTTAGAAATAAATGAACTTTCCAAGAGTTAACCATAAGCTAGGCCAAAGCATATTCATTTTAAATGGCATATATCAAGAGTTACATGTAGATATTATCCTTGATCATAACATCCCACACATAGAGATCATATGAGTATTTTTTTTCCTTACAAGTAAGTTCATACTTACACATTCAATTGATTATATAAGTTTCTCGACATTTGAATGTTGATATGTATCCATCCCCATTATTCCATATTTATCATTTATACCTATCCATATCCATCACATCTTCCACATTTCAATTGTCTCATGTGACCTTGTACAAATTCTATTGAACCAAACAAGGAATACTTTCTTTTTTTCCATGTTAATCCCTTTTATTGTTCCACATTTTCCTCTCCCATTATTCTACAAGTGTTTATACACCCCCTAAATATTTCAGGTCAAGATTATAGCATGCATGTTCTAGGCCTCGAGGCTTATTATACTCACGTGAATTCTCAACAATCGCCCTCTTTATTTGGATGGGTTGATAACTATTCCCAAATCTCCATCTACCACGTGTATCTTTCATATAAACATAAAATCCTTCTTTCAATGTTATAATTGAATATATTGATCATCCATCCACCTATCAAGGCCTGCATGTAGAAATTTCTAGCTCCAACAACATGAAATTCACCAGAGAGTTAGTTCTCTACCCATGAGTTCCTAATAGGCTTTAAATCAATATGACATATTTGATTCCATGCCATCTTATTTATCATGACCCAAATGATGATATATTTTTAGATAGGTTACAAGTGTATACTAATCCCTTCTTCAAAAAAAATGTTTCTTCTACCCCACCAAAATTTGGGAATGTACCTAAAAAAGGAGAAATAACAATGGAATAATTTATAAAGGGGTATCACACATCCCCTTTGTAAAATCATACATATTATACACCCAAACAAGGGAATTAATCCTTTCAAATTTTGTGATTTCCACACTAGTAGGGAGGATTAGATAGCTAGATAACATTCAAACCTTCCTACAAACCCATGTAATAGGGAAAAGTACAAGTTATCCTATTTGACAACAAAGGTTACACCCCTTTTATAAGCACACACAATACCAATATAATAATAAGTACAACAAGGTTATTTTGTTCATTCTAATTTAGGTGATCTTCTTACGGGGGTTGGGATACTTGGGAATGGGTCCTCACCCATCCTACGCATACCCTACCCAAGGAACTATTGGTGATGTATTCCCATATGCTACCCCAATAATGCATTTTTTCATAACCCAACACCCACAAATTTATTCTCTAATGTTGTTCCTCCTTACATGCATATGTAATATTCTTCATCTGTTATCCCTAAATTAACCTTTATGGTAGAGTCTTATGTGATGGGAATGTACGCTAAGTACTTCCCCTCAATTTCACGATATAAGTGTCATGATTACTCACCCATCGGAAAATCTTGCTAATTTTAAAGGGGAAGGAGATCCCAATATCTTCAAGGCTTATGCTATCTAATTGAATAAATCCTCCCATGGTGGTAGAATCCTATAAGATGGGAACATATGCCGAGTACTTCAAAGAACACTTCAATTTCACAATATGAAGTGTCATGCTTCCTCACCCATTGGCAAATATTGCTAATTTTAAAGGGGAAGGAGATCCCAATACTCACATTAAGGTTTATGCTACTACAATTGAATAACTCCTCCCATTGGATGTGGTAGTCACTAAAATATTCCCAAAGACCCTTGAAGGGGTCGGATTGGAATTACCAAATCCAAAAGCTTCCATGTATTCTTATAAGTAACTCATGTCTGAATTTTTCAAATATTTTGACATGAATAAATTGTTATGAACATGAATCAAAGAACTCCTACACATTAAATAGAGAAAAAAATTTGCTTCCCCTACTTCATACAAAGATGGTGTCATGTTCTCTATTTTTCACAAGTGCACCTAACATGGACCAAATAGAACTATGTGATCTCTTCCTTCATTCACTTAATTTAGAAACCAAGGAGGAGGTACATAAATCTCCCTTTGTACCTACCATGATGTTTTACAATGTGCTCTTATCATTAATCAAGAAACTATTAATAACGGGTGAAATAATTATAGTCCCAATGGGAATTTGATATCTCCTAATTAAAATAACATAATCTATCAAAACAATAGAACTAATAACCAAGGGCCCAAAGTCTTGAATCAAAATTATGGTGTTACCACATATGGTGTTATCAACCAAGCAAATAATCCTAATGTTACCAACAATAGTAACATAAACAAAAATAACAATAACATGGGGAATAAAAGAAATCCTAACCATATCCCCTCTATTAATGTGGTTGATTCAATCACCCCCCTTAGAAAACCAATTCCAAGGAAAAACCAATAATAACTCTAGTCAAGGCACATAAATTACATATAAAACAATCAACCCTATAATAATAATCAAGGTTTTAACCAACAAAAAACCAAAACCATATGCTAAGGGATTACAATCCCAATTTATATTAAGGTTTTCACCATGTTATTGGCCATGATTTGCATAATCCTTGAGATTGTAATAAGTTCATTTATATTCTCCCATAGGATTAAGAATAGTTATTTACATACTTGTTCTGGGAACCCCGAGGGTTCCCACAATCCAATCCATCAGATCCATTGCACCTCAGAATGAAAATTTGAGAATTTACCAAGATCTATTCCCTAAAAACCATAAAGATAAGAAATTACATCCTCAAAATGTGAACAATAATATTCCTATTAGAACCTATGATAAGAAGCCTCACTTCTGAGAATCCATGGGTTACTTCCCAATCTATACTAAATGCACAAGATGAAGATAATATAGGGACTACTTGAGCTAAAACCCAAGCCAGAAGTCAATGCCATGATCTAAGGTAAGTATATTGTATTTTTAATCCTCTCCCACCTTATTCCTTATCACAAGATGATGCTCATATAGTCCCCAAACCCATAGGAGCATATGAATTAATCACTTATTTAACTAATACCTTTTACCACATTTTTTTCTATATTTGTAGAAGAATTTTCCAGCTCATTGTTCCTTCTTATTAGACATATTAAGTCTTAGCCATTTGTTCCATGTCATACCTCCACATGAGGCTCAATTTAATCACATTAAATTTGGCATACATTCTCTAAGGAAAAATATAGAGACACTGGGTATCTATTTGACATAATTAACATGCGTTCCAACACAAAAATAGCCTAGAGAAGAGATCCTACATTATACCTACAAGTGCGGGTTTATAAAAATTATGTTATAAGACTCATGATCGATGATGGGGTTATGTTAAACATAGTACCCTTCTCCTTCTTATAGAATTTAGGGTACAAGGAAACCTGTAACATCCTCAATCTAATTTAACTCATATAGTAGTTTATTAAGATCGTTAACTCCCTCTTGAAAATGTGTGTGTTATCCGGCTTACGTAAAGATTATTAAATTAAACGTAAATAGTCGCATTGGGAACCGTTATCTTCTTGGAGAATCTAAGGCATGCAAATAAAATGCATTGTTTTTCATTTTGTTGTTTTTGGGATTTAGGTTATGGGTTTTGCATGAAGTTTTTTGTGGAATTCTATTTGGAGACTAGACGTGGCTATTTATTTATTGATATCTCCAATTATCATGGCATTTTTACTCCTTATATACATAGTTGAGAGATTTAATATTGCTTGGAAGTTTGCAACTTGGAATAGTGCATGGAATATTTTAGAGGAGTTTGAAGCAAAATACATGCATGGGTTTTTATACTTTTACTCTCTGTTATTATTTTGATAAAATCATTGAATATGTTTCTTGTTTTATCTATTAAAAGAAATTTGAATATGTTTTTCTTTGGATTGGGATTATTGTGTTGAAAATTGAATACGCTTGTTTTATTTTGAATTGTAAAATATGGAAATGAATTAGGAGTTTGAATGCATTTTTGATTTGGTTTATTATTTTTAGTTTGAAAATATTTTGGGTTTTCTCATTATACAAGATTTGGGAAATGAAAAAGGAGGTTTTGTGAAATAAAAACAAATATGTTTTAAAATTAATAGCTCTTTCTTAGGGCATTATGACTATCATTTGAATACGGTTTTGGAAGATTATTGTGTGAAATATGTTAAATGAATAGAGAAATAGTATAATACGAGTTGAGTTTTTATTTATTATTTGAGATCTCGTAACTACAAAAGTCATTGGTTTTGGATATGAGAAATTTGGGAAGAAAAATTTGAGTTGGTTAACAACTCCTCCTAGAGTATTTTGTTATAGTTCCTTCTTTGAATACGTTTATTTTTTTGGTGTTTTGGTAATCATGATTTGGAAAATAAAAGGGAGTTTGTCCTAGCTCTTTTTAGAATATTTTTTTATTATTCTAAATCCATTTCATTGGAATTATTGTGGGAAATATAGAAAATATAATGGGAGATTTCGGAAGTGAAAACAAACCGATTAAGTAAAAAAATATTTTTAGAGCACAATTGTTTTAATTAGTTTTTATAACTCATTTTTGGAGCATAGATGTTATCATACCTTCTCATATTTAATTTTTAGATTAAGGTTTTTATAAATTATAAAATGGAAAAAGGTGTAGTTCTTAGAGTTCCTTCTTTGAGCATTGTTGTCAATATTTAACTTTATAGATTTTTCAAAGCATTGTTATTATCATATAGTTCATCTCTCCTTTTGTGAGCATAGTTTATATACTTGGTTAATATCTCCTTCTTGAAACGTTTCTGTTATTCTTCTATTATAGAACACATTTCATTTTTTCTTGGTTTTGGAAAATAAATATGGTGTTTGTGTGAAACAAAAATGAACCTGATTAGTAGTTGCAACTCCTTCTATGAGCTCGGATGATAACATATTGCATATGTTTAAGGTTATTGCGTGAAATCAAGGAAAATAATAAGAGTTTTCAGCTCCTCCCTTGATCTTTGTTGTTAGCATTTTGTTTGTTTGGTTATAGAAAGTAAGGTTTGAATTGTTGGGTGATTGGAAACTTGAAAGGATGAAGGTTTTAGAAAACGTAAATTGTCTTCTTCTTAGTTGTATGTTGTTTCAATTTTTGAATGTGGAGATGAAGTAACAACGTTCAACTCCATTATTTGTTACATTAGTAATGAAAATAATATTTCATTTTATGATTTCAGTAGGGACAATTTCATAATATTGTTGTTAATATATATGTGCAATGGCTTGATTTTGTGATAGCTAAGCATTTTTGTTTTGTAGTTAGTTGGAAAATATTGTGAGTTATTACATTTATGAATGTTGATTGGTGATGCAGTATATGTTCCATTATCATCTAAATGTCTAAGTTATAATAGGTTGGTTACATACAGTGATAGTGAACATATTATTTTTATATAATTATGAAGTTCATTATTATCAAGCTCGAGATAGATCTCTTATTGTAAACTATGGAGTTACGATTATAACTAATTGATTAAGAATGATTTTATCCATATCTTATTATGTTATTTCATTATAATTACATCATATAATAAGAGTATGTAGACTCATGCCAATTCATATGAACTGATCCATATCTATCTATCTCCTACGTTTTGTAGGAAATGTCGGCATACGTGAAGTAACTTTTTGAATTAGTTTCCTTGATTATTTTTACATCATGAGAATATTTGGAAGTAAATATGAAAGGATTATTTATAATCAATTTGTTAAGTTGGTTAATATATCATCGCATCTTAAATGGGCATTATGGCCCAATGTATTATTCTTGTTGATTGTTATAAATCATTATTAATGATGATGGGGATATTTGTCCCTTATTTGTAATCTGCTAATATGTCTTGTCTTACTTGAATTGAAATGTGGATATTATACTATAAAGTGGATTATTTAATTAATTTGATTGTTTCTTAAAATATTTAATTATTTATGATTGTGTTAATTTAGATAGAGTAATTAAAGAAAAATGAATATTGAAAGATAAACCAAAAGTAACTTATAAAATTAAATAAATATGTTTATGTACTTAATTGTATTAATGAATTGTTCATGACGATTCAATGTAATCAAGTAGCTCATTATGGGAAAATGAATAGTTAACCTACACCTAACAACAATTACTAAGTTGATAAGAGTACGACAAGAGGGACTAGTATAAGTTAGTAACTTGTGGAGTTACTATGACCTTTCTTGAAACCTATTATTATTTTGAAACTATACTTTATTAATGACTTGCTAAAATAATCTTACTTTCATGCCAAATTAGGATGGCTACATGAAGGGTAGTGAGGACGTAATGATGGGTAATCATTATGTGGTCCCTATCTTTCCCATATGAATCCTAAGATGGTACAGATGGGATTCTCTTCGTTGAGGGAAATGAGCTAGTAGTGGAATATTACTTTTCATAACTAATTCACCTTCTTAAACAATTAAAAGGAATCTTGATAATTGTGTTGAGATTGTTTTGTGGTGATGGAAGATGATTTTTAAAGGATTATGTGTGGTCTTGAAACTAATCTTACAAAGCAATGCTTGAAACTTTGGCCAAAGTAATGTATTAGTTGACTACATTATTTGTTCACCAATCCCCTAATTTATTAGTGTTAGATACCAGATGGAATCTACATGAATGAATTCCATGTAGGAACTTAGGAGATGCACATAGTTCTCATAACCTTAAAATGTTTAACCAAATATACTAAGTATACACACTCGGGTAGAGTGACTTAAGGGAGATCATGGAGATCTGGATATACCCTTACAGTTGCACATGGTTATCATATGTTATCAAATGGATTATGAATATTTTAATAATGTTGGATTATTTAATAATAAGCTAAATAATAATGTTAATTATAAATAGCATTAATTGTAAATTAAGGGTATGTTTTAAAAAATACCCTTAATTTGGATGATCATAACATGGGTGTTACAGTTTGGTATCAGAGTTATATGTTTATCAGCTCTTGGACTCAATGGGTTCATAACGCTAATGAATATCTTATCCTTTTATTAACAGGATATGATGGTTAGAATAAGGGTGAAATGTGATGATGGAACCGGTCCAACTAATGTTGAAGGTTTACAAGAAAAGAAATTTGATGAAATTATAATAGTCCTTCAGAAACCCATAACCGAGATAGCTTCCTTGGAGTAATAAGTAGTGGGTTAAAATGAATAGCATGAGGAATAACAACCTGAACAACATAATAATAACAATGAGTGAGGGGATAAAAGAGCTTGCTTGGTTGTTAAATTATCTAGAGACATAAAAATAATTAGCCCACCCAAATTTGATGGAACTACTTTGGGGAATGGTGCTAAAAACTAGTTAAGTGAGATGGAAAATTACTTCAAAATAAGATATTTTTAGAGGAAATTAGAGGAGTATGGTGTGTTTTCAAACTCTCTAAAAAGCATCTTCATGGTGGGATAACTATAAGATGGAATTGGGAGTAGATACTACCTCCATCACTTGGGAGTAATTCAAGGTATATTTTCATCAACATTGGTTGCCTCAACTCTATTTTGATCAGAAAATGTCTAAATTTCAAAACTTAACTCAAGGAAAATTGAGTTTTCTAGAGTATTGGGAATGTTTTACTAAGTTGTTAAAATATGTGCCCCAATACTAAAAGGATGAAAAATTTAGGATTCATAATTTTATCATGGGATTAAACCAAAACATAGAGGTGAGGTAGATGTTCATGGACCATCTACAATGGAAGCAATGTTTGAAAAGGCTATAAGGCAGAACAAAAATTGCAAGAAATTTCATCCTTTAGGGAAGAAAAATGTAAGAAGAGTGTTAGCTCACCTACACCACTTGCTCCTAGGAAAACTTGGTGGAAGAAAGAGGGTAGAAAAATGAAGACTTCCAAGAAAAATATAACAATTAAACTTATTGTAAACATAAGAAAGAATGAGAAAAATAGTGCTTATTTTGGTGAAAATAAATTTGAAAGGAAAGGACCTGTTGGGGGATGTTTTAAATGTAGCAGTGATCACTATGCAAATAATTGTCCCCAAAAGAATTAGGGGAATAACCGGTAGGAAATAATTCACTCTGGAGTGTATAATCACTAAGCGTAAAAATAAGCTACCCCTATAGAAGTGTCAGGTAAGCTTTATGGTTTTCATGTTACTATTTTTTTGAAATAGGTGCTACTAAGTGTTTTATTTCTAGTAAGTTATCTATAAAATTATCTAAGAAGGTTGTATTTATGGGAACCACTTTGACTATTCAATACGGGAATGATTTTATTCATACGGTGGACCAATGTTTGTTTGAAGAAGCATTGAATTACCCAATTTTACCACTAACTTAACCTTTATGTGACTACATTAGGGTATTATGACATCATAATATGATTAAAATGGATGTATAAACACAAATAAAAAGTGGATTTCCATGAGAAGTGTATATAATGTCTTGATGACACATAAAAAAATAGACATCATTCAGGGCATTAAGAGAGATTTTGAAGTTAGAAAAATCTCTACAATGCAACTAAAGAAAGCCAAAAATAAAGGTTGCATGTTGTACACTATTAAGATCTCATATTTTATTGAGGAAAGTAAGACTTATTTGGAATATTTTCCACTTTTATGTGATTTTAAGGATGTCTTTCCAAAATAATTTCCTAGACTTCCTCCTAAAAGAGAGTTTGAATTTACAATTGACATTAAACTAGGAACAAAACCAATATCAAAAGCACCTTATAGAATGACAACAACATAGCTAGTAGAACTGAAAGCTTGACGATATGAACTCTTTTCTAAAGTTTTAATCTGAACTAATGAGTCTACTTAGGGAGAACCAATAATCTTTGTTAAAAAGAAAGATGAAATGTTAAGGTTATACATTGACTATCACATGCTTAATAAAGAAACGATAAAGAATAGATATCCTTTGCCAAGAATTGATGATCTTTTTATCAAATGAGAGATGAATCTATTTACTCTAAGATTGATTTACAATTTGGTTATCATCAATTAAGAATAAAAGATGAAGATATTGACAAAAGAACATTCAGAACACAATATGGGCATTATGAGTTCACTGTTTTGCCATTTGGACTCACTAATGTACTAACACCATTTATGAAACTTATGAATAAATTTTTCAAGATTGCTTAGGTAATTTTGTTCTAGTTTTCCTTGATGATATTCATATTTATTCAAAGAAAACTGATGAACACAATGAAAACCTAAGGATAGTGTTTGAAGTGTTGAGGAAAAGGTAACTCTATGGTAAGATTCAAAGGTATCCTTTTATGAAATAGAAACACAATATCTTGGACATATCATAAATAGGGATGGTATTTCTATTGACCCATAAAAACAAAATCTATTACTAAGTGGCTAGCACCTAAAAACATACATGAGGTAAGAATTTTTATGGGACCATGGTTGGGTATTATAGAAAATTTGTTAAAGACTTTTCAAGAGTGGTTGGACCAATTAATTCATTATAGAAAAAGATAAAAATTTTGTATGGACTGAAAAATGTGAGTTCATTTAAATTTCTAAAAGAAAAACTTACATCTGCACCTATATTAAATGTTTGGATCCCAATGAAAACTTTACCATGGTTACTTGATGCCTCAAGTGAAGGATTGGGAGGAATACTTCTTCAAAATGATCACGTAATTACATATGAAAGTGGAAACTGAAGGTGCATGAGTAGAACTATACTCCCCATTAAAGCTTGTTTCATAGTCTATTCCTTAAAAATTGGAGGTATTATTTGTTAGGAAATCCATTTTAACTGAAAAATAGAGCCTTTGGGACTGAAACACATATTTACGCAACCCAATTTAAACGTAGGACAACATAGCTAGCTAGAATTTCTATCCTAATATAACTTTGATATTAGTTACATTAAAGGAAAGTAAAATCAAGTGTCGATGTGCTAACTCAGTTGGAAGCATATTTATACAATTGTGACCCTCGAACTTAGTTTAAGGAAGAAGTTCTAAGAAACTAAAAGCTAATTCTTACTATCAACAAGTGAAAATTATGTTAGAAACAAATTCAAATGATATTAAATACAAGGGTTTCAGGTTCGAAATGAAGGAATTTTACAATTTAACAACATAGTATATGTGCCCTTGAGTAGTGATCTTAGAATGAAAGTCTTGCAATAATTTCATGATGCACCATAAAATGGGCATCCAGGAGTAACAAATTTGTTGGATGATCTACAATAGTATTATTTTTAAAAAGGAATGAATAAGGACATGATAAATTATATTTTGCATTGATTTGAATGCCAACGTGTAAATGCGAACACTTGCATCCTAAAGGTTTGTTATATCTTCACACTATTCCATGATATTTATTTAATGACAGTAATCAACATGGATTTTGTGTAAGGATTTCCACTATCCAAAAATAAAAATGATATGATTTTGGTAGTAGTGGATAAACTAACCATAGTAGCTCATTTCATACTAGGAAATCTTAAGGATGATTCTTAAATCATCGCAAAAAGGTTTTGTGCATGAAATTTTTCGATTGCATGGAATTCTAGAACTAATCATTTCAGAAAGGGATCCAAGGATGACCTCTCAATTTTGGAAAACATTGAAATCTACGTTGGGAACAAAATTAAACTTTAGTTCGGCCTACCATCCTAAAACAAATGGTAAAATAGAAAGAGTGAACCAAGTTATGGAAGATATGCTCAAAATGTATTACATGGATCAACAATACAAATGGGAGGAATATTTACCATTGGTTGAATTTTCTTATAATAACACTTATCACTCTTCGCTGAAAATGTCTCCATTTGAAGCATTTTATGGTAGAAAGTGTAGAACTCCTATTAGTTGGGATAACACAAAGGATAGAGAGGTGGTGGTTATGGAAATGGAAGAGAAAGTTAAGCTCATTTGTGAGCGGTTGAAAGAAGATGTTGATAGGAAGAAAAGATACGTTGATTTGAAAAGGATTCAAAAAATTTGAGAAAGGAGACAAGGTATTTTTTAGGGTAAAACCCAAAAATATCTCTATTTCATTTATCAAGGCTGCCAAGTTATTAGCTAGATTTGTAGGACCCTTTATAGTCCTATGAGTTATAAGTCTGGTGGCTTATAGATTATCCTTACCTCCCACATTATCCAGATGCACAATGTTTTCATGTATCTTTTCTTAAAAATGATGTTTCGATATATCAAATATTATTAATTGGAGCTCATTACAAGTTCAGGACCCGAGAATCATTGTAGTTGAACTAATTAGAGAGATGGAAACTCATAAATTACATTTCAGAAATTGAGAAGTTTCTCAATGGAAGGTCCAATGAGACTAATATTCTAACAACAACACAAATTAGGAGAATATGGATGAAATGACGACTTATTTTCCTTTCTTGTTTAAGTAAACAACTATTGCTTTTGATAATTGGTGATGAATTTGTTGGAAAATATTCAATACTCATTATAAATAAATGGAATTTTAATCCATACTTGAAAGAATTTTTAGGAATTAAATTGTTTAGATAAGGTTGATACAACCAAGTTTTACAATTATGATGAGTTAAATTCTAGAAATTTCCAATTTATGAGAAAACTTAATTGTGTTCTTTAGTGTTATTTTTGAATTTTTCTTATGATGGATATATTAGTAGTGATTATAATCATCGGGACAATGGTTATTTTAGGGGAAGTATGTAACATCCTCAATTTAATTAAACTCATCGAGTAATTTATCAATATCATCAACCCCCTCTTGCAAATGTGTGTGTGATCTAGTTTGCGTAAAATCTTGTCAAATAACAAAGTGTTGTTGATGATATAATAAATCAATAATATATATACATAAATATATATATATACCATTTAAAATGATCTAATGAAGTAATTAAAATATATAAATAAATATATGTGTGTTTGTATGTGTGTGTGTGTGTATGGATGTATATATACAAGTATGTATGTATATGTATGTATACATATGTGTGTGTGTGTGTGTTAACATGTTAATCGATCATTAAGACCATATAAGCAAAGTGTTAAGGAGTTACGCTTGGTTTTAAGGCATTTAACTTGGTAATTAGACCACTCGAGGTTATGTTATAAGTTAAGGATCTTGGCTTTGTTGTTAAGTGGCATATTATGTGTTTTGTGGCATTATATGTGGTTTTGGAAGTTTTAATAAACTTAAGTTACATGGAAGGTGATGGATATTAGGAAAGGTTTGTGGTTTTATTTGGATTTTTAAGCCACGACGTGGAACGGTAGTTAAGAGGTTTGTTGCAAATTAAATGTGGATAGTTACCTTGGGAATCATTAGCTTCTTGAGAAGCTAAGGCATGCAAAGCAAATGCATTATTTTTCATTTATTATTTTTGGGAGCTTGGTTATGGGTAATGCATGGAGTTTTTTTGTGGAAGTGTGTTTGGAGACTACTCATGGCTATTTTTTTGCTAATATCTTTGGTTATAATGGTATTTTTACTACTTAAATACGTGATCGAGAGATTTAATATTGCTTGGAAGTTTGCAACTTGGAATAGTGCAGGGAAGATTTTAGAGGAGTTGAAAGTAAAATAAAGGTACGGATTTTTATACTTTTACTCTACTATTATTTTGATGAAATCACCGGATATGTTTCTGGTTTTGATATATTAAAAGAAATATGGATACTTTTTTCTTCGGATTTGGATTATTGTGTTGAAATTTGAATACGTTTATTTTGTTTCAAATTACGACATATTGAAATGAATGAGAAGTTTGAATGCATTTTGGTTTTGGTTTATTATTTGAAGTTTGAATATGTTTTGGGTTTTCTCATTATATGAGATCTACAAAATGATAAAAGGAGGTTTTGTGAAAAAAAAAAATCTGTTTTAAATTTTGTAGATCTTTCTCTAGGCATTGTTGATATCATTTGAATATGGTTTTGGGAGTTATTTATGTGAAATCAGAAATGAATAATGAAATGGTCAAATATTAGGTGGGTTTTTGTTTATTATTTGAGATCCTCATGTAATTCTATACATGTCCTTAGTTTTGGATATGAGAAATATATGGGAAATAATTTGAGTTGGATAATGCCTTCTAGCGCATTGTTGTTATATTTCCTTCTCTGAATATGTTTTTTTAGGGTTTTGGTTATCATGATTTGAAAAATAAAGGGAGTTTGTCCCAGATCTTTTTAGAAAACTGTTATTATTATTCAAAATCTGTTTGGTTGGGATTATTGTGGCCCGTGGGAAATATGGAAAATACAATGGGAGATTGTAGGAAATGAAAATAAATTGGTTAAGTTAAAAATATCTTTCTAGAGCACTATTGTTTTAATTAGTTTTTATAACTCCTTTTTGGATCATGGTTATTATCATACCTTCTTAGAATTATTTTTGTGATTAAGGTTATAATAAATTGTAAAATTGGAAAAGTAGTAGTTCTTAGAGTTCCTTCTTTGAGCATTGTTGTAAATATTTATCATTATAGATCTTTTAGAACATTGATGTTATCTTATAGTTCATAGATCCTTTTGTGAGTTTAATTGTTATCATTTGGGTTAATAGCTCCTTCTCAAAATGTTGTTGTTATTATTCTCTTATAGAACACATTTTGATTTGTCTTGGTTTTGGAAAAGAAATATGGTGTTTGTGTGAAATAAAATGAACCCGATTAGTAGTTATAGCTCCTTATCGAGCTTGGTTGATAACATGTTGCATATGTTTTGAGGTTATTGGATGAAATCAGGGAAAAGAAATAAGATTTTTAGCTCCTCCTTGATTTTTGTTGTTACCATTCTATTTTTTTGGTTATAGAAAGTAAGGTCTCAATTGTTGGGTGATTAGAAACTCCGAAAGGATGAGAGTTTTAAAAAACATAAATTGTGTTCTTCTTAGTTGTATGTTGTTTCAATTTTTGAATGTGGAGATAAAGTAACAACATTCAACTCCATTATTTGTTACATTGTAATGAAAATTATATTTCATTTTATTATTTCATTAGGGACAATTTCATGATACTATTGTTAATATGTATGCGCAATGGTTTGATTTTGTAATAGCTAAACATGATTGTTTTGAAGTTAGTTGATAAGTTTGTGAGTTACTAAATTTGTAAATGCTAATTGGTGATGCAATATATGTTCCATTATTCTCTAAATTTCTAAGTTATAATATGTTATTTTCATATAGTGATGGTGAACATATTGCTTTTATACAATTATGAAGTTCATTATTATTATCAATGAGATATATCTCTTATTATAATCTAATAGTTACAATTATAACTAATTGATTAAGAATGATCTTAGCTATATCTTATTTTGTTATTTCATCATAATTACATCATATAATATGAGTATGTGGACATGAACTGACCCATATCTATCTCTCTCATAAATTTTGAAAGACATATTAACATACGTGAAGTAACTATCTCAATTAGTTTCCTTGATTATTTTTACGTCATGATAATATTTGGAAGTAAATTCGAAAGGATTATTTCTAATCAATTTGTTAAGGAAATTTAAATATCATCGCATCATAAAATGTGCATTATGGCCCAATGTATTATTCTTGTTGATCATTATAAATCATTATTAATGATGATTGGGATATTTGTCCCTTATTTGTAATCTGGTCATATGACTTGTCAAAGTCTTAGCGAGAAAATTTATCTTGTGGAAAAATTGGTGGGTTTCAAGCCAACGCTATGGGAATCTAAGTCCCTCTACTTGAATGGTGTAGCTTCCATAGGTGCATGCATAAAAGGTGGATTTCAATGGTGGCCTTTTGACCAGAGATCCAACAAGGGCACTCCACTGACCCTGTGGCAAAGCTAGCAATGTCTCACTAGAGAAGAAACTTTGTCTTGGAAAGGGAAGGGGAGTGGAAATGGAGGTAGGAGAAAACTAATGTTATGAGTAGAATATCAGATGCCCACACACATTAATTATAAATTTCATTTACATGCATTTATAGTTAGAAGAAAAACAAATTTGCAGGAGAAGCTACAAGATCGAATAAAATTCATTGGTCGTAAGGTACCAATCAATCCCTCAATCAAAAGGTGAAAATTCCTTCTTTTCTTATTGAAGCTAAAGAAGAGTTTGTACAAAGCTTTGAGAATAGAGGAAATTCTAAGGAGAAGGGAAAATAGAAGTATGGCATTTCGCTCTTTCCAGTACAAAGCACTCTCGGTATTTTATAAAATCAATCACCATTGGAATGGCTCTGAGGAGCCATTATATCTCATGTCAAAATGGTTACAACTTTACAAATCATTTGTGCCTTTTCAAATTCCTCCATTGTGAAGAAAACCCTCATGGCAGATTAAAAACCAGATCTTGCAATGTGAACGTTACCTTTGATTTGCCAGTTTGAATATAGACTATTTGATTTTCTCTTATAACTTTGAAATCGGGCCGTCCCACGTGGTAAAAGAGATTGGAGTGGGTACGGGGGAAAGCCCTTTGCGTTTTGTGATTTTTTAGAGATTTGGCAATTTGGAACAAATTGGCCAGCACCCCTGCTTCATCTTTTCAACTTAGGCATGTGACATGTTTTCATTGGAAATGGGGTCGCAAACCTTTTCTCAACATTTTAACCTTTTTTTGGAAAAAGGCTCAAAACTCAAATTCCTCACGACCCGCCTCTCGATTGAACTCTCGACACGTGGTATCCTCTCGATTGGAAATGGGGTCATGGCTCTTTTCTCAACGCTTTAACCTTTTTTGGAAAAATACTCAAAACCCAAAGTTCTTCGTCGCTTCGCTCTCCTTCTTTAACTTTTCAATGGCGGGCTCGAGACCTTGTGGAGCCAGCAGAGTATTTTAGAACTTTTACTTCACTTTTGGGAATTTGGTTAAATTTCCAAAAGTTCCCTGATGGCCCACTTGTCTGATTTGAATTTTCAATGGTAGGATTCACCTTTGAATTTTTCCGTGTAAGCTTCAACTTTGACTTTTACCTTTATAGCCTTTGATTGGGCATGGGGTCACTTTTTAAATTTTCTCCTTTTTTACAAAGAGGCTTAAAAACAAAAATTTCTCCACCAACCCACTTCCAATTAGGTATGTCCACATGCCCGTGGATGATGGGGCCAAAAATTGATGGGGAAGAAAACGCCCATCGTTCCCGACTGTGGGAAAAATACATAGAGGAAGAGAACTTCATCATTTTGAGTCCAATTTTTGAATTTCCTTCACAAGCCGAAGGCATGGAGGAAAAAAAATGATTTGATGACCCAGGCCATAGAACAAGCGAATAATTTCAATCAAAAAGGAGATTGTAAAGAGGATATTACGTGCACAGACCGGAGATGGAGAATTTCTCAAAATGAGCAAAACAGACATTTAAACAACACTAAGGCATGGATTTTACTATTTCTTCAAACTTTTAACTTGGCTTAAATACTTTAGGAGGGTGAGAGCTCAAAATATTTAATTTAAATTGGAAAAATAAAAGTGGTTTTCAGGAGACAACAATTGACTCTAGCTTGGGGACATGGTATGGACTGAGCACGACGAATACATGGTATGAGGATCCAAAATCTCAATTTTTAAACCATATAACATTGACCAGTGCCTTATCCATTGGGCCATGCAGAGTCATGTACAATTCTAAGAAAGAATGGAAGAAGGAGGAAACATACAATCCAAACCACACACAACAAAAACCAAACAAAACTAAACCAAAACCACACAACAGAAAAAGGAAAAACACACCTACAAAAACACCTATGGTACAAGGCGGGGGACAACCCGCTTTCACCGATGAAATTTTTTCAAGTATTTCCTAGTTTGAGTAAATTCCAATGGCGTTACATCCAAGTATGAGAGGAGAAAACATTCTCACCACAAGATCCATGAATTTGGAATGGGCCCACCACAATGGATCAAACTTTCCATCGTTACCTTTTGGTTCTCTTCTCTCGTCCCAAAGCAAGATAAAACCTCCAACTTTGAAATTCCTTGCTTTCGTCTTCTTGTCAAAAAAATTCTTCCCTTTCAACTGATGCTCCTTAATTCCATCCACCACTTGGCATCTACTTTCCTCCATCTTCTCTAGGAAGAGGATCCTCTTGTCAATGGAGTCTTTGTATTGACCATCTTCTATTTCTTGCAGCAACTTGAGAGCTGGCATCTCAATTATGAGGGGAATCTCTGCCTCAAATCCATACAACATTTGGAAATGTGACATACCTATTGCCTTCTTAGGAGTGATCCTATCAGCCCACAATGCATCATATAACTTCTTGTGCCAGTTCCTTTGATTCTCATCTACCAGCTTGTGAACAATGGTCACAATGTTCTTGTTGCTTGACTCAGATTGCCCATTTCCCTGTGGGTAGTAATCAAAAGAGTGAGATAGGAGATTCCAAAGCCATAACAAAACTCTGTGAGCTCCTTAGAAGATAAATAGGTGGCATTGTCTACAAACATTTTTTGTGGTATTCCAAAACGAACAATGATATTCTCCTTGATGAAGTTGTACACTGTTTCAGAGTTGGCTTGCTTGGTTGGGATGGTTTCCACCCATTTAGTGAATTAATCAGTTATAGTGAGTACATAAGTATGCCTTGCAATAGAATGAGGATTCAGAACACCAATATAATCTAGCCCCCATGATTGAAATGGTTCTTCAATCACCACAGGCTTGAGTGGCAATGCAGATAGTTGCGGCTTTCCAACAAATTTTTGGCATGATTTGCATTTAGAAACCCAATCTTGAGTGTCTAAAAAGATGGAGAGAAAATAATATCTCCTCTCGAGGATCTTATGTGCAGTGACCATTTCTGAGAAATGTCCACCACAAGCTTGATCATGATATGCCCTGAGAAAATTTTCTTGCTGCTCCTTATCTACACACTTGAGGAAACAACCATCTAGGCCTCTCTTGTAAAGTTCATGATTCCATATCACAAACTTGGCTTCCTTTAGCTTGAGTGTCCTTATTTGTTTGTAATCAAGATGAGGAGGGCATTCTCCATAAGTGAGGTAGTAAGCAATGTCAACATACCACTCATCAGTAGTGGTGACAAAGAGCGCCCGTGGACCGTCATCCGAATAGGTTGAGCAAACACCATATTTTTCTCCCCGCTAAGCCCCCCGAGAGCTTCATCTTCAACAATCAGCTGGCACAAACCATTTCCTCTTACCAGATTAGAGGTTCTAATCTCCAAGTCATACTCTTAGGTCTTTACAATCCAACTTCCTCTCTTAGCCCCAGGATCTTGTTGAGTCAAAATGGACTTGATTACACTTCTAATTACCATCACCACTGTATGGGAATTGAGAATGTAGAATCTAAAACTTTTAACAACTTTGACCACTACATAGGCATGTTTCTCCAATTGGTTGTACTTTAGCTCATGATTTTTCAAAGGACAACTCATGAAAGCAATGGGTGCTTCCAAACCTTCATCATTTTTTTGAACAAGGACAATAGAGAGTGTATGTTCTGATGCATAGCAATACATGATGAACTCCTTGTTGAAATATGGAGATATAAGATTTGGAGCTTTGGAAATGGCTTTCTTGATCTCCTCAAATGCTACCTTTCCTTCCTTATTCCACTTGAAACTTGTTTGATGCTTCATCATGGATGTTATATGCTTAGTCAGTTCAAAAAACTCAGCTACAAAATGACGAAGTAAGTTTACCTTTCCAAAGAATGAATGAACTCCCTTCTTGCTGGTTGGTAAGGCTAGTGCTTGGATAGCTTTGATCCTCTCAAGATCAATGTGTGCTCCATGTTTTTTCACAATGTGTCCCAACAACTTACCTTTTGTGACTCCAAAAATGCACTTCTTTGGATTTAGAGAAATGCCATGTTTCCTACACCTTGCAAGGACTTTCTCCAAATGACAGATATGATCTCCCCTCCTCTTTGAAAAAATGTGAGGTCATCAAGGTAAATGACAATGCAATGTTTCAAATCTTTGAAGGCCAAGTCCATTTCTCTCTAGAAAGTGGCTCCAACATTGATCAAGCCAAAAGGAATTTTGTTGTAGGAAAAAGTGCCCCAAGGTGTTGTGAAGGTTGTTTTGTTGCAATCCTCTTCTACCACCTTGATTTGGTTGTACCCTGAGAATCCATCAAGCAAAGAGAGCATTTCAGATCCAGTGACTACTTGTAAAATATGATCCATGATTGGAAGAGGGTAGTTTTCCTTGAGAGATTCCTGATTCAAATTTCAAGTCTACACAAATCCTTATTTCCCCATTCTTCTTCCTTACTAGCACAATGTTAGCCACCCATGTTGAATGGTGGATGGGGAAGATGATTCTAACATTGAGCATCTTTGTCACCTCTTCTTTGATAACATCGGCAATCTTTAGATTATAGGGCCTTTGTTTTTCCTGAAGGGCTTAGCTCCTTGCTTCAAAGGAATGGAGTGATGCATTTCCTTTGGCTGAAAAGATTTGAGTTCATCATAGGAATAGGCCAGGACATCTGAGTAATTTTTTAGCAGAGCAACAAAATTTCTCTTCTCTTTTGGTGAGCAACATTTACCAATGTTAACCATCCTTGGATTCTCTGAAGTGCCAATGTTTTCTTGATCAAAATCAGATGGACATCAAGAAGATTGTTTTTCTTTCTCTTGGATGAACCTGTCATGCTTGTCAAAGAGGTCTTCCAAAGAAACTAGGCCTTTGGGGATTTTGTTTCCTTTCAGTTTGATTACTCCCTCTTCATCAATTCCCTCAATTCCTTCCTTCTCTTCTTTGGGGATTGATTCATAGTGTGGGTTTTCACTTCCTTTAAAGAAAATATTATTAAAGTTATCCCTTTGTTCTAAGAAGGCTAGGATATGATTGTCATCATTGAAGACTTGTCTAGTGATTTGCATTGTTTGGTACATTGGGTCTGAACACCATCTCAATGGTCACTTTATCCTTGCCAAAAGAAGGATGAGGTTTCACTAAGGAAGCTAAAACTGCTAGAGAATCATCCTTTTCATTCTGCTCCCTAGGGATAGCTTCAATGGAGAATGCATCAAAGGATTCAATGCAATCACATACTTTGTTTCTATAGTGCCCGAGTCTGGGGTTTTTCACCTGATATTGCTGGTGGAACTACTTTACCATAACCTTTGCATCACCTTTGCATCTCAACTTATTGATTCCCATGTCCTATATTATATTCATGCCTAAGAGTAATGCTTCATACTCTGCTGTGTTATTCGTATTGTCAAATTGTAACTTGTAGGAAAAAGGATATACCTCATTTCGGGGAGAGTATAGTACTACACCAGCTCCCGAACCTACTCTGGAATGACTACCATCAAACTCCATTATCCATATTCAGTCTTATTATTCCTCCATGAGAAGTGGCAAGTCATCTTCCTTATGTGATGTAAGGAGGTAATTTCCAAGCCCACAATCTTGAAAAAGGATATCAGCTCTTGGATCATCATACTTCCTTACTGTGAACTTCATTTTTCTAACTGGCAGTAGCTTCTTCATTTCTCCTTTCACTGGGATAGTTACAGATGACCAATCCATTTTTATTTCTCCACCTAGATCTCTACAAAAACTTCTACTCAATAGCATACCAAAAGATGTTGGGATGTCTACCACCAAAATGGTTAGGAGTATCTTCTTGTCAAGGTAATCAGCTAGTGTAACCTGATCATCCTTAATCCTTCCTACCAATGGAGATTTTTTGGATTCCATTGAGTAGCATGTGCCATTTACCCGGGTCAAATGGAGGCCAAGAGTATTTGCAACTTTTATTGGTATCACATTATCTAAGGCTCTAGAATCTATAATGCAATTGTTCAGTTGGAAACCTTTGATGAGAAGTGACAGGTAAAAAGGCTCAACTCTGTTGGTGGTGGAGGCACTGAGGGCTAGCATGTTTTGAGAAGATGGTGTGGGAAGTAAGCCTTTAGAATTAGAGATTGGGGATATCGAGTTACCACCAGGACTACCTTGATGAATCTGTCAAATTGGGTAGGATGTGTTTGTAGGTATTCAATTTCAGAGAGTTGGACTTTGGTTTTTCTAGCATGCTCTACAAAGTCAAATGAATTTATGGTAGATGAGGAAGAGGTTCTAACAGTGGATGAGGACTTAAATGGTAGATGTGTCGTTACTTTTGGTGTTGGGTTCTCCTTTTCAAATTTAGCAATTGGATTAACATTTAGAAGAGAATTACTCTTAACAGCTTGTGAGTTGGGAGAAGAATTAGATAACTTACTTGGCACAGTAGTGTGATCCTCGACAACTGGTGAATCTGATTTCTCTCTAGCTGATTCCATGGAAGGTGGTAATGGTGATCCCCTGCTGATGATCTTGTTTAGTGGAGGCTTTGGAAGCTATCTTATTTTTTCTTCCTACTCTTAGTTACAACTGCTGAGGCTAAAACACCATTCTTGGATTGTACATGAGTGAAAACAATACATGAAAAACTTGGAGCTTCTTCATCACATTCCTGCTCATCAGAAACGTATTCAATCAGGCCATTGTGCATGTCAACCTCTTCAATTTCAAGATAGTTTTCATAGTCATCCATGCTTTCTTCTTCAGTTTCCTCAATGTCTACTCCTTCTTTTGATTCCCTAGTGTCACAGATGGCATTGACTGGTGGTGCTTCAAGAGAAATCCTACGAGGAGGTGGATAAATTCTTGGTCTATCAGGAGGATTTGGTATCCTTGGAGCATTCCTCATTGTGATTTGTGACAGCTACTTCTTCAAGGTAACTAGGTCATTTGCCATTTTTTGGAACATTGGATCAGTGGTGACTGAATTTGAACTCTGACCTTTTTGCTTCCCATTTGGTCCTTTCACTTTTCTAGAAATAATTAGATCATCATCAGTCTCAATTGCAAAGTCTTGAGCTTCCCTCAATGTTCTTGGTTGGGATCTTCTAAGGAAGAAACCAACTTCTGATGGAAAAGCAATGATGAAGAACCTTTTCAAGTTGTTTTCAAGGAGGTACCACATCTTCTGGGATCCTTCTTGTCAACCTATCGTACCTTGCTACAAAATCTCTCATTGATTCAAAGGTCTCCTTCTTCATCTGAACCAATTGGACCAGAGATACTTCGAAAATTTCTGTGCTCTTGAACCTATGTTTAAATGCACTTTTATATCTTTCCAAAGATGTGACAGATCTTGGGGGCAGTATGTATAACCATTCAATAGCTCTTTCTTGGAGTGACTCCACAAATATCCTAACTAAAACATCTTCATTTTCAACTCCCAACACTCCACAAGTAATGATGAATGTTGTTACATGTTCTTCGAGGAGCTGAGAACCATCCCCTTTGAATTTTGGGAAGTTCTTTCTTGAGCCTCTTGGGAGCTCATGAAGTGGTTATGGAAGAGCAAGTGGACCAGTATTTCTTCCCCATGGTATGTTAGGCCTGCGTACTTCATGCTCATGATCACCCATTCTATTCCTGTTTCTAGCCTCCAGTCTTGCTAAGGCTGCTTCTACTGCTTTGCTCTTTCTTCTGCTTCAATTTGGAGTCTTTCTATTTCTTCAAGTTGAGCCCTTATCTCCTCTTCAGCTCTTACCTCTCTTTCAAGATCTTCAAATGTGGGATCAACTTGTCCTCCTTGCCTTAGTTTCCGGGTGTATCTTCTATCAGCTAGCTTGAAAGTTTATGCTCTTCTCTGGGGTGCTAGAATTTTTCTGCCTTTCCAATTCGACAACACGTTCCTCTTCTAGGTCCAAAATCCTTATAGCAATGAAGTAATGATTGACACTTTGTCTATTATGCCAAATAGCTTCTCTCAGATTAGAAGCAATGTCTTCTTAGATGTGAAAGAGTAAATCAAGTCTCTCAACAAGAGGATTTCCCAGAATAGCCATGATTTACATCCATGTAGTTTGTGTGATTATTCAATCTCCAGAAACTTTTCCTCTAGAATATTTTTTTTGTATTTTATGACCTTGAGGTCATTTTAGGTGTAGATGCTGCAAAATCTACCCCACGATGGGCACCAAAAACTATTGGCGAGAAAATTTGTCTTGTGGAAAAATTTGTGGGTTTCAAGCCAACGCTATGGGAATCTAAGTCCCTCTACTTGAACGGTGCAACTTCCGTAGGTGCATGCATAAAAGGTGGATTTTAATGGTGGCCTTTCAACCAGAGATCCAACAAGGGCATTCCATTGACCCTATGGCAAAGCTTGCAATGTCTCACTAGAGAAGAAACTTTGTCTTGGAAAGGGGAGGAGTGGAAATGGAGGTTTGAGAAAACTAATGTTGTGAGTAGAATATAAGATGCCCACACACATTAATTAGAAATTTCATTTACATGCATTTATAGTTAGAAGAAAAAAATATGTAGGAGAAGCTACAAGACCGAATAAAATTCATTGGTCATAATATACTAATCAATCCCTCAATCAAAAAGGTGAAAATTCCTTCTTTTATTATTGAAGCTAAAATAGAGTTTGTACAAAGCTTTGAGAATAGAGGAAATTCTAAGGAGAATGGAAAATAGAAGAAGTATGGTGTTTTGTCTTTTCCAGGTACAGAGCACTCTAGTCTTTTATGAAATCAATCGCCCCTAGAATGGCTCGAGGATCCTTTATATGTCATGCCAAAATGGTTACAACTTTACAAATCATTTATGCCTCTTCAAATTCCTCCATTGCAAAGAAAATTCTCATGACGGGTTAAAACTAGATCTTGCAACGTGAATGTTACATTTGATTTGCCAATTTGAATACAGACCATTTGATTTTCTCTTATAACTTTGAAATCGGGCCATCCACGTGGTAGAAAGAGATTGGAGTGGGTATGGGGGAAAGCCCTTTGCGTTTACAATTTTTTAGAGATTTGGCAATTTGGAACAAATTGTCCCACACCCCCGCTTCTGACTTTTAAACTTAGGTACTTGACATATTTTCATTGGAAATGGGGTCGCAACCCTTTTCTCAACATTTTAACCTTTTTTGGAAAAAGGCTCAAAAACTCAAATTCCTCCGTTGACCCGCTACTCTAATTGAACTCTTGACACGTGGCATCCTCTGATTGGAAATGGGGTCGCGGCCCTTTTCTCAACATTTTAACCTTTTTTGGAAAAAGGCTCAAAAACTCAAAGTTCTCCATCGTTCCACTCTCTCGCTTTGACTTTTCAACAGCGGGCTCGAGACCTTGGTGGAGTCGCAGAGCATTTTAGAACTTTTACTTCACTTTTGGAAATTTGGTTAAATTTCCAAAAGTGCCCTAATGGCCCACTGTTCACTTTGAATTTTGAATGGCTTGCTTCACCTTTGACTTTTTCCCTGTGGGCTTCAACTTTGAATTTTTCCTTGCGGGCTTCAACTTTGAATTTTTCTCTATGGGCTCAAATTTTGAATTTTACCTTTATAGCCTAATCAGAGCTGCCTGTCACTTTTTAGCTTTTCACCTTTTTTACAAAGAGGCTCAAAAACACAAATTTCTCCACCGACCCACTTCTAATTAGGTATGTCCACGTACTGTGGATGATGGGGCCAAAATTTGATGGGGAAGAAAACACCCATCGTTCCCGACTATGGGAAAAATACACAGAGGAAGAGAACTTCATCATTTTGAGTCTAAATTTTGAATTTCCTTCGTGAGCCGGAGGCATGGAGGCAAAACAATGATTTGACAACCCATGCCATAGAACAAGCAAATAATTTCGATCAAAAAGGAGATTATAAAGAGGATATTACGTGCACAAACCGGGAGATGGAGAATTTCTCAAAATGAGCAAAATAGATATTTAAACAACACTAGGGCACGGATTTTGCTATTTCTTCAAACTTTCAACTTGGCTTAAATACTTCAGGAGAGAGAGAGCTTGAAATTTCAAATTTAACTTCGAAAATGAAAAGTGGTTTTTGAGAGACAACACAGAGACACAATTTTTTTCGTCACACACCTATTCCTCGATACACACATTTTTAATCTAAATCTATCAATATAAACATTCCTAATTCATTTCCCTCACCCCATAAAATCAATTTTTACCCCCTTGTAATTTACATTTTACTCATCTAAATCTAAGTTAACCCCTCTTGAAACCACCAACTATTCTTAAACCATCCCTAACCAATTTTATCCCAAACTCTTAACCTTCCTAACTAATCTAACCTCTTTCTAACCATTTTTCCTCATCCCCATACCAAAAAATATCATTTGGGAAGTGGTTGAAACCACTTTTAAAAGGTTTCCCTGAATTTCCTAGATCACCAAAAATTCTAAGAAATCACCAACGATTATAAATAGGAGTTTCAACTCCTATTTCAGGTATCTTCAGAAATTCCTCGGTCATTCATGCATCTTTGTTTCTCAAACCAAGTAAAGCAAAGCTCTACCACTCCAGTGATCTCCAACTCCATAAACAACACCAATGTCCCCTAAAAACCTGCAACACATCAATCTCTATAGTTTCCTTTCCTAATAATCCTCCCAAAAAATCAACAACCAACAATATCAATCTCAAATAATCATTTGCAGGTGCTCTCTATCTTCTCAATACTCCAAGGTACTCATGTTTAGTTTATCATTTCTTTTATCACATAAAATTTTGTAAAATCATACAATTTGATCTTTATTTGCATAAACTTGTCGTTTTTAGAGAAATTAAACATTTTAAAATCAATCTTCAATGATTCCTTTGAATCACCCATGATCTCTCCAAATAATCACTAATTCCTTGAATCACCTATAATTTCTGTTTATCAATTCCTTTTTTATCAATCATAGCATTTTATCAACTTTTATGCATATTTTTTATTTAATTTGTCTCTTGCAAGTATGTCTTTACTTTAGATTATAGTTCCAAGCTAATCACATCCTCGTTACAAGCATTCACGACCTCCCTTTGTCTATGTTTCATGTGAGAAATTTGACATCCTTCATGAACTCACACTATGCACCATCAAATTTTCTCCTAAAATTGAGGATATCAAAATCCATCTTGAGTTCCTCCATGATATCCAACAAGAAATCATGCGGACTACCGGTACGTTTACTTTGAAGTTGTCTAGATAAACGCCACCCTCTCCTAGGCCACCTAAAAAGTGTAACATGACTTGCCTCTCCACCTTTAGTTTTATCTCCATATTTAGCACTATCATTGTTTATAATTTTATTATCATTATAAACTCACTTGATTATTTAAAAATGACTTAACATCCTCTAAGGAAGTCCTTTGGATTCGAGAGAATTATCCTTTCCCGATTAGCACATCAGCCCATTTATCCTAATATTTCTTGTTTAGTTATCAGTGATTGTAGGTATCTTCCTTGCAAGAGGAAGAGTGTTTATTCTTTGTTGCATCTCGATCATCTCAACATCAGTAACTATCAAGCGTATGTATTGCTAAACCCTACCTTATTTTTAGTTTTAGGTACTTTCCAAACTTAATAACAAAGACCCAAAATTTACTTAATACCTTCTTCGCACACCTAGTGGGACCCTTTTCCCCTTCATTTTTCATTAAAAATTGACTTATAACCATTTTCAGGTTGTCTAATCTATAATTTCTAGAAATTTTGTAGAATCGCATGCGATTGTAGTGAATCACATGTGATTCCTTAAAAAAACTCACGATCTTTGTGGTTTGCTTTTGATTACTCGTTATTCTACCTTTAGGGACATGTTTCTTTTTTCTTTCCTATTTTTAGCTAACCCTTGTAGGTATTTTTCATTCTAGAGAATCTATTTTCATAAAAATCAAGAATTGAAAATCAAAAAGCTAAAAATCAAAAGAAAAATTACGAGTACGCTCTCTTTATAGTTTTATTTTCTTTGCATCATATTTTATCTTGTTGTCTTCATCGAACAAATATCTATTTTCAGGACTTAAAATGAACCTTTCATGTTTGTATGATCATCAAGTCTAATTAGGAAAATTCTTTGGAGCCAACAAAAATTTAGGTTCGCCCGATAAAAGTTACGATGGGAAGAAGTAACCAATGAGATGTAAAAACTAAATCAAGAAGACTAACATTGTGAAGTTCATGGAGCTTTCCTATTGGCTCACGTTTGATGGTTGTCGATAGAGGCTATCAAAATATATGACATTGCAAGGACATGGAACTTAATAAACTACATTCACTTAGTTTTCCCACACACAACTGAACCACATTTAATACATACTTACATCAAAACACTCCTACCCACATGAAAATACTTGGATTTCATCACCAAGGGGATGATCCGACTAAGTGTTATGGCCTAGTATAAAAAATTTGGTGGGTGGTATATTGGCTAATTACTAGACACCCTTATTACTACCAAACCGTGAAGTGAGGGGGTAGGCCTCAATACCACGCCTCGTACCAACACTAACACAGATTTGGGCCTCACGTACCTTTAGGTTTATTAATGATTTTAGACTTTAAAATCACCCAAAAATAACCATATATTACCATTTCCTAGGACCCCATTAGCCGTTTTTCACATTTCACCTTTTTCTAATCTAATCAAGATAACTAACAAAATATTTTGTGTGAATTGATTTCTTACTTGTAATAAAAATTCTAGATTTATCTTTCATTCCATTGATTGTTTTCATGGTCCCGACATGAAAATAGTCCCATCAACAAAACTCTAAAATTATGGTGGAACACTTCCAATAGTCTATAAAAAATCCAAACCCACATTGATGACGTTACAGGTCTAATCAACCAACACCGAGCGTATTTATCACCATTACCACACAATCAAGAACCCCCACATTCTCCTACCAATAAATTTCCCTCAATTGAAATCCTCGATCTATCTAGTCCTTGTTTCTTTGAGAGCGGGGATCCAATATTTACTAAGATTTTGGATTCAAACCTCATTTCCCTCCATGCTTAGCTAGCTTCCTGAGGCATTCTTCAACAATATTCCCCGAATGGAGACCCTCTATCTCTAACACCACATATGATTTCTCATAGTTTATTTATCCTAACCATGATCAAATCATTCAATAAGTGCATCCTTATCCCACCTTGAGTGAATCAAAAACATCCAATGTAGTGTCTTTGACTCCCATCATCACTTTTGACCTCAATATTATCTCCTCATAGGACAAAACTAATCAACAATCATCATCTTCACCAGACCCCTCATCCGGCTCCACCTCATACCAAAGAAACACAAACACAACTTCATCCATGGCATGCCCTTTACCATCCTCCACCATCGAAACTCCTCCTATAATTTCAACATATATTCCATTAAACATGTATCAACCAATCTCCTCTCTCAACAATCCACATCATCTATCCAAAATGTGTTTATTTCTATCCCAACATCAATACTACCCATTAACACAAGTTCTATCTCTATTGTCCATCCCTCCTTACAATAATCATCAAATACCCATATCTTCTCTCAACACATACATGAACAGTCTCAAACTCTCATCCACACTTCCATTCCTTTCCAACACATACCTCAATAGTCTCATCCCTTTATCTATTCCTCTCTTCCTCTTCAACACATGCCTCAAAATCCTCAATCATCATCCACACGCGTTGATTCCCTTTCAATACATACCCCAACAATTTCAACCTCTCTTAAATACATCTATGGCCACTTTGAATATCAATATATTCAATCTTCTCAACTGATATCCTCATAACCTACGTATAGTATTCCCATGAACATACCCCTCTAACATAATATCCCTTTACAATATTAAACATATCAACAACCAAGTTCATCTACATACAATCAACATGGTTCCTCATTCAATTCCCAAAACCAACCATTACACAACAACCCTTTACAAGCATTGATGAATAGGATATCTAGTCTTGAAGCTGCTTCTATGGGTCCTAAAAACACACTATCCTATGAAAAAATATGTAATGAACCCATCCACCCATTAGTACCATACAAATCATATCCTCCATACTTGATAAATTCCTAAGTTCCTAAAACTCTATAAAGCAAACAAGACCCTCAAAACACATTCGGGCCTTCCAACATGCTTGTTACCTCATAGCACATGACAAGGACCTTATGTTGAGGAAATTACATGTCCCTCAAGAGACCTACTTTATATTGGAATAACATCATTCCTAAATATTCAATTTTCTCATTTTCTCAACTCACACAACTATTTCTAAAACACTTCTCAATTAACATTGCATGTAAAATCACTATCACCGACCTATACGCCATCAAGAAATCTAAAGATGAATCTATCATAGATTTCATCACCCACTAGAGGGGCATTATCAATAAATTATAATTTTCCTCCCTGTAGAACGAGTTAAACAAGATATTCTCTAGCTCTTGTGCTAAACACATGTCGTCCACATTAAAATCCAATGCTTCAAAATTTTTGACAAATTCTTCTCTATGGATTGCAAAATTGAGCTTCACACTCTCAAAGATAGTAGTGTTAAACTTAGATCAAAGAATCCTAAGCATGTTTCTTCTTTCAAACCATCCTTTAGTCATGATAAATATTAAACATCAAAAACACAATTGTAAAGATTTCTTCCAAAGAACATTCAGCCTCCGAACATGCCCATCCTCAACGTAATTACATTCATATCGGTGAATCTTATGGCATAGTATTTGACAAGCTTCGGCTGCAAATATGATCACCCTTCCTCCTATTCATCCTATCGATACATTTGTTTCAAAACCCTCTTGGTATAGAGAGAATGATTACTGTAAATACCATAGGGTCAAATTTCATGACATTGAAAGGTGTCACCCATTCCGAGAATTCCTTCAAGACCTTATCAACAGAGGTGAGTTGAAAAAGGATAACATAAATACACCTCCAAATTAAAATTTAGATTTTTTTAAACAAACCTTTCCAAATCACACACCATCCACCAATCAATCACAATCCAATATCATCCATTCCCATCATACTATCAACATAATCGAAGATTAATCATCTATATTATTGGCATCCAAGAATCCCATCACAGAGTTACCACTTGAATCATCCACTAATAGCTCACACAGAAACAAAAATAAAACTCCTATTGAATCATGTAGATCCCCAGATCCTACCATTGAAAAGATTATACTTTCATCTACGTTTATTTCATTCCCTTCGAACCCGTCTATAAGCTCTTCACAAGTCTCATTGAAGAACCCATCTTATGATATCTTAAAATATCTTACGATGACCATATCACTCAACATTATATACGTAACCTTAAAAATCTTGTCACATGACCACATGCACCTCCATCTAAGAAAGTAACCATCACGCCACATGACCCTCCAAGTTATTCAACACAAAAACCAAAACCCTTTCCTTCATTTTTAGGACCACACCCCTTATCAAAATTTATCAATGACACTTATGAAATAAAGAATCATCCCTCAATAGATATCTAAAGAAACCACATCGAAAATGATTCTTTCAACACCAATACCATCAAAATAATCATCACTTCCCTCAAATTATGCATCAAAAGGATGTTATACACTAATCCTTGAAAGGATTATTCAACAAAATTCATCATAACATTACCTCACCTTAGGTTGTTTAGCTCACGAGGTGGAAGTCCTCCTGGTATAACTTTAAATCATTTTTTTATTACCATCAAATATCGGGACATTATATAGAAGACTGCAAGGCCCTTCATGCTACTATCAAAATCCTTGCAAACAAGGGGCTTCTCCTCTAGATCTTAAAACATCAAATAAATCCCATAAGACATCCATGATCACTACATCTAAACCATCATCTACACTCACAACTATAAAAAAATGGGGAATCTTCTAAAAAAACCCGTACTCATCAAATTGACACAATATGTATCACCACTAGAGCGTGTACCCAAGACCCCAACACTATCGATCAAAAAATTCCAAAGTCTCTATATCACTTGCCCCAAGTCATCTAATCTAACACCTCCCGCTAAAGCAAAGGTATCCATCCTTGACTATCCCCACACACAAGTCACTACCTCTGTACAAAAAATACTATTATCAAATAATTTCACCAAGCTCCAAAGAAAATTTCTCTTTATAAGTTGGTGTAGCCTTCACCTCAACATCAACAAGCCATGATTGAAGCAATCTAGTCTATATCAGTACCCTTATATGATCCACAACCTTTTGCAAAACCTATTAGGCACACTCAAAATGTCCACTACCATCTCTTTTGACAATTGAGAAATCCCATCATTATAGCTAGAAGACCACTACCTCCCACTTTTTTATCACCACCCAAATCAATGACACCCTTATAAAAAAGGTCATGATCGACAACGGAACCTACATCAACATCATATCATCACATACCTTTGAAACCATTGTCACCCGAAACCATCTTTTTGTGAGCTTTTAACGACACTATCACCCCCACATTAGGGACAATTATCCTACCCATCAAAGTTGGCATTAAAACCTTCCCTAAGCTCTTCTATCTGGTAGAAGAAGATTTCTAATATAACATGTTATTAGGCCAACCCTAGATACCCAGCGTTATGTGATTTATCCCATCTACACTCCACCGATGCCTCAAATACGAACATGAAGGCAAGATGTTTACGGTCCCCGTAGATACAAATCCTTTCAAATCTTGTCACATGACATATCATCCGAATGATGTATTCATTCCCAAATCAAACTTGAGATCCTCTAACTAATCCTCCACTAGTTCATCCATTCCATCATAAAAATTACCATATGACACTTCCTTCAATGACATTATATAATGCCTTTCACTAGGGAGTATCGTCTCCTTACACTTAATTCACTTCCTAAACCAAATATATATGGAAGACCCAACAAAAAAACCCATGTACGAACCTAACATCGGAGATATCATCTCCTATAGTCCACCACATCTCAAAATAAATCTCTTCTATGAGAGGATCGATTTCCCTTTTACTTGCCCCACTAATCAACGTCATGCCAATTCATTCATATCGACTTCACATTCCTATATAACCAATTATTTATAAAAATGTGCCTCTGTCATTGTGCCTAGAAAGGATTCAATCTTGGATGTTATGAACAAGGGTGTATACATTCTAAACTAAATAAGATAATTGAATGAAACTAACACCAAGTAGTCTCAATAACAAATCTAATCTACCATTAACATCAGGATAAAATATTAAAGGAAATAACTACTCTAATGCATCAACATGAATAAAGCATCTAATGCTAAGCCATTCCTACTCTTTTAATGTATGATTATTATTCAATTATGAACCTATTTAGATCATAATAAATTAGTTTATGTGTTATCTCTAAGTGAGGAAAGGATCTCCTCCGAAATGGCTACAAGGCCAAGCTTGGATCTTCCTTTACTACTAAACTATGAGAAGAATGGATGCAAAGATGAAGAAGCTATTCCAACAATGGATAATGCCTTTATCATATGCCTATATTAATCACTAGAAAAGTGTGGTGTAAAGTGTGAAGGAAGGTAGTAGGTTATTTATATAGATTTCCGATTTGGGAGAAGCTAGAAACCTAGTGAATGTGGCATAAAGGATAAAGAATAATTAGAAAGGATAATCTTGATTAAAGGAATTAACAAGTTATTAGCAACTCATGGGAGTTGGAGATGATTTAATTAATCAACTAGGATTAATTAATAGGCTAGGATAAGCTTAGAAAGCTATTTAGAGATGATTTAGAGGTAAATAGGTAAGATTTATATTATTTAAAAGGGGATTTAACCAATAAGAGGATTTAATTGATTAAATAAAGGATTAAAAAGGCTTAATTCACTAATAATAGTTAATTGATTGATTAAAGGAGGATCTTAACTAATAAAGTTTCATTAATTGGCACCTTAATGGGGAAAGGCTAGTCAATTAGAAAAGTGTCATTAATTGACCGAAATGGCACGAAATGTTAGTTAATTAGTGGTAAATCACTAATTATAATGGAAATGACAGGAAAGAGGGTAATTAGTACAAGAATAGTATTAAAACTACTTAGGAAAATTTTTAGGTGTCTACATTTTTCCCTCTTTGGGGTGGCGTAAGAAATGCCACTTCAAAGATAGTAGACAATTACAAACCAGTAAATTTTGAAGGAATGGAATAAAAATTAATAGAATAAAGGATTCCCCCTTGAGTGTCGATTGGGTGATAGATTAGGTCAATAGATGATTGAAAAGAAGGAAAAATAAGATTCAATACAAGCCTAAGAGGTGATTTTATAATGTAAGTGATTGGGAAAGAAAAGCCCGTGTTTTAATGCATGGAAGAAACAAGTAGGGGAGGGGGATAAATATAATCCCTATTGCCCCAGGTGGGTTGGAAGAAAATTTTTGCTAGAAGAAAAATGAATATGACGAAAAATTGAGATGAAGAAAACTCACATATCAAGATAACGTGCATATCAATTGGAATAGGAATAGCTTTGTCTCATCATTTTATTTTATGATCTCTGTCATTAGTTCTTTTCGTAATACAAGCATACACCAAAAGTGTAAAATAACATGAAAATATATGATACTAACATTTGTTCATTACAAAAACACTAACTCAAAACAAAATACATAAATTAATACAGTATGAGAAAGTAAACAAGGAAACAAGCATAAACAAACAACATTCAAGATAATTGCACCAATGTTTTTGTTATTGAGTTTCAGTTCCCACATGTTTGAGTTAACAAAAAGGGTTAAAAATGGCACCCCAAGAAAGGATACATACAAGGTGAATAAGAGGAGGACGTAAAATTCCTATGAAAAAACAATTGTGCACTATGAAATGGCCCAAGCAACTACTTGTGCAAGGGAATATAGACATAGCAAGAAAACCAACTTTTGTTAATGGAAGTAGATCAAAATGATTCGCAAGTCATGTGTGAGAACAAGCGAGGACCAAAGAAATTTGTTTTATAGGAAAAATTTTGATGTTTGAGGACATTGTGTCTAGTAAATGATTCAGATGTTTGAATGCTTTTTACCAATTTTTGATGGGATTTTTGGATATTTTACCATTTTTTTTTTTAATGATTTTTTATGAATTTTTATTTTTGAAATTTTAGGAAGAATAGAATGTAGAAGAATGAAGAAGTTGTGTTATATTACCAAAAATAACTGGGAAGCAAACATATACCCCATGGAGAAGAAAAGGTCATCGGGAAGCAAAAATATGTCTCGGCGAAGCAAAAATGGTAGAAAAATGACCATTTAATAAAAATAATCATCGCTGGTCTTTATTGTTTTTATTACGCTTCGTCAGTAGGCTTGCTATTTTTTTGCCGTTGTTTTGCTGTTAAGTCTCGTTTGTGTAGTTGTTCTGGCTTCGTTGTTCTTTGCTGTAACTTTTGTGCTTTGCTACAGCTTCTCTGCTCCTCTCTCTTATTCCGGATTTTAGGCCTTCTTTTGTACACAAGGGTATAGTCCCTTTCAAAAAACTATTTACCAATATTAAAAAAATAAAAATAATCATCGCGAAAAAATGCCAACATGTGGCAAGAAGAATATAGAAGAACAAGTTAGTTATCTAGCCCTTGGGAGGTCATAAAAATAAAGAATGAGGGCTCGGAGCGAATAAATAGTAGGGTGGGAGGGGTAAAATCCATTGCGACCCATTTTGAGATATTTGACCTTATTGATCTTTGTGAGATTTTTACTCGAGCTTGGAGAGAGACGAAATAAATTATAAACTATGAAACTACACCAATTGAGTCCGAGAGTTTGAGGCCTCTTGCGGATAGTCCACCAAGAAGAAAAACAAAAAAATGATTTTTGAGTGCATATATTGTGTTTTTAGGCTAGAGGAAGTTAGCAGGTTAACGCTAACGTAGGCCTTTGGGTGTGCTAGCTTGTAAACACATGTGCTAGTGTGAAGGGATTACACTAACATTAAAATGTGTGAACAATTGTTACATTATTTTTACATTAGGTTATTCACGTCTAACATGAAAATGAAGGTGCATGCATGAAAACACATGCACTTGTATGGGCTTGCGCTAGTACAAAATCGAGTGTGCAAGCATGAAAACATGTGTGCTAGCGTGGGCTTGTGCTAATGTCAAAATGGGTTTGATAGTGCAAAATGGGTTGCATTAGTGCAAAACTTGGCATTTTGAAGCTTTTTAGAAGAAAATTAAAGATGTCTAGACAAGCTAAGGAATGACTAGAAGTAATTAGAACATATTTGGAAGATGTTGTGAGAAGCAATGATGTCGGTTTGTGTGCCTTGGATAATCTTACAGGCAAGATTACTCAATTTGGATGTGTGTGAGCATCATGGATGCCTACGAGGATACGTGTTAACTTTCACACGAAGAGAGAAGTGAGGATTGGTTATTGTTTTGACAACTACTGATTTATCATACATTACATAGTTGTCATAGATCATGTTGTCCCATAGCCTCTTGATTACCTTAGTAGAGAGGTGGCATAGTGAGAGAAAGACATTTAGACTTCCTACTTTGGAAAATGACCATCACCTTAGAGGATGTGTACCAGATTTTGAGGGTACTTGTATAGTGGAGCTTAATGACATATGACGGGGACCGTGTCTAGATTTTATGGCACATTTGGAATATGTTTCAGTTATAGGATATTCCCTGGTAGGGTAGGGCCATGCATTTGTAGATTTTTTTAATGATCAATGGATTACATTCACACCGGTGTATTTGGTGCCTCTTGTTAGCAAATACTTACTACTTGAAAAGACCGGTACCCACTTTCCACTTGGCTTGATAGGATTGGTTCACGAATCATGTATGGAGAGGTATTTTGCTGGGGGTTAGTGCATACTAGCCCACTTATACTAGGATTTACATTTGATCACATACAAAGGTATGAGGAACTCGGTGCCTTGTGATACTCCTACAACTTTGGGCATGGGACCATATTACTATCAGAACCCACTTGGAGTATTGTGTGTTAGAGCCTGGATGAGCCATCGTGTGGGGGGATGCGAGTCGGTTGGTAAGGACTTCATATCTCACAAGGGTGAAACTTCATACTATGGATGTGCATTTTATGATTTACATTGCGGATGGTCACCTAGTGACCATATCATCTATACTAGGGGTGTGATACCGTAGTTTAGATGATCCTTACAGAGATAGAGAACTTTCGGATTAGTAGCTATAGACATATTATGGAGTGGTACTACGTCAACAGGTGTAGTAACATTGGGTATCATCCAGGCATGCATGGAGATGAGATGCGGTGCATGCATCCGGCAGAGGAGGGCACAAGATAGTTATCAAGATACCATCCCATAATTATGTGACAAGAGAGCACATGTTGTTGATCTAGGAACCATGCCATATTATGGTTCCTAGTATGCCATAGTAGTACCTACACGTATCACCATCCCATAGACCATCATAATTGCTTGTATAACGAGTAAGAAACAATAGGTTTACAGGCCCAGACACTTAGAGATAGTGCATGATTAGAGTAGCCGAGGCCAAGGCCGAGAGCTACGAGGCACATGGATAGGCTCAAGTATATGCTCAAGTATAGGTACAATCGGATCTTCCATAACAGTTCATCTACCACAACCATAGTCACAACAAGCACCCCCATAGTAGGTATAGATGTAGGCAAAGCATGTTCCTATTATAAAAATAATTCCCGTGAAGGGTTTACAGTGTAGGCATATAGGTGCTCGTACATATCATACGAAAACAAGTGGCTCGGGGGCCACCATTATAGCAGCAGTGTCGGCACAAGATGTGTTAGTGATACAGATTCCACCATCACCTCCTAGAGAAGTGGGTACACATATTGTAGTGGGTGAGGGTGTTGGAGTGAGGGCTGCATAAGAGCCACCATAGAGACGGATTGAGTAGGGTGATATCGATCAGGCTTCCTTGAGGTAAAAATTATAGTAGGTGACACTTGAGAGCGATGATTTGGTGGCCGAGTGAGTATAGTATGGAGATGAGATTTCTCGGCCTACATACAAATGTGTCTAGATCGATTGCTAAGTGCGATGCACTCTACCATGCAAAGATTAGTAGGAGGATCCCAAGACTTGGTATATGATTTTTTGGTAGCCACATGTGATGTGAGATCAATATAGATGCCTCCAACATAGCAAATGCCTCCACCACAGGCTCCACTACAGATGTCACCTCCACAGTATATGTCAGGCAATCTAATTCATAGGCTAAGTAGTCTTAGTATTGGTGAGATTCGAGGTGACTCTCTATATTGTAATTGTATTATCTTTGATGTATGCCTCATGATGAAGGCACATTTTTGTCATGATATATATGTATTATTTTTTATTATTCCTCAAGATGAAGGCACATTTTTTATCCATGCCCATGATGGCATATTTTTATCTGATGTACATCGAGACACTTTTTGTATATGGACATTGATATTTTACATGGATATATGATGATAGACTTTTGATATTATCACATTTTATTTTTATGAGATATCATGTTTAGTCCATGTTTTTATTATGGTCTATGATGAGGGGGGATAAAAAATAATCCCTATTTCCCCATTGATGATATTATATGATGTTATCTTAGCATACATGTTTGATGTTCATTTTATGATGATGTAGCTTAGAATTTTATTGATATATGATAATGTTTAGATGTTAGATGTGATGGTAGATGATATGGATGATGAAATGATAACAAATTGTACAAGAAATGAATACAAGCACAATGAACACTTAATCAAATCTACTATATACACATTCTTAATAACATAACAACACAACTATGTACAAAAATGAAAAAGCGTGCAAATGGAATTAATCTAATGAACCCCAAAAAATATTAAAGCAAGGAACACATTAATCTAACAAAGAATGCAAGACAACATATAACATGCAAAAATAAGCCAACAAAACTATGTACAAACAAACAACTAAGTAAGAAAACACTACTTTATTTTTGTAGGACATTTTTGAAACACTTCGCATTTTTATTGTTTCCTGAGACTATGATATATTGTTTTTGAGTTGATTTTGAGAACACCTATTTCAAAAAAAAATTGACGTTTTTGAAAGTGTATATGAATGTTTTGGGATTTTCTAAAAGTATTCTGAAGCTATGTGCAAGAAAATGAAGAAATGTGGATTCCCAAGCGATAGATGGGAAGATAAAAGAGAAAAAACCACACATATGTGTAAGAAAGTGAATATGTGAATATACCCCTAGATTTAGATGGGAATGTACAAAGGAAAACTCTTTACATTACATGAGTAGGATCAGACAGATCAAGGCCACAAATGATATGCTCAAAAGGATCTCGAGACATAGAAAAACACTATCTTAGAACAAAGCCACTATACCCACAGTGTGTGAGATGCTTGTGAAAAAGACCTTTTAATGGCGCTAGGAAATCAATTTTCACCAAATGACTTGTCCAAAGTGCCACAATTGTGTGGTTTTCACACTGGATGAATTTATTTCTCTTTACTTTTTGTTTCTTTTTCGGTTTTGTACTTTTTTCTTTTTGATTTTGAAGTCCCCCATTCCTATTCGTAGAAAATCTTGAGGTGCATGGCATTCATAGGTTCCCTAATCTCATCACCATCAAAATCAGCAAGTTTATATGAACTTGAACCAAACTTAGTAACCACAACATATGGTCCTAACCAATTAGGTTCAAACTTACCCCTTTTTCTTACAAGATTTCATGGTGTTGAATAGATTATCTTTTAAGACAAGATTGTTAGAGATGATAAGGACTAATATTGGGGGTGAATCATTCCCAATAAAACTTTCACACTTGTGCTTCAAACCCTAACCACACAAACTCATGTAGAACACATATCAAAACATATAGTCTTCACAATGAAATATGCTCAATGCAAGGATCAAAATGATAAACACATAAATCCACTTATATTGATAATCAAATCAGATCCACACACTTATATAGATATTCAAATCAGATCACAATGAGTAATGCCTTCAACAAAGATCAACAAGGTACAATGAAGATGTATCAAGATGAACAATCTTGTCACATGAATATCCAAGAAGGTATACTTCTTTCCAAATGATTACAACTCAATATCAGATCTACAAAATACTTTAGACACCTGAAAGTAACATCAATATGACAAGAAGATATCATCCAAGCTCAAGTCTTCAAATCAGCCCTCCTTCTTCAACTCGCTCTCAAAGAAACAACACCAAATTTTCTTTGCTCAAATCCACTTCATGAAAACACAACCAGCTGATTTTATAGAATGGAATTCTAGGTGTTTTTTTGGGCCCAAATGTAGAAAAAACGGTTCTTCAAAATAAGATAAAAAGAGGTTCCAAAAGATTAGCACCATTATACCCAAAAACTCCATTTTATAGCCTCTCCTTGATTCAAATTCAAAAGAGGTCAGTTTCCCTCCACTTGCATGACCATACCATCCTAAAAAATCCCATAAGAATCACTAGAACATTCACAATTGACCCATATAGGTCGGCCTAGAAAAAACACTTCATCCATGCACCAAAAATCCCAAAAACCTTGCATTGGGATGACAAAAATCTCCTAATCCAAAAACTATTTTTAGTAAAGATCTAAAAATAATCACACATGTTTAAAATAACATTTAAACATCATATATGGTCTAAATTTATCTCAACCAATCAAATTATTTTGTTTACTGGGCCCAGTACTCTTTGTACTTCTCAAAACAGTTGTTTCTACACCCTTCAACACCCTAGAAACTTCATTATGCCACCAAATGACTTCAAATAAAAATATATGTCATGTAACCACTTAATAGAAATTCCATAGCTTTTATAAAACTTATGATAAATTTTTAATCCTTGAAACAATCTCTTGATCAAACCACAAAAACTTTTGTCTTCACCAAATCATCCTGTTGAAAAGTTATTTCCAAATATTAGCTGATAAAAGCATTTCTACTAACATTCAATACCTATAAAAGAATTAATTTGATTCCAAATTCATCCCTATTCACATTATATGTTATATAAAGCATCACCTAATCCATCTCATGCTTCAATCAACTCAAAACTTGAACCAAACACATCATGTCCCGAATTAGCAAAAACCTCATGAAATCACCTCATCATGAGACAAAAATTATATCCTTGAAATATCTATGAATCCTCTTTCCAAAAAAAAATTAATCACCTCAAAATTCTACATGTAGTTTTTGTTATGGCCATTTTATTGAACACTTCTTTTTATGGCCTCAAAACTGTCCTTTGAATAGTCAACCTGAATGGAGCTCAATTTTCAATTTTTCCTCAAAAGCATGATTTGAAACCTTCACATAAATCAATATAAACTCAAATAAATTACATAACATCAATTTAGCTCATACCTCATTTGGCCAACTTTTCCACAAATTGTAACTCTTTAGAAACCGTATTTTTGGTGGGGCCCACATACTATCACATGATCTATCCTACATTTATGGAAATGTGGGAGATTCCTATACAACATCAAATCATAATTTTTTCATAAAAATCAAAACTGGCTCACTATAACTCTTCTTTTGTAAACTGGTCCTAGCTAGGGTTTAGTTAGGGTTTTAAAGCACTTTGGCTTCTTAACCTTCATTCATAAAACATGAAGATGAATTGACCTCATATATTTTTTAAACCTTATAGACTCTTCTTAGAACCATCCCTTAAATCCACAGGGTCCCATGTAAATCCCATAATTCATGGTGAGCATCAGAAGTTCAAACTCGAGCTGGAAATTGTTTTATTTTTTACCTTGTTCTACCAAAAACTCATATTATGCAAAATGCTCATCATGCCAACTTGAAATTTTTCCCAAAGCACAAGAAAACACCATACTAACATCTCCAATCATCATAAATTCATCACAATACTTCAAACCCTCTAGCCATTAGGAATTTCATAGCTAGTTCTTAAGGTTTGTACTATAAGGGTTGATAACTGAAACAACCTCAAAAACACATCATATAAACACTCTAAATGGTCCTAAAAAACTTTATACATCATGATAAAACTGAAAACATGCATATAGGATCTCATGTAGCTCCAAAACATAATCTCACACCTCCTAGCAACCATACCTACTCCAGATGAGCACCTACTGAACATAGTCAATTACTTTTATTTATACCATATCACTATTGTGAGTGCCCTAAAACTCTCTAAATATGTTATGCATAATTTCAAAATGCTTCTCAAGCATTCAAGAATCTCATACTATCATTTAGCATCACCTAGGAACCCGAATAGGCTTGCAAGAAAAAGAAATCCTCACTGAATCTCATTGTATCATCAAGTACACATTTGAATCATAATGTTAGCATCATATACATCATCAATTGAACCTAATCCAACATCCAATTTGTCATTAATGTTGTTTTTCATCAATAAAAACACTTAATAGGACCACATGCCAACAAATATCTATTACCTCGTACTAGCGAGGTATGATTCATTTATTGTAGCTTCAAAGATACTCGATTCTAATAGACTTTAAGGTGATCAAGTATGGGAAGGCATCTCTCATCTAATAGCTCTAGTTTTGATATCCTAGCAACTATGCAATCCTCTTATTTTTCTAAGTATTCTTTCAAAGATATGCGCAAAGAAGGGAGATCGATCTCAAGAGGCAAGATGGCCTTTGTGCCAAAAACCAAGGAATATGGAGTAACACTAGTAGGGGTGCGGATGGATGTTTGATAAGCCCAGAGGGTGGGATGAGTTTACAGGTGCCAATTATGGAAAGTTTTTAAAACATATTCTCCATTATATGAACAAGAGTCTTGTTTGAGGCATTGGCACCTGTCCATTACCTTGAGGGTAATAGGGAGTTGACCACTTAAGTTTGATTTGAAAGCGTTGGCACATCGCCTTTATTTTCTTATTCTTAAAAGACTTACCATTGTTGGATATAACGGAAGTGGGAATGCCATAATGGAAAATGATGTGGTTCATAATGAACTTGGTAATTTGCACACCAAAGTGACATAGTTAAAAGGAGCACCTCTACCCACTTCATGAAATACTCGGTGGTAGTTATGATGTGAGTGTGGTCATTAGAGGAAGTGGGGGTAAGTTTTCCAATGAGATCGAGTCCCCACTTTGAGAAAGGCCATGATGTTGTGATGGGTTGCAGAGATTGTGCTGGAGCATGTATTAAATTTCCATATTTTTGACACAACAAACATTTCTTAACATACTAACAACAATCAGTTTCCATGGTAGGCCAATAATAGCCTACTCTTAATATTTTTAGCCAAAACCATTCCACTTGTATGGGCCCCGCAGATGCCTTCATGCACCTCTTTGACCGCTAAGATGGAATCTTCTGAATTAAGGAAGCGCAACAGATTCCCGTCATAGCCTCTATAATAGGTAGTTCCTCCAAGAAGGATAAATCCAACTATACATTGAATAAGGTTACCTTTTTTAGATTGGGTAATGTTGGGAGGAAAGGTTCCATCATGGAGGTAGTTATAGATGTCAATATACCAGGATAGGGGACCAACAAATTCACATACCAAACACGATTTTGGCATGTCATATGCAGGTATCCTCAAATGTTTCATGTAGAAAGTAATTTCATTGTTTTTAGGTGGGATGCATAGAATATACCTAATGGTAGCCATGACATCCGCCAGTGATTCTTTCCTGTGGATATTTGTTGGAATGTGATCTATACAAATAATTCTTTCATAGTATCAACTGGATTCTTGTAAGGAATGAGCTTCTCATCCTTAAGTTTATATTCGTCATTTACTTACTTGATGATCAGTTGAGAATAAACTATAACATTAACCTATGTGATATCCCATCTGATAGCAATTTTTAGTCCTGCAATGAGGGCCTCATATTCTACTATATTATTTGTGCATGGGAAACTAAGTTTGAATGCTTGAGGGATCAAATCTCCTGTAGGAGTGATAAGCACAACTCCTGCTCCTCAACCGTGAAAAGTAAATGATCCGTAAAAATAAATTTTCCATGTGAAATATTCATCAATATACATCATAGATATGTCTGGAAGTTCTAGACTTAATGGTTTGGTTCCTGCCAAAGGGGCTTCAGCTAGTTAATTTGTAATTACTTTCCCTTTGACTGAATTTTCGTTGACGTAATCAATATAAAAGTCACTAATCAAGATGATCCAATTAGCCATCCACCCAGTAAGTGTAGGTTTAGATAATAGGTACTTTAGTGGGTCAACTCTAGATATAAGCTTGGTCTTGTTATTAAATAGATAATTACGTAATTTTTGAAATATGAAAACAACCAAACAAGATTTCTCAATTTGCAATTAGTTAAAATAATTAGCAATCAACATGTATGAATTTATCTTTCAAATTCATATCATACTTGAGCTAGAAGTGCACCTATAACAAATTGGGAAGATGAGATACATAGTAACAATGGTTCACCTGGAGTAGGTGACATGATAATAAAGGGTTTAGAAAAATATTATTTAAGCAAGGAAAATGTTTGTTGTTGTTCGGGCCCCAATGGAAATCAACATCTTTTTTAAGAATATGTGTGAAGGAATGACACTTATCTGCGAGTTGGGAAATAAATATTCAAATAGCTTGGATTTTCCCTTGTAAACTACGTAGTTGTTTGAGGTTCTTAGGAGATGACATTTCTTAATAGCTAAGACCTTTGATGGGTCTACCTCAATTCCTCTTCTTAAAACAATAAAACCTAACATTTTTTCTGATAATACCCCAAATACATATTTCGTTAGGTTAATCCCGACCTTGTAATCTCTGAGCCCTTGAAAGATGTGCCATAAGATTTCTTGATGGTCCTCTCTAGTCTTGGATTTTCCCAAGATTTCATCAACATAGTCTTCCATTATATCATTCAACATGTCATGGAAGATGACAATCATATCCGTTTGATAGGTTGTGCCTACATTCTTGAGGCCGAAGGGCATGACTTGATAATAGAATGTCCCCAAGAGGATGTAAAATTAATCTTATGTTGATCCTCTTCTACAATTTTAATTTGATTATATCCAAAAAAACCATCCATGAGGGATAGCATCTCATATCCTGTAGTTGAATCGACAATCATGTCGATGTTAGGAAGAGGAAATTCATCCTTAGGACATGCTTTATTAATATCTTTGAAGTCCATAAAAATCTTGATGCCAATGGGTTTATTTTGCATAGGAACTATATTGGAAATCCTCTCTGAATAGTCAATAGGCCTAATGAATCCCACTACCAGTAGTTTCTCAAGTTATTCTTTAACTAAAAGGATGATGCGAGGATGCATCTTTCAAAGTTTTTCCTTGATGGGTTTTCACTTCTTCATGCACAACTAGGTTATGCACTACCAATGAAGGATCTAATCCTAGCATGTATGCATAGGACTAAGAAAATATGTCTAAAAATCCTTGTAGGAGCATGAAAAATAATTTTTCTCTTACACTAAGAGTGAAGCTCCTAACTTAACCATTCTAGGTTGATCCTCTATTCCAATATTAACTTTGATAGTTTCCTCCACGAGCAATGTGGATTCTTCTTCCATATGCATAGGATCGGGAGGGAGGTTGAGATCTTCCTCTAAGGGCATCTCAATGATATTTTCACCCTTAGAATGGTCACTTTTTATGTTTGTTTATTTTTCTTTTTGTTCATTTGGTTCCTCAAAGAGGTTTTCATTGTGGGACTTGGACTTTTTCTTTTATAAGGATTTTTAGATGATATCTTTCCCTTGTTCTCTTTTAAATTTTTCTAACCATTGATTTCAACCTCCTCTCTGAAGTACGTGTATGCATCAAGATTGATGGAGAATCCCTTCTTGTGGTTGCCAACAATAATGTCATCATGGAGACCCATAAATTCACCAATTTCTTCGTCATTCTCAAATAAATCAATTGGTACATGTTGTTATTGGTCCCAGTTTGACAAGGGAAGGATGGACAAGATTCAATTTAGGAATGGTAGGGGATATGGTTAGGATATCCATGTTAGAAAATAGATTTGTGGAGGCAAGGTCTTCATAGAGACTACACCAGGAATTTATGTCACTATCATAATCAGACAAACTATCTTCTCATTCAGAAGAGGTGGCTTTGACCTCGAAAGATGAGACCCATATGGTCAAACACCAATACCATATTCACAAACCTTATGATGTGGTTTCGAAGAGGTTCCCACACACCCTGATCATCTATGCCACATCCATATCCTTGATACCACATGACATACATCATTTTATTTAGGATACAATACTTAGGTGCTTGATATCACAAAGACATATCATCGTAGGATGCTTTGAGATATAGAAGTTTCAAGCATATTATCATCTCCTAAAGTTCCACTAGGAGTGAAAGTATCTATGTTGCAATGCTCTCAGGACCATTGATATTTGTAACAGGGGCCTACCATGTGTTACTGGGTGACGGGGAAGGTTAGAAACTAGTAGGGCTTGTTGGAGGTCATATTATCCATAGACGGTTGAAAGGGTCTTCATCTCCCATGAAGCAAAGGGAGATATAGATGTAGAAGCACCATTATCATGAGAGCACAATGTATCCGGATCAACACATGAAGTAAGATCATCTAATTGAATCGAACAACAATTTCCATTGAAGGACATTTCAAAGTAGTGGTAAAATAACCTAAAAATTTTCTGCAATAAGCAAAGGGTTGAGGATCCCCAAGAATGGTAACAATTTTCCCTTCATGGTATAATTTTAGACTTTGATGGTAAGTGGAAGGCATGACTTGCATGACATGAATCAATGGATGAATGAGGAGCATGTTGTAAGGAAGTTCTAATTCCAAGACATGGAACTTGGTATCGTGAGTAGTAGGCCTAATTTCCAAAGGAAATGTGATCATACTAGATACATGTTTTCCTCATTTGCATAAACCTTAATAGTGATGACTTTAGGCTACAGATTCAACATCGTCATGACCAATTTTCTAACCAATTTCATAGTACAAATATTTAGGCCTGATCCTCCATCTAAAAGAACCCTTTTTATATTTTTACAAGTAAAAATGACTTCAACATGTAAGATTATATTTTACATATGATCCTCATTAGGAATATCTGATGGATGAAGGTAATGTGTTTAGTAGGATAAATCTGCATGAATAAGGCTTGGAAGTGTGTAGGATCAATATTAATTGACACTCCTGACCCCTGTAGTGTTTTGAAAAGGATATACTTGTGAACATTGGATATTTTGAGAAGATCTAAGATTGAAATATTAGCAGTGGTCTTCTCAAGCTATTTTAAAACATCATAATGATTATTCGAGAGGTAGGCGAAGGGGTTCTAGAATAACAAGGTGAGCATGTTTTGTTTCCATGGTGCACTCTCTTGCTTTAATCTTAATAGTGTTGATATGCTCAATAGGTGGGTTAACACAACCAATTAGAGAATCAAATGGATTATTGGTTTTGGAAACATAGTTGGTACTCTTGTTCTGGGAAGACTAACCTTGATCCAGATTTTTCTCCCCTTTATTATGCTTAGGGAAAGGTTCTTTGTAAATTCCCAAGTTTTGATTGGAAGATTTGCTAGGTCCTAGTGAATCCATTTCCACCTCTCCGCTATCAATAAGATCTTGTATGAAGTGTTTTAACTTCAAACATTTATCAATATCGACCCCTAACATGATGATACCCACAATATTCATTTCTCTAAACCATGTTAATGGCATCATTTGTGAAGGGTGTGGTGTTAGGAAATTTAACCATGTTCACTGCATCTAACTATTTTAAAATAGATGACAAATAATTTGATAAAGGGGTGAACATATGACATTTAAATTTAGGTGCAACATGTCCTTTGGAAATTTTAAAGTGGCATTATTTTAAACTACCTTCACATGTTTAGAATCATTTATGCCATCACTTAAAACGTTTTTATTCTTGTTTTAAAATAACTTAGGTTTCTCTGTAGGATTTAATTCATGGTTATCTCTTAAAAAGGGCTTCAAATTCCATTTGGTTAACAATGATTTTTTGATTTGGCTTCCTTTTTCTATAACCTCCTTAAAATTATTACCACGGTGCATTCACAAGTGGAAAGAAATATTAGGGTATAAATTAAGCACAAAAATGCTAACCAGTTATTTCTCTAGTATGGATCAAGGGAAGCGACTAGCTAGCCCTCACCATCTTTGTAAGAAACTACCAAAGTTATCATTGTCTCGATGTTTAGCATTGCATAAGTATAACATCATGATGTCATTTTCCATATTGAAGGAAAAGTGACACACAAATTTTTCTACTAATTCAAGCCATGTAAAGATAGAACATTTATGTATATAGAGGAACCATTCATGCTTAGCCCCAAGAATTTGTGGGAATAGACGAATGAGATAGTTGTCACTATAGGAGACCTCTTAACAAGTCATAAATAAGTCTTTAACATGGTCTTGTGGATCACCTTTACCCTTGTATTTATCAAATTTGGGATAGTCAAAGTGACGAGGAAAAGGTGTTCTCAACATAGCTCTATCAAATGGATATGGGCATAGCTCCTCAAATTGGTATTTCTTGTTATGTCCCACATTACCTTCTTGCAAAGAGGTGAGGGAATTTTTCATAGACAACCATTTCTAGTAAAATATATGACCACGCATAGGTGAAGTAGGCATATATATAGTTTAGAGTTGGATGTTTCACTGCCTCTATTATCAGTGTATAGCTCATGATATGTTGCTTCATGTTTTTCTTGACACGGTGTCTTAGTGTAAAACTCTTGATATAAAGCTCTAGGTTTCTCTTTTCATAGAGTCTTCATGGGATATTGGTGGACATGTGAAACCAAACTCACCAATCGATTGTGAGTAAGATCTTGAAAGCTGTTGTTTAATCGTGACCTACTTGTTTTTTTTTTCTTCATGATTTTCATGAGAAGGGGGTTTGTTCATGATCTTCAATTTATTCATTACCCTCGTAGTTAATTCTAACAATGGGGATGCGATAACTGACTTTATTATTTGAAGGAACTTCTTCTTCATTCCTTTTTCCAAAAGTAGAATCATAACAATAACACTTTTCAAAACTCAAGGCAATGTTTAGATAAAAAAGGTCTACGTATAACAAGAAGTTTTTATTATGCAAGAAACATAACAACACAAATTAGAAACTGAAATCAAGTTTTACTCAGAAAACAAGATGTAAGTATCAAAATTCTAGTGATATGATGTAATAAACATAACAACTCAAAGGTAAATCAATGATGATACAACCTAACTACAATGAAATAGTATTAACGTGGGTATCAAGACAAGGGTTACCAAAACATGAAGACATACCAACACACTTTCAATACTTACATTCCTACTATGACATGGTCATGTAAGTGACTAAAAAAGTGGTGGACATGATTATTTTTGGCAGTTCCACATATGTATGCTCTCTTTTGTCCCAAAAGGAAACAAGAGAACAAAGGAGATAGAACAAGTGGTGATGAAAATTACTTAGCCTAACTTTAGCAGAGTTTTACCTTGTTTTAAAAGAAACAAGGTAGAAACTAAGAAAAAGTGATTCCTTGTAAGTTTTGTGATAAATTTCACGTGGCTCCAACTTTAATGGACTCTCCCCTTGTTCAAATAACAAGGTTTTGACTTTGAAAATTTCATTTTTTTAGAGCTCTTTAGAACATGATGGATAAAGTCAAGTTGGCCCCAATGCCAAATGGTTTCCTAGGATTTTGTTCACAAACTCACCAATTATTACCTAAGAGAGGTACATATTTCTAGAATAAATCCTAGATAATGGACCATTACCCCATAATAAAATTAATGATAGAGGCCTCATACGGGTAACTTGAAGCTTTTCCTCACGGGTTTTTCACTAGTCAAGTAGGTAGTTAGGGGGCACTTCCCATTTTTTCCACTAGTTCCCTCAAGGTGTGGACTACTTTGGGGTTCTTGTGGTAATCCTCATAATTATTTTTATGGCTTATGCCAAGATACTTCCCACAGTTAAAGCAAACGAGTTGTAGCTCTTATCTGAACCTGCAAATACAATGTTTTGAATAGTGGTGTTTTTTTATATTTTGATCTTAATTTGGTTTAGCACACCATTGGCAACCTACAACAAATTGTATTTAGTATTATTTTAGATCCTTCTTCTTTGACAAACATATATGGTCCTTCACTCAAAGATTAGTAGTTTTCCAAGAAAATCACAATATTTGAAAGAGGATCAAAGGTTGTTTTTGATTCTCAAGATCATCCAAGGACGCAAAAGAAGAGCATACACAACAATTAACCCAAATAAAAAAGGAAAATCTAAATCAAAGAACCATAAAATTATTTATAAATAATTCATTCCCTTAAGCAAAAATAATGAATAATGAAGTTTCCAACTTAAACCAAATGTTAGAAAAAGAAGACTAAAGTTGCTTTTGATTCTCAAGATCACCCAAAGGTGCAAGAGAAGAGCATACACAAAATTTAGCCTAACTCAAGTAAAGCATGGAAGTATAACATTCATCAAAGCTTGAAAACATGTTAGAAAATTGATTTAAAATGTAAAAACCTATAAAACAACAAAAATACCAAAAATCAAAATTTGAAAAGCTCAAAATCCAAGCCAAAAATTGACGCAAAACACTATCTCAATCCTTTTTATAGTAGTGCAAGCCTACAAACAATAGCATAAGCATATTGTGATGAATACAAGGATGTGATAGAGAAGAAACATAGTACAACACTAGTGCGGTAGAGAGACACTAACGTAAGGGTCGGTGTAAAAGTAGCGTGCGAACCGACATAGGTCAAACTTCCGGTAAATAGTTACACATGTCGAGAAATGCTAGCACAATCCTAGAAACAGTAGCATGTGATTATCGGTAGCACAATCCTTTCAACACTAACACAAGGGTTTTTAAAAAATGCAAGGCTCTGTGTAGCTTCAAAACACGGGATTTTGAAAAAATGAATGTCAAAAAGCTCAAATCTTTGCCAATTTTCTTCAAATTTGGTAGCACCTCACCTCCCTTATACTTGCAAAGAGCACTAAAACCAAGAAAACTCAACCAAACAAGTTAAGAAACTCAATATTTATCTAAAAATTCTAAAAGAGGGTTAGTAAGAAAAATTGAAACTAAACTACAAAAACTTGAAATAAGTGCATGAGACAATGGAGTATGTCCCACCGGGTGTGCCAAATGTATGTATGCTAAACTAACTAAGCTAATTGAATGAAACTAACACCAAGTAGTTTCAATAACAAAGCTAATATACCATTAACATCAAGATAAAAGATTAAAGGAAATAACTACTCTAATGTATCAACATGAATAAAACATTTAATGTTAAGCCATTCCTACTCCTGTAATGTATGATTGTTATTCAATTATGAACCTATTTAGATCATAAGAAATAAATTTATATGTTGTCTCTAAGTGAGGAAAGGATCTCACCAAAATGGCTACTGAGGCCATGCTTGGATCTTCCTTTACTACTCAACTATGAGAAGAATGGATGTAAAGGTGAAGAATCTATTCCAACAATGGAGAATGACTTTATCATATGCCTATAGTAATCACTAGAAAAGTATGGTATAAGGTGTGAAGGAAGGTATTACGTTCTTTATATAGCTTTCGATTTGGGAGAAGATAGAAACCTAGTGAATGTGGGATAAAGGATAAAGAAGAATTATAAAGGATAAGCTTGATAAGAGGAATTAACAAGTGATTAGAAACTCATGAGAGTTAGAGATGATTTAATTAATCAACTAGGATTAATTAATAGGCTAGGATAAGCTTAGAAAGATATTTAGAGATGATTTAGAGGAAATAGGTAGGATTTAGATGATTTAAAAGGGGGATTTAACCAATAAGAGGGTTTATTGATTAAATAAAGGATTAAAAAGGATTAATTAACTAATAATAGTTAATTAATTGATTAAAGGAGGATTATAACTAACAAAGTGTCGTTAATTGGCATCCTGAATGGGGGAACATCTAGTTAATTGAATGAAAAGGAGGAAAACATTAGTTAATTAGGGAGAAATCACTAATTATAAAGGAAATAATGGGAAATAGGGTAATTAGTGCAATTTTAGTATGAAAACTATGTAGGAGGATTTTAGGTGTCTACGAGAGGGATCCATGACTTGATCCTTGATTAATCCCACAAAGTGAATGAAAAATACGGGTTAGGTTTTGGAAAACCTACCTCCAAGTCTTCAACCGTGGTCATGTCAAAACCCATCATACAACTAGAACCATCTTCCTCATCTACACACGATGACCCTATGGATAGAGATGACATTGTTTTTATCCCATCCAACTTTTTTTTAGTAAACACTATTACATTAGGACTTGTTGACTTATCTAACTAATCATAGTTTTGAAACCCTTCCTCTTGTCTATCCTGAAATGATAGAAGAAGATTCATCCACTATTGACATTCTTCAATTCCAAAATGACCAATCCATCCTCTCGTACATGGGAGAAGAAGACCATTATCTTCAAAAAAAATTACCACCTGTCACATCGACACTTCTTAATGAATCCACTATCAATGTTAATATAGGAACTCCATAGGATCCTCACGTAGTTAAATTCGGTCAATATTTAGATTCGCAAGAATTAAGCGACTTTACCACTTTCCTATGAAAACATAGTCAAGCCTTTGCATGGTCTTAAATCGATATGTCACGCATTGACCCTAAAATCTTCATCCACAATATCATACCTTATCCTAATGTCAAACATTTCAAAAAAACATTACGCAGGATGCACCTCGTATAGCTCTTCTCATAAAAAAAGAGTTATAACACCTTTTCTTCAATAATTTCATCATACGCATTGACTATCCACAATGGGTCTTTAATATAATGCCCATAACCAACACCTCATGAATCTTACGCATCTCGCATCGACTTCTAAGAGCTCAATCTCACTTTTCCTAAAGATGAATTTCCCCTTCCAAACATCAATCATCTTGTCGATCGACCACTTGGTTATGAAATTCTCTCCCTTGTGGATGGCTTATCCATTCTGAACCAAATCCTCATTTCCACCGATGACCAATATAAAACATCCTTCATCACTCCTTAGGTGACTTTCTATTATCAAGAAATTCCCTTGAGACTTAAGAATTCTGATTCCACCTATCAATGTGTTATGACATACATATTCCATGATCTTATCCACAAGACCGTAGAAGACTACGTTGATGATCTTTTAGGAAAATCAAAACAACGTAAGGATCATCTCATCATCCTTGACACAATATTCACTTGTCTTATTCAATACTTCCTTCACTTAATCATAATAAGTGCATGTTTGGTGATATCACCAAAGGTAGACTCTTAGGATTCATCCTGTCTATTACGGGCATTGAAGTAGACCCCACCAAGATCAAGGCCATCATAAAAATTCCTCCTCCATCAAACCTCAAATAGCTTCACAACCTTCAGGTAAACTTCAATAAATCCACTACTTTATCTCACATCTTTCATATTTTTGTTATCCTTTTCACCACCTCCTTCGAAAAGATGTAAACTTTAAATAAAATCACAACTTCCAAAAGGCCTTTAATGACATCAAAAATACCTCCTATCTCTACTCATTCTCACACCTCTATGTGAGGGCAAACCCTTATAGCTTTACATATCCAATATTAATCATGATTTAGATGCCATTCTTTCTCATTGAGACAAGTAGGGTCATGAATAGGTTGTTTAATATATAATCCCTACCCTCCATGACTACGAGACTCACTATAAAAAGATGAAAATTTTTATTGTGCCTTATACTTCCCAACATCCAACTTATTTCATTATCTACTTAATCATAATACTTATGCCATCACTAGTTTCAATCCTCTTAAAACCATGCACTCCAAACCATATCACGATTCTTCGCATCACTTGGTGGCTTATGTTTATGACCGAGTTTGACCTTGAGTTCATCTCACAAAAATCTATCAAAGGAAAAACTATCACCAATCAGCTTGCCAAAGCACCTCTACCTAAAAATCAACCACCTCACGAATAATTCCTTGATGAATCCATCAACATTATTGATCACACTCCTATCAAAATGACACTTTTCTTTGATGGATCTATGTGTCGTGAGAGGGAGTTGCCAACATCATTATTATACCTCCCTAGGGGACTCCTATCCCTCTATCTTTTAAATTAAATTTTGAATGCACTAACAACATAGAAGAATATGAATCTCTAATCATGGGTCTCAAAACCACCATCTTGATTTGTGTTAAAATTTTGGACATCTACAAAGAATCACAACTTGTCATCAACCAAATCAAAGGAGTCTATTTTTATATTACGGAGCCTATTTTTTTATGTGTGAAAGTGTTAAAGAATGTACACTCAAAGTATGTTCTTTTCTCATATGGGTGGTATTTTGACCCATAGGTTTATGGGGTGGTTTTGGCCCATGGTTTTGATACCCACAGTATTGTAAAATTGCTTATGTAGTTTCCTATTGGTGTGCTTTTGGTGCATATGGTAGGGTATTATACATTGTAGATGTGTGTGAGTTCAAGTGTGAATTTAGGAGATTTTTTTAGCACAACTCCAAACAGATATAGGTATTGTATTGAGAGAAAGAGGTGGCTTGTAATAAAAATATGAGTAAGTGATTCTTAGTGGACATAGCCCAAATTGGGTGAACCACGTTAAATATTGTCTCTATGTTGTGTTCTTTTATTTTCTGCACTTTATTTCAGATCTCGTAATATCTTTACGCATATTAGTTTCTACTATTTTGATTTTTGTGGGATTGTTTTGCATATTTTATCCCTTATTCCTAACATCTATCAATGTAAAAAAATATATCCTACCAAAATATAAATCCATTTTTGAATTCCTCTTAGAAAGCTTTGGCCAGTTACACTATCCAAACAACTGCTTCATGGTCCTCTAAAACATTTGTAGACACCCTAGTTTATCTTACATCCCTCATCCCTTTATCAAATGAAGACTCTAAATTGTTTGTTTTTATGTATAGACTTGATCAACCATCCCACAAAAATGAACTCGTGTCTATCAATATCATCAAAAAAATCCAACGAACTCTAGTATATTCAAACATTTGACTATCGTTCGAATCCAAGATTCCTTGTGGCCTGTCTTAAAATTCTAAGTGATATTTTCTCCAACACACAACCCAATATGTCATTATAAATGGTGCTCTATATAAACGTGGATTTGATGGTCTCTTTTTAAGGTGCCTAAAATCTTATGAATCTACTAAATCCATTCAGGAACTCCATGACAACATATGCAGTGGACACTTTAATGGGGCAAAAGTTGGAAAATGCATCCTTCGATTGACTATTACTAGCCTAATATCAATCAATAATGTTGTACATATGTCAAGAAATTAATTAAATTCCAACAACATTCCAATCTCACTCACATTCCTAGTCAATATTTATAACCCTTTTAATATTTATGGCCCTTTTCACAATGGGTACTTGACCTCATAGGTCTCATTAATCCTCATTCATCACAACGACATCACTCTATCATCACAGATATTAAACAATTCACTAAATTGGTAGAGTTTATTCCTTTAATATCTACTAAAGCTAAAAAATCATCGATTTCATCCACCAACACATCATATGTCACTTCGGTATCCCTCACAAACTAGTCACAAATAATGGAAAATCATTCAAAAATAAATCATTTAAGAAATTATGTGACACATTCAACATAAAAATAATATTTTGATCACCATATTATCCACAAAAATGGACAAGCTGAGGCTTCTAACAAAATTCTCATGAAAACCGTTGATCAAGCAGGTAGGAATTGGCACCTTTAGACCCCATTCACTCTCTGGGATTATCATACTAGCATTCATACTCCTACAAGGGCTATGCCCTTTTCTCTAGTCTATGGCTCTAAAGAAATTTTACCCCTTTAAGTCCAAATCCCATCACTTTGCGTATCGCTTAGATATTTCATCCTTGATGATAATTATCATCAATAACATCTAGCACAACTATAATTGTTAGATGAACAATGTCTAACAACTCTCGAACATCATCATGTCTATTAACAATGCATATGAAAATCATGTCAAAGAACATGACTTTAATATAGGTGATCTCATTCTCAAAGAAAATCAAAATTTCACTACTTTGAAAAGGAGTAAATGTGGAAAGTTTTCCCCTAACTAGATCGATCCATATGTCATCACTCACAAGTATGGGTTGGGCACTTACCATTTGGCCTCCCTTAATGGTACATTTGAAAATGAACCTTTGAATTCCTTACACTTGCATCATTTCTACTATTAACACATCAACTGTCATGATAGTAGTCACATCAAATATCTTACTCCACCCACTAATCTTTAATTTCATCATTGTAATGATTTGAAATCATTTGGTATTCAATCACTATCCTCAAAACCTTAACTATGAACACCATCTCCATGTTCATCGCATCTTTCACATGAACAAGTTCCTCCATAGCAGGAACCCCGTAATCATTACATCCATCCACCTTGTCTACCAACTAAAGACATGTCACACACGTGTAGTTTTTGTACACAACTCTTTCCCTTCTTGAAATGGTCTATTAGGGCTTCTCTTAGCTAAAAATAAATTCAAAAATATCTATGGATGTATCTTATCAAAATAAATAGGCTAATCCCTCAAAGGATCACATTATTCAAGATCAAAATCATATTATGAAAATGAAAAGCATATTGATCCCTCGAAGGACAATCACCTGTCAAAAATCATAGATCCATCAAAGGATGGCTATCAAAATGAAAAAATCAAAAATTCAAAATTTGTAGACCAATCCCTCCAGGATGGCTACTTATGTAAAAAAGGCTTCCTCAATCGATCAACCTTCAAAAATACAAAATATCAAAAAGAATCCTAAGGAAAGCTTCCCGCATCAATCATTTTTTGCATAAAATCAAACTTCCCACATTGATAAGTTTTTGTTAAAATAAATATGAATAGATGGGGCATCTCCTATGAAACCATTGAAAGGAGAACTTGTTGTCCAAAATAAGATCATGCTTAATTTTGGTTAACTATCACTATTTTCCCCCTTTAGTGCTTCAAAATCTATTTTTTATTTTAAGTATTTAAGGATCCCCAAAGCATCTTCATTAGATAGAAAATTTCTCCCTCTTTTTGAAAATGTAAAAAATACTTCTAACTCTTCATATTTTTCAATTTTTTTACACTTCTACGATATCATTCTTGGGGAATTTTTATAATTTCATAGTTGTGTAGTTTATAATTTCGGGCCCTTGGGGATTTTTTGCAATTTTTAGTTGTGCAATTTGTAATTTCACATTTTACAAATTTGTAGTTTTGCCATCTCTTGTGCGGATCAATACAAATTTTCAAATGGGCATAACTTTTGATCCAGTGCTTGAAATTTGACAAAATTTATATTATTGGAAAGGTATTAACATCCTCTACGTCATGGAAGCTAGAATTATTAATTTTGGTGAGGTAGGTTGGTGAAAAATAAGAAAACGTACTCAGGTCCAAAAGTGTAGTTCCGGGCATCCCAACCACCAAAATTAATGAAATATGGTGCCCATTTCTTCTCCAGCAAGCAAGACATCATGAATAAATAGCCTTGACTAGATGCCCATGCCCCTTTTATAAATTAAATGCATTTATTGGTGGGTGGGAGCATAATTTTGAGTTTCTCTCTTCTCTTCCCCTCTCACATTCTTCTATATATTATAAACTCTTATCATTTTGAGAGAGAGAGAGAGATATATATTCTGGGATATGGGGAAACTTTGTCCAATTTTTTTCTCAATTCTAATGAGCTACAAGCCTTCACATGGGCCTAACAAGTGTATTTGTGACTCTATTTTTTAGATGTAATGGACTGTGCAACTTTATGAAGCAATAAAATCTATGTTTGTGATGTTCTCTTAACCCTTTCATTAGTTTTTCGATTCTTTTGCCTCTCCATTCTTTATGTTCTATTATTTGCATGTTTCTTTCATTTGCAAGTTCTTGTTGTTGTGTTTCATGGAGATTTGGTGGTGAATGAAGACTTGGGACTGTGCCATGTCTATTTTGGCCTATCCCAACTATATTTTACTTCTCTACTCTCCCTCAAAAAGATATTTCAACCCCTTCTCTTGGTGCTATCGCCACCCTTAGTGTAGGATTTTCTCACTTTCATGCTCTCTCCCTCTCCTTGGTCCCTTGGAATTCATAGGTTAGGATTAGATAGTTGTTTTCTTGCATTAGGAGTATTTTTGCATTAGATTAGCAAGAGAAACAAGCCTTATCTAAAGATTTATCTCAAATTGCAAGGTCCCACACCTTGAGATAATTCCATGTTTGCTAATTACACTAGTAGCTCATGCACACACACATGAAAAATCAAAGGGTGTTGTAATTTGTTGATAACAGTTCTAGCATGCCCAATGGGACAAGATTGAGGTGATTTACATCTTCATTATAGCAAGTTGATGTGTTATTTTTGAAATCCATATTTTGGAGGCATGTTTAAAGAACATCTAGTGACTCCACCGATCCAAACAACTTGTTAGTGCTCATTTTGATCTCACCCTTTTATCCTGTGTTTTCCTTTGAAAATTTACTCTTCGATTGGTTTGTTCAAGTAAAAATGTATGCTTGAAGATGTAATCATGTTAAATGTGAATTAAAGTCTTATGTTTAGGGTGTGGGTCGTCTTTTTTATCAAGGAACGTAATAGTTATGTTGCCCCCGAAAATCCCTATGAAAATTGGCCCCTTTGTTCCTTTTGGTGTTCTTTTTTGTTTTGTGAGGCTTAATTTTTCCTAAATGCAGAATCGACGTGGAAGGTATCTACGTGTCCCTTTAGCGCATCTTTCTAAAGGTGCAAATAATTAGAAATTCTCAAGGAGCGAGGAACTGCCATGTGGCTAAGGCACGGAAGGCATCCCAGGAGGGATGATAAGTCAAAAATGAAGGGTAAAATCTCGTGGGTCTCCATGTGTCATTCAAGTGTAGATTCGAAGAGGAGAGAGAGAGAAAGACCAAAAGATTTACATGGTCTCCACGTGTCATGCAAAGTAACTACCACATGCAAGTGAACTAAAAAATAAGTAGGACTCGGTGTTTGGAAAAAATGAATTGGATTTTGGGTCCCGAGGCATGTAGTTGAAGGCATGGATAAAAATTAGAATTGAGGTTCTTAAATGAAGACAAGAAAGAAGTGGGTTAATAAAATTGTGGAAACTATTATGAGATCATAGGAATTATAGAGTTACAATCAAAACCTCGAGAACACAAACAAATGATGGGCAGGTCAAGGGCTTCTTTGAATAGGAAAACCTAAATTTTTCAACACCATACATGCCCATATGATAAAATATAGAGATGCATATATGAAAAATGGTAAGAAAAATGGGGATTTTATAAGTGCCCCTACCCATGAAATATATATACATGCTCAAAAATTACATCAAATGAGGACATAAGAAGAGAAACAATGCTTAGTTGTTAACTATTCCTACTTTGAATTATCCTCCAAGTGGGGGATCTTGTTCAACAACTTTTTCTTCCTTAATATGAATTCATTTGAACCACAGGTTGTCTAAAAATACAATGAACCCTCTGGAGATTCCGAGACATCTCCATGTCCATCAATGATTCAATGGTCATCCTAGGGCTATCCAAGATATTCATCATCTCGATGTTATTTTGATAAGAAGAAACCCAGTAGACAATATCCCAACCACCGTAGGAAATGTTGTTTTCCTTTTTCCTTATAGGGAATAGAACTAGTTGGAGCAGGATGAGTAGAAGCAGGCTAAGAGGGAACATGGAGTGGATAAAAGAGCAAATACTATAGGCTAAGGACCTGATGGAGAAATGTATTTAGAACTAGACCCACCCTTGTGACTCCTTTTGAAAGGTGGACGCTCTCTTGGTAGAGGAACATGCCGAGGTCCTGATAATTTTTGCTCCATAAAAGAATCTCGTTGCATTGGAATAGAAGGTTGGAGAGTAGACTTGCCCTTACCCTCAGGTGGCAGATAATGATGCTTTAGAATGATGAGGAGATGAAGGCCCTACTTCTTCCTCATCCAAAATAATAACTAGGGTTTGAGATCTTGGTTCCCCCTCTCCTTTCTAGGGGATGACGCTTGGTATGGTGGATGGTACAATTCTTGCTTGCCCCTTTTCTAGAGAAGTGATTATCTTCTCTAATTCATCCACCTTATGAGAAATGGTGGGCACAATATCAATGGAATATTTTTCGTAAAGTACATAAGACTCCTTGGGAACCTCTTTTAGCACAAATTCTTCATTACATAGAAAAGGACACTTATATTCAGCCATGCCTATCACAACATGCCTCCTCTCAATCCAAAAATTCTTCAACTCTTCTAGATTTTTTTGGTGTTCCCACTGGAAGAGATGGTAATACATGGATTGGAAGGATAAGAAGAAAAGATTGATCTTTATCAATATCATAAGGAGTGAGAGCCAAACTTTCTGATATATCGGGGACCCTTTCCTATCCCCAGAGTTAGAAATTCAAACAAATCCACCGACAAAGGATTCATCTAAACCAATCGGTCAAAGATTTGGTTTTAATCTTCGAATAAATCTCCTTCAAATTTCTCGCTACAACCATAATTACCATTGTATTAGTAAAAACCTCTGCAATAATTCTTCACTTTCAAGGTTGGAAAAGGGATGCATATTGGTAAAAAAATAGAGTTGAATTTATAATGAGGATAATGTGTGAAGGTTGAGCCAAGTATAATCACTTCACCATCGGATGAAGGGATATTTTTACTTAGCTCAGACGAAGGAAATACTTTTGAGAAATATTGGCACTATGAAAAAGAATATGTTTGATTGATGTGATATAATCCACACAAGGATACTTAGCTATGAAAGGCAAAAGCACGAGTATGTATTGCACGAGGTTTATTTTTAAAAGGTGAAAAGAATTGCATGTCACATAAAACCATATGGAAGCACCTAGGAATTATTAAAAGGAGTTCCTTGCATACCAAAAAGAAGGAAATTATTAGACAACTATCAAGAGGAAATAACAAGTCATCCCAATCATATCTAATGGAAGTGAAAAATGTGAGTCACTTACAATACTTCCACCTAACAACATAAGAATGGAATATTTGCAAAGTTTTAAGTTAAGATGTTTCAAGTATCTATTCATGTTCTGTTGTAATCTTATGTTAGGAATTCCTCTAAATCACAAAAATATTATCCTTATGGTAGTATTGTGGTGTTGGTCCGAAGATCTCGGGTGGGCGAGATCTATGGATAGAACAGGCCCAGCGTGTGCGAGGCATAGCCCCTCTTTAAGACATCAAATCGAAACTTATTATTGCTATTCTACCAACATGAACTCGTGCAAGTCCTACGATATTTTGCCTTTAGGGGGTGATCTCATCCCGGAGTTAGGAAAGAACGGAAAAAATGAAGGAAGGATGGAAGAAAGATGGATCGAAGGGAGAAAAGAAATGAATTCCAAAGTAGAAAGGTCGGAGGGTTTATGTTTTGGGCGGTAGTAAACATAGCCAAACTTACTCATAAAAACAAATAAAGTGATCTTGATAAACAAAATGAAAAAAGTAGATATGAATCTAACGAGAATAAAACACAAATATGACATAAGAAAATCTAATGCATATAACACATGAATTCAACACAAAGTCTCAATATTTGTATTAATGTTTTCTTACATTACAAGAAATCTCAAATTATTTCTCTCCTCACTTCTATTTTTCATACAAGATTGTCCACCCTTGAATACTACAAGTATCCAAGTATTTATAGAAGGAGAAGGAAAAGAAGAAAAAGGAGCCAACAACTTATTTACAAAATATCTAAAAATATCAAAGTCAAATGTTGACTTTGGGGCAATTTTGTGGATGACAACATCCCATGGTGCAACATGGATGATGTCATCATGTGTGCCAACATACTTTTAAATAATTTTACAAAAATGGGATTTATCCGAGGAGGAGGAAGCCTATTCATCATCATCCCTTCACTCGAATGGAGTGTCTTGCTTCTTTTATGGAGAGGCGATATGATACTGAGCTCGATACTCCATGAACTTGCTGATCATCTTTTGAAGTTGATCATGATTGGGACCCTTTGTGTGATCTCTGATAACTTCACAAGTTTCTCATTCATCTCTGAGCCTATCAGGGAGCTTGAAGTATTCGTTGCCTACCTCTATCAAGTACCCGATGAAATCATGGCAAGCCAGAAGGTTGTTAATAGATTCTCGGTCAAAAGTGACCTCGGCGTCAAACCTTGTGATGTAATTCCCTTGAAAAGATGAATAGTATCGTTTTCTTCTCTCAAGGTGAACGATGCGCTAAGTAACCCTGGAGACATCCTCAAGACAATCTACTCCATTTGATGTTTCACATCTAGGGCTTCCTCCTTGATTTTGTCTATCTTTTCTAGGAAAAACTCCATTTGATCAACCCGATAGTCTAAAGCGACAAGCACTTTGTTGTGTGCTCGTGGGTGATCAATGATGCCAAATTTTAACAAGTCATCGGTCGGGTAGTCAACCATTTTCTGGAATGTCTCGTGTTGCAACCTGGCATGGTCCAACTCTTCGGAGATGGGTCCTGCTATTGCCTAGAGTTCATTGTTTGCCTTATCTATACTTTGGTAGAGGCCTGTGAACTTTGTGATTACTTCCTCACTGTCTCTGAGGATCTGCTCTCTCCAGGAGGACACTGCTGCACCTTGTTCGCCAATCTTGGTGTATTCATTTATCTTCTCTTGACTAAGGACTTCAGGAGTTTTGGCGGTAGCTATAGGAGGTGCATTTCCCATTCTTTGCAGAGCTTGGAGAAGATGTTTGTTTTGTTCCTTTAACATTCTCTTCTTCTCCTTTGCTTCTTGCAGTTTCTTGCAAAGGGCATCCATGGCTGATAAGGCCTCTCCTTGTAGGCTCTCTGATGATGTTCCCATTGTGACTTGGGTCACTTTGTAAAATCTGTAGGAGATAGATCTTCTTTCTTCTTTATGGGATCCGGGTAGGCTATCTCCATAACCCTTTTGCCTGAAGCACTTTTTGAGAAGCGAGTTATAGATTTTTGCTTCTTTGGTCCTTTAGCCAGGATGATGGAGAAGTCCATGGGTGCAATGGGGACTTTCCTCTTGTGTTGGCTTAGGTGGTCTGAGATCCAGCTTGGACTTATGGGAGTGGGACCAGAGGATGAAGAAGAAATAGGGGTGGAAGGAAGAACAACTGCAGTGGACATGGGGAAGTGTGTCGAGACACTTGGTGGTAGCATGGAGAAAGGGGCCGACACACCAACGCTCACGGGATTAGGAGTCACTACAAGAGAGGAGGCCATGGGGGTGGAAGGGATCTGCAAGATGAGGGAAGAAATGCTTGGGGGATAGATCTGCAAGGGAAGAGAAGATGGAGGAAGAGGGAGAGGGAAAGGAAGAAGATGGAGGAGAAGACACAACCAAAGGAGTAGTTGTTTGAGTGACATGAGGAGGGGAAGGAGGAGCGAGAGAGGGAATGGTTGGTACCTCACTAGTTGTAGTTGTGACAACATCCTAAGTGGATGTGTCCATTGGAGCACTTACCACTTCTTCTTTTCTTGGGGACACTAAGTCCACAACTTGCTCTTTTTACGGTAGTAGGAGGGCTTTCAGGAGCTTTCTCTTGAGTAGTGCTTGCCTCTCCCACTTTATCTTTCCCTTTGCCTTTAGGAAAGTGTTTTAGCCTGGTGGGTGCATTACCCAGGGGAGATGTGGTAAAATCTACCCCAAGATAGATGATACCATTTTTCTTACACCAATGCTCGGTGCGTTGCAGAGTAGGTTGAACCCTTTCTTGGATGGTCTAGGGTGCTTTGTTCCTGTCAATATCTATGAATGGAAAATCATCCCCATCCATGTCTAGGTAAACTTGATCAATTTCCTGATCAGTTTCTAGGAAATCCTTTGGGATGATGGCCATGCCATATTGAATGATCTCTGTCGGGCCAGCCGGGAGTGATCCTTTCATCTGAGTTCGACTTCATGATTTAAGTCGATGTAGATATCCTCGATCTGAGGAACATGGATAGGATCGATCTTTTCCCTTGGAAGGCAACCACGAGGATCGAAGGTTGGCCTTGCCGAGAAATTATGCTTCAAATTGAGTAATTCAAGCTCTGCATACATCTCCCGAGCTTTACTTTGTGAGGGGCACGTGTACCTACCTACTGTGAGGGGGAATGGAGTTCCTCCCTTCTTCCTCTTCATACACTTCTCATGATAGGTGATAAGCTGCCTTGACAGCTCTAGAAGGATTAGTTTGGGCCCCATATCTTGGTAATCTTGTGGGTTCTCCCAAGAAGTTGGCAGCTCTGAGATAGGTAAAGGTGGGGAATTGCGTAAACAACACTCCCCACTTCATTGTGGTGGTGATCACACTTTTGCTTGTCCACCATGAGTCATGTTGGGCCTCAAGAGGCAGATGATGCCATAGAAGAAGACATCATTGATCTTGTTGAACTGAGCTATGTTGTTCTCGAGCCTCAACTCTGGATAGTATTCGTATATTTTGACCTAGGGCCATACCCCATACTGATTCAACCCTGGGTAGTCTCTCTTTGAGGTAGCTGCATATACTACATAGGAGTTCATATAGAACCTCCCAGTTGTTGAAAGTTGTTGAAGTTGTTCCGAGATTGTATCACTGATAATCTCACCCCAGCCAAAATGTTGATCGGGCACATTCTTATTCATTGTTTCCAAATACCTGAGCATCCACTTGTGAAAGTAATGGGCATCAGGGAGCCCATGTACTCTGCTTAGGAAGGTGATCGTGTCACTCAGCTCTTCTAAAAATCAACTGCGATGAATGACTTGGGGCCACCTGCTCGCCACCTTTTTATTCTTGAGGTACACCTCGTTCATCATCTACATGCACTTGTCCTCATTATCGGTCCAAGTCTTCATGCAGTCTTCTTGACTTACTGCCACAAAATGTCTGTGGTGGGGGATGCCCAAGATAATCTCAAAGTGTCAGGGTTGTGAGGTTGATTATCACTTTTCCCTCCTCATTTTCGACACATCTTGTGTCCTTGTTGTAACAACGGCCCACCAACATGATGAATTCATTATTAATTGCGCTCACTGGGAGCCCTGCAGCAAAGTGCAGACCACTGCCAACCAATTTATCCATCCATGGGTTGCCTGTGACCTTCTTGGTTCTGGCCCAAAAGTCATCCATGTCTATATGCCCAAGTTTTGAATCTCTGATATCGAGATCGCACTCTGCAAGTGAGTCAGGCATCCTGACCTTTTGGTATTTATACTTCATTTCTTACTCTGTCAACTTGGCTTTGCCTTTGGACTTGGTTGGCTTCTTACTCGATGAAGACATAAGTGCACTCGAGGATTGTTGTTGCTCTGTAAGAAGAATCAGAGAGTTCCAATGTAGAAGGGCCATGTTAGCCATCAAGTTGTCCATAAAAGCTTTACAGAATGAAAAATTATCAACTTATGAGCCTCTGGCAAGGCGCATCCTTACTGCAGGCTGCAGGGGCTTTGAAAAGCAAGGCACACTTTTAGGGAGTGTTGCATGGGGAAAGCAATGCCAAAAGGGGCATGGGGCGTGGAAAGGCTACACACAACATTCAGATGTTGATGTCAAGGAATATGCGCTTGCGCCATAGGAAGTGCTTTGGAGGGGCGTAGGAAATTCTTATGTTACACACCTCAAGGTGCGCCCAAGTGCATATTTTCAAGGTGTTGCAAGTTGGTTAAGTGTGCCAAAGACTTGGCTTGTGCAGTACGGGTAGGGTTTTACAACACATGCGTGTTGTTGTAGTTTCTTTGGTGCCAACACTTGTGCCTTAGGAATTTTGTAGTTTATAGGGCACGAGAAGGGCTTATGCTGTGTGGTCCTTTAATGCACTAATGGTGTGACTATTTTTGATGCAACATAACGAAATAGTGTGCCAAAGGGGCATGACTATGTTTAGTGTAACAGGAGTTTGCAATGCGCCATAGTGAAAATAGTTTCACTATGTGGGCTGATTTCCCTTTTTCTTGATTTTTACTCTTTTGGCTCAGATTTTGATGTCCAGGAGGGAAAACCTAGCAAGGCAAGGAGTGAAGGACAAATGGGCATGAGTTATTTTTGAGGCCAAGCCTTCCAGATTTGTAGATCTGGAAGGAAAGGAAAAGGAGGGTTTGTAGGTGGGTACTTGGGTTTGCAAATGGTGTTATCCTTTCCTTCTAGATTCATTGTTATTATTCAACAATCCTAATCACCTAGCCCAACATCCATAAAAACAACAACAAGGATGGTAGAAACCACTTACCCGGTATAAATAATGATAAAGGAAAGAAGTGGGGTCCATGATCATGAAAAATGGCATGCGTGGGCTGACGAGAGAAACTGACAGGTGCAGAGGAATAAATTTTCATGTTTTTTTTGTGAAAATGACAGTTTGAGTGCACTTATATATAGAAAAATGTGCATTTATTGTGCCACCAACTTTTTCCTTTGGCACTTTACAGAGTGTCGACATGGGGAAGGTTGCACCATGGCGCGGAGTTTAATATGTCAACATCATGTTACATGCACCTAAGGCACATGCAAAAAGGTGTTAACATGCTTGCGGATGCGCTCGGGTGCACTTAAAGAGGGCACATCATTTAATGATGTTGTAATAAGCATGAGTGCACCTAGGGACCAAAGGGGCATAGTTTTGAGAGTGTTGACACTACATTACTTGTGCCTAGTCAAAAGGTTTGAAAATGGCTAAGTTCTTTAAAACTTGATTTTCCAAAAGGGATTTTAAGCCATTCAAAACATTGATAGACCTTTTCAAGGGACCAAAACGGAATTTTGGTAAGGTTACCTACAAAATTTCCCTTGTCAATTTTACAGGATAACAACTGGCTCCTTCTGGGGACTATCTTTGAGTGAAGCTTAAGGGTAGAGAATCCCAGATTTTCATGTGCCTATCCATTGGGTTACAGAGTCAAAAACAAGGGCAACGAAAAAGAAAGGAAAACACACAACTAACAGAAAGCAAACACACGACAAAAAAAAACACACTAAAGCAAAACTATACAAAGAAGAGAGCAAGCTCTACTTCCTGAATATTTTGAGATGTTTCCCACTATAGGGAAGTGGGAGTTCAGTTCCATCTAGATACAAGAGATAGAAGCTACTCTCTCCATTTAGTTATCTGATCTTGAATGGCCCTCTCCAAAGAGAATCAAATTTCCCGTGCATGCCCTTTGGTTCTCTTCGCTTGTCCCATAGGAGGACAAGATCTCCCACCTGGAAATCTCTCTGCTTGGCCTTTTTATCGAACAGTATTTTGACTTTATTCTGATGTTCGGTGATCCTATCGACCACCCTTACCCTTTTTTCTTCAAGTTTTGTTAGATACATGATCCTCTTTTCAAGAGAATTCTGGAAAGTTTCATCTTCGATCGCTCATGCCAAGCGTAGAGTAGGGAGTTCCGTGGAGATAGGGATCTCAAATGTCAATTCCATATAACACTTGAAAAGGTGACATTCCGAGAGACCTCTTTGGGGTAATATGGTCTGCCCACAAAGCATCATACAATGACTTGTGCCATGACCGCTGATTCTCATCGACTAGCTTCCGTATGATAGTCACTAGGTTTTTATTGCTAGATTCAGCCTGACCATTCCCTTGAGGGTAATAATCCGAGGCATGGGCCAAGGTTATTCCGTATCCATAGAAAAAACCAATAACTTCCCGAGGAGAAGTTGGAAGCATTATCAACAACGATCTTGTGTGGGATGCCAAATCTCACAATGATATTTTCTTTGATGAAGTTGCAAACAACTTCAGAGGTGGCATTCTTAACAGGTATGGCCTCCACCCATTTGGTGAAGTAATCTATTACTATTAGGACATAACTATGTTCGAACTTTGATTAGGGATGGAGTGCTCTGATAAATTCAATTCCCCATTTCCTGAATGGTTCATCAATAATGATGGGCCTGAGGGGAAAAGTAGCCAATTTTGGTTTACCAACGAACTATTGGCAGAGCTCACATTTTGCTACCCAGGTGGTTGTATCTTGAAATAGCATTGGCTAGTAGTACCTAGCTTGAATGATCTTATGTGCTATCACAGAAGAGGAAAAGTGACCACCACATGTTGAATCATGAAATCTTTCTAGTAACTTCACCTGATGTGGCTTGTCAACGCATCGCAAGAAGATGCCATCAATCTTGTGCTTGTATAAACCGTCATCCCATATGACATATCTGGCTGCCTTGAGCTTTACTGTCCACTTCTCCTTTGAAGTTAGATGGGTTGGACACTCATCGTAAGTGAGAAAGAAAGTGATGTCAGAATACCACTCATCGTTGGTTGCAAAAAATAGAACCATAGGTAGAGAATCAGCTTTCTCCAGTTCACCTATGCTCTCTCCGTCGATGCAATCAACTTTCTCTTCAGGATCTCCTGAATCTTTATTTTCAGCCATGAGCTGACATAGGCCTCTACCCCTTACCAACTTGGTTGGTTTGATGTCTAGATCATACTCTTGGACCTTTGCGATCCAATTCCCTCATAAGCTTCCTAACTCCTGTTGAGTTAGGATAGACTTAACTAGTGTCAGGAACCAACACTCTTTGTATGAGAGTTTAGGATGTAGTACTGGAAGTTTCTTGACTACTTTGACTACTTTGGAAAGGCATGTTTTTCTAACGAGACATCTTTAATTCATGAAGCTTGAGAGGGAGCTCATGAACGCGATTGGGATTCAACATCCTCGAAAGTTCTTACTCCGCATTAAGATGGTAGATACGGTATGCAGCGGACACATAACATGACATGATGAAATATTTTGGAGAAGTTGGGCATACCAGAACTAGTGCATGAGCAATGGAGGCTTTTATATCCTCAAATGATGTCTTTCCTTCTTTGCTCCACCAGAAATTTTGTGACCCCTTCATCATATTTGATATGTGATGAGTCTTTTTAGTGAAGTCTGGAACAAAGCGTCTAGAAAATTCACCTTTCCGAAGAAGGAGTGAACACTTCGGTCTTGCTTGTGGGCAAGGTAAGGATCTGAATATCCTTGACTCTTTCGACATTTATCTTTATTCCTTCCTTGTTGACAACATGTCCCAAAAACTTTCCTTCAGTGACCCCGAAAATAGACTTTTTGGATTTAGGGAAATCCTGTGTTCTCGGCATCTAATCAATACTTGCTCCAAATGATCACAGTGATCACTTCACTTTTTAGAGAACACAGTTAAATCATCCAGATAAACTATGATGACCTTCCCCATCATACCTTTGAATGTGAAGTCCATAGCTCACTTGAAAGGTGGCACCGGCATTGGTCAAGCCAAAAGGCATCCTGCTGTAGGTGAATGTGCCCCAGGGAGTAGTGAATGTTGTTTTGAATTGGTCTTCAGGTGAGACCTCAATCTGATTATAGCCTGAAAAACCATCGAGCATGGACAACATCTCTAAACCGGTTACTGCTTATAGAACTTGATCCATTATGGGTAGTGGATAATTGTCCTTTAGGGATGCCTGGTTTAGGTTGCGAAAATCTACGCATATGTGTATTTCACCATTCTTCTTTCACACGGGCACAATGTTTGCAACCCAGGTACTATGATGGATAGGAAAGATAATTCTCACATCTAGCATCTTCTATATTTCCACCTAGATGGTACCTGAGATCTTAGGATTGTAGTGCCTCTGTTTCTAGTGAAAGGGTTTGACGTCATCCTTTAACGGGATGTCATGCTTGAACATCCTTAGGCTTGAATGACTTTAGATTGGCATAAGACCATGCCAATACATCCATATATTTCTTCAACAGCTTGAAAAATTTCTACTTTTCCTCGGGTGTACAACACTTCCCGATGTTCACAAACTGCGGATGCTCTGTAGAGCTTAGATTAATAGATTCGGTCTCTGGAGAAGAGTTAGGGTCATTCTGTCACTTTTTCTTGAATGAAGCGGTCATGCTTGTCAAACAATCATTCCAGGGAGACTAAACCTTTCATAATTTTTTTCCCCTTGAGCTGACAGATGCCTCCACCTTCTATTGATTCATTTGCTTGACCAGTGATGGACTCACGACATACCGAAGTAGATCCTTCAAAATGAAGCTCATTGAAATTGTCTACTTTCTCTAGGAAAGCAATAAGCTGATTATCATCATTGAATACCTGCCAGTGGTGAGAATTATCTGGCACGCTTGGGTGAAATACTACCTCAATGGTATAAATGTCTATTTTCAGCCCTGGGTGAGGGAGCATAAGCGAGGTAGAGATGACCAATGAATCAGCCATGTCATTTTGGGCTCATGGAACCACTTTGATTGAGAAGGCATCAAACTCCTCAATGTTGTCCCATACTACATTGTGGTAGTGCTGAGTCTATTGTTTTTTACCTGGTATACTCCCTTTACCTAATTGACAATCAGTTCGGTGTCACCTTGTACTTTTAGGTTCTTGATTCCTCTTTCCTTTGCAGCTTGCATGTGAGTAGCAAAGATTCATACTCAGTAGTATTGTTTGTATTGAAAAACTACAATTTGAAAGAAAGAGGGAAAATCTCCTCTTTACGAGAGATATCAGGATGGCTCTAGTACCACATCCACTTGTTGCACAACTGCCATCAAACTGCAACGTCCATATCTTGTTAAGGTCCTCCTCTTGGACGAGAACATCCATTCTATCAGACTCAGTGGATAAGAAGTAGTTCCCCATCCCTGATGATTCGAAGAGAATCTGGGCCTTGGGTCGTCAGAGTTGGTGACTAGGTACTTCTTTTGTGATTCAGGCTCCAATGTCTGCATTACTCCTTTGTGAGGATTCTAGCTTTGGACCAGTCCATATGAATCTCTCCACCGACTTCCCTACAAAAAATTCTCCCTAGTAAAATTCCATATGTTGTTGGAATATCAGCAATGAGGATGGTCATCTTTACCCTTTTCTCTAGGAATGCTGCAAATGCAAACTATGCATCTTTGATCTGACCAATTAATGGAACTTGTTTGGTTTCCATGGAGTAACATCTACCAAAAGGCTTGGTAAGAGTGAGGCCCAAAGCATGGGTGACCTTTTCCGGCATGACATTATCAGAAGCCCTAGAATCAATTATGCAATTACTTAGCTTGTGACCATTGATCAGTAGGGAGAGATAAAAAGGTTTGATTTTTCTGATGTGGAAGTTGAGGCAACATTTATGCAAGATGCAGGAGGAGTGGAAAGGATTCCTTTTAGGGAGATAGGAGAAGGAATGGTGGCTTGGCTTTGGATATATTCGGTTAATCTTACAAGATGCTCAGGGTTAGACTGAAGGTACTCAGCTTCAGACATTGGATCTTGGTCCTTTTGGCATGGTTAACTATGTCAAATGTGACCAAGGGTTGCGCTGACGAAGGAATGAGTCCTTCGTTTCACGATGGTAGAGGAGTAGTACTGGTCTTTATGGAACTAGAGGGAGATTGATTTGGAGGAGAAATAGGAGGAAAATATTTCTTCACAAAAGGCTTGATAGGAGGTTGAGCAGGAAGGGGATTACCTCTTTTAGCAATGGTTGGAGGTGTATTTAATATGACCTTTTCCTTTTGTATCTTAGCAGCAACTTCTACTTCTTTTCCTTGTGAGCGGTGAAAATAGCATATGACTATCCACTTACATACCCTTGGGTACCTTCCTCTTCATCAGATTCCTCATCTTCAAATTCCATATACCCGATCATAGAGTCACCAGTCGGTTCACCGACATCTTGATCATCTTCACCTTGCGATGAAGGTTCTTCGTAAATTTGTTCATCTTCTTCGATCTCAACCAAGGCATTAATCGGAGGGGCCTCAAGTGCTAACCTTGGAGCAGCGAGGGAAAATGTGGCTTTTGAGGGGCATTGTTGGGAGTGAAGTTCCTCCATGGGATATCCGGTACTGAGTGCTAGATGAAGCTTGAGCTAATTGCTTCTTTAATGTGAGAAAGTCGTTTGCCATCTTCTAGAATGCCGGATCTGATGAAGTGGCTTGAGAAGGAGTCGAAGCCTTTGATTTGGATGGATCTCATTTTAACTCACCAGATATAAGCAGGTTATCCTCTATCCAATGGCCGTAGCTTGAGTGAGGACCAAGGTGGTGATTTGTTCTTGTAAAGTAAGAAACTTACTCTTGAACTCATGGCATTCACAAAGAAACACTTTTGATTTTCTGGTGTTGGCAACATGGTAGGTGGCACATGGTTAATCAGTGAATTGAAACGGGTGATAAAATCACACATGGTTTCATTGGCCTCCTTCTTCAAGTGAGTAATCTTTGATAGTAATGCAAATGCGTCTTCTGAAGGCTTATACCTGTCTTCAAATGTAGTTCGTAATGTGGCCCAACTGGTGATAGATCCGGCAAGTGTTGGAACCACTCTGCTGCAGGTCCTTGCAAGGTCTCTAGAAAGAGGCGTACTGACACGTCTTCATGGGTCACATCTAGGATGTTGCATGACATAATGAATGTAGATATATGTGCATCCGTGCTTTGATTTCCACTCCCATCAAATCTTGGGAAATTCTTGCGGTTTCCATGAGGGAGTGCATGAACTAGATGCGGAAATGCAAGAGGACCCATAGCATTTCCCCATGGTACTTGCCATTTGAAAAGTTGGAAAGAGGACGTGAGCCGGGAGTGCGGTTCCACTTAGTAACAAGGCACTACAAATTGACGTGGAAGCTCCTTGTGAAAACCGGTTCTTTCGTGGAGGTGAGGCACTTCTTGCTGACCGATCAGCTAAACTCAGTGATGAGAAACATGTTGGTGTAATACTGAAATTGTGCCTCTGAAGTAGATCAAAAATAGGATCAACTTCTCCATGAGCTCTTCTGCTACGGGTAAATGGTTCACCGCCAGTGTATCTGCTCAGATCGGCAATAATTTGGAGCAGATTTATAATAATCTTTTTGTTTGTACTTGCTGATTTTCTGATTTTTCTGAAAAAATCAGCAGCATGCACTTTTCTAAATACTTAAATTTATCCCTTTTTTAAACACCGATTGCGGTTTAATGACAAGGATTAGTAGGGATAAAAAGTGGGATAATTTCAGTAAGCTGATTTTCGGATCTTAGATTTGATTTTTGCAAGGGTTTGAAAATATTTGTAAAAATATCAAGATCTCAGATCTACGAAATATATAGGTTTTTATAAAAACTCAGCGAACTAAAGGTTTCTAACTGGTCTAGATCTATAGATCTGCTAAGAAAATTTTCAGTTTGGGTCACTTTTGCAAAAATTTCAGATTTTAACAAAGGGTTAAAATTTTCAAACTGGTAGTGACTTTGACAGTTTTTTATTTATTTTCTTAGTTTGATCCCCAGTAGAGTCACCAAAAATTGTTGGTCCAAAAATCATCGGGTGGGTAGATCTATGGATAGATAGGCCAACAATGTGCAGGGCATAGCCCCTCTTTGAGACAAAAAAGTGAAACTGGTTTATTGTTATTCTACCAGTAGGAACTGTGCAAGTCCTACAGTATTCTGCCTTCAGGGGGGTTTGGATCTCATCCCAGTAGAGTTAGTTCGATGAAGAACAAAAAGAATGAAGGAAGGAATGGAAGAAAGATGGATCTGAAGGGAGAAAAGAAATGAATTCCAAAGTAGAAAGGTCAGAGGGTTTATGTTTTGGGCCGGTAGTAAATAGAGCCAAACTTACTCACATAAACAAATAAAGCAATACTGATAAACAAAATGACAAAAGTAGATATGAATCTAACAGAATAAACACACAGATCTGACGTAAGAAAGATCTAATGCATATAACACATGAATTCAGCACAAAGTCTCAATATTTGTATTAATGTTTTCTTCTGTTACAAGAAAGCTCAAAGTCTTTCTCTCCTCACTTCTATTTTTCATACAAGATTGTCCACCCTTTGAATACTACAAGTATCCAAGTATTTATAGAAGGAGAAGGAGAAAGAAGACAAAAAGGAGCCAACAACTTATTTACAAAATATCTAAAAGTCAAATGTTGACTTTGGGGTAATTTTGTGGATGACAACATCCCATGGTGCAACATGGATGATGTCATCACGTGTGCCAACATACTTTTAAATACTTTTACAAAAATGGGATTTATCCTAGGAGGAGGAAGCCTATTCATCATCATCCCTTTGCACTGAATGGAGTGTCTTGCTTCTGCTCTGGAGAGGCGATATGATACTGAGCTTGATACTCCATGAACTTGCTGATCATCTTCTAAAGTTGATCATGATCGGGACCCTTTGTGTGATCTCTGATAACTTCACAAGTTTCTCATTCATCTCTAAGCCTATCAGGGAGCTTGAAGTATTCATTTCCTACCTCTATCAAGTACCCGATGAAATCACGGCAAGCTAGAAGGTTGTTAATAGATTCTCGGTCAAAAGTGACCTTTGGCGTCAAACCTTGTGATGCAATTCCCTTGAAAAGTTGAATAGTATTGTTTACTTCTCTTAAGGTGAACGATGTGTTAAAAACCTGGAGACATCCTCAAGACAATCTGCTCCATTTGATGTTTCACGTCTAGGGCTTCCTCCTTGATTTTGTCTATCTTTTCTAGGACAAACTCCATTTGATCAACCCGATAGTCTAAAGTGAAAAGCACTTTGTTGTGTGCTCATGGGTGATCAATGACGCCAAATTTTAACAAGTCATTGGTCGGGAAGTCGACCATTTTCTGGAATGTCTCATGTTGCAACCTGGCATGGTCCAACTCTTCGAGAGATGGGTCCTGCTATTGCACAGAGTTCATTGTTTTCCTTATCTATACTTTGGTAGAGGCCTGTGAACTTCGTGATTACTTCCTCACTTGTCTCTGAGGATCTGCTCTCTCTAGGAGGACACTGCTGCACCTTGTTCACCAATCTTGGTGTATTCATTTATCTTCTCCTGACTAAGGACTTCAGGAGTTTCGGCGGTAGCTATAGGAGGTGCATTGCCCATTCTTTGCAGAGCTTGGAGAAGATGTTTGTTTTGTTCCTTTAACATTCTCTTCTTCTCCTTTGCTTCTTTTGCAGTTTCTTGCAAAGGGCATCCATGGCTGACAAGGCCTCTCCTTGTAGGCTCTCTAATGATGTTCCCATTGTGACCTGGGTCACTGTAAAATCTATAGGAGATAGATCTTCTTTCTTCTTTATGGGATCTGGGTAGGCTATCTCCATAACCCTTTCACCTGAAGCACTTTTTGAGAAGTGAGTTATAACTTTTTTCTTCTTTGGTCCTTTAGCCGGGATGATAGAGAAGTCCATGGGTGCAATGGGGACTTTCCTCTTGTGTTGGCTTAGGTGGTCTGAGATCCATCTTGGACTTATGGGAGTGGGACCAGAGGACAAAGAAGAAACAGGGTGGAAGGAAGAACAACTACAGTGGACATGGGGAAGTGTGTCGAGACACTTGGTGGTGGCATGGAGAAAGGGGCCGACACACCAATGCTCATGGGATTAGGAGTCACTACAAGAGAGGAGGCCATGGGGGTGGAAGGGATCTGCAAGATGAGGGAAGAAATGTGGGGGATAGATCTGCAAGGGAAGAGAAGATGGAGGAAGAGGGAGAGGGAAAGGAAGAAGATGGAGGAGAAGACACAACCAAAGGAGCGGTTGTTTGAGTGACATGAGGAGGGGAAGGAGGAGTGGGAGAGGGAATGGTTGGTACCTCACCAGTTGTAGTTGTGACAACATCCTGAGTGGATGTGTCCATTGGAGCACTTACCACTTCTTCTTTTCCTGGGGACACTAAGTCCACAACTTGCTCTTCTGTGGTAGTAGGAGGGCTTTCAGGAGCTTTCTCTTGAGCAGTGCTTTCCTCTCCCACTTTATCTTTCCCTTTTCCTTTAGGAAAGTGTTTTGGCCTGGTGGGTGCATTTCCCAGGGGAGATGTGGTAAAATCTACCCCAAGATAGATGATACCATTTTTCTTACACCAATGCTCGGTGCGTTGCAGAGTAGGTTGAACCCTTTCTTGGATGGTCTAGGGTGCTTTGTTCCTATCAATATCTACTGAATGGCCAATCATCCCCATCTGTGTCTAGGTAAACTTGATCAATTTCCTAATTAGTTTCTAGGAAATCCTTTGGGATGATGGCCACGCCATATTGAATGATCTCTGTCAAGGCCAGTCGGGAGTGATCCTTTTGTCTGAGTTCGACTTCATGATTTAAGTCGATGTAGATATCCTCAATCTAAGGAACATGGATAGGATTGATCTTTTGCCCTTAGAAGTAACCACACGAGGATCGAAGGTTGGCCTTACTAGGAAATTATGCTTCAAATTGAGCAATTCAAGCTCTGCATACATCTCCCGAGCTTTACTTTGTGAGGGGCACGTGTACCTACCTACTGTGAGGGGGAATGGAGTTCCTCCCTTCTTCCTCTTCATACACTTCTCATGATAGGTGATAAGCTACCTTGACAGCTCCAGAAGGATTAGTTTGGGCCCGCATATCTCGGCAATCTTGTGGGTTCTCCCAAGAAGTTGGCAGCTCTGAGATAGGTAAAGGTGGGGAATTGTGTAAACAACACTCCCCACTTCATTGTGGTGGTGATCACACTTTTGCTTGTCTGACCATGAGTCATGTTGGGCCTCAAGAGGTAGATGATGCCATAGAAGAAGACATCATTGATCTTGCTTGAAATGAGCTATGTTGTTCTTGAGCCTCAACTCTGGATAGTATTCGTATATTTTGACTTGGGGCCATACCCCATATTGATTCAACCCAGGTAGTCTCTCTCTGAGGTAGCTGCATATACTACATAGGAGTTCATATAGAACCTCCCAGTTGTTGAAAGTTGTTGAAGTTGTTTGAGATTGTATCACTGATAATCTTGCCCAAACCAAAAAAGCTGATTGGGCACATTCTTATTCATTGTTTCCAAATACCTGAGCATCCACTTGTGAAAGTAATGGGCATCAGGGAGCCCATGTACTCTTCTTAGGAAGGTGATCGTGTCACTCAGCTCTTCTGAAAAATCACTGTGCGATGAATGACTTGGGGCCACCTACTCACCACCTTTTTATTCTTGAGGTACACCTCGTTCATCATCTGCATGCACTTGTCCTCATTATCGGTCCAAGTCTTCATGCAGTCTTCTTGACTTACTACCACAAAATGTCTATGGTGGGGGATTCCCAAGATAATCTCAAAGTGTCGAGCTGTGAGGTTGATTATCACTTTTCCATCCTCATTTTTGACACATCTTGTGTCCTTGTTATAACAACGGCCCACCAACATGATGAATTCATTATTAATTGCACTCACTGGGAGCCCTGCAGTAAAGTTCAGACCACTATCAACCAATTTATCCATCCATGGGTTACCTGTGACCTTCTTGGTTCTAGCCCAAAAGTTTTCCATGTCTATATGCCCAAGTTCTAAATCTCTAATATCGAGATCACACTCTGCAAGTGAGTCAGGCATCCCAACCTTTTGGTATTTATACTTCATTTCCTGCTCCGTCAACTTGGCTTTTCCTTTGGACTTGGTTGGCTTCTTACTCATGAAGACATAAGTGCACTGAGGATTTTTGCTGCTCTCTACGAAGAAGAATCAAAGACTTCTAATGTAGAAGGGCCATGTTAGCCATCAAAGTTGTCCATAAAAGCTTTGCGAAATGAAAAATTATCAACTTATGAGCCTCAGGGCACAAGGCACATCCTTCTTTGCTGCAGTTGCGAGGGCATTGAAAAGCAAAGCACACTTTTAGGGAGTGTTGCGTGGGGAAAGCAAAGCAGCGCGAAGGGGCGTGGGGGCGCATGAATCGACTACACACAACATTTAGATGTTGATGTCAAGGAATATGCGCTTGCGCCATAGGAAGTTCTTTGGAGGGTGCAAGAAATTCTTATGTTACACACCATCGAGGTGCACCTAAGCACATATTTTCAAGGTGTTGCAAGTTGGTTAAGCGTGTGAAAGACTTGGCTTGCGCGGCACGGGTAGGGTTTGCACAACACATGCGAACATGTTATTGTAGTTGCTTTAGCGCCAACACTTATGCCTTAGGAATTTTGTAGTTTATAGGGCGCGAGAAGGGCTTATGTTACGTGGTCCTTTAATGCACCAATGGTGCAACTATTTTTGATGCAACATAATGAAATAGTGCGCCAAAGGGGCGTGACTGCATTTAGTGTAACATGAGTTTGTAATGCACCATAGTGAAAATAGTTTCACTATGTGGGCCGATTTCCCTTTTTCTCAATTTTTACTCTTTTGGCTCAGATTTTTATGTCCAGGAGGGAAAACCTAGCAAGGTAAGGAGTGAAGGACAAATGGGCATGAGTTATTTTTGAGGCCGAGCCTTCCAGATTTGTAGATCTGGAAGGAAAGGGAAAGGAGGGTTTGCAGGTGGGTACTTGGGTTTGCAAATGGTGTTATCCTTTCCTTCTAGATTCATTGTTATTATTCAAAATCCTATTCACCTAGCCCAACATCCATAAAAACAACAACAAGGATGGTAGAAACCACTTACCCGATATAAATAATGATGAAGGAAAGAAGTGGGGTCCATGATCATGACAAATGGCACGCGCGGGTTGATGAGAGCAACTGACAAGCACAGAGGAATAAATTTTCACTTTTTTTTAAATGATAGGTTGAGTGCGCCTATATATAGAAAAATGTGAATTTATTGTGCCACCAACTTTTTCTTTTGGTGAACTTTACAGAGTTTTGACATGGGAAAGGTTGTGCCATGGCGTGGAGTTTAATATGTCAACATCATGTTACATGTGCCTAAGGTACACCCAAAAAGGTGTTAACATGCTTGCGGATGCACCAAACACACTTAAAGAGGGCACATCATTTAATGATGTTGCAATAAGCATGAGTGCACCTTGGGGACAAAAGGGGCACGGATTTGAGTGTTGACACTACATTACTTGTGCCCAGTCAAAAGGTTTGAAAATGGCTAAGTTCTTTAAAACTTGATTTTCCGAAAGGGAGTTTTAAGCCATTCAAAAAATTGATAGACCTTTTCAAGGGACCAAAACATAATTTTGGTAAGGTTACCCACAAAATTGCCCTTGTCAATTTTACGGGATAACATGTGGTAATTGTAATTGTGTTGTGAGAAGATATTTCATTTCATTGCGTAATAAACAATTTTAAATTCACTCTACTTCCATCTTGTTGATATAGGTTGTTTGTTAGGCTATGAGTGTATCTTAGGCGTGATAGATCAGGGATTCTTGATGTTTAGTTGACTCTTTGACATGATATTTTATGTTTAAATCCTCAATTAATGTGTGAAATTGTGTATCTTTGGGCTTCCATGGGTGCACATCTTTTGGTTGAAGGTTCATTGTTGGTTATTTGACGTGTTTTCATCATATTATTTGGAAAATCTTCCAACATTTGTTAAAAGTTCTCTAAGATTCGGTATAATCAACTTTATCCTACTTGATTCCCCAAAAAAGTACATCCATAACCGATAAATCCTACAATAACCACACATGCTTGCACTGCTTGTTCATAAATGCCAAGGAGATTTGTTGAATTTACCCATCCTTTACCTAAAATATGCAAGAGCAAGCTGGTTTTATTGTTTTCTTTAGTAACCTGAACCTTATCTAGAGGGCATTTGCATTTTCTATGGTGACAACTTGTGAGAGTTAGATTATGTTGCATTGACCATGTCTTCTCAAGGTTATTTCTCAATATCATAAAAGGAGAGTCAAATGTTGTTGATCCATTCATTTCCTCTACAAATTCAGGTTACAATATGGGTCCTCTCACCTTGGTTGAAGGAATAACCTAAAGTAGTAATGGTAGGTCAAACCCTTAACACAATGCTATCTAAATTTTCTGAACTCGAGTGACAAAGAGTCAATTAGATCCTTCCTAGCTACAAAACAACTTAAATTCTAATTTATCTTTCTTTAAGCATCTTGATCAGCTTGTTGATGTTTCTCAACTTTAAAGGGAGAACCGAATTGGGTACCAACACAACCTATTTTATGAGTTGCATACCTTCCCTTTTCATCCATTTCCACCCATTTTTCTTTCCATATCTTTCCATTTTATTTCATTCATGAAGTTGTGCAATCATGGATTCATTTCCATCATGGATTTCCCATTTACATCAAGGCTATTCAAACCCATCTCCAAGATTTTATAACACACCTATATCTCAATATTATGATCAAATTCAGAATCATTATGCATATCCAGGATGAGAAAAGTGTAATTCAGTTTGTTCATTCACCAAACTTTGGAGTTGTTAAAGAACTGGAGTATGTAGATTTAAGAGACTATTCTACACCTAGAGATGAAGATTTTGAATGCAAGATTCAAATAATGGAGTAGATATTTCAAGCTGTGAAGGGACAACTACAAATCTTTCTCATTAGACAACCTATTTTTAGGTAGCCCTATCCATGTGGAGATCATATACCTATTTTTTTTAGCCCACAACAAAGGCTTGAGGTGATGAGTAAATCTCTCATTCAGATGGTTGGTTTCATTTCTTCATCACAAACATTAGAGGCTAATGGATCTAAGGTTGAAGAACCTTGTCAATGGGATGTTCCTAATCCTTTTCCATACCAACCTTTAATGCATATTCCTTATCAACCACCCAAGCTTAAGTTTGAAATCCCTAGCTTTCACTTGCTACCCCCATTGTCAATTCCATTTCTCCATCCTCTTACATTCCACCCCACCTTCTATCTTCTTCCCTTTTCTCTTCCAAAATTCCTTCCCCTCCGGAGAAAGTTCTAAACCTTCTCCTCCACCAAAAACATTGCAAAAATTAGTTATAACTCAACCCACCCCTCCTCTTACATTCGCAAACCCATTTTGGGAGGAACAAAATTAGAAAATCAGTTAGGGAGGGGAGAAAACTGAAGAGCCTAGAAAAGAAGAACTTGTGTAAAATTTGAGTAATTGGGCTACTAAGTTTCAAATCACTCAAATGTCACTGATGAATAGGCCTTTGAAAGAGGTTGGAATTGAAAAACAAGCACTATAAAATGATCATCAAAAGTCCTTTTGTTCCAAGTGCAGTGTTCATGTTGGCACTATATTCTCATAATCCACTAATTGGTCTCAAATTGTAAAGTCGGAGGGAGAGGAGAAGTCATCTCCAAATCCAATTGAAGAGGAGCACATAGAGGAGAAAAAATCAGATTCGAGAGGCCTTACAGGAGAGGAGATCATAGAAATCTTTTTTCTTTCTTTCGTTAATGAAGATTCGAGATCCATGTTTTCATTCATCTTTTTTTGAAACTGATTTGGTTGATGAATCCATCATGGAGGAGAAACTCCCAAGTGAGCAGAAATTTCTAGCTAGTCTCATTATTTCACCAAGAACTTTATTAGAAATTGTAATTATCCATGAGCAGTTTCATGTGGAGGAGGAAGAGATAGATGATGAAAACCATGCCAAGTAACTCTTCAAGGAAGAAGATGAGATACTTGTAGAAGAAAAGAAAATAAAAAACCAACATGTAAATAGTCACCTTTTCTAGGAAATTTTGCAAGATGATTCCATTCCTAGAGTTGAGCTTCATAGAAATGGGAAAAATTTGAGGATGAGATCATGCCCAATCAGATATTTTTCTTCACTAGAGCCAAGGAAGGAGTCACAACCAGTCATGCTCATTTCGAGCATGAGGAAGAGCTTCAAAGTTCCAAGGGTCCGCTACAATACCTCTCAAATCCAAATGCAAAGCAACTAAAAGAGGTATTTATTTTGTTTCTACTTAATTCCTTGGTGAAAAGGGTGGAAAATCAGCTTCAAATAATTTTTTCACTCTTAATTAAGATCATGTTGAGTTCCAAGTCGGTCACATGTTCTCAATTTGTGAGAAAAGGAATCTACTTCTCCCTACCAGTTGTAGGATTTGTTTGAGTTTTCTTTTCCTTCAGTTAGAGTAGGGTAGGAGTAGGTTTGTTTTTCAGCAGAAGAAGTGCTTGTGCACACTCTGCATGTTTCCACTTGGAACATGTATGATTTTCCCCTTTTTACATAGTTTTTGTGGTGTTTTGTTTCTCTTGCACAGTCTTTTTAGGAAAGGCAGTGTTCTTGGGGAAATTAGTTATTTTCAAGTAGTTCTAAGTGCACTCCATAATTAGCATATGTTTTATACTTCTGCAATGCTTTGTCTTTTCCATGACTCAATTCAATTTTCTTCAAAACTTGGAAAAAATCATATTTTGGGATAGTTTCAAAGGTTCATCCTTCATCCCAACAGATCACTTGTAGAGGAAAGAGATGAATTTTAGATTCAAAACAATTTTCCACTCACATAAAACCCTATTCAAAATTTTTTTATAGTGTGCATGGTCAATATGAGTAAGAAACAATTTAGTTTTGGGTTGAGGAAGTGTTTCAAGAAAATTTAGGAGTGAATTTCAAAGTTTTAAATCAGTTTTCATGTTTATCGGGTTGACTCCATGCCCCTTTTATAAATTAAATGCATTTTGTTAGTGGGTGGGAGAAGAATTTTAAGTTTCCCTCTTCTCTCTCACACACATATTCTTCTCGTATATTATAAACACTTCTCATTTCGAGAGATAGATATTCTAGGATATGGGAAACTTCGTGCAATTTTTTTCTCAAATCTAATGAGCTACCACCTTCACTTGTGCCTAGAAAGTATATTTATGCCTCTATTTTTCAAATGTAATAGACTGTGCAAATTTGTGAAGCAAGTTGGATTTTATCAACCCTTGCATTTGTTTTGTTGGATTTTCTTGCCTCTCCATTATTTTTGTTCTATTCTTTCCATGTTTCTTTCATTTGTAGTTTCTTGTTTTTTGTGTTTCATGGAGATTTGGTAGTGAATGAAGGCCTGGGATTGTGTCATATCTATTTTGGCCAATCCCAACTCCATTTTCCTTCTCTACTCTCCCTCAATAGGATATTTCTACCCCTTCTCTTGGTGCTATCACCACCCTTGGTGTAGTATTTTCTCATTTTCGTGCTCTCTCCCTCTCCTGGTCCCTTGGAATTCATAGGTTAGTAGTAGATAGTTGTTTTTAATGTATTAGGAGTATTTGTTGCATTAGATTAGGAAGAGGAACCAGCCTTCTCTACAGAGTTATCTCAAATTGCAAGGTCTCACACCTTGAGATAATTTCATGTATCCTAATTACACCGGTAGTTCATGCACACATGAAAAATTAAAGGGTGTTGTAATTTATTGATAACATAACCTACTATCCTTCATAACCTACATGTGTCAACCCTTTCCATGTTACGTTTATGTAACTACCCAGTTTATTCATGTATTAACATTTTTATAAGGTCAAAAGTGCAAAATCCTTTCCTCTAATGATTCCCATTACATATATACCAAATCCAATATAAAGAAATTGCTTCACATTTTATTTTTATCCATAATTAAGGTAGATTTTGATATACATTAAGATCACTTTAAAATCAAATGTCAATAACACATCACATCAAAAAAATAATAAACATCTATATAACATTAACATTTATTAACATTTATATAACTTCAACATCTTGTAGACACAAATATTGCACATTAGAGACTATTTAGCCCAATCTTATACTACTATTTAGAAGGTTCTCAAGTTTAAAAGTACTAATTAATCTCATCTTTGGCCACCTTTTTCTTATCTTTTATTTCATCTTTCTTGTGTGTTTCTGATACCTATCCGCCCATTTCATGACCTTTCTGAAAATATAGCACTGAAATCAAGGCACCCCAAGCATGACATCTTGGGTTACCTCGTCCCATTCTTGTTTCCCCAATCTATAAAAATACCATTTCGATCCTTTTTGGTTCATTTCTAGTTGTTTGTCATCTTTATCTTTTTCTCAATCATCCTTATCGGGATTAATTATGATATTAAGCTTAAGAGCCCTATAAATATAAAGTTATAAGACCATAGTAAGGGTCCTAGGTCATTGCATCTTATCACTACTATCACTCCATCTAGGGCTACATCCATTACATCACTTGCATCCACATAGTGTCATACATTCAAGCTAGGAGATCTGCATCACACACACTTCATAGGGGGATTACTGCATATACATGTTACTTACATTTCTATAGATATTATTAATCGCTACTTCACAAAGTCCAATTGGCACGAGAGTACCTAAGGCACAATACGCACACAAACACACACACACACACACACCAGAACTACATCAAGGTCCGTAATGTAGTGCAGTGCTCAATGATAAGTCCACTAGCTTGGTGACTGAGGTCAATCTAACCCATTCATATGCATCTTTCATTTTTCTAGGGTTTGATACTTCTCCTTGCATTACGGGTCATTCTCTAGTTCATCCGATGAATCTAGCATGACAGATATGAATTATTAAGATACATTTAGTGATCATACCAGATTCATATTTTGATCATTTACATTATTCCAAGCATCTATATTTCGAGAATAGTACACTCCCAGGCATCTGTTTCATTTCATACAATCTAGGTCTTCCCTTCACAAGGTCTTTGAGGGTTTGTCTGCACTTCTAGATTTTATTTCCGATCTGTGTTATTGTGCGATAGTCATTATTATTAACTAAGCTATTCTTCTCCTTTCTCTTGCACATTAGGTTTCATTAAACTTAGAATAGTTTACTTACATTCATTTCATATTGCTCTAGTTCATTTTATAAAGTGTTTTAGTCCTCCTAGTTTAGATTAACATTAATACCCTCGATATCCCCTTAGGCCATCTAGATTTAAATTCTTATTTTTGTTAATCATTTTGATGAACCCGACCTCACTTCTTGCAGCTTGTAGGGTCCCGAATCTGCACTTTCCACCATGGGTAAGTGTCATAGAAAGTATTCTTCTTCTAAGCCTCTAGTTACTTTGTAATTTGGTAGTCGTGGCCACTCTTTCACCAACACTCCCATTACTTCTTCTGGTTATAGCCCTTGTCCTTTCTTTTTGAACTTCCATCTTCTGGGATGGATCCTTGTGCTATTTTGGATGATGTTACCTTGTACTTGTGCACTATTAATCCTACTACTTTAGCTCAACTCATCACAAAATTCTAAGCTCTTCCTCCTGAGTTAATCATTCTCTCTCCCACCTTGGACATAAATGACTCTAGCCCTACACCTCTTTCTTCTCCATCCATGATCATGTCTCCACCAACTCCACCTACCCTATTCCCTTTTGTTTGCATGGTTGATCTAGTCCCTTCTACATCTATTGTTACTTCAACACCATCCACTACACCCACCCCACAATACTTGGTTTCTTTTCCCATTCCTCCCCTATCTTCTGTATTTATGAGATGTTAATCGTGGTTATAATCCACTAGCTTAGTATAGTATCTTCCCCACCATTTGATCCTACCACTACTATTGTGCCATACCAAGGCCCTTCATCATCCATGGCTCTTCCCCCTCTTTGCTAACATTCTCCTCCTTTGTATGCCCACCTTTCACTTGCACTCTCTTCATAAATAATTCTTATTGGGAACACATACCACTTGACACATCTTGCACAACCACTATATGTTCCCACGATGGTCTCCTCTAACTTGGGTTTGACTTCAATGACCTTCATACTCCTCTATACGACCCCCACCTGTATCATGGTTCAGTCATTCTTGTTGTTACATACAGCCCATGTTTTTTCCACCTTGTCATTCATCTTGCATGTGCTCCTCCTACTTCTCTACTCACTCTTGGCCAATCTTGGATAGATTATATCGAAGGACACTCGATCTTGATCATGTTGATATCACTTTTCCCATGCCATTTGGTGATGTGCATATTTGTAGCAATTCTTTCCTTTAGTATTCACCCCACGTCACTATTTGGTATGCCTTGGGATGCCCATTTCCTCCCTTCATCGATGAAAAATATTTCATGGTCATGTATATTTTACACATTCATGGTTATCTAGACAACCAACCACATACCCTTGTTTATCAAGTATCTCATGTTGTATAGTATAATTTTGATGCCTATCTTGATGATTCTCTAGAATACCTTCCTTCTCCCTTAGCCTCTTATGTTAACATCGATTCACCTCCTACTATAGTACACTCTTTCTCCTTCGAGACAATTGATGATTCTTACTCTCATAGTCCTTCTAATACACACCTATGGGAGGCTATACATACACTATAAGTTTAGTGTCAATCTATGGAAGCCACAATTACGTCTCTTCATGATATGATTTTGCAACTTCAGCATGTTTCTACTCCTCCTACAACTCCTACTCCATCCACCTCCCCTACTAGTCCCCTCCCTAATCCACCAGTTCTACCTTTCCCTTCACCCATTATTCTTCCCTCTAACACTACACCACAACACATTCTTGGTCACCTTCTTCACCGCCAACTCCTTACATTCTGCCTACTCGTTCATGTCCTCCTTCAGCGATTAATCCACACTCGTGGTTGTCCATTTTTTCACTATCATCACATTCAAGGACATCATACAAATTCATGTTGTACATTGCTTTGTGTTATCGAGATATCCAACAATTAGGCCTCCTTTCCTTCAGCACCCAACCTCCTCCTATTCTACGTATAGCCCCTCAAGTGCACCCAATTTGTCTACGTCAAACACGCCCTACCCACATATCATCTCAACACCAACCTCTAATATTGCATTCCCTATCTCCCCCTGTGATTTTCACACTAGAATCTTCATCATTATACCATGATTCATGCACATATAAATTTCACTCACCCGCACCACCCATCTCTACTATATCCCTGCTAGTAGATCATGGCCCTCTATTCACATCATCTCAAGTGCCAGTCAAAGGACTTTTGTCCTTCGACCTTATCGGTTAATTTCTCTTTTTCGCATGCTTGAGGGGCACATCACATTATATTATCCCCCTCTTATAGTCTCACATACTTATATCTTATTCCATTACATATTTTTGTTCAAGTCATCATCCCTTTTATCTCGTGTAGTGTCACACCTTCATTATCTAATGACACGACCTAGTAATTATGTTCCCAAGTGGGTACTGTTGAGGGATTACTATACGTACAAAATTCTAGGTACTTTGCACCACCAAAAAGATGTTACACATGCCCCAATGATGATACAGGTCTCCTTGCAAGGTGTTCAAGATCCAAAAAGCTCACCAAGTATACGTTTGTATCCAATGTACTTCACCTGGCCTCCACGTGCTTTGTTCTACCCTCTGCCCCCCTTTTTCTTCCATTTTGGTCTTTAGTGATGAGACCGCTACCCTACATGGGTGGCGGTCCGATGACTATTTCCCAAGACAGGAGGCGGTCCTCAGTGCTCGCCACTCTGCATAGGGCAGCGGTCCTATACGCATTTTCCAGAAAGTTCCAACAATCGCGTCAAACGTAAAATTTCAATTTCTATCCAAATTTTTCAGCTACTTTGCTTTGCATTTATGTTTTGACCGCCCTATGAATAGTGTTTTCACTTTTTTGATAAAGAGTTCCATTCCAAGTTACCTTGTAGTGAATGCATTTGCTATAAATAGCCAGCTTGTTTTCAAACAAATGGCCCCTCTCCTTCTCTATTTAATCATTCAGTCTTTGAGTTTCTTGCTTAGAATTCCAATAGTTTCATGTTTTACATCCATTTTTGGTCATCCTTTGTTGTTTAGAGGTCATTCAATCTTCTTGTTTCATTTTTTCTTCATTGTTGTTCCATGCAAGTCAGTTTAAAATAAGATAGTTTCATTCTTAGATTGGAATCCATTTAGAGTTACTGAGGTTTTGTTTAGTCACAAAAGATAGCTTCTAAAACTTTTGGCACGTTTGTGTTGTATTCCCACGATAAATCCTGCTAGGAATTTCATAGTCAAGCTATGTTCACTTGCATTATCTCTCTCTTACTCGCATTATATTCGGTCTATATCCAAAAGTTGCCATTGTTCAAGTTCTTCATTCTCACTGATGTTATCATATACATGCTTTTCTAGATTCAAGAGAATATGAAGGAACGAGGAGATCACACTGAGGGGACAAAGTCACACACAACTAGATTCACCACTGTTCTGTAAACACCAGGTTTGAGCTATCAAAGTTCTAGTTACAACGTATCAAATAGAGTAGTAAATTATTTTATTTCAGTCAAAAGCTCACTCTCAATATCACCAGGGAAGTTATGGGGATTGATAGTTTCTGAGAAAATGTGATTCATTCCTCACTTATGAGGTAGGATCGAGAGTCTTTCAATTTAAAACAATTAGTTGCTTAGATATTTAGGATAAATTCACAATTGCACAAGAAAATAGCCACACTAGGCTATTTTGTTTGTTTTAATTTTATTACTAGATTAGTTTTCCATTTTCTAAATATATTAGAATAGCTACTCTTTAATTTTGTTAAAATACTTCATCAAAAATACAAAAATAAAAGAATACATGCATAGTGTAGATACATCTTTCATAATTAGTTTATTAATTTTAGTTAAAAGTTGAATCATTTTGCATGACAATCATGGGACCTAGAGAGCCTAGAGAATACATATTTAAACCAATAGTGCCTCAACCAAATCTACCCACAACACTAGCTGATATAGATCAAGACCTTAGGATACAATTCTTTCAAGCAACGACAAACCTACAAGAAATTAGTGAACAAGTGAGAGGGTTAAATATCAAAGACGACAAGGCATACACATTTTGGTCAAATCATCCTAACTATAGACTCGCCTTGATAGGATATCTCAGTATGACCGTATCTGAAGGACTCGAAAGAGAACAAGTATTTGGTTGCGATCCTTTAGTTCCACAACCTAATGCAAGAGACCTCCTCATAGACATAGACACTAGATTACACATTCAAGTTGCTGAACACCACGTGTAAGGTATTCTAGAAAATTACACAACTCCTAATTCTAAACATAGAGGCTGAAAAGGCATATGATTATTGGATAATCAGAAGGAGAGATTAACTCTTCACATGACCATAGGAGTTTTGACACAACCACAAACTTACGGTTGTGATCCACAGGTCCCACAACCCAATGGGCCTACTAATTAATCAGACATTGATGCTAGTTTACGAACACTAGTATTTAGGTCCTCACCACTTCCACCAGACATTATTACACAATTCTCCTTACTAAACATAGTAGTCAGTCAAGCTAAGGATTTCTAGACTAGACCAGAGAATCATCCATAAAACCCCGAAGAAATCCACTACACCTCCCATCACCATTTTCATGACCTTGTCTAGAAATATACACGAAGCTCCCACAAGTCACTTCCCACGTATCCAATAGCCAATAAATGGGATCTCGGTAGAGCTCAACATTGATTGGAGCTTCCGAAAAACTATTATGTCTGAACAATCCATTACACCAATTTAGGTTAGGAGGGCCTTCTTTGCCTTAGATTCAAAAATTCCATTATTGCGTATTGAGGATATAAGATTACCCAACTAGTTTGTATGTATCCATATGTTTTCCACATTCACCGGCCATTTCGGCACGACCTTGGAAGGTCAGTACGAGGAAGAGTTACTTGTAGATTCCTATGCTCACATGTCACTTTTCCATCATATAAAATCTGTGAACCCAACGTGAAAAAATAAATATTCCCCTTTTATATTCATTTCTTTCATCCACCTTCACTCTTTCCCATTATTCTGCTAGTATGCATATACCCCCAAATATCGTGGGATACGACACATATGGTAGACCTCTCTCGGTCTTGAATCATGTTATAGTCAAACAAGTAGACAACCATCACCCTTGCTTTCCGCATGGGCTGATAACTATTCAAGCAATTACTTGTCTCAAACTCCACCCAAAGAACTATCTCTAGGTCTTCGTTCCGAATTGAGGAGTTGGATCATCTTGCACAAACACAACAACCAGAGCCCTCGGGCTCTAACAATATGATGTTAATTGGAGAATCCATTTTATCTCCTCGGGTCTTGTTCGGACCATAGATCGATGAGAACAGATCGGATCCACTCCCATTTTTGGATGAGGATTAGTTAACACACTATTCTAGAAGCAAACAATGCTTCCAAAACATATACCCACCTATAGGGAGTTTGCAAATACAATCGATGCCCTACTCCAAGATTACACCCCCATTCCTCCACCTATGGGAAATGGCCTCGGTGAAGCTTGGCGGGTACTAATCAATTCATAGCAGGTATCATACTTTTTTTCTGACAACCTCAAGGTATACAACAAATGCCATTAAGGCAAAACACCGTGTCTTCGCCAATAGAGGTCATTTCAACCTTAGTTGAGAAGGTTAGAGGGTTGGAACTTGCTCAAAAAACCAAAATTAATATTTTGGGCAAGAAGGAATCCCCAACCCTCCACATCACCCCAGCCAGTTGACCTCCTTACATGAACAAACACATTAGGCATTCCTCCTCAACATCCACAAAATTAGCCTTATCAAACACCAACTAGGATCACGTTTTCAAATGCCACTGGTTGAAAATATAATACCTCTTGGCTTGGTACCAAACAACCAATACTAGAATAATGCTCCTCACTTTGCTTAAACATTTATTCAAAATCACCACAAGGAGACATATTCTCTTCTCCCGGGATGTTCGATCAACCACGGGGATTCCCTTATGTCCCTGCAAATGCATTTACTATGCCATATCAACAACCCATTCCACCTCCAACCCTCAAAGAAGCACCATCGATGGTCGAGGCCTATGTGGTAGGGACTTATTTAGAATATTTAAAATAGCCCCTAGACTTCACCATACGAAGTGTTATGCTTCCAAGACCTCTTCTTGATTTACCCAAATATAAAGGGGAAGGAGATCCAAATGCACACATTAAAGCATATGCCACAGCCATACGAGAATTAATCCCTTGGGATGGGGTTGTTACTGAGATATTCCCTAAGACCTTAGAGGGTATTGCCCTTGATTATTATTATAGAATACTCGAAGCCTCGATACACTCATTTAAACAACGCGTGTCGAGTTTATCAAAGCTTTTGATATGAACAAATTGTTAAGAACAGGAATCGGGAATTATTGCATATTAAACAAGAACATAACGAATCCGCTCCTCATTTTATTCAAATATGGTGTATGGTTCTCTACTCATCAGTAAGTGCTCCAAACATGGATCAAATGGAACTATGTGTTTTATTCCTTCATTCTCTCCACAGAGAGATAAAGGAAGAAGTCCAAAAGTTCCCACTAAGAACTTACGATGAAGTACTCAAGAGTGCTTTCCGAATCGACTAAGCAACGATAGATAGTGGTCATAAGACATATGGGACAAATGGGAAATTAACCACTCCCACTCAAAACACCATGACCTATCTTAACACTGGGAACGCTAATCAAGGACCTAAGATCCTTAACAAGAACCACAAAGTTACAACAGATGGAGTAACTAACCAAACTAAAACAACAAGCATTGTAAACATTTCACTACCTATTAATAATCGGTGAAACAACACTTTTACTCAAACAATCAACGTGGTGGATTTTAATAGTCCACCACAACCACAACAACAACATCAACAAAAACAACAACGATAAAAATTCAAACACAAGGTCCAAATCAAAACCCAACTAGATATCAACGTCAAAACCAAAGGCAACGACCTCAAAATTTTAACTCTAACAACCAAAAACCTTATTAGAATTCCGGGCCTGCAGGTTTTAAATCAACACCTCAAAATTATAATCCCAATTTGTATTGTGGCTTCCACAAGATTCAAGGCCAAGATACTAGGACTTTTTGTTACTACAATAAATTCATGCGACTTGCCGGAAGATCAAAAACAACTCTTTATAGATATGTTTTTAGAAAATTTTGTAGTGCCCACGTCAAACACTTATACAGGGGTAGTTTCCCCTCAAAATTCACCCCTTAAGATCTTTAATGATCCACTCCCAAAACATTCTAACAATAATAGACTAGATCCTAACAGAACAAACAAGGGTGTTATAACAAGAAACAATGATCATGAAGCCTCAAATTCATTAAATCCACTAGTCGCACCCCAATTAGGAACTCGACCCCAAACTAAAATAGTTGGTCTAGTGGAGTTAGACACTGAGCTACATGTAGAAACCATAACAAGAACATGGGATTATTCTTCTCAACCAACTCCAAGTTATCCATTAGAACTAGACAACATTCAACAAACGTTGGTAAAACCCATAGGTGCCTATGATTTAATTAATGACTTAACTAAAACCTTCTCTCACATCTCCTTTTTGGATTTTTTAAAGAACTCTCCCGCCCATAGGGCTTCCCTCTTAGAAGCATTAGGCCTTGGTCATTTAATCAACATCACTCCTCCTCCGAAAACGTAAGTAAACCATGTAGACTTTGACATCTACCCTCCAGGTCAGCCAGATAGGGATACTGAGTTTATATTTGATATAAGTAAAATGCCAACAGACACTGAGATTGCACAAAGAGGTGACCCAGCTTTACATTTACAAGTATGGGTTTATCATAATTATGTTAAATGCACAATGATTGATGATGGGGTAGTAGTTAACATAGTCCCCTTCACTTTTCTTCAAAATTTAGGCTATGGAAATGTTCCACAACACGAAATACACTAAGAGGATATGATAGCCTCAAGGCCACTTCAATTGGAACCATAGTTTTACCAGTCACTTTAGGACCCAAGACGGTCCTCACCGAATTTTATATTATAGATCGGAAACCAACTATAATATGATCCTTGGTTAGCCATGGATACACCTGCATGAAGGCAATCCCTTCCACGTTATTCCAAGAAATAAGATTTCTACACTTAGAAAAATATTTGTGGCACAAGGTAACCCAAAACCCTTTGATATACACCTAGCTGATTTGAAGAAAAGACCAGGTGTTCACTCCAAGTTTGAACTCCCAACAAATCAACTTATCAAACCAATTAATTCAAAACCAAAAGAGAAGTTGATACCCACCACAGAATTGGAAATTACAAATCTAGCCGAGGACATTCCAACACTCAAAAATGAGACCAACGTCATAGAAACAGTGTCACTAGGGATTAAAGAAAAATTCTCGAGTTGCTTTAGAAATACTTACCTATTCTCCTACCATTTGATTCTATGGGTATGGGATGCACCCTGGGAATTGCTTCTCTTCCATCAGACAAAGTTTTTATGGTAGAAGTAACTGAAGCAAAAGAAATAGATACAACAAATATCCCAACATCCATTTTTCCAAGAAAATATTGGACTCCCCACTTCGATGGAGCTAGATGTCACTTTGGAGGCTTTGGAGTGGGCGGGAGTGATCTTTATTTCACACGAGGGAAAGATCCTACCTTTCTCCTTTAAATTAAAATTTGAATGTACAAACAACGGGGATGAGTACGAAGCTCTCCTCCTTGGCCTCATCCTAGCCAAAATAATGGGTGTCAATAACATTAGAATGCTTTAGGAGATTCGTAACTAGTTACAAACCAAGTCTCGAGGTATATGAAACTAGGGCTGAACATTTACAACTCCATAAAACAAAGTGGTATTAGATATAAGAAAGGGATTTAACTTCATATGAATTGAAGTAATCCCATAAGATCAGAACCTTCTCATAGATTCAATAGTAACCTCAACTTCCGTTTCACTCCAAACAGTGAGTTGGAAGATACAAATTTCACAGTATCACTTCATACTAAACCATTAGTGCGTAAAATACCAACAAACCCACTCGACTAATGGAGAAGCTAAGGATGATTTTTCTATCATGGATCACTTTGACGATGATAGAGTCACTCTCAAATATCTAAACGCCTATGTGGAGCTATACCTTGCTTACCGCATAGTGGATCTTTCCCTAATACCACATTCCTCTTCCTATTTTGGAAATCCCATGGTAGAGTCTCCTCCACAAAAGAATCTTGATATCTACAAGATAGAAGACAAAGAAATCTTGGAACTACCTCCAGCCCCACCTAAATTTGAAGAAGGTAACGCTTCTTTAATAGAAGAAACCATTGACATAAACATTGGAACAGAGGAAGAACCAAAATTTTTGAAGTTGGGATCCTCATTAACTCCAGAAGAGATAGAAATACACACATAAATCCTCAAAGAACATCAAAATGCCTTCACATTTAACTATAAAGAAATGACGGGCATTGCACCACACATCACGGTACATAACCTTATCACTAAACTAGATCAAAAACCAATTAAACAAAATTCAAGACCAATGAAGCCAAAAGTGTCTCTCATGGTAAAAGAGGAAGTAATAAAACTTCTCCAAGTGGGATTCATCAAACTCGTTGACTATTCACAATGGGTATCTAATATCATCCCTGTTCTCAAAAAGAATGGGAAGATACGCATTTTCATAGATTTTCAGGATATTAACAAAGCTTGTCCCAAGGATGACTTGCCATTACCATCCATTGACATTATCATTGATGCAACAATTGGATTATAATCAAATTAAAATATCTTAATAGGATCAAGCCAAAACTACATTCATAACTCCCTGGGAACTTATTGCTACGCTATCATGTTGTTTAGTCTTAAGAACGCCGGCGCTACGTATCAGCGGGTAATGACTTACATATTCCATGATCTTATCCATAAAATTGTGGAATCCTATGTGGATGACTTATTGGCCAAGGCCAAGAAGTGCTTTGATCATCCGTAGTACCCTATATCATCCTCTCACAATTAATTGAATACGGCGTTACATTAAACCTAGAGAAGTGCATGTTTGGTGTGACGGAGGCAAAATTCTATGCTATGTTATATCTTCACGAGGATTGATGTTGACCCGACCAAAATGCAGGTTGTTCTCGAAATGATTCCACCATCGGATGAGTCTGAATTAGGTCATTTCTTGGGAAACTTAGTGCAATCCGAAGGTTCATCCCAGATTTAAGTTTTGTCATTCATCCAATCAACAATCTATTAAAGAAATATTATAGCATTGATTGGACTGAAGAAGGCAACGAAGCCTTTGAAGTAGTTAAATTCTTCTTTTTGTCTCCACCCATGCTAATGCCTCCCAAACCAGAACCCTTTGATCCTATACTCAAGAGCCACTCATGTCTCACTAGCTTTGCATGTTGACGCAAGAAGACAATGATAAACGAGAACGTGCGGTCTATTTCATTAGCCGAATGTTTCTTGATTATGAAACACGTTATACAATGGAGAGAGAATGCCTTGCCATAATCTTTGCTACAAAACGTTTAAGACATTACATGTTAAACCAAGAAACAAGGGTCATTGTAAAGACATATCATTTACAAACATTCCTCATGTAAGGGTATTTATCTAAAAAGCTGGGCGTTTCATAACCTTAATGGGTGAATTTGAGTTAACATTTGTAAACCAAAAATTCGTTAAGGAAAAATCATTGCGACTAGTTAGCTGACAATCCATTAGATGGAGGTGATCTAGTAAATCTCTACATGTCCTTGGTACACTGATATCATTAATTTTATCATGGACCACACATACCCGGAAAGTGCCACATCACAACAAAGAAGGTGGTTACGCGTTATCACTACTAAATATGTTGTTTTAGAATAAGTACTCTATCGTAAAGCCTTCGATGGCATGCTTCTAAGATGCATCGACACAGAATAATCCAAGAAGATTATTTATGAACCCCACAGTGGGATATGTGGAGGCCACTTCGGTGGTCATGCCACTTCTCACAAAATACATCAGATGGGATATTTTTGTCCCACTCTCGAACATGACGCAATAGAGTTTGTACGTAAGTGCCAAAAATGCCAAGAATTCTCTCACAAGATTCACATGCTAGCACAATCCCTGCAACCAATAGCAACCCCAGTGGCCCTTCTCCACATGGGGTCTAGATTTGATAGGGAAATTCTCTCCCTCATCAACCGATGGCCATAATTTTATAATTATGGCCATGAAATATTTTTCAAATGGGTAGAGACCATGCCCCTCGCCACCATACCAGGTTCGATAATTACCAAATTCATTACGAACAAAATCATTTACGGTATGGTGTCCCACAAGTCATTATCTTAGATAATGGCACATCCTTTAAAAATGATGAGGTTTGTGAGTTATCTAGCAAATTCAAAATAAACCATCACACCTCTCTTTACTACCCTCAATCCAATGGGCAAGCCAAAGCAACAAACAAAACATTAAAGACTATTCTCCCCAAAATAGTCAAGGAGAACAAGCAAGATTGGAATTTAAAACTATATCTAGCCTTGTGGACCCATTGAACCTCAATAAGAACACCAACAGGAGCAACCCCTTTCTCGTTGGTATTCGGGACAGTAGTTCTCCCGCTTGAGGTTGAAATACCTAGTCTCTGCATCTCATTACAAGGGATTTTGGACAAGGAAGCTTACGGGGAAGCACGCTCTCTCAATTGGAAAGCCTTGACGAGGTTAGGCTAAACACCAAATAATGGCATAGATCCTATGCTGACTGGATGTGCTAGTAGTATAACAAAAATTTCTATGAGTGAGAAATATATGAGGGAGATCTAGTTCCAATACTAGACAACCGGATTGATAAGAAAACCGGCGAAGGAAGTTTCGGCCCAAGTGGTTGGGCCCATACTGAGTCATGAAAGACTACAAAAATGGTGCGTATCTCTTGTGCACACTAGAAGGTTAAGAACTCAATGAAACTATCAATTCCTTGCATCTTAAATGGTTTTACACATGAGACATCAGAATCACCACTTATACATTATAGCTATCTACATTGCATTAGTCATCTTGTTGTTTCATTTTGTCCACTCATTTCATAAAAATTGTAGTCAAGGAACTTACTCTTAAGCAATCTTTTACAAATTTTTGAAAATATTGGAAAAAGCATTCAAATCACATCACTTCAAGCATCATCAAGTAATTTCAAAACTTCTCATCAAGTTTGACAGACAAGTATTGATGAAAATCATACCAAGGCCTGCATACTTGGTTTTTCTCTTTCTTTCCACTAGGTGAAGTTGTCCTTACCTACGGTTTGTTCTAGAAGTTTCTTGGTGTCACATCTATCCCTCTAAAATCTCTTTGAAAGAAAGGATGTCCTAAAGTCACAAATCGAAGTGTCAAAAATCAAATAAAATCAACGAAAGCCAAGCAAAATAGAATATTTTTATTTTACACACTTCTTTTCCCGACCAACCTTCGGTGATAAGCCCGCACCTCTTCTTTGGTGGTGTGAGGTTGGGATAGGAAGTAAGTGCCCTTAGTCACTTATACCCTACCTTTGGTGATAGACCCATGCTTCTTACTAGTGGCATGAGGCGAGTGTGGGGGTCCATTCACACAAATTAACAAATATTAGTATGCTAGAAGTACAAATCAAGTTATATTAAGAGAAAACAAATGTCCAAGTTCCAAAGAGATCAAATCCTCAAAACCAGATTTTGTCAACCGGGTTGCCATTTATGAATCTAAGTCTAGATAAACTGGAAAGTAAGTGACCTGCTGAGCTTGGTGGTAGTTCTGAGTAGGGTAAGTGTGTAGGTCTAAGTTTGGTTTCTGATACTAGTTTTTCTGTCTCTTATCATTTCATTCAGTCAAACTCATACAATTTGTGCCCTTCCCAACTCTTGGTGTAGAGCCCTCACATCTTACTGGTTGCATGGAGTTGGGAATGGGGCAAGTTCATCTCTTTATCACTATATATTCATCACATTTTTCCAACATAAGAAGAAATCACAGACATTTCCCAAAGAGGTCGAAAGTTCAAATACTACAATGTGTTCGTCATCACATATCAGCATTACAAAAACATACAAAGTAAAACATTCTGTTTACTATCATTTTTCATCCATCACATACATTCTGAAAAGCATGAAAACAAATACTCTAAAAACATCTAGCATACATATGGAAATGAGTCACAAAATTCTAGGCACCAAGAGTCTAGATCCAAATATATATATATATCTCAAGTTTTATATAAAATGCTATCATGCACTAGGCATGGTCAAAACACTTAGTGATCTGAAAAGTACAAAAACACTCATATAAATATCTAACAAAACACTACAAAAATGGCCTCTCAACCCCTATGGGATCCCTCGGGGTGCACAACCATGTATAGAACTCTGGATACATCGGTGCTCCGAATGTCTTGAAGGCTCATAGTCACGGCCGTATCTTTCATCTCATTATGAGAATGACTCCTCCTCATCAAGCGCTCGGCCGTCCTATTCCAACTACCTCGGTGCGAAGAGAAGTCATGATCCTTACCACCGCGGACAGGGGAAAAAACTTTGGTATGCCTACCGGCTACTAAAGGCTCTCCCACATCCTCGAAATCTCAGGCTTGAGTCTTCTCTGAGGAGAGCAACAAGTTATACGCACATACTCGGTGAATCAAGTCTCGCCACTCATCGAAAATCACTGTAAATAAAGGAGAAAACAAGTTAGAAAACTAAAAAAAAAAAAACCAATATAAAATGAAACAACAAAAGGAAATAACAACTAAACAATTCTAACTAAAAAAATTCAAGAGAAGAGTGGTAACTCACTCAGATCTCCAGGCCTCTAGGAAGGGTCTCTACGATCTGTAATTGCCACTTTGATGTTACTGGCTTGGCTGTCATCCCTCTCCCACATTTAGAGTAATGTGATGGCCTATGATGGACTCGCCATCTCCCCCTAAATCCTGAGAAGGAAACTCCTCTGAGATCAAATTCACCCTCTCTGTGCTCTGCTCCGCCCTCTTGGCCTACATATATCCTGAGTGTCATGCCACTCAAAATCGTTGTCATCCTCCTCACCTATCCCACTGGCTCCAGGTCTCTATCTCCTCTATCTCCTCCTCTGTCTCTCCCCTAGTGAACTCCTCAGACTCGGAGTCCATGTCAATGGGCTCATCTCTCTATAAGCAAGACTGGTGGCAATCTGAAGTAAAGGTGCCCAAGGAGCATTAGCTACCTCTCAAGCATGAACCACCCTCCTAGCTGCGATGGGAACACCAGGAGTAACAATAGTCCAACCCCGGCCTCTAGGACCTCCCCGAGCCTCACGAATAGATCTATACACTAGCCCCACTGGAGGAAACATGTCGATATATGGAAGGCCAAACTACTGTGGGTACTCACAAAGGGTGGATCTCCAACTTCCCAAATCTGTCTACCACTAACTGGTAGTGTGGCAAGCAATCAATGTAGCAGTTTCCTCTCCCCATAACCCTACCATGGCCTGATAAGGAGTAGCATCCATGTCCGCAGTGGTCAAAGAGGCCACTAGCTGGTAAGGCACTCTAAGAATGGTCATCCCTATCCACCTCACTACCCTAACGGCCCTAGGATCCTTTGCCTCTACACCTCTCCCATACGGAGTGATGTGCTCATACACCCAAGTCATGACAAGAGTGGGGTGGCTCAGTGACTATCCCTGTAGTCTGACCACCCTATATAAATCATGGTAGGTGGTCCCGAGGATGTCTTCTCCTAAGTGTAAACACGTCCATGGCCCTCAATCTGTGCAATGATGGGAGCACAACAATATAAGATAGTGTCCCCTCCCTTGTCCCCAATCAATCTCGAAGCAAGGATGCCCATGATAGCCTTACGGAGAATAGGAATATCAGACTCTAAAATGGAGCGAACCTTCACCCCCTTCTTCGACCCCATGGAAATGATGGCATCCCCTATATAAGTGGCCCACTTGAACCACACGAGGTCTCGACACTTTTGTCTTAAGAGACAACCACCTCCCAAGGATCAGAACCCCTAGTATACGATAAACATCCTCTAGGGTAATGGTCCACTCACCCCTAACTCCTAGAAATCAGAAAGTGTTCCGATCCGCATCCCAGTATAAAAGTAAGTCAAATAATATGTGACTAGCATGTGCAACGTGAGGAACCTGTGTGATCCTCTAAATACCGGCCCTCTGCAAAGTGTCTCACTTGGTCTGGGTCAGTGCCTCTAACACTACTGCTAGGAGCCAATCACACTCCCTCTCTTGGCTCCATCTAATGTACTCTTCCTTCTTCTACATACACCCAAAAACATGGAAAAAGAGTAAGTTAATAACAAAATCTGACTAGAAAAGCTATCAAAAACATGTAAAAATGCTAAAAATTCAAAAACAAGTAAGTAAAGCATCTTTTTTGCATTCTATTGCGAACCGCCACCCTGTGTAGAGTGGCGGTTCTATAACTGCCACCTTCTAAGGTGATGGTCCGTAACCACCGCCCTATGTAGGGTGGCATTCTGTCTGAACCCACAAAGGGATTGCAAGCCCTAAAAATGCCTAAAAACAAGCAAAATACATCATTTTAACTAAAATAAAGACCTACCCTATGGGCGTCCCCTAGAGACTCATTTAAAAATAGTATTTTCAAAAATAACCCCCAAGACAAAGATTTTATCATTTCTAAATTTTAGGTTCAAAAATAATAAATTGAAAAGAACTAACCCGAGACTTTGTGGGTTGATGATCCTCTCTCGAAAGGCATGATCACTATCTCACCAAATATGTTTTGACTATACTCTCATCAAAAACCGTCACCATGGGTCCCAGAGCTCAAAAACTATCAAATCAATCCACGTAAATGAATAGTGAAATGAGTTCATTTTATGTATATATAGCTTCTAAAAATTGATTTTGAATATCCTTCACAGGGTTGGAGCATCGACGGTGGTAAGTTCTAAACCCCACGTAGATGGTAAGTCCTCATTTCATATCAAATTTAGTTTTATTTTTCAATTTATTTTATCTATCTGCACTTGAGTCCCCTTTTTCATCTTGTAGATACTAGGATTTTGGGTAGTGACCTTCCAACACATGGGTATGTCAGGTATAACTCCTAACTCCCCATTTCGGGACCGCCATACTCGGATCAACCATTTTACACCTCTTCATGGCTAAGACGCTTCTCCAGGGAACAATATGTACGTACTCCCAAATTATAGGGTACTACACCGCCGAGAAGATGTTACACATGCCCCAATGATGGTACAGTCTCCTCTCAAGGTTTTCAGGATCCAGAAAATCTTGCCAAGTATACATTTGTATCTTGTGTGCCTCACCCGCCTCCACATGCTTTATTCTACCCTCTACCCCCATTTTTCTTACATTTTGGTCTTTAGTGATGAGATCGTCGCCTTGCTCTCAGGTGGTGGTCCCGTGACCGCTTCCCGGACACAGGCGGCACTCTGTAACCACCGCTCTGCATAGGGTGGCGGTCCTGTACACATTTTTCGGAAAGTTCCAATGATCATGTAAAATTTCAATTTCTATCCAAAATTTTTAGCTACTTTGCTTTGCATTTATGTTTTGACCACCCTATGAATAGTGTTTTCACTTTGTTTAACGGTAAAAGAGTTCCATTCCAAGTTACCTTCTAGTGAATGCATTTGCTATAAATAGCCAACTTGTTTTCAAACAAATGGCCCCTCTCCTTCTCTATTTAATCATTCAGTCTTTGAGTTTCTTGCTTAGAATTCCAATAGTTTCATGTTTTGCATCCATTGTTGGTCTTCCTTTGTTGTTTAGAGGTCATTCAATCTTCTTGTTTCATTCTTTCTTCATTGTTGTTCCATGCAAGTTAGTTTAAAATAAGATAGTTTCATTCTTAGATTGGAATCCATTTAGAGTTACAGGTTTTGTTTAGTCACAAAAGATAGCTTCTAAAACTCTCATCACATTTTTGTTGTATTCCCACAATAAATCCCGCTAGGAATTGCATAGTCAAGCTCTGTTCACTTGCACTATCTCTCTCTTAATCACATTATATTCGGTCTATTTCCAAAAGTTGTCATTGTTCGAGTTCCTTATTTTGCTGATGTTATCATATACACACTTTTCCGGATTAAAGAGAACACGAAGGAATGAGAAGATCAAACTGAGGGGACATAGTCACACACAACTGGATTTACCACTATTTTGTAAATGCTAGGTTTGAGCTATCAAAGTTCTAGTTACAACATATCAAATAAAGTAGTAAATTATTTTATTTCAGCCAAAATCTCCCTCTCAATATCGCTAGGGAAGCTGTGGGGATTGATAGTTTCTGAGAAACTGTGATTCATTCTTCACTTATGAGGTAGGATTGAGAGTCTTTCAATTTAAACAATTAGTTGCTTAGATATTTAGGATAAATTCACAACTGCACAGAAAATAGCCACACCAGGCTATTTTTTTGTTTTAATTCTGTTACTAGATTAGTTGTCCATTTTCTAAATATATTAGAATAGTTGCTCTTTAATTTCATTAAAATACTTCATCAAAAATACAAAAATAAAAGAATACATGCATAGTGTAGATACATCTTTCATAATTAGTTTATTAATTTTAGTTAAAAGTTGAATCATTTTACATGACAATCACGGGACCTAGAGAGCCCAGAGAATACATATTTGAACCAATAGTGCCTCAACCAAATCTACCCACAACACTAGCTGATATAGATCAAGACCTTAGGATACAGGTCTTTCGAGCAACGGAAAACCTACAAGCAATTAGTGAACAACTGAGAGGGTTAAATATTGAAGATGACAAGGCATACACATTTTGGTCAAATCATCCTAACTATAGACTACCTTGATAGGATATCTCGTATGACTGTATAAGGACTCAAAAGAGAACAAGTATTTGGTTGTGATCCTTTAGTTCCACAACCTAACGCAGAGACCTCCTCATCGACATAGACACTAGATTACACATTCAGGTTGCGCTGAACACCCGTAAGGTATTCTGAGAAAATTACACAACTCCTAGTTCTAAACATAGAGGCTGAAAAGGCATATGATTATTGGATAATTGGAAGGAGAGATTAACTCTTCACATGACCATAGGAGGTCCGACACAACCACAAACTTACGGTTGTGATCCACAGGTCCCACAACCCAACAAGCCTACTAATCAATTAGACATTGATGTTGGTTTACAAACACTAGTATTTAGGTCCTCACCACTTCCACCAGACATTATTACACAATTCTCCTTACTAAACATAGCAGCCAGTCAAGCTAAGGATTTCTGGACTAGACCAGAGAATCATCCATAAAACCCTGGAGAAATCCACTACACCTCCCATCACCATTTTTCATGACCTTGTCTGGAAATATACATGAAGCTCCCACAGGTCACTTCCCACGTATCCAACAGCCAATAAACAGGATCTCGGTAGAGCTCGACATTGATTAGAGCCTCCGAATAACTATTATATCCAAACAATCCATTACACCAATTCAAGTTAGGAGGGCCTTCTTCACCTTAGATTCACAGATTCCATTATTGTGTATTGAGGATATAAGATTACCCAACTAGTTTGTCGGCATCCAATATATATTCCACATTCATCGGCCATCTCAAAGACGACCTCGGGAGGTCGGGTACGAGGAAGAGTTACTTGTATATTCCTATGCTCGCATGTCACTTTTCCATCATATAATTACCATTACACTATACCCCACACACTTTACTACTATAGGACCTATACATTTACATTCTATCATCCTACATTATCCTATACATACACCATCTATCAGTCATCTCTACATCTCATACACGCTACACTAGTCATCATTACATATGAGTCTAGTTTTATACTTCATCCATATATTCTATATTTACGCTAGGTCACATTATCCATGGGTCTAGATTTACTTATCACCACTACATATTCTATCTACACCTCTATCTGTATCTTACATTACATGGTCTTGTTCGCATTGTGCATCTATCCATTATCTACATTATACATGTTACACTAGATTCCATTCCATATCCTATCCACATCATACATTTGACATCTAATGTTAGGTTTCCTTTATGTTTGCACCTAGCTCTACATTTCATTACCACATATCCTATTTTCATCTACACCTATCATCACATTTAACCGTGCATTTGTACAACCTATTCACCATTTGGTCACCTACACTACATTGTCTTTTATGTGTTACATTCACCACCCTATGATGCACTTTAGTTCCTTGGTCCCTACTCGATTGCCGAGGTTTTTATCAATCAAACGAATATTACCTACATGTGACATGTCATCATAATGCATTCATCAAACTAGTGACCAACGCTCTAGGCTATGTCATCACCCACACGCACCATCTTATACTATAGTGGTATACACCTTAGGTCAAATCAACACTCTTTTCATCACTTTTGCATCATCCTATTGTGTTCTATCATTTGTTATTCTCTCCTCCTCTTAAAAATTATTCCATTACATTATCACACCTTCCATTATCCTGTAGTGGTATATACCTTAGGTTAAATCACCACTCCCTTCACCATTCTACTTTATCCTCTTACATCCGATCATCACTTTATTCTATTATCATTATATTACATCATATTTTCTCCTACTTATCAATTAGTGGTATACACTTTAGGATAAATCACCATACTCACCTTATTCATCACATCATGGTATATGCCACCTTCCATTCTTTCATCTTATAGTGATATACGCTTAGGGCTAAATCATCACTCATCTATTCAAACAAGTCATGGTATATGCTTAAGCTATAGGTTCCACGCACATCTTTCCATATAAATCCTCACCATCCACCCATTCTCTTGTGATATGAACTTAGGGATAAATCATCAGTCTTCCACTCAAAAAAGTCATGGTATACACTTAGGCTATAGGGTCCATGCACATATTTCCATATAACTCCTCACCATCCACCCATTCTCTTGTGATATATGCTTAGGGATAAATCATCACTCCTCTGGTCAATGAATTTGTGAGATATGATTCAGCTATAGGGTTCATGCACATATTCTCCCCATGTCACATTTTATCACCATCCCATACACATACTCCTCACAAAGCGTTAGATATAAAAACACTACTCAATCTGTTTCCTAATGATGCATTATCATTTATGGTTCATTTTTTACTACTTTGAGGGGGTAAATAATATGAACCTCATTGCATATATTCCATTCACTTGGGGCGCACGATGCTCCTATCATTCCATTTTTTATTCCACTTCATCCATCCTCAACATATTACACTATCTTGGTAGCATTTACTTTTGCATACTAGTGTTTTGCATGTTCACTTTCTATTCCACGTGTTATATTGCTTTCTTATATGCCATTATCATACACACATGTGTGTTCACGCATTTTTTAGTGTGATTACGAGATACAAGAATTTACACGCGGAATTGATGCTCACCTTCTACCCTTACTATACTTTTGGTCACTTTGGGGGCATCCACATTTGTCACATATAGGTGTTATTGTTTCAATTTGTACTTAGCATCTTATACTACTTGCTTCTAAATGCTTTGACATATTGGTTATCACTTTGACATGCTAATGGGTGTTCCATGTACAACACTAGTTTTTCAGACTACATGTTTTTTTACATGTCTGTGTTATTTGCCATTGTTTGTAGGATTTTCCCTTTTCTTGTGTGCACACTTGACTATTATTTATGGCCATGATGGCCTTGTGTGTCTTGCGACATTGTGAGTGATGTCCCATGTTTGAAACACTCTTTGTGAGGTATAATTATTTTCTTGCATGATTACACTACTTTGCTTGGTAGTTTTTACATTTTCTATGTATTTTACACTTGTATTATTTGCATGCATGTGCTCGGACTAACACTTGTATTGGTTATCCATCCTCTTTTGTGTGTGCCTTAGTATCTACCAAGCATTTCCCTTTCCTCCTACACAATAGATTTCTACAGGTTAGAGTGTGGTTGGTCCTCTTTTGGGGCCGCATTCTCCTTCCAAGTTCATTGCATGCACCCCGGGAGAGGGGTATCATTGATGGTTTTATACTAACACAATGTATCTACATCGGTTCACACACAACGAGTGAGTTCAGACCAATCTACAAACTCCCTACACAATGGCCTTAACAAGACATGGTGTCCTTTTGTAATTCTACAAAGTGGTTACAGGCTCAGGGGTTACAATGGGTGTGTCTCTTTACACTTCTCTGCTCAATGGCGTCGAATCACCCAAAATACTAAAACAAGATAGAGATCTCTTCCAACATTTCAGCAGAAGCGGTTAAAGGTTAGAGGATATAACATTGTTCCTCCCTATACTTCTTTATCTAGGCTAGCATGAGATCACCTGAAAACCTTGTGACACTACAGTATATCCTTTTACACCCTTTTTCTCGACATGGATCAGGCTCACATGTTCCATTTCTCCATTTGCACTTTCTATTCTAGCGTATTTTACATTTGTGTATTTTTACACAACATTTTTACATACATACATATTTGAATACTTGATCATTTTCTCCTTGTAACTCCGTCGTATGAGAAACAAGTAGTCAAATTGTAGGCAACAATAACAACAATGACAATGATAATGAAAACACACCGCTACAAGAATTTTCCTTTACTAACCATGCAGGTACACTACAGAGCAGAAACTACACACACATTCCACCCTAGGTTCACTCTCATCACTTTTTATACACATGTTTCATCTTTAGAATCCATTCTCCTCCATATTTTTCTTTTTGTCACTCCACGCTTGAGTCTAGTCCATCTAAACATCTTATTCTACACTCTATATGGTTATCAGGTATGCATCTCTATCTACTTTATGTTACCAAGATTTTTTCTCACCAACATAAAGTGGGGAAAAATGTAGACACATATATTGCACATTAGACAATATTTATCCCAGTTTTATACTACTATTTAGAAGGTTCTCGTGTAAAAGTACAAATTAATCCCATCTTTTAGCCACCTTTTTCTTATCTTTTATTTTGTCTTTCCCACATATTTCCTGATACCTATCAACCCATTTCATGACCATTTTGACATTCTATCCTAAAATAAGGGCACCCCAGCTTGTCTTGGGGTGCCTTAGTCCCACTGGGGTGCTCGATCTATGTAAATCCCCTTTCGCTCCTTTTTGGGTCATTTCTAGTTGTTGGTCATCTTTATCTTTTTCTTAGTTGGGATTAATTATGAAATTAATCTTGAGAGGCCTATGAATATAAATCTATAAGACCATAATAAGGGTCCTAGGTCATTGCATATTATCACTACTAGCACTTCATCTAGGGATGCATCCATTGCATCACTTGCATCTACATAGTGCCATGCATTCAAGCTAGCATATCTACATCACACACACTTTATAGGGATTCCTTTCTATTCCATGGACACATGCTACTTAAATTTCTATAGATACTATTTCTCACTACTTCACAAAGTGCGATCGACACGAAAGAACCCGGGGCATGACACACACACACACACCATAACTATATCGAGTGCAGAATGTAGTGCAGCGCTTAGTGATAATTCTACTAGCTTGGCGGCTGAGGTCAATCTAACCTATTCATATGCATCTTTCATTTTTATAGGGTTTGATACTTCTCCTTGCATTATGGGTCATTTTCCAGTTCATCCAATGAATCCAACAAGACAAATAGAAAGTATTCGGACACATTTTATAACCATACCATATTCAAATTTTGAGCATTTACGTTATTACAAGCACCTAGATTGTAGACCGGGGTTTTGTGGGTCACCCCAATACACTCCCATGTGCCTATGTCATCCCATACATTCCATATCTTCCCTACGTAGGGTCTTTGAGGGTTCATCTGCACTTCCAAATTTTATTTCCAGATTTGCGACACTTGTGTGACTTTCACATGTTATCGCTAAGCTATTATTCTCCTTCCTCTTGCATAGTAAGGTTTCATTTCATTTAGAATAGTTTACTTGCATTCATTTCATACTGCTATAGTTCATTTTATGCAACATTTTGGTCCTCCTAGTTTAGATTAACATTAATACCCTCGATATCCCCTTAGGCCATCTAGGTTAAAATCCTTATTTTTTTAATCACATCTATCAATATATATATATATATATATATATATATATATATAACATTAACATCCATCAAAATATATATAACGTCAACATCAATCAATATCCATACAATTATGATCATATCTAAATATTACATGACCACATCTAAAAACACCACATTAAAATAAAATCAACACATGGATCATACATCAAAATCATAATCATATATCGCATCAATATGTCTCTATACATCATTTGGAGTCTCAAAAGCTCCTTATATCATACATATATATCAAAAGTAGGCTTCACAAAGATTTGTATACATAAAAATACATCATCTATCAAGTAAACTAAACCTCATGTCGGTTAGATTCTACTCCCTCGATCACAACCCTCACCTCCATCTCGTCCTCTAATATGACCACTTTTTTTTAGACCTCACGATGGTGACTCACACTTGTTACACTTCCATTAGGTCACGTGCATCTCCATTCTTGATATATAGAAAACGAGGCTTATCAAGACACCTCTATCAAACTATCTCCTCATAATACCCTAACTCCTCTCATAAAGACTAGTAGCTAACCAAACTAACACTACTAGGTTATCCCATCTACCCACTAGTCTAAGTTTTCACTCCCCGTAACTTAGCTCCTAATACGAAAGTACCCATGATGCTAAGGGCCTTTCTCAAGACCTCTCCTTATTATCTATATCGCTCACAATCTACTAAGACCTGCATTAGATCCACCTATACACCCGGTAGTTGTTGACCTAAGGCATCTTGTTCACCTATGAAACCATCCCTCTCTACGGTCAAGGTAGCCCACTCATCCAATAATTCATCCTTCTCATCCTCTAAGTGAACAATGGTGGCTTCCAAAGATTCTCTATCATCATCACCACCAACATCCTCTCCCCCACCCTAACCATCACCATCACCTCCCTAATGAGCCCCCTCCACATAGGCTCATACTCTTCTATCCCCTCTAGTAGGATGATCCTACCATAATATAGTAAATACCTCATTAACCCTAGTGCCATCCATAGCCATGGGAACTCACCAGGCATCTACACCCATCACCCTCTCCTCTTCGGTAATGGCTCAAAGAATCAGTAACTACAGGGAAATGACGTATCTACATCCCCATCATCACACCTATATATTGTAGCTTCCTTTGGAACATCCTAAACCATCCCAAAATTTCACCTAACATGATTGAATCAAATCAACTCCCACTCCTCATGTCATCAGCCCTACACCCACATATCCTTTTGGGTGGTCATAATCTCACCCTCCTCCCCCTACCACACCGGAAACCCAATATACGGTCTCCACCTTACATCATTGGTCTCGTATTCTAGTTTAAAGCTATCGGTAGTGTTCCTCACCCCTCACTAGCCCTACATCACCTCTATTTGATATCCATCGATAAACCTAGTTGTCCCTACCAATACTACTAGGCCTCAATATGCTCATACTCCCAACACTTCTATAGGAAACCAACATCAATCCCAAACCTCTTCCTGATCCTCCACACCCATAACTCCCTATAGGTTTAGAAATTAATGCAGGGGGCATGCAAAGATAGACCTCTTGTCCATCATATCAACCACTACACTTATCATCATCCATGGAAACCGACCCCAGAGAGTTAGGTAAAGAAGAGAAAGTAATCTCTATCATCATCAAGGTCATTAAAGCATGAAACTCTATCTCGGGAGTATATAAATCCCCATATGAGAAACCACCTAATGAAAACTCCACCCCATCGGCATCATCACCATATAACCTCCTCATCACACTAGCCATATCTCTCCTCATCGATAAAATATATCCCCTAACCTTGCATGAGAAGATCATAATCTTGTGCACATCCTCCGTGGTGATCTTCATCTCACCGTTGGCAGCAAAAAATTTACATGTCATGGGATCCCATCTCTCCAATAATGTAAGAAATAGTCCCCTCTACCTATGTATCCATCTCGTGATGACACATCGCCCTAAGCCTACATCCTGCAAATGATACCAATCATTATTCAAAAAGAAGCCCACACACTCTCTAGGATCGGAGGAATCTTATCTTGGATGGTCAACTTGTCCCTTACCCGCATCCACAAAACATAGAACACTCATTAGAACACTTTGTTTAATCAAAAATTTATCCAAATTACACAAAATCACATAAATCACTAGCGATTCACTAAAATCATCGGCATTTTATCCAAATCACAAGCGATTTGCCAAAATCTCTAGTAATTTTGGCATCTCAATGAATGTGCCCTAGTCTCGGGCCCCAAAACATAAAAAAAAACAAACCAAAAACATCAAAAAAGAGTATTTAGCTCTCCTAGGGTGGGCCTCCTATGTCTCCTTGACCATCCTACACCTCCATCTCTCAATTATCTCTCAAAAATCACTTGATTAGAGCTCTAGTTTTCTTAATTTGCATGGTAAAAATGAATTTATCATGGTAAATATGACAATTTATAGGGCACCGATTTTCCCTACCTAGAATCATTGATGATTCTCATAAATCACCATTGACTTGGCTAAATCACCCGTGATTCTCCTTAAACATCAAAAACACAATTTCACAATAACAAAGTTATTCGAAAAAATATCTTACACATCTAAGTGTCACATTTTTCCAACATGTGTCTCATTTTGAGGACCCCAAATCCCTCACAACCAACCAATAAAATTTAATTCTTCCTTAATTATACAGCCCAAACTCATTCAAAATCTAATACTCATCCAAAGATCCATCATAGATTTTTGTGTGACATCAACACCAGTTGGCCATACGTCTATAAGATATGAGCCCTTGGTTCCTATATCACTTGGCTCCCTAGTCTCAAGAATCTCATATTTGCTACCACATATGCTTCCTATGAATCATACATCTATAGGACATGAAGCCTTTGGTTCCCCTATCACTTTATTTCATGGTAGCACCCATCCTGCTTCTATACCTTGTCTTGGGAAACTAAAAATGAAACAGCACATAAAAATTTTCCAATCAACTTAATCAAACTGGTGATCATTGTACTTTTTACAATCACCCCGGTTTAAGGGGGATCACCCATCCAAACATAAAGTAAATCATCTCAAACCATTTTTGTCCAGTGTTTGTCCTGTCACAAACCACTCAATAAAAAGGGGTAAATGTAGACACCATGTTTTCATCACCCACCTACTCCCACATGCACATTGTTTTATCTAAATCTATCAATATAAACATACCTAAGTCATTCCCCTCACCCCATAAAATCAATTTTTACCCCTTGTAAATTACATTTTACTCATCTAAATTTACCTTAACCCCCCTTGAAACCACCTAACCATTTCTAAACCATCCCTAACCCATTTTATCCTAACCTCTTAACCTCCCCAACTCACCTAACCTCTTCCCAACCATTTTTCCTCGTCCCCATATGCAAAAATTCTATTTGGAAAGTGGTTGAAATCACTTCTAAATTTTTTTCCCAAATTTCCTAGATCATTGGTGATTCTAACAAATCACTAGTGATTAAAAATAGGAGTTTCAACTCTGTTTTAGGATCATTAGAAACCTTAGACATTCATGCATCCTTGTTTCTCAAACCAAGTAAATAAGCTCTTCCACTCCAGTGATCTCCAACTCCAAAGCAACAACATTAAATTCCTCTAAAAGAACCTACAACATATCAATCTTTATAGCTTCATTTCCAACAATATCAATCTCAAATCACCATCTACATATGCTCAGTATCTTTTCAATGCTCCAAGGTACTCCCATTTACTTTATCATTGCTTTTATCACATCAACTTTTGCAAAATCATCCAATTTGATCTTTGTTTGCATAAACTTGTCATTTTTAGATAAATCAAACATTTTTAAAGCAATCATCAACAATTCCTTTGAGTCACCCACAATCTCTCTAAATGCTAGTGATTCCTTGAATCACTTGTGATTTCTATTTATCAATTATTTTTATCAATCATAGCATTTTATCAACTTTTATGCATATTTTTAGATTTGATTTTCTCTTACAAGTATGTATTTTCTTTAGATGATAGTTCTAGGCCAATCCCATCACATTCATTTACAAAAACCTGACCATCCAACAACCTTTCATCTCTGGGAGAATTTTAAAATCCTTTATCAACTCACATTGTGTGCCATTAGATTCATGCCTAACATCAAGGATATCAAAACCGATCAAGTTCCTCCACAATATACAACAAGAAACGTGAACTACCGATACACTTACTTTAAATTTGTTTAGATAGATGCCACCTTATCCTAGGCCACCTATGAAGTGGAACATGACTTTCCTCTCCACCTTGATTTATAGCTCCATCTTTATCATTATCATTGTTTATCATTTTATCATTATTATCAACTCACTTGATTGTTTAAAAATGAGCTAACATCCTGTAAGGAAGTTTGTTTGGATTCTGGAATCAACCTTTACCGAGGAGCTCATTAGCCCATCTTATCTAATATTTATTGTTTAGTTGTCTCTGATTGTAGGTCTCTTCACTTCGTGAGAGGAATATTTCTTATCGTTTGTTGCATTTGATCATCCTGAAACTATGAATGTCGGTGTAGGTATCACTAAACCCTACCTTTTTGAGTTTTAGGTACTTTATGCATTTAATAACAAGGACTTAGAATTTACCTAATACATTTGTCTTCCTTGAATTGACAATTTGGATATTATACTATAAAGCGGATTATTTAATTAAGTTGATTATTTCTTAATATATGTAACTATTTCGATTGCATCAATTCAAATAGAGTAATCAAGGATAAATGAATATTGAAAGATATACCAAAAATAAACTTTGAAAATGAAATAAATATTTTGATGTACTTAATGGTACTAATGAATTGTTCATGACGAGTAAATGTATTTAAGTACCTCTTCATGGTAAAATAAACAGTTAACCTACACCTAATGATAATTACTAGGTTGTTAAGAGTGTGACAAGAGGACTAGCATAAATTAGTAACTCATGGAGTTACTCGACCTCTTTTGGAAACCTATTATTATTTTGAAAATATACTTTATTAATTACTTTCTAAAATAATCTTATTTTTGTACAAACTTAGGATGGCTACATGAAGGGTAGTGAGGATGTAATGATAGGTAATCAATATGTTATCCCTATCTTTCCCATATAAATCCTAAGATGGTGTGGATGGGATTCTCTTTGTAAAGGGAAATGAGACAGTAGTGGAATCCTCCTTATCTTAACTAATTCACATTCTTTAACAATTAAAAGGAATCTAGATAACTATGTTGAGGTGGTTGTGTGGTGATGGAAGGTGAGCTTTGTAGGCTTATGTATGGTCTTGAAACTAAGATTGCAAATAAATGCTTGAAACTTTGTCCAAAGTAATGTATTAGTTGACTACATTATCTATTCACCAATCCCATGATCTACTAGTGTCGGATACCGATGGAAGCCGTATGGATTGCTTCCAAGTAGGCACTTAGGTGATGCACATAATTTTCATAGCCTATAAAATATTTAAAGAAGTATACTAAGTATACACACTCGGGTAGAGTGACTTAAGGGAGATTGTGGGGATCTGGATATACTTTTATAGTTGCACATCGCTATCATATGTTATTAGATGAATTGTGAATATTTTAATAATGTTGGATTAATTAGTAACATGATAAATAATAATGTTAATCATAAATAACATTAATTATACATTAAGGGAATGTTTTTTTAAAAACCCCCTTAATTTGGATGATCATAACATGGTGCTACACAATTGCACTTCTACCGAAACACTTTATAAGGTTACGATAACCTTGAAGCCACTTCAATTAGAACCATAATCCTTCCTATGTCCCTTGGGCCAAAACCATTTTAACTAAATTTTACATTATATATAGGGAAACAAATTATAACATCCTACTAGGAATTTCATGGATTTATTAGATGAATTTAATTACTTCCACCCATTTCCAAGAAGTTAGATTAGGTTCCTTCATTTAGGGAAGGTATTCGCTTTCTAGGGATATCCCAAGCCTTTTGATATACATTTGGAAAACCTTAAAAAGAATCCCAAGGTTCATTCCAAATTTTGATTATGCACAAACTAGTTAAACAAACCATCCCCTTTGAAGGAATTGGTTGTGACCATGAAGTGGGTTCCAAAAGTCAACGTTGATAAACCGAAAGAAATCAAAGTTATAGAAAAGGGTGAAAATAAGATTGTTGTGGTGGAAACCATTTCCACAAAAACAACAACACAAACTATAAAGCTCTTAATGAATGATTCACCACTAACCTTCCCCTTTGATCCACAAGGGATTGGAAATATTATTGGCTGGATTCTCTCCCTACTAACGATCTTATAAATATATTCATGTTATAGGTATCAGATATGCATGAGGAATATTCCAAGGATACCATAGGCTCTTTTTTTCCCCTACTGACTATTGGACATTCCATTATGATGGAGCCAAGTGTTAGTACATTTGCGCAGTGTTGGGGTGATATTAACTTCTCTCGAAATGTAATATCATCCCTTTTGATTTTAAACTAGACTCGAATCCACCAACAATGGGGAAAGTATGAATCTTTACCTTTTGGCCTCATTATCACCAAGAATATAGAGATCAAAAATATTTGAGTCTTAGGGGATTTACAACTGGTAACCAATCAAGTTTCTAAAGTTTACAAAACCATAATAGAACACCTCCAACTTTACAAGGTTTTTGTATGTGAAATGAGTAAAAATTTACTTTGTATCCATCGAATCCATCCCTCAGGAAAGAAATCATTTGGATGACTCTATGGCTTCTTCCTCTTCTTGATTCTTCCAAGATGCAAATTTAACAGAGACCAAGTTTGTTCTATCCATGAATTTTGAGACCTTAGTTCATAAAATTCAAAACACATCCATACTCCCCAGTGTGTAAAATAAGGGTGAGCTCGTTATCATGGACTACACTGAGAATGATGAGGTATCTCTAGATTTATTGCATGTGAACAATGATCTACCTCCAACTTACCATAAGAAACACTTTTCTCTCTTCCCTCGTCCTTCATCTTACTTCGAGTGAGAACCAATTAAAAATCCCCCTCACAAGACTTTGAAATATATGAGATAGAGGAAGATCCTCTCGAACATCCCCATGCACCTCTAGAGTTCAAAGAAGAAAATTATTTTTAATAGATGGCACGATCTATACCAACATTGGAATGGAAATTAATCCCAATGTTTTGAATCTCGATTCTTCACTATCTAAAGAAGAAGTAGAGGAACATATTAAGGTCCCAAAAGACCATTCTAGGGCCTTTGCATTCACATATAAGGATATTACAAGAGTTGATCCTAGTGTGGTAGTTCATAATTTGGTAACCAAACCTAATGCCAAACCCATCAAGTAGATGTTGAGACCAATGAAGACTAAATTCACTTTAATGATCAAAGAAGTGGTCATAAAACTCATATAGATAGGTTTTATTAATTTTATGGAATACTCCATATGGTTTTCCAGCATCATCCCAATTCTAATTAAAAATGGTAATTTGTATAGACTTCATGTATATTGATAAGGCTTGTCCAAAAGATGATTTCCTATTACCATCTATAGGTGTCATTGTTGACGCAAATGTTGGGTATGAGTTGTTTTCCCATGTGGATGTATTTTTGGGATACAATTTTATAGTTATATTTGTAGAGGATCAAACCAAAATTACCTTTACCATACCTTGGGGGATCTTTTGTTATGCATTCATGCCTTTCACGGTCTAAAAAAATTATAGCACTACATACTAGAGGGAAATGAATTAAATATTCCATGACCTCATCCATAATGTATGCATGATAAAGAACCGAAGATAATCTAATAAAGGATTTAACACCAATTAAATCATATCTCACTTAATTAATTAAATACATTAGGATAAAGCATGAAAAGAAGCTAAAATATTTCATAAAACATTAAAATCAAAGAATGCAAAACCTCCTTTCAAAATTGGATGCTCTTTCGATATGAGGATATTTCCTTATACGTAGAATGAAATCCATGCATGATCAAGGATGTCATTAAAGGAAAAATATCTCCTCAAAATTCCCTAAAGGCCATGTTTAAATATTCTCTTACTAACTTTATCAAGTAAGGGAATTTATAAATTTGGCAAGCTTTCCTATAATAGAAATGCTCTCTTGAGTATGAGTACAAGGTTTACAAGATTGTAAAGGTGTCAAGGCAAAGATTAATGGGAAGGTAATAGGTTTCTTATATATATTTCTAATTTTGGAGAATTATACATCCAATTGACTGTGGGATAAATGATATATAGAATTAGGAGTGGATAAACATGTTTAGAAGATATTAATTAGGAATTAATGACCCATGGGAGTTAGGGAAGGTTTAATTAATCAATTAGGATTAATTAATAGGCCATGTTTAGCTTATAGAAGATATTTTGAGATGATTTAGAGGGAAGTGAGGGGAATTTGAGGGATTTGAGAGGGGGATTCAATTAATACTTGAGGGTTTATTAATTAAATACAAGATTGGTAAAGGATAACTATTTAATAATGGGTAATTAATTAATTGAAAGAGGATTATAACTAATGAATGTACATTAATAGGAATCCTAGGATGAGGTAAAATTAGATAATTAGTGGAAGGTCACTAATTATAGTGTGATGATGGGAAGAAGAAAATTAGTGCCATTTTGGTATTAATATTGCGCGGTGGAAATTAGGTGTCTATATTTTCCCCTGTTTGATGTGGTGTAGCACAAGTGAAACCATTTCAAATATTAGTAGACAATTTTATTTTGTACGGGTAGAAGAAAAATTAGTTATATGGATGATGCCCCTTGAATTTCAATGGGATGATAGAAGAGGTTGATTGACGCTCAAAAAGGAGAGAGAAATGATCACATAGGAAGAAAATTCCACAATGACAAATAGTAGTACATTGTGATTGATGAGTTGGGTTAGTTATATTTATAAAAACTAATATTCTATAATTTGATCAAGCCATTGTAGTTATGTCCATGTATTTTCCAAGTACACTACTAACCAAGTTTATTGCAACCTTAAACTTGTGGCATAATTACTAATTAATATAGTTACATCTAGTTATCTTTATTTTATGGTATTATGTGTGCATTTATTCTTATTATCCCAATAATTTGTTTGGATGATGATATGTGTTGATGCCACTCTTGGTTGTAAGAAATTTTCATATGCAACAGGCTTGTATGTAATAAAGGAATCATCCGCAATAACTCATACATAGCTAAGGAACTGTCTCAGAAGAACCCATCCACACTAAAAGAAATCATCTACAACAAAGATCCTGGATTGTGAAGATATTTTGGAAGGCATTAATAACGAAACTAAAGTCTGTACATGCCATCAAGAATTATTTAAAATTGAAACATGTAGAACTGGGAAACAACTCAACCTTTGATCTGGTCATTCACTACAAACTAGTGAAGACCTAATTGATTGAGTTAACACATGATTGAAGGAAATGGTTGATTACTTGAACATTTGTTATGTGTTTTTATTTGAACACCTATTATCAGTTTCATAGCATGTGTTGAATCTCTTGATGTTCTGTTAAAATATATTTCACTTAGTTTCTTGAAACCCCTTATTGTACTCTTCTTCTCACGTCTTGTTATAAATGAGAAGGTATAAAAGAAAGGTTTTATGCTAGTAACGAAGATAATTCATAGACTCATTATTAATATACATTCATAGTCGATTCGAGTCGAAAGGGGATTTCTTTGATCCTTTGTTCCTTGATGTAATGTTTGTGCAAATCCAATAAAGATATGAGTTTTGTTCATTAGCTTCTAGTTGCAGAAATTAGGAGAGATTAGCACCCAATTCAAGATCCATTAACATTGTTAAACCCTTCCATTATATTTTTTCATTACATTTTTACCTAGGGAAAATTTACTTTCTGTATCTCTTGCTTTGTCTTAGTGATAGCATTTAGAAACCATTCATTTTCAATTCTAATATTTTTTATCTCCATCATTGTTGTGACAGCTTATTTATTTTCAACCTCTTAGATCTACTATAAATATGCATACGGCATTTGAAATATTTCAATTATAAAACTCCCTAGTTTGATAATTAAATGACTATAACTCAATGTAAAACATACTAATTTATGCAATTTGATTTACACCTCCATTTTTGGCACCGTTTCAGGGGATACTTTGTGAAGTTATAGGATTTTTGTGAGGTTTTGCATTTTTGAATTTCCTAGAACATACTAGGATCTAGATACCTCCCCCCCACTAATAAATGTTGATTGAGCTGAGACATTTTATGTGTGTACCATCCTAGAGATTCCTATGCTATATTCCTACCCAATCCTCAAATAGAAGAAATTATTTCGATTCTAAAGAAGACACATATTCCTCTGTACAAGTTTTGATAGTAGAAAACCCCCTCTATGTGAGATTTACAGAGGTTATTCCTCAACATCTAATCATGGAAGAGGAGGCGAATCAAATTATGGAAGAAGGGGAAACTACATTTGAGTTCCCTATCTCTAATAATAATCAGCCTGTTGTAATGAAGAACATCTCTTCATCAGCTCTTCCTAATTTTCATGGATCTATAACTAAAGACCTAGACACTTTCTTGTTTTATTTTGATGTTTTATGTAGGATTTATGACTACACAACTAATGCACACAAGTTGAATTTGTTCCTTGCTACACTCAAGGATGCATCCTTGAGATGGTTTATGGGTCTAAGAAGAGATGTTGTTACTACCTGGTGGTAGATGAAGGAAACGTTTCTCACCAAGTACCAAGACTATTGAAGGCCAAGTACCAAAGGAGGAGATGAACTCTTCAAAATGGCACAAAATGAAGATGAGACACTAGAATATTACCTGGAGAGATTCCTATTTTACGTTTAGAATTCAAGACACACAAGGTTACCTCTTGAGTCTCTCAAGTTACTTTTCTTAAAAGGAATCAGTGAGGAGGATATGGATGCTTTGGACTTGATAGGAGATGGAGATATCTCAAAAGACACTTTTGATGAGATTTGTGAAGCTTATAGGAATTATTCTAGAGCAACTATGAAGAGAATAATAAGTGTTAGATCAAAGGGTGGATCAACTACCAAAGGAATTGGGGAAATATCTAAATCAAATATTGTAAACATGTTTAAGAACATGAAATAGGAAATAGTTAATGACATGGCCACCCATCTTGATGCTATTCATGCAAAGAAGAAGAGAGAGGATGTAGAGGAAGCACTTACAGAGTTTTACCATTCTTACGAATAAATAAAGTTGATTTTAGATGTAGGGGATTGGACAACATTACAGAAGGAAACAAGGCTTTACCAGAATTCAAGATGATATAAATGGAGGATGGGAAAGTTATCTATGTTTCCCAAAGGAAGCCATGGTATCCAAGATAAGGAGGTATGTCACAAGATCCCAATCCATATTTTTAAAATTGGGATAGTAGTTCATATATGTAACCCCACCTTGGGCTAATACTCATCAAGGATGGGCTCTATATCATAGCCAATATCAACATCCATAGAAATCTCAGTTCTCAAGCCAATAGTGAAAACAACCCCTTATTCATGGAAGCAACCTTGGAGATAAGGTCGAAATGAAGCAATCAACCTCCTAACTACCAAAACCTCCTTACCCATAGAAAAAAGCTTTGATGCCAAATCCCCAAAAATGGATCTAAACCAAAAACCACTCAACTACCAAATTTTAACCATCGCCTAACCCCAACAATAAAGTTTCTCATCCAGCACACACCACTAAATAAACCCAATACTTTTCTTATTTAGTTGATGTCAATAATATCCATTTCCACTCAGGAAGAGCACTTCTCCCACAAAGTAAACCCACCATGTCATGAAGATTGTAGATGAACCGTAGTTGTTGTAGACTAATCCACATCATATCCAAACAATGTTCCAAACTAATCCACATCAACATGAAAATATTTCTAGCAAGGGGAAAGATGTAATTCAATGAACCCCCATTTTTACAGAGAGATTGCAAGAGAAATAATCTGACCCTAAATCAGATTTTGATTTTGATTTTTTAATCAATTAAAGGATATTTGCATGAATATTCCACTCTTTCAAGTAATTAAATATGTGAGATAGCTAAGGATATATGTATCAAAAATCTAGGAAGAAAAAGGAAAGATCCATCCACTATACAATTCATTGGATAGTTGGTTGACATCATGCTTGGGAACTCTATATTACCCAAGTACATAGATCCAAGCATTCCTTTGGTAAATGTTACTATCAATGGAACTACAATAAAGAATACTCTGATTGACTTAGGGGAAGCAATCAACGTCATGACCAAGAAAATCATGGATGACCTAAATTTGGAAGGACTAAGGCCAATAGCTACAGTATTACAACTGGAAGATAGATCAACAGTGAGGCTTGAAGGAGTCCTTGAGGACATTGTTGTGGTGGTAGAATCTTGGGAATACCCTATTGATTTCATTGTCCTTCAACTAAAAGAAATTTTAGGTGGTTATCTCATCATACTAGGAATTCTATGGTTTTCCACTACGGATGCATTCATAGGGTGCGGGTTTGGAAATATGATCATCTCAAATGGAAGTGGTACCAAGAATATTATGCTCTATCCTCCTGCCCAACCATTGAATGATGAGGATCAAAAAGTTTGGTTTTAAGAACCAAAATCTTATTAGAGCTCTGTATAACAACTCATGATGTTGGAGAAGTGTTCTACAATTGAAGATCATGAGGAAGATGTTGTTCTCTCTAATATCTTGTACAACAACTATGGAAGAAATTAAGAATTTGATGACAGATTAAGGTTCTTGAGTTGTCCTTTGAGCCAAGTCTTACCAAAGTAGATTACCATGAGTATTTCAAGTAAGAACTATATTTTTCACTAATTTCCTTCCCATGACTGCATATTAAACTTTATTAGCAGCAATGTGTGTTCAATGTTGGACCTCTCCAAGCAAGTAGAAATAACACCAGGGAGGCCACTAAATGTAAAGAAGATACTCAGTATACAACAAGAGAAATTGTTGATAGATCTTCTTCAAAAACATAGAACAACATTTGTTTGGGATTATGGTGATATGCGTGGAATTCATCCTAGGATTTGTACTCATAGAATCTATATCAAGGAAGAATGTAAACCAATCATCCAAATTATAGAGGTGGATGAACCCAACAGTAAGAGATATTTTGAAAGGTGAACCAAAGAAATTGTTGGATGTTGTATTAATATACCTCATATCAGATAGTCAATGGGTATCACCTCTTGTAGTTTTGTCAAAGAATAATGAGAAATAGAGAACCTTTTTGGATTACAGAGATCTAAACTCATCTATAAAGAAAAATCACTTCCCATTTCCCTTCATTGATCGGTGTTTGATACCTAGCTGGTAAGAAATAATTCTCTTTTCTTGATGGATATAGTGGCTATAATCAGATCTATATTAGACCAAAGGACTAAGAAAAAACTACCTTCACATGTCCATGGGGAAAATTTTCCTATTTATTTATTCCTTTTGGCTTAAGTAATGCACCTACTATATTCTAGAGGGCGTGTTGAGTGTCAATTCTGATTTGAAAAATGACTTCATGGAAGTCTATATGGATGAATTCATTGTACATGTCGAACTTTTGATGAAGCTATGAAAAATATGGACAAGGTCTTGAAAATATGCAAGGATCAAAATGTATCCTTAAGTAATGAGAAGTGATACATGAGTATATAAGAGGGTATAGTTTTGGGGCACTATCTTTCCTCAAAATGAATTCAAGTTGATCCAACAAAGGTGTCTATCATATTCAACCTTCCAACACCAAGAAAACAAAAGGATGTTAGAATATTTCTAGGTTGGATATTACAAAAGGTTCATACAAGACTTCAACAAAATTACAACACCACTTTTTGCATTGTTAGGAAAGGATGTTGATTTTGTATGGACTGAGCATTGTGAAGGTGATTTTCAAACTTTGAAATAGATGTTAACTACTACTCCTATGTTGAGAGGACCTAACTAGAACCTACCTTTTCACATCCACATAGATGCATCAGATCATGTTATTGGATTTGTCTTAGGAAAAAAGATGGAATTTTGAATTATGTAATATACTATGTTAGCAAGAACTTGAACATGTAGAATTAAACTACATAGTAACAAAAAAGGAGTTCTTGGCAGTTGTATATGCTATCAACAAATTCAAACACTACATCACAAGATATACAATGTTTATTCACACTGATCATGCTACAATCAAATATCTAATAAAAAATAGTAGTAAGCAGTAGAATCATAAGGTGGTTTCTCATCTTGCAAGAGTTTGATGTCACCATGGTGGAAAAACCTAGAAAGGATAATGTGGTAGTAGATTTACTCTCCAAAATGGAGACCAATAGTGAGGAGAAAGTATTTGATGATTCCTTTCCAGATGAGAAATTATTTTTATTTCTACAAAAACATCCCAGTATGCAGACATAGCCAACTACTTGGTCTTAGGTAAAACACCTCCACATTACTTATACTATGAGAAAAGATACATAGTTGAAAAGAGTTCATCTTTTTCTTGGATAGCTGGATTTCTATTTCATACAAGACAAGATCAAGTAATGAGAAGGTGTATAGATGATGAGGAGATATTTGATGTCCTCAGATCTTGCCATAATGAACCTTGTGGAGGGAATTTTGCTACAAAGAGAATAGTGTAGAAGGTGTTGACTACTAGTTATTATTGGCCAAAATTACATAAGGATGCAGCACTATACACCAAGAGATGTGATAAATTCCAGAGAATGGGCAAGCCCACTAAATCTGATGAGATGTCATTACAGCCTCAATTGGTCTTACAACCTTTTGATAAGTGGGGATTATATTTTATTATCCCTATAGATCCTCCATCTCAGAAAAAGGAGTATATCCTAGTATGCCAAAATATATAAACCAAGTGGACAGAGGTGAAGGCATTTCCAAACCAGAAAAGTGAGAAAGTAGCCAAGTTCCTATATGAGCACATCTTCACCAGATATGGAGTTCTAAGGGAAATTGTAATAGATCAAGGTACACATTTTACTACTGATGTAATTTCTGATCTGGTTAAAGAATATGAAATCAGGCATAGGAAGTCTACACCATATCATCCCCAGTCTAATGGCCAAGTAGAGGTTACAAATAGAGAGATAGATGCCATATTGACAAATACCATTGCACTCCATAGGAAATATTGGGAAGATAGGCTTCTAGAAGAAGTCTAAGCATTCAACACAATATGGAAAACCAAAAATAGTTTTACACCATTTGAACTCCTATATGGTAAGACTGTTGTTTTTCCAATTGAATTTGAGCACAAAACATTGAGGACTACACTTGAGCTAGGAATAGATTTATCAAAATCTCAAAGACAAAGAATTCTCTAACTCAATGAGTTGGATGAATGAGAAGATAGGAAGTGCATAACACAGAGGTAGTGTAGAAGCAAAGATTCAAATGGCATGACCAGTACATCAAGACAAGACAATTCCAAGAAGGTGACTAGGAACTCTTGTTTGATTCAAAATACAAGGATCATATAGGAAAGCTCAAAACAAGGTGGCTAGGCCCCTATGAAATTGAGAAGATATTCCCTAATGGAGTTGTAAAGCTCACTACCATAGATCTGTGAGGTTCAAGCTATTGGTGAATGGCCATAGGATGAGATTGTACAAAAATCCAGTTGACAAAGGTTCATTCATGGAACTATTCAGAGGAGGTCAAAGAAGAATGGAAGAAAGGACATCAAAATTAACCTCAGAGGTTGAGCCTGTTGGCTCACCTTTTAATATTTTAGAGGATTGAAGATATTTCAATGGCCTTGGTGCATTCATCTTGCTAAATATTCCAAGGTCAAATAAAAGTGTTGTGATCATCCTTTCTGGGTGATCAACAACAAAGTTTCACTTTCACCACATGAAATAAGCCACTATTTTTTCTTTATCATTTGTCGAAACTCACGGTTTCATGACATAGATCAAGGATGCATGCATGCATGGATGATGGACAATAAATGATTGGCACCTAAAGAAATTTTGAGTTCCCTCTCTAGGAATCATCTGGTTGTAGTAAGAAGCAAACAACACTAGTTAAACACATGTCCCCCAACATCATATCAACTTGCATGTAGCCAAGACCTAGCTAATAAAGCATGCACAATAATCATTGCAAACAAACAATGATATAAGTGCATTCATCTATCACTTTAACACGGTGTGATTAGTTTAATTATATTTAATTAAGATTTATGCTAAGTCATAATGCATGTGAAACATTTAAATCACATTGCCTTTCAAGCATTGACGTGTCCACTTTACCTCCTCCACATAAGACAATGTTTCCACATTCCGTTTCTTCTATGATCCATATTGTCACATCCATTAATGATTGATTACCCATAACCATGTCATTCTTCCTCTCAAGAATAAAGTTCAAAATATAAAAAGTAATCCATACAACTCAAATGTGTAAAGTTCTTTCAAGGCATAATTATATCATTGTGTATTGAAATCATAGGTAGTTGTATATCTACCATGGGAGGTGACTTGATTAGACATGAGCCCACTATGAATTTGTAAATTTTGATTCATCCTCAGATTTTACAATATTTTGAGAACCATGGTTGGATGGATTACATCAACAAGTTTCAAAGTTTTAATGAATAAATTGTGATAGAATTTTCCAACACACTCAACAATGGAGAGGCAAGGGTGAAAGACTTAGCATTAAAACTAAGTGATTAAATTATAGAAAAATTTATTGGTCTATCGACTCAAGGAGAACCATTCCCGAGAAAATTCCAATCCAAAAACATCAAGGAGAGAGTTCACAGATGATGATGACGAGCTCATCTTAGACATACTTGAAAATGGTGAACAATTTAACACAACAATATTAGATTTCTATTCATCATATATTTCACACAATACAATAGCCTAATATATAGGAAGTATTTTCCCTAGAATATAGGAAACCGACTATCTTGTGAACCATATTCGTAAGGTGATTAGAAACCACCTCATAAACAATATAATGCTAATATTATATTATTGTTATTAAGTTTTTTATAACAACTCATAATACCAATAATAATAATTACACAAATATACTAATGGAGCACTAATACATAGGATAATTCCCCCCTTAGTGTGAACATGGGGAAAACTTGCCTTTGTAATTGCACCTACTCATGATCTGTTGATTTTCACGGGATAATCACAAACCTCAAGGATGGGTTTACAAATGATTGACCAAAAGCGAGAATGGTGGTTTTGCAATTGCTTTACCACAAACCACAAAGTGATGGTTTTGTGAATGGATTACCAACAACCACATCATGATATGCCAAGTAATATTCTCACCCCTCATCACATCTCACTACAAGAAATAACATAGGAAATTCTACTGAAATTTGTTCCTCACACACAAATTGAAAACTGGAAATGGAACATTAGATCATATTCCCCCTCAATGTGAAATTTTCACTTATTCTCGCAAACCAGTAACCATGAACACTACATATAACAACACTTTGAAATCTTAAGAAAACACACAACTGAAACAAAACGTGCCATGAAATATTTGATGTGGCCCCATCGTTGGTATTGATGACGAGAGGTTGCTGAATGACCTCCACCTCTATTTGCCTCCATCCTCTAGTTTCATGCTTTGCTAACTCAGGGAATTTAGCTTTAAAAGCTCAATGGTTGTCGGGATGTAGGGTAACACCGAAAATACGTCTGTAAGCAATTTTTTTATTTTTATAATTTTTCACTCTTAACACTTTGATTAGACAAGGATGAAAATCTTAAAATCACCTATTTGACATGTTTGAATGGACCTCAAAACTTAACTCTAAACCTAAATTCTTGCTAAAATTTTTATATGGAAAAATAATACCAAACATTTTTAATGACAGAGACTTTTAAATGACAATCAAGAGTCAACATAAATCTTTGGCTAACCAAGAGAGAAAATTACCAATATATTTGATGACTAGACAATTGACACATAATACGATGAAGGTTATAATGAGGTCTATTAAAGCTTACACTTTGATAAGAACATAATAACATACTTTAACGTAGAAACTTAAACAATAAAATGTCAAGGAACTATCAAAATGACCTTTTGACCATTATCACAAAAAGATTTAATCAAAACCTAAATAAGACTCACAATATTTCCACCAACTGTGGAAGAAACTCAAACTTAGCATGAACCAAGATATCTCTACATTATATTGATGGTAGAATGGATGTGTGCATGTAATCTAGGTTAGATGAGATAAGAACATAATTTTGGGATTTTGGCGCGCATCACCTCCCCTACATTAATGGATTCTCCTTTATTCTAAATCCACTGCCACTAATTAGATTCTCCCATTGAATTGAGGTATATATGAAAGAAATCATATCTATTTTCAATTCTGATGTAGACAACATGGAGGCCTGAGTGTATCCAAATGGCATAGTTATTTGTGACAAATCAAAGCAATCACTCAAGTTTTTATTCAAATGGATACATAAAAAGAAATCAAATGCCATATACTATTAAAAACCATCGCCAATCGACACCAAACTCTGATGTTGTTTTACTTCGGATTTCTTGCTGAGAGAGACGTCTTGACAATACACGCAATCTACCTGACTGAATATGTAATTGCAATGAACTTGTCTAATTGAAAGAGGAAATGACAATGAACTTGCAAAATATTGGAACCTCCAATGTACATACGAGATGTGCCATGAAGGAGATGCTATTGATAGTTCATGGAGTAGTCCAATGATGAGTGTCCTCTTAGATTCTTCGACCACAACTATGATTTGACTGAACAATCTATTCACTTTGATATTAGCTGATAGAATCCAATGTGTTTGCTTCTACAACTTAATGAGCATCCAAACGCCTTTTCTTTCATAACAGATTAAAATTGTATACGGGCATTCCAAACTATGCCAAAGAATGAAGAAACTATAATCTTTTATCACTCGAGCAATTCAAATTTCATGTCATTGCTCCTTTTTAATTCTCAAACAACCATCATGCTCAGGAAAAATGTCACTTTAATACCAAATGAAAGTGGTGAACAGATTTAACACAACAATATTATATTTCTATTCAGCATATATTTCACACAATACAATAGCCTAATATATAGGTAGTATTTTCCTAGAATATAGGAAACTAACTATCTCGTGAACCATATTTGTAAGGTGAGTAGAAACCACATCACAAACAATATAATGCTAATATTATATTATTGTTATTAAGTTGTTTATAACAACTCATAATAACAATAATAATAATTACACAAATATACTAATGGAGCACTAATACATATGATATTCCTAACACATACAAGGTACACTTAGAGCATCTCTTAAATCATCATGGGTACAAGTTTCCAATTTCTTTATTCAATACTTTACCTGTGAAGGGAGGTATTCTAGATTGAATACTGTGCATTTTAAGTTGTTGAATCATTTGAAGAACAACCATCAAGTAAATGTCCCAAACTTATTGCATGAAATGTTAAAGAAAATGATTCAAGAAGTATAGAGGGGTAGGAAGCATTATCACATCATTGTCTTATAACCCTAGTGGTTAAACACACCCTACAAAGGGATCATTCAAAATACTATGGGAATACTTTATAAGGGTAAACAATATTGAAACTTTATTGAGAAATAGGGGAAAAGAAGAACCGAACTAAAATCTCTTACGCACATATAACAGAGGTTGCACCATCTACCTTCCAACCTCAAGAACCCCTAACTTCAGTAGTTTTCCTCCTACTAAAGGGAACCATGTACCTATCTCTCTAGAAATAATTTTTATAGATGAAACTCTTTTAGAATTATCCTCTCCTGAAACCTCCACTTCCAAGGCCAAATGAAAATCTTCTCATTCTACTCCTACACCACCTAGGCACTCCCATAGGCTTAGAAAAAAAAGGCCAAAATCTCCAGGTCCAACATAGTCACAACCCATCTCACTAGATAGTGATTTGGAAGCTATAGAGGGGAACTTTGAGCCTAAAAATTAGAGACAGAGTAGACAGATATTGATATTACGGTTCATGAGCTAGATGCCATGAATAACCCATTGAGGAGAAAGAAGAGCCAACAAAGAATGAGGAATTTTATGAAGTGGAAGGTCATGAAGAGGGATAATAAGAAGGAAGAAGTGACTACCAAAAATTCATATAGTTGTTGAAAAAGTCATCGAGCAACAAGAACAAGATCAAATGCTTGCGATTGTTGACCAAGTAATTGAGCAAGTTATTGAGAAAGAACAACATGATAATGTGTAAGAGTAAAATGTAACACCATTGCAGCCCCAAATTTTTATTCATGAAATTACCAAGGAACCTATAAAATCATCTTGCAGGTGAGATGACAACACGAGACTATGGGACCATATATTGACAATTTGATGTTTCGATTGGAAACCTACGTTAGGAGACTCAAAGGAAAATGGGGAAAAGAGAAATAATCCCTCATCTCTAAACATAAGAAAAAATTGATGACAAGGAAAAATAAATTAAGAGGTGAAGTAGAAAACAGGAATAAATAGTCTAGGTATCACATGAAATATTGAAATGTAGGCCCCCGTCAATTTTTTATGCTATCTACTTGAAAGAGAAGATGCTTTAAACATGAACTTACTCCGCATTAATTATAACATGATATATGATATCAGCTCAGCGGGATATTCTTTACTCTATATCATAATAGTACACATGAACTCTAGAACTTGTTATGTGAGATTTATTTACATAACTATGCCTACAATATGACAGGGATTGGATCCCAATACTATACATTGGGGATATACAAGTTAAGGCCTTATGCTCTTATTTTATAAATGAATTGGACAGAGCTAGGAAGATGGAATAGTATAGACATTTGGAGAAGGTCCAACCATTATATATCAGAGCTAAGGCAACCAATACATATTAAAAAAATCATATGATAGTTATATGGAAAAGGATGTGATCAAAAATAGAGTGATGTAAATAAGGAGATAATCCCATGCAAAAGTTAGAGAAATGATTAGGGAACATGGAGTTAAAGTTGTTATAGCATGCAGACTCAGATGGGTAGAATTATCACCTGAACTACAAAGAAAGGAAGTGCACTCATATCCCAACATAATTCCCACACTACGCAGGGTGAACACATACATGGAGATAGCAAATGAATGTGGGGATGAGTGGTTTCCTATAGGCTATCACCCTCCAATATTTCACTTTCCAATCTCACCATGGACAGGTAATTTACCAGTTGATTAGAGGATCCAAGATAGAGTTTGGATCATATTCATGAGGAATGATGGTTATTTCTTGTCAGAGAAAGAAGGAACGGATACCCCAATTGATTTTAGGCACGAATGTAGTTTTTGGTAGAGAGAAATGACACACTTAAATGAGGACATTCAAGAGATTAAGTATAGGGGTGTGATGAGTTGTGTTAATTGCCTTTATAAAAAATCATCTTCTATATTTTGATCAAGCCATTGTAGTTATGTCCATGTATTTTCCAAGTACATTGTTGAACATTGTTATTATAACCTTAAACTTGTGGCATAATTACTAATTAATATAGTTATATCTAGTTATCTTTATTTTGTGGTATTTTGTGTGTATTTATTCTTATTATCCTAATAAGTTGTTTAGATGATTGTATGTATTGAAGCCAATCATGGTTGTATGCAATTTTCCATATGCCGTAACTTGTATGTAGAAAAGGAATCATCTACAGGGAACTCATACGCACCCAAGGAACTGTCCACAAAGAACTTTGTCCATATCTAAACGAAATCATCTATAGCAAAGAGCCCGCATTATGAAGATATTTTAGAAGGAATTAAGAATGGAACTCAAGTTTATACGCATCATTGAAGAAGCGATTCAGAATCTGGAATGTGTAGAAATGGGAAACAACTCAACCTTCGATCTAGTCATTCATTGCAAACTACTAAAGAATTGATTGATTGAGTTAACACGTGATTGAAGGAACGGGTTGATTACCTAAACATTTGTTATTTTTTTGTTATTTGAACACTTGTTATGAGTTATGTAACATGTGTTGAATCTCTCGATTTTCTGTTAAAATATATTTCACTTATTTTATTGAAGATATTTCACTTAGTTTGTTGAAACTCCTTATTGTACTCTTCTTCTCACGTATTGTTGTAAATGAGAAGGTATAAAAGAAAGGGTCGAGAGATGGTAACAAAGATAATTCATAGATTCATTATTCATATACATTCATAGTCCGAGTTAGACTCAAAAAGGGGATTGTTTTGATCCTTTGTTCCTTGATGTAATTTTTATGCAAATTCAATAAAGATCTAAGTTTTGTTTATTAGTTTCTAGTTATAGAGTTTAGGAGGGATCCACACCCAAGTCGGCCCCACTTGTGGTTTGCTAAACTACTCCATTGTCTTGTTTTATTACACGTTTACCTAGGGAACAATTTACTTTCTGTATTTGCATTATGAATCTATAGCTTTGTCTTAGTGATAGCATTTATAAACCATTCATTTTCAGTTCTAAGTTTTGTTTACTTTCAGCATTGTTGTGACAGTTATTTATTTCCAACCTCCTAGATATATTGTAACTATGCATACAACACTATAACTATTTCAAGTCTACACTCCCTGGTTTGATAATTAAATTATTGTAACTCAATGTACAACATACTAATTGTTGTAAGTTGATCGCACCACAAGTGATGGTTGAAACCATCACGAGAGGGGATATAGATATGGCGGGAGGGTAAAAATAAGTCATTTTCACCCTCTCAATTAGTAGAAAAGATATTTTGGTGATTGTAATGAGTAGAGATGATGACACCAGATTTTCTTCATTGTTCCAAGCAATTTTGAGAGCATTGACGAGACATACCCTCATGAGGAGTAGGTAGGAAATGTTTTGAACTTCATTTTCAGTTTTTAGAATTTTAAATTTTGAATGCATTAAATTCCCTAAAATTGAGGGTACACAAGGCCATTTAAATTTTCTGGGTTAATTTCCATGATGTCACACTAGATAGTAGAAACCCCATAGTATTTTAAGTGACCTCATTATGGGATTGGTGACATCACTACAAGTTGTAGCGACCTCTCTAAAACTTGTAGCATCCTCACCATCAATGACCTCTCTACAACTTGTTATGACATCATATGTAATTAGCAACCTTACACCATTCAACATAAATTTCACTCAAAATGGAATATTTTCCCCATGTAGCAACAATCTCTCTCAAATAAAGTGGTTTTTCTACATGCGGTAGTGACCTCATGTGATAAATGAGGTATTTCCCATGTAGTAGTGACCTCGTGCGATAATGGCAGCCTTGCCCCATGTAGTAGCAACCTTGCTAGTTTGATTTATTGGTATCCTTGTTTGATTATTTTCATAAATATTTACAAAATGGACTTAGTCTAATACTTAATTTTTTTGTTTTACGAAGCGGTTAGGTGATTCACTTTCACGATTGTTGATCTCATGCCTTATGGATATTACATACCTTTCATCCACATGATTGGTCATTATTAGATGAATTGGGTCTCATGTATGTTTCCTTGACGTTATCGCTATGATTAGATAGGCCTTTACTAATAACATTGATAGATAGATGACACTCAAACACAAGTACCTTCCATCTCCTCGATATTGAAGATGACCATTACCCTCAAGTATGTTCATCGTATACTTTGGATCTTATTTACCGGGATCCTCTTTATTATGAAACCAACGCTATAGAGTATGAGATGCTCATAGAGATAGGATGGTCGACCTTCCTAGATGGAAGTGAACTAATATAGTGCTAGGTGAGATCTATGACCAAGATATGATTGAGAATCTACCATTGATATTGATGGATCCTATCGGTGGCATCTTGATTCCTTATAAGAGTGGGAGTTTTTTTCAGCAGTCACATCGGTGTCAAAAGACTGATGGAGCATGGTTAATTATTTTCTTAGGGGTATCATGTTTGAGAAAAAAATATACGGGGATTTACACTTGGTTGTCCATTAAGAGGGATAGAGTATAGGCCACACTATTATTCTAAAAATGGGCATGGGAGCATATAATAGTGGACCAACCTAGTGGACCTTTTGAGGCACTAGAGGATGATGATCTATAGGAATTTGGATGGATATGTTTAGGTAAGCATCGCTAGGATTATAAAGAGTTTCTTGTGTATAGGAGTTATTTTCCTGAGATAGTTATTTCATAAATTAAATAGAGGTTATATTTGGCCATGAGATCCTAGCTAGAGACCTTTGTTGAGTTGGCATATGTTTGCACGAGTATTACTTAGTGGGTTGTTGAGATTTTATCATAGAGTGCTACGGGAAAGATATATTTTTCATTAGTTTTTCTATACATAAGGAGTTCCTATAGTGCCACACATGTTTGTAAACTTGACTAGATATATCATGTGGTGGGGCCCTATGATATACGTAGCTACTGACTACAGTGAATTGGATCAATTTGGCCCATAAATTTTGGGATTTGAGGAGATTCATCATGTATCCCAGAAGATAGGTGAGTATATGTGTGATATCGGTAGTTTCACCCAATTAGACTGTCTATACTAAGAATGATACCAATTATTGTGGCCAAGGTAGTTGTGTTAGTGTAACTACAATGGAATCCCTATACAACATAAGGAACAAAGCCAAGATAGCTAATAGTGTGAGTTTTCGGGGCTAGTGGGAGAGTAGTAAATGAGAGGAAATGGTACAAAGATGTTTCAATAAGTAGAGCTCTACCAGTCTCAAGTAAAATGCATAGGATTTTTCCTACATCGATCACAAAACATGGAGTCTTACCAATGGAAGCATCAAGAGCGGTTTCTCCTATAAGCAGGACGGGTTGCGAATGCAGTCTCTATGAGAAGTGGATTTAAGAGTGGGTTTGGAGGGAGTGGAGCTTCCATAGTAATGAGAAAATCTCCTACGGGTGGATGGTATGGATAAGGACAACCCCAAGAGGATATGGAGGAGATGGTTTTGAATGAGGTTGTATTACGGTGACCATATGCAGTTGGCCTTGAGAAATAAAGTGGTGCCAATAGTCCACGCAGATACCATAGTAACACCAATAGATCCCAAAGATCTGGAAAGGCCCTTAGGTATAGTTATTCATCAAGATTTTGACCTTCCTACTTTAGGTTAGTGAAGACTAAACTAGAAATCAAGAAAACCTCATAAAATGGGAGGGTTTAGGGACCTCCTGATGTGGATGACGATGAAGATAGTACGAGTGCACAAAAAGATGAATCCTCCCTACTTAAATTAACAAACTTGCGCACGGAATGAAGACTAAACACGAAAAGGATTATAAATGGATATGGATCATTGTTTGATGAAGTCGGTTCGGGAATCAAAAATCTTCTTACAAAGGATGTCAACCCATGTGTTTAATAAAAATAGATAAAATAGATATTTGATAAATTAGATGTAATGTCTATGCATAAATATGAAGCAAAACAAAAATTGAAAGTTGAATTTGAGATATGAAAGAAAACATGATCTAAATACTTAAAGAAACCAAACCTAACAGGGGGTCGATGGCGATCCAAGGGTGAAGTGGGCAAGTCAACGGTGACTAGGGCATATCACCCGTAATAGCAAGATGTGATAATGTAGAATTGAAGCTTCTAATGGCCGATCGAGATAAATACGTAGACTAAAATGATGCACACGAGACTTGTAAAAGATCCGAGAATAAGGAGAAACAGAAAGGATGCAAGAAAATTAGATGACTAAGGGGAATCACTTTGTTAGCATAATTTAGCATAGGCATATTTATTGCATTGTCTTTTATTTAATAATGTGCAACATGTGCACTCTAGTCTAGTGACTTGCATTCAATATTGTTATGTTGGTTAACATTCAGATCTATATTTGCACAACTACTACGAGAGGTTCGAGATCCTAATCCTACTCTAAATTGCAGGAGACAGGGATAGAAATGCAAAAATTGAAACTAACTAAAGATGGTGATGCACCAAAAGGAGTGGTGAATATTTTTGTCATGCAAATAGACACAAACCAAAGATTGCAACATAAAACATACACAGGCTGATAAGATATAATTTAGGATCTGAAATGAAGCAAATAATACAAACAAAGGACTGAAACCCATTCACAAAGCTTGCATTATCATTTCCAATGTCAAAACCACTGCATTACAACCTCAGAGAGGTAGAAAACTGTTACAATCTTTGAAGAGGTCTGATTCTTGCAACAATCACTTGTTGGAGGTGAAAGAAGAAGATTGCTATGCCAAAAGTGTTCCCCCTTTTAAAAATGAGCCAAATCTGGCTTTTACATTGCATGGGTCGAGCCCAGGAGAGAGAAAACGTACAAAAAACATGGGAGCCCATTCCTCATTGACTAAAAATGCATTAAATCAGCATGGAGGACCTTACAAACCCATACCCTATCATTTTTGACCAAATTGGAGGAGAATGCGACCCATTCTGCATTAAATTTGGTCGCTGAAATGTCATTTCTGGCCATGAACACGCGTCAGAGCCGTTTCTTAACTTTCTCTCTCTAGACTAAACCAAAATTCAAGATTGACCTAGAATCATGTAGAGAATTTTATAAGCTTTCCAATGATATAAAGAATGTGCAAATCCGAGCTCTGGATCGAAAGATATGGCGATCTGAAGATTTAGGGCACAAAACAGGCAAAAATGGGTTTTGAAATTTTTTCCAGCTCTCCACACAGACGACACGTGTCGGGCGCTGATTGGATGAGAATTCTCTCTCCTTCCCTTACCCATGGGTTTTCCTTGAAAGTTTTGACTTTTTGTAATTTTGGAAAATTTCCCATTTTTCCCCGCGTCCCCACCACTTGGGACACGTGGCATGATCTGGTTGGAGGACAGGGGCGCGGGGTCATCCTTTACCTTTTAGTTTTTGGCCAAAACTTTTGCCAAATTCTCTAATTCCTCCCCGAGCTCCACACTCCCCTTCTCCTTAGGACACGTGTCCTCTTTTTATTGGCTCGGGCCAACGCTTCAAACCTTGCCCTTTGAAATTTTGGACGTTTTCCCTTGTGACACGTGGCATTTCTGATTCATCCGGGCTGCCAGCTTTTCACGTCCCTCGCGTCCCTTTGGCCCGGTTGTCCCAAACTATCTAGGACAAATTCCTCCGATCCACCCGATTCGGGCTTCCTGTCCCTCTTTGAGGTGAAGACACGTGGCGTGATTTGATTGGCTCTCGGCTCCTTCGGCTCTCCGCGTCCCACGCGTCCCTTTGTCCCAACTGTCCCAGTCTTGTGGCGTCAGGTGAAAAGTTCTCTTTTGGCCACCGATCCGGGTGGTTCGCGTCCTTTTCGCGTCCTTCGCGTCCTCACGGCCCGGATGTCCCAACCTATTCTACACAGCGTTAGTTAATTTTTCTTTTACCTTGGCGGTTCGCTTTCGTCCCCGCGCGTCCCCACCCGGCCCCATGTCCCATCTTTGCACTGGACCCGCTGGAGGCTTTTCGGCCGATTCACGCCCCGACGTCCCAACTGTCCCAAGGGCCACTGGACTAGGACTTAGCCAATTTTCATGATTTTTTCTGGCCCAAGCTTGTTTTTGCATCTTTTTCACCTTTTTTTTCTTTAGAACTTGCTCTTTTCTTCTTGGACGGAGAGTTAGAAAAAATCCGGGGACCCTAGAAACATGATTTTTGCCTTGAATCAATCTATTTTCTCGGGACTTGAGTATTTAATGCATGTTATCAAATTTACCACAGGGGTGAATTTTGGATAACAATTTGGTGACTTCAATGGGGTTACTGCTGCTTAGGTAGAAGATACCGATTGCTGAAGCGAGTCCATTGGGCATGGAGTCATCAAATATTCTGTTTAGAACCCCAGTGACTTAGAATGTGTAAGGAGGAAGATGGAATATCACTGATGGAAGCAAGGGACTGCAAAAACATCTCCATGGACAGCAAGTTGTGCCAAAGCACTTAGGAAAACAAAACTAACCTACAATGAAAACAATGTGCACAAGCACTTGGAGGAATGAAAATCTAATCTAATATTTACAAGGTAGTGAATTTCCCTCTAGAAGCAACGCTTGAGATAGATTCCATTTACTGGAATCTGCAGTTCTTCACCATCCAATGGGGCCAATTGGAAAGCATTGTTGTTCTTGCACTTCATGACCATGTATGGGCCACTCCAAATGGCATCAAATTTTGAATGCCTTCCCGGTTTTTCTCTATCCACATCCCATTTCAACACTAGATCTCCAACTTGAAAAGATCTATCCTTGGCCTTCCTATCAAAGGTCTTCTTGATCAAAGCTTGATCCTTTTCCATTGCTTGGGATGCCTGATTTCTGATCTCTTGCAGCTCCATCAACTCTGCATACCTCACCTCCATGGGCTCAAACTCTAGCAACTCCAGCTGCTTCATGAGTTCCAATGTTGGCAACTCAAGTGACATGGGCAAGATTGCCTCTCTTCCATAGACAAGTTTGAATGGAGAGTTACCTGTGGATCTTTTGGGAGTTATCCTATCAGCCCATAAGGCTGATTTCAAGTTTGGTATGCCAAGACCTCTGATTCTCGTCAAGAGTCCTCCTAATGATCCTCAACAAGTTCTTGTTTGTAGACTCGGCTTGGCCATTACCTTGAGGGTAATAGTTTGATGAAGTGCTTAGGTAGATACCATTCTTGACAGCCCACTCAGTCACCTTAGATCCATGAATGCCATGCATTATCGAGAGATTATTGTAGCAGGTACACCAAATCTGGTTGTTATCCCCTCATAAAAGTCTAAGATGCTAGACTCATTTGCCTCTTTGAGTGCTACTGCTTTTGTCCATTTGGTGAAGTAGTCCGTGGCTGTCAAAATCCATTTGTGCCCTTGGCTTGAATTGGGATTAATGACTCCAATGAAGTCCAAACCCCATTGCATGAATGGCTGGTCAACTGAGATTGGATGTAATGGAAGGGCAGCAAGTCTCTCTTTTCCTGTGAAGAATGCACAATTCTTACACCTCTTGATCCATGCATAGCAATCACTGAAGATTTTAGGCCAATAATAACCAGCCTTCATGATTTTTAGAGCTGTCACTCTTGGTGCAAAATGACCACCAGCTGGTCCACCATGGAACTCTTCCAACACCCTTTGAATCTGATTTGTGCTAATGCATCTCAGCAACACTCCATTCACATCTTTCTTGAACAAAACTCCATCAACAATGGCATACGGGACAGCCTGCAATCTGAAGTGTCTCCTTTGGGTCTTGTTCATCTCCGGAGGGCATAGGCCTATGCCTAGGAAGTGTATAATGCCTTGGGTCCAGCAAGGAGTGGGGGCAGCATTGTCTTCTTCTTGATTGCCACTTGGCTCATGGCTGTCCTGGACTATCAAAACAGCCTCTTCTTCATTGCATACTTCTTTTTGCTTCCCCAAAACCAGCTGCTCACACAATCCTTTCCCTCTTACCAGCTTGGTGATCTTGATCTCAATGTCATACTCCATGACACGGGTGATCCAACCTGCCCTTTTCTCATTCAAATCCTTGTTGAGGAGGAAGTCCTTAACCCCAGCATGTGAGACCAGCAACTGGACCTTGTTGTTTGAGACTAAATGCTTGAATTTCTTCAAGCTTCGATTACTGCAAGTACATGCTTCTCAATAAAGAGTACCTCACCTCATAGTCATCTAGGCTCCGGCTGAAGAAGGCAATTGGCTGCTCATCATTATCCTTGTTCTGCTTGTACCAAAATGGCAGAAATAGTGTCATTACCTCCAAATGCATAGAGGATGAAATCCTTGGAGAAGTCCGGGTTGATGAGAGTTGGTGCTTGAGAGATGGCTTCTTTGATTGCTTCAAAACTCTCCTTGCCTTCTGTTGTCCACTTGAAAGCCATGCTCTTCTTTAACATTTTGGTGATGGGCTTGACAAGGGCTGCAAAATCTGGGACAAACCTCCGAACAAAGTTTATCCTTCCCAAGAAACTCTGAAGGGCTTTCTTGTGGCTTGGCAATGGTAGTGCTCTTATGGCTTCAACCCTCTCTGGATCAATTGCTAATCCTTCTTTGGAGACAATATGGCCAAGGAGCTTTCCTTCATGTGAAAAATGCACTTCTTAGGATTCAAAGACACTCCAAATCTCCTGCACCTCGTGAAGACTTGTCTCAAATGAGAGAGGTGGTCTGCTGCATTTTGGAAAAAACAGTGATATCATCAAGGTAAATCAGCACCACATTGTTAATCAAACCTTTGAATGCCATGTCCATTGCCCTTTGGAAGGTAGCACCAGCGTTGGACAGCCCAAATGGCATTTTCCTGTATGCAAAAGTTCCCCATTTGGTTGTGAAGGCTGTCTTGAACTGGTCCTCTTCCTTCACCATAATCTGATTGTAGCCTGAGTAGCCATCAAGTAGTGAAAACCTCTCGGAGCCAGCCACAACTTGCAAGATTTGCTCCATGGAAGGGAGTGGGTAATGGTCCTTGAGAGAGGCTCTATTCAAGTCTCTGAAGTCAACACACAATCTGATCTCTCCACTCTTCTTTATAATTGGAACTAAGTTGGCAACCCAACTAGAATGCTTGATTGGGAATATGATCCTTGACTCAATCAGCTTGTCCAATTCTTTCCTCATGAGAGGCTCCATGTGTGGATTGGTGGTCTTTGTTTACTGACAGGGCTTAGTATTTGGATCCAATTCGATGGTATCTTTGAGCTAAGTTGGGATTGAAACCTTTCAAGTCTTCATAGCTCCAAGAAAACATCGTCGGGAACTCTTGACACAGGTTGTATGAACTCATACCTTTCTTGTTCGGTTGTCATCCTTCCAATTTGCAATGGTTTGTTCTCTTCTACCAAGATGGATCTTGAATCCTCTCTCTTGACTTTGAATGTTTGCTTTCTCCTTTCTAAACTGATCATTAGGGTTAAAAATGGACTCCAAAGTGATAAGTCCTTGGGCAGCTTGTTAGTTCTCAATTTGTACCACTTGGTCACCATCTTTGCTGTTGTTCCAATTTTTCTTGATTCTTGGTGAGAACTCAGCTTCTTCTTGCGAAAAATGGATGATTTGCTGGTCATTCTCAAACACTTGCCAACTAACATTGTTATCTGGCACTGAAGGCCTCACAATCACGTGGATGTTTGGCTGTACCTTGTCTTGTTGAATGCTTTCCACAATGTCAAAGGCTGCCCCTACTGCTGCAAGCCTGTCAGCAACTTGATTCTCTTTCCTAGGAATGGATTTGATGCCAAAACCCTCAAAATCTTCCATGAGGTCCCACACCCTGTTCTTGTAGCACTTGAGTAGATCATTCTTGGCAGCATGTTGTCCCTTGACCTGATTTACAATCAATTCACTGTCACCAAAGACTTGCAAGTTCTTTATTTTCTTCTTTATTGCCCAATGCATCCCTTGCACCAAGGCTTCATATTCAGCAGTGTTATTGGAGCATGCAAACTGAAATCTAAAAGCTGAATAGTACTTTACTCCTTGAGGTGAAACAAGCATAGCTCCACCTCCTGCACCTTGTCTACTCCTTGATCCATCAAAAAACAGCTGCCATACCTCATTGTCATCTTTGTGGTTTGGCTTGGTGATGCTAGGAATAGGCTGATTTTCTTCGTGTATGCAATAGACCCCTAGCTCAGATTCTTCCACTTCTTGATAAGGATCAAATGCATGTATCTTGTTTGCCCATTCATCAAGAGTTAGATCCGGGATGCTTCCAACCTTAGTGTCAGCTTCATCAGTGCTTGGGTGATCTTCTTGATCAAATGCTGAGCAATTGGCATTAATCTGACTTGGAGTGTAAGGCTCAATGTGGAAGTTTGCAATAGGTTCAGACCTGATTGTAGCCTTAGTTCCATACCTCGTTCTGAATAGCATGTGTGACCAATCAGCAGACAAATATCCCCCAATCTTGGCTGTGAAGTCCCTTGACAAGCATAGGGCAAAGAGTGGTGGAAGGTCTATAGCTGATACATCTTGTAAAACAACAACATTTGGACATGCATGCAGGTAAGACTCAAGTTTCTAATCACTCCAACTGTTGTCTTCTTTGTCCCCATCTAGCTTACTACTACCCCTTTGGATATTGTTTCATCTTTGGAGCCCTAGGCGATCAGCTATTTGTTTAGGCATTCTTGAGCTACTTGCCCCGAGTCTATCATGCAATTGTGCACTAGCTGATTTCCATGATCAATGAAACATAGAAAGGAGGGGCTTCAACATTTTACCTTGCTGTCCTCCATGATTTCCCTCAGGCTGGGCAGCATTTGTAAGCACTTTGTCTTGCATCTGAACTTGCTGATTCGAAGTTGGCCAGTCCTTCATGGCAGCTTGCAGCAGATCTCTTTGGCCTAGGATAGATAGGGATTCCCACATTGATATATTGAACATTTGTCTTCTTCATCTGATCAATGATATTGAATGGTGATGAAGGATCTCTTTGCTTGTCCCTTGGTTTGCACATTCACTCCTTGCATGTGGGCAGCAACAACTGGTATTTGAGTTGGCCTAGGGCTGTTCTTGGCTGCCCTTGTGCATTTGAAATTGGATTTTGCTTGCCAATCATTTGTGGAGCCATGGAAGGTTGTGGATTGGTTGGGGCTAATGGCTGTTCTTCACCCAAATTCCTCCTTTTTGACCTTGTGTTGGCTGCAACACCTTGAGAAACTACCTGGTTCATGCCACAAAAATCCTCTGCTTGCCAATTTACCAATGTGGTGTCATTTGGGGCTGATTGCTGTTGGAATGTTTCTTGTTGTTGGTTGTTTCCTTGACTGCCCTCACCCTCCACACCAGTAGTTGTCACCATTAATGCTTGATTCAAAGCACCATTGAAGCACATGGATTGGTTATGAGGCTCATTGCATGGAAAACACCAATCATACTCTGAGCAATGTTGTTTTGTGTTGGCACCAATGCCTTAGAGGCAGATATGGCATTTGGATTATAGGGCTGAAATGGTCTATTGGCAGGAGGCCTTGTTTGATTCATATTTGCAGCTGGATTAGGTGGCCTTTGTGGTTGGTATGGCTGCCTGTTAGGCTGAGCTTGGGGTTGATAAGAAGGTCTAAAACCTTGGGCTTGTTGCCTTTTGAGAGTAACCAGCTCATTGCCTAGGTTTTGCAATTGCTTCATGACTTCTTGAAGCTCATTTGGGGCACTTGGAGATGAAGTGGAAGCTTCATTTGAACTCTAATTTCTAGGAGTGGGAGAAGGAGCCAAATTAGGTGCTTGATTGGTGTTTGGACTCTCTAAACTTGGAAACAATGGCATGGGAGGTCTAGGGGCAAGTTTGCCAGCTTGGATCAAACAATTTTCAGCCCTAATGGCAATGCTATAAGCCATAGGGATAGTTATGCCTCCCATGGACTGAATCAACATAGAAATATCAGAATTTAGAGCTTTGAGATAGTAGAGAAAAGCACCTTCTTTGTTGCTTTGTTGCCACTTGCTGGAATTCTCTCCCAAGTCTTTTGAAATCTGAAGTTGAAATCGGTCAATTTGCTCATTGGGAGCTCTCTTGATGGTTGTCATTTGCTCCTCCAAAGAGACAAGTTGTCTCCCTTTTCTCCAAATTGCTCATGAAGTGCTATACACAGTGATTCCAATTTGTGATAGAACCAGCTCAAGGCTCTAAACCATTGCAATGCTTTACCCTTGAATGAAGATGCCATAACTTGACGACCACTTGCATCTCATTGATTTCATGGATTGCACAAAGGTTAGCAATATCTTTAACATGATCACTGGGTAGTCTGATTTTCTCCGGTGAAGTAGGGAATGTTCTTGAGGCTGCAATAGGAATTGGATGTTGTGCATTGAGGGCAAGTGGGCTGCTTTGCTGTGAAGTTGACATAGGGGTTGTTTTGTGCCATTCTAATTGGTCTTAAAACCCTTGTTGGTGAATGAAAGGCCTACCAGGTGGAGGAGTTGAGAGAGTTCTGTTTGGTGGAGATGGAGACCTTTGAATCCTTCTTCCTCTTTGCCTTCTTCTTGGAGATAATTGCAGGTATTCAAACAACACTTCTTCTTCTCCACTCTTGACCTTGTGGTGACTCTTCTCATGAGTTTTCGGGCTGCTTTTTGCTTTGAAACCGAGTTGATTCTTCCCCTTGGAGTCACCAGATATGCAAATAATAGCTCTTTTTAAGCAAGAAAATTGCAGCAGATGCACATCAACTTTGCTGCAATAAAAATGAGACCTCTAGTGTCCCACCGGGCATGCCAAAACTGTTGGTGCAAAATCACAGCACCCCTGGATGCACATCAGGCTTCTAGGTTGATGTTTCAGGCATCCAGTGTGATTGCACAACATGGAAACCTCTCTCCAAGTGTGGGACTTGTGAAACTGAGAGAGGAATCTCCAGATTAGAGGCTGGTTCCTCAAACTCCTCTGATTTAGATCTATATTTGCACAACTACAGAGGTTCAGATCCTAATCCTACTCTAAATTGCAAGGAGACAGGGATAGAAATGCAAAAATTGAAACTAACTAAAGATGGTGATGCACCAAAAGGAGTGGTGAATATTTTTGTCATGCAAATAGACACAAACCAAAGATTGCAACATAAAACATACACAGGCTGATAAGATATAATTTAGGATCTGAAATGAAGCAAATAATACAAACAAAGGACTGAAACCCATTCACAAAGCTTGCATTATCATTTCCAATGTCAAAACCACTGCATTACAACCTCAGAGAGGTAGAAAACTATTACAGTCTTTGAAGAGGTCTGATTCTTGCAACAATCACTTGCTGGAGGTGAAAGAAGAAGATTGCTATGCCAAAAAAGTTCCCCCTTTTGAAATGAGCCAAATCTGGCTTTTACATTGCATGGGTCGAGCCCAGGAGAGAGAAAACATACAAAAACGTGGGAGCCCATTCCTCATTGACTAAAATGCATTAAATCAGCATGGGGGACCTTACAAACCCATACCCTATCATTTTTGACCAAATTGGAGGAGAATGCGACCCATTCTGCATTAAATTTGGTCGTTGAAATGTCATTTCTGGCCATGAACACGCGTCAGAGCCATTTCTTAACTTTCTCTCTCTAGACTAACCAAAATTCAAGATTGACCCCGAATCATGTAGAGAATTTTATAAGCTTTCCAATGATATAAAGAATGTGCAAATCGAGCTCTGGATCGAAAGATATGGCGATCTGAAGATTTAGGGCACAAAACAGGCAAAAAATGGGTTTTGAAATTTTTTCCCGCGCTCCCACCACCTGGCGACACGTGTCGGGCGCTGATTGGATGAGCAATTCTCTCTCCTTCCCTTACCCATGGGTTTTCCTTGAAAGTTTTGACTTTTTGTAATTTTGGAAAATTTCCCATTTTTTCCCCGCGTCCCCGCCACTTGGGACACGTGGCATGATCTGGTTGGAGGACAGGGGCGGGGTCATCCTTTACCTTTTAGTTTTTGGCCAAAACTTTTTCCAAATTCTCTAATTCCTCCCCGAGCTCCACACTCCCCTTCTCCTTAGGACACGTGTCCTCTTTTTATTGGCTCGGGCCAACGCTTCAAACCTTGCCCTTTGAAATTTTGGACGTTTTCCCTTGTGACACGTGGCGTTTCTGATTCATCACGGGCTGCCGGCTTTTCACCCTCGCGTCCCTTTGGCCCGGTTGTCCCGAACTGTCTGGGACAAATTCCTCCGATCCACCCGATTCGGGCTTCCCTGTCCCTCTTTGAGGTGAAGACACGTGGCGTGATTTGATTGGCTCTCGGCTCCTTCGGCTCTCCGCGTCCCGCGTATCCCTTTGTCCCAGCTATCCCAGTGTGAAAGTTCTCTATTTCGGCCGATCCAGGTGGTTCGCGTCCTTCGCGTCCTCACGGCCCAGATGTCCCACCTTATTTTGCTTAAAGTGATTAGTCAATTTTTTTTTACCTTGGCCGAATCGCCTTTCCGTCCCTCACGTCCCCATGTCCCAATGTCCCGATTGCTTTGCGGACCGCTGCACTGGAGCTTTTGGCCGATTCGCGCCCGACGTCCCAAGCTATCCCAAGGACCACTGGGACTAGGACTTAGCCAATTTTCATGATTTTTTCTACGCCCCAAGCTTGTTTTTGCAACTTTTTCACCCTTTTTAGAACTTGCTCTTTTCTTCTTGGACGGAGAGTTAGAAAAAATCCGAGGGGACCCTAAAACATGATTTTTGCCTTGAATCAATCTATCTTGCTGGGACCGAAGGACCGAAGAAGAATTTAATGCTCAGTAGTTTATATCATCTTCAGATTCGGCCTCTACATATGACGAAAATTGTACAAGTCGATCATTTTTTCTGAAAAAAATCAGATCTAGCTAGTAAATTGGTAAGATCTCAAAAACTAAGATTCTAATTCTTCTGAAATTTTGTGGGTTTCAAGAAAAATATTGTATGATGCTGCTATAAAAATTTTAGAAAAATTCAAATCATGGTTTGTGAGAAAAGGTGAAAACAATATTCATATTGTTTGTTTGGATCTTGGGAACAAACAAGTCAGCGGTTCAATTCCCACTCTCTCCATATTTTTTATTAAATTATTTTTTTTTGGAAAATTTGGAGAAATTACTAAATTTTGGGAGATTTCCAAATTTAGAAGCTCACCAAACACATTTAGAGCCACCGCTAAATTTAGTGAAAAACACCTATTGGGGGTAAAAAATATTTTTGGCCTAAATTGTGTATTTTGTGATTCTAGACCCTTTTTTTCTAAAGAGGGGGACACAAAAACTTCATTTTGATGTACTTTTGGAGCATGTTGTACTAATCTTGGTGCATAAAGTGAAAAAAAAAAAAAAAAGTGCAAACTTTTTATTTTATGTTTGGTTCTATCACACGAGATCTTTGATCTCATAAAGAGATTCGCTATACTACTGCCTCGGGAAGCACTTACGAATGATGCCGTATATTACTACTACACTTAATGCCTAACATAGTTTCCAAAACATTGTTTTTCCACCCTATAAAATTGACTAGGGAGTAATAAGGACACAATACACACACATTTGAGCCTTCCCATCCATTTGTGCTTGCATTTTCTCATCATCGTCTAAGTACCACGTACTAAATTCTTTCACATGCGTTAACACCTCTTTCTCGTAAAAACGATGGGTATATTGAAAGTGTGATCTTCTTCCACATACCGATGGGTACATTGGAAGGGAGCGTATATAGAAAGGTTTGGTATATTGGCCTGACGGTATATTGAGAGGGAGACCATAAACCTAGAGTGATAAGAGCCTTACCCTTTGTCAGAAATTCAGAGTTTTAGAAATTTAGATTGCAGAAATGGGTGCACAAGCACCAAAGTTCTTCTTTCTAGATTCACAACTGCTTAGAGGAGACAACTATGCTGCATGGAAACCGAATATCAAGATGTTACTTGAGTTTGAAGACCTATGGACAGTTGTAGATGGAAAAACAACAAGATCACTTGATGATGAAAGACAACAAGTTCAATTTGACAGGGCCAATCAAAAGGCCAAGTTAATCATCTTGTTTGGCATAATGGACAATGTGCAACCCCACATTAGAGATGCCACATCAGCTAATGATGCATGGGATAAGTTGAGCACAGTCTATGAGGCAAAGAATAAGAATGTCATCCTCAACCTACTATCACAACTGTATACTCTCAAGTTCAAGCACAATGAGAAGGTTGAAATTTTTTTGAGACGAGTTGCTACTTTGAGGGCATCTCTATTGGCATTGGGAAAAGAGATAGGTGATGAAGACCTCATACCAATTGTGTTGCGAGCACTTCCTCCTTCCTACAGAATCTTTGTGACAACTATCAATATGAGTGAACACACAATCACCTTTGAGAAGTTGGTCAATCTACTCCAACAAGAAGAGACAATGAACAACAAAGATCATGAAGATGAGCAAGCACTATCTTCCAATCATAAAGGAAAGGGGAAATTTTAGTCCAATAATAAGAATTCCCAACAAAATCAAAGTCAACAAAAAAACCAAAGTCAACGAGACAACACCAAGAAGTGTCCCATTTGCAATAGAGGGGGACATGACATCAAAGATTGTTGGTACAATTCCTACAAAAAGGGTTCATCAAGCAATTAAAAACCCAATAACCAACAGGGTAACAATAATTCAAATAATGGGAAGTTCAACAACAACAACAATCAAGGGTAGAAAAATGGTAATTGGCAAAGAAAACCCAAACAACAAGGGTACATTTCTGAACATGAGGATGATTCAGATGAAGGACACCACATGTATTCTACTCAATTTGATGAAGAAACCAAGTCCACACAAGATATCTGGTATGTTGACTCAGGTGCAACTTGACACATGACTGGACGCAAGGATTAGTTCTACACACTACGTGACTCACCTAACAAGAACCATGTGTCATTAGGTGATGACTCATCATACAGTGTCAAGGGGATTGGAAACATTTCACTACCTCTTGGAAAGTATGACTGCAAAATCACAAATGTATTGTATGTACCTGGGTTGACCAAGAATTTGCTATCAATTAGTCAACTCCTTGATCACAACTTGAAGTTGGATTTTGACAGTAATAATGGAGAAAATTTGTGCTTAATAAGAGATAAGTCAAGAGGTTCCAAGATTGTAGCAAGAGCCTCCAATGTGGGACGCATGTTCCAACTTGATTTTGTCCATAAGGATGATCAAGCTTTAGTGGCCAAGAGACACACAATCTACATAACTATGGCATCGCAGATATGGTCACATCAATTTTGTCTATCTCCAAACACTTCAAAAGGGAAACATGGTGAAAGGATTGCCTACACTCAAGCACAACACTGACAAGTGTCACAATTACCTAGCTAGAAAGCAACACAAGTACCCTTCCGAGAAGAACACATATAGAGCTAAGGGAAAGCTTGATTTGGTGCACACCGATCTTTGCGGGCCCATGTAACCAAGTCATTATGGATGTCAATACTTCATGCTTTGTGTTGATGACTACTCAAGAAAGATGTGGATATATTGTCTAAGAAACAAGAGTCAAGCCTTTGAGACATTTCGATAAGTTCAAAGCACTTGTTGAGAATGAAGTTGGTCGCAGATCAAAACTCTCCACTCGGATCGAGGGGGAATTCACAAGTAATGAGTTCAAGACTTACCCGAAGCTCATGGGATTCGTCAACAAATGCCTCCTACTCACACACCACAGCAGAATGGTATAGTTGAGAGAAGGAATCGTATTATCATGGAAATGGTGCGATGTATGATTGATGACTCGGGTTTAACAAAGACATTTTAGGTAGAAGCTGCGCAAGAACTACAATCCATTTGTTGAACAGAGTGCCCACGTAGCTCTTGAAGGAGTGATACCTCAAGAAGCATGGTCAAATCGAAAACCATCAATTACACACCTGAGAGTATTTGGGTGTAAAGCTAGAATGCACATACCCAAGAAGAATAGGAACAAGTTGGATATGAAAGCTAAGAAACTGATAATCATTGGATACAGTGAAGAAGCACTTGGGTACAGATTATGGGATCCAAAAGAAAATAAAGTATACACAAGTAAGGATGTTGAGTTCTTTGAGAAGAAACAAGCGGATGCTCCACTCAACGACTCAACAAACATACAAAATACACCTCTTGTGAAGACAGAATTTGATGTTCCCACTGAAGATGATAGTGATGAATTGGATGATGGTGAAAACTTGGATCCACCACAAGCCAATGGAATAGCTAAGAAGTTATCTAAATGGTATACTCAATTAATAAGAGATGCAAATTTGGATGAAGCACCTAGCACATCGTCCAATCCTGGACCTAGAACTCACAATCAAGCTCGTGAAGAGGTCAATTATGCCCTAATGAGCTGAGTTGTTAAAAAATTTGAGCCATCCATCTACGTTCGAAGCCCTACAATCAAAAGCTTGGAAAGATGCCATGGATTCGAGTATCGATCGGTGATGAAGAACAACACATGGCAACTTGTCAACCTTCCACCAGGAAGAAACCCATTGGATACGAGATGGATATTCAAGACTAAGTACAAATCGATGGGACTATTGACAAGTATAAAGCAAGGATTGTAGCAAAGGGGTATGCACAACAAGAAGGCATCGATTATGAGGAGACATTTTCTCCCACGGCCAAGATCAAGACAATCGGGATGATCTTTGCTCTAGCTGCACAATTTGGTTGGAAAGTCCACCAAATGGATGTGAAAAGTGCCTTTCTTAATGGAGATTTGCAAGAATAAGTTTATATGACTCAGCCAGAGGGTTATGTAATACCAGAAAAAGATGATGGTATACATACTCATAAAATCTCTATATGGACTAAAACAGGCACCCCGAGCAAGGTACATCAAAATTGATGAGCATCTCATAAGTCATGGATTCGAAAGGAATCCTTATGACCCCAATCTCTACCTCAAAAATCAAGGGGGGGAAATTTTCATTGTGGTTGTTTATGTCAACGATCTAGTCATTACAGGCAGTTCTGTGAAGATGATCGATGCAACAAAGAAGGATTTTAATCAATCATTCGACATGATAGATCTTGGGCTCATGCACTATTGTCTTGGGTTGGAAGTATGGAAAAAATAGAATCATATCTTTGTGTCTGTTGTCTACTCAAAATTCCCCTCTCTAACAAGAGAAAATTTTGAAAATTTTGAGTCTAAGTGCTTTTCTCTGAGGTACCTAAGTCATAAAATTGAAGAAATCCAAGTATTGGGCCTTTCTCGCATGTATTTCGGGCCTGTCGGACATTTTTGTCCCGACTTCCCCAAGTTCCAAAGTGCAAGTTGTTCCCCGATTGGCTGAAATCCCCGAAATTGTCCTATCTTCGGGCCCATCGGAAGTTTTTGTTCCAAGTGTCCCGAAAATTTTGTGCAAGTCATTCCAATTTCGGCCGAACCTCCCGAACCGCGTACTTCGCACCTTTTTGTCCCAAATATCCCAAAGTCAAAAGTACGAGCTTTCTCTTTTTCGGACGAAGCTTCCTAGTCGCGTACTTCAAAATTCTTTGTCCCAAACCGAAAAATGCGCCCCGCTTCATTTTCGGCCGAGCCGGTCAAACCGCGTACTCCGGAACTTTCTGTCACAAAAGTCCCAAGTCCAAACGGGCCCACTGTTCCAATTTCGGCCGAAATGCCCGAGCCGCGTACCTCGCGTATTTTCGTCCCAATTGTTCCAAAAGCTTTTGTGCATTCTCTCTCCATTCCGCCCGAGCCGCGTGTTTCGCGCATTCGCGTCTCACATGTCCCAAGCGTGCCTAGTGTCATCCATACTTAGACGCTTTTCAAATTGGTGGTTGCGTAATTAAATGCGCATTGAATTCACTCCGCTCCCCAAACGGCTATATAATGAACATTTCCCCTTTGCATTTTCTCACATCTTCCTTGTTATCCTTTGCTCAAACCCTTGCCGCCTACAAACTTGCGCACGTTCCTCTGCTTCTGTAATTCCATTCCAAGTCTAGTTTGCAACCTTGTTCCCCTGAAACTATCGACATGAAGATCAAATTTCAAGGACAAGAACAGATTTCTCCACTCGAGTCTGCTGTAAGCAACATTGGAGATAGCGAGGCCCGACATCTCGATTTCAGCGATTTTTGGGCAAGGATGGAAGATGCAAATCCCTCACCGATGGCTCAGACAATTCATGACAGTGGTTTGGCGTACGCTGGAGGATTCCCAATTTCAGTACAGTGTGCTGATACAGTGCTTGCATGCGGAGCTCACTTCGACCCCGCCTCAAGTGAATTGACAAACGTACATGGGGAGCTCATCGCCAGGCTAGACGCTGCCGCCATTGCTGCCGCTCTGAGGATCCCGGAATTGGACAATGCCATAGTTGTTTCCCAAGCCCAAGCGCAAGCCATGTTCGATCAAGACAGTGACAAGTACAGAGCACGAGTGGCGAAGTCCTGGCTAAAAAACCCTAAGAAGGGAGCTTCCCGCCTCACCAAAACCCTCATCCGAGCAGACTTCAACGAAGAACTGTCAGATTTCATAATACTGCTGGCTCGGGTCATGGGTTTGCCTTCCACCGATGAGTTCCATTTCGGATGCGCCCGCTCATCGGTATGGTGTGCGGGTACACAAAACATCAATCTGGTGAGATCATCGGCATGAATCACGCGAGACAGCTATCCAGCGTCTTTGCGAAACAAAGAAGTTTTTCATGACTTCATATCTGATGTATACTCTAGCAGCATCAAGGCAATGGTTTGGATTCTCATATATAGACGCCCACAAAGGCAACCCAGTGTATGCCTATTGCCCGCAGTTTACCTTGGATACCAGCAACCGCAATTTCAGAAGGGTTAATGATGCTTTCACTATGTACGTGGTCCGATTGCTCGAGGGTGACACCGCCAGGAGGTTTTCAGATGAAGCCATGAACTTGATATCACGGTATGGGGCCTACTTCATCCAATTCAGGAAGTTCTCATACATCAGGCTTGCTGGTTATGAGAGTACTCCTCTGCGGCTTCCCATGTTCTGCAATGACAAGATGGCCTTGATCGAAATATGCAGGCAACTGGACAAGTTGCACAGAACTTGCAGAGACAAGAAGATTTCTGGCTTGCACTTTCCCATCTCTCTGGGAAATTACACATGTAAAACAGCCCTGGATGCCCAGAATATAGAAAGAACTTTGGTCCCTATCACCGTTCATTTCTTCAAGCCAAGAACCTGCTTTGACTTGAAGAAGTTTATTGAAACAGAGAATATCAAGATAGCCTATCACCATGTGGCGGATGCGAGAAGACTCTTTTGTGGGGCTGATCAGCAAGCGACTTTGAGGCCGAGAAGAAGGCATTATGGCGGGTTCTCCTTCTGAATTGATTCAAGAACTCGGTCTGTACCAAGTTCCTGAAGGCCTCGAAGATGATAATTCTGAGCTATACTCATATGAGTATGAAAATGTGATCAAGCACACCCCTCTGGAGGACCTGGATTGGAACAGAAAAGAGAGGGATGATTTGGCTGAAATCCTTGCTCCAGTCTTAGTCAGGACTAAGGTTTGGTTCAATAAGAAGGTCCGAGAATTCAGGAGGCACTCGGGAGAATCCTCCTCCAAGGATGAATCGACACCAATAAGAGAAGCACCAGTTCCAAGGTCCGAAACACCAAAGAAAACCCCTCCTGCCTCAGCAGCTCAGGGACCTGTGGAATCTACTCCTTCTCCATCCACTCAGGTATATAAGAAGAAGCTCAAGGAAGTAAAGAAGGAACCGGTGGAAAGAGATCTTCAGGAGAAACAGGCAGAATTGCCTATCGGACCAGAGAACATCATCATCCTCAGTGAAAGTGAAGAAAGTGAGAGGCCCACTCCTACAAATGTTCTGAGGACCCAGCGAGATAAAGACAAGGAGGTCGAGCACTTTGAACTTCCAGGTGCTATTGATTCTTCTACTGCCATTGTCTCCAGTGCTCCTTCCACATCCCAGCTTGAGTCAACAGCTGCACAGACCCTGAGTGTCATGAGCTCCCTGTCTCTTGGTCCCCTTGCTTCTCCTGCAGATTCTTCTTCCTCTTTTGCATGGGTGCAACCCTTGGTTGACAAAAGGAAGAGAAAACCATCCTCCCAAAACTTGGGACCAAATTTTGATCTTTATTCTGCGACCATGTTGGGCACCACGCCTTCCGTGCCAAGAAAGCAAGAACCACCTCCAGAATAGTATCTGATACTCGAGGTCAGCAATTCCTGGAGATTGCCAAGCCTGCAATGGACAAATCAGAACAGGACTTGCAAGTATCTGACTTGGAGCTACTGAGAATCCCAATGGGAGAATCTACCCCTGAAGGCGAGATCCATAACCTCCAGGAAACAGTCACAGAGTTATTGGGAGAGTGGAAAAGGGACAACAAACTATCGAACAGTTGGAAGAGCAAGCCCGAGTTCTTACAGGTTTCATCAAGTCTCTTCTATCTAAGGACAAAGTTTTGGATCCCACCCCTTTGACTGCTCTACCTCCTCCTGTAATACTAAGCCAAGATGAAGTGCAAAGTATAAAAGATATGCACAAGTATTCTGTCTATGGTAGAGCTATCGAAGCCATGGTGGATGACATGCTTGTTGCCGGGCTAAACTTCATCGACGAAGCTTTTAAGCTACATGGAAAGGTAGACAATTTGCAACAGAAGCTATCTTCTACCATTGAGGTTATGGATAAGGAGCTTAAACTCTGGGGCAGTTGCATTGTAGACCTTCGCCTCATGGGACAAACAGATGAGAACATCTTACTGGCAAATAAGATTTTCGATGATGCCAAAGATAATCTATCAAAATCCTGGGTCTACAGCGTAGAGTGGAAAATCAGAGTCCTGGAAGAAGCTGTAGGAGAAATGAAGAATAGCTGGCAAAAGGGAGAAGCTTTCAAGACGCTAGCAGTTCTTTGCTTTCAAATATATGCATTGTCATCTTGGGATGAAAACTCTGGCGTTCCCTTGTCCTTGCAAGAAATCAAAGCTCAGTTCAGAGCTTTTGTCAAAGATAATCTTTTCAAGGAAGACTCCATCTCTAAGGACAAGATAAAGGAAATTTGTTCCCTTCAGTCTGCCATTGAAGAAGTAAAAAAGACTATCATACTCACGTCGAGTTTGATAAAGAGATGGAGAAATGCAGGATTTTGGACTCGATCTGCAACTAACACATCAGGTCCCTCGTGGCGAGAGATATAGCCGAGTCATTGAAGAAGTTCGGCGGCAGGATTACGAAGACAGTGGGTCCCTCCCGATGGCCGCCACTCTCCTTCTCCTTCCTTTCCTCTTCTTTCCTTTCTTTTCGTATTCTTTGTAATTAGTTAAGGTATTGCAATTGGCGGTACTTAACTATTCTTAGTTAAAAGAAACGATTACGAAGAAGTAGTAACGGACTTGTAAGCTATATAATGGCCTTTCCACGCCATTTTGAAAGGGAGGAAGAACTTGGATATTTCTTTGAAAGTGTAAATAGATCTTAAAAGAAATCAATACAAAAAGGGCTTTCCATTCTTTGTCTATCTGATTCTTGTTGTCTCTGTGTTTTCCTTTAATATTGTGAAGATCATTTTGTTCTTAACTCGTTTGGTCTCTCGATTACATCTTGTCGGTTTGCAAATCTGACGATCTTGTACAACCAAGAAGGAACTTTGTGTCCTTGACTAATAAATCCGAAGAAGGTTATTTATGGAACTTTGTGTCTTTAAATTTAATCTCATTCAAATGATCTTGTCTTAAATCTTTTGAAGCTTCGCATACACGAAGAATTATTCTGCTATCTATAATTCTGAATGTTGCTGTTCTGCTCATCTTCTTATTCTTTTTCCTCAGTCCTTGCGTAGCTGATGATCCTGGTGAAAAGCACTTTCGTAATATCCAAGTTTAACCATAAAATAATGTTCTGTATATTTGTAAATAAGTTCGTTTCAGAATAAGGGAACCTCTCCCATTAAAGAGGAGGGACTTTTCGTCCCCTGTCTGTTGCTCTCTAAAAAGTCCTATTTGACGACCAACAGTTTTTGGCGACTCCGCTGGGGAAAATCGCATTCCAGTACTATAATTTTTCGATCATCCTTTGATCTGGCGACTCCGCGTTTCACTCGAGGGAGAAGGGCCCTTGGTATCGAAGATTCTCAGTTTCAGCTTTTGGAGCAACAGGGTTTTCCTTTCCCTTCAAATAGAAGAACTCGTTCAACGAGCACTCCACCTGTTCGAGAAAGAAGTCCTACGTGTGGCGTTCCTTCAGAACCTGCTAGTCCTAATCTACAAGCTTTAATCCTTGCTGGTGTTACAGTTCCCCTCCGAACCGTATTTCCAAGAAGAATGGCACAAGTACCATGGGGTCAACGTGTCGGGCCCCTGGCCCTCACTCAGCCTTTGCATGAGTTACCTAGAGGTAACCGAAAGAACTTCCCCAAATTCAAAGGCGACGGCAAAGTGCACCCTGATGAACATATTGCAGCCTTCATAGTTGCGTGTGGAGTCTTGGGGGTTGAACATGAAGACGTCTCAGTAAGACTGTTCGTCGAGACGTTACAGGACAATGCTGCTGACTGGTTCTATCACCTTCCGGCTGGTGCCATCATCGACTGGAATACCATGAGAACTCAGTTCGAAAGCCGTTTCAAACCGGCAGAAGATGTGCATGCACTGCTTGCCCAGATTTCTCAAATAAAGAAAGATCCATCGGAACCCATGAGAGAATTTGTGGCACGATTCAACAGACTGATCAACAAAATTCCTGTGAATACTCGACCGGTTGATCAAATCCAAAAATGTTTCTTTTTGAATGCCCAAACGCCTAAAGTCAGTTATGCTCTAAGAAGGGCTAATCTTGGAACGTTAATTCTGGATCAAGAACTGGCTATTAGTGTCGAGGATGACCTAATCATGTCAGGGAAGTTGAAGAGAGATCCTCCCAAATCTAAATCTGCTGCTTCTTCCTCTTCCACCTCTGGACCCAATACTGATCCATTAGTCCAGAAACTTGCAAATGATCTAGTAGCTATAAAGAAACAATTAGCTCAGCATGCACCGTATGCAGATGTTCCGAGAAGAAATTTTCAACCCAGAAACCGTTTGCCTGCTCCTCACACAAGACTAGCACTTGAAGGACCTCCTGTCAAAGTTCCTGTGAACGCAACCTGTGAAGTTGAAGAGCCAGATGATGACGTGGACGATGAAGCTCGTGAGGAGTTCCTGGAGGAATTCGATGATGAGACAAAAGAACCCGAGGGATCTCGAGTCAATTTCTTTACCACTGAAGGCATTGATGATGCAGATGACTATGATGAAGTGGTAGCAGATATGAACAGCGAATCCTTCGCTGTCATGACTCGGGAACAGACACATCAGAGGAAAAAGGTGACGCAACCCCTGAAGAAGTCCAAAGAGCAACCTGCAACCATTCCTGTAATTGCCAGAAGAGGATCTCCTATCCCTACCTCATCTGCACCAAAGGTAAGTACTGTCAACACTGCTCCCAAAGTTTCTTCTTCTTCCTTTTCTCCTAAAGTTGATAAGCCTAGAATCCCAAATGATGATGGCCCATCCACCTCTGGATCCTTTGACATTGTAGATCATCTAAAAAGGACCAAAGTTCAAATTTCAGAGGCTGAATATTACCAAACCCATCCAAAAGCTTTTGCCAAGATGATCCAATTTGTGAATTCCCATTCCAAGACCACCTCCAAAGGCCTTTTGCCCACACCTCCTTCTGCACCACAGCCTAGTCTAGTAGCTGCTGTCACCTCACCTGGTGACAAAATCAAGCCTTTCTATGTAACACTCCTTATAGCTGGCCACAGGCTCAGTAACTGTGTCATAGATTCCGGAGCCTCAGATAATGTGATGCCCGCTAAAGTAGCTCATGCTTTAGGCTTGACCCTTACTCGTACTTATGGATCTTGCTACTCCATGGAAAGTAAGGAAGTACCTTTGGTGGGAAGGATTAAAGATGCACAAGTGGCTTTTGCTGCTTTACCTGAAAAGAAAGTCTTGGCTACCATACTAGTAGCCGACATTCCTCCTTCCTATGGAATGTTGCTAAGCAGAAACTTCTGTAAAGATGTGGGTGGAGAGATTCAAATGGATTGGTCACACGCTCTCATACCTGTCAATGGACAAATGAAGAAGCTACTACCTGAGAAGCAGTCCGAGTACATTGTGCAGAAGACAGATGATCCCAAGGCACAAATACTCTATGAGGACAGGGGCCATGGTAATTACATGATTTTGTCCCCTGATGAAATCCGACCCTGCAAAATATCACCTAAAGATCCCAATGGTGTCTGGGTTTTAGAATTCGATGGCAGTTGTTCCTCGGCTGGCTCTGGAGCTGGTGTTCTGCTAATATCACCTGAAGGCTGCCTGCACCCCTTTTCATTTAAATTGCAGTTCGAGAACACTAACAACACAGCAGAGTATGAGGCTCTCATCCTTGGACTGCAAGTGGCCAAAGAACGAGGTGTTAAAAATCTTTTGGCTCGTGGTGATGCAGAGCTGATTGTGAAGCAAGTCAGAAGCCTGTTTCAGGTAAAGAACGGGAGGCTGAAGCATTATCGGAATCAGGTTTGGGATTCAATTGAATTCCTTGATGCCTTCTCCATTGAAGCAATTCCCAGAGAAAAGAACAGCAGAGCTGATTCACTGGCTGTCTCAGGGTCACTGTTGATTCCTCATCCTGAATTCTCTCAGGATAAGTTCACTATTGAGATGGTCCACCGACCTAGTGTCACGACAATACTAATAAGCGCAAGTCTTCAACGGCGACCAGCATTTGCTTTCCTTCACGGAGCTCGGGGGCAATTTTGAACAAGCGTATTTTTGAAGGAAGTGACAACCTCCTCGTGAGAGCGTGTCTTGACCAAGCCGTCCCCCAGGAGAAGAAATCGATCGGGAAGGGTGCATTAAACTCAAGAAATAAGATTCCCAAAGGTTTAGTGAGTTTGGAGGAGTTGTTTGATAAACATGACAGATACGTGAGATCTAAAGCTTCCACTGGACCTCAGCAATCAGCTGAGTATGATAAGATTGATATTGGGAGTTCTGATGGCCCGAAGCTGGTAAATATCGGGAAGTGTTGCACATCAGATGAAAGGAGAAGAGCAATTGACCTTCTAAGGAAATATAAGGATGTGCTTGCTTATTCTTACGAAGATCTAAAAGCCTTCAAGCCAAAAGAAATGCAGCACTCTATCCCTCTCAAGCCAGGAATCAAGCCTTTCAAGCAGAAGCAGAGGCAGTACAACCCAAAGATAGCTGACACCATATTTCAGGAGATTCAGAAACTGCTGAAGGCTAAAATCATCTTTCCCATTCACCATTCGACTTGGATTGCAAACATTGTACCTGTTAGGAAGAAGAATGGTGAGATCCGCATCTGTGTTGATTTCAGGAACCTGAATCAGGCCTCTCTGAAAGATAACTACCCTCTGCCTATGATGGATCAGATTTTGCAAGCGGTAACAGGCTCTGAGATGTTATCTATGCTTGATGGTTTTTCTGGATACAATCAGGTAGAGGTTGATACTGCTGATCAACATAAGACAGCCTTCACAACTCCTTGGGGTACCTTCGCCTACAAGAGAATGCCTTTTGGGCTGATTAATGCCGGTGCCACTTTCCAGAGAGCTATGGATCTGGCTTTTGGGAGCTTGAAAGGGAAATGTATTGTCATATACCTTGATGACCTGACAGTGTTTTCAAAGACAAGAGCAGATCATTTCGATCACACAGAAACTTGATTACGAGAGATGTAGAGAGCATGGAATCTCCCTGAATCCTAAAAAATCTGTCTTACTATGTTACGGAGGAAAGCTATTAGGACACATTGTCTCAAAGGATGGCATCAAGATTTATCTGAGCGAGTTCAAGCCATCCAATGATTCCTCTCCCTACTAGTAAAAGGGCGTGCATTCCTTTTTCGGTAAGATCAATTTTCTAAGAAGATTCATCCCTGATTTTGCTGAATTAACTTTGAATATTTCTCAGATGATGAAAGGAAAGCAAGCATTTGGTTGGTCTTCTGAAGGAAAGGAATCCTTTGAGGGTATCAAGAAAGCTATTGCTAAAACTCCGAGTTTGGCACATTTGATTTCAAGAAGGATTTCATTATCTATTGCTACGCTACGAGATAGTACTCAGCTCTTTGTCTTAACCCAAGAAGATTCTGATAAACATGAGCTACCAATTGCCTTCATGAGCTATATCCTGAAGAACCATGAGCTAAAGTACACCATGATGGAGAAGCATGCCTTTGCAGTAGTCAAAGCTGTCAAGCAGTTCCGTTTCTATATCCTCAACTCTCACTCTACGGTGCTGGTCCCAGATACGACTGTAAAGTCAATTCTCACGCAACAAGAATTTGGATCCAAGAGGGGAAACTGGGTGGCTAAGGTCCAGGAGTATGACCTTGATATCAAGCCAACCAAGCTGGTTCGGGGAAAAGGTCTTTGCGAGCTCATTGCTGAAGGAGCCCAACATGAGTTATTGGAGAAGAAAGCTGACCTTCCTACTGTTCTATTCCTGAGTTCAGTTGATGAATGGTATGCTGACATCACCCATTTTCTCACCTACGGGGAATGCCCCTCTCATTTAACTGCTAAAGAAAAGAGGACTGTTAAATTGAGATCAGCACAATATGTATTGTGGGAAAATGCCTTGTTCAAGCGTGGTTTGGACGGGAGATTTCTGAAGTGTGTAGACAAGGAACAACAGAGAAAGTTGCTCTCAGCTTTTCATGATCAGGCATGTGGAGGGCACTATTCATCTACAGTCACAGCTCATAAGATACTCCGTGGAGGGTATTACTGGCCTTCCTTGTTCAAAGATGCATCCAAGTGGGTGGATAAATGTGAGGCCTGTCAGACTTTCGTGGGAAGACCTAAATTGGCTTCTTTGCCTCTCAAGCCAGTTGTGATTGAGGAACCATTTCAACAATGGGGTCTGGACTTCGTTGGTGCACTCAACCCTGTTTCTAGCGCTGGACACACTCATGTGCTAACTGCTACTGACTACTTCACCAAATGGGTGGAAGCTATTCCAGTCAAGAGCACCACTTCTGAAGTAGTATGCAACTTCATCAAAGAGAACATCTTGGTTAGGTATGGTGTACCTAACAAGATTGTAACAGATAATGCCTCAAACTTCTCCTCAACTGAGATAATGGATTTCTGCTACGGGTATGGCATCTCTCTGGCTCATTCTTCAGATTATTATCCCCAGGGAAATGGACAAGCAGAATCTACCAACAAGAATCTGGTGACTATCATAAGGAAGTTGGTCAACGAATCTCAGCGAAACTGGCATAAGAAGCTTTATGATGCTCTTTGGGCAGACAGGATCACACCTAAAAGAGCCATTGGAATGTCCCCCTTTCAAGTAGTGTATGGAGTAGAGGCTCAATTGCCAGTGACAGTGGAACTACCAGCCTTGCACCTGATGAAGGCCATTGAAGACACTAGTTTCAGTGATGCTCTGGACAAAAGGATCATGTACCTGCACAAACTGAACGAGGATAGATTGGAGGTTGCTGACAGAATATCTGCCCACCAGCAGAAGGTGAAGATTCTGTTTGATAAGAAAGCTAGGAGCAGAGAGTTCCAAGTTGGTGATACCGTGCTGTTGTGGGACAAAAGACATGAACCTCGTGGTAGCCATGGAAAATTTGATTCTCTGTGGCTTGGACCTTTCAAGATAAGACACTTTGCTGGTAAGAACTCTTTCTATCTTGATTACATGGATGGTTCCCCCCTCCCACTTCCTTATAGTGGGCAGTATTTGAAGTTGTTCAAGTCCTAGGTGACTAGGGAGTTCCTTTGTATATTATGTACAGTGTTTCTGCTTTTCTGCTTTTGGTGTGTTTCCCTTCTGTTGTTGTGTGTGTTGCCCTTGTATTGGTTTGTCCTTGACTCCTTTTGCCCAATGGATAAGGCACTGGTCTGCTACACCAAGTTTGTCTAAGTTCTTGCCTTGTTTCATTCAGTGAATTTATGTCAAGTCATCCCCAGAAGGAGCCAGCTGTTGTCTACTCAAAATTCCCCTCTCTAACAAGAGCAAATTTTGAAAATTTTGAGTCTAAGTGCTTTTCTCTGAGGTACCTAAGTCATAAAATTGAAGAAATCCAAGTATTGGGCCTTTCTCGCATGTATTTCGGGCCTGTCGGACATTTTTGTCCCGACTGTCCCAAGTTCCAAAGTGCAAGTTGTTCCCCGATCGGCCGAAATCCCCGAAATTGTCCTATCTTCGGGCCCGTCGGAAGTTTTTGTTCCAAGTGTCCCGAAACTTTTGTGCAAGTCATTCCAATTTCGGCCGAACCACCCGAACCGCGTACTTCGCACCTTTTTGTCCCAAATATCCCAAAGTCAAAAGTACGAGCTTTCTCTTTTTCGGCCGAAGCTTCCTAGTCGCGTACTTCAAAATTCTTTGTCCCAAACCGAAAAAATGCGCCCCGCTTCATTTTCGGCCGAGCCGGTCAAACCGCGTACTCCGGAACTTTCTGTCACAAAAGTCCCAAGTCCAAACGGGCCCGCTGTTCCAATTTCGGCCGAAATGTCCGAACCGCGTACCTCGCGCATCTTCGTCCCAATTGTTCCAAAAGCTTTTTGTGCATTCTCTCTCCATTTCGCCCGAGCCGCGTGTTTCGCGCATTCGCGTCTCACATGTCCCAAGCGTGCCTAGTGTCATCCATACTTAGACGCTTTTCAAATTGGTGGTTGCGTAATTAAATGCGCATTGAATTCACTCCGCTCCCCAAACGGCTATATAATGAACATTTCCCCTTTGCATTTTCTCACATCTTCCTTGTTATCCTTTGCTCAAACCCTTGCCGCTTACAAACTTGCGCACGTTCCTCTGCTTCTGTAATTCCATTCCAAGTCTAGTTTGCAACCTTGTTCCCCTGAAACTATCGACATGAAGATCAAATTTCAAGGACAAGAACAGATTTCTCCACTCGAGTCTGCTGTAAGCAACATTGGAGATAGCGAGGCCCGACATCTCGATTTCAGTGATTTTTGGGCAAGGATGGAAGATGCAAATCCCTCACCGATGGCTCAGACAATTCATGACAGTGGTTTGGCATACGCTGGAGGATTCCCAATTTCAGTGCAGTGTGCTGATACAGTGCTTGCATGCGGAGCTCACTTCGACCCCGCCTCAAGTGAATTGACAAACGTACATGGGGAGCTCATCGCCAGGCTAGACGCTGCCGCCATTGCTGCCGCTCTGAGGATCCCGGAATTGACAATGCCATAGTTGTTTCCCAAGCCCAAGCGCAAGCCATGTTCGATCAAGACAGTGACAAGTACAGAGCACGAGTGGCGAAGTCCTGGCTAAAAAACCCTAAGAAGGGAGCTTCCCGCCTCACCAAAACCCTCATCCGAGCAGACTTCAACGAAGAACTGTCAGATTTCATAATACTGCTGGCTCGGGTCATGGGTTTGCCTTCCACCAGCGAGTTCCATTTCTGGATGTGCCCGCTCATCAGTATGGTGTGCGAGGGTACACAAAATATCAATCTGAAATTTGAGATCATCGGCATGAATCGACGGAGCAGGCTATCCAGCGTCTTTGCAAAAAAGAAGTTTTCATGACTTCATATCTGATGTATACTCTAGCAGCATCAAGGCAATGGTTTGGATTCTCATATATAGACGCCCACAAAGGCAACCCAGTGTATGCCTATTGCCCGCAGTTTACCTTGGATACCAGCAACCGCAATTTCAGAAGGGTTAATGATGCTTTCACTATGTACGTGGTCCGATTGCTCGAGGGTGACACCGCCAGGGAGGTTTTGAGATAAAGCCATGAACTTGATATCACGGTATGGGGCCTACTTCGTCCAATTCAGGAAGTTCTCATACATCAGGCTTGCCGGTTATGAGAGTACTCCTCTGTGGCTTCCCATGTTCTGCAATGACAAGATGGCCTTGATCGAAATATGCGAGCAACCAAGCTGGACAAGTTGCCTGAGAACTTGTAGAGACAAGAAGATTTCTGGCTTGCACTTTCCCATCTCTCTGGGAAATTACACATGTAAAACAGCCCTGGATGCCCAAAATATAGAAAGAACTTTGGTCCCTATCACCGTTCATTTCTTCAAGCCAAGAACCTGCTTTGACTTGAAGAAGTTTATTGAACAGAACATCAAGATAGTCTATCACCATGTGGCAGATGCAGAAGACTCTTTGGGCCGATGGTTGCATGCAAATGACTTTGAGGCCGAGAAGAAGGCATTATGGCAGGTTCTCCTTACAATTGATTCAAGAACTCGAAGTGCATGCCAAGTTCTGAAGGCCTCGAAGATGATAATTCTGAGCTATACTCATATGAGTATGAAAATGTGATCAAACACACCCCTCTGGAAGACATAGATTGGAACAGAAAAGAGAGGGATGATTTGGCTGAAATCCTTGCTCCGGTCTTAGTCAGGACTAAGGTTTGGTTCAATAAGAAGGTCCGAGAATTCAGGAGGCACTCGGGAGAATCCTCCTCCAAGGATGAATCGACACCAATAAGAGAAGCACCAGTTCCAAGGTCCGAAACACCAAAGAAAACCCCTCCTGCCTCAGCAGCTCAGGGACCTGTGGAATCTACTCCTTCTCCATCCACTCAGGTATATAAGAAGAAGCTCAAGGAAGTAAAGAAGGAACCGGTGGAAAGAGATCTTCAGGAGAAACAGGCAGAATTGCCTATCGGACCAGAGAACATCATCATCCTCAGTGAAAGTGAAGAAAGTGAGAGGCCAACTCCTACAAATGTTCCTGAGGACCCAACAGATAAAGACAAGGAGGTCCAGAGCACTGAACTTCCAGGTGCTATTGATTCTTCTACTGCCATTGTCTCCAGTGCTCCTTCCACATCCCGGCTTGAGTCAACAATGCCACAGACCACTCGAGTGTCATGAGCTCCTGTCTCTTGGTCCCCTTGCTTCTCCTGCTGATTCTTCTTCCTCTTTTGCATGGGTGCACCCTTGGTTGACAAAAGGAAGAGAAAACCATCCTCCCAAAACCTGGGACCAAATTTTGATGCTGTTGCAGCCATGTTGGGTACCACGCCTTCTCGTGCCAAGAAAGCAAGAACCACCTCCAGAATAGTATCTGATACTCGAGGTCAGCAATTCTTGGAGATTGCCAAGCCTGCAATGGACAAATCAGAACAGGACTTGCAAGTATCTGACTTGGAGCTACTGAGAATCCCAATGGGAGAATCTACCCCTGAAGGCGAGATCCATAACCTCCAGGAAACAGTCACAAGAGTTATTGGGAGAGTGGAAAAGGGACAGCAAACTATCGAACAGCTGGAAGAGCAAGCCCGAGTTCTTACAGGTTTCATCAAGTCTCTTCTATCTAAGGACAAAGTTTTGGATCCCACCCCTTTGACTGCTCTACCTCCTCCTGTAATACTAAGCCAAGATGAAGTGCAAAGTATAAAAGATATGCACAAGTATTCTGTCTATGGTAGAGCTATCGAAGCCATGGTGGATGACATGCTTGTTGCCGGGCTAAACTTCATCGACGAAGCTTTTAAGCTACATGGAAAGGTAGACAATTTGCAACAGAAGCTATCCTCTACCATTGAGGTTATGGATAAGGAGCTTAAACTCTGGGGCAGTTGCATTGTAGACCTTCGCCTCATGGGACAGACAGATGAGAACATCTTACTGGCAAATAAGATTTTCGATGATGCCAAAGATAATCTATCAAAATCCTGGGTCTACAGCGTAGAGTGGAAAATCAGAGTCCTGGAAGAAGCTGTAGGAGAAATGAAGAATAGGCGCAAAGGGAGAAGCTTTCAAGACGCTAGCATTTCTTTGCTTTTCAAATATATGCATTGTCATCTTCGGGATGAAAACTCGGCGTTCCTTGTCCTTGCGCAAGAAATCAAAGCTCGATTCGAGCTTTTGTCAAAGATAATCTTTTGAGGAAGACTCCATCTCTAAGGACAAGATAAAGGAAATTTGTTCCTTGATGCTGCCATTGAAGAAGTAAACAAAGACTATCATACTCACGTCGAGTTTGATAAAGAGATGGAGAAATGCAGGATTTTGGACTCGATCTGCAACTAACACATCGGTCCCTCATGGCGAGAGATATAGGCCGAGTCATTGAAGAAGTTCGAGGCGGCGGATTACGAGACAGTGGGTCCCTCCCGAACTCAGCCACTGTCTCCTTCTCCTTCCTTTCCTCTTCTTTCCTTTCTTTTCGTATTCTTTGTAATTAGTTAAGGTATTGCAATTGGCGGTACTTAACTATTCTTAGTTAAAAGAAACGGTTACGAAGAGTAACCGACTTGTAAGCTATATAATGGCCTTTCCACGCCATTTTGAAAGGGAGGAAGAACTTGGATATTTGCTGAAAGTGTAAATAGATCTTAAAAGAAATCAATACAAAAAGGGCTTTCCGTTCTTTGTCTATCTGATTCTTGTTGTCTCTGTGTTTTCCTTTAATATTGTGAAGATCATTTTGTTCTTAACTCGTTTGGTCTCTCTGATTGCATACTGTCCAGTTTTGCAAATACAACGATCTTGTACAACCAAGAAGGAACTTTGTGTCCTTGACTAATAAATCCGAAGAAGGTTATTTATGGAACTTTGTGTCTTTAAATTTAATCTCATTCAAATGATCTTGTCTTAAATCTTTTGAAGCTTCGCATACACGAAGAATTATTCTGCTATCTATAATTCTGAATGTTGCTGTTCTGCTCATCTTCTTATTCTTTTTCCTCAGTCCTTGCGTAGCTGATGATCCCGTGAAAAGCACTTTAAGTAATATCCAAGTTTAACCATAAAATAATGTTCTGTATATTTGTAAATAAGTTCATTTCAGAATAAGGGAACCTCTCCCATTAAAGGAGGGACTTTTCGTCTCCCGTCTCTTGCTCTCTAAAAGTCCTATTTGACGACCAACAAAGGTCGCAATTAAAATACACCAAGACAACGCTTGAGAAATTCAAGATGATGGACTACACTCCTATTTCTATACCTATGGGAGCGAGACTTTAGTTATCTCGTTCCGATCCATCACCACCGGTGAATGTAACTCTCTATCGCCAGTTGATCGAGAGTCTCATTTACGACATATATACTAGACCGGATATCGGCGTTGTAGTCAGCTATTTATCACGCTTCATGCAAGAACCGAAAATATGTCATTGGAAAGTAGGAAAGAGAATACTGAGATATCTAAAGGGTACAATTGACCTTGGTCTAGAGTACAGGAAGAACGACAACTTCTTGACAGGATATTTAGATTCAGATCATGCAGAAACATGGATGATAGGAAGTCAACATCAGGATTCATCTTCTTTATGGGATCTGGACCAATATCATGGGGAAGCAAGAAATAGAACTTTGTTTCTCGCTCTTCTACAGAAGCAGAGTATCGAGCTGCAGGTGAAGCTGTTTGTGAAGCAATATGGCTATGCCAAATCTTTGGAAGAAATTGGTCTACCGCAATGCAAATCTACTCCAAGATATGTTGATAATGAAGGAATTCTGAATCTTGTTCGCAATTCAGTATTTCATGAGAGAAATAAGCATATTTAAATACAAGTTCATTTCATATGCGAGCATGTCTTGAAGCACAACATACAGCTCCGATTGTCCTACACACTGGTGAACGTATGCGAGATGTTTTCACTAAGTCACTTGCACGTGACAAATTCACATTGTTCAGAGAGTTCCTCTCCACTTCATTGGAAACTATGCAAAATTAAGGGGGGGAATGTTAGCATAATTTAGAATAGGCATATTTATTGCATTTTCTTTTATTTAATAATGTGCAACATGTGCACTCTAGTCTAGTGACTTGCATTCAATATTGTTATGTTGGTTAACATTCAATATTGGTATTAGTAGTAATTACATGTGCATGTGAGATGGGTCTTATCATCTCGTAGTTGATGCCTGATAGGGTGTCATGTCTATCCATATGAGGATGTCTAATATCTATAAATATTACATCTCTTACATTGTTATGTAATCTGATTTCATGATCAATAATATTTGTGAGGCTTCCATCCCTCTTTGGTCATTGCAATCTTATTCTATTCTATCATTTGGTATCAAAGCTATACCATTATTATCATTTGGTATCAGAGCTATACCATTATTATCAATCACATGGACATTAGGACAATATCGGTAGAATGCTTGGTGTAATAAGAATTCCAGGGATTTGATATGATTTCCACTTGTTTTGAAAGGGGGGAAGACTCTTATTTATAGCCTAAGGGTGAGATTAATTCAAGGGTTTTGGGTAATCATGATTTAGAAAAGTAAACCTGATTAGGTGAGTGGGGGATTATATTTGAATATTAAATTCATAAGCGAGATCAAATATGTATTATTTTATAATATTAAATTCATAAGTGGATTGAATATGGATTGTTTTTTAATATTAAATTCATAAGTGGATTGAATATGGATTATTTTGGAATATTAAATTCATACTTGCATTAAATTTGAATATTAAATTTACAAGTAGAGTGACATGCATTAGATTTGAATATTAAATTCATAAGTGGAGTGACATGGATTAGATTTTAATATTAAATTCATAAGTGGGGCGACAAGGATTAGATTTTAATATTAAATTCATAAGTGGATTGACATGGATTAAATTTGAATATTAAATTCACAAGTGGATTAATATGGAGCATATTTAGCATGTAATGAGGATTATATTTATTTAGGGATTAATCAACTAACATTGATTAATTGGATATGGATTTTTATGGGAAATGGAATGGGGAAATTAATTGAATTTAGGAGGGAAAAGGAATTTGAATGGAAATCTTGATGAAAGAGAGTGAACACGGGGTGAAAGGGAGGAACGATACCAAAAATTGGTGTCTACAACATTACAAGGTATGTCACAAGCATCATAGGTAGTGGCTATTGTGATATCATCCTATGAGACCGAGATATCTGGATTATTTGGCCGGGCACCTAGCATGGATATAGATGCAAAGATAAAATGGTTGACATGAGAGGCTGGCCTGACTGGTAAAATCATTAACATAGATGACCACATATCAATATATTATTATTTCGAGAGAGATGTGGCATGAAGAGAGGTACAACCTTTGATTAAAGTGTGATACACCATGCGGCGAGAGGTATATTACATGTGCATTAGATCAATGCCTATGTAGAGATATATACATCTTGAGCACGTGTAAAGGCCATGGTATTGTTGGAGCTCAAAATTACACCCGTCCTAGATCAGGATGAAGTAGGTTTTTGAGGAAACATAGGATTGTCTCCAAGTTATGGGACCTTACTCACTTGAGATAGACCTCTAGAGAAGGTCAGCTTCCTCTACCTATTTCTACTATTAAAACTACTCCTACAAAGGGAAATTTAGCTACCTATAACTACCTTACAATTCCAAGGGACCAAGGTGAAAAGGAGATACATGAAAATGGAAAACCTAAGCTAAAGCAGGTGATAACACTAGAGAGAGGGGGTGGACACAATCATATTTAAGCGAAGATGAAGAAAAATACACGTAGGGAGGGAAGACATGTGTTCCATGGTATGAAATGCATTCATGCATCCATTTTCATGGAGCACAATCAAAAAAAATGATCCCATAAGGGACGTAAAAAATACACAAAAAAACAATGCAAAGGAGAGGCAAAACGATGCAATAAAATACAAACTAAAGCAGAGAATAGCCACAAAATAAGATTTTATTGCTTCTAAAAGATGCACAATCGATTACAATGGTGGATGAGGCTAGTATCCACATGCAAAGAGATAGATCTAAAGGCATAAAATTCAAAATGCAAAATATAATGGCTCGAACAACTCCCTTATCAAAACTAAGGGGTCCAACCTTATACAATGAGAAATGCTCTATAATATATAGAAGAAAGAGAAAAGAGGAAGGATAAGGGGGACCTCGGATTCAAACATCTAGTCACCAACAACAAGCAATAAATGCCTATAAATCCACTGAAGGCCATAAAATCTGCCTTTCCATGTCTATATTTCTTGTGGAAGATGGGAGGAAAGATCAAATCAAATCTAGGTGGATGATCTAATCCGAATCAGGCATTAATGACCTTAGAAACATTTCCTATTTTACACCTACCAAATCCCTCCAAAATTTGATTTGAAAATCCCATCATGTATCTCATGTCAAGTATATTTCCAATAAGACCAAAATCACGCGGATATGAGCTCTCAAGAAAAATTTATGGTGATTAGAAGATCCATAGTGAAAACTAAATATGCAAGACATATGGTGCACTCGATTTCCACCATGTTTCAGTCATCCATTTTATATGAGGATTCAACACGTAGCTAACATATTATAATAGGTGGTGTGTGGGAAACTTCATTTGATAACCCGACATGTGGCACTCAATTACTAATACAAAGGGTTATACTTGGCGTGTGCATAATGGAAAGATGCGTGAGAATGAATAATGTAGAGATTTGTGATCGTGCATAAGGGTGTGTCAAGAACATGAAGAAGGGAATGGAAAAATGATGTGCGAAAGTAATTTTTGCAAGTATATCTTGTAAGGTGGAAGAGGAAAGATTACACGCAAAGAATTGCATGAGAATTGGGAAGGAAATGTATGCACGGGAAATCATGCTAGCATATATGCCAAAATGGGAGGTAATTCAGCAAGTGCACAAAAAGGTGCACAACTATTGGGATGAGGTAGGTGCGCGAGGAGTGTGTCTTTGAAGGAAAATGGAAGGAGATAGAGGAATAAAGGAGAAATGTGGAACCATGAAGGTACATGCAAGAAATAGGGATAAGGAAATCATGAGGAAGTGGGAAATATGTGTAAGGGTGCATGCGAAGAACTACAGTCATGAAATTGTGCCAAAGTTTAAAACCAGTGAGTGTGCACATAATGAATATCGATGTTAAAGCCGAATGGAATGGTAAATTATCTAAATAACTACGAGATTTATTTTGGACAACAATTTGGTGAATTTTGGGGCCATCTTCCTACTAGATGAAAGAGATCAGTAGCCTTAGAAACATCCATTAGGCATGGATTCTGCATGGAAAACATTAACTTTTTCTCTACTACTCGAAGAAAACCCGTGAAATCATTTGAAAACATTTTCTAAAATCTAAAGAACTACTGCAAAATGTTGGAAGAACCTTAATTGAACTACCATCTAGAAAAAAAAAAGAGAACATGAGAGGAAGGAACTATATACAAATGAAACAATGTGTGTGGGGCACACTTGGAGGAATTGGCACTACTCTAATATGTACAATGATCCAAAAGGATAACTTAATGAAATTGCTTGAGATAAATCCCATTGTCCTGGGATTTGTAGCATACTTCCATCAAGATGAGACAAATAAAAAGAGTTAGCCTCTTTACAAGAACTGATAGTATATGGGCCACTCAAAAGTGCATCAAACTTTGAATAATGCTTTGGTTTAGCCCTGTCGATATCCAATTTTAAGGCCAGTGTAGACACCAAATTTGTGTCTTATGACCCCTTGTGACCCGCATCGCATTTCGCAACCTAACCTCACCACCTAAACCTTACACAATTATTTATTAATTACCTTATAATTAATAAATCCACATCACCATACCTGCCACCTCATGTCGCCACCTCATCATGACCTAGTCTTAACCCTAAACTAACCTAATTAAGACCTATAACTTGGTCCAATTCCACACCTATGACTAATTACTCCTCATCCGCACCTAAAACCAACTTCATAATGACTTGACCAAGCCCACTACCAATCCCTCGGAAGAAAAGGAGGGAAAGCTGGCTATTTTACCAAAATAGCCCGCTTTGACCGGACCGATACCGGTTCCTACTCGACCGCCGTCGGTTGTGTAACCGCCATCGGTTCCCCGTAAATGACCACTTCCAACCAAAAACAAAGATCGGATTTTCATTTGATCGGGAGAAGGAGAAATCATCGAGAGAATCCAGATTTTGCTAGGCCGAAGCAGAGACAAGTGAAGAAACAGGAAGAGTTTGCACAGAAGGACATCAAGCCCAAGATTGCAACTACACAACCAGAGCCCAGTGACACTCAGCTGATCATCGTGAGGGAAGACATCTCATCTTCTGATCGTCAGGACGTCCTATCTGAGTTCTACCTTCATCACCACAGTTCTTGGACCTGCATTCTCATCAATAAATAGTAAGTAGAACCTTGTATGTCTCTTTGTTAACATTTCTTAGACTTTTTGAATCACAGCCGTCATAAGTTTATTCCTAGATCTACTACCAGCGACATACTGCACTTAACCTTCATCCATACACCCTGATATTGCCCAGAAGGCCATTTTACCACACTCTGAGTCTTCCCTATCCTCCCATCATTCCCCTCAGCCATCCCCCAATCTTAATAACCCCACAATCACCTTGCAACCAACCTCTATCCAGAAGCACTTAGATTGCTGACCCTACCGGTATCGTTTATCCCCTACCGACAGCGGTTCGCTAACCGCGGTCGGTTATCTAGTGACCGCCGTCGGTCACTGTGACTTATACCCCAAAACCTTTTGCTTGCCTATTTGCCACCTAACAACCCCAAATCCAGCCCGGTTTATCCCTATAACTCAACCTGAACATATCAACGACCAGTAACCAAACAAACAACGTGACGCTTTATTATTGATAGTTTAGTTTCTATTGCTTTGTAACGAGATACCTAAATCGTGATTTTGCAATAGCTTTCTATATTATCATTTGTGTTAAATCGTATTAAAAGGGGAACTGACCACCTTCAAAAGGAAGTTTTTATATTTCCTGGGCCTAAGGCAGATCCCTCATTTGTTGTCTAATTAAAATCTGGTGGTCTTGTATTCTTACTTGCAGGTAGTCCTTCCAAGACAAAAAGGAGTTCTTTGCAGTCGATCTGATCTTTCTCTACGGTACGTGCACACCATCTCAACATTCAACAGGTATTCCTCCTAGCCCTAACCCTTATCTGTTTCTCAAAGGAATGATAGGATAGAAGCAAGTCTATTCTGCAGAGCCGAAACATTCCGTGCGAAACATTTTGGCACGCCCGGTGGGACCCATTTCGGGTTTCTGTTTCTCTTGCTTATTTTCATTTTAGGAAGCATACTTGCTTTGTTGCTGTTTTTGTTATATATTTAGTAAAGAATTTGTCTTGCTTTCCTAGTTTCGCATTAGTGAAAGTCATCTCATTTGCTTCATCGAATATCATTTTCGATTTGGGTTTAAAACACGTGCATTACATTCTTGCTTGTTGTTTTCAATTCTAGTGAACATAGACTAAGTAATAGGTCGTACACGTGGGGGTGATTTCCATGGTATTGACAGAAATTAATCTTACTTTCACTACACAACACATACCGAATCACTTCACAATTAACACAACAGCTCAAAACATCCCCCCTTTTCCGCGGTATTCCTCCGCCCGATTGAGGTAACCTTATAAGCCAAAACAAACTTGACATTTCCCCTAAGTCTTTTGTTTAGGATTGACATCATTCCGCGTCTAAAGGCATAAGCCCACAATAATTAAAATTAACCCTAGGGTTAGTCTCTGGATTTGCGTGTGCATCTTGTTTGTTTTCAGTTCTGTTTTCTCTGTTATACACTGTCTTCTGTGATTACCTTAGAACAATTTGATAAATGTACTGAGCGTTGTTAACAATCAAATCAGCAGCTTCTTATATTTTCTTATACCAGTCTTATTACACCGACATCGGTTAACTGACCGACGTCAGCTATAGTCTAACCGACATCGGTTACTAGACCGACATCGGTTACTGTCTTTTCTAGTTCCTGACAAACCAGCAACCTACCAATTTCACCATCTGAGTGCATTGCTTCTCCTCGACAGATTGAAACCCTACTGTGAACTCCTGTCCATGGTTGTTATCACTCAAAGCAAGCCGCCATGGTTTCACATGCTTGCTCAGTGCCTTTTCCCGAATCACCCCTTCACATTCTCGTGGGGAATCCTACGGACACCAATGCGAGGTTCCTAAAATTCTGTGGGGATAAAGAATTTGCCAAATTTCGGATGCTAATCCTAGTGCTTTGTACAATACTATTTGTCTCATGCCCTTGACCGTACACCCAATGGTCAACTCCTTGTTGGCATGCCTATCGGTATAGCTACTCATTTAGCCCCTTCTCCACCTGATAACTCTACTTTCCCTTCCACATCCTTAGTCTCGTCGCTACCTCAAGCAGCTTCGGGGGTCCATACGGCATGATTGGCTTTCCTTTGGTTAATCTTGGGCCGAACATGTCATTACCACCGATCGCTCCTACCTCGTCTCTCTTGCATCAAGTTTCATTCATGACTTGCTCTCTGCCACCTATCCACACGAGCTTTCCTTCTCAAGCTCCGCCCACCTTTTCATTTCCACACACATATCCGGTAACCTCAATAGCTTATATAGGACATCCCTATTTGGTTGCCTCAACACATTTGTCCTCCATACCTTATCAACATTTAACCCCACCATTGTCTAGCGGTGGCCCTTGGCCCAATTTGCCTCCGTTTACCACAACCACACCATCATCTCATCCAACTACTGATTTAATTAAACAAATGATGGACAAAATGCAAAACCTGGAGGCTTCTGTTTCAGGAAGTCGTAGCGCCTTGACATACGAGCAAGTTTGTCAGGAGCCTATCCACCCTTCAGTCCCCCTTCATTCATATCCTCCTCAATGGGAATTACCAAAATTTACCCGTTTTAACAGTAAGGAGGACCCTCAACAACACTTGCGATCATTTAGACATGCCTGCTATCTGATTGCTCACGACGACGCTTTACTACTCCGCACCTTTCCCATGTCCTTATCAGACCCCCTTGGAGTGGTACAGTGCTTTAACCCAGCACTCAATCTTCTCTTTTAACCAGCTAGCCCAATCTTTCTTGGATCATTTCTCCATTAACATTGCCAAGAAAGTATCTATCACCGACCTCTATGCCATCCGACAATTTGAAGACGAATCTATCGCAGATTTCGTTGGACGATGGCGGGCCTTATCAACCAACTTACATATGCCTTACCTCGATCAACTTATCGAACTATTTACGCGGCCTCGAGCTAAGCACATCTCTCCTACCCTCCAAATTCAAACTTTCCGTACATTTGACGAGGCCTTTACTATGGCTCGAAAACTAGAGATTTGAGCCTTAGAGGAAGAGAAATTGTGGTTGCGCAACAAAAACCCCACTTTCCGAACCCAAGATTCCACCAACAAACCTAACACCACCAATCCTCACCCATCGACCGCTTTGAAATCAAAAGGGGCCGTGCACGCGGTGATGGTCAAATCCCAACCACTGTCTAATACCCCACCAAAAACCACCTATAAGTATAAAGCAGAACCCATCAACTACACTCCCTTGGGAGAAACATATGGTGTGATATTGGAAAAATTGCTCAAAGCAGGAGCCATTACCTTACCTCCTGTTAAACCTCATTCCGGGTTCGATTCCACTCGCGCCATACCTTCTTGGTACAAATAAAATGACTTCTGTAACTTCCACCGCATGAAGGGACACAGTCATGAGAATTGCAAGATGTTGAAAAACGTAGTGCAGGAAATGGTTGATGCAGGGGATATAGCCCTCGATAATCCTAACGCCCCTGCTAACCGAAATTTGAAAATATTCAACAAACCATTCTCGAATCATTCTTCTAACAGTAATCTAAACCAAGATATCTTAGCCGAGGAGAGTGTTCATGAGATCCATGCAGTCTTCGATTCCCAACCAAAGACCTCTATCGAACAAATTCTCAATCAAGCCTCTTCACTAACGCAGGAAACCAAACCCCCTTCCTCGCCATCAAGACAAACTGAAATCCTTGCCGTTCCTTTACCCATCAAGGAATTAGCTGCCCAGAGTTCCCTTCTCACAAATGAGCCTTCTTATACCACATCCTTGCAAGACTGTGAGCGGATGTTATCTAATTTATCTATTTCCCAAACGTCTCCTTCTACCATTCTTGTTGTACAAGAGGAAGGCTCGCCACTTCTTTTCTCATCCTTAGACGAGCAACCTCTTGAACCGACATCACCACATTCTTTAAACATGACAGATCCTCTCAAACACACTCTCCTACCTATTAGTCCTTCATCACCTAAATCTTTTCAGCAACCGGTTGATCTCTTAACGCCCATTGATACAGTGCCTCATATACCCCTTGTATCACACCCACAGTGGACCGGAATCACAACCCACCTTTCTTCCATACAAAAGTTCCTATTCACACGTGAGGACTGTCATTCCACAGAAGATAGACAGGTCCTATGGGAACGTTTGAGTATGCCATATTCTACTCAAATGCAAATGACCGATCCTGATGCCTCCACCATATACCCGAAGTGTTTGAAGGTGGTTAAAATGCCCATGTTCTCATCTTCACCCCCCTCATCTCTACCAAATACCTTGTCCACTTCTATTAACTTAGCCAAATCTTCCCCTACGCTTGGGACCTCACCCATACCTAGTCTAACACACCCACCTAAGCGGCTTGATTTATCTAAAAATAAAGCCGTCCATCCCATTAGGAGACAGACTCAATCTCCTCAATCTATGCCGTTAACACAACTAAAACCCTCGTCGTCACACCTACCTTCCATATTGGGACCCCATCCCTCTACCTTACATCAATATATCATACCTCCTGCGTTTTCTTTAAAGCGACCTATGCCTTCTGCACCCATACAGAAATCCAAGGGTATAGCAACACCGTCACCCCGCGTATCCTGTCCACCTATCAACCATAAACAAATTCCACCATCAAAAGATTTGTTTTCTATCACTCCTATTTCTCCGTGGTTGTTTTCTGATACCACATCATCTGTGGCCTCATCATCCAACCAGCTAAACATAGCCTCTACGTCAAAGAAACCACGGTTAGTTAAAACCCATTACCAAAACTCCTTGGCTAAACCACCCCCCATACAAACCAACCACACCACGTCATCACCAGAATCGACCCAGTCAATAGCCTCATTTTCCTCTGACTTTGACCCACTCAAAGGGTCTTACGCCAAAATCCTTGCTATGTTGGTGGAGAATGCGACCATTTCCCTACCCCCACTTAGACCTTATGATCCATCTAAACCTCGACCTATAGGTTACGATGAGTCTAAAATCTGCGCTTACCACCGCACACCAGGACATGACGTAGAGGGATGCAAAGCATTGAAAACCATACTTCGTCCATCACCTCTCTCAGATAGAAAAGTTAAGAAAGACAACTTACGAAGAGAGAGACCTTTAGCTTCAATTCCCTCTCCTATACCACCTGTCCCCGCCTCACCAAGATCTATCATTATTACAGCCCCACCTCTCGAAAACCATGACCTATCCCTACCATCTTCCTCCTCTCGTATTCACGAGATCAATATGATTAGTGTTGCTACTCGAGGGCAGAAAAACAATGGGAAAGCGAAAGAAAACACACCTGCGGCATCTCTTTCTCTGTCCACCATCCTGATTGCACCACCACCTAAAGTGGTTATTCGCGGACCCGCCTATCCCGTCTCTAATGGCATTGCCCATCGAACTATGATCAAACAACTTCACCAATCACCTGTAAAAATGACATTGTATGATCTCATTCAGACTTCTGAATCTCATCGACAAGCTCTCGTTGAGATCCTTCAAGGGATAGAGGTTTTACCTAATGAAACCTTTCCTGTTACCTCTATTCTAACACCCAATCATGTTGCTTCGCTCACCAAACAATCTATCTCCCCAACCACTTCTGTCTCTGTACAGCAAGCCGCTGCTGTCAGTTTCTCCGAAGATGAAATTATCGACTTTGGTGCCGAAGATCCTGACCCTGCTCTTTTCATCTCAGCGTACGTTTGGGATATTCGGGTACGTCGTGTTATGATTGACGGGGGCGCTAGCCTAAACATCATCTCTTCAAAAGCCTTCCAACAAATGAATATCCCTTCTAGTTGCATGTGTGCCAACCCCATCATGTTGTGATCGTTCAATGATGCTATTACTTCTACTTTAGGCACCGTGATCCTTAACATTCATGTAGGACCACGTACTTTACCCGAACACTTCTATGTCCTTGAGGGAGAGTTCCAATACAACATGTTGTTAGGTTGCCCTTGGATCCGGGCTATGGGATGCGTTCCCTCCACCTTACATAGATGCATAAAATTTGAGTACGAGGGGAAGTCCTACACCGTAAAAGCTGATCCTCCCCCCTTCAAAACTTGTAATATGTTGTATCGCCCTAATGATGTGCTTGTACCAGTCAAGACACCCAGCCATCCACTTCCGATGCACCTACACCTTCAACTAATGAAACCGCCGTTACAAATATTACTTCCTTTCCCGCAGATAACATCCCAACCTCCGACCCCTTAGTAGATGTTTTTCAACGCCTTACGCTGGGGGAGTACCACCTATATAACGTTAGTTCTTTCCATACCCCGCAGGAGTACGGATAGTTACATGCACATACCACCTACGACTGTCGCGTGGGGGAGGTAATCTCTTACGGACCACCCCATTGCCGCACCAACCTAACGTATGGGGGTGTTGACGCATCCTCCATTACCCCTGAACCTCCTCTTGGTGTGGTTTCCTTCCAATATGATTTTCAATACTTGACAAATCGTCGTTTCACCCTCACCTTCTTGACTCACTGTGCTTGGAAAGGCTTTGGTTTTGGTCTTTACGAACAAGGCCGACATACACTCATTCCCATGACTACACCCAAACACAATGATCGCGGTGGTCTCGGTTTTCCTGAAACACCTACACAGGAGACACCTCGTGTCAGCTGTATCCTAGAAGAAGACGACGTCACCCCTACCAAACCATCATCACCCACTTTGCCATCATCACCCACAGAGTCGATAGACCCTGAATCTATCCCTCCTAACTTTTTTTTTTTCATAAATGCTATCTTCATAGGTCCTCTCACTTATCAACATGATAATGAGGATCCATCTTCTCTTCCCCTTCTGTATCCAGACATGATCGAAGAGGATTCGCCTTCGATTAATGTTGTTGAGTGCCAGGATGACGACTCCATCCTCACTTACCTTGGGGCGGACGACTCCTATACTCAACGCGCCTTACCGTCTGAAACTCAAACCATGTTGAATGACTCGACTATAGAAATCAACATCCACACGGAGGAGGATCCTCACATTGTGAAGATCGGACAATCCCTTAACACATCAGAACAAGCTGCCTTTACTACCTTTCTCCATACCCGCAACCAAGCTTTCGCTTGGTCCTACGCTGACATGCCAGGAATTGATCCTACCATTGCTGTCCATAACATCACCCTAAACCCCGATTCCAAACCAGTCAAACAAAAACTGAGAAAGATGCATCCACGCATCGCCCTCTTGGTCAAAGAAGAGCTTCAACGACTTCTTTCTGTTTCCTTCATCTTGCCTATTGACTATCCTCAATGGATTTCTAACATCGTACCTGTCACTAAAGCGACGGGGGGACTTCGGATATGCATGGATTTCCGAGACCTTAACCTCGCTTGCCCCAAGGATGACTTCCCCCTCCCAAGTATTGATCAACTTGTTGATCTCACTACGGGCCATGAAATGCTTTCTCTCATGGATGGTTTTTCGGGATATAATCAAATTTTGGTAGCCCCGCCGATCAACATAAAATTGCTTTCATAACTCCTTGGGGAACCTTCTGTTATCGTGTCATGCCATTTGGCCTTAAGAATGCTTTGGTCTTTACCTATCAACGGGCTATGACTTACATTTTTCATGACATTATGCACACTATCCTTGAGGATTATGTCGATGATCTTCTTGGCAAATCTAAACATCGCAGTGAACATCTCGATGTTTTAACCATTATTTTCGATCACCTGTTGCAATATTCAGTCCGCTTCAACTGAAAAATGTGTCTTTGGTGTTCTTTCGGGAAAAATTCTTGGCTTTATCGTCTCTTTGCGTGGCATTGAGGTCGATCCATCTAAAGTCAAAGCTATCCTAGAAATGCCCCCACCCAAAAACCTCAAACAATTGCGTAGTTTGCAGGGTAAACTTCAATCCATCCAGCGTTTCATCTCCCAACTCTCGGATCGATGTCACCCTTTCCATCACCTTCTTAAAAAGAACATTTCCTTTCAATGGAGTGAAGAGTGTCACCAAGCCTTTGAAGCTCTCAAATCCTATCTCTTGCAACCACCCGTGCTTATTCCACCTCAGGATGATCGTCCTTTCTACCTTTACCTTTCTGCCACTGACCATGCTATAGGAGCTATGCTCACACATCGGGACTCGGCACGTCGAGAACAAGCCGTTTATTATATAAGTTGTACTCTCGTGGATTACGAGACTAGGTATACACATGTAGAAAAATTGTGCCTAGCCCTATCATTCGTAGCCACCAAACTCTGACATTACCTCCTGAATCACAAAACTTTTGTCATCACCAACATGGACCCCATTCATTATATGTATGCCAAACCACATCTAAACCAATGCATCGCCCGATGGCTTATGCTCCTCGCCGACCTCGACCTTGAGTTTGTACAACAGAAGTCAATCAAAGGACAAACTATTGCAGACCAACTTGCGGAGGCCCCTTTACCTGGGGAACAATTCACCAATTTTAATTTCCCTGACGAACTCATCGCCACTCTTTCACTCAGGGAAGAGTCGTATCAAATGACCCTCTTCTTCGATGGATCTAAATGCCAGCGCGGCGGAGGAGCCGGCGTTGTTCTCATCCCTCTTGACGCTGAACCTATGCCTCTTTCATTCCGGCTTGATTTCCCCTGCACTAATAATACAACGGAATACGAGGCCCTTGTTTTGGGTCTCCAGGTTGCGTTACACTTAGGTGTCAAATCTATTAATATTTTTGGTGACTCTCAATTGGTAGTCAATCAAGTTATGGGCATCTACCAATGTAAGAATGAGGAACTTCAAAAGTACAAACATTACGTGGATTCACTTTTGACCTCATTTACTCGTTATTCTATCCAGACCATTCCCCGCTCCACTAACAAATTTGCGGATACTATGGCTTGCTTAGCCTCGCAAATTCCTACCGCACCAACCGACACTTTGAAATATTCATCTTGGTCCAACAACTTTTGCCCCATCCCGCTCATTACAGGTAGTTTGTATGATAAATACTGTGTCTACTAATTCGTAGGATACCTGGTACCACCAATTTCACGACTACCTTACAACCTCTGTTCTCCCACCTGACCTTTCTAGTAACGGCAAACGTGCTTTTCTTAAAAGTGTTTCTCGTTATGTTGTCATGGGGGGACTCCTCTATAAACGTGGCTTTGATGGCATCCTCCTTCACTGTCTAACCGGCGCGGAGGTCACCTATACCATCCAACAAGTCCATGACGGCATTTGTGGTGGACATTTTAGTGGCCTTGCCATGGCCAAATGAATCCTTCGCCTAGGTTATTATTGGCCTACTCTTAATAACGACTGCTACGAATATGTTAAGCGTTGTGTTATGTGTCAACAACATGCCAACCTTCAACATACTCCTAGCCATCCGCTACAGGTCACACGAGATCTTTGGCCTTTCTCACAATGGGGTTTAGACCTTATTGGTGAGATTCACCCGCCTTCTTCGCAACGTCACCGTTGGATAATCACAACAACTGAATATTACACAAAATGGGTGGAGGCCATTCCACTCATTTCAATCAAAAAAGAAAAAATTGTCGAATTCGTTAACCATCACATTATCTGTCGTTTTGGTATTCCTCATCGCCTAATAACAAATAATGGTAAATCTTTTAAAAATAAGTTGTTACAAGACCTTTGTGACAACTTTGGTATCAAACTTAGTTTCTCATCGCCTTACTATCTGCAGGCCAATGGTCAGCCGAATCTTCTAATAAAACCCTAACCAAAATCCTCATCAAAGTTGTCAATGAGTCCGGGAAGAAACGGCATGATCACATTCCCTTTTCCCTTTGGGCTTATCGTACTAGCATTCGTACCTCCACTAATGCCACACCATTTTCTTTGGTATATGGTATCGAGGCTGTCTTGCCTCTCGAAGTACAAATACCCTCCCTCAGAATATCTCTTCAAGATATTCTCACCAACGATGATTTCCACCAAGAGCGGTTAGCCCAATTAGAGCTTCTTGATGAGCGTCGTCTTACGGCTCTTGATCACCTTCAAATCTACCAAAAACGCATCAAGCGTGCTTATGATAAACGGCTTCATGAGCGTATTTTTAAGGTTGGCGATCTTGTCCTCAAAGAGAATCAACATGTAACCAAACTAGAAAAGAGTAAACGTGGAAAATTTGCTCCTAATTAGATTGGGCCTTACATTATCACTCACACTTATGGAGCAGGCACTTATCGTTTAGCTTCGCTTAATGGTAAACCTGAGCCTGAGCCCCTTAATGCCTTGCATCTTCGACCATTCTACTGTTGAAATTAGTGTTATATCACTACTTATCTACCTTACGCTTGTCCCTTGAGCTCATTTACCACCGCATACACTTTGTTTCTTACATCTCAAAATCCAATCAAGCTCACATGGTTTGATTATCACCTCCCCTTAAAAGATGCCTTCCCCTTTTTAGTCTAGTCCATGACTTCAAAGTATCAAAATGACACATTCTTAATTACACACTTATGGGATTTTCTTGAGTCAAACTTCTTACAAAAAACTAGATGCTTCATGCCCAACGGACATCTAGACCTCTAACTTATACAATAGACTACTCCCTTGAAGGACAGCTATATGCCAAACTATTGCTCTTATTATAGATAGACTGCTCCCCCGAAGGACAGCTATACATAAGCACCGCATCTGCTACTATAAATAGACTGCTCCCTTGAAGGACAGCTATACACAGTCAGCCTTTATCAGAAGCTTCTCGCATTGATCAGCTTCGTGAAGACCTCAAGAACAACAAAATACATATCCCATGTCGACTTCCCGCATCGATCAGTCTATATCCAGAAAAATAAAAATACAAGCAGTACTTCAAAACACTTCTGAGTCATGGACTTGTCTATTTTGGTTTGGTTTTCTTTTGTCAGATTAATCATCTTATAATAAACTCACCTACACCCTCGCCCACATCAACCACCTCACCTCACCATTTGTCAAAACAACAAAACTCAAGGGACGTGACGTATATCCGATATATTGTGATTATACCACTCTTTTCACCTATCGACTTCTCGCCTATGCAAGGTACCTAGGGATTCAAGCTCATCCTACATTAATATGTGGTTTGTTTAGCTCTTCTCAATTACGGGACACTCTTGCCTCTTTTGCTCGGCTCTAGGATTGTGTGTTGACCTTAATCAGGACACGATTCCCTACTACTTGGGTATGCTAACTTTCGCTTCACCCATACCTACACCAACAACATTACCCTACCAACATCAAATTTTTACTAACCAACAAAATTGCCTAACCACAACCAAATTGCCTGAATTCACCTCTCCCTGCTCCTAAGGGAGAACTACATCGGTCTGAGGCCCCTCCTTGCTTTGTGCAATGGGCTATGTAGGCAGCACTTAGGAGACATGGGGTCTCCCAAGGTTAGCTCGACCATCCCCTACCATACCCTCTCATGTGTTGTCAATATAAATATTTTTTGTGTATTTCTATTTGCCAACATTCATCTTTATCCTTTTTCAAAACAAACAAAAACAACATTCAACACACAACCATTCTTATTATTATCATCACTCAAAACCACATACATATTTAGTTTTATTTTAGATGTTAAACAAATACATCTTCTCTATCATCGACTCGCAGGTCGGCATCCTTATTTATTCTTATATTCCTATAAAATTCACTTAGACCCTTGCACCTCCTCCCGAATCAGGTGGTGATCGTGATCGTCGATGCCTCTCAGCTGGCCTCTCCATCCTCAAAGGTGCCACTGCCATTGGTTCCTCCCATTGATCCGCCAACATCTCCTGTAACATACGAATATTTCTCTCGCGTGGAGGAATCTTGCCTCCCGCCTCTCCACTCGTAGGCTGTGAAGCCTCTAACATTCCCATTGTCTCATTCACTTTTGTGTTTGAAGTCAGCCAAATCCTGCAGACGATCTCTCTCCGCTGTAATCACAAACTATGTCGGGGCACTCACGTGCACCTCTTAGCTCGCTACCCACCATACTCTATAGGCCTCCGTGCTCCCGCATCCATAACCCTACGATCGGCTGCTATCTCTTCTGGCCCTTCTGGAGGTGTCGGCCGAGGAGGTGAGAATGCTGCCTTGGCGTCGATCCTCATGTATGGTCTATATGTCATAGGAATATCCTGAACGAACCCAAATTGTCGCCACACGCGATCTAGAGGAATCCTCTCGTACTCGCCGGCCTATGCCCTGCGATCCACCTCAATCGCTCTACACCCCTCAACTCCTCAGCTATGTGCTCTGTCACCATATAGTTCCCGTCAGGGCCTCCAACAAATATCCGCAACAGTCACCATTTCCCATACCTGTCTATAATACTCGATGTCATCTATCACGGCCTGGGATCTCGCTTCTTGTTCCATGTCTGGACCCATCGTCTGAATCCCAACCTTTGCACTCCTGTCTCTCCCGACTCAATGGGTCACCTATTGGACATACACAAACAATATGCTCATAGGCCCAACAATGTAATAAGTACGAACAATCCAGTGTCGTCCTGTGTTTTCGCTTGCATGCCCATAAACCCCTATATAACTTTGCCAGATAGGTGGGTGCCCATGCGAATGTCACGTGCATTTCTATCATTTCCCAAATAACACTCATCAATGCTTTGGGAAATCTTCCACCTTCCGCCCTCGGCAATGCATAATACCCCATTGCTATCATTAATAGCACGGCCAACCTTGTTTCCTCAGGATGTGTTGCATACATTGTACCATACGTAAATGATAAACCTCGCTATGTCAAATCTCGTGCAGCGTCCCCAAATACTGTTGTTATCGCTGCCCGCCCCGCTACTGGCAATGCCTGATATACTGTTTTTCCTATCATTGGGAGTCTCAAAATGCGGAACACATCTTCCAATGTCACTGTCATCTCCCCTGTTGGCAGATAGAAGGTATTTTTCTCAGGATTCCATCTCTCAATCAACGCTTGCAACATGGCATGGTTACGTGCGATTCGTGAATAATAGCGGATTCCACTTAACCCCAAATGATTTATCAATGTCCATTCAGCTGGTGTTACATCCGCTCGGATTCGTGACAACAGCGCTGGCACACTATCATTCATCCTCAACCCTGCCTCTGCCTGCATACGTCAAAACAACAAACAACCATTCAATCCATCAAATCCCCAAGGGTTTTTCACATGCTTTGAAATTCCCTACGCATACACCGGTATCGATTATGGCTAATCACATTACACAGTGGGTTCGAACGATACCGGTTATCTCTAACCGCTATCGGTCACTGTTACTTTTATACACCTTGCCAAAACACACCGCCTACGACAATACTTTGATCGTTTACTCCTTTCTGTACATACAAACATACCCGAAAACCCCTGATTCCCTACCCCATAACACTCACCTCATGTATAACCCTTGCTATCACGTTTTCTTTCTCATATCTACCCACTTACACTTCTCTCATCCTATTCACAAAACATGCAAAAATCAAATTACAACCAAACCGTTTACCTCTTGGGCTGCAGCAGCTTGAGGTGGCACTCGTCTTCCCTCTCGTCCCTGCCTGCTGGATGCTTCTCCTCATTCTGCCATGATCACCACCCTTTTCAAATTTGTCTTTCTGCCTTCTGAATCTCAGATCACATTCACTTTCCCTGTCTCTTTTCTCCTTATCACTCAAATCTCTCATGCGATTCCCTATCTCAAGTTGTTTCGCTCTCGAATGTTTCGGCTTCGTGAATAGAGTTGCTTTCTATCCTTTCATTCCTTTTAGAAGCAGATGAGGTTAGGGTTAGGAGGAATACCTATTGAATGTCGAGATGGTGTGCGCGTACCATAGAAAGATCAGCCGATCATGCGAGAACTCCTTTTGTCTTGGAAGGACTACCTGCAAATAAGAACACAAGACCACAAGATTTTGATTAAACAATAAATGAGGAAACTGCCTTGGGCCCAGGAAATATAAAACTTCCTTTCGAAGGTGGTCAGTTCCCCTGCTAATATGAATTAACACAAAAGACTGCAAAATATCAATTAAATTATTTTGTTAAACTGGGTAGGGGAAAGGCTGGTTTTCTGGGTTTTGATCAGAGGAACCGATGCCGGTTACTGATAACCGATGCCGGTTACTGATAACCGATACCGGTGGGTTCTAGGATCTTCTTAGTAGCTATGGTGTTTGTAATGGCTGGTTTTTGGATGGTATTAGGAAATGGGATGATTAGAAGCAAAAGAATGACAGTTAGATGCAATGGCACGTTGGGTAGTGGATTCAGAAACGGATTTAGGAGGACTGAGATTCAAGAAGCATAAGAAATGTTATAACAAAGGACATGCAAGATGTGACTTACTAGTTTTGACCAAGATGCAAGTTGATCTCCTTGGTCAGTAAACACTTCGGTTTCTTTACTCGCCTCTCGCTCTCTGTCAAGTGAAGATCTGGACTCTGTTCCTCGCTCGCAATGCTCTCTGTTGATCCAGAAATCCTTTGACTGATCTCCAAAATGAAATTCCGATCCTTTGTTTTTGGTTTGGGGAGCCCATTTACAGGGAACCGATGGCGGTTGCGTAACCGATGGCGGTCGAGTAGGAACCGGCATCGGTAAGGAAAAAGTAGGCTATTTTTAGTAAAATAACCCACCTTCCCTACTTTTCTCCCGAGAGATCGATTGGGCTTGGTCAAGTGGCTAGAAGGTCGGCTTTTGGTGCGAGTAAGGAGGCATTAGTTATGGATGTGAGTCTAGACCAAGTCATGGGTCTTAATTAGGTTAGTTTAGGGTTAGGGCTAGGTCATGATGAGGTGGCAAAGTGAGGTGGCGGGTAAGGTGATGTGGATTTATCAATTACAAGGTAATTAATAAATAATTGTGTAAAGTTTAGGTAATGAGGTTAGGTTGCGAAATGGGATGCGGGTCACAAGGGGTCGTAAGACACGAATTTGGTGTCTACATTAGCCCCTTATTGTCGTGTAGCTTGTTCTGTAAAGCTACGCGGACAATAATATGAAGTGGTTTCTCATGTTAAGGATATAGGTAATCCCCCTCAAATCTATCACAGATTGAGTGAACGGGAAATCAGGGATAGGGTTGATAAAGGGTATATGTTGTAGAGAGGATGGTAAGGTGGTGGGGTAGGTCCAAGGAAGCAGACGCATGTTGAAATGCAATAGTACGACGAGGGTACATGATTTGACAAGCAAACCAGCAATGTGTAGGCAAAGGTCGATAGTTTATCCAAACAAGGGTGATATAATCCTGGTATCCAAGGCATAGGAAGTAGCTCCAGGGTATATAACAGGTGAGGTACAGAACGCTTTAGGCATGTTTGGCGCACTCAAATGGTTGGTTTGGTTGAGATAAACGTCACGGTCTAGGTCTAGGCAAAGTTGGTCGACAGATCAAGTCAAGGACCCTAATCATGCTAAAACACGAACAGGTGAGCTCGATTGAACACAAGGTACATGATGGATGGATAAAATAAAACGTTGATTGTGGGTATGGTATGGAAGTGATACGGCCTTGGGTCAGGCCAAGTGGTTGGGCGGTGGCCCTGGGTCAGGTTAGATGGGTAGGTTGAGGCCTTGGGTCAGGTCAAATTGTTAGGGCGAGGCCTTGGGTCGGGCCGGATGGGTAGGTTGAGGCCTTGGGTCGGGCCTAATGGTTAGGGCGAGGCCTTGGGTCGGGCCAAATAGGTAGGTTGAGGCCTTGGGTCGGGCCAATTAGGTAGGCCTGGCCCTTAGGTCGGGCCAAATAGGTAGGGCGAGGCCTTGGCCTTGGGTCGGGCCAAATAGGTAGGTTGAGGCCTTGGGTCGGGCCAAATAGGTAGGGCGAGGCCTTAGGTCGGGCCAAATAGGTTAGGGCGAGGCCTTGGGTCGGGCCAATTGGTAGGTTGAGGCCTTAGGTCGGGCCGAATGGTAGGTTGAGGCCTTGGGTCGGGCCGAATAGGTAGGGCGAGGCCTTGGGTCGGGCCGAATAGGTAGGGCGAGGCCTTGGGTCGGGCCAATTGGTAGGTTGAGGCCTTAGGTCGGGCCGAATGGTAGGTTGAGGCCTTGGGTCGGGCCAAATAGGTAGGGCGAGGCCTTAGGTCGAGCCGAATGGTAGGTTGAGGCCGTAGGTCAGGCTGGACAAGTGAACAAATGTTGTGCAGCAAAGGTGGATAGAGGCGATATTGGTGAAAAAGAGGCAAGGAGTAAATAAGGGCAAAGAATGGGGTGAAAGTTGGGTAGAGAACCGATGTCGATTCTGCATGACCGATATCGGTTAAGGGACCGATACCGGTTCCTTAGGGCAAAATGAAACCGATATCGGTGAAAGGTGAAAAACCTATAAAAAGAAAAATACGGCTTGTCATTGTCACTTTTGTTATTTGCAATCCAAATTGACTTGTCTGACGTGGAGACTTGGGATTAGAGGCTGGATTGAGTGAGGTGGAGCTATTGTATTGGCGGAGAGAGTTGATAGTGGGCCCGATTAAGGAGGAGGCAGCAATTGATTGGCCGGGGACCCAGCAGATCAGGATTGGAGCCATGGCACAGGCAGGAGGAGCTGGAGGGGCTGGACCAGCTGGACCGCCACCACCCATCCCACCACGACGACGTGTCGTCGTTCGGGTAGATTCGAAACTCTTTAATTTGGTGATTTGGTTGTATTATGCTAAATTGGGGGTTTGGGTAGGAATTAACCTTTTTTAGGAAATAATGAGAAAATGGAAATGATTTGAAAAAGGGAGAGGGTAGATAGGCTAGATAGGCTAAGGTGGGTAGGTGGGTAAGTTTTTAGGGTATTTGGGTGGGTAGATGGGTAGAAATAGGTAAAAAATGGGTTTTGGGGGCCGCGCGGGGGTTCGGCTCCGGGAGAGGACAGTGACCGATGTCGGTCACTAAGCGACCGGCATCGATCGCACAATTTTAGGGAAAGGGAGTGTTGTTGGTGACCGGCGTCGGTTGTGTCGGCCGCGTCGGTTGTGGGTTTATGTAGGGGTTGGGTTGGGGGGGGTTGGGTTGGGTTGGGTGGGTGGGTGGGGTGGGGTTGGGTGGTTGTTTTGAGTTGTGGGTGGGAGTGGGAGTGGGGTTGGGTTGGTTGTTTTGGGTTGTTTTGGGTTTTGGGGTTGGGGTGGGGTGGGGGGGTTGGGTTAGGGGTGGAGAAGGGTTAGGTGTGGGGTTAGGTTTTGGGTTTTTGGGTTGGGTTGGGTTTTGGGTTTTTGGGTTGGGTTGCGGGTCGGTGTGGGGGTTGGGTTAGGGGTGGAGAAGGGTTAGGTGTGGGGTTAGGTTTAGGTGTGGGGTTAGGTTTTGGGTTTTTGGGTTGGGTTGCGGGTCGGTGTGGGGGTTGGGTTAGGGGTGGAGAAGGGTTAGGTGTGGGGTTAGGTTTTGGGTTTTTGGGTTGGGTTGGGTTTGGTGTGGGTGTGTGGGGGTGGTAGGTTGTTAGAGGGGGGCGGTAGAGAGTCAGGGTATGGTCGGGGGGATAAAAAGGGGTGTTTAGATGACAAAGTAGATGTTGTAATAAAGAGTAGGTCTAAGGATGTGGGTTGGTTTTGCAGGCACGTCAGCAGTTGACGATGCGGGATAGGATGCCCCCGCTGTTGGTGCGGATGAGGCCACACGTATCTGCGGCTCATTGGGCCATCATGCGTGAGGTGGGACTCGGCGGAGTCCAGAGGTACAGAGCGATAGAGAGAGATCACAGCCTGATGGTCGCCCTCATCGAGAGATGGGATCCGGCGACCAATGTGTTCCATCTCCCGACTGGGGAGATGACCGTCACATTGGAGGATGTGTATCGCATCCTTCGGTTACCTATCGAGGGAGAGGCGCCTCTTCCGTAGATTCGAGAGATGCGATGGACAAAGATACTCGTAGGTTTTTGGGGATGCAGCCGCGCTACTGACCTACCATAGCGCGAGTATCGGGTACGGTGACATGTACCGTGCGCATCGACACGAGACACGACTGGCTGTGTTGATGATGGTTGGGATCACCTGCTTCGCCCTCCCGGACTCAGAGGGAGGCCGCTTCCCACGAGCATTGATGGGGGTACTGCTGGAGATGGTGGAGGAGCACACCTGTTACGCCTGGGCACCAGTATATCTGGTGCAATTATACAGGGAGCTATGGGGCTATCGCCGGAGGAGGCGATTTGGTATTTGTTCTACATTTTTGTTGCATTGTTGGGCATACGAGCACATCGTATGCATCAGGCCAGTAGGGTTACCCCAGCAGCCAGGGCCACAGGTCATATACCGATATGGCTTTCAGAGGTGGTTGGGGGTCGTGGGCCAGCCACGAGCAGTTATGGCAGGTCGGGATGTGGCATACTATAGACATCTGCTAGAGGGCCTTACAGCAGTAGACATTGTATGGAGACCCTACAGAGGTCACCATCCTGGCAGAGGAGCCCGCTTACAGTTGCGCCTAATCCAGTACACATTCTGGATAGCAGGACGGAGGCCAGGAGAGTACGAGCAGATACCCCTGGAGAGGGTACGCAGGCAGATGGGGCTGCGACAGGACGAGCCACCTCCCGTTCCTCAGTACAGGAGAGATGATGTAGAGGCCCCACTGCCTGCACCACAGCCTTTGGATCCAGATTGGGTAGCAGAGAGGCCAGCAGGTGAGGGTATAGATGATGCTGGGTGCACGGGAGCATACAGGGTGTGGTGGGTCTAGGCAGAGAGCACCAGAGATAGTACCGCACTTGCACACCTGCACTGGCCAGCAGTGATAGGAGAGAGAGATCAGCTCAGGGGTCAGGTGCAGCTCTTACAGGGGTAGCTAGCTGCAAAGAGACAGTATAGGTGTCTTACAGGCAACTAGCCTGTGCTCAGCACAGCACAGCAAAGACCACCACTCAAAGACCACACCCACACAAAGTGCAGTGCAGTGCAGTGCAAGAAGACAGTGCAAGTACACCACCACCACCACCAAAAGCAGCAACCCACAAATTTTCCAAGCATGTGCATGCAGTGCAGTACCACACCCCACAGCACCACCAAATGCACCAAAGACAGCACGGGGGGCAACGGTAGTAGGTGTCGTGGACCACCCCCCAAGACTACGGTGGCTCGAGAGCGTTACATGGAGGCTAGAGCGGAGGCCCGATACTATCAGGATATTCTTGATGGTACCGGGGCTGATTATCAGCCCTATGCGGCACATAGAGCAGAGACCTCTCGGAGCCAGAGGTCTCAGGGAGGTGCAGCCACAGCTGGTGGGTCCGTCACAGGCAGGAGGCGAGAGGCACCACAGGGACCAGCGGGGAGAGGTGCCGAGGGCGGTGGGGAGAGCTGAGGGATCCCAGACATGACTTTTGTATTTAGAGATGGGCACCGGTCTGCGAACCGGGTGTATTGATAGAGGCCTGCGTGCCTATGTATTATTCATGTATTCATTTATTCATTTATTGTATACCGGCCTGCGAGCCGAGTAGGGGTTGTATAGTGGATACCGGCCTGCGAGCCGAGTATATATCTATTTTTGATACGAGGGACCGGCCTGCGAGCCGAGTCGAGATTTTTTGACAGTTATTGCGGCCTGCGTGCCGGCTTTGGTGGATTATGAGATCACAGAGGCCCCGATGTAGGGCACATTGTATTTTTGAAAATTTGTATATATATAGAGACGATGTTTGATCCTCGTGCAGTGTTCAAAATGTGTTTAAATATTTTGTTAATGGTTGGTAATATGTAATGTATGATAAGTTTTAGTTGACATGTTGATAGATGGATGATGTTGATGTTTTGTTTTTGCACGTATATATGAATGTCAGGTTATGTGATGAATTGGTGGTTTTGTGACATTGTGATATATGTAACTGATGAGTTGGATCCAAATGATGTATAGATTGATAGTTTCTTGATATCCGTAGTTGATGGTTTGTGTATTTGTATAAAATAAATGATGTTAATGAAATTGTAATGCTATGTGTGGTGGATGAACAAATGTGGTAAATTGTGTTGTTTATGCAGGAAAAGAGGCGGGCGCGACAAAAATTTAGGTGAGAAATGAAGAAAAGAACGCTGTTGAGAAAAGATAGGTGTGTAACCGATATCGGTTAAGGAACCGATATCGGTAGCTGATAGACCGATATCGGTTAAGTAACCGATACCGGTTATTTAGGTATGAGCTTTTCTAAAAATAGAAAAGCTAGGGTGGCAACTTAAGTTTTAATTTTAGAGCCATGCAAGAGGTTAAATACGCGAACGCGACGCTTTTTGACGACTGAGACAGGTATTTGCATGAGAGATTTGAGTGATAAGGAGAAGAGAGACAGGAATTTGTATGAGAGATTTGGGTGATAAGAAAAGAGACTGGGAAGGTGAATGCGATCGGAGATTCAGAAAGTAGAAAGGCGAATTTGAAAAGAGTGGTGATAATGGCAGGACGAGGAGAAACATCCAGCAGGCAGGGACAAGAGGGAAGACAAGGGCCACCTCAAGCTACTGCAACCCCAGAGGTAAATGTTTTGGTTGTGATTTGATTTTTGCATGTGTTATGAATAAGAGATTAAGTGGGTAGATATGAAGAAGAAAACATGATAGCAAGGGTTATAAGTGAGGTAAGTGTTACGTGGTAGGTAATCACGGGTTTCGGGTATGTCTGTGTATACAGAGAGGAATAAACGAGCAATTTATTGTCGTAGGTGGTTGTTTTAGGCAAGATGTATGTAATTGACAGTGACCGGTAGCGGTTAGAAAGAACCGGTATCGGTTACTCAACCGATATCGGTTATGTATAACCGATACCGGTTACTGGAGGAATTTCCAGAATGTTTGAAAAACCCTGACGGATTGAATGGTTGTTTGTTGTTTTGGTGTATGCAGGCAGAGGCAGGATTGAGGATGAATGATAGTGTGCCAGCGCTGTTGTCACGAATCCGAGCGGATGTAACACCAGCTGAATGGACATTGATAAATCATTTGGGGTTAAGTGGAATCCGCTATTATTCACGAATCGCATGTAACCATGGTATGTTACAGGCGTTGATTGAGAAATGGAATCCTTTGACAAATACCTTTTATCTTCCAACAGGGAGATGAAGATGTGTTTCAGATTTTGAGACTCCCTATTACAGAGAGAACCAAGATATCGTGCACTACCTAGCGTGGCACGGGAGCGATAACAGCAAAGATTTGGTCCATACGCATGAGATTTGACACAAATGAGGTTTATCTTTTACATATGGGGTAATGTATGCAGCACACCCGGAGGAGACAAGGTTAGCAGTGATATTAATGATAGCGGTAGGGTATTATGCGTTACCGAGGGCGGAAGGGGGAAGATTTCCAAAGGCATTGATGTGCGTTATTTGGGAGATGATAGAAAGGAACGTGACTTTTGCATGGGCACCTGCATATTTGGCGGAGCTATACAGGGGTTTATGGGCTTGTAGGCGAAATCACAGGACGACACTGGATAGTTCATACTTATTACACTGTTGGGCCTATGAGCACATTGTTTGTGTGCGACCAATAGGCCGACCCATCCAGTCGGGAGAAACCGGAGTGCAGAGGTTGGGATTCAGACGATGGGTCCAGATGCAGCAAGAGGGCCGATCCCAGTGCCGTGACGGGTGATATTGAGTATTACAGGCAGGTATGGGAGAGAGTGACGGTTGCGGATATCTGTTGGAGGCCATACGGAAACTATATGGTAACAGAGAACATAGCTGAGGAGTTGAGGGGTGTAGAGCGATTGAGGTGGATCGCAGGGCACAGGCCGGGTGAGTATGAGAGGATTCCTATAGATCGCGTGTGGCGACAATTTGGATTTGTGCAGGATATACCCCTGGCTTATAGACCATATATGAGGATCGACGCCGAGGCAGCATTCTCACCTCCCCGGCCAACACCTCCAGAAGGGCCTGAAGAGGTAGCAGCCGATCGCAGGGTAATGGATGCGGGAACGACAGAGGCCTATAGATTATGGTGGGTAAAGTGAATCGCGAGGTGTACGTGAGCACCCTGACATAGCGGTGATTACAGTAGAGAGGGATCGTCTGCAGCATTTGGTTCAGCAGCTCCAAACGCAGGTGAATGAGACAAGAGGATTGTTAGTGGTTGCGGAGTCACGGGCGGGGAGACTAGAGGCTGGAGTCCTCCATGCGAGAGGGCGTATTCATATGTTACAGGAGAGATTGGTAGATCAGTGGGCGGTACCAATAGCCATGGTACCTTTGAGGACAGAGAGGCCCGGCGAGAGGGGTCGACGATCACGATCATCACCTAGTTCGGGATGAGGCGTGAGGGTCTGAGTAAATGTTAGCAAGGTATAAGAATAAATAAGGATGCCGACCTGCGTGTCGATGATAGAGAAGATGTATTTGTTTAACATCTAAATAAAACTGAATATGTATGTTGATTTGAGTTATGATAATAATAAGATTGTTTGTGTTTTGATTTTCGGTGTTTTGAAAAAGGATAAAGAGGACTGTGATTAAATAGAAATACACAAAAATATTTATATTCACCACACAGGATAGGTTATGGTAGGGGATGGTCGAGCTAACCTTGGGAGACCCCATGTCTCCGAAGTGCTGCCTACATAGCCCATTGCACAAAGCAAGGAGGGGCCTCAGACCGATGTAGTTCTCCCTTAGGATCAGGGAGAGGCGAATTCAGGCAATTGGGTACGGTTTAGGTAATTGGTTGGTTGGTAAAAATATTAAGATTAGTAAAGGTAAGGTGGATGGTGTTGGTAATGAATTGGTGATGTTGTAAAAGGTATGAGGGAAGCGAAAGTTAGCCTACCCAAGTAGTAGGGAATCGGGTCCTGATTAAGGTCAACACACAATCCTAGATGCGAGGCAAAGCAGAAAGAGTGCTCCGTAGATGAAGAGAGCTAAACAAACCACACCACGTAGAACGAGCTTGGAGCCCTAGGTACCGTGCATAGACGAGAAGTCAATAGGTGAAAAGAGTTGTGTGATCACAATATATCGAGCGTACATTACGTCCCTTGAGTTGAAACAAATGGTGAGGTGAGGTGGATGATATAGCTGAGGTACGGAGAACTTATTACAAAGTGAGTGTTCTGACGAAAGAGAACCTACCCTAAATAGACAAGTCCATGACTCAAAAGTCCTTTTGAATGAGGCTTTTCTTTTATTGAATGTAGACTGATCGATGTGGGAAGTCTACAAGGGATATTGATTGTATTATTCTTGAGGTCTTCACGAAGCTGATCAATGCGAGAAGCTTCTGATAAAGGCTGACTGTGTATAGCTGTCCTTCGAGGGAGCAGTCTATTTATAGTAGCAGATATGATTGTAATGCATAGCTGTCCTTCGGGGGAGCAAATATATATAATAACAAAGAATAGTTTGGCATATAGCTGTCCTTCGAGGGAGCAACATATTTAATTTAGATGACTAGATGTTCATTTGGCGTGAAGCATCTAGTTTAGTAGGAAGTTTGACTCAAGAAAATCCCATAAGAATACGGCTTATTTTAATACTTTGAAGTCATGGACTAGACTAAAAAGGGAAGGCATCATCAAGGGGAGGTGAGGATCAAACTATGTGAGCTTGATTGTTATTATGAAGTGTAGGAAACAGAGTGTATGTAGTGGTAAAAGTGAGCTCAAGGACGAGCGGGTAGATAAGAAGTGATATAACACTAATTTCAACAGTAGAATGGTCGAAGATGCAAGGCATTAAGGGGTTCAGCTCGTGTTTACCATTAAGCGAAGCTAAACAATAAGTACCGATCCATAGGTCCGAGTGATTATATAAGGCCCAATCCAATTGGGGGCAAACTTTCCACGTTTGCTCTTTTCTAGTTTGGTTACATGTTGATTCTCTTTGAGAACAAGATCACCAACCTTAAAGGTACGCTCATGAAGTCGCTTATCATAAGCACGTTTAATGCGTTTTGATAGATTTGAAGGTGATCAAGAGTCAAGTATATCCCTGCGTCAACCATTTCCTCGCACTATGTTGATCGAAGGCTTGGTGACATTCTTCGCTCCATAGGAATGCAATATCCTTTTTAAGGAGGTGATGAAAAGGTTGACACCGATCCGAGAGTTGGGAGATGAAACGTCGGATAGATTGAAGCTTACCTTGTAAACTACGCTGTGCATTGTTTGAGATTTTTGGGTGGGGGCATTTCTAGGATAGCTTTGACTTTAGATGGATCGACCTCAATGCCACGCAAAGAGACGATAAAGCCAAGAAGTTTTCCCGAAAGAACACCAAAGACACATTTCTTCGGTTGAAGGCGGATAGAATATTGTAAAGGCGTTCAAAAATAATGGTTAAAACATCGAGATGTTCACTACGATGTTTAGACTTGCCGAGAAGATCGTCGATTATAGTCTTCAAGGATAGTGTGCATAATGTCATGAAAATGTAGGTCATAGCCCGCTTAGGTAGCACCAGCATTCTTAAGGCCAAATGGCATGACACGATAATGTAAGGTTCCCAAGGAGTTGTGAAGGCAGTTTTGTGTTGATCGGCGCAGGGGCAACCAAAATTTGGTCAGATCTGAAAGGCCATCCATGAGAGAGAGCATCTCATGACCTGCGCTAGATCAACAAGTTGGTCAATGCTAGGTAAGGGGAAGTCATCCTTAGGGCAAGCGAGGTTAAGATCCCAAAAATACAACGCTATCCGAAGTCCCCCTGTCGCTTTAGTGACAGGTACGATGTTAGAAATCCATTGAGGATAGTCAATAGGCAAGATGAAGGAAACAGAAAGGAGTCGTTGGAGCTCCTCTTTGACCAAGAGAGCAATGCGTGGATGCATTTTTCTCAATTTCTGTTTGACTGGTTTGGAATCGGGGTTTAGGGTGATGTTATGGACGGCGATGGTAGGATCAATTCCTGGCATGTCAGCGTAAGACCATGCGAAAGCTTGGTTGCGAGCACGGAGAAAGGTAGTAAAGGCAGCTTGTTCTGATGTGTTAAGGGATTGTCCAATCTTCACAATGTGAGGATCCTTCTCCGTGTGGATGTTGATTTCTATGGTAGATTCGTTCAGCATAGTTTGGGTTTCAGATGGTAAGGCTCGTTGAATATAAGAATCATCCGCGCCAAGGTAAGTGAGGATGGAGTCGTCATCCTGGCATTCAACAACATTAATCAAAGGCGAATCCTCTTCGATCATGTCTGGATAAAGAAGGGGCAAAGAAGATGGGTCGTCATTATCGCGTTGATAAGTGAGAGGACCTATGAAGATAGCATTTATGAAAAAAAAAAGTTAGGAGGGATGGATTCAGGGTCTATAGATTCTGCGGGTGATGATGGAAAAGTGGGTGATGATGGTTTGGTAGGGGCGACGTCTTCTTCTTCCAGATACACCGGAAGGAGGTGTCTCCTGTGTAGGTGTTTCGGGAAACCGAGGCCATCGCGATCATTGTGTTTACGGGTAGTCACGGAATGAGTGTATGTCGGCCTTGTTCGTAAAGACCAAAACCAAAGCCTTTCCAAGCACAACGAGTCAAGAAGGTGAGGGCGAAACGACGATTTGTCAAGTATTGAAAATCAGATTGGAAAGGAACCACACCAAGAGGAGGTTCGGGGGTAATGGAGGATGCGTCAACACCCCATACGTTAGGTTAGTGCGGCAATGGGGTGGCTCGTAAGAGATTATCTCCCCCACGCGACGGTCATAGGTGGGATGTGCATGTAATTGTCCGTACTCCTGCGGGGTAGGGAAAGAACTAACGTTATATAGGCGGTACTCCCAAAGCGCAAGGTGCTTGAAAAACATCTACTAAGGGGTCGGAGGTTGGAATGTTAGCCGCGGGAAGGGAAGTGGTTTTTACGATGGTGGTTTCATCAATCAAGGCGTAGGCGCAATTGAGGTGGATGGTTGAGGTACATTTGAAGAGGATGGTTGGGTTGAATGTATGGGTGTCTTGATTGGTATAAGCACATCGTTAGGGCGGTATAACATATTGCAGGTTTTAAAGGGGGGAGGATCAGCTTTTACGGTGTAGGACTTCCCCTCGTACTCAAATTTTATGCATCTATGTAAGGTTGAGGGAACGCATCCCATGGCCCGGATCCAAGGACGACCCAGCAATATATTATATTGGAACTCTCCCTCAAGGACATAGAAGAGTTCGGGTAAAGTACGTGGTCCTACCCGAATGTTGAGGATCACGGTGCCTAAGGTAGAGGTAATAGCGTCATTGAATGACCGCAACATGATGGGGTTGGCACACATGTAGCTAGAAGGGATGTTCATCTGTTGGAAGGCTTTTGAAGAGATGATGTTTAGGCTAGCGCCCCCGTCAATCATAACCCGACGTACTCGAATATCCCGGATGTAAGCGGAGATGAAAAGGGCGGTGGTCGTGGTCTTCTCTCACCAAAGTCGACAATTTCATCTTCAGAGAAACTGACTGCAGCAGCTTGTTGTACAGAGACAGAAGTGGTTGGGGCAGTGGGTTGTTTGGTGAGAGAAGCAACGTGATTGGGTGTTAGAATGGAGGCGACAGGCAGGGTTTCATTAGGTAAAACCTCTATCCCTTGAAGGATCTCAACGAGAGCTTGTCGATGAGATTCAGAAGTCTGAATGAGATCATACAATGTCATTTTTACGGGCGATTGGTGAAGCTGTTTAATCATATTTCGGTGGGCAATGCCATTAGAGACGGGATAGGTGGGTCCGCGAATGACCACTTTAGGTGGTGGTGCAATCGGGATGTTTGACGGAGAAAGAGATGCCGCAGGTGTGTTTTCTTTTGCTTTCCCATTGTTTTTCTGCCCTTGAGTAGCGACACTAATCATATTAATCTCGTAGACCTGAGATGAGGAAGATGGTGGGGATAACTCATGGTCTTCAAGAGGTGGGGTTGTAATAATGACAGATCTTGGTGAGGCGGGACAGATGGTATAGGAGAGGGAATGGAAACTAAAGGTCTCTCCCTTCGTAAGTTGTCTTTCTTAATCTTTCTATCCGGGAGAGGTGACTGGCGAAGGATGGTTTTTAGAGCTTTGCATCCCTCCACATCATGTCCTGGTGTGCGGTGATAAGCGCAGATTTTAGACTCATCGTAACCCATAGGTCGGGGCTTAGACGGGTCATAAGGTCTAAGTGGAGGTAGGGAAATGGTCGCATTCTCCACCAACATAGCAAGGATTTTGGCGTAAGATCCTTTGAGTGGGTCAAAATCGGAAGAGGATGAGGGTATTGATTGTGCGGGTTTTGGTAATGTTTGGGCATGATTGGTTCGCACGGGTGGTGGTTTAGCCGAGGGGTGTTGATACATGGTTTTTACTAAACGTGATTTCTTTGGCGCAGAAGCTATGTTGGATGATGAGGCCACAGCGATGATGATGATATCGAAAAGGACCACGGGAAATAGGAGTGAGCCAAATCTTTTGATGATGGAATTTGTTTAGGGTTGATAGGTGGACGGATACGTGGAGTGACGGTGTTCTAAATTATAGCATCCGAATTTCGTATAGTGCGGAAGGTGTAGGTTGTTTTGAAGAAAACGCAGGAGGTATGATATATTGATGTAAGGTAGAGGGATCGGGTCCCTATGGAAGGTAGGTATGATTTCGATGATGGTTTTGATTGATGATAGGGGTTCACGGATTGTGTCGGTGGAGAGGCTTGATTTAAAATTTTTCAATAGAGGCTTTTGGCCGAGAATCGAAGATCGCATGGATCTCATGAACACTCTCCTCGACTAAGATATCTTGGTTCACGCATCTTGTTGGACGAGTGATTCGGGAATGGCTTGTTGAAAATTTTCAGATTTTGGTTAGCAAGGGCGTTAGGATTATCGAGGGTTATATCCCCTGCGTCAACCATTTCCTGCACTATGTTTTTCAACATCTTGCAGTTTTCATGACTATGTCCTTTTACACGGTGAAAGTTACAAAAGTCATTTTCTTTGTACCAGGAAGGTATTGCATGGGTGGAGTCAAACCCAGAGTGAGGTTTAACAGGGGGCAAGGTGATAGCCCCAGCTTTGAGCAATTTCTCCAGGATGACGCCATAAGTTTCTCCCAAGGGAGTGTAATTGGTGGGCTCGGCTTTGTACTTATAAGTGGTTTTCGGCGGAGTATTGGACGGTGTTTGAGATTTGACCATTACCGCGTGGACAGCTCCTTTTGATTTAGAAGAAGTGGACGCATGAGGAGTGGTGGTGTTTGGCTTGTTGGTAGAATCAGGAGTTCGAAATTGGGGTTTTTGTTACGCAACCGCAATTTCTCTTCTTCTAAGGCTCGAATTTCAAGTTTCCGAGCCATGGTAAAGGCCTCGTCGAATGTGCGGAAAGTTTGAATTTGGAGGGTAGGGGAGATGTGCTTAGCGCAGGCCCGCGTAAATAGTTCGATGAGTTCGGTTTGAGGCAAGGCATACGTAAGTTGGTTGATAAGGCCTCGCCATCGTCCAACGAAGTCTGCGATAGATTCGTCTTCAAATTGTCGGATGGCATAGAGGTCGGTGATAGATACTTTCTTGGCAATGTTAATGGAGAAATGATCCAAGAAAGATTGGGCTAGTTGGTTAAAAGAGAAGATCGAGTGCTGGGTTAAAGCACTGTACCACTCCAAGGCGGGTCCTGATAAGGACATGGGGAAGGTGCGGAGTAACAAGGCGTCATCATGGGCAATCAAATAACAAGCATGTCTAAATGATCGCAAGTGTTGTTGAGGATCCTCTTTACTGTTAAAACGAGTAAACTTTGGCAACTCCCATTGAGGAGGATATGAATGAAGGGGGACAGAAGGGTGAATGGGCTCCCGACAAACTTGCTCATATGTCAAGGCGCTACGACTTCCTGAAACGGAAGCCTCCAGGTTTTGCATTTTGTCCATCATTTGTTTGATGAAATCTGTGGTTGGATGAGATGATGGTGCCACAGAATAGGGATGTCCCATATAAGGTGTTGAGGTTACTGGATACGTGTATGGGAATGAAAAGGTAGGCGGAGCTTGAGAAGGAAAGCTCGTGTGAATAGGTGGCAGAGAGTAAGTCATGAATGGAGTGGTTTGAAAGAGAGATGAGATAGGGGCAGTTGGTGGTAACGATACGTGGGGTCCAAGGTTAACCAAAGGAAAGCTAATCGGGGTCGTATGAACCTCTGAAGCTGTCGGATTGGGAGACGGGGCTAGAGATGCAGAAGTAAGGCGGTGTTATCGGGAGGAGTGGGAGCTAAATGAGCAGCTATACTAATAGGCATGCCAATAAGGAGCCGACCATCGGCGTACGGTTGGGGGCATGAGACAAATAGTATTGTCAAATACTGGGATTAGCATCCGAAATTTGGCAAAGTCCTTGTCTCCTACAGAATTTGGGGATCTCACCGGTGTCCGTAGGGTTCCCTATAGAATGTGAAGGGGGTGATTCAGCAAAGACACGAGAAGCGAGGCATGTGAAACCATGGCGGCGGCTTGCTTCCGAGTGATGACAACCATAGACAAGAACCCACAGGAAAGTTTCAATCTATTAAGAACAAAAACAACCTCAGAATGATGAATTTGGCAAATTGCTTTGGTTTGTCGTGGGTGATGAAGACAAGAATCGATATCGGTTTAAGAACCGTGTCGGTCACAAGAACAAACGACGTTGGTCCCTTAACCGATGCCGGTGTCAAAAGTCTAAGATAAGAAGATATAAAAGGCTGCTAATTTGATTTTTAGCAACGTTGAGTATATTTATCAACTTATTGATCACAGAAGACAAAGTATGACAGAGAAAACAGAATTTGAAAACAAGCAAGAGGCACACGCAAATCTAGAGACTAATCCTAGGGTTAATTTTAGTTATCGTGGGCTTATGCCTTTAGACGTAAGATGATGTCAGAATCCTAAACAACAAGACCTAGGGGAAATGTCAAGTTTGTTTTGGCTTATAAGGTTACCTCAATCGGGCGAGAGAATACCACGGAAAAGGGGGATGTTTGAGCTGTTGTGTTAATTGTGAAGTGATTCGGTATGTGTTGTGCGGTGAAACTAGGGTTAATTTCTGTCAATACCGTGGATATCACCCCACGTGTATGACCTCACATACTTAATCTATGTTCACTAGAATTGAAGAACAACAAGCAGAATGCAATGCACGTGTTTTAAACCCAAATCAAAATTATATTCGATGAAGCAAGAGAGATGACTTTCACTAATGCGAAACTAGGAAAGCAAGACAAATTCTTTACTAAATATATAACAAAAGCAGAATGAAGAAATATGCTTCCTAAAATGAAAATAAGCAAGAAAAAAACCCAAAATGGGTCCCACCTAAGTCGTGCCAAAATGTTTCGCTTCGGAATGTTTCAAGCTTTCTGTGAATAGAGTTGCTTCTATCCTTTCATTCCTTTTAGAAACAGATGAGGTTAGGGTTAGGAGGAATACCCACAATGTCGAGATGGTGTGCGCGTACCATAGAGAAAGATCAGCCGATCGGAGAACTCCTTTTGTCTTGGAAGGACTACCTGCAAATAAGAACACAAGACCACAAGATTTTGATTAAACAATAAATGAGGAAACTCGCCTTGGGCCAGAAATATAAAACTTCCTTTCGAAGGTGGTCACTCCTGCTAATATGAATTAACACAAAGACCGCAAAATATCAATTAAATTATTTCGTTAAACCGGTAGGGGAAAGGCTGGTTTTCTCGGTTTTGATCGAGGGAACCGATGCCGGTTCGATAACCGATGCCGGCTCGATAACCGATGCGATTCCGATAACCGATGCCGATATCGATAACCGATACCGGTGGGTTCTAGGATCTTCTTGGTAGCTATGGTGTTTGTAATGGCTGGTTTTTGGATGGTATTAGGAAATGGGATGATTAGAAGCAAAAGAATGACAGTTAGATGCAATGGCACGTTGGGTAGTGGATTCAGAAACGGATTTAGGAGGACTGAGATTCAAGAAGCATAAGAAATGTTATAACAAAGGACATGCAAGATGTGACTTACTGGTTTTGACCAAGATGCAAGTTGATCTCCTTGGTTGTAAACACTTCTGGTTTCTTTACTCGTCTCTGCTCTGTCAAGTGAAGATCTGGACTCTGTTCCTCGCTCGCAATGCTCTCTGTTGATCCAGAAATCCTTTGACTGATCTCCAAAATGAAATTCCAATCCTTTGTTTTTGGTTTGGGGAGCCCATTTACAGGGAACCGATGGCGGTTGCATGCGTAACCGATGCTTGGTCGAGTAGGAACCGGCATCGGTAAGGAAAAAGTAGGCTATTTTTAGTAAAATAGCCCACCTTCCCTACTTTTCTCCCGAGAGATCAGTTGCGGGCTTGGTCAAGTGGCTAGAAGGTCGGCTTTTGGTGCGAGTAAGGAGGCATTAGTTATGGATGTGAGTCTAGACCAAGTCATGGGTCTTAATTAGGTTAGTTTAGGGTTAGGGCTAGGTCATGATGAGGTGGCAAAGTGAGGTGGCGGGTAAGGTGATGTGGATTTATCAATTACAAGGTAATTAATAAATAATTGTGTAAAGTTTAGGTAATGAGGTTAGGTTGCGAAATGGGATGCGGGTCACAAGGGGTCGTAAGACACGAATTTGGTGTCTACACTCGATCGTCAAAAAGCGTCACGTCCACGTATTTAACTTCTTGCATGGCTCTAAAAATAAGAACTTAAGTTGCCACCCTGGCTTTTCTATTTTTAGAAAAGCTCATACCTGAGTAACCGGTATCGGTTATTTAACCGATATCGGTCTATTATGTACCGACATCGGTTACCTAACCGATATCGGTTACATACCTACCTTTTCTAAACATAGTTCTTTTCTTTATTTTCTACCTAATTTTCGTGGCGCCCGCCTCTTTTTCCTGCATAATAACACCGTTATCTATAATCTTTTCATCCACATCTCATTATAATTTCATCCACATCATCTATCTATATTACCAAAAACAAACAAGCCATCAACTAAGGATATCAAAAAACTATCAATCTATACACCATTTGGATCCAACTCATCAGATACATACATTCAATGTCACAAAACCAGCAACAAAACATGCAACATTTCATAATATAACATGTCATCCATATATACGTGCATCCCATTAACAAAAGACATCACCATCATCAATATATCAACATGTCAATTAAACTCATCATACATCCTATATCACAAACCATTGACAAAATACTTAAAAATATTTTAAACACAGCATGTGGGTCAAATCATCATATCTATATATCCAAAGTTTCAAATATACAATGTGCCCTGCATAGGGGCCTCTGTGATCTCATAATACAACAAAGCCGGCGCGCAGGCCGCAATAACCGTCAATAATCTCAACTCGGCTCGCAGGCCGGTCTCTCATATCAAAAACATACTCGGCTCGCAGGCCGGTATCAACTGTACAACCCGTACTCGGCTCGCAGGCCGGTATAATAAATAAATGAATGAATAAATGAATAAATAGGCATGCAGGCCTCTATCAACACAACCGGTTCGCAGACCGGTGCCCATGTCCAATATACAAAATGTGCAGGGACCCCTCAGCTCTCTCCACCTCCCTCTGCCTGTCTGCCTGCTGGTCCCTGTCCTACCTCTCGCCTCCTGCCTGTGACGGACCCACCAGCTGTGGCTGCACCTCCCTGAGACCTCTGGCTCCGAGAGGTCTCTGCTCTATGTGCCGCATAGGGCTGATAATCAGCCCCGGTACCATCAAGAATATCCTGATAGTATCGGGCCTCCGCTCTAGCCTCCATGTAACGCTCTCGAGCCACCGTAGGTGCTGGGGCTGGTCCCCTGACACCTACTACCAATGCCCCTGTGCTGTGGCTGGTGCCGGCTGTGGTGCCTGTGGCTGTGGTGGTACTCGTGCACGTGCTCGGGCTGTGGTGGCCGCCTGCCGGTGGTGGTGGTGCACAGCTGCGTACTCTCGAGCTCGGGCTAGCTACCCTGTAAAACACTTATCTATGCTCGCAGCAAGGCCAAGCTGCCTCGTAATAACTATACCTGCCCCTGAGCTGATCTCGCTCTGCTATCACCGCTGCCAAGTCTGGCTGTGCAGGCTGTGCTATCCTCGCTGCTCTCTGACCAGCCCACCAAACCATATATGCTCCCGTATAACCAGCATCATCTACAGTGTCATCTGCTGGCCTCTCAGCAACCCAATCTGGGTCCAAGGGCTGTGGTGTAGGCAGTGGGGCCTCTACATCATCCCTCCGGTACTGAGGGAAGGGAGGTGGCTCATCCTGTCGCAGCCCCATCTACCTGCGTACCCTCTCTAGGGGTATCCTCTCATACTCTCCCGACCTCCGTCCTGCTATCCGTAAAGTGTACTTTGGATCAAGCGCAAGCTTGTAATCGGGCTCCTCTCACGCAGTGATGACCTCTCAAAGGTCTCCATACGATATATGCATTTGTCGAGCCCTCTAATAAATGCCGGTAATAAGTGACATCCCACCTCAGTAAGCACTTTGCTCGTGGCTGGCCCACGACCCCCAACCACCTCTGAAAGCCGTATCTATATATGACCTGTGGCCCTGGCTGCTGGGGCAGCCCTACTGGTCTAAGGCATATGATGTGCTCATATGCCCAACAATGCAGCAAAAACGTCGAACAAATCCCGAATCGCCTCATCCGGCGATAGCCCCACAGCTCTCGATACAACTGTACCAGGTATACTGGTGCCCAAGCATAACAGGTGTGCTCCTCCACCATCTCGTGTAGAACCCCCATCAGCGCCCGTGGAAAGTGGCCTCCCTCTGAGTCCGGGAGGGCAAAGCAGGTGATCCCGATCATCATCAACATGGCAAGCCATGTCTCATGGCGATGCGCACGGTACATATCCCCATACCCAATGCTCGCGCTGTGATACGTCAATAGCGCGGCTGCATCCCTAAAAACCTGTAGGATGCTGTCCATGGCAGTCTCTGCGTCCACCTGAAAGACTGCCTCTCCCTCAATCGGCAGTCGAAGGATACGATACACATCCTCCAATGTGATAGTCATCTCCCCAGTCGGGAGATGGAACACATTGGTCACCGGATCCCATCTCTCGATGAGGGCGACCATCAAACTATGATCCCTATCGATCGCTCTGTACCGCTGGACTCCACCGAGTCCCACCTCGCGCATGATACCCCAAAGGTGTCATGCGGATATGTGTGGCCGCATCCATACCAACAAGCGGGGGCATCTCGTCCCCGCATCGTCACCGCCGACGTGCCTACAAAACCAACCCACAGTATTAGCCCTACTCTTTATCACAACATCTACTTATACCCTCTATACCCTTTTTTTTTAATCCCCCCGACCACAACCCGACTCTCTAACACACCCCTCTACCCACCTATCTTCTCCACTATCCCCCTCCCTCTTCACACCCAAACCAACAACCTACACAATACCAAAACACCAAAACAACCCAAACCATAACCACACAACCCACACCATACCCAAACTCAAAACAAACCCAAACCCCACAACCAACACCCAAAAAAAAAAAAAAAAAAACCCACCGACGCCGGCCGATATACGACCGACGCCGGTCCAACACAAAACACCCTGCCCCTAAAATTTTGCGACCGATGCCGGTCGCTGTAACTTCCCGGAGCCGAACCCCGCGCGGCCCCCCCACCTACATTTTTTCATTTTTCTACCAATTTACCCACCCAAATACCCTAAAACCTACCCACCCACCCCGCTTTGGCTTATTTCACCTATCTACCCTCTCTCTTTTTCAAATCATTTCCATTTTCTAATTATTTCCTAAAAAATGTACATTCCTACCCAAACCCCAAATATAGCATAATGCAATAAAATACACACAATGAGGGGTTTCGAACCTACCCGTACGACGACACGTCGTCGTGGAGGGATGGGTGGTGGTGGTCCAGCTGGTCCAGCCCCTCCTGCTCCTCCTGGTTGTGCCATGGCTCCAAATGTCCTCTTCTGGGTCCTCCACCAATCAACTGCTGCCTCCTCCTCACTCGGGCCCACTAACAACTAACTCCTCCGGTCAAATAGCGCCACCTCACGCAACTAATGCTCCAATCTTAACTCTCCACGTCAGACAACTCAAATTGGTTTCCAAATTGCAAAAGTGACAATGACAGCCGTATTTTTCTTTTTATAGGTTTTTCGCCCATAACCGATATCGGTTTTATTATGCCCTAAGGAACCGGTATCGGTCCCCTCACCGATATCGGTCATATACAATCGACATCGGTTTTATTCCAAATTTCCCCCAATTTCTGCCCTTATTTACTATTTGCCCTTTTTCACCCACATCGCCTATATCAACCTTTGCTACAAACATTCTAACCATTTGGCCCGACCCACGGCCGCAACCCAACAACTTGGCCCGACCCAAGGCCTCACCCTAACCATTTGGCCCGACCCAAGGCCGCACCCTAACCATCCGGCCTCGACCCAAGGCCGCACCCTAACCATCCGGCCCGACCCAAGGCCTCACCCTAACCATCCGGCCCGACCCAAGGCCTCACCCTAACCATCTGGCCCAACCCAAGGCCTCACCCTAACCATTTGGCCCGACCCAAGGCCGCCACCAACCTATTTGGCCCGACCCAAGGCCGTGACCTACCCATCCAGCCCGACCCAAGGCCTCACCCCAACCATTTGGCCCGACCCAAGGCCGCAACCCAACAACTTGGCCCGACCCAAGGCCGTACCACTTCAATACCTTACCCAACATCAACAACATACACTTTTATCCACCCATCATGTAATTTTTTTGTTCAATCGAGCTCACCTGTTCGTGTTTTAGCATGATTAGGGTCCTTGACTTGATCTGTCGACCAACTTTGCCTAGACCTAGACCGTGACGTTTATCTCAACCAAACCAACCAGTTGGTACTGCCGAACAAGCCTAAAACGTTCCTGTACCTTACCCATTATATACCCTGGAGTTACTTCCTATGCCTTGGATACCAGGATTATATCACCCTTGTTTGGATAAACTATCGACCTTTGCCTATGCATTGCTGGTTTGCTAGTCAAATCATGTACCCTGGTCACACTACTGCATTTCAATATGCATCTGCTTCTTTGGACCTACCCCACCATCTCACCATCATCTCAACACCATTTACCCTTTATCAACCCTATCCCTGATTTCACGCTACCTCAATCTATGATAGATTTGAGGGGGATTACCTATACCCTTAACAGGAGTAACCACTTCTTATTATTATGTCGTGCACTTTACAAAACAAACTACACGACAATAAGGGGCTAATGTAGACACCAAATTTGTGTCTTACGACCCCTTGTGACCCGCATCGCATTTCGCAACCTAACCTCCCCACCTAAACCTTACACAATTATTTATTAATTACCTTATAATTAATAAATCCACATCACCATACCTGCAACCTCATGTCGCCACCTCATCATGACCTAGTCTTAACCCTAAACTAACCTAATTAAGACCTATAACTTGGTCCAATTCCACACCTATGACTAATTAATCCTCATTCGCACCTAAAACCAACTTCATAATGACTTGACCAAGCCCGCTACCAATCCCTCGGAAGAAAAGGAGGGAAAGTCGCTATTTTACTAAAAATAGCCTGCTTTGACCAGACACGATACTGGCTCTACTCGACCGCGCGGTTGCGAATCCATCGGTTCCCGTAAATGACCACTTCCAACCAAAAACAAAGATCAGATTTTCATTTGATCGGGAGAAGGAGAAATCATCGAGAGAATCCAGATTTTGCTAGGCCGAAGCAGAGACAAGTGAAGAAACAGGAAGAGTTTACACGGAAGGACATCAAGCCCAAGATTGCAACTGCACAACCAGAGCCAGTGACACTCAGCTGATCATCGTGAGGGAAGACATCTCATCTTCTCGATCGTCAGACGCCCCATCTCGAGTTCTACCTTCATCACCACAGTTCTTGGACCTGCATTCTCGTCAATAAACAGTAAGTAGAACCTTGTATGTCTCTTTGTTAACATTTCTTAGACTTTTTGAATCACAGCCGTCATAAGTTTATTCCTAGATCTACTACCAGTGACATACTGCACTTAACCTTCATCCATACACCCTGATATTGCCCAGAAGGCCATTTTACCACACTCTGAGTCTTCCCTATCCTCCCATCATTCCCCTCGCCATCCCCCAATCTTAATAACCCCAAAATCACCTTGTAACCAACCTCTATCCGTAAGCACTTAGATTGCCGACCCTACCGTAACGTTTATCCTCTACATGGCAGCGGTTCGCTAACATGCGATCGGTTATCTAGTGACCGCCGTCGGTCACTGTGACTTATACCCCAAAACCTTTTGCTTGCCTATTTGCCACCTAACAACCCCAAATCCAGCCCGGTTTATCCCTATAACTCAACCTGAACATATCAACGACCAGTAACTGAACAAACAACGTGACGCTTTATTATTGATAGTTTAGTTTCTATTGCTTTGTAACGAGATACCTAAATCGTGATTTTGCAATAGCTTTCTATATTATCATTTGTGTTAAATCGTATTAAAAGGGGAACTGACCACCTTCGAAAGGAAGTTTTTATATTTCCTGGGCCTAAGGCAGATCCCTCATTTGTTGTCTAATTAAAATCTGGTGGTCTTGTATTCTTACTTGCAGGTAGTCCTTCCAAGACAAAAAGGAGTTCTTTGCAGTCGATCTGATCTTTCTCTACGGTACGCACACACCATCTCAACATTTAACAGGTATTCCTCCTAGCCCTAACCCTTATCTGTTTCTCAAAGGAATGATAGGATAGAAGCAAGTCTATTCTGCAGAGCCGAAACATTCCGTGTGAAACAACCAGATCAGCAACTTTGAAAGCTTGAGGCCTATCCTTTCTATCAAAAAAACATTTAGTTAATTATTGATGTTGCTCCAACTTTATCATGGCGAGTTCTTTAATTCTTCAAGTTCAACCAACTCTGGCATTCTCGATTTCTCTTTGATCCATGTGTAGACACTAAAATTAGGTCACACTCCCCTTGGTCCCTCATCAAACAAACACCTTGAACACATTCACCTAACTATGGCCCCTTTCATCCCACTCTAATATTAATTTAATTAATTTAATTTAATTAATTCATTATCTCACAATATTTATTATTTTAATATCCTAATTGAGATAATGCCCACATATCCACCTCACCTAGACACCTCATCTAGCCACCTCACCCTAAGACCTATTCCTAGTATGTTGCCATAACTAACTAAGACCTACCTAAACCCTATAAATAAAAGCATATATTCCCTCTAACCACATTCCCGTATGTTAGAAAGGAAGCTTCTATTGTAATCCGTGGAGCAAACGAACGATATCCAAGAAAATCAAGGGGATCTCGCATAGTTTAGTAAACCTAGGAAATCCCACCGTAATCGATGCCAGGTCACCCTAAACCACCGTCAAATCGAACTAAAACCACCGTTGGTTACAATTTAACCCCCAAAACAACCTTATTTTGAGGTTGGAACATTTATAAGAGATTGACACATCTTTTGAGAACAAGTGATGAAACCAGAGCTACATGCAAGCAAAATGAGCATTCATACACACATTAGAGCACCCATAGCCAACATCAGAAGCACCCACATAGCCATATGCCTCCACGGGAGCATCCGGGAAGTGTCACCCTCACATCAAGTTCCTTCCATTTGATTGCCCACCATTGCCAACCAAATATCAAGCTCGTACAAATAGTAAGTTCTTTTTTAACCAACGCTTACCCATTTATCATTTGGTAGATTTTTTTACTTCTGTTATTAGTTTCTGCTCCCATTTCCATTCCACCACCATTTACCTCCATGCAAACTTGACCATCCCTTCACCCATACCCTTGAACTACCCATACCCATATTTTAATCATTCCTGTGCATACCTGAGACCCACACAAACCTTTCCATTGCCCTTCCATTTTCATCTAGCCTTAGATCTGTCACCCCACCAAATTTTTACTGAGTTTCCTGTACCACGACCATACCAACGCCGGTTACCTACAACCTTCATCGGTTAACCTAAACCGACATCACCATACCATACCAACATCAATCTCTATGTTTTTTACCAGAAACCAATAACAGAGCTTTCACTCTCTACCCAATACCCAAAACGGCCCAGAACCTGACCCTAACCAATACCTGTATTCTGACAGAGACCTTGACCTTCAGATTTAGTCATAGCTTAGCCTATTGTGAACGAATTTTCTTATTGTAGATGAATGAGATACCTAAATCATTTTAACTACAGTAGGATTTCCTTTATTGTTGGCATTAAGTTGTTTTAAATAGTGGATTAATAGCCATCTAGGAAGTATCACACTTCTGGATCTAGCATAAGGTAGTCACCCACTACATATATTGTTTAAATTTTATTTGGTGGTCTTGTTTCCTTTTAGGTAGTTCCTCTAAGCAAAAAGGAAGCTCTCATGATCAGTTGTGGATCAAGAAGTCATACGCATGCAACAACCTACAACTAGCATTTCGATAGGTATTCCTCCTAGCCCTTTACCCTTATCTATTTTGTCAACATTCAAAGAAACGATCTAGAATTAGGTGAAACATTTTGGCACACCTGGTGGGACCCATTCGGGGTTCTTTGCATTCTTTCATTTCTAGGTGAAAATTTACATGTTTTTTTCCTTTCTAAAAGGTTCTTACATTAAAATTTCTCCCCTAGAACCTTCTCTTCTTCTATTGTCTAAAAGCAATCGTATTTTGGTGCTTTAAAAGAACATTTCTTCCTTTCATTAGTATCACATTAGTGAAAGAGCATCCCTTCTCCTGTTCATCTTTTTATGTCATCAAATTCAACATTTCAATTTGGGCTTAAAATTAATTGCATTTCATTCTGCTTTACTTGCATTAGCTCACATTAAATGAGGGCAACATATACGCTTGAAGTCATGCCCAGCTAATGGTTGAAAAACAAATCATAGAAAAGAACTTTCTTTCTCTTTCTCTCTCTGAGTCTTACCAAACATCAAATAATTAGAAATATACACATTCTTAAACACAATCTCACCTAGAGGAAGTTGTAGGTGATCACACAATCATGGTACAGTGGGCACCCCGCTAGTTATCTCTATCAAGTACCCCATCGAGGATGGACCGCCCCGCCATAACATAACCTGAAACCTATCCTTTTAGATATCCTTCATCATAGGAAGCCACCCTCACCAAAAATTCTATTCTGAAGTTCATGAGTTAGTCCTTAAATAGCATAAGCTAAACAAACATAATAGAAAAAGAACTCTTAGGATCGTATTTTTCTTAGTGTTTTTTTTGGCTTGCATTTTGAGGTGAGAGGATCTGTTCTTCATTTTCTTATTTCCCTTTCACGCTCCTCATCACAGTTGGTGTATTCTAACTTCATCTGAGTGTGCTTGGGCCATATTCTCATCATTCTTAGAATTTTGGGTTTGATTCCAGATCTAATTTTAACTCATAACCACATGTTCTTCATTGTTGTTTCAATTTCACAGTAACCGGAGTCGGTCTAGTGACCATCGTCGCTTATCCTTTGACCATCATCAGGTTCACATAACCAAGATCATCGATTTACTTGTTCTTTTGGTTAACCTACTCAAAAGGACACCCGATTCACCTTCTTTGTTGTTTAGAGCCTCTGTCACTCTCAACATATTCACTTTCCAGGTAAATTCCATCAGCATCTTACATACTTGGCAAATTATTGGCCTTTTACCTTGTTTTGACAAACTGACCATTTTCCACAGTGACCGACCGTGGTTAACTATGACCGACATCGGTTTACCCTAACCGGCATCGGTTAGCCTATGTAATTCTCCAGCTAACATTTTAACCCCAATCCACCTACCACCACATGTTTCTCCTATCTCTACTGTATTTCTGGGGCATTTATAGAGAGCAGTCCTACCACATCAGTACTTGTCCACATGGTGCTGACACGTAGCCAAGAAAATGCCCTCATATTCCATGCCAGTTGTCAACCAATCCCACCTAGACCTTCGCCACCTTCTATTTCATCACACATGGATTTTACCCAACTTACCACTATCACCACAGGGACGAGGAGTTCGCAAGACTCCTTAACCGAACCCTACCACCTTGGAGTTTTATCTTTCCCACTCATCCACTCTAGATGCCTCAAGTCGTCGATGATATATGGCATGCCCGTATCTATCCCCCGAAACTCGCTCCTACTTCTTCTCCAGCCTCAACTAGCTCCACGCTGCCCGCATCTTCCTTGCCCCCTGTAGTTTTGCAGCTAGGCCCTATACCTGCATGACCGTCACATCGCCACATTTTTACACCCGACACATCTAATATACCTTCACCAACCACCTAGAACATAACCTCATCCACGCATATTGTTTCACATATACCCGTAGCTACACAACCACCCCCGGTTTCGTGACCCCTACCCCTTTTCAAAACATTGTTCTTTCTATTCCACAATCCTTAGCCCTCATTGCCACTAGGGTCACCACGACCCTTCCACCTCCATATACGTACTATCATCATCCTCCCATTTCATCTATCATTCATTCTAGGTAGGTACCACGTATTTCACTTCCTCCTCAATCTACATATACGGCATCACCATATACGAATGCCACCTCCATCATATGTCCAACACCAACCTCCTTACGCTACAGGAGGCACCCAACCATCACAACCTACCAACGACCTAATCAGGTTAATGATGGACAAGATGCAGACATTAGAGGCATTGGTTTCTGTTCCCGCAACACTCTCACCTATGATGAGATTTTTAATGAGCCTATACACCCATCCATTCCTATCCGTCCATATCCCATGCATTGGGAAATGCCTAAATTCAACCATTTTAATAGCAAAGAATACCCGCAATAGCATTTATGGTCTTTTAAACATGGGTGTTATCTAATCACCCATGATGATGCTTTGCTCCTAAGGACCTTTCCCATGTCTCTGACTAGACCCATGTTAGATTGGTATAGTGGGTTACCTAGACACTCTATATTCTCATTTAATTAGGTAGCCCAAGCCTTCTTGGATCACTTCTCCATTAATATCATTAAGAAGGTTACCATGACTAACCTCTACTCTACGTGTCAATATGACGACGAATCTATCACAGATTTTGTTACTCGTTGGCATAGCCTGATCAATCAACTCACATTCCAACTACCACAAACCAAAATCATCAAGCTCTTCATGCGGGCTTGTGCTAGGCATATCTTGCCAACCTTGCAGGTCTAGACCTTCCGAACCTTCGACGAAGCATTCACCATGGCACAAAAGCTAGAGATTCGGGCCATCGAAGAAAAGAAAATCCAACTACACAATAAAAACTCATCATTTAAGTCAAATGATACCTCTTCTTCTTCAAAACCACAGAATAATTATTCAAAAGCCAAGGGAACCGCTAATGTAGTGGTACTAAAATCTGGCCCAGCTCATCCATCAAATCAGGCTAACCCCTCATCTAATCTCTCACCCGTTCAGACCTTTCAATTCAAATGGGAACAACAAAATACACCCCACCCCAATTGGGGAACCTTATTCTTCTATCTTAGAAAAGCTCATTAAAGTTGGGGCCATCACCCTTCCTCCCATAAAACCACACACTGGTTTTGATCCTGCTTGCCCCACACCCACATGGTACAAAGAGCATGACTTTTGCAACTATCATCGAGTAAAGGGTCATAGTGACAGCAATTGCATCACTTTCAAAAACATTGTCCAAGAAATGCTCGAGAAAGGTGAGTTAACCTTGGATAATCCTAATGCACCTGCCAATAAAAACCTACACATCTTCAAGAAACCATTTCCTAATCATGCCCCTTCTTCTGATCAAACCGAAGAGACATCAATGCATAATAGCCATACCCACAAGGTCCATGTTATTTTTAGGATGCACCTATTGCTTCCCAATTACCCCATATTCCTTCCATAGAGGAAGTCCTAGCTTGAATTCCTCTACCTACACTTGAATCCACCTCACCTATTCCTCCACCTATAGAGGAACACCCTTCGTCCCCTCCCTCACCTGTGAAGGAGCCTCCTGTTAACATTGAGATCATTTCACCTTTGGTTTCTCCACTTAGAGATCCATCACACGCATTACATCTCTAAACCATGGAAGAGGCTTGTCTATCTCCTCCACCCATAAAGGAGCACCCATCATCTCCTCCACCCACAGAGGAGCACCCATCATCTCCTCCACCTATCAAAAATCTAGTAAAAATGCCTTTACCTTTAGGTGACCACTCTCCATCAGTTACCCAAGATCCTATAGACTTACTTTCGGCTCTCTTACCCATAGAAGTTGAAGTGAGAAAATTCCCCATTTCTAAGACACATTTTATGGGAATCGCCATTGGATCCTCATCAACCTCACCTACAATAGTGCCTTTTTCATGCCTAGCCAATCACCTAGATTATGTGGATAGAGCCTTACTTTGGGGGCGTCTTCGCTTCCTATCTCAACACAAATGCAGATGTCACTTGCTGACACTTCCACTATCTACCCAAAAATATTTCAGCCAATTGAACCAAACACAACCACAACTATCACAAATTCCACCACGATACCACTCATGGCTCAACTCACACCCCTACCCATAACCCACAATGCATCTACATCCAAACCTACACCTACATCATCTTCCTTGCCTAAACCTATTACTACCTTAGGGGTCATCCCAACCACCAGCCTTACTCATCCACCCATCAAATTAGATTTAGCTACATCCTCCAAAACCAACACCAAGCTTAATCTAGCACCCAACTAGAAGAGCCAATCCTGTAGAACTCATACTCCAACCTCGTTGATCACACCTTCATCACCTTCACCCTTTTCATCCGTCTTAGGACCTCACCCTTCCAGCATGGTTAAGAAACCTCCACCCACCGGTAAACCAAAAACACAACAGCCCATTCCTCCCTCGCAAACCTCTAACATACCCAAGCACCCAACATGACTTACACCCACACCTGCAACATCTTTACCACCCATTCCTCCAATACCATCGATAACTTCTTCACTACCCACTACACTTCAATCTCTTTCCCTCACACCCCTACATGACCTGCACCATCTACCTTCACAACACCTCGCTTATCCCGTGGGAAAATCACCCTCTTCCCCATCCACTTTCCCCTCTAGATCTTATACACCCATATCACCTTTACCCAAGAAGGTGTAACCTAAAGACAAAAATCTGCTACCCTCCAATAAGGTAGTCAAAACAACCACACACTCTCTTCTGCCAATTCATCTACCATACCCCTACCCAAGAAAACACAACCAACACCCAAGACCACACCAGCACCTAAAACCATAGCTCGACCCACTCCCCCTCATGTAAATACCCTTCCTCAATAGTCAGCCGCACCTACACCCAAACCCACTTTCACTTCCCATTGTGATCCACTAGCAGGATCCTATGCCAAAATCTTAACCAACCTCCTTGAGACTTCTGTCATCACATTACCACCACTCAGACCTTATGACCCTCTCAAACCCAAACCAAATGGGTTTGACGACACCAAAATTTTTGCCTACCATCATGTGCTAGGGCATGATGTAGAGAACTGCAAGGCTTTGAAAACCATTCTTATCCAGTTGTGTCCTCCTGAAGAAAAATTTGACGATGATGACCTTCTCAATGAGGACCCCATTTCACCAACACCCATTCCCATAATTCTTCCCTCACTGCCTACTCAATGACCCAGACCTTCACCCCCATAACTCCTAGAGCCACTCCTAAGATTTAAAACTAACATGGTTTGCATCAAAAACTCACCAAATCTCCACCCAAATTCCAAAGTGTGCTCAACTCAACTCACAAGGTTTCTTCCCGCCACTTGGATTTTTCCCTCTTGCCATTATACTTTTCATGGCTCACCCACTCCACCTACCTCTCTGCCTCAAATCAACATGAACCATGTTGTTACCCATGCTCGAAGGACAAAAGCAAGGAAAAGGCAACTGACCCACCAACCCATCCTATACCAAACATACCATCTACACCTACACCTAAAATCACTATCTCGCGCCCCACATATCCTATTTTTAATGGGGTTACACATCGTACGATGCTCAAACAACTACACCAATCCCCCTCAAAATGTCCCTATCTTACCTCATCCAAACCTCAAAATCCCGTTGTCAAGATCTCATGGAGGTCCTTCAATCTATTGAGGTTTTACCCAATGACCCTACACCTGTAGCCTCCATTATTACACCCCATCATGAAGCCTCTCTCACCAAATTACCACCTTTATGTACACCTCCACCTACTTACCAAGTAGCCTCCTTAGCTTATCATATGAAGAGATCGTATCACACCAAACCGATGACCTAGATCTAGCTCTCTTTATCTCTGTCCACATCGATGATATACGTGTACAACGTGTTATGATCGATGGGGGTGCTAGCATTAATATCATTTCCTCCCATGCATTTTCTCAAATGCACATACCTTACAATTGCATGCATAAACATCTCGTCATGTTTCGTTCATTCAATGACGCTATCACCTCTACACTTGGCATTGTCATCCTCCATGTTCGCATGGGCCCCGTACTATTCCAAAGTTATTTTACATCTTGGAGGGGGAATTTCAATATAACTTGTTGCTAGGCAAACCCTGGATTTATGCCATGGGTTGTGTTCCTTCCACTTTGCATCACTATGTAAAGTTTGAGCATGAAGGACATACTTATACCATTCCGCTAACCCATCACCTTTAAAAACATGCAACATGATTTATCAACTCGTTGACATACTTATACCCATTAAATTGTCTACCTTTATGACTACTACCTCTTCACCTACACCTCCACCCACCAAAGTCATTTGCTACTTCAATCGCACCTACATCCTCCATTCCCACTGCTGCCACAACCTACGAACCAACCTCTGACACATCATCTATTCCAGCTACTCACATACCAACCACCGATCCCTTGGAAGGAATTTTTAAATGCCTCACTTTGGGGGAGTATCGCCTACATAGTTTCAACACATTCCTTACTCCATAAGAGTACGGAAGTCTTCGCTAACACCCTCACTATGATCACCGCATAGAGAGTGCCTCCTTTATGGTCCTCCTCACCTTCATACCAGACTCAACTATGGGGGACTTGATACTACCACTTACACACCTGAACCATCATCACAAACCCACCCGTTTTCTATTGACCTCCAATCACTCACCAATCACCGTTTCTCCCACACCTTCTTACACCGATGTGCATGGAAGGGATTTAGTTTTGGATTTTATGAGCAAGGCCACCATACCATTATTCCATGTACTACCCGTAAACATAACAACCATAGTGGTATCAACTTTGTTGAACCACCTACCAAGAAGGCCCACATTAAACTCATTAAGGACATCAACCCTTCTCCACCTTCTTCACCACTTTCACCAACAAAGTCAATGGATCCGAATCCATCCTCCTAACTACTTTTTTTCATAAACACCATCTCCTTGGGGCCTCTAACTTATCAACATGAGGGTGAGACTCCTTCCTCTCTTCCCTTCCTGTGTCCTGAAATGATCGATGATGATACACCTTCGATTAATGTCGTTTCAATGTCAGGATGATGAATCTATACTCACCTACCTTGGTGCTGAAGAATCATATATTCATCGGTCGTTACCATATGAGATGCAAACCATGTTGAATGAATCAACTATTGAGATCAACATTCATACTCAGGATGACCTGCACATTCTAAAGATCAAACAATATTTAGATGTTGTTGAACAGGAAGCCATCACTTCTTTTCTCAAAAACCATAACCATGTTTTCACTTGGTCTTACATAGATATGCCCGATATTGACCCCACTATAGTGGTCCAAAATATCGTAACCATTCTTGACGCAAAACCCATTAAAAAAGCTAAGGAAAATGCACCCTCACATTACTCTTCTATTCAAAGAAGAAATTCAACAGGCGCTCCTTTTCGGTTTCCTTCATCTTACCCATTGATTATCTTCATTGGATTTCTAACATTGTCTCTCACTAACTAAGGTGATAAGGGGACTCCACATTTGCATGGATTTTGGTGACCTCAACCTCACTTGCCCAAAAGATGACTTTCCTCTGCCTAGTATTGACCAACCGGTTGACCTTACTTTGTTGGTCACTTTGGATGTTATCAGTCATGGATGATTTCTCTAGTTATAACCAAATCTTGCTTGACCTGCAGGAGGATTATCACAAAACCGCATTCATTACCCCTTAGGGAACCTTCTCGTATCGAGTTGTACCTTTTTGGCCTTAAAAATGTTGGTGCCACATATCAACAAAGCTATGACTTATATTGTGACCACAAAACCTATGTTGTGACCACCACCGACCCTTACACTTCATGTATGCCTATATCAAAATCAACATGCCACACGTTGGCTTATGCTTTTGGCTGACCTCAACCTTGAATTTATCCACCAAAATTCCATCAAGGGCCAAGCTATCGCCAACCAATTGGCCAACGCACCTATTTCCAGGATCAACTCTCTAACTTTGACTTTCCAGATGAGTCAATTACTACCCTTTCCTGGACAAACCCGCTTACCAAATGACACTCTTCTTTGATGGTTCTAAGTGTCAGTGTGGGGGTGGGGTTGGTGTTATCCTCATTCCACTTGATGGTGAACCCATGCCTTTGTCTTTCAAACTCGATTTTGATTGTACAAACAATATTGTTGAATACAAAGCACTCATATTGGGTCTCCAAGCTGCTTATGCCTTAGATGTTAAATCACTCAACATCTTTGGTGATTCTCAATTGGTCATAAACCAGTCAATGGTATATACCAATGTCGTAATGAGATACTTCAAAAGTATAAACATCATGTAGACATACTTTTGACCACCTTCGACCATTATGCCCTTCAAATTGTCCCATGTTCAACCAACAAATTTGTAGATACCATGGCTTGCTTGGCTTCTCAAATACCCGCTTCACCCGCCGATTCTAAAATCTTTGTCACCGTACAAAGACTCCAATCACCCTCTTATTTACCTCGTGAAATTTAATCTATCGGAACCGTTGCCCCGACCTGAGTGACCTCTGGTATAAACAATACTTAGACTACCTTTCCCTCTCCATCTTGCCTCCCGACCTCAATCATAATGGAAAACATGCCTTTATTAAAAAGGTATCTCTTTACATCATTATGGGTGGCCTCCTCTATAAGTGTGGCTTCTATGGTATTCTTTTACGGTGCCTTATGAGTTCAGAAATTCCTTATACCCTTAAGGAATTTCATGATGGCATATGTGGAGGCCACTTCAGTGGCCTTGCTATTACTAAGTGTATTCTTCACCTAGGCTATTACTAGCCGACCCTCAACCATGATTGTTGTGACTACGTTAAACATTATGTAAAATTCCAACAACATGCCAACCTTCATCATATGCTTAGTCATGCCTTACAGGTCGCCCGTGACCTTTGGCCCTTCTCTCAATGGGGTTTGGATCTTGTTAGAGAAATCAATCCTCATTCTTCCCAATGACATCAATGGATCATCACCGCTACCAAATACTACACAAAATGGGTTGAAACCATACCTCTCATCTCCATAAAAGCCGAGAAAATATGTGAGTTCATCAATCATCACATCATCTATTGCTTTGGTGTCCCACATCACCTAATCAATGATAACGACAAACAATTCAAAAATAAAACCTTGTGAAAACTTTGCGATGCCTTCGGCATTCAGCTAAGTTTCTTGTCACCTTATTACCCATAGACCAATGGCCAAGCTGAATCCACCAATAAAACCTTGAACAAAATTCTCATAAAAGTGGTTAACGATACTGGGAAGGCTAGCATGCGCACATTCCTTTTGCCTTGTGGGCATACCACACCAATATTCGTACTTCCATTGTTGCCACACCTTTTTCTCTAGCTTATGGTACAGAGGTTGTTCTACCTCTCAAAGTCTAGATCCTCTCACTCCGCATTTCTCTCCATGACATGCTTAATGATGATAACTTTCATCAGGAACTTTTAGCACAACTTGAGTTATTAGACAAATGCCGCCTTAATGCTCTTAACAATCTCCAAGTTTACCAAAAATGTATCAAACATGCCTATGACAAACGTGTCCATGAACGAACCTTCCAAGTTGGTGACCTTGTCCTGAAATAAAATCAACATGTAACCAAAGTAGAAAAAAGTAAACAGGGAAAATTTTCTCCTAATTGGCTTGGACCATACATCGTGACTCATACTTATGGATCAGGTGCTTATCGTTTATCTTCACTCGATGGTAAACCCAAACCTAAGCCCCTTAACACCTTACATCTTCAACCATTCTATTGTTGAATTTTAGTCCTACCTCACCTTCTACCTCTTTTCATGCTCGTCCCTTGAGTGCTATCCACTTCCTATGCCATCACCAACAATTAAACAAGAATCATGTGCGTACCTATCACTCTTTTATCCTCTCTTAAATATGTGTACCATGGCACTGCACATAACATGGTTCTCATGGATACTTTTTTCTACTTTTAGATGAGATCCCATGGTCATTTCACCTTGCTTTCTAAACAAGAATATGATTCTTCACCTTATTCTTGTCCATGAATACAAATCCCTCACATGGGATCCAAATCCTTGAGTCAAACTTCCAATAAAAAGATGAATCCCTCAAAAAGGACATCTTTCTCTCTAAATCTTTGTTCTAAATAGACTACTCCCTCAAAGGACAGCTATATAAAAATCCTGTTTAAAAAAAAACAAAAACAAGAAGAAGAAAGAGAGAATCTGAATCTTCCCGCATCGATCAACTTCGTGAAGACCTCAAGGATTTAATTTCCTCATCCCATATAGACTTCCCCGTTATCACCGAATCACAGCACCCCTGTGCATATACAAGTGCGTATACTTGAACTCACGGTGTGATTGGATAACATGGGTACTATCTCCAAGTTGTGGGACTTGCTACTTGAGATAGACCTCCAGAGAAAGTTGGTTCTTGCTCCTAAACTACCTGCCACAATCTACTCTAATGCAGGATAAGCTAACTATTCTAATCTAAATTTCCAAGGGACCAGGGAGAGAGAATGCATAAAATGAAAGCCTACACTAAAGTGGTGATACACCAGAAAAGGAGGGTGTGAGAGTAGTCTCCAAATGTGTGAAATACAGAGGCAAAGTGCACACTAGAAGAGGTGATGACAGTTCTCCATAATCTAGCAAAATGCATTCACAACAATATTCCAAGCACACACATGATAATGAATTCCTGCAAGAACATAATAATAGACACAATATTCTTGTAGAAAGATAAAAGGGGCAAGAAGAATGCAAGAAAACACGGCAGGGAGGATACATCCACAAACTTGTATTTTATTGCTTCTGGTATGCATGATTCGATCTATTACAAGATAAGGGCCTGGATCACCATGCAAGGAGTCCACTACAAGGGCCTACAACACACTAGGCTTCACAAAGTAATTTTGACAGAGCTTTGCTACCCAAAAACTCTCTCCTTTACAATGAGCCCAACACTCCAATTTATAAAAAAAATGAGAAGGAAAAGAGAAGGGAAAATGGAAATCCTGAAATTTGTCCTTCAACCACCTGTAAGAGGCATTAAATTGAGTGAAATGGTTATACATTACTTGCAAAAGGCTCCCCATACTATCCCATGTGCTGCAGCAGAGAAAGAATGATGACCATGCCTCTTAATTGCACTCCCAGCTACCAAATAAAACACTGTTCTGAACCCGGCCACATTTTCTTAAAAATCTCAATCAATTTCTGATCAAATCTATAATTTCTTGATTTCTGTGCATCGGGCTCAGAACCACAATTCCAACGGTACAAATTTTGTGCGATTTCGTTGAGAAATGCAAAAGTTATGGCCTTCTGAGTGCGGGCAGCTATTTTGGGTCTGGCAGGCGTTTTCTGTCATTTGACGGGAATGAGCATTGATTGACTGGAGCTGAATATGTTTTTTTGTGGCATAGAGGACGTCATGCTCATTCCATAAAGTCCAATTTTGTGAAAATCGGAGCTCGGAGTCAAAAGTTATGGCCGTTTGAAGTTCCACGGGTCAAATGTTGACTTTTCTCCTCTGCCTTCGCCGCTTCGGCTTTTCACGTCCCACGCGTCCCTTTGTCCCATTTGTCCCAGTGCTGAAGTTCCCTATTTCAGCCGAACCGGCCGGTTCGCGTACTCGCGGCCCAGATGTCCCATTTGCTTTCGGACCGTCTGGGACAAATTTTCCCGATCGCCTTGGCCGTAGGTTCGCGCCTTTTGTCCCAACTGCGTCCCTGATAAAAAGTTCTCATTTCACCCGAACCAGCCCAGCTAGGTTCATGTACTTCCAGCGTACCTTTGGCTCAACTGTTTCGGGCTGCCTTAAGTCTTTTTGGCCGACTTGCATCCTCCGCGTACTTCAATCGTCCCAGATGTCCCATCGCCTGCTGTTTAACAGCTTAGTCAATTTTTCAACTTTTCACCGGCTTCGGTTTTCTGCGTCCCGCGCGTCCCTTTGTCCCAAATGCTGCACAGACCACCTAGCGGCCTTTCGGCCGGTTCGCGCCTTTTGTCCCTAATGTCCCGACTATTGCAAGGACTAGGACTTAGCCATTTTTCGCAATTTTTTCTAGCCCGAGCCTGTTTTTTGCAATTTTTCTTACCTTTCCTCAGAACTTGCTCTCTTCTTCTTAGACAGGGGAGTTAGAAAAATATGAGGGGACCCTAGAAACATGAAATTTTTGCCGTGACTCAATCTATTTGCACGGACTTGAGAATTTGATGCATGTTATCCAATTTACCTTGAGGGGTGAATTTTGGATAACACTTCCCGCATCGATCGGTCTATCCCAAATATCGGTCAAAACAAAAATCCTTTTAGTCATGGACTTTCCCATTGTGACCTTGGATCTCTTGCCAAAAAGGCATGTTACCTAGTACCATATAAAAACTAACCACTTTTCACCCCCTCACCATTCGCACTTTAATTTCCTACCCTCAAGGGACCTATTGGACCATGACATTTGGTGATCATGTGACTACGTTTTCACCTTTAGAATAATCAATCATGCAATGCTTTTAGGGTATTACGTTCATTAACCCATCTAAGGTATGATCCACTGTTATGATCCTTACCAATTAGGTCACTTTCTTTCCTCCTCTTATATTTTAAACCTTCTTCATTACGTATTGATTACCTTATACAGGACTTGATCCTCGACACTTATTTTTGGGTAATTTTCTCCTCCTTCAATATAATCAACTCAAAATCACCTATACCAATGTGCCCACAATTCACCCATACCTAACAGACCTAGACTCAATCATGCCTATAACATACCCACCCATACTCATACCTCCTCGCATTCTTCCCTAGCTTATGAGAGAACTACATTGGCATGAGGTCCCTTTTCACCGGGATTATGTAGGCAGCACTCTGAGAGCATGGGGCCCTTGGAGGTTAGCTCGGCCACTCTCTACCCTAACCTATTCATCTTTCATTTTCCTAAATCACATTCTCCCCTATTTAGTTTCTTTTCATATCAATAATTGGAAATTAAACCCATCAAACAACAAATTTCTTTCCACCTTTATCATCATCAAACATACATTTATTATGTCTACCATTTCTTTACCGTTATCATGCATGTTACTATAAAACATCTTAACCATGACCCATGTCATCATTCATTACACAAATTAATGAATTACAACCTCAACCACTTTAGACTCCACCATGCCTAAAACCTAACTCAACCATGCCTATGACCTGACTCAATCCATGCCTAGACCACAACCTAACTCTACCATGCCTAAAACCTGACTCAATCCATGCCTAGACCAAAACCTAACTCAATTCACCCATATCTAAAGGACCTAGTCTCAATCATGCCTACACTACTTGATTTCCATCACATATACACATCAAAATAACAAGATAACCACAACCATGTATACACATAATGACCATAATCATCATCATCTCTATAAATAAAAATATCCAAACATGTGTCTCCATATACATAACTCTCAAATATCTTCGGCACGCAAGCTGATATATATAATCAAATCTCTCAAAACTCTCATATATAGCCTCACCATCTTCGGCACGTAGGCCAGTATATGATCAAAAATATACAAAACTCTCATACATCCTCACTCTCTTCGGCATGCAGGCTGGTATATATAAAAATTACTAAAATACATCAAAATAAAGAGATGTGCATTAGGCATCATCCTACCAGATATCCTCCATATCAGTCTCTCTTGTCTCCTCCTCGGCTCCTCTTCGGCGGTCGATAACATCTCACCATCCGCCATGGGTCGTGGCCGGGTCCCTACTTGGTACATTGCCTAGCGCTAGCCTCCATGAACTAGTGGCCTCACCTTGATCCTATCTCGGAGCTTGATGGCCCCCGTGCTCTCCACGATGTGAGTCTGGGATCTGCTGCTCTCACTCGAGGCTTGTTGTGCCATGTACTCTCCATAGGATAGAAAATCTATCCTAGCCTCCATTAACCGATCCCGATTATATCTCGGCATCCCCTTAGGCATCTCAGTAACCTAGATATTGGTACCATCTATGGTGGCGCCATTGGCCTCGGCCCGTACCTATCTTATGGGACCCTTTCCCTTTACCTATGAACCGGGACCTCGTCCCGGTGCTCGTGAAGCCGCATCGGTCTCACACCTTGTGCTTGTACATGCACCTATAATGCTTGAATCTACACCTGTGTAGTGGCAAACTGGCCCTACAAACCTATAACCTACGCCTGTAAGGTGGCTACCTACTCCTCATCTCCATTTTTGTTTCCACCTAGGCCATCTGTGTCTATAGACTGGCCACCTACACATGTCATGCACCACCTCTACCTCCGAAGCTGCTAACTACCCCTGTACCATCCCCAACTGGGTAATCAAGGTCACCACCTTCCCTGTAGGGTGTATCTCTGCACATGATGGTGGCTAAATCTAGCTAACTCGGCCTAGGATGTAATGCTCATAGATGGGCTGCCCACCACTGTCTATACTTATCTATCACTCCGGCATCATCAATTCACCGGTCTACAACCGGCTCCTCCTACCCAGTAGGTATTGTCGGCTATGGAAGTGGTAGTGGTCTCTCCACATCATCTCTTCAATACTGTGGGAAGGGTGGTGGTATATCCTGTAGTAATCCAAACTATCGTTGGACCCTGTCTACTAGGATCATCTCATGCTCCCCTACACGACGCCCCTCAATCCATCTAACTCATCACCATCTATCTCAGTATGAGGGATAGACCACATACGGTCTCCAAATAATTTCCACACTGCATAACCACTTGTAATAGGCTACATCATGTGTAACCCTACCCACTCGACGCTCTCCAATAACTAGCACCCATCACCTGTAGCCCACTCTAACAAACCCGGGCTCAAATGCGTCATCCCGGGGCATCCCAACTCGGTGCACACACATAATGTGCTCATAAGCCCATCAATGTAATAGGAAAATGCAACACACACTGAAATAGCTCAAGTTGGTGCTTTGTGGAATGTCATCTTCGCCATCCCTCACCAAATATCATCGGCATCAACTCCTCTCGATGCCTCTAAGGAGATCAAATATACCGCTACCCAATGTAGGTAACCGCAAGATCCTGTACACATCCTCCAGGGTGATTTTCATCTCCCCGTCAACGGGAGGAACGTGTTGGTCCTTGAATCCCATCTATCAATGAGAGCGACCATCAAACTCAGCTATCAGACTACATGTCGATAGCGTCGGACCCCGATAAGGCCCACATCTATGACATGTCTCCACTCCTTGACTGTCACCACCCCACGAACTGTCACGAGTAGGGGTGGCACCCTGTCTCACATCTGCAATTGATCTCTCACCTGCATCTAACAAAACAATCACATTATTAAAACAAGACCATATCTACATTCACCCATACCCATTACCCTACCTCTTTTACTTCATTACTTACCTGTTTATCCCATGGCTTCCCCTCCACCCCAACCCAACCCTCACCTACCTACTTACCCAGTCCACCCCTAACCCACCAACCTACCCACCCTAAACCTACCCAACCCAATATCACCTTACCTATTTGCACCACCCCGAACCCTCCCCTACTTCCATTTTGACCCACTCCCCGACCTTACCTATTTTCCCACACATCTATACATTTTTCTCTAATAGCTCCACCCTTACCTATTTTTACCCCTTACCTATGTTATGATTTTCACCAAACCCACTTCTCTTACCCCTACCTACCTCACCCACCCAACCTCGGACACCTTTTTGGCCCCTTTTTCCTCCAATTATGACTGGTACTGGTTACCCCTAACCGACCCCTACCCCTTCAACCAAAGATCGGTCACCTACTTCATGACCGATGTCGGTCGGTGTCGCATCAAAAATCGTAACACCTAAACCCCTATTTTTCCTCAAAATCCCCTTTTTGCTCCTTCCACCCACCCAATCCTACCCAAATTCCCCTAAACCCTTCCCCACCCCTTCTTAACCCAATCCCCTCCCTCCCCATTCCTATTTTAATTGATTTCCATCCCATAATTTAAAATTCATTCCCCCCCAAAAACCCATTTTCACCCACCCGACCTCTAATTCATTCTAATAAACAAAACAAAGCATAGGATTGAATCTTACCTCATCGTGCTGCCATTTGTGTGGTGGCACCTCCGCCACTACACTCGTGGTCCCCCGATCCCTCTCCTACCTCTACCATCACCAAATGACCTCTCGCTATCCAACCAATCAATCTAATCAAATCGATCCCACCCAACTCGTGGATCCACCTATCGACCAACTATCACCTGCCATGTGGATTGCCAACTCAATCCTCAATCTCAATCGTCACTTTCCACCTTTTCCGCTCTCTCTTGTTGTTTTCCCTAATTCGATAAAAGACAAATGATTTGAAAAATATGGAAAATTTTTCTTTTTATAACCTACCCGACTTGACCGGTGACGGTTTTACCTAAATTGACATTGGTCCTGTGCCCTAGCTTACCATGGTCAGTCAAGCTTGACCGCATCGCCTCCCTTCAACTGTCATCGGTTTACCTACTTAGTCTTTTTCTACCCCCTACCCCCAATTTTTGACCTGAATCCTTTTTTATCTTACCCACACCTCACTTGGCCACTTCACTTGACCCTCTTGACCTTATCATTTACCCCCTCACCTCGTCCTCCTTCCAGGACTCATTATTTTACCCATACATCAGCCCTACCCATGCCATGACCTAGATACTTGGACCTGGAACATTGCTAGTGACCTTTGACCTCATGTGTTCACTATACCTTATGACACGGTTACCTATTTTGATGGACATACTGGCCTTACCTTACCTCTTACCATGACTGTTTATCCTGACCCAACCCTTGGGTTTCACTGAACATACCTACACATTCCCGCACCGACATGCATCATGTTTCCCGACCATATCCTATGCATCGATACCGTAATCACTTCAACCTTGTTTGGATAAACCTATCAACCTTAGGTGATATAGAGTTTTCCTACTCTTCAACTTGGTATCGTGGTCAGTAGTTTATATGTGTGCGTGCATTTTATCACTACCTTTGACCCTGACCCATTACCTAGATTACCCAAGTAGACCTTTTTCCTTTTTACCCCCATTACCCACCTTCCTCTTCATCACATTCACCTTTTATCAAACCACTCACCGATTCTACCTTCTACCTCATCAGTTTCTGGTTTGAGGGGGATCACCTTCACCCACACATGGGGCAACCACATCTTATTTTTTTCAACGTCGCTTACTAATATAAGCTACACAACAAAAAGGGGCAAAATGTAGACACCAAAATTGGGTCACACTCCCTTGGTCCTCGTTAAACAAACACATTAAACACATTCACCTAACCATGGCCCCTTTCATCCCACTCTAATATTAATTTAATTAAATTAATTCATTATCTCACAATATTTATTATTTTAATATCCTAATTGAGATAATGCCCACATATCCACCTCACCTAGACACCTCATCTAGCCACCTCACCCTAAGACCTATTCTTAGTATGTTGTCATAACTAACTAAGACCTACCTAAACCCTAAAAATAAAATCCTAGTATTCCCTCTAACCACATTCCCGCACATTAGAAAGGAATCTTCTATTCTAATCCGTGGAGCAAATGAACAAGATCCCATAAAATCAAGGGGATCTACCTAGTTTAGTAAACCTAGGAAATCCCACCCTAACCAACACCGGTCACCCTAAACCACCGTCGGTCAACCCGGAACCACCATTAGTTACCATTTAACCCCCAAAACAACCTTATTTCGAGGTTGGAACATTTCGAGAGATTGACACATCTTTTGAGAACAAGTGACGAAACCAAAGTTGCATGCAAGTAGAACAAGCATTCATACATGCATCAGAGCACCCATAGCCAACATCAGAAGCACCCACAGAGCCATCTTCCTTCATGGGAGCATCCAAGGAAGTGTCAGCACCACATCAAGTTCCTTCCATTTGATCACCCACCATTGCTAACTAGACATCAAGCTCGTAAAATAGTAAGTTCCTTGTTAACTAACACTTACCCATTTATCATTTGGTAGATTCTTTTACTTCTGTTATTAGTTTCTACTCCCATTTCCATTCCACCACCATTTACCTCCATGTAAACTTGACCATCCCTTCACCCATACCCTTGAACTGCCCATACCTAGATTTTAATCATTCTTGTGTATACTTGAGACCCACACGAACCTTTCCATTGCCCTTCCATTTTCATCTAGCCTCGATATGTCACCCAACCAAGTTTTTACCGAGTTTCTGTACTACGACCATACCGACGCCGATTACCTACAACCATCGCCGGTTAACATAAACTCGACATTAGTCATACTGCACCAACGCTCGGTCTTTGTGTTTTTGACCGAAACCAAGAACATAGCTTTCACTCTCTACCCAATACTCAAAACGCCTAACCTAACCCTAACCAATACCTCGTATTCGATAGAGACCTTGACCTTCGATTCAATCATAGCTTATCCTGTTGTGAACAAATTTTCTTATTGTAGACAAATGAGATACCTAAATCATTTTAATTATACTAGTATTTCCTTTTTTGTTGGTATTAAGTTATTTTAAATAGTGGATTGACAAAATTTCTAAGAAGTATCACACTTCCCGCATCTAGCATACGCTAGAAGCCCACCGCATATACTGCTTAACTTTTGTTTGGTGGTATTGTTTCCATTTCGTAGTTCCTCCAAGTAAAAAGGAAGCTCTCACGATTAGTTATGGATCCAGAAGTCATACGCACGTAACAACCTACAACCAACATTTCAATAGGTATTCCTCCTAGCCCTTTACCCTTTTCTTTTTTGTCAACATTCAAAGAAATGATCTAGAATCGGGTGAAACACCATGCCCTTAAATTCTAGTTGTTGTGTTAGATCAAGTGAAGGAAACTATAAAGATAAAGGAATTTTGGCTTCCTTTCCATACATAATCTTATAAGGTGAAGCACCTATTACCTTATTTATCATGATTCTATTTACACAGAGTGTGTAAGAGACCTTCATGTTCCATCGCATCTAGTTGATGTCCATTTTCCACTTCATGATTCTGATCAGGTTCTTATTAGTAGACTCTACCAAACCATTTTCCTTAGGGTAGTAATTTTAATAATTACTCAAGTATATTCCAAGACTAAGATCCCAATCAGAAATTTTAGTACCAAGGAAGGATTTTACGTTGATGGGTCATTGTATTCGTCCAATCATTTAACCGACATAATCTTTGGCTGTCGGTGTCATTATAAACTAGGGTCAGTGGTCTTGGCAATATGCAATGGAGTCTAGGAGAACTAGTTTGTTGGGGGGTTACTTAGCTTTAGTGGCTTTTCTATGGAAGTGTAGTTAAAATCTACAAAAAATTCAATACAAGTCTATGGAATTCAAATGTTTGCAATGAAATGGATTTCAAGAACTAATCTTCTATTGTAAAGTAAAATATGCACACACTTATTCTTAACAATTTAAACCATAACTGAATAACTGGAATTCAATAGAAAGCAAGACTATTTATGAACTAAATTGGCATAACAAAAGCATCTACTTTAAGTGAAAGTAATAATGGAGAAAATAGGGACAGTTAATCAAAGCATGCATGCAAAAATTCATCAAATGATAATTGCAGTAAAACTAATCGAAGGACTGTATGCATGAAAACTCAAAGTAACCTCGTATCTCCTCGGTCGAGTGGGCCCTTGCTCTTCCTGATAGAGTGATCAACAAATTTTGATTCTCAAAATACTGTAGCTTTCATTAACTTCGAAATGAGTTCATAACATATCAAAACAAATCCAGAATAGTATGCAGATAATCTTCTTCGATAAATAAAAAGTGGTTTTTTCTAGTTTTGAAGACAAAGTCTTCATATAGATAATGTTTGTTACAAGATCCACCATATCAAGCGGCATTAAACACTGTTTCATCAAATATCAATTAAAACTCTTAGATTCCTATGGGTCGTTAGAGTCAAGCCCAAGCTAATAGGTCAATTTGGAAATAGTCTTCAGCCGCATGCATCGAACTCGGCAACTTATCCACCAGTAACCTCCATCATTCCCTACACACATCATCACATTTGATCTCATAAAAATAGTTAGTAGGAGGTCATGTGATAAACGGTTTTCATAAATAATAGCAAGGAAAAATGCATCAACCTACTAAGACATGACTATACAAAACATCCCCATATACAAATAAGTCATATCACGAAGAGTATTTCCGGTCTGAAGAAATGATATTAATGAGCCAAACTATGCACTCATCATTCCCCCTGAATTTACCTGTTGCATGTCCCAATGTAACTCACCTATGTCCTTCTCACCTTCAAAGTTGTTCACCATGTCATACTCCTTGAACTAATCAACATATTGCTTTTGGTATTCTTACACCCGAGTATTGAGGTAATTTCACCGAGGCAAAGTGAAACTGCCATGGACCGTGCCGCATTGTTCTTCCATGTTGTGAGAGGACTTAGGAGGAGTGGAGTACGTTTCAAGGCTGGCCCATTCATCGAGTGTATTACCGGTTGGTCCTCTCTCGTAGTTTGTCTAATAATGGTGATGAGGGCATCACCCCTTCGCATGCTCCAGCTCAAATTCTAAGGAGAGAGGACCTCCCTACGTTTTAAAGGTAGGCTTAAAGTATCCCATCTCCTATCTCCTGTCACAAGCTTGCCAAGTAGCCCCAAAATTCTCCTGACTATAATTTTCAAAATCAATAATACACTGAAGCAAAATCTGAGAAGTATGCACCCCAACCCCTACCTAGTAGTACAATGATCTAAAGTTTTTCCGCAAGGTGACATCTATGTGATGGGTTGGGCGAATGTAAAATCTGATTGACTGAGCAGTGTTATTGAAACTATCTGTTTGTTGTCTCCAAGTTATCTAATTCCTCAATACAGACTGAAATGCTTTAATTTGAAAATCCCCCACAAATAGGTTGATCAAGAAATCAGGGACATTGGTCACTATCATGTTATGTAGATAAAATTCACAGAGCAAATTTTGAATTTCTGGAGTGCTGTTCTTGTAGACTGATAAAAAACTAGGTCCATCAGGAATTTCGTGAGGGGCTTGAGAACACAATTGAAATAACTGCCAAGAATAAAATTGTTCTTGGACATACATGTTGTAGACTGAGGAGGGTTTCCTACAGGACAGTAGTTTGATGGCTAAAGGACAAATAGAGTCTAAGATAGATGTTAATTTTTGTTTTTCCTCTTCCAAAGATTCTTTTTCCTTTTTTAATTTTTGATTTTCTTTCTACAATTCCCTTTTCTGAAGGGACAACTGTTGGAAATTATTTAAGAGGGTAAGACCTTTATCACGTTGTTGCTTTAGACAACTCACTTCATGCTACAGGTAGCAATCTCCCAATTTTTTCTACTGTCTTTTGTGTAAATTCAGCTTGTAATAAAAGGGTGGATTCTTCCATACCTTGTAACTAAGATTTTAGCAGTGCTATCTCCTCCAGATAGTTGTGAGAAGGCACCACTTGAGTGTCAAGCATTTCCAGAGTTACAGTGTGAATTTCCATAGATGACAGAACAACAGATGATGGAGCGGCTGGGACATCCTCCATATGCAGTTCCTCCCGAATGTGGGTGGTGTCATCAGGAAAGGACTCCGATTGGAAACCGCCTATCTACAAACATGAGCCAAGCCACCGGGACCGTAGTTGCATGGAGGAAGAGGGGGCCATGGGACACTTGCCTTTTGAATCAAAAATGGATGGGGATGGTCCCTCAGGAGTACCAACCGTGTCGGCATGCTCAGGGACATCAGCCACCTCTACATGACTATGTGAAGGCCCCGATGCAAGTGTAGACCAAGATGTAAAGAGAGACCATATTTTAGTTGCTTAGGCCTGGACCCTTCACCACCAACACGTCCCTCGAGCCTCCACTTTGGGTGAAAGAAAACTTGGTGTGAACACAACAGATGAATCAACCCTAGGTGCTTAAGCATAGACTTGCCCCCACTGGACTAGTGTTTCTAGCATACCTTAATGATAGAATCTACGAGGTACTCTAGCAAATTGACCAAGGGCCTGGTTGACATGTCCCTTTTTAAGGTGAATGAGAATTTTGAGTGCATCACCACCTAGAATAGAAGCTTTTCTGTTGCATATAAAATACCTATTGACCCATTTAGCAATCTCACCCCAGATTCCAGGAAAACTTTTACGCTTAACACCCTTCTGGACACCCAATGGAGTCAGGATGACCTCCGGAGTGCCTCTCCTTCGTCATGGAACTGAGCAATAAGACTTTGCAAAGGGGCATTTGTCATAACCTTTAACCCGAAATTTGGTAGGCCAGATAGGTCAGAAATGACCTGACTGGTGATTTCAACTCGTCGTCCACCAACTTGCAAGCATGTGGACTCAAAATTGTTTAAGAACTCTTCCACAATGTTCTCATCAAACCCTTCAAATTTCTAAATGAAATCTAACCATCTCGAAATCATGAAATACCTACGAAAGGGCGGCATTCCGGAGTAAGGCATTAGGTGAAGTAGGTTCTGATGTCTTTCGCGGTCCCATGCTAAGCCAAAAATAAGAAATACACAGTAGCAGAAAGACCAGAGCAGAGCGTTTCTTCCACTTCTCATTGAGTGTTTGATGAAAACCAGTTGTGATTGATGTGCATACCACAACGGGAAGAGGTGGTTGTAGAGCATTAAATTTAAAATGACACCATATTCCTTGGGTAGCGCAACATCAAGCGAAGGTGACAAAAAAATAGTGATAAGACCGACCACCCATGTGAGATTAAGATTTTACGGTGGCACATATCCCATGGTTGAGGAGCATGCGCCATCTGTCCTGACGTTGAGAGTGCGACACATCAAAGCATGTGGAGATTTATGAGGCATTACTCCTTTATGTCATCATTCATAAAGCTGGATTTGGAAGAGATCCAAAATGATCATAACAATCATTTCATGATGGCATCATAATGACAAATGACTACATGGGGGAATGTTTCGCATAGAAATATCATTAGCAAGTTAAATGCACTTACCCATGCTACACTTATTCAAATTGATATCCGTAGATTCCTACGCCCTGTAATTTGGGATGAAACATGATTAGCAGTAGTAGAAACAACGAAAATTCCTGCATTTATTGGAAATTACAATAAAAACTACTAAGGGAAGAAGATCGAATGAAGGATCATCTTCCTTTATTGAATTTGAAAAAGATTAATTACTCCATGTGTGAGAGGCAAAGAGCCTCCTCAACATGCATATCTATTTGTAATAGAATGTCATTGGTGAAAGTCTTCTTATCCAGTGGTTGGTGATAAACTCGGAGCCTATGCCCATTCAACAAGAGTTTTTATCTCCATCAATCGGTATCAATCAAACAGAGCCATTATCAAACACTTGATTTACTTGATAGGGACCTAACCAACGTGTACGCAACTTTCCTTTAAACTAGCTAATAGTGGGAATCAAAGAGTAAAACCCACTGTCCTTCATGAAATATCCTTTTTTTTATGTGAGCATCATGCCAAGTTTTCCACTGATGCTGTAGAATTTCAGTCTGTTGCTATGCCTCCATCCACATTTCATCTAGTTCATTCAACTGCAACACTCGTTCACACTGTGCTTCATCCAAATCGATCCCAACTTCCAACGCTATTCACCAGGTGCGCAACTCAAACTCAATAGGTAACAGTGGCTTCTTCCCAAAGACCAACTCATAGGGAGAGAAACCAGTAGTTATTTTCCAGGTCGTGTTGTAGGCCCAAACGGCCTCAGGAAGCTTTGGTACCCAATTCTTTTTGTCAGCATTAACCACCTTAGTTAGAATATTCTTGAGCTCTCGATTGGTTACCTCCACTTGCCCATTGGATTGGGGGTGATATGGTGATGATTTCTGGTGCCTGATTCTGTAGATTCCTAAGAAATCTTTAATCATATTTGAAACAAATTGAGGTCCTTAATCAAATACAATGGCCCTTGGTGCTCCAAATCACAAAGAATATCCAAATAGAGAAAATCAGCAACAACATCTTCATTGGCGCGATGCCAATGCTTAAACTTTAGCCCATTTGGTGACATACTCCGTGCATACTAAGAGATACTCCTTCCCAAAAGATGGAGGATCAAATGGTCCAACAAAGTCAATACCCCATTTCTCAAATGCTCCTAGAACCAACTGAGGGTTAAGAGGCATTTCTGTAGAAAGTGTAGGTTTTTCCATTCGTTGGCATGCATCACACTGCCACACATACTTTTTGATAGTCTTATGGAGGGAAGGCCAATAGTACCCTGCTCCAAGGATCTTGTGAATTGTTCATTTCACTGAATAATGTCCACCTCCTGGCTCATCATGACATGCTCGCAATATGTCATGTACCTCATCCTCATGAACACACCTGCAAAGAACCATGTCAGGACAGCATTTGAATAAGAATCCGTTACACCATTTATATGTTGCACTATTTCTAACCAATCACCTTCTTTCCTTATGAGTAAAATAAGTAGGAAACTTCCCTGTTGTTAAATAATTTGCAAGATCAGCAAACTAGGGAGTCTTAGTGGAGATAGCAAACAAGTGTTCATCAGGAAATTGATCTTGGAATGCTTCGTCATCACCTAAAACATTTATTCGGAAAGAAAGTCAGCAACAACGTTAGATTTCCCAGGCTTATCTATAATAGTGAGATTGAATTCTTGCAACAAGAGTAACCAACGAATGAGCCTTCCACCAACCACTGGTTTGTTCATCAAATATCGAATGGCAGAGTGGTCAGTGTAAACAAAAATTTTATATCTAGTGATGTAATGACAAAATTTATTCAAAGCATATACCATAGCCAAAAACTCTTTTTCCATAGTAGTGTAATTCTTTTCCGTAGGAGTCAGATTTTTGCTGATAAAATAAATTGCATACATATGATCTTCTAAGTCTTTTTGTCCAAGGATAGCACCCATAGTTGTATTAGAAGCATCAGTGTGGATATGGAAAGGTTATCCCTAGTCAGGGCCACATAAGACAGAGCTGTTGTCATCTTTTCTTTGATAGAATCAAATGCCTATTGACACTGAGAAGACCATTCAAAAACACAATCTTTGGTTAGCAATGAAAACATTGGGGCGGTAATTTTGCTAAAATCTTTTATGAATCGGCAGTAATAACCTGCATGGCCAAGGAAAATTTTGATGTTATTCTGATTAGCTGGTGTAGGTAATTGGGTGATGATTGATATCTTTTTGGGATCCACCTTTATACCTTGGGCTGAAACATGGTGACCTAAGACAATTCCTTGATCAACCATCATTAGACATTTTTCATGACTTAGAGATAGTTGGTGTTGTTCACATCGACTGAGTACTTTCTCAAGATTATTCAAAGATTCATCAAAATTGGATCCATGGACAATGAAATCATCCATATAAACCTCAACATAGTCGTTAGCAAGATCTGTAAAAATGGCCAAGACTACCCACTGAAATGTGGCAGGGGCATTACAAAGCCCAAAAGGTAAGACTCTGTAAGCGAATGTACCCCAAGGGCACGTAAAAGTAGTCTTATCCTGATCAGCAGGGGAAATACTAATTTGATTATACCCACTAAACCCATCCAAGAAAGAGAAATATTTCTTACCAGCCAAATTGTCCAGGACTTGGTCAATGAAAGGCAGGGGAAAATAATCTTTCTTGGTGGCTTTGTTAAGTTCCCTGTAATCAACACATATTCACCACTTACCATTCTTCTTGGGAACAATAACTAATGGGGAAACCCACTGACTATCAGATATAGAATAGATGAAACATACCTTTAGGAGATTTTCAATCTCAGTTTTGACTATGTCTCTCAATGTTGGATTGATTCGTCGTTACAGCTTGCCTTATAGGTTTGACGTCATCGGTGTAAATATGATGTGTATAGATGCTAGGATGAATTCCTTTCATATCAGTGTAATCCCAAGCAAAAGCATGGGAATGTTTCTTCAGAACCTCAAGCACCCTAGCTTCTTGATTGACCTCCAAGTCACTTCCTATAGTTAGCTCTCTACCCATACTGACAAGCACCTGCTTAGTATCATCCGCAAGAGCAAGCTCTGTACTAGTGATAAAAGAATTCAATGGGAAAACATGGGGCTAGAGCATGTGTAGGATGGATACGTTATCGAAACTCTATGTTTAGAATTATAAGCATAGAGTTTCCTACTGACTTAAAAGAGGTAATGTCTTCTACCGATATTTTGAATTCGGTAGAAGTAATACTGATTTCCGTAGTTACTGCATTCCTTAGAATCAGTCAACGACATAAGACTATGTAGCCTTCGTCATATGATTGTGTACTGCAATAGTGGCTAGAAAAGAAGAATTCAAAGAGTTAGCATCCAAAGAATCCACCCATACCTGGTCACAATTGTTCATATAAGGCTAAGCAGAGGATATAACGAAATGTGTTTAGATTTCTACCCATTTAGAATTGTCATGTTGCCTCGACCTACCAATGTATGTAAGCAGAACTATAGCCACCAAGGTCTCCCAAGATGACTAGATATCCCAACTTCTGAGCTTTAGGCTGCAAAACCATGAAATCAACTGGGTACTCCCATGATTCAACAGTGACCATTATATCTTCAACCACACCATCAGGTACAACAATGGATTGATCTGCTAACTGCAGAACAATGTTGGTTGGTTGAAGTCCTATCAAGGATAGTAGGTTAAACATTTCTGTTGTGATAACATTAATAGTAGCACCAAGATCCACCAAAACATTAGATATTGACTGGTTGTTTATATAAATAGTAATGACAGGGCTCCCAGGATCCCCATATTTTGGTGAGATGAGGGTGCCAACAACTAAATCAGCCAAATTTCCTTCGACTCTGACAGTCTTTGGGTATTTATTTTTTCTTCCTGGTGTCTTTATACATTCATTTCTAATGGTTTGGTTTAGTTCAGGGATGTCCCTTATTACACGTAGCAGTGGAACCTCAATATGTACTTTTTTCAATTCCTGAACTAGTTCTATTTCATCTATAATCCGAGTGTCCTGTAATTGCTCAGGGAAAGGGGTTGTAGTTGGTTTGGGTATTTGAGCATCCTGTTCATCTGGTATTGGTGAAGAACCAGTGTTACCTTCAATTTTTCTTCCTTATTGGCATCATCAGGCAGTTCTGTGATAACAACAGGAGGGTTCAATATTTTGCCAGATCATAATCGTAAATTACCAATAGTGTTAACTCAGTATGGTATTACCTGCATCTGTGTCATCAATCAAAGTTGTCTGTTGATTTTTAGGATTGGCTACTAGCTGAGCTAAAAGTTGTGTTTGTGTTACTTGTCCTTGATTTTGGTAGGCTTGAGGTGGAGGCATTAAAGCTTGTTGTGGCTGCTGGAACCTACATTGTTGATTTTTTTTTGTGGTGGTGCCCAGGACTAATTTTGGCTAAAAAAATTTTGAGGACCCCACTGTTGATTGTGCCAAGGATTGGTGTGGGTGGTGGAGCCCAACCTGGCTGAGTGTAGGGATTTGTCCAAGGTGGTGGATATGGATAAGTCATCCAATTTGAGTTTTCCCACTCAAGTTGTCCCCAAGAAGATTGAGAGGCCTGATTTGGCCATGGCATTCTCCAGGGATTCTGAGTTGGTCTAGATGGGAACCCACCTTGATTGTTTGGTCTTTGGACAAAATTTAATTCAGCACTTGTTTGAGAGATGGCATTCAAACCTCCCTTCAATTGTGGTAGAAGTGTGCAATGTTTAGTGTCATGGTCAGTAACTTCACAGATTAAGCACATGTCTGTGACATCCAAAGGACATTCTCTCAAGGGGTGTCTCTTCCGACATTTAGGGCAATACATGTCCAATGGTTCTTTAGTAGGGGTGGCTTTTTCCTTGAGTCCATCTATGGTGGATGTTAATTGCAGCAGAATGTCTGTTTTCATGTTGGCCATTTCTTCTAGAAGTTCAGAGGTACCCAAAGACTTGGATGTTTGTTTCCTTCTTATCCCTCCACGTGTTCTAGAATATCTTCTACATAGCTCAGTAATTTGTTCCATGGTAAGCTTATGCACATCTCCACCTCCCATGAGATGGAGAGAATCCTTGGTTTCCTCATCCAATCCTTTCAAAAAGACTGTTTTAGTGATGTCTGCATGCAACTCATACCCACTACGTTTATGAAGAAAGAGGAATCTATCCAGATAATCCTCTAGATTCTCATCTTCCTTTTGCCATATTTGGAAGAACTCCTCCTTCCTATCCCTTCCTCTACAATAGTCTTGGTATTTATCCAAGAAGGTTGTTTCCATGGCTTCCCAGAATTAATGGAGTTAGATGGTAACCCCATAAACCATCTCATAGTAGAATCTTTGAGAGTGGAGGGAAATAATTTGAGTTTTTGATTGTCAGTTTGGTAATCATATGTTTGGCATAGGATTTTAAATTCAAATAGAAACTGATCAGGGTCTTCTTTGGTCATTCCTCGAAAGAGGGGGAGGATGGATGGTGAGATGTTTTTCATGGGTGCATCCTCATCTGCATCGAGGATAATGGGGTATGTAAATGTTCATCCTAAAGGTTGTTCTTCAGCATTCCCAAGATCCCCCATTGTAGAATGATGTGAAGAGGATACAGAATGCTTAGAAAAGGTTCTAGGCATGGAATTGGAATCTGTATCACTCTTAGTGTTTCTCTCTTATGAAGTGTCTAAAGATATTTGTTGAATATTGCATGCTATAAATCTCCCTTGGTTATCTTGTGACCTATGCATCCAAGTTGGTTGGTTTAAATCGAGGTCTGAGAGAACTACTGGTTTCCTATATGAACTCTATTAACACCCATAACATATGAAATAAAACAACGGAGCTTATGGTTATGTAGGTCCCCGAAACGGCACCAAAATGATGGGTCGTTGTATTCATCCAATCATTTAACTGACATAATCTTTGTCAGTGTCATTATAAACCAGGGTTGTGTCCTAGGCAATATGCAATGGAGTCTAGGAGAACTAGTTTGTTGGGGGTTTCTTAGCTTTAGTGGCTATTCTACGGAAGTGTAGTTAAAATCTACGGAAATTAAATACAAGTCTACAGAATTCAACTGTTTTGCAATGAAATGGATTTCAACAACTAATCTTCTACTGTAAAGTAAAATACGCACACACTTATTCTTAACAATTTAAACCATAACTGAATAACTGAATTCAACAGAAAGCAAGACTGTTTATGAACTAAATTGGCATAACAAAAGCATCTACTTTAAGTGAAAGCAATAATGGAGAAAACAGGGACAGTTAATCAAAGCATGCATGCAAAAATTCATCAAATGATAATTGCAGTAAAACTAATCGAAGGACTGTATGCATGAAAAACTCAAAGTAACCTCGTATCTCCTCGATCGAGTGGGCCCTTGCTCTTCCTGGGATAGAGTGATCAACAACTTCTGATTCTCAAAATACTGTAGCTTTTATTAACTTCGAAATGAGTTCATAACATATCAAAAACAAATCCAGAATAGTATGCAGATAATCTTCTTCGATAAATCAAAAAGTGGTTTTTTCGATTCAAGACAAAGTCTTCATATAGATAATGTTTGTTACAATATCTGCCATATCGAGCAGCATTAAACAACACTGTTTCATCAAATATCAATTAAAACTCTTAGATTCCTACAGGCCATTAGAGTCAAGCCCAAGCTAATAGGTCAATTTGGAAATAGTCTTCACCACATGCATCTAACTAGGGCAACTTATCCACCAAAGAACCTCCATCATTCCCTCGCACACATCATCACATTTGATCTCATAAAAACAGATTAGTAGGAGGTCATGTGATAAAAGGTTTTCATAAATAATAGCAAGGAAAAATGCATCAACCTACTAAGACATGACAATACAAAACATCCCCATATACAAATCATTCATATCACAAAGAGTATTTCAGATCAAGAAGAAATGATATTAATGATCCAAACTATGCACTCATCATACGTTATCGTAGATAATGGTCTCGAGGAACATCAAACCTTGTTACAATGTATTTGAGAAAGTTAAGGATGACTGACTCGGTTGATTCCTTGAGCACGATATATTTTGTCCATCTGGTGAAGTAGTTTGTAGCTATCAATACCCATTTATGACTAGCGCTCAAAGGAGGATTGATCATGTCAATGAATTCCATGCTCCACTACGCGAAAGGCTGATTCGCTTGGATTGGGCGGAGGGTAAGCACAACCAACTTCTTCTTTCCTGTAAAGAAAGTGCATTCTTTTCATTTCATGAGCCACTTGTGCATATCCACAAATAGGGTAGGCCAAAATTATCCTTCCTTAATGATATTCATTGATTTTTTTGGAAGAGAGCTATCCAATAGAGAATCCATCATGAAATTCTACTAATAATTTATCAACCCACGCGTCATCAATACATCTCAAAGATCACACCATCAACATTTCTCTTGAAGATAAGGCCATCAATTAGCATGTATAGAAGAAATCAGAGCCTCATATGTCTTCTCTTTACTTTATACAAACCAGGAGGGTATGTGTTAAAAGAAAGGAAGGTAACCATGATCTCCATCCAAGTGCATGCGCTAGGATCAAAATTCGTTTGAGCATCAACGCATGGGAGCTCTTCATCTATAAATAATGAAGTCTCTTTTCCATTCTATGGGTCCTCAAGCAAGCTACTTACAGGATCATGTTTCCTCTAACCAACTTAGTGGCTTTGATAGTCACATCAAATTCCATGATTTTGGTCACCCATATAGCTCTCTTTTCATTGATTTCTGCTCCCATGATGAAGTATCTCACACCTGAGTGTGAAACTAACACCTTGACATTATTTTTAGTGAGCATACTCTTGAATTTTTTTGAGGGCATGCATGATGGTAAAGAATTTTTTTCCCATGTGACTGTATTTCCATTCATAATCCTTCAGAGATGTCTCGACTAAAAAAATCCATTGGTTGTTCATTTTTTTTTTTGTTAAGACAATAGTAACACTTGCATCAGATCTATAAGCATAAAGGATAAAATCCTTTGAGTAATCTGGATTGATGAGTGTTGGTGCACAAGAAATTTCTTTCTTGATTTTGGAAAATCTATCTTTTCCTTCTACTATTCATTTGAATACTATGTATTTTTCGAGCATGAGGGTGATGGGCCTAATCAATCCTATAAATTTAGGAATGAATCTCCTAACAAAGTTGATCTTACCTAGGAATAATCTGTAAGACCTTCTTGTTTGGTGGAGAATATAGAGAGAGGATGGATGAGATGTGCTTAGGGTCATTAGCAATGCCATCCTTTGAAACCACATGGCCCAAAATATTGCCTTGCGCAACATAAAATATTCACTTCTTGGGCTTAAGAGATACCCCAAATTCTTTACATCTCTCAAAGAATTTCTCCAAATGCATCATTTGATATGTGCTCTACTTTGAGAAAATAGTTATGTCATCCAAGTATATTAGGATGAACTCGTTGATATATCCTTTGAAGGAAATGTACAAGGCCCGTTGGAATGTTGCGCCTACATTTTACAAACCAAAAGGAATTTTTTGATAAGCATATGTTCCCCATTTGGTTATAAATTTCATTTCGAATTGATCTTCTTCTTTGATCATGATCTAATTAAAACCATAGTACCCATCCAAGATAGAGAATCTTTGTGCACCAAACCACAATATTTAGAATTTTCTCCATATAAGAAAAAGATAGTGATTCTTCAAAGATGCCTTATTCAAATATCTGAAATAAACAAATAAGTCTAATTTCACCATTTTTCTTAAGCACTAGAACAATATTTTCCACCCAAGTAGAGTATCTCGATTGGAAATATTATTGCATCCTCAATGAGTTTAGATAACTAATTCCTCATAAGGAGCTCTATCTTAGGATTGACTAGACATTTCTTGTGTCTAATGGGCTTGATGCTTGGATCAAGGTAAATGGAGTTTTGATCAACTCTTGGATCGAATCCTTTGAGGTCTTCATAATACCATGAGAAGATATCACTAAAATTATGACACATAGCAATGAATTCATTTTCATCTTACGTGCATTCTTTACCAAGTAGCAAATCTTTACCATGCATAATGGTGACTGGAAGCAAATTTACACTTTGCACACATGTAATTTTATTCACCCTTAAACTCATCATCGGGATGAATATGTTCTCTAAGGTGACCATCCCTTTAGGAAACTTATTTTTCTTGAGTTGAATCACTTGGTCCCCATAGTTGTTACGCAAATTCACTTGCGTGTTTGAAGAGAATTCAACTTCATTCGAATGAACTTGATACTTTGTGTGTTGTTGTCAAACACTTGTCAATTGGTTTCATTTTCTGGAATAAACAGCTTGACCACCATATTGATTTGTTGTGTTTTTCCTTGGAAAAAACTATCAGAAGTGAGAATTGTGAACCAAGGGACGCCATCTGATATACTTCTTTGTTTAATTTTCTTGTCACTACCTACACTTTCGAGCTTCAAATCTCTCCAAAAGGTCCCAAAATATATGTTTATAAGCTTTCAAAATCTTATTCTTCATCGCGCACTTGTTTGTAACCTAGTGGATGACCAATTTAGTGTCTCCAAAGATCTACAATGCCTTGATTTACCTCTTTTCAGCAATAAGAAGACCATGCACCAATGCTTCATATTCTGCTATGTTGTTGGAGCATGCAAACTACAACATGTGCATGAAGAAATTATCACTCTTAAGGAGATGAGAAAAACACTTGTGTCTACACCATTTCTTCTTCTCGGAGCCTTCAAAATACAAACTTCCACAATCCATAATTTTTAACATTTTCCTTGAGTGCACTAGGGGGCATAGTTTTTCTTCAAGGATGCAGTAAGTTCCAAGACTAGTTTCAATAGTTGTATCATAGGGATCAAATTCATAGCATGTTTTATCACATTCATATAGCAATAGATCAGATATGAGAGGAGGAATGGGTTACTCTTATGATACTAAATCTTGTTATTGGCCTTCTTGGATTAGGAAATTGACTTGAATAGGAGATGGCTTATATGACTAAACATGATTAAAAAATATAGGCTCAAATTATATGGTAAACCAGATACCATACCTTTTTCTTAGTAACATATGAGACCTATTAGAATACAAGTAACTACCCACCTTAGTGTTAAAATCTCTTAATAGGCAAAGGGAAAATAAAGGAGGTAAATCAATGATTGACACATATTGAGTTATGGTTGAGCTTGGACATGCATGGAGGGTTAACTCAAGATCATTGATGACTCTAGGAGTTGTAATAATTGTAAGACTTCTTTAGAAATTGAGTTATACTTAAGACCTAAAATATCAGTAATTTTCTTAGGCATGACAGAAGTACTATCCCGAAATCAATCATACAGTTGTGTAGAATATGTTTTCCTACTATCAAGGACATTTAAAAGGGTGGTTTTTTGAAAAATTTGCTCACTTCCTTCTCCTCTACTTGAAAAATGTTAATAGCAGCTTGAGTCTTTAGATAACTAGGTTAGCGTGTGAGAGTTGTATTGAAGCTTCATCTAATAGGTCACGCTGAGATGGAATGGATAGGGCATCCCACATTGTGACATTTACATTTTTCCTCTTCATCTGGTCCATAATGTTGAATGGAAGGCCCACATTTTTGTACATCCGAGGCATAGCAACATCTTTTCTTAGTTATTCAGTGCAGAGGTAGTGGCCTTAATCGGCATAAAGGCTTGACCTACCAAAGAAGGAGCATGTACCACTTCTATTGGAGCATTACACTCGAACCTCACACGTAGGAACTTATGTGCCGAACTCTTTGATTATGGGGATCATTCTCGACGGTAGGAATAGAAGACGTGCATTGGCTTCTAGCATTATCTTTTTGTACATTGTGTTATCATCAACCTACGCACACAGCCTATTTGAAATATCCATAGCTTGGTTGATTACACAGAATTCTTTAACCCTAAAGAAAATAAGGTTTGTTTTAGGAACAACTTCTAGTACTTCTTCATTTTCTGGTTCGTGTGCACTAGTAGAAGGCTCGTATCTTGAAACAACTTGAATCATGTAGGCTTGCACGCATAAGGCATTAGCACAAAGTGGTACCGACTATGTGGAAACTTGTAAGGAAACAACATTTTGTCTCTTGAACCTTGTTATTTTGTGTCGAAACCAAGATTTGCTTGTGTCATGTGTTGGAGGGAGTTGCACATTAGCATGATATATTTCATTTTTCTAGTTCTTCCCATATCTCTGATTTGGATATTGATTTCTAAATGGTTAATGGATCTAATTAGATCCTTGATTAGAGTTATTTCTTATTACAATTTCTACTTTTCTAAGGATATAACCGTAGTGGACAAATTTCTAAGCAATATTTTTATTTATTTATCCTCTTTCGATGCATGGGAGAATATAATGTGGTAGCAATTAGTTGAGAAATATACTCAGGAATGGGAACAATAGAAGGTTTAGATGCTTGAGGTATTTTTGGAGACAAGGGTGTAGGTGGTTTAGGATCAAGTTTTCCATCTTAGATTATGCAATTTTCTACCCTAATGGCTAAATCACAACCATCAAGAAGTTATGTCCCACCCATAGATGTATCATTACCGTAATGTTATAATTCGAGCTCTTAAGAAGTAAAGAAAATAACCTTAAGGAGTTGGTCTTAAGAGGGCTAGAATTCTATCCCATGTTTTTTAAAATCTAAAGTTGAAATCAGCCATGAGCTCATTAGGAGCTCTCTTGATCATTGTGAGTTGTTCTAATAAGGATATGTTGTTAGCTTTCTCCTCAAACTGATTGCAAATCACAAAGGTGCCAAGTCCATCCCATTTGGTGATAGAGGTAGGTCTTAATCTTCTATACCATTGAAGTGTTTTACCTTTGAGTGAAGAAGCTAATAGCCTAACTACTACATCAAATTTTATAACTAGATGGATAGAACATACATTTACAACATCCTGAATATGCTTAGCAGGGGTAACTTGATTTTCCCGGGTAAAAATGGAATACTTTTGAGCACATCTACTGGTATATCATGTTACATGGTAAGATCCAAAGGACTTCTACCATTAAAACTAATAAAGGGAAGATTTATTTGTTACACCATGGCTAGAAAGGGTCTGAATACCCTAGTAGAGCGCATGGAAGGTCTGCCAAGAGGAGGGGTTGAAAATGTTATTCGCGTGGGAGATGAAGATGCATGCACGAGAAGTTATGTTGCTTCTTATTCTTAGATACATTTGGAGATATTCAAAGGATTCTTCTACTATAGTACTCTTTCTAGTATGTATTCTTCTCCATGAAATAGGCATGGGGAGTACTAAAATATATAGATCTAGATTTTGGGGGTCTCTATATGTGTTAAAACAAGCCTCCAAAGGCTAGAAGTCACTAAGTCGTGCACCAAAACTTAGTGATGATGAAATTTAAGCTTCTAATGCTAGTCCCATTGGGCGTGCCATAAAAATGTCGAAGCTCAAAATTGCACCTATCCCAGATTAGGATGAACTAGGTTTTGAGGCAACATATGACTGTCTCCAAGTTGTGGGACCTTCCATGCTTTAGACTGACCTCCAGAAAAGGTCAGCTTCCTCTACCTATTTCTACTTCTGAAAATACTCCTACGAAGGGAAATGTAGCTACCTATCACTAATTTACAATTCCAAGGACTAAGGTAAAAATAAGATACATAAAAAAGGAAAACCTAAGCTAAATGATATGATAACACCATAAATAGGGGTATGAACACACTCATATTTGAGAAAAGATGAAGGAAAATGCGTACAAGGAGGGGGTAGACATGTGTGCCACATTCTAAAATTTATTCACACATCCATTTTCATGGATCACAATCAAAAAAGGAGCTCGTAAGGGATGTAGAAAATGTACGAAACTAACAATGCAAAGGAGATGCAAGAAGATGTAATAAAATGCAAGCTAAGGAAGAGAATAACCACAAAACAAGATTGAATTGCTTCCAAAAGATGCATAGTCAATTAAAATGGTGGATGAGGCTAGTATCCACATGCAAAGAGCCAAATCTAAAGGCCTACAACTCAAAATGCAAAAGAGCATAGCTCGAATAATGCCCTTAGAAAAACCAAGGAGGTCTAAACTTTTAGAATGAGCAATGTTCTATAATATATAAAAGAAGAAATAGAAAGAGGATGGATGAGGGGAACTCAGATTCAAACATCCAACCACCAATAGTAAGTAATAAATGCCTATAAATATTCATACAATGTTGTCAAATCTACCTTCCCGTGTCTTTTTATCTTGTGGAAGAAGGAAGGAGGTAAGATCAAATCAAATCTAGGTGGTTGAGCTAATTGAATCTATTCATTAATGACCTGAGATGCATTTACCTATTTTTGTCTACCGAATCATATGAAATCTGATTTTGAAAACCCCAACATATAGCTCACGTCGGCATCTTTCTAATAAGACTAAAATCATATGGATCTAAGCTCGAAGAAAAATTTATGGTGATCGGAAGATCCACAAGTACAAACTAAATACATAATACACGTGGTGCACTCGATTGATATGAGAGATTAGCTTATTGTCTAATTTTTTTCATTTCTTCCATGTTTCATTCATCCATTTGATGTGAGGATACAATGCACAACTAGCATATTCGGATACGTTGTGTGTGGCACACTTCATATGAAAAGTGCCATGTGGCACTCAATGATTGACATGGAGGGTTGCACTTGATGCATGTGTAATGGCAAGAGGCGCAGAGGGAAGAATGCGAGAGATATGCAATTACATGTATAAGGGTGTGTAAGAAATAGGGAGAAGAGCGTGGAAAAATAACACATGAAAGCGGTTTATACAAGGAGAGCATGAAAGATGGAAGAGGAAAGAGTGCACATAAAGAAGTGTGTGAAAATAGGTAGGAAAAAAATGTGTGGGGAAAGCATGCTATGTACTTAGCCAAAATGGGAGGTAAGTCAAATGGGTGCATGAAAGGGTGTGTAACTATTGGGATGAGGCGGGTGTGTAAGGAGTGTGCACAGAGAGAAAATGGAAGGAGATAGAGGAATAAAGGAGAAAGGTTGAAGTACAATGGCGCATGCGAGGAAAAGTGGGGAGAAGGAAATCACGAATAAGTGGGAAGGACATGGTAGGGTGTGCCTAAAGAACTGGAGTAATTTAATTATTCCAAAGTGTAAAACTAGAAGTATGTGCAACCTGAATATTTGATGTCGAGATCTAGAATGGAATATAAGAGTTTTAATTAACTTGGGAGTTATTTTAGACAACATGTATCACCGATATGCTAGATCACATTACACCACTCCAGGGAGAGGCTACCTACTATAGGACCATATATGAACTATTCATTCTATCATATCAAAGATTTGTGAGTTATTCACATAGGATAGTAGCAAGTGGGTCATGGAGACCATCATCCTAGGTGAGATCACAAGCCTCGGTGGGTGCGACCTCAATCATGATACCACTAAGGTCACTAGTATAGGCTCTAAGAGGATCAAAACAATGATCAACATCTCCATGGTCATCTCACAATTCATCTCCAGGGAGATTTATTCCTAGAGATGACCTTATTATAAATAGGATTATTTTTATTGATCTATGATAAAATACATCATATGGTTTGTAGACCTTTTTGTAAATTTGAGTGTCATTTGACATCCCCATATGTGTGTGTGTGGTTTTAGATTTTGTCTATGTGTATGCTTTAAGTTCGTTTATGATGTTGTGTTTTTATCTCATGATAGATGTATAAAATTATTCATTATAACTTTTATATAGATGATTGTAGATGTATGTACGAGTAGACTACATGTGATGAGTACATGATGATATTATACCTTTTTATCACCTCCTAGATATGCTCTATCTACATTTTTTATTTTTGTATTTTATATAAATATATTATCCATTTGTCATTCCTGATTACATCACCTAATTTTCACGTTAAGTAGAGTACAAGAAAGGAATGGGTTAGTTAGAATGGGCGAGTTAGACGTGGATTGGATGTGATGAGGGATGGGAAGAGTGTACCATAGATTTTTCAATGACACAACTTGGAAATACTTTTTATTTGATGTAATCATACAAAAAAGGTAAATGACATGAAAATCCATAATACCAATATTTTGCAATGTTAAGGAGTGACTCAAAGCAAGATACATAAGAAAATGCAATATGAGAAAGTAAACAAACAAGAAACTAAAAAAACAAGTACAAGAAAACATACTCAACAATCGATGTTCAAGAAAAATTGTAGCAATGTTTTTGTTATCCGGATTCAATACCCAAGTGTTTGAGTTATATGGCAATCATTAAGATGATGTTGTAAGAGATAATACATGCAAGGGAATGAATGGAGGATGTAGAAGTCTCGATAAAATAAAACCTGCACTATGAAACTTCACAAAGAGACAATATATTTAGGGAAGATAGACATAGCAAGCAATAAATTGTGTTAATGAAAGAATATTAAAATATGATTTGCATGTCATCCGCTACGACAAGAAAGTGTTGAAGTAGGATGTTTTTGTGGTATAGTTTCAAAAAAATTACATTAGATGTTGTGTTTGTATTTTGTCTTATGTTTTGTAATATTTTGGATTTTCAGTTTTTGTATTTTCTAGGTCTTCGAATGTTTAATATTTTCTAGGTTTTTGAATGATTTTGGATTTATAGGTTTTCTAAATGTTTATGATTTTCTAGGTTTTGTGAATGGTTTTGGATTTTCTAGGTTTTCTCAATGTTTAGGATTTTCTAAGTTTTTTGAAACAATGTACAAAATAATAAAGTGCCAAGATGACCCGTCAAGAGAGGTGATAATATGCAAGGAGAAATTTTGTGTATATATATAGGCATAGGACAATCAGGATCAAGTCCAAGAGGGATAGGTTCAACAAGATTACAAACAAAAGCTTTGAAAAGATAGGAAGGAGTGATCATGCCCACAAGTCTCGAGGTGATTATAAACAATAGAATTCTTCTATGGCACTAAAAATCATGTTTCACCTAAATACATGCCTAAAGTTCCAAAATTGCGTGGTTTTCACATTTGGATGAATATATTAATCTTGACTTTTTTATTTTTGATTATTTGATTTTTATTATTAGAATAACTTGAGCTTAGGTGTATAAATGTTTTGAGATGCATGACATTCATGGGATCCCAAATCTCTCAAGCATCGGGATATGAAATCTTATAAGCTCCCGAACTAAATTTAGCTACCAAAATATATGGTCCTAATCAATTAGGCTCAAATTTTCCTTTCTTTTTGCATTTCTTAGTAGTATTGAACTTGTTTTCTTTAAGAATGATATCTCCAACCTAAAATTTACAAGAAATAATTTTCTTTTTGTAATAATTTTCTTTTTGTAGCTAGCATGTATTTGATTGTGATACACTTTGAGGTGATCCAAGGCATAAAGACATTTTTCATCAAGCAACTCGAGCTCTAATATTCTAGTCACTATATAATCCTCTTCATCATCTAGATAATATTTTATGGATATTCGCAAAGAGGGAATTTCGATCTCTGAGGGAATTATAGATTTAGTGCTAACATGATGGAATCTGTGGTTACACCCATAGGTGTTTGGATAGAAGTACAATAATCCCATAAGACGGAATGGATCCGGAGGTGTCGGTTATGGCCTATTCTACTAACCAACTTTTCCATAATGTGAACAAGGGTTTTGTTAGTGACTTCATCTTACCCATTAACTTGAGGGTAATAAGGAGTATACAACTTTTGATGGATCTTAAATCTTTCAAAAGGGTCTTTAATTTCTTATTCTTAATGGATTTACCTTTGTTAGAGACAATAGTAAATGGGATGCCATAACGAAAAATGATGTGTGATCTATGATAAAATTAGATATCTACCCACCTATAACATAGGTGAGAGGAAAATATCCACCCATTTGGTAAATTATTAATTTATGGTGATGATATGCTTATGGCCATCATATGAAGTAGGTGTAAGTTTCATTATGATATCAATCCCCCATTTGGAAAATGGACATGGTGTGGTGATAGGCTATAAATATTAAGATGGGGTATGGATCAAGTTATCATGCTTTTGATACAAGATACATTTCCTTACATAATAATAGTACTATGTTTCCATGGTAAGCCAATTATAACCTACGCATAGAAATTTCTTTGATAGAACCATGCCACTAGTATAAGCACCACATATGCATTTGTGAACCTCTTTGGTTGTTTGGATATCATCTTCTGGATTAAAACACTATAAGAAAATCCCATCATATCCTCAATTATATAGAGTTCCCCAAAGAGGCTATAACATGTTATTCATTGGGTAAGGGTTCATGTTTGTGAGTGGGAAATGTCATGTGGGAAGGTACCATCTTACAATTAATTAAATATGCCTATGTACCAGGGGGAAGAGGGAAAAACAACTTCACATACCAAACATAAATATGGAATTTCATAATCATGGAATGTTAAGTGTTTCAAAATAAAACGAACTTCTTTTATATCTTGTGGTAGGACTAAGAGTTAACCAATTGTGGTGATGAAATTAGTACACTTATTCGGACTCTTGAAATTTGCTAAAAATAGATTTTGATAAAATATTCTTTTAGACTATCTAACATATTATTATAAGGGATAAGATTCTCATCTTTTACATTTTATTCATCATTAAATTTTGTAATAATGAGTCGAGAATCACCGATGACCTGAACTTGTGTAATGTTTCATTTGATTGTGATTATGATATCAATAATAAGGGCTTCATATTCAATAATGTTGTTGGTACAAGGGAAACCAATCCTAGAATCTATTAGAATCATATAGCATGTAGGGATGATTAATATAACCCCGAACTTAAACCATGGAAACCAAAAAATCCATCAAATTAGATATTCCATGTGGTAGATTCTTCAATGAACAAGACAGAATCCCGAGGTAAGTCAAGACTATGTGGTTTTGTTCCTAGTAAGGGATATTTTGTAATTTGATTTGCTAAGACTTTCCCATTGACTTATTAGTAATTTACATACTCAATGTAAAACTCACTAAGCATTATGATCCGATTAGTCATCCTCCTAGTAAAATATAGTTTATATAATACATACTTAAGTGGGTCAACTTTGGATATAATTTTGGTTGTGTTATTAAGTAAGTAATGGAATTTTTTTCAGAAAGTGAAAACATCTAAGAATTCCTTCTCAATTTGTGGGTAATTCATCTCATAAGATAATAAGGTATGTCTAAGATAATAGATGGATCAATTTTTATGTTGGGAATCGTATTGTGCTAAGAGTGCACCTATAGAAAATTGGGTAGCTGAAATATACAACAACAAAGGTTCACAGGGGTAGGTGTTATTGGGACATGTGGAGTGGCTAGGTATTGCTTCAATTAGGAAAAATATTAATTTCATTTAGGACCCCAATGAAAATCAACATCTTTTTAATAAGATTGGTAAAGGAATTAAAATTATCAACAAGTTAGGATATGAACTTGTGAATGGCTTGGATTTTTACTTGCAAGTTGTGAAACTACTTGAGGTTTGTGGGAGGAGGGATTTCAGTAATAGTTATAGATTTAAATAGATCCACATCAATTCCTCTTTTATAAATAATTAAGCCTTATAATTTTCCTGAAATGACATAGAACACACACTTCTTTTGATTTATCATGGCTTTATATTCCCGAAGTTTCTCAAAATGTGATGAAGGATTTTGAGTGTTCTTCTCTGGTTTTGTACTTTTCAAGGATATATTCCATGTAATTCACTACTATATCATGTAAAATATAATGAAATGTGATAGTCATACGACATTGATATGTGGCTCCTACATTATTAATGCCAAAATTCATGAGTTGATAACGAAAGGTACCCCAGGAGTAGTAAATGTGGTCTTATATTAGTCCTCTTAAATGATTATTCTTTGATTATAGATGAAAATCCATCAATAAGGGATAACATTTCATGTCCTATAGTAGAATTGAAAATCATGTCAATATTAGAAAGAGGAAAATCATCCTTAGGACATGACTTATTAATATCCTTGAATTTTATGCAAATCTATATTCTAAATGGTTTCTTGTGAATAGGCACAATATTGAGATCTACTATGAATAATCAATAGGTCTAATAAATCCTATTGCCAATAATTTCTCAAGATCTTCTTTAACCAAGAGAGCTACATATGGATGCATCTTATGCATTTTTGTTTTATGGGCTTAGTTGATTCATTAACACCTAAATTGTGCATAACCAAGGATCTAAAATTGACATGTATGCATAAGACCAAGAAAACACAACAAAAACTCTATAAGAAGCATAGTAAAAAAAAATTGTTCTTTTTAAGTAAGAGAATCCCCTAACTTGACAATTTTAGGTTATTCCTTTGTGCCAATGTTAACATCAATAGTCTCTTCAACCAATAACTTAGAACCATATTCCATACATGTAGGATCAGGAGGAGATTGATTTCTTCCTCTATTGGTGTCTCAATGATATTTTCACTAATATAATGATCACTTATATAATCCATTTTTTATTTTTCACATTGTTTATCTGTAAGTGCCTCAAAGAGATTTTCACTATGGGACTTGGATTTTTGTTTTCTAGAATTTTAGAAGATATTGTGGCATTTTTTTCTTTTTACTACCCATAGAACTCATCCTCCTCTCAAAAGTACACATATTTTTGAGGTTAACGTATAAACATTTCTTATGATCCCTAACAAGAATGTCATTACATAGCCCCATGAACTTTGTGATCGTTTCCTCATTTTATAATAAATTGATCAATATGTTTCATTATTGATCCTAATAAATAAGGGTGTGTGTATAAGATATAGTTAAGTAGTAGAGGGGATAGGTTTAAAATGGCAGTTTAAGAAAACACATTTGTGGAGTAAAGGTCTTCGTAGAGACTACAAGGGGACCCTAGGTCGGTGTCATACTCGGAAGATCTATCTTCATGTTTAGAAGAGGTTTCATCAAATTCAATATGTGGTTCTCCATAAGGCTTAATAGCAATGTTGTATCTATCCATCTTTTCATGTGCCAAAAGAGGTTCTTGCACACCTTTTTCATGTAATCTGCACCAATAACCTTGGTATCCCATGGTGTACATCATCTTTTATGGATAAAATATTATAGGGATTGATAGAAGGAGACCATATTCTCATCAATTGATTGGGATGTGTAGGTGTTACCAAACATTCATTTGTTGAGAGGCCACCAGGGGATAAATTTGTCAAGACTAAGAAGCGCATGAGTTCTTTTTAAGCTCGAAAATGGGATTTCCACTTTTTGTGACAAGGGAATATTGGACATAAGAATAGCCTATTGGAGGTCATATTTCCGATAGTCGATGTTAAGGATTTTAAATTTATATTTTCATCTGTAAAAGGGGGATGCAAAGGTAGAAGCATCAACTATATGAGGCTGAAGTTTATCAAGATTGACACGATAGGTGAGGGCCTCTCACCAAATTCAACAGATTAATTCTATAGAAATACATTCATAATGTTTTTGATAGTGGTCATACAACACTCTATAATGGGTGAATGGTTATGGGTCACTAAGAATTGTGAGATATTGTTCTTGATAATACAGTTTGATACATTGATGAAATGTCGAGGGAAACTCATGCATGGAATGAATCCATGGGTGACCGAGGATAATGTTATAAGGTAGTTCTAATTCAATGACATAGAATCTAGTTTCATATATGATAGGCCCAACTTTCATTAGTAAATTTATTATTCCTACCAAATCACATCATTACACATTATCATAAGCCTTAATTGTGATAACATTAGGATCCATCTCAATATATGTATGTTCTTGTTGTTTAACAAGCTTAAAAGTACATATGTCTAGACAAAATCCATTTTCCACAAGCACCATTTTATCCTTTTTATGGGTAATGATTACTTCTATATATAAGGGGAGATTGTGCATATAAATTTATCTGTTGGAATTTCATTTTGGATAAAAATGATTTGGTCACATAGGGTGATCTATGTATGAAAATATTGGAAGTGAAAAGTGTCAATTCTGTGGGAAATATTGACTCCTAGAGGGTCTTATAGAGGATGTCTTTATGAACAGTAGATATCTTAAGAAGATCCAAGATATAAATCTTGGTGGTTGTCTTCTCAAGTTATTCTAAGATATCATAATTACAATCCAAAAGGAGTAGATAGAGGCGTCTTGGGAAAATAAGGTGATTGTGTCACATTGTAAAAACACACTCTTGAGATTTGATTCTGATGGTAGTAATATGGTTGGTGATAGGATGAATATATCCAAAAAGAGAATCAAATGGATGGGATGTTTTATAAATAACATGGTTGGTACTTTTACTATTTGAGGATTGACATCAATTTGGTTTCATTTCCACTTTTTGTGTTTTGAGAAAGGTTCCTTGGATATTTCCGACTCATTATTAGACGATTTGTTGGGTTCTTGTGTGTCAAGATCGATATCTTTGCAATCTATGAGATATTAAATGAAGTTCTTTAATTTCATACATATATCCATGTCATGAACTTTGACATGATGATACTCACAATATTCATGGTATTTATACCACGATTATTTAGGTGCATCATCTTCAAAAGGTTTTGTGTTAAGAAATTTGACCATATTGGCTTAATCAAGGCTTTTAAGGATCGATGATAGGGACATAATAAGAAATATATATTCCCTACGTTTTATTTTTGGTTTAAGCAATTTGTATGTAAGTTTTATGAGTGGATTATTATAGATCGCTTGTACATGTTTGGAATAATTTATTCTATCATCTATGAGATCCCTATTTTTATTGAAAATTTTAAGCATGTCCAAAGGTTTTGCATCATAATCTCTTTAAAATGGTTTTAGGACCCCTTTTACTAACAAGGCCTTTTCAATTTTCATTCCTTTTTTAATGACTAGCTAACCCCGTCGTAATGCATTTATAAGTGGAAGGTAATTTTATGGTGTAATTTTGGCACAAAAAAATTCACAAGTTGTTTCTCAGGGATTGAACAAGGGAAATGGCCAGCTATCCCCCATCATTGTTGTAGGAAAGAAGTGAAGTTCTCATTGTTGTATTTTTAGCATTGCACAAGTATAGCATTGTGATATCACTCTCCACATTGAACAAGAAATGGAAAACAAACTTTTAGATAATTCCACAAAATTAGAGATAGACCCTTTCAAGAGATGGAGAAACCACTCAAGTTCTTGGCCCCTAAGACTCCATGGAAACAAGTGAATAAGATAATTATCGCTATAAGAAACTTCTTGGCATGCCATGAAGAAGTATTTTATGTGATATCTAGGGTCACCCTTGCCACGATATTTATCAAATTTTGGGAAATAAAAGCTAGGTGGAAAGTGAGTACACAACATCTCTTGATCAAAGGGGTATAGACGAATTCTTAAAACTAATACTTCTTATTATGTCCACTAATTTTTTCATGTAAGCCAGTGAGTGCATATTTCATAGATTATCATTATTGGTCAAATATTTGGTTGCATGATGACATGGAGAGTATGTGAGTTCGGTTTGATATGGAGGCTTCACCTCTATAATTTTTAGTATAGTGTGTGGCATATGTCACCATAGGTTTTCATATGATTGGATCTATACATATCCCTATTGACATGGGAATATAAAGTGGACAATTGGAGACTAAGTGTTTGTATTTCTTGTTGTACCATCACATCATCACTACATGGTGTAGGTTAGGTATATGTTTCCATGATAAATTTCTAGCATGCAAAACTTAAAAATTTGGTCATGACACCAAACCCACACTTAAAATTACCTTACCTTTCCTTCACCAGCATTTCAACTATATCACCATCATTATGGCTAAGAGTAACATGCTAACATGATTTTCAAGTGTGTTTCATAGGCAAATAATTTTACCTATCTTAGTTCTTGAAGTTCTTGAGATCTAAGAAGGAACGGTGCTCCCAAAGGCTTTGAAAGGGCATATTTTGGTCCTTTTGACATTGGTGAACATCCTATGGAAGCTTACCAAGAAAATTAAAATCATTCACAAGTTGTATGGGAGAGAAATAAAGTTACATAATGAATTTTAGGAATTTTTTTGGACAAAAATGAGTTCGGGAAAAAGTTAAGTAAAAGCTGGTCTTTTTGAGAAAGGCACTAGGAAATAATATTAGGGTTAGCACAAGGTTGTAGAGATAATATATCATATCTAAACATACATGCAATAAAATCATATATTCTACCAGAATAAATATACAAAACAAGAGATATAAATCAACACCATATTTAATGTGGTTCACCCAATGTGGGCTACATCCACCAAGAAACAAGCCAATCTATTATCCAAAGCTTTGAGAAGATATACAATGAAGATTTACAATCTTCCACACCTCTCACAATGTTTATTACTTTATTTCTCTTAATATTCTCCTTCTTCTCCAAGAATTCTCTCTCTCTCAATTATTTTCACAATAATCATTAACTCTCTCTTCTAACGCTATCTTTGTAGCTTATAAATACCTTATTCAAACTTAGGACACTTAGCCATGCAATTACAATCAATAGATCCACTTTAATACTAAAATTATATCTAATTATCGTTAGTTAAATAAAACACTCACGCACATGTAACTGACGTTGGTTATCCCTAATTGATGTTGGTTCCTACTTGCTTGATCGATTCCGGTCATAGGTGATCGATGTCGGTCCTTTCATAACCGATGTTGGTTACTATGTTTTCTAGCAATTTGATATAGCATGTTAAAGTCAAGTAATTGAGCTCCACTTCTCAATAATATCCCACTTGGAGATAAATTACTACAATATAGATTTACAATGTCATTCTTGGATCCTTTCCTTATCTTTGTTTCTTCCTCTTTAAGTCTCAAACTCGAAGACCAACAAGAAGTAGAGTGTAGCTCCAACTTCTCTTTTGCTAATGGCTTCGTTAGCATATCCACAGGGTTTTCACTTGTATGAATCTTCTCCAATTTCAATTTCCCATCCTCCAATACCTATCATATGAAGTGATACCTCAATTGAATGTGTTTCATTCTAGAATGAAACGCTGAGTTCTTTGCCAAATGAATTACACTCTAAATGTCATTGAACAATTTGCAATCATCTTAATCCTTTCCTAACTCTTCCATGAACCTACTCATCCATATCATCTCTTTGCTAGCCTCTGTAGCTACAACATACTGCCTCTGTAGTAGACAAAGCCACAACCTTATGCAATCTTGATATCTAGCTAACTATCGTCCCACCTACTATGAAAATATATCTAGTAATGCTCCTTCTACCATCCAAATCTCCAGCCATATCTGAATCAACATATACACATAAATAAATATCCAAACCTCTATAGCATAATTGCATGTTAGATGTCCCTCTCAAATACCTGAGTATCCATTGGACTGCTTTCCAATGCTCTTTACCTAGATTAGACATAAATCTACTCACAACTCCCACTTCTTGCAATTTTTAGTTTGGTACAAACCATAGCATACATGAGACTCCCAACTCTTGAAGCATATGGTACTCATGTCATTTATTTGACCTCCTCATGCGATTAAGGAAACTGATATTTTCTCAATTTAAAGTGTTCAACCATAGGTGTAATTACGGGTTTTGAATTATAAATTTTAAACCTTTCTAACACCTTATAGATATAATCCTCTTGAGACAAATACAATTTCTTGTTCTTCCCGACTTTGTGTATTTGCATGTCAAGGGTTATTTTTTCAGATCCTAAATCCTTCATAGAAAATGTGTGAGATAGATTTCCTTTAATCTCACCAATTTTCTACATACTAGATCATGTAATAAGCATATCATCCACATACAAAGAAAAAACTAATATAGCTCCCATTTTTAGCTTCTTGAAAAAAACACAATGATCATAATCATGTCTTAAGTAACCATGCTCATGCATGAAACTATCAACCTCATGTACCATTACCTAGGAGCTTTCTTGAGTCCATATAGACTCTTTTTCAACCAAAGCACACTAATTTCTCCTTACCCTTGACTTCATACCCAAGTGGTTTCTGCATATAAATATCTTCATCCAAATCACCATGAAGGAAAGTTGTCTTCACATCTAGTTTCTCTAAATGCAAATCATCTACTGCAACTATACTCAATACAGTATGAAAAGAAGTTATCTTAACAATAGGATAAAATATTTCACCAAAGTTAATACTTTCTTTTTTACAGGTAAATCCTTTTACTACAAGCCTTTCCTTATACCTTTTCTCGTCCACCCTCTTCTTCCTTAATCTTATAAACCCATTTGTTATGCAATGTCCTCTTACCTACTAAAGAACTTAACTAAAACCCAAGTCTGGTTTTGTTCCAAGGATTCCATCTCCTCATTCATGCCATGCCTTCACCGAATGTGGGTCTCATCCTGTATTACTTCTTTAAAAAAATTGGTTCACCATTATCGAGTCAATAATAAATAAGATAGAGAAGATGTAAATCTTTCTGGATGTTTACTTACCCTTTGCGACCTTCTCACAAAAGTTTGGGGTACCAAAGGTTCATTCTCGGACCTCCTGGACATTTGTTTCCAATTTTAAATGTGACCGATTCTGTCACTTGCGATGATGTTGGTTCTTTTGCTAATCGATACCGGTTCAAATTCGGTGATGTCGGTTAGGAGCCAACCAATCTTTGGGTTCTTTGTAACCCCAGTATGTATGATTTTTAAATCCAGGAGTTCATTTTCATTCACAAATTTTTCAACCAGTTCATCCCTGGGTACCAAAATTTTATCCTCAGTAAATTCTCTTTTCATTCCATTTAATGTCATGAATCCTAATAATTTTAGAATTCTCTAAATCCCAAAAAAATAATCCAAAATCACTAGATCCATAACCAATGAAATTGCATCTCTTGGATTTTGCATCCAATGTTTTCCTATTTTCCTTATCAATATGTACAAAAGCTTCAACCAAAAAAATTAAGAAAAGAAATATCTTCCTCTTTTTCGGTCCAAGCTTCCTCTGTATTCTTCCATCTAGTTAACTTGAAGACCCACGGTTAATCAAATAAACCAATGTATCAACTACTTCTGCCCAAAATTGCAAGGGCAATCCAACATGTATCCTCATACTTCTAACACGTTCCATGATTGTCATGTTCATTCTTTATACAACACCATTCTCTTGTGGTGTTCTTGGAACTATCTTTTCTCTACGTATTCCATTCACTAAAAAATAATCATTGAAATTCTTGCGACAATATTCATCACCATTGTTAGATCTAAGGAACTTTAACGTTGAATTTGATTCATTCTCAACAAGAGCTTTCCATCTATTAAAAGTCTCACAAAACATCACATTTATGTTTAGTAAAATAAACCCATACCTTTCTTGTAGCATCATCAATGAAAGTAACATAATATTGGGATCCTTCATGAGAAGCTATCTGGGCTGGTCCCCACACATCTAAGTGTACAAGCTCCAATTTCTGCTCCTTCTTAGTTGCCCAAAATTTTGAGAAATATCACTCTTTTTTTCTTTCTAAAGACACAATGCTCACATAAATCAAGATCTAAATCTTTCAAATCTAATAACTTACCCTTAGCCTTTAAGATCTGCATTCCTTTTTGACTCATATGGCCCAACTAATTATGCCACATGCATGCATTAGAATCTAAATTAGATAACACAAAAAATAAATCAGCAACACATGTAGATAAATATATCATTCCTATGTTCTTTTCTCTTGCCACAACAAAGACACCCTTAGTGACTTTCCAAGAATTTGTTGTGAATGTAACCATGTAACCAACTTCACCTAGTTGCCCTACAGAAATAAGATTCCTTTTGAAGCTTAGCACATGCCTCACATCTTTCAATACCCATGTATTTCCATTTTGTAATTTTAGATGAACTTCCCCTTTACCAGTAATACTGCAAGGTTCATCATCACCCAAATAAACATGCCCAAAATTTCCCTAGACATAATTTCTAAAATAACCCTTATTAGGGGTTACATGGAAAGAAGCTCTTGAATCTAAAACCCATGATTCTATTCTATTATCCAAAGAAAGAATAAGAGCATCTTGCATTACCTCTACTACAATATTTTCCTCTTTACCTTTGTCTAGGTGTTGGTTCTCTTTATCCTTTGACCAACAATATTTCTTTACATGTCCTTTCTTTCCATAATTCCAATAGGTAATTCCCTTACCTCTGGATTTAGATCTGCCATTCCTTGACTTTGATTTCCCATTATTCTTACTCTTAGATCTCTCCTTCTTCCTGCCTCTTCTTTCTACATTCAAATCATTCCCAAATGATGATTCCTCTATAATTTTCCTGTGAATTTATTCATTCAAGATTATACTAACCACATCATCAAAATTTAAAATATTATTAGCAGATGTTGTATTACTAATAACCATTACCAAGTTATCCTAACTATTAGGAAAATAACATAAGAATAAGAGTTCTTTCACTTCATCATCAAATGGAATATCAACCAATTTTAACTGATTTATAATAGATCGAAATCATTCAAATGACTAGATGCAGATCCACCTTCATGCATCTTAGAACTAAATAGTTTCTTCATCAAATAAACTTTATTTAAAGCACTAGGTTTTTCATATAAATTAGCAAGAGATTTCATTAACTCTACCATAGAAGTCGCTTCTGTAATATTGGAAGCACAGATGTTTCAGTGTTCAATATTATAGATCCCAAAGCCTATCTTTAAAGAATATTCCATTCTTCATCATCGTCTTTGTAGATCTAGACTTTTCATCCAATGGTAAGTACAAATATCTTTGATACAGATAATCCTCAATTTGCATCTTCCATAATTGATAATTTCAGCCGTCAAACTTCTCTACCTTGTATTTGTTTTCTTCTTCCATTGTTATAGCTCCCACTCAATCAGAAAACCCTCTATGAGTAAATCTATCAACACATAAAACCCTCAACCAAATATCGATACCATTTTTTGGGTTATCGAAAATGTTGTATAGATAATATATCATATCTAAGCATACATGTAATAAAAGTGGATATTCTACCAGAAGAAATATACAAAACAAGAGATATAAATCAACACCATATTTAACGTGGTTCACCCAGTGTGGACTACATCCACCAAGAAACAAGCCAATCTATTATCCAAAGCTTTCAGAAGATATACAATGAATATTTACAATCTTCCACACCTCTCATGATGTACAATAATTTCTTTCTCTCAAGCTTCTCCTTCTTCTCCAAGAATTCTCTCTCTCACAATTATTTTCACAATAATAATTAACTCTCTCTTCTAACCCTAGTTTTCTAGCTTATAAATACCTTATATAAACTTATGGCACTTATCCATGCAATTACAATTAATAGATTTCCTTTAATACTAAAATTAGATCTAATTCCCGTGAGTTAAATAAAACACTCACGCACAAGTAACCAATGTCGGTTAGCCCTAACTGATGTCATTTTCTACTTTCTCGATCGATGCTGGTCATAGGTGACCAAAGGTCGATACCTTCATAACTCGATACAAGTCCCTTCATAATCGATGTCAGTTAATGTGCTTTCCAACAAGTTGATATAGCATGCTAAACTGAAGTAATTGAGATCCACATATCAACAAATACAATTTCTAAAGGAGATAGTCACCTTGTTTAAAAGGTTTCAAGAGCCTCATGAAGTTTGGGAGATCATATCCTAGGAATTGGAAAGATGACAAATCCTACTTCATGTTGCAATAATCAAGGAAGAATTCTGGTAGTATAAAAATGTGGAAACTTATCCATCAGTACATCACAAGAGTCCTTCTACAAGGTGGAACTCACTCAAAATGTTTCGAACACCCCGTGAAGAGTTAGGATCCAAATAAATCTCAAAATAGGTTATTTTCAATTCTCTTCATGACCCACAAGTTTTTTTGGCTTGTTTTCATTAAAAACTCTTCTTGCCACTTGGCTCATTGGCACACTTGCTCTTAGGAAAACTTAAAGGCACAAGTAAACATTATTGTATAACTCATTTTCAGACCTTCCAACTAGTTCATTAGATTAATTTTCCTATTTTCATGCAAATTCATATATTATTTTGCCAAACATCATTATTTTTTTACTCTAAGGAAAAGGAAACATTATAGGAAGCAAGTCGGATGTTCAAACTATGCTCAAACTTCACTTCGGTGCTTGGGTGCACTTTTGGTGTCCCTTTTCACCATTTGTGCACTTTTACAATGCAATTGCACCCCATAAGTGTGCCTCTCTCCTATTGGTTGGAGTTCTCAACTTAAAAACATAAGGAGGAAGCCAAAAGTGCATGGAGAAGTTTAAGTGAGTGTTTTAAGTTGTGGTGGGTCCCATTTTCCCTCCAAGGCACATTTTTGAACTCCATTTACACCTTGGGTACACTTATGAGGTGTAATTACACCCCAAAAGTGCATCATGCTCCCATTGGCTGAAATATTTTATGTATGCATGTCAAGTCAAGTAAAAAAAAACTTGTGTTTGGGCATGTGCATGTCATTTCTTCCTCGATCCCCTATCCATATGGCACATTTTTCAGCTCTCCTTACACCCAAGGCACATTTTTGAGGTGCAATTGCACCCAAAAAGTATTCCCAAGTTCAAGGAGGCTTCCATTCTCTACCTTACATTTCTCTACTCCTCCATTTTTCCCATGTGCACTCATCTCTTCCACTCCCACCATATAAATTCACTCACCCTTGCTCACTCAACTCAAAAACATAAAACATGATGCAAAAACATAAAGTAACTCTTTGGCATCCATTAAAGAGGTTTTGAAGTTGGTCCATCATCTCCAAACACCAAAAAACTCACTTTTGTGCCCTAGCTATCAAAATCTTGTTTTACTTTTAACTTGCAAACCCCAACTCCAATTGCCACAAGATTTGACCGTATCTTCATCATGAAAATTCCATTGAGAATATTATTTACTTACCCTCATCTATGCAATCAAACCTATTTTACATCCATGTTAAATTTCAAGACAAAATACTCATTTCTTAGATCTATATAATCCTGCATTGAAATCTTTTAAAAATTGGTGTAGACACCTAAAATCCTCTTATGTAGTTTTATTGATAAAAGTGCTCTAATTACCCTCGTTCTTAACATTTCCATTATAATTAGTGACTTCCTCTAATTAACTAATGTTTCCCTCTACTTGGGTTAATTAACGATGCTTTATTGATTAACTAACAAACATCACACTTTGGATGCCAATTGATGACACATCGTTAGTTATAATCATGTTCGAGAAAATAATTAGCAATTATTATCTAATTAAGCCTATTTACCCTTGTATTTGATCAATAAACCTTCTTATTGGTTACTACCCCTCTTCCAACCATTTAAAATCACCCCATTTCCCTCCAAGACATCTCAAAAGGCTTTAAAAGCTTATCCTAGCCTCTTAATTGATCATAATTGGTCAATTAAGGCACCTCACATGTTAATCACTTGTTAATTTCACTAATCAATATTAACAAGCCTTAATCTACTTTATCCTTTAGTCCCACATGCACCAAGATGTAAGATTTTCTAACAATAGAAATCTATATAAAGTAACTCACATACATGTTTACACTTTACATCATACTTTTAATAGTATTAATCATATAAGACATATGATCAAGAGCCTTACTTCCATTGATGGATTAGTTTTCTCAATATTTTCATCCAATATTCATGCTTGGTTAGTAGAGGAATATATAATATGGCCTTGTATCCATTGTTAGAGAGATCCTTTCACCATTTTGAAGTAGCAACAACCCAATTTTATTTGCTAGTGATCTTCGTAGGTCCATTTTAGTTAACAAATGACACTAAGTAGGAATTTTTAACTTAGATTGATTGATATCATGTTAGTTTTCTTAAGCATTCCAATAAGCTAAGATCTTGATGTTACTATTGTAAATTTGTAGCTTTGCTAATAGACTATGTGGTGTTAGTCTAGTTATTTAGCCTTGCAAGAGTTTTGGTAGTGCACATTTGCACGCCAAATGAGACATTAATCATTTTCATTTGTATTAGATTTCAAGATTTCTAGATTAGTTTCAAGATTTTTAGATTAGTTTCAAGTTTTTGGTTTACTAACCCTCTCTTGCTTTATTTTTGATAAAATTGAGGTTTCTTACCTAAATTAGTTGTAGTTGATTTTTTTATGTTCTTTGCAAGATCAAAGGAAGTGAGGTGCTATCAAATTTGATTCAAGTAGACAAAGTTTGGAGATTTTTGAGATTTTTTTAAAAATTCTCGTGTTTTGATGAGTTATAGGAAAGCCTCACACTAGTGCTTCAAGGTTTGCACATCTTCTTATAGGCTCGTACATACGCTCTCGGCTCACGAATACGCTTCTCTAGCCATGCATATGCAACACTCCTTTTTAGCCTATAATTAGACTTTGTAAGTTACTTTGTAATGAGCTCGCGCATATGCTCTCTGGCTCACACATATGCCTCTCGGGTTGCACTACTGCAAAACTTACTATTTTTTTGACATAGAGTCACACATATTTGTTAACCTTCATGCATACACTCTACGGCTTGCATGCATACACTCTTTGTTTCATGCTAGTGTGTTTTGTGCTAGTTTTTGGCACTCATTTCAAAGCTAGAGTTTATCATTTTTTGTATTTTGTTGGTTGTAGGTTTTCCTAACTATTTTCTATAGGTTTTTAACATTTCTAATTAGATTTCTAAAAAAATTCTTAAATTTGGATGAATTCTTTTGTTTCCATGCTTTGTATGAGTTTGGGATAAATTTTGTGTATGCTCTTCTCTTGCACCATTGTGTGATCTTGAGAATCAAAAGCAGCTTTAAACCTTCTTTTTCTAACATTAGAGTAAGTGGGAAATTTCATTATTCATTTTTATGCTTAAGGGAATGAACTTTTCATATGGCATTTTTATGATCCTTTGATTTAAGAGATTTTCATTTGATAAACAATTAGGCTAAAGCTTGTGTATGCTCTTCTCTTGCACCATTGTGTGATCTTGAGAATCAAAAACAACTTTAGTTTTTCACTAAAAGCACTTGGATTAATTAGGAATGAACTTTATAAGCATTATGGTGGTTATTTGATTTACAAGTTTTTCATTGTTATCTAGTTGGGTTGTTTTTTGTGTATGCTCTTCTCTTGCGTCCTTAGATGATCTTGAGAACCAAAAACAACACTTAATCCTATTTTTATGATATTGTAGATATTTTGGATAACTACTAACTATTTGTGTGTAGGACCTAATGATTTCCAAAGAAAGGAGAATCTAAACAAAACTCTAATTACATGTGTTGTAGGTTGCCAATGGTGGTCTAAACCAAATTTCTTAATCCAAAAGATAAAAACACACCACATTATTCAACACACTGTACTTACAGGTTTTAGTTAAGAGCTATGGCTCATCCACTTTAAACTGGGAGAAGTGCCTTGGCATAAGCCATAATACCCATGAGGATGCTCCCAAGAACCCCAAAGTATTCCATGCAAGAGGGAACCTTGTGGAAAAAATGGGAAAGTGCTCCACTACCCAATTGATTAGTATGCCTTAGAGAGATTAGCGTCAAAATTATCTTCATGTGACCCTAGTGAGATACAACTGAACACAATTTATTGCTCATTGTATTAAAGGGGGTAAATTAAAGCCAAGATACTCCAAGATTTAGTTAGTGCAACTTTCTTAGAAAACCACGCTCGAAAGATAATTTGTGACACCTAGAGAGTGAACTAATAGGAAGCTTGTGGCTTGGAGCCAATTTGACTTTAGACATCATGTTTCAAAGAGCTCTAACAACATGAAAAAAATTAGAGTCAAAACCTTGTTATTCGAATAAGGGGAGAGTCCATTAAAGTTGAAACTGTGTGTTATTTCATCACAAAACTTACGAAGTGTTACTTTGTCCTAGTTTTTCACTTGTCTTGAGAAAAGTGAAACTTTGTCAAAGTTACACCAAGTACTTTTCATCACCACTTGGTCTACTCCTTTGTCTTCTTGTTGCCCATTTGGGACAAAAGAAAACATACATACGTAGTGCTATTGATTTATTTTGTACACCACTTTTGCACCCGTTTACATTTATCCTTTCTTGAGACTGGATGGTAAACATTGAAAGTGTGTTGGTACATATTTATATCTTGGTAGCCATCATCTTGATACCCATAATCAAGATTTCATATTGTAGCTAGGTTTTCTCATCATTTAATTCCTTTGATTTGTTATGCTACCCACATTATAGCCATACAATTTTGATACTTACATCTTGTTTCCATTGTGAAACTTGGTCTAAGTCTCTAAATTGTATTGTTACGCTACTCACACACATAACAACTTCTTGATATACTTAGGCTTAGTTTTTATCCTAACATTGCCTTGAGTTTTTGAGAGTGTTGATGTTACGTTGTTTACATCACAATAACATAATTTTGATACTAAAATTCTTTTTTATTGCAAATCTTGATTAACGTGTCCAAATAGTGTTGTTATGTTGCTTGCATTTGTAACTTCCATTTTCAAAGACTTGGACTTTGTTTGTGTCTAAAACTAGTTTTAGTATACCTTGTTGGGAGATCGCATCAACACTTTCTTAGTATTTAGGTCTTGTTTATTTTAAACTTGACCTAAGTGGTGATATTTTTGTCACTATCGGCACCGAGCTTATCTTGAAAAAATGTAGGAGTAAACTATTTTTATGATTGGATTATAGTCTTGTACTTAATAGTATTGTCCTAGATACTTCTTGTCATATATTACCTTATTAGTGTATCATTATTTATTCTTTGGTATCCTTGGGTTCATATTGATCCTTTGGATTCATGACCATTTATTATTTCACATTCTTTGTGATGACTTGACATTGTTATGCTGCGTAAATTTACCTAGGGTCCATTTTAGTCAACCTTAGTGAAATCTTTCATGTTATGCCTCCTACTAAAATAATGGGGCACCAAAAATTAGGAGCAGGTCCCTTCAAAAATGACAACCCACTTTTTGATGACAACGTCATGGTTGATCACAATGGTGGTGAGGAGAATTATCCTCATGCGAGAATTTGATTTTAATCCCACCCAAATCAATAATTTCTTGTTCCAAAACAAACATGAGGTTCTTATGTGTGTCATAGAGCTAGGAGCTAGGTTACCATCTACAGTTGATCCCTCTCTTATTACCGATATGGTTCATGGAGAATAAGAAATAGAGTGTCCTCATCAAAATATTAACGATATCTTAAACCCAGGTCATGCCTCTACTTCTAGATGATAGAATGATGAGGAGATTGAAAGATTTGATGGATCGTATCAGAAACTATGCACCATGATCAAGTTACACTGGTTGAATCACAATGGCTCCAATGTAATCACAAGGAAGAATCGATCAACAACTGAATAACTTGCATAACAGAATAAAGCTTGCTCATAAGAAAAAGACAGTGAGTGTCTTGGCATGCTCATAAATGAATAAAAAGAGAGTACATATAAGGTGTTGAGTAACCCTAGTGCATGACACACATGTAAACCCTAAACCTAACCCATGTGAGATGACCCTCCAATATGTGAGGAGGACACATACGATAACTCACACCAACAGAGATACCTTTCTAAAATGATGGAGACTATCATATATCTCTGTCGAGTTCATTGTGATGACCATCAAGAGCATGCTCATCATGAACAACCTCCTCCTCATGAAATTCATAAAGAGGTACTCACTCAAGAGGTAAATTTAGAACAAAACTATAAGCTCTTACTCTCCAATTGGAAATTTTGGCTTCACGTATAAACGAGGAACAAACAAAGCCTTTAAAATAAGATAAACCAAAAGCTTTGTACCAAGAATTCAATACCAACACTCCTTGTTAGGAGGACACGTAAAGAGTCTTATGAGGACTTTTATACGGATAATAAAGGTGGGGATACAACTAGATTTAACCATTTGTATAGGCCAACACCACCCACACAAGACCAACTCTTCAATCAAGAGTGGTTAACCATGAAAAATGCCCTTATAGATTTACAAAAAGGCAATACATGAAATAGTAAAATTACCCATTCAATGAGCTATGTCCACATCCCTTTAATAGTGCTAGTTATAAGTACCTTTCCCACGTCATTTTGATTGTCTAAAGTTCAAAAATACAAGGGAAAAGGTGACCCCAAAGACCATATTAAGGACTTTTATATGACGTGTCAAGAGGTCACATTTAGCGATAACTATCTCATTTGCCTCTTCCCACGAAGTTTAGGAGGTCAAGCATTGGAATGGTTTTTACACATCCCTAAGGGATCTATCTCTACATGGCCAGAACTAGCTGAACACTTTGTACATCACTTCTCATTTAATATAGAAAATGACATCACCATGTTAGATTTATGTAACACAAAACAACAAAATAATGAGAACTTTGCTAGTTTCTTACAATGAAGGTGAGGGTTAGCTAGCTGATTCCCTTAATCTATACCAGAGAAACAGATGATCAATATATTTGTAACCAAATTACACCCTGAAATTACATTTCACTTGCAAATGCATTGTGGAAACACATTTGAAGAGGTGACAGAAAAGGGTAGTCAAATAGAGAAAGCGTTGTTAGTCAAAGGTACTTTAAAACCCTTCTTGCATTATCATAATGATACAAAACCTAGTGAAAAATCAAATTTTTTTTTAAAATAAGAATAGAAACTTTGTAGGTGATGGAATAACGGACTCTAAACAAGTGGAAGAGGTTGAAAACCATGCTCCTTGAAACTTGCATGAAGGGAACTCTAGATCCGGAATACAAACGTTGTTCCTTCACCCCTCTATCTGACTCTATGTCATCAATACTAAAATAGTTAGAGGCGGTTAACATGGTTAGGTACCCTGAAACCACACCTTATGGGGATGACACACCTAAGCCATCATGGTTTAGGGAAAATGAATATTGTGGATTTCATCGATTCAAGGGTCATAAAACTGATAAGTGTTTGAAATTAAAGCACTTTATTCAAGACTTAATTGATAGTGGTAATGTGGAAATGAATTCCTCCACCCCTAGAAAATATCCCAACACAAACATGGGAATCTATAAAGAACCTTTCCCAAAGCACAATAAAGGAAATGAAAATTCGATCAAGGATAGTCATCCCAAGCCAAGAATGTTAATTACGTTTTAAAGATGGGCCATTTTATGCCCTAATAGATTGTATCAATCCACCTATTGAGCATATCACCTTGTTATTTTAGAACCTCCTCCTTTACTCCTCAAAAAAATCATTATGATGTGTTAGATAAATTAGAGAAAAATACAAATTAAGATTTTGATCTTAAACCTTCTTAATATCTCTAGCGATCATAAATACATCCTTTGTAAGACATTACAAGGATCAAGAGTGTCTTTTGATATCGACCTAAGATGCTTCCAAGCAATGGTAGCACAAATTTATCCTATAGAGCATATAACTTTTAGTCCAATAGAGATCCCAAAAGGTAAGAAGGTAAAAAGAGTTCTTGGAGATGGCGGATTGGGTGTAAACATTTGTACTCTACATCTATTTTGGCAACTAGGGTGTACTGAAGCTGATTTAGAAATAAAGGTCATCACCATCAAGGCGTATGATAACAAAGAGTGAAAGTCATCCAATATGATAACTTTCTCTCACTGGAAGTGGTACATATCAATCATGATACAAAATTCCATGTTTTGAACTTAGAACTCCCTTATAACATATTACTCAAACGCCCATGAATTCATGTCATGCAAACCGTACCTTCCACATTTCATCGGTGCTTGAAGTTTCATTATGAAGGGTAGACCCTCACTATTCAGGGATATCTCCAACCATTTTCTCATTGCAGAGCATTGTCGGGTTGTTTCCCCACCATTTATGAATGCCCATCTACATAGATGGTTGTTCTTGTTCAGTAAAATGTGCTCACTTTGCTAGTGGATCCAGATACCTTATCTCCCAATGATAATGGTACTTATACATTAAAATCTCCCTTCACAACATGGGAGATGAAGGTTGTTGCTAATAGCTACAGAGAGTATGATCTCCAATAGGCCCTTTTAGTTTCTAATATCACCCTATCACCCAAAGTGCGTGGTAGGCCTAGTCACAAGTATCAATGCTCCCGGAATACTGTAGTTTTAACACTTCCACTCCTGGTGGATTATTAGCAGATGAAAATATTCTAAACAATACCATATCTTGTCCTTCGGATGATGAAATGGATCCATGTTACCAATCACCCAAGTATGTTATCCCCAATAAAATTATGTATGTTATGGGATACAAAGGACGTGGTTGTGGCATAAACAAACAAGGTACACTGGAAGCTCTTCTAATACCTCACCGTAAGGTGTGTAAGTATGGTATCTTGTGTCGACCGTATGGGTCTCATCCCTTGGAGATCGAGGATACTTCTTACGAGAGCAAAGATAGTTACTCCGAATGAAAAGTAAAATAGATTCTCGGTGTAGTCTTTACGAAGACCTTACCTCCACGAACATGTTTTCCGACGTAGCTATCTTAACTATAACCCCTTCCATGTCCACTACCATTCTGACACTAGACCTTATTTACCCATCACTCATGAATTGGTACCACCAATAGCATGTGCCAATTAATGTTTTTCAAAATGATGAAGCTATGGGTAAATTCTTGGGTATTAATGACAACATTCCAATAGGTTATCACAAGAAAGGCTTATCCATCAAGCTTAACGCATGCATGTATTTTGGGGAAGAGGCTAAGTTATGTGGTCATCTAAGAAAAAAAAAAGCAAGGGAAAAAATCCATAGAAAATACTTGTTATCCAAATTTCACCCCCCAGAGTTAATTTGATAACATGCATCAAAGTTTTTAGTTCCAAGCAAGTAGATTGATTCAGGAGAAAATCGTAAAATTGGCTAAGTCCTGCTCAAGGCCACCTTTGGGATAGTTGGAACAATTATACGTGGAAGGCGCGGATCGGCCGAAAAGCCTCCAGGCGGCCCAAACAGAAAAAGGGACATCTGGGACAAATGGACACGAAATGCCCGAATCGGCCGAAAGAAAGAAAATTTATCCAAGTCCTTGGCCAAGGAGCAAGCGAGACATTTGGGGATGATGGACGCGAAGGACGCGAACCAGCTGGTTCGGCCGAAACAAGAAACTTCAGCACAAGGACAAGTGGGACAAAGGGGCGCACGGGACGCGGATAGCCGAAGGAGCTGAAAGCCAATCAGATCACGCCACGTGTCACCGGCAGAAAAGGGACGAGGAAGTCCATTTCGGGCGGATTGGAGGTTTCTGTCCTGCAAATCACTGGGACATCCAGGACAAAAGGATGCGGTGGACGCAAAAATCCGGTAGGCCCATGGACAAATCACAGCATGACACGTGTCGCCAAGGAAAAAGGTCCAAAAGGTCAAAGGGCAAGTTTTGAGCACCGATCCGAACCAATGAAATAGTGCCACGTGTCCAAGTTTAAGGGGCCCATAGAGAAGCCCGAAAAGGTGGAGAGAGAAAATTTCTCGGTGAACCGGAGCACACCACGTGTCGTCTAGATGGCAGAGTGCGGGAAAAGAAATTTAAAAATCTGTTTTCACCTGTTTTGTGCCCTAAATCTTCAGACCTTCGTATCTTTCGATCCAGAGCTCGGATTTGCACATTCTTTATATCAACGGAAAGCTGTTGAAATTCTCTACATGATTATGGGATCAATCTCACATTTTGGTGTAGTTTGGAGGGAGAAAATTAAGAAAACGTCTCTAACGCGTGGTGATAGACATAAGTAATGCTTCAACTACCAACTTTAATGCAGCAGACAGCTCGCCGCTCCTATTAGACAGCCCACCATTTTGCCAGAATCCATCGCTTCTACCATAATGAGATGATTTTAAATGCTACCAAGAACTGGTTGGGGCGGATTAAGATTTCCTCTCTCTTCCCTCTCTCATTTCTTGATATATATTGTAAAGAAGAGCTCCTTTAAGGGGTCGGACATTCTTGTTTTGCATCCTCCCTTCTTCCCTTGCTTGCAAGAGAAATTATGGAGCTTTCAACCTCCCATATGGGTTGTAATGCCGAGTTTTTTAATCTCTTAGCCACCGCTTGCTGATATCTTGTATCGACTCTTGAGCAATAATATATGTGTTGTGATTGACTCTCGACCCTCTCATGTATTCATTGCTGTCATTTTGATCTCTTATTATAGTTTGGTTACCTGTGCATGGTGTTTGTATTGCATCTATGTGGTCTGTGTTAAATTTGCAAAATGAGTGTCTAACATTCCTCGGTGCATCACCTTTGTAGTTTAGGTTTTATTCTATGCATTTTCTTACCCTGTCTCCTTGGAAAGTTAGATTAGGTTTTAGCAAACCCTCTGCATTTTTTGTGTGCATCTGAACAGAGGAATAGGAACCAGCCTTCTCTGGAGAATCTTTTCTCATCTTTACAAGTCCCACACTTGGAGAAAGGATTCCATGTTGTGCAATCACACTGGATGCCTGAACATCAACCTAGAAGCTGATTTGCATCCGGGGTCTTTGTGAGTCTGCAACAACAGTTTTGGCATGCCCGGTGGGACTTAGAGGTCTCATTTTTATTGCAGCAAAGTTGATATGCATCTGCTGCAGTTTTCTTGCTTATAAGAGCTATTATCTGCATATCTGGCGACTCCAAGGGGAAGAATCAATTGGTTTTAGTAGTGCGGGCACGAAAACTCATAAGAAGAATCACCACAAGGTCAAGAGTTGGAGAACAAGAAGTGTTGTTTGAATACCTGTAGTTATCTACAAGAAGAAGGCAAAGAGGAAGAAGGATTCAGAGGTCTCCATCTCCACCAAACAGAACTCTCTCAACTCCTCCACTTGACAGGCCTTTCATTCAGTATAGAAGGGTTTTAAGACCGATTAGAATGGCTCAAAAAAATCCCTACGTCAACTTCACAGGTAGCAGCCCACTTGCTCTCAATGCATAGCATCCAGTTCCTATTGCGCCTTGAAGAACATTCCCTACTTCACCAGAGAAAATCAAACTACTCCAGGTGATCATGTTAAAGATATTGCTAACCTTTGCGCAATCCATGAAATCAATGAAATGCAAGTGGCTGTCAAGTTACTGGCATCTTCCTTCAAGGGTAAAGCATTACAATGGTTTAGGAGCCTTGGAGCTGGTTCTATCACAAATCGGAATCAGTTGTGTATTGCACTTCACGAGTAATTTGGAGAGAAGGGAGACAACTTGTCTCTTTTGGAGCAGCTGACAACTATCAAGAGAGCCTCCAACGAGCAGCTGACTGACTTCAACTTCAGATTTCAAAGGTCTTGGGATAGGATTCCAGTGGCGGTCAGGCCAAAGCGACGGCGAGGTGCTTTTCTATATTACCTTAAAGCTTTGAATTCTGATATTTCTATGTTAATTCAGTCCATGGGAGGCACAACAATCCCTATGGCTTATAGCATTGCCATTAGAGCCGAAAACTGTCTTATTCAAGCTGGTAAACTGGCTCCTAGGCCTCCCATGCCCTTGTATCCAAACTTAGAAAATCCAAGCACTAGTCAAGCACCCACTTTGGCTCTGTTCCCGATCCACTAGAAATCGAGTTCAAGTGAAGCTTCCACTTCATCTCCAAGTGCTTCGAATGAACTCCAAGAGGTCATGAAACAGTTGCAAAATTTGGGAAATGAGCTGGTTACTATTAAGAGGCAACAAGCCCAAGGTTTCAAACCTTCCTATCAACCTCAAGCTCAGCCTAATAGGCAGCCATACCAACCACAAAGACCACCTAATCCAGTTGCAAATGTGAATCAAACAAGGCCTCCCTCTAATAGACCATTCTAGCCCTATAATCCAAATGCTATATCTACCTCTAAGGCATTAGTGCCAACACGAACAACATTGCTCGGGAATATGATTGGTGCTTTCCATGCAACAAGCCTCATAACCAATCCATGTGTTTCAATCGTGCTCTCAATCAAGCACTAATGGTGACAACTCTGGTGTGGAGGACGAGGCGATCGAGGAAACGATCAACAACAAGAAACATTCCAACAAAGCAATCAGCCCCAAATGACACCATGTTGGTGAACCTGGCGAGTAGAAGATTTCTGTGGCATGAATCAGGTTGTCTCTCAAGGTGTTGCAGCCAACACAACGTCAAAGAGGAGAAATTTGGGTGAAGAACAGCCATTAGCCCTAGCCAATCCACAACCTTCCACGGCTCCACGAATGATTGGCAAGCAAAGTCCAGTTTCAAGTGCACAAGGACAGCCAAGAACAGCCCCTAGGCCAACTCAAATGCCAGCTGTTGCTGCCCACGTGCAAGGGGTGAATGTACAAACCAAGGGACAACAAAAGGATACTTCATCCCCATTCAGTATCATTGAACAGATGAAGAAGACTAACGTCAATATATCAATGTGGGAATCCCTATCCATCCCAGGACAAAGAGATCATTGCAAGCTGCCATGAAGGATTGGACAACTTCGAATCAGCGGGTTCAGATGCAAGACAAAGTGCTTACAAATGCTGCCCAGCCTGAAGGAAGCCATGGAGGGCAACAAGGTAAAATGTTGAAGCCCCCTCCTTTCTATGTTTCATTAATCATTGGGGATAAACTAGTACACAATTGCATGATTGATTCCGGGGCAAGTAGCTCAGTGATGCCCAAGCAAATAGGCGATGAGCTTGGGTCTCCAATATGAAGTAATATCTAAAGGGTAGTGCAATTGGATGGGACGATAATAAAACAGATTGGAGTGATTAAAAACTTGAGTCTTACCTTGCATGCATGTCCAAATGTTGTTGTCTTACAAGATATATCAATCATAGACCTTCCACCACTCTTTGCCCTTTGCTTGTCAAGGGACTTCACAGCCAAGATTGGGGGTATTTGTCTCATTGATTGGTCTCACATGTTGATTTAGAACAAGGTATGGAACTAAGGCTACAATTAGGTCTGAACCTATTGCAAACTTCCATATTGAGCCTTACACTCCAAGTCAGATTAATGCCAATTGCTCAGCATTTGATCAAGAAGATCACCCTAAATCGATGAGGCCGACACGAGGTTGGAAGTATCCCGGACCTAACTCTTGATGAATGGGAAAACAAGATACATGCTTTTGATCCCTATCAAGAAGTAGAAGAATCTGAGCTAGGAGTCTATTGTATACACAAAGAAAATCAACCTATTCCTAGCATCACCAAGCCAAGCCATAATGATGACAATGAGGTATGGCAGTTGTTTTTTGATGGATCAAGGAGTAGGCAAGGTGCAGGAGGTGGAGCCATGCTTGTTTCACCTCAAGGCATCAAATATTATTTATCTTTTCATTTCTAGTTTTCTTGTTCAAACAACGCAACTGAATATGAGGCCTTGATTCATGGACTTCATTGGGCTAGGAAAAAGGGATAAATAACTTGCAGGTGTTCGGGGATAGCGAGCTAATCGTCAACCAAGTTAGAGGACAACATGCTACAAAGAATGACTTGCTGAGGAGCTACAAGAATAGGGTATGGGACCTCATTGAGGATTTCGAAGCTTTCAACATTGTGTCCATACCCAGGAAGAAAAATGAAGCCGTGGATAGGCTCGTAGCAGTTGGAGCAACGTTTGATGTGGTTGACAACATCAAAAGGGAAAAAACACAGCCACATATCCATGTGATTGTGAGGCCAGCAGTTCCAGATAATAACACCAGCTGGCAGGTGTTTGAAAACGATCAACAGATCGTCAATTTCTTACAAGAAGAAGCTGAATTCTCAGCTAGGAATCAGGACAGACTAGAGCAGCAGTATGGGGATCAAGTAGTGCAGCTGCGAAAAACAAGCTTCCCAAGGGTTTGGTAACGTTGAGTCTATCTTCAACCCTAATGACCGATTCCAGTAAAAAAAAGGCTAACATACGAGTCAAGAGGGAAGATTCGAGCCAATTCAGTTTGGGAAGGCAAAACACTTCAAATTGGTAAAGTGGCCACCGAGCGGAGAAATCAGATTTCATACAGCTTTGTCAAGAATTTCCAGGATGTCTTCGCTTGGAGCTATGAAGACTTGAGAGGATTCAATCTGAATTTGGCACAACATACTATAGAATTGGATCCGGATCTTTAAGCCAATCGATCGCAAAAGCAGAGACACATTAACCCTCACATTGAGCCTCTAATGAAGAAAGAGCTAAATAAGCTAATAGAGGCAAGCATTATATTCCCGATCAAGCACTCAAGTGGGTTGCAAACTTGGTTCGGTCGGGAAGAAGAGTGGAGAAATCAGGTTGTGTGTAGATTTCTAGGACCTCAATAGGGCATCTCTCAAAGACCATTACCCACTTCCTTGATGGAACAAATATTGCAAGTAGTATCCGGTTCGGAGAGATTCTCTCTCCTAGATGGCTACTCGGGGTATAATCGGGTGATGGTGAAAGAAGATGACCAATTCAAGACGGCTTTCACCACCAAATGGGGGACCTATTCCTACTGAAGATGCCATTTGGACTATCAAATGCTGGAGCCACCTTCCAAAGGGCAATGGATATGGCATTTAAGGGGTTGATCAACAAAATAGTTCTGATATATCTTGACGACATCACTGTATTCTCAAAAAATGCAGCGGATCACCTCTATCATTTGAGGCAAGTATTTTAGAGATGTAGAAGATTTGGGGTATCATTGAATCCTAAAAAGTGCATATTCTTGGCTCACGAGGGAAAACTTCTAGGCCATATTGTTTCAAAGGAAGGGTTGACGATTGACCCAGAACGGGTTGAAGCAATTCAAGCATTGTCATTGCCAAGTCACAAGAAGGCTCTTCAAAGCTTCTTGGGAAGGATCAATTTTGTCCACAAGTTTGTTCCAAACTTTGTAGCTCTCGTAAAGCCAATAACGCTAATGTTAAAGAAGAGCATGGCATTTAAGTGGACATCTGAAGGCAAGGCAAGTTTTGAGGCAATAAAAGAGGCTATATCTCAAGCCCCAACTCTCGTCAATCTAGACTTCTCCAAGGATTTCGTGCTATATGCCTTCGGTGGTGGAGACACAATTTCTGCAATCCTGGCACAACAAAACAAAGAAGGATTAGAACAACCAGCCTTCCTTTCTTGATCGAGGCTTGGAGGAATACGAAACTAGATACTCTTTCATTGAAAAGCATGTACTTGCAGGTGATTAGGAGTTTAAAGAAATTCAAGCACCTAGTCTCAAACAACAAGATCCAATTATTGGTCTCTCATGCGGAGTCAAGGACTTCCTTCTAAACAAGGATTTGAATGAGAAAAGGGCAGGTTGGATCACCCGTGTCATGGAGTATGACAATGAGATTAAGATCACCAAGCTAGTAAGAGGAAAGGATGTGAGCAGCTAGTTTTAGGGAAGCAAAAGGAAGTATGCAACGAAGAAGAGGCTGTTTTGACAGTCCAGGACAGCCATGAGCCAAGCGGCAATCATGAAGAAGACAATGCTTCCCCCATTCCTTGTTGGACCCAAGGTATTATGCACTTCCTAGGTACAGGCGAGTGCCCCTAGAGATGAACAAGACCCAAAGGAGACACTTCAGATTACAAGTTGTCCCGTATGCCATTGTTGATGGAGTTTTGTTCAAGAAAGATGTAAATGGAGTGTTGCTTGAGATGCATTAGCACAGGTCAGATTCAAAGGGTATTGGAAGAATTTCATGGTGGACCAGCTGGTGGCCATTTTGCGCCAAGAGTGACAGCTCTAAAAATTATGAAGGCTGGTTATTATTGGCCTAAAATCTTCAGTGATTGCTACGCATGGATCAAGAGGTGTAAGAATTGTGCATTCTTCACAGGAAAAGAGAAGTTTGCTGCCCTTCCATTGCATCCAATCTCAGTTGACCAGCCATTCATGCAATGGGGTTTGGACTTCATTGGAGTCATTAATCCCAATTCAAGCCAAGGGCATAAATGGATTTTGTGACCCACGACTACTTCACCAAATGGACGACGGTGCACTCAAAGAGGCAAATGAGTCTAGCATCTTAGACTTTTATGAGGGAATAACAACCAAATTTGGTGTACCTGCTTCAATAATCTCGACAATGCATTGGCATTCATTGGATTTAAGGTGACTTTGAATGGGCATCAAGAATGGTATTTACCTAAGCACTTCATCGAACTATTACCCTCAAGGTAATGGCCAGGCCGAGTCTACAAACAAGAACTTGTTGAGGATCATTAGGAGAACTCTTGATGAGAATCAGAGGTCTTGGCATACTGCTAAAATCAGCCTTATGGGCGATAGGATCACTCCCAAAGATCCACAGGTAACTCTCCATTCGGGCTTGTCTACATGGAAGAGAGGCAATCTTGCCCATGTCACTTGAGTTACCAACATTGGAACTCATGAAGCAGCTAGAGTTACTTGAATTTGAGCCCATGGAGGTGAGGTATGCAGAGTTGATGGAGCTGCAAGAGATCAGAAATCAGGCATCCCAAGCAATGGAAAAGGATCAAGCTTTGATCAAGAAGACCTTTGATAGGAAGGCCAAAGATAGATCTTTTCAAGTTGGAGATCTAGTGTTGAAATGGGATGTGGACAGAGCAAAACCAGGAAGGCATTCAAAATTTGATGCCATTTGGAGTGGCCCATACATGGTCACGAAGTGCAAGAGCAGCAATGCTTTCCAATTGGCCTCATTAGACGGTGAAGAACTGATTCCATAAATGGAATCTATCTCAAACATTGCTACTAAAAATAAAAGGTTCACCCTTGTAAATATTAGCCTAGATTTCAATTCCTCTAAGTGCGTATGCACATTGTCTTGTTGTAGTTAGGTTTCAGTTTCCCTAAGTGCTTTGGCGCAGGTTTTGTCGCTCCTAGATTGAGTTTTTTACAGTTTAGAGTGCTCCCGTAGAGGGAGTTGCAGCATCAAGCTCATTTCAGGTTATTGCTTATGACTCCATGCCCAATGGATCGCTAAAAGGCCACTGATCTTCTACCTAGCAGGCAGGTGACCCCGAAAAGTCACCAAATTGTTATCCAAATTTCACCCCCCAGAGTTAATTTGATAACATGCATCAAAGTTTTTAGTTCCAAGCAAGTAGATTGATTCAGGAGAAAATCGTAAAATTGGCTAAGTCCTGCTCAAGGCCACCTTTGGGACAGTTGGAACAATTATACGCGGAAGGCGCGGATCGGCCGAAAAGCCTCCAGCGGCCCAAACAGAAAAGGGACATCTGGGACAAATGGACGCGAAATGCCCGAATCAGCCGAAAGAAAGAAAATTTGTCCAAGTCCTTTACCGGGAGCAAGCGGGACATTTGGGACAGATGGACGCGAAGGACGCGAACCGGCCGGTTCGGCCGAAACAAGAAACTTCAGCACAAGGACAAGTGGGACAAAGGGGCGCGTGGGACGCGGATAGCCAAAGGAGCTGAAAGCCAATCAGATCACGCCACGTGTCACCGGCAGAAAAGGGACGAGGAAGCCCATTTCGGGTGGATCGGAGGTTTTGTCCTGAAGCAACTTTGGGACATCCAGGACAAAAGGATGTGGTGGACGTGAAAATCCAGCGAGGCTCGTGGATAAATCACGGCGCATGACACGTGTTGCCAAGGAAAAAGGTCCAAAAGGTCAAAGGGGCGAGTTTTCGAGCATTGATCCAAACCAATGAAATAGTGCCACGTGTCCAAGTTTAAGGGGCCCACAAGAGAAGCCCACGAAAAGGTGGAGAGATAAAATTGCTCGGAACTGAACCGAGCTGCCACGCGTGTCGTCCAGATGGCAGAGTGCAGGAAAAGAAATTTAAAAATCCATTTTCACCTGTTTTGTGCCCTAAATCTTCAGACCTTCGTATCTTTCGATCCAGAGCTCGGATTTACACGTTCTTTATATCAACGGAAAGCTGTTGAAATTATCTACATGATTCTGGGATCAATCTCACATTTTGGTGTAGTTTGGAGGGAGAAAATTAAGAAAAAGTCTCTGACGCGTGGTGATAGATGAAGTAATGCTTTAACTACCAACTTTAATGCGCACATTTCTACCGCCGCTCTGTTAGACAGCCGCCGTTTTGCCAGAATCCACCACTTCTACCATAATGAGATGATTTTAAATGCTACCAAGAAGTGGTTGGGGCAGATTCTGGATTTCCTCTCTCTTCCCTCTCTCATTTCTTGATATATATTGTAAAGAAGAGCTCCTTTAAGGGTCGGACATTCTTGTTTTGTATCCTCTCTTCTTCCCTCGCTTGCAGAGAGAAATTGTGGAGCTTTCAAACCTCCCATATGGGTTGTAATGTCGGTCTTTTTGCCTCTTGGCCACTTCATATCTTTGTATCGACTCTTGAGTAATAATATATGTGTTGTGATTGACTCTCGACCCTCTCATGTATTCATTGCTGTCATTTTGATCTCTTATTGCAGTTTGGTTACCTATGCATGGTGTTTGTATTGCATCTATGTGGTCTCATGTTAAATTTTCAAAACGAGTGTCTAACATTCCTCGGTGCATCACCTTTTAGTTTAGGTTTTATTCTATGCATTTTCTTACCTGTCTCCTTGGTAAGTTAGATTAGGTTTTAGCAAACCCTCTACATTTTTGTGTGTGCATCTGAGGCAGGAGAATATGAACCAGCCTTCTCTCTCGAGAATCTTTTCTCATCTTTACAAGTCCCACGCTTGGAGAAAGGAGTCCATGTTGTGTAATCACACTGGATGCACGAACATCAACCTAGAAGCTGATTTGCATCCGGGGTGCCGTGAGTCTGCAACAACAATACTTACAAAAAGAATAAGTCCAAGTCCTATAATGAAAACCTCTTTGAGGAACTTGTGGAAAAACAAAAGAACAATCAACGGACAAAATAGTTGATCAACCTCAAGGTGAAAATCTCATGGAGACACCTTTAGAAGAAGGAGATCTTTATTTCCCCCTAAACCTACACGCATGGAGGATGAGTCCAAGTTTCTCGTGGACGAGACCATAGATGTGAATATTGGCACAGAGGAGTTGCCTAGAATATTCAAGTTGGGAGTTTCACTCTCGGCTCAAGAACAAAAAACCTTTGTATTACTTTTGAGAGAATTTACAAATATCTTTTCTTGGTCATACACACGAGACATGTCGGGGATTGATCGCATTAGTGATGCATAATCGTGTTGTGCACAAAGAGGAAATCCCCATAAAAAAAATCTCTGAAAGATGCATCCTTGTGCCACTTTGTTGGTCAAAGAAGAGATAGAAATATTATTATTAGTAGGCTTCATCAGGCCTATTGACTATTCAGAGTGGATTTCAAATGTAGTCTTAGTGCAAAAGAAACATGTCGGTATTAGAGTTTGTACTAATTTTAGAGATATCAATAAATCTTTTCCTAAGGATGACTTTCCTCTTCCCAACATTGACATGATTGTCGATTTGACAGCTAGTTATGAGATGTTATCACTCATGGATGGATTTTCAAGATATAACTAGATAAAAATTGTTGAGGATGACCAACATAAGACAACTTTTATAACCCCATGGGAGACATTTTTACCAATTCATGCCCTTCAGCCTCAATAATGAAGGCATGACCTATCAACGGTAAATGAGTCTGTAATCTTTCATGACATGATTAGTGACGTAATGGAAGATTATGTGGATGATATTTGGCACGCCTTGAGTGGGACACGGTGGAAAAATATAGGACTCGAGAAGATCACCCAGAGATCTTGTGGCACATCTTTCAATGTCTTAGGGACTACAAGGTCTAACTCAACCAAAAGAAATGTGTCTTTGATGTGCTATCTCTGGAAAATACTCGAGTTCATTGTTTTGCGGAGAGGAATAGAAGTAGATCCTACAAAGGTTACTGCTATAACAGAAATGCCTCCTTTGATGAATATCAGACAATTACAAAGCTTGCAAGGAAATATCCAAGTGATTATAAGATTCATCTCTTAGCTTGCATACAAGTGTCACACATTCACACATCTTCTCAAGAAAGATGTCGGCTTTCACTGGGTCCAAAACAAAGCGGCAAGTATTTTTTTCTCAAGCAATATTTGGTTGAACCCCCTATTCTAATTTCACCCATCATAGGTGAACCATTACTACTCTACCTTTCTACCACACACTTTGCAATTGGGGCACTTTGTTAGCCCAATTTAATAAGGAGGAGGAAACAAAGTTGTATATTACCTAAGTTGTACATTGATTGCTTATGAGCTCAACTACCCACAGATAGAGAAGGCTTTCTTGGCCGTAGTTTTTGCCTTGCAGAAAATTTTTCGTTATCTACTAAATAATAAGGTCAAGATGATATCAAAATTTGATCCATTAAAGTACTTGTTATCAAATCTCGCACTCACAGGAATATGCCCACTTGGATCATCTTACTCAATGAGTTTGACATCGAGTATGTTCACTAGAAGTTAGTTAAAGGGTAGGTTTGTGACAGATCGACTAGTTGAATCCCCTTTGCAGTCTGAACTTCCGAGTCTAGAACTTCCATATGCATCTACATTATACCTTGAGGAATCTATTACATGGCAGCTATATACTTTGATGGCTCCTTTACCTTTCATGGTTCAAGTGTCGGAGTTGTGTTTATCACCCCTTCAAGAGACTTGATCCCTCATGAATTCCTAATCAGGTTCCCATGTACAAATAATATATCACAATACGAAGCCCTTATTACATGAATGAAACTAGATATCAAGTGGGACACCAAATAAGTGAATTTGACCAGTGATTCTATGCTGATTATAAAATAGGTAATAGACAAGTATAAAGCTAAGGATGAGAAACTTCTTCCTTACAAAACAATGGTTGATTCTCTAAAGGAGTTCTTTGAGAAAATTACATTTGAATAGATCCCAAAAGGAAAAAACTGAGCAGTGGATGTTATGGCCACAATGGGTTCTATATTGCGTATCCCACACGAGAACAATGATAGACCATTCTTTGTCTAACATCTGCAAATACCATCTTATGACATGTCATAATCTTGTTTGGTATATGAAGTTGTTGGTTCCTTTTCCCCTTGGTATAGTGATATTTTTACTACCTTCACGATGGAACCTTTCCCCTAGACATTTCCCATTTTAATAAAAGAAACCTCACCAACTTATATCCCATTATACCTTACTTAGTGGAACTCTCTACTATTTAGACTATGACGGGAATATGTTATGTTGTCTCAATTTGGATTAATCCATCCTAGTGGTTAAGGAGGTACACAAAGGAATCTGTGGGGCCCATATGAATAGTACCACCTTAGCTAAGAAGATACTAAGATTAAGATACTATTGGCCTACCATGGAGAATGATTGTTGCAAATATATAAAGAAATTTCTTCAATGTCATAAATACGGTAATTTGATGCATGCACCGATAAAATCATTATAGCCTATCATGAAACCTTGGTGTTTTTCAAAGTGGGGACTCGATATTATAGGTAAGCTTAACCCTACATCCTCCAATGGCTACCTATTCATTATCATTTCAGTGAGTATTTCACAAAGCGTGTAGAGGTTTTTCCTCTTACCTATGTTAAAGGTGTTTAGATATCCAATTTTATCATGAACCATATAATCTACCGATATGACATCCCCTATGCCATTGTAGCTTATAAAGGAAATCACTCTCAAGTATTCAACCCCTATTACCCTCAAGGTAATGGGCAAGCCGAGGCTTCCAATAAAACCCTTGTCTATATTATGGAGAAGATGGTGAATACAACAATCTGTAATTGGCATTTATAGATTCACCCCACCCTTTGGGTGTATAGAACATTTATCCTCACTCTTATGGGTGTCACTCTATATTCCCTAGTATTCGATAGAAGTTTTACTATCTCAGAGGTCGAGCTCCCCTCTTTGTGTATAGAAATAAGATATTACCTAAATTGAGAGGACTACACAGTGGCTTCACCGGCAAAGTTGGATTTTTAGATGAGAAATGACTTCGTGTCATTGATCACCTTAAAGTGTATTAGAATCAACTACGGTGAAGTTACAAAAAGAGTGATACCTCGTTAATTTGAGGTAGGATACTTGGTGCTAAAATAAAATCAGTTCAACACCACCAAGGACTGGAAAAGAAAGGAAAGTTTGAGCCTAATTAGTTAGGACCATATGTTGTGGTTGTTAAATTTGGTTCGAGTTCCTACAAGCTTGCACTGACTCGATGGTTAGGAACTTCAGAACCCATAAATGCAATGCATCTTAAGTGTTTCTATGCTTAAGTGTGGGGTCCCTAAAATATCATAAAAACAACAAAAAATATAAAAATAGAAAAAGAAAAGAGAAATAAATACATCCAATGGTGAAAACCATGAAATTATGGAACTTTGAACAAGTCCTTTGGTGAAAAATTATTTCAGGCCTCATTGGAGGGTCCATTGTTCACAAGAATTTCAGGTTTAGGACTATGATAACTTTATTTTGAGTTAGTCTTTCCCTACATCTGAGCTACTTTTGAGCCTATCCCTCTTGGCCTTGATCTAGCTGATCCTACTTTATATGCGAAGAGTTTTTCTTTGTATATTCCCATCTAACGTTGGGGAAAATTTGCATCGTCACTTCTTGCACATAACGTGTGGCATTCTACCCTTGTACATCTCATCTATTGTTGTGTGCATCCACTTTTATTCATTTCCTTGCACATAGCTTCGGAAAACTTCTTACAAAATCGTAAAAACATTCGTATAACTTTTTGAAAATCCCAAAAAGTTAGATATGTTATTTGGAAAAATCAAAAACATTCAAATACGTTTTGTAGAAAACTCCAAAAATAATAGAACATTGTCTTGAGATAATACCAAAAATAGCAAAAAGTGTTTCAAAACTATCCCACTCAAAAAAGTAGTAGTTTTATTACATTATTTGTTGGTTTGTATATAGTTTTGGGCTTTTACTTTTTGTCTTATTTATTGTAAATTGAATTCAGTTTCTTACTTAGATTAAGTGTTAGTTTAATCTTTTTTACACTACATTGAGTTCATTTTATCTTGCATACTTGTATATAATTGTGTTGTTCTGATTAGATTTGATTAATTTGTGTTTGTCTTGTTTTCTTGTATAGTTCATTGTCATCTCATCATCATGTTGTCTATCATCACATCTATAAATCATATATCAATAAAATCTAAGCTACATCATCTTGAAAATTAAAATTAAAACATGTATGCTAAGCTAACATCATATGATATAACCAAGAGGGGCAAGAAGGATTACCTTCTATCCCCCTCAAACATAGACCATAATAAAAACATGGATTAAGCATGTTATCCCATAAACAAAATGTGATAAGTAAAAATAGCCCATCATCATCATAAACCAAGATAAATATAAATTTTTGTGTTCAAAACAATGTGTCTCAAGTATACATCGATACAATGAGCCATCATGGGTGTCTATACAAAAAAATATTCCTTCATCACGAGGCATGATAAAAATAATACATAGTACATCCATACAAGAATGTGCCTTCATCATGAGGCATAGTAAAAAAATAGTACATATACATCATGTCAAAAATGTTCCTTCATATCGAGGTGTAAATCAAAAAAGATACATTTGTACATAAAACATCAATAACATGAGTCAACTCTGACTCTCTCCTATATGCAGACTATCATGTCTACCACTAGGTGGAGGCATCAGTTGCGATGGTCCCATAAGGGCCCCGCACTCCGATGTCTTGAAGGTTATTACACTAATCGACCGATTGAGATGGTCTCTATGACCTAGATCTCGACTAACTACCACCCAACTAGAACAGTTTCATAGTATAACATCATGTAAAAGGTAGTCTCCCTAGTGATCAAGGCACACTCAAAACCATCTCGGGACTCTTGTTTTCCCCGACTACCATATAGCATCACACTCGATCTGATCGACACTAGCAACTCTGCTGTAACTAGTCTCTCTTAGTCTACAACCCATCTCTCTCAAAGTACAGGTTGTGTCCTCTTTATAGCTAACTAATCTCTGTCTCTATAGTAATTTGGTCTCTCTCAACAGGTGATGTGAAATTTTTGTGCTACCTAGGGTAAGTGCAGGGAAGTTGATGGACAAATATAGGGTCATCCGTGGACATCATATTGCAAATAACAACATAATTTCAACTTGTAGGGATTATTAGCAATACATACACTCAAAATTAGACAAAATTATATTAATATGAATCGTATCATATATAATCTAGTTTTTAAAATACTAATTTTTGTAAAAATGGACAAGATTAACTATATTAAATACTCAAAATTCAATGACTTGGTATTTTTTTTTAAAAACGCCAATAAGATTATAGTCCGTTTGCCCTCAATTTGGATGACCAAAATTGACCAATATATTATATTTTCCTTTGGTGAGAAGTTATATGCCACTATCTATCTTGGGATGGAGTTTATTTTGTATTTTTTGAGTAATATTTTATTTTTATGATTTTTTCCGTGAAATTGGTATGAAAACATAAAGAAAACATAGCACTTTTCGTTTGCCCGCCATAACTTCATCAAAAATATTGAAATCAAATAATTTTTTTTGAACATGTATATAATTTCACCATAGTTGGGATGGTATAAGTTTTATCACATTCTGATAAGTGAAACAAATTTTACTGTCTTAAACGTAGACATAAACATTCACGGGAAAAAGTGTCTTAAAGACCTACTATTAGTAAAAAATTATAAAATGATATTTATCCTCTTCTATTCACTTTAAAATCAGTATTTCTATAAAGCTAATAGTCTCCCCTACGCAATGGTACCATTTTTATGACATAATTTTTACTTTTCGGCATGGTTCAAGTCCGCTGAAAAACTAAATTTGATGTTTTGCTGTTTTTAATGTAAAATTCGGGATTTGATGTCCACTTAATTGTCCCCCCAACTTGGTGCACTTACCCTACCACCTTCTACAACCACTGCCGTAAGGCAGATAAATACCTACATCTTGCATATCCTATCTCCATCCCCCACCTACGGGAATCTATGGTGGGGTCCCCATCCATCTCCCCCATCATTGGGTGAACTAGCTATGTGAGGTGGTCATAGTGTTGGTTGTACCACTACTTGTTGTTGTACTAGCACCTACTAAAGTGCCATTACCGGTTGTGAACCCTATGGTGCTTGTACATGTCCCTTTCCCTATGGTTTTGGAACTCGTCCTTGTCCCTGTGGCATCTATAACTCTTGTCCCCGTAGTGCAGCCTCATGGCTCTATATAGCCAAATATCACTCTATCTCTAATATCCTAACCCCATAGACCCTATGTTGTTACAGTTATCTCTACATCTATCACAACCTATGGAATGGTAATGTGCAAAGGAAACACTATCGTATATGATGTTGCGTAATCAGTTGTCTCCCAAAGATCTACTACCTTGGCAATGGAATCCATGGTTGCAGCATAATCTAGAAAAATATATCTAGGGCCTGTTATAGCCTAATCCATGGTCTCATATCAAATGTCCCACGCGTCATGTGTGTAATATATCTCACCACCTAGGATGCCTTGAACATGGATGAACTATCTTAGAACCCAGTCTACTTTATACCACTCTCTGATGTAACCCCGACTCCCAATGATAAAGTGGTCTATCTTAACAATGCATAGTTGTAGGCCATCATCTTGCCACCTATATAATATGTAAGGCACCATGTGACCATGTGCAATTGTAAATCATCTAAAGCATTCCTATAGTAGAAGGTATCTCCCAAGTGTGAGCGTACATCATCACCCACTGTTTTCATTCATAAAAGAGGGCTCACCTACATCCTTGTCTTATAGTAGTCCATGTGGAAACCTATATCTATATGGTCCCACACCCATATTTGTAATAGAGTCCCTAATGTGAGGTTCTTCTGACCTTGGTATACTATCAAGTACAAATGCCAATATAAGTCGGCCAATATGAATTATCCCCAAAAAAACCGTCTCGCCATCCATAAGCGTGTATATGACCCCAATCAAGCCCAGCGGGAAAGTGTTTTCCCGTCTTGTCGGGTAAAAGGATGCCACCGAAAAGAGCCATTAAATATATTGGTATCCAAGTGTACTGTCGATCATCGAATATAGTATAGAGATCCACCGACATACCCATGTCATGCAAATTTCTCTGCATAGAAACATGTCATAAAAGTAGGATCAAATCGGCGTCAATGTCCATCGTACTCTATCAAATCACCATGGATAAGTACTCAAAAATCTACCAAACATCCTCTAGTGTAATAGTCATCTCTCTTGTGGGTAATTTGAAGCATTGAGTCTCACTCCACCATCTCTCTACTAAGGTAGTAAGTAGGGTGTGATCTAGTCAGATCTAGGGCATGTGTGTAATATAGTCCAAGCTTGTGGCTGTAATATGGAAATCAACCCGCATAGCTCTCATTGACTCAGTGTTACCTCAAAGGATCCGAGTCACCCGAACCGCTCCGTGTATCCAACTTGTGTAATCTCTCCTGTAAGATTACACAAACACTTCATTAGAAACATTTCTTCTAAAACCATCATCCTAAGGTGTTATGCTTACTTCATATTCTTCTATTTTCTTCCCAAATTTTTCACTAAGGTTAAAAAATTCAGGATTTTCTTCTACAACTAGCTTGGGGTTCAAACTTGCACCCATGTGCCCCATTCATGCCTGCATTCCCATTTTTGTGCCTACACACCCCCATTCATGCTTGGGTGAGTTTTTTTGCACCTACGTGACCCATTCATGCTTGCACGTCCCTAGTTGCATACACTTGCCCATTTTCATGCATGTTTGCACCCTAGTGGCTAAACCCTAGTTTTACACCTCAACACCTACTTTCACATATACTTGTCCATTTTTTTGCATACACGCACCCCTTCAAAACCAATTTTCTTTGTTGTGCCCGCATGTCCCATTTTCACATGCACAAACCCTCACACATGCGTTCCCAGGGCTCGCACATGTGCAATTTTGTGATTTTCTCCTAGCTATAAAGTGCATTAAATATGCTTAAATGAAAAAAATTAAATGTTCATACCGGCATGGGGTCTTGGGCAAGCCTCCCGAACTCTTGGACTCTTTCGCATGGTGTACACATCTCTGAATTTGTACCATAACTCTCAAGTCGAGCTTTATCTCTAAGCCTTTCAGTAAAGGAGGAGTACAAAAGAAATGGGCGCAATGGTTTTTCCCCCACAAGCTAGTTATTTGTAGCTTTTATCCCCCTCCACGATGTTTTCACTTGCCATATGGTCGTAGATAGTGACTTGATCGCTACAATTCTTCTGGAGTCTTTTAGCACTTGTCACGATTGTTTTTGTAATAAATAATCATTTTTGGCATGTTTTTGCTACTGGGGGCATATTTTTTCTTCCCAGTGACCCTTTCTACTACCTGGGGCATATTTTTTCCTTTCAAAGATTCTTAATGATGTCATATGAATTCGTTAATTTTTCTACATCATTTTCTTCTATAAAATTCAAAAATCGAAAAAAATGGTAAAATTCAATAACCCAAAAAATTGTAAAAAATAAAATAAAATTATTAAAATTCTAAAAAATTGTAAAAAATCAAAAAAATCAAAAATTGTTAAATGGCATGCACGCAAGTGAATCTTGTATCAAATGCATTGTCCTTGAACATCCAAATTTGTCCTGCAAAAACATCTTTCTTTGATCCTTGCTTGTTCTTTGCTTATCGCAACAACTCGCAAATCATTTTGATCTACTTCCATTAACAAATCTAGTTTGTTTACTATGTTTGTACTCCCAGTGAAACAATGATTTGTTAGAGACTGGTTCATAGCACACGAATTCTTTTAATGGGACTACTTGTGTCCTCTATTATTCCCCTCACATGTATCCTTCCTTGGGGCACCATTTTTAACCCTTGTCATTAAAACATGAATAGTCAAGAACTAAAGTTTGATAACAAAAACATTGGTGCAAGTAATGTTGTCTTTAACGTTGTTTGTTTAAGTAAGTGTGATTTTACTTGTTTTCTCGTTAGGTTAGCTAGTTTACTTGTCTCATATTACATTTCATTATGTATGGTGCGTGGAGCTACGCATTTTTAGTAATGAACAAATGTTAGTATTATATTTTTCATGTTATTTTACAATTTTTTTGTATGTGTTTATTTTAATAAGGGTTGATGATGTAGACCATGAGCAACATGATGAAACAAACTTGTTTATTGAATGATTGGATGCAAAATTTATTCTTATATTCTTCATTGTCATGTCTTATCACTATTCATGTTTCTTCCAAAAACACACGGGCAATAAAAATTTATTTTTATCCCCACCCTAAGTCTTCTATTTGTTTCCTTCAAAGTTTTCAATAGTCAATTGACTTCTTATATCACCCCATGTACACTTGAGGGAGCATCCTTCATTCTACTAATTTTTCTTCAAAATTTACTTGTTTATTCTGTCTACTACGTTTGAAGTGATGTCACTTATGTCACCTCAAACAAGGGCAAATGTAGACACCTAAAATCTGCTTATGCAGTTTTATTGCTAAAAGTACACTAAAACCCACATTCTTACCACTTCCATTATAATTAGTGATTTCTGCTAATTAACTAATATTTCCCTCTACTTGGGTTAATTAACAAATGGTTTTTTATTAACTAACCTCTATCACATTTTGTATGTCACTTGATGACACATCGTTAGTTATAATCCTCTTTCGAGCTAATAATTAGCTATTATTAGCTAATCAAACCTATTTACCCTTGTATTTGATCAATAAACCTTCTTATTGATTAGTACCCCTCTTCCAGCCATTCAAACTCACCCCCATTTCCCTCCAAGACATCTCAAAAGGCTTCAAAATCTTATCCTAGCCTCTTAATTGATCCTAATTGGTCAATTAAGGCACCTCACATACTAATCACTTGTTAATTTCACTAATCAAGATTAAAAAGCCTTAATATACTTTATCCTTTAGTCCCACATGCACCAAGATGCAAGTTTCTCTAATAATAGAAAGCTATATAAAGGAACTCACATACATGTTTACACTTTACACCATACTTTGAATAGTATTAATCATATAAGACATATGATCAAGAGCCTTACTTCCATGATGGATTAGCTTGCTCAATATTTGCATCCAATATTCATGCTTGGTTAGTAGAGGAATATATAATATGGCCTTGTAGCCATTTTTAGAGAGATCCTTTCACCATTGTGAAGTAGCAACAACCCAATTTGATTTGCTAGTGGTCTTCATAGGTCCATTTTAATTAGCAATTCACACTAAGTAGGCATGTTTTAACTTAGATTGATTGATATCATGTTATTTTTCTTAAGCATTCTAATAAGATAAGATCTTGATGTTACTATTGTAAATTTGTAGCTTTGCTAATAGACTATGTTGTGTTAGTTTAGTTATTTGGCCTTGCAAGAGTTTTAGTCTTGCACGATTGGAGCAAATCCTTGAAATGCAAAATGGAAACTTTTGCAATTGATTTCGTTTTGATCCAACACCCGAGAAGACCACTTTCTATTTTTAGTAAGTCTCTACCAGGTAGCCTACTAAAAATAGTAATTCTGAGAAACAGTTGGTTTTCAGTACCTCAGTTCATTCCTCCAAGATCAAAACACTCAAAAATGACAAATTGGTAAAATTTCTAAAAATAGACCCCCATGTATGACTTACTAAAAATATTAAGTGTTTAGAATGAGATAAAAATGGTCACACATGTTACCCCCTTCATATGTCATTGATTATAGTCTTCACGGAGGTCAAGTATTCAGTTTGCAAGCAAATCCCCACCTTTCTAGGTGGGGTAAATGTAATGTCTTAGAGTGAGCATGTTATATTAGAAAACATATGTAAATCTATAACTATCACTATATGGTGATCATCTCTCAATAATTTTCCTCATAAGAGTGATAAGGAAAAATTCATGCTTGTAAAGGGTCGACAATTGATTTGTGACTTAGGAGAGAGGAAAGCCTCTTGGTTCCCAATTTTTGTCTCAGAGAATTTTAGTCCCGAAGGAAAGTTCAATTCATCTCATATGGGGTGTTGATTATAAGGTGAATGAAATCATATTAAATATCTCTCCCCTTCCCATACCTCTATGTTGGAAGGATTTTTTTCTTGCATCTCATTGGTCATCAATGTTCTCATGGTGACAGAATCACGGATCATGGCTACATTGTGCATAAATTGTTTGATTTCTCATCAAATGCAAGAGGGATGGAAAGGCATGGAAGTGTTTCGGGATTGGAAGATTTGTTCAAGTGAGGGAAGATATCCTTAATTTTTTAATGGTTTATTGATTAATTTTTTCTTATCTCTCCTCTTGGAGCCCCTAATGTGTTATAATGGTTGATCAGTCAAGAGGAGGCTTCTCACAAAGATAGAGGGTCGGATTTCTTCATCTAGAGTCCATCACTACAACATCATTACATAGGTCATCGGGATTAGGATTTCACTTCTTCATTATCGTAGTTTCTTCATCCATATTCATTCAATATTTGAGCTTCTCCTCTCTCTCTTCTTTCCTCTCTTTTTATCTCTTTCTCTGTATAGAATTCTATTTATTTTTTGAGGATAATTTTTTGTAAAAACTGACTTAAGTCACTTAAAGTTTCTATTTCTTCGTTGAGGATTGCAATTTAAGTTGAAAAGTCACATGGGAATGTGAAGAGCCACTAGATTTGGCTATATATTGTAATGTTCTCTCCATTCCTAGGGGTTATATTTTCTTGGTTTATAGCTCCTATAATTCTACTATATTTTGTTATCATGTTTTCCTCTCTATCTCAAATCCTACTCCAATAGATCGTTATAATCATGCACAACTAGGGAAAGAATGAATATTTTGATGAATATAATGTAGTTAAACTTTTTGTTGATTGTGTTGTTTGTCTTGATTTGCATATTGGTGTCTTCTCATTGTTAACTTGGAATTATTTTGTTTTTATGTCAATGAACTTATCTTTTTATTTTTGAATAAAACCCCCTTCTCAATTTCTCCCCTCTCTCCATACACACATTTCCTCCACCTCTTGTTTTCTCATGCATTTAATGGAGTATTCATGTGTGATCCTCGATCGAAAGGCCACCCTTGATGGTTAGATTGGTGTACATGTTTCCTCATTTTCATTAAATGTAGTTGTTATCCCAAATTTACCTCCCCGGTAAATTTGGTCATAATGAACCCTACACATGAAGAAAACATGAAGGGAAATGATTCAGACCCACGAAATCGAGTTCAAGAGCCAGGAAAATTGAAAAAAGAAGCTCGAGAAAGTCAAATTTAACCTTGCACAAGAAGAAATAAAAGAAATAGTTCTTTTGAGCATTTCCATGTCTTAAATCTATTTTGCAAGCTTCAAGAAGACTCAACAATGAAATTGCAGGGTCAAACAAGGAGGAGACGGTTTCAAAGAGGCCAAATGTAAAAAATAGAAGAAATGGTGAAGTTTTGAAGTTTTCGGGCTCGAAACAGTTCAGGAAAAGGTCTAAAATCGACTAAGTATGGAGGAGCCAGCGGAGAGAGCCATGTGTCCTTGCAGCACTTCTCCAAAGATGGATCCAAATAGAGAGGCTCAAATAAGCACCACATCTCCACATGTCCCAGGGTGGAATGGAGGCAAGGTCAAATGGTCAAATAGAGTCAAAGGTGGACAGGGCAGGCCTCAAAATTGGCTAAGTATGAATGTGCAAGCGGAGAGTGCCAAGTGTCAACATGGTGCATCTCCAAGAGTTGGTCCCAAGGTGAAGACCAAAATGAGCGCAAGCTCACCACGTAGCCCAAAGTCTAAAAGTAAGAAAGACTATTGAAAATTCCACATATCAGCGGAGGCCAACAAGTGTCAACTCAATGCCTCCTCCAAAGGCAAACTTTGGGTCGGGTTTTAAAAACAAGCGCGGTGGCTCCACGTGTTCTATCAAGGGGGTAGAGTTAGCTAAATAGTCAATGCATAAAAAGGCCAGCAGAGGCTACCAAGTGCCTCAATGATGTTGATTCAAGGGTCAAATAGAGAAAAGGTTTCCAAATGAGCACCAGACTGATGTGTGTCCCAGAGGAAAGTGGATTGTCGGGAAAAAGTTAGTTTTTCGCCATTTTCCCCAAAGGTGTAAAAGTTACAAAATGGCCCACAACTCTGCCCAAGGTAAAAGTCAACATTTAGACCCGAGTCAAAGCCAAGGCAGAGAGTTGGGGAAAAAAGTAAAAGTTTTCCTTTTGTCCAAAAAGCATAAAGGTAAAAATGGAAGCACATTTCCCAGCCAACCAAAAAGAGCCACGTGTCCAGGCGGAGCAACGGGGCCATGGGAGTTCTTTGGATTTTGTGATTCTTGTGAAAAAGGAGAAAAGTTAAGTTTTGAGACCAAAAACCCAATTTTTGTTCCAATCTGGCTACCACATGTCCCATATTAAAGAGAGGGCCCATTTTTCAAACTGGTTTTCCTGCCCATTTGTATGGACTGATGCAAACTTCGAAGAGACATATCTTTTGACTCAAGGCTAGAAATATAGCAAATTTAATACCTTTGGAAGCATCCCGACGTCCTCTATGCCATGGAAGGATAGAAAATCATTTTTTGTAGGCCTGGTAGGTGAAAAACAAAGAAAAGTCTTCCATACTATTAACATAGAATCTAATCTCTTCACTACCGATCCGATTCAATTCGATCCATTGGGGAACTAAAAGCAACATATTATGGGAAAACCTACATAAGGCATTGATTTTTCAGTGGTTGAGATTTCGAAATGGGATTTAATGTGTATCTCAAAGTGGTTGGAGAAGGATTTGATTCTTTCCTTCTTCTCTCTCCCATTCTTCTACATATTGTAACAGAGGCATCATTTCAAAAGGTTAATTATTTGTTGTTTGTTTTCTTCTCTGCCTCCCCCTTTTTTCTCTTCCCCAGGGTCAAAAAGGGAGTTCAAACCTCCTCCCCTGCTCTGTAAAATGGTGTTTTTGCCTCTTGTCCATAGATGATGCTCTGTGCAAACTCTGAAGCAATAAAAATGTGTTTTGTGATGCATTTGTCCATCCTTGCTCATTTTTGGTTGTCTCTTCTTGCCTCTCTTCATTGTAGGGTATCTATGCATGTTTTGAATGTTCACTTGCAGATCTGGGAGTTGTGTTCATGGGGTTTTGGAACATTTTTGTGTGAATCTGATCTATGGTCTATGATGTTGTTGTCCATCCTTTCCATTGCTCACCTCTCTTTGTTCCATGGCAATTTGGTAGATGATCAGCATTTTCCTTCTCTGGTATATCAACTGTTTTAGTGTAGGCTTTGTTTTTTCTTGTTTTCTTTCTCTCCTTGTCTCCTTGGAAGTTAGATTAGGATTAGATTATCTTTCCTACACTATAATAGCTTGTGGCAAGTATAATAGGAAGAGGAACCAGACTTCTCGGGAGGTTCATTCCCATTTTCAAGTCTCACACTTGGGAATGATCCAATGTTATGTAACCACACCAAATGACCCTACCTTAGAAAAGTAGATCCATGACTCATTTGGGGGTGTTGTGATTTCTCACTAACAAGTAGATGCCTCATCCTAAGTAGAGGAACCTAGTTCCAAAGCATTAATGAAATCCCCTAACTTTCCCTAGTGACAAATTATTTCACCAACAGAGCTTTTAATACCCACCATGGGACAGATTTTGATGTCCTACACCTTATAACGATCCACAAAATCCAAAAGCCAAATATACCAAAAATACATACAAAGTAAAAAAATACAAAAAAAATAAAAAATATGAAATCCATTTCTCGAAACCCACTACTTGTTTTTGTGAGTAACCCTTCATATTCCACGATGACTTTTCACATTCTTAGTTGTAAAATTTCATATTCCTCATTGAAAAATATTTTTGAGAAAAATGGAAGATGAAATGGAAGAACCTCAACAAATTGTTCCATGGGGAAGGAATATTGTTCAAATTACTTTTTTAGACACTAAATCATGCGGTTTGGAGTACGTTTCTAGGTCTTATTCACATACTACTATTCATATTATTCCTAAGCAAGAAAAGTACTAATTGAACACTTTCTTTGGCCTCTTTTTTTTCTTTCTAGTTTCCTTCTTGGCATTACACACCCTATTTCCCACTATGACTTTCGATACTTCACTTTTTCTGATTTTAGACACTAACGCCCAAGAGCCCCCATCCTTCCGGGCACCCTTGACCTCTTTGTATCTTGTTCGTCTCTTTTGGGCCTATTCTAGCCGTTGGGCATCTTATTTTCTTATGGGTCGACTTTTAGTGACTAATTACGAAATCAAAGTAAGGGAAACATGTAAATATAAAGCTATGTGGCCATAATAAGGGACCAAGCACTAAACACTTACTATCACCACCTAAGGTTTCATTGAAAGGCCATTACAAGATATTTCAAGCATTCATCTAGCATCCATTCAAGGGACAAGGGAATGCATTCTTCTGCATACACTTCTTAGGAGGGAAAGTTCATTTTTCAATGCACACATTTATTTACATCTTCTACATCTATCTATTGCTCATTATTCAAGTGTGTCTGGCACAAGAGCCACCTAGGGCAAGATTCTACACACACACACGTGTGCAAAAATACATGGAGTATGAAAGCTAGTGTAGTGTCTAGATCATAAGTTCACTCATTCGGGTGACCATTGGGGTCAATTCAACATGACTCCCCATTGGAATATTTTTATTTTTAGGATTTGATGTGTTTTGGGATTTTATAGCTGCTCTTTCTATTTGTAGGTTACAAATGAATCTTGTGGATGTAGTGTGACATACAAGTGACCAACAGGTGAAGGGTAGTGATATGAAAGTGACATAAAAGAAATCACTTCCATCCATTTTCATATTCATGGGCACCCAATGCGGTCTACAATGCCCAAGCACCCCTAACCTATTCCAGATCCACAATCCATCTTATTCCAACACTTCTACATTTTTGGGATTGGTTACAACATTCTCGCACATCTATTTCATCAATATTCTAATCATATACACTTTAGGATTTATTATGAATCGAGTTAAGTCTTCTTTTTCACTTAGGGTTTAACATTTATCTTTCTTATTTCTTAGGTCAATTTTGTACTTCATTTCATATTTATTCGTTGTGACTCTAAAATTAGGGTTTAGCAATAAATTATGTTTTTGTTAAATCATTTGGTGAACCTGGTGTGAATCGAACATGCAACCTTCCTAATATAATACATTTGTCAAGAATCTCTTAGCTACATTTGAGTCTTATTCTCTTACTACCATCCCCAAAGAAAGATAATCATCATGCAGATGTTATGGATAGTGTGGAATCACTTATCCCTCAGAACATCACTGATGAGAAAACCATGTTCATCATCCGGAACTTGTGACAACCTTCCAAATTCACTTTACCTCTTACATCTTGTGACATTACACGTAGTAATGACAACTCGAATTGTTCACTTGAATTTACAAATTTCTTTATTGACAAAAAATTCCCGATGATCTTCAGCCTCATAAAGCTCATCACTTGTAGCGTGAGGCCACACGTTATGTCATCATAGGGGTAGAATTATTTAAATGGTCATTTTATGGTTATTTTCTATGATGTCTTGGACTTACCGACATCCCCACCACTATCTCTTAGATACATGATAGTCATGCGGTGACCAATTCTCTAGAAAATATATGTCGCATAAGCTCTTACGTCAAGGATATTATTGGCCTACCATGGAGCAAGTCTGCTTAGAATATGCTAAACACTGCGATAAATTCCAAAAGCATGGCAATCTTCACCATGCACCTACATATGATCTCCAGTCGATTGCTCCAACATGTCCCTTTTCTTTATGGGTTTTTGATCTTATTGGCAAGATAAATCCTAGATCGAGATGATGGCATAAAGTTTATTATTACTGTTGCATAATATTTTACTAAATTGGTCGAAGAAGCACCACTTGTGAACTACAACTAGTTCTAATATTTTTCATTTCATCACTACTCACATCATTACATGTTTTGGCATTCCCTCTGCCATTATCACTAATAATGGGTCTTCTTTCAAAAATAAGGATGTTAAAAAGTTTTGCACAAAATTCAAAATCAAGCAATCATTCTCTACTCCTTATTACCCATAGGAAATGGCCAAGTTGAGGCAACCAATAAAACCATCATCAAAATCTTACACAAAATTGTTGACACTAGTGGTGACGACTGACATAATCAACTCCTATATGCTCTTTGGGATTACCACACTAGTGTGCACATACCCACCGAGGTTGTCATTCCACTGGAACTCAAGATACCATCATTACACATTTCACTCAAATGCATACTTTAAGACAATGAATATCACAAAAAGTACTTACATGAGCTTGAAATGCTTGACTCTCACCATGTCCAAGCTCTTGAACATCTTCACACATATCAATCTTACATCACCCAAGCATACAATTGTAAAACTTGTCCTCACAAATTCAATGTGGGTGATCTTGTGTTAAAATAAAATTAAAAAAACATGAACATTGAAGCTCCCCTCAAAGGAAAATTTAAGCCTAACTAGCTCGTTCCTTATGTCATCACTTAGAAGCTTGAGGGAAGCATCTATCACCTTTCCACTCTCCTGGGTAAGCCACTTAAGAACCAACTTAGCATTATGTATCTTAAGTGATACCATACATAAACCACGCTCATTACCATATGGCGCACTCTTGCTCTCGGGTTCACACTTGACTGTTGAGGGAATCCTATATACATGAACCTCACACACTAAACACTTCACACTATTTTCATTCATGACATCTCTCTCTAGAGGCTCTAGCATGCATCATGAATAACTATTCACTCTACACATTCATGACACATATTTCTACACATTACACTTATTCCCTGATGACAAAATCTAGTTACATGGTTTATACTTGAATATTGAGGGTATAAATCTAAAATTAACCTCACATCTCACACTCACTCTATATGTTATATGCTTCATTGATCATATTTTTCTAGCACACAACAAACCATTTCTCGATGACACACTCTTGTTCTATGGTTCATTCTAGACTGTCGAGGGGTATTTTATTAATGAACCTCATACATACTCATTCACATTCACTCGAGGGGCACGTTGCTACCATCACACTCACTTTTCATTCCATTTCGTTCACATTCACAACATACTTCATATCTTGGTCACATTTACTCTTGTTGTCTTATGCTTACATGTACACTTTGTTACACATACTAGACATATATTTTGTATTTCATTATCTTTTCTATACACACATGCATGTTCACTTGCCTTCTAGTTTTGAATGCATACTTTACACATATCATTAAATGTTGCATGTATGTTTGGGACAATACCTCTTACCAGTCCCATAATGGCTCCTGGGGCATCCACTTTCGTATATACTTCAAGTGTTATTGTTTCAATTTATAATACTCATTATTCTTACTAACACACTTCTATATCAGATCATACATGCTTTAAAATACTTTTTATCTTTCTAACATGATAATAGGTGCTTCATGTGTATCATTTGCTTTGCAGGTCTATTTTCCACCATGGTTGTCTACTACTTTGCTTGTTATTTTCTTCCACTATTTTTTTATGTCATTGTTTTCAGGCTTTGCACTTTTTATTGTGTGCACATTGCATGCTTTTGGAAGCTTTGGCCTTGATTTTATTGTGACATTGTGAGTGATGTCCCATGTTTGAAACCCTCTTTTCACGGTCTACTTTTTTGAACTATTGCTTGTCTACTTTGTCCTCTTACTTGTTCTCTTACACATTGTTTTTATATGCATTTTTATCTTGTTTGCACTAACACTTATTTCAAGCCACTTTTTTTGTGTGTTCCTTGGAAACCACCATGCACATTCCCTCCTCCTCCTCCAGGCATAAGTTTCGATCAGCATTCGGTGCTCCTTTGGGCTACATTCTCCTTGGCGTGGCGTTACATGCACCCCAAACAAGGGGGCATACATTGGGTGAACCAGTCACCCCATTCAATAGTCTATAGTCATAATACAACATAGTTTAGTACTGATACAACATAGTATTTAGTCTTAAAATGGCCTAGAATCTTACTTGGGTTTTCGACAAAGACACATGTGCTAGTGCCCAGGTTTCGTACATGAGTTCCTGGGAACCCCTTATCATTCTTGGGTGCCTATGAACGGGGCGCTATTACATTGTTTTTCTTAGATCAACACAGTTTTCAATAGTTTACATAGTGGTTTTCTCAATACATGCATAATCCTCTAGCAATCAACATGAATGCTTTCACCTTTTTCTATTTTCATGTTGGATCGAACTGGATCGAAATGGATTGGATTTGAATAAAGAAGGATCACACCATCTGTAGTGGTATATAAATCATTGGGAAGTAGTAAAAGGATGGAGAATAACACTATGCCTTTCTCCCTACACTTCTTCTACCATGGCATGAGATCACCCAATAAACTCATTCTTGGCTTGAGATCGCCCAAAAACTCATCCTTCTACAAAGAGTTTCAGGATATTTTCTATGCTCATTGCTCATCATAAATTAGGTGCACATGTTCCTTTTCACATTTTTACACACTTTTACATACTTTTTACATATTTGGATCAAATTTATCACATACATGACTTTGAATGTGTGTTTTCTCTTCTCTTTTGGAGGTTCGTCCTTATGGGAAGCAAAAACCACATCATCAAGAATCAAGTGACATCAACAACAGTACAACATGACATGGTACACTCATACATTTTCACCCCTAGAGTCACTTCCTCTTCTCTAGCTTCCACGCTTCATTTTTATCCTCCACGCTTTTTCATGTCTCCTCGGCATGCTTTTCGCCATCCATCTACATTGTTATCAAGTATGCATTTTCTATCTAATTTATGTTATTGATTATTCACTCAAAAACATAAAGTGGGGGAAAATGTAGACACTAAATCGGCACTTTGGGTACATTTATAGGTCCTAGTCATATGCTACTATTCATATTATTCCTAAACAAGAAAATTATTAATTAACCATTGTCTTTGGCCTCTTTTCTTTCTTTTGGTTTGCTTATTTTCCTTACACACCCTATTTCCTACTCTAAATTTTGATACTTCAATTTTTTTGAGTCGAACACCAACACCCAAGTTCCTTGTCTTTTGGGTGCCCCAACCTCTTTATATATTACTCACCTCTTTTGAGCCACTTCTAGCCATTGGGTATCTTATTTTCTTATAAGTAATCCTTTTAGTGGTTAATTAAGAAATTAAAGCAAGGGAATCATATAAATATAAATTTATGTGACCATAATAAGGGACCAAGCACTAAGCACTTACTATTACTAGCTAAGGTTGCATTCAAAGGACATTAAAAGAGCATTCAATCATTTATCTAGCATCCATTCAAGGGACAAGGGACTACATTCTTCTTCATACACTTCATAGGAGGGGAAGTTCATTTTTCCATGCATGCATCTATTTACATCTTACGTATGTCTAGTTATTACTCTATATTTAAGTTTTGATGACACATGATCCACCTAAGGCGCAATTCTACACACACACAAAACTACATGGAGTCAAAAATGTAGTGCAGCACCTAGATCATAAGTTCACTTAGCCGAATGACCATTGGGGTCAGCCTAACTCCCCATTTGCATATTTTTCTTTTTAGGATTTGATGTGCTTTGTGGATTTTGAGGTTCTCTTTCTATTTTCAAGTTACATGTGAATCTTGTGGACTTATTACTACATACATGTGACAAAAAGTAAAGGGAAATGACACGAAGAAATCACTTCCTATCCATTTTCACAATCATGGGCACTCAAGTGCCCCGACCTATTCTAGGTACCCTATTCCAACTTATTCCGACACTTCTACATTTTTCTAGGCTTGGTTGTAATAGTCTACACTTGTTTCATCGCCTTCCAGATTATGTATCTTCCAGGTTATGTACACTTTGGGATTTATTGTGAATCAGCTAAGTCTTATTTTGTGCTTATGGTTTTACATTTATCTTTCTTATTGCTTAGGTCAATTATGTACTTCGTTGCATATTTATTCGTTATGACTCTACAATTAGGATTTAGCAATATATTCTATTTTTGTTAAATCACTCTTACACCACCTCTCCATGAATTGACAAAGGGATCCCATAAGAAATTTCACGAGTTCAAAGGTTATGGCACTCAACTTCCTAAATAAATATTGCAGCTTTCATAACCTCATGTGGAGTTCTTAGAGTTGAAAATGAATATGTTTCAAGATGGGTTGTTTGTGAAGTCATTGTTATCCCGAATTCCCCCGTAAATTTGGTCAAGACAACTCCTACACATAAGGAAATTATGAAGGAAATGAATTAGACCCATGAGCTCACATTCCAGACAACAAACAGGAGTTACGGTGGGCTCGAAATGAAGGAGTAGTGTCACGGAGAAGCCGGGAGTAAGAAGGAAGAGAAGCGGTGAAGTTTCAAGGTCTTCGAGCTCAAAACCGTTCAAGAAAGAATCCAAAATTAACTAAGTATGGAAGAGCCAAACAGAGTGAGCCATGTGTCCTATCGGAACTTCTCCAAGATGAATCCATAAAAGGAGGCTCAAAAAAGCCCAATATCTCCACGTTTCCTAGGTCAAAGTGGGCCGTCGGGGTTTTCTAAGTTTTAAATTCGTGAAAAGCAGAAAAGATAAATTACAGACCCGCGAGCCTGATTTTTTCTCTATTCTAGCTACCACATGTCCCATATAAAAAAGGGAAATCCCAAGTGAGTGCTAGGCTACCACGTGGCCCTGATAGGTGAAAATGGAGAAAAGTCTTCCAAGCCATTAACACAGAATCCAATCTCTTTAACTACCAGATCTTATTCGATTCAATCCATTGGGGAACCAGAAGTGACATATTGTGGGTAGATTTACAGGAGGCATTGATATTCAGTGGTTGAAATTTCAAAGTGGGATTTGATGCATTTCTCATGGTGGTTGGAGCAGGATTTGACTTTTCCCTCTTCTCTCTCTTTTCTTTCTATATATATTGTAACACTTCTTGTTTGAAAGCAAAGACATTATGGGCATAGAGAAACTCTATCAAATTTGTTTCTTGATGCCATTTTTGAGCAACGAACCTTCTCCCATGCCTGGAAAATGTATTTGTGCCTCTATTCCAGAAATGTAATGGTCTGTGCACCTTCTAGAGTAATAAAAACATGTTTTTGTGGTGTTCTTCAACCCTTTGCATCATTTTGTTGTTTCTCCGTGCCTCTCCTTTCTAGATTTATTTTTTTCGCATGTATTTCACGTTTATAGGTGCAGGATGAGTTAGAGTAGGTATTTACCTTAGCTCATGTTCACCTAGGTACTTTATTTACCTTTATTGTATTTATCCTCACCCACTTATGTGTGTGGATATTTCTTTTATCTTATTTAGATATTAGGAGATATTATCTAGTTGTTAGGTATAGTTCTTTCCTTGAACTATGGTATTGACTAGATCCTTGATGTCTAGTTCTCTCCTAAATCTATGGTCTTGACTAGCTCTTTGATGACTAGTTATTTCCTTGATTTATGGCTTGATCTATGACCTTGACTGGTTCTTAGATTGTTATTCCTTGCCTATTTAAGCAGGGCCCATTCTCAATATATTGCATTGAGTTCCATAATAATATATGATATTTTTTCTCATTTGTTTGCAAAGGTTTTATGTAAAGTTATTCGGCTAATTACTTTCATCTTATTAATCTGTTTGATTAGCATATATGTTCTTAACTCTGGTACGATCTATTTATCGTTCCTTTCGGGATGTTGTGTTTCATGGAGTTTAATAGTGAATTTAAAGATCTCGGGCCGTGTCACTTCTCGTCTCGACCTCCCTCATCTCCATTTTCTCTATTTCTTTCTCCTCAACATAATATCTCACTTCCATTCTCGGTGTATCACCATTTTAGTGTAGGCTCTATTTTTTCGTTCTCTCTCCTTGTCTCCTTGGAAGTTAGATTAGGATTAGATTACCTTTCCTGCACTAGAATAGCTTGTGGCAGGTAGTTTACGAAGAGGGACCAGCCTTCTTTGGAGAGCTTTACCATTCGCAAGGTCCCACACCTTAGGGAAGTTCAATGTTATGCAAATCACACCAAATGAGTCTACCTTAGAAAAGAAGATTCATAACTCATTTGGGGGTGATGTGATTTCGAACTAACATTTTGGCACGCCGGGTGGGGCAGGTTTGATGTGCTCTTGGTGAAGATTTCAACCTTTGGAGGAAATTTCAAGCACATCTAATGACTCCATCTAGTCAATAACCCATTCTCTAAGTTACAGACCTTTTCCATCCATTTCCACTCATTTCATCCATTTTCTTCTTCCATCTCTTTCATTTTCTCCCATTCCATGAGGTTGTGCAATCATGACTTCATTCCCTTCATGGAACTCACACTTACAAAGAATACAGTCCACCTCTAATGTATTTCCCAACTCCTCCATATCAGTATTATAATCAGATCCAGGACCATTATGCTTACCCATATGAGTAGTGTCAAAACCAATTTGACTATGAAGCTTATCAAGGACAAGGGGACACATATGATGGCAATAGTTATGTAGAGGATGTTGGTCTATTGAGAAGATTCAAAAAATGGAGGCTAGCATGGTTTAGTCAAGGGGCATAGCACAAATGAAGGCATTTGAGATTGGTTGCAGGGCACCTTGTCCATGGGAAGGCCCTTTTCCAAGACATTATAGCCCTCAGGAGAAGCTAGAATTCATGGTTGAAATGTTGCCCCAACTTACACAATGGACTGAGGAGATTGAGGCCTATGAATTTGGTGCCAAGCAGCCTTGTCAATGGGTAAATCCTACACCATTATCTGGTAATTTTCTCTCCACTCCTCAAGCAACACCATCTCAATTTGAGCTTCAATTTCCAAGCTTCCCATTGTATGCTACCCCAAGTGTGAAATACATTTCTCCATCCCCTAGTCTACCATCCCATTTCAGTTCTTACGCCTTTTCCCTTCCAAAGTCATCCCCTCCGACAAACAAGAAGTTCCATCTCCCTCCCCACAAAAAAAAATTGCAAATCTGTTCAACCCCAACTTGACACTCCTCTTACTTTCCCAAGTCCATGTTGGGAAGATACTCAAGAACAACAAGAAGAGGAGCCCAAAAAAAAAAAAATATGAATAATCATGAGTTTGGATGCTAAATTTGGGTTTACAAATATCCCCTTGATGGTCAAGCCGATAGAGGAGGTCAAGGCTAAATAGCCGGTGGTGGCTGAGTTTGAATTTACAGAGAGTAGGAGGACCATATAGTTTCAGAGGCCCCAAGTGTGGAGTAGGCTATAGAAGAACCTTCAGTTCTTCCTCCCACTTCATCCCCTTCAAGCTCTGATGTTGAAGAAGAGTTTGAGCTTTCAAACTTCATGTTTGAGGATGAAGGGAACCATGGTGAGTCAATTGTAGATTAGGAGGACACCATGAAGGAGGTTGAGCACCTACAGCAGGACAACAAGGAGGCAGATTACCTGTTTGACTTGGAGGATTGCCTTGATGGAGGGGAACCCATGGAGATCACATCATTTTTTCCTCCATCTCTCACATCCCAAGCACATGAGCTTGTTTCCATGGAGGAGAACATTCAAGAACAGTAGCCTACACTTCATAACAGCCCTCTGGAACCAAGATTGGAAGACATGGCTCTCCCATTTTCTTCACAGGAGAAGGAAGAGAAAAAGTAGGAAGATGTCCCCATCTCTCCCACACCATCCACCCAAGAAGGTCCACAAGAAGACTCCATTTTTGGAGTTGAATTTCAGAAAAATGGGCACATCCAAAGGATTAGACCATGCCCAATTAGGTACTTGGCTTCATTGGAGCCAAGGGAGAAGCCAAAACCAGTCATGCCTACTTCAGGGCATGAGGATGAGCATCAAAGTACCAAGGGTCATCATCAACACCTCCAGTCTAATGCAAGTCAGCTTGAGGAGGTATTTTCCATTAATGTTGATATGTTGATCATTTGGGTGGAGGACCGGCTTATTGTCGAGTTTTCACTCATCCAACCAGCCATGTTCAATGCCAAATCAGTTACATGGCTACCATTTTTAGGAAGGAAGTTATTTCTCCTGCCCGGTTGCGGGTTTTGTTTGAGTTCCCTTCACTCTTGGTTATAGTAGAGTAGGTAGGTTTGTTTTCAGCAAAATAAGTGCTTTTGCACACTCTGTGTGTTCCATTTGGAGCATGTATGATTTTCAATTTGTACATATTTATTGGTGTTGTTGTATTGTTCTTGTACAGGTGCATTCAATTAGCTTTTGTAAAGTTCAACTTAAAGTTTCGAGTAGGTTTCCAAGTGATTTAGAGGTCAGAAAAGTGCAGGGAGTCAGGGAGTCCATTTTATAAGAAGGATTAGTGTCAGGCCATCATTCTTGACTCCATGCCCAATGGATGCTCCAAGGCCATTGGTCTCTTCATCTAGCAGACAGATGTCCCCGTGAGTTGCCAAATTGTTATCCCAAATTCGCCCCCCCCAGAAAATTTTGTCAAGACAACTCCTGCACATAAGGAAATTATGAATAAAATGATGTAGACCCATGAGCTCACATTCTAGGATGAAAAATAGGTTATGAGTGGGCTCGAAAATGAAGGAGAAGTGTTGCAGAGAAGCAAGGAGCAAGAAGGAAAAGAAGCGGTGAATTTTCAAGGTATTCGGGCTCAAAACCATTCAGGAAAGAATACAGAATCAACTTAAGTATGGAAGAGCCAGGAGAGTGAGCCATGTGTCCTAGTAGTGCTTCTCCAAGATGAATCCATAAAGGGAGACTCAAACAGCCCAATATCTCCACATGTACTAGGTCAAAGCGGGTCATCGGGAGTTTTCTGAGTTTTGCGTTTTGTGAAAAGGGGAAAAGATAAATTACGGACCCATGAAGCCCAAACGAGCGTCAAGCTACCATGTGGCTATGGTAGGTGAAAATGGAGAAAAGTCTTCCAGGCCATTAACACAGAATCTAATCTCTTTAACTACCAAATCTGATTCGATTCAATCATTGGGAGCGAGAAGTAACATATTGTGGGTGGATTTGCAAGAGGCATTGATATTCAGTAGTTGAATTTTCAAAGTGAGATTCGATGCATTTCTCATGGTGGTTGGAGCAGGATTCGAATTTTCCCTCTTCTCTCTCTTTTCTTTCTATATATATTGTAACACTTCTCGTTTGAAAGTAGAGACATTCCGGACATAGATAAACTTTCTCAAATTTGTTTCTCAACACCATTTTTGAGCAGTGAATCTTCTCCCACACACAGAAAATGTATTTTTTCCTCTATTCCAAAAATATAATGGTCTATGCACCTTCTAAAGTAATAAAAATGTGCTTTTGTGGTGTTCTTCAACCCTTTGCATCATTTTTTGTTTCTTCGTGCCTCTCCTTCCGATTTTTTTTTTTGTGCATGCATGTATTTCACGTTTGCAAGTGTAGTTTAATGGTGAATTTGAATATCTGGGTCATGTCACTTCTATCTAACCTCCCTCATCTCCATTTTCTCTATTTCTTTCTCCCTCAACAGAATATCTCGCTTCCTTTGCTGGTGTATCACCATTTTAGTGTAGGCTCTATTTTTTAGTTTTCTCTCTCTCCTTATCTCCTTGGAAGTTAGATTAGGATTAGATTAGCTTGCCTGCACTGGAATAGCTTGTGGTAGGTAGTTTAGGAAGAGGAACCAACCTTCTCTGGAGAGCTTTCCCATTCACAAGGTCCCACACCTTGGGGAAGTTCAATGTTATGCAAATCACACCAAATGAGCTGCCTTAGAAAAATGCAGATCCATAACTCATTTGGGGGTGCTTTGTGATTTCACACTAACTTGATCACTTTAAGAAAAAAGCAGCTAAATGGTTCTACCTCTTTCCCTCTCATTCCATAACAAGTTGGGAAGATATCAAAACCAGGTTTGAAGAAAGATTTAAATTAGTTGAAGACTCTCAAGATATTCTTGTTCAATTGGTCCAAATGAAGAAAGAATCAAATGAGATCATGAGATACTTTGTGGCCCAATTCAATAGATTTCACAAAATAATACATGTAGAAGCTTCACCATAGGATGATAAAAAAAAGAGATTCTTTATCAATGCACAATAACCCAAGGTTGGATTTATTTTTGAATATTTAAACCTTTAAATATTAAATAGGCCCAAGATCATGCCATTGAAATAGAATATGATATGATTTTTATGGGAAAGTGAAGAATCCAAATGGTAAGAAAAAGGGTCAAATTCCCAAAGAAGGTTCCATTGACTCCTAATTTATAATTGGAAATTAGCATGCTCTCATCAAAGAAGCAACTTTCACAAGCCTTTGTCTCATACATTGATGCTCGAGGGGAAGATATGAAAACCAAAATTATATTCAAAATAGAAATAGAATAGGTGGAGGATAAATAAGATTGGCTCTTGAAGCACCTCTTGTGATTGCCACATGTGAAGTAAGGCCTAAAGAATAATTTGATGAATCTGATTTTGAAAATGAAAATGATGAGGGAATTTTAGCCATTGATGATATTAACTCTACTAGAAACATTAGATGTTTTTAATATATCTCCTCTTCGATGATCAAGATAATGAAAGCATTGATGATTTAAATAGTCATTATTATGCAGTGTTCACCCATTCGAAGGCTCAAAAGAGGGATAATTATTGCAAATTCAAATATCCTCAAGTGGTAAATCCATAAAAATAACAAAAGGAGGATCATTTCTTCCCTCTCCCATGTAATCAACAAAGAAGAATCCCGAAGTATCCATAATTTCCTCTACATATTCCAATGCAGGTAATTTTACCTCTCCTTTTCTAAGTTCTACCCCCATTTTTACATTCAAGTGTAATGATATGAATAAAAATAATACCAGTGTCATTCCAAGAAGTAGTCAACCTCTTGTTACTACATCTTCACCTTCACCCTCCTTTGAGTCTTAGTTTGACATAATTGAACATGTTAAGAAGTCTAAAGTCCAAATATCTGAGTATGAATATTTGAGAACTCACCCCAAGCAATTTGATAAACTTGTCTAGTTTATCAAAGGAAGTAATTTGAGTTCATGTTCCAAAACCTCTCTACAAAAGATTCAATTCCCACTCCTAGCAATGTTATATCTCAAAACCTTCTTTCCTCCACACCCTCCACTTTTAGAAAAGTATAACCCTTCTACCTTTCTTTGTTGATCAATGGATATAAATTGAATAAATGTATCATTGATTATGAAGCATCGGATAATGTCATGCGTGAAAATTTTTAATGTACTCTTGGTCTCATTCTTGTGCCTATTATTAGTCATTGTTTTTCCATAGAGACTAAAGAAGTGCCTCTTTTTATTCAATTCAAATATATTCAAGTAGAAATTTTAGACTTTCATGATAAGAAGATCAATCTCAAGATACTTTTGGCAGACATGTCAGTTGTATATGGGATGTTGCTAAGCCAAAGCTTTTGTAGAGACATTGGTGGAGTTATAAAGTTATATTGGTCATTTGCCACAATATAAGTCAAGGGTGCCATTAAGAAACTCCCTCCAATAAGAAAAAAATATATCTATTGTGAATAAATAAGATGACCCAAGTGTGGACATTGTGTATCATGATTCAAGAGGTTACACCTATTTCATAACTTCATAAGGAGATGTTGATCTTCCCATTTTGAAGGAAGAGTTCCCAAAGGTGATGGAACTAGTCAAGGAACATAAGGATGATTTAATGGATCCTAAATAAGAACATATGACCTTCCCATTTAGCATGGATATTGTTTCTTTGTTTAAAAATTATGAATATTGGGTTTCCAATAATCTCCTAAGGCCCAATGTGAAGGTTTTTCAAATAAATGTGAAAGTGAGTATGCAAAAAATTTTAATATGGAACATGTGCAAGATATTTTAATGGTTTCATACGAAACTGATGACCCTCAACTCAAGCTCAAAATATTAACCTATGTTATAACTATGCAAGATAAGTATGATTCCAGTTTTGATTCCTCATTTGATGGAAAAAAATTCAGTAATGAAATATAACAAATGAAAGAGATCAATGTCCCTTTTGAAACATTAGTTGATGAGTATGAATGTGAAGATGAGTCCTTCTCTTTCCCATTTTGTGAAGAATATTATATTCATGATGAATGGAAGGAAAAGGAAATGCTTGAATCTCCCATGGATGTCTTCATTCATGAAGATAATACCTCCATCATAGAAAGTGATATCAAGGTCAATAATGAGTCGGTGTGTGTGAAATATAAACATCTGGAGCAAGCTGTTGAACATAAATAAATAAGAGGTATATGATAATGTTGAAAATTTCAAAATAAATATCAAGAATCATCTCACAAAAATAATATTTGTGGAGAACATGATAAATCAAGATCAGTTACCCAATGGAGAGTATGAGGCTAGTTGCAAACATGGTGGGTTGGTAATGGTCAAAAATTAATCTTGAGATATTATCAAAATGAATAATGTGAAATCACAAGCACGAGTGAATGCAACAATGGATTGGAAACCTGAAATGGAATTGTAGGATGGTGAGAATAGTGATCTATTCATATTTAAGCCTCCTACATCACCTTTCTTTCCTAAGAGGTTTAGGAAGGAGTCTTACCTCATTGAACCATTCATGGGTTTCCAAAACAAAATCATTCAAGATCTACCCATGAATAGGTAACATCTAAAGGATAAAAGGTACTACAAGGAAAGAGGGTTGTCACCTACATGTATCATAGGTAAAAGGTGTGTTTTCCTTTCTATTGTTGGTTTCCCTTTATGTCATGTGTTTTTTTTGGTTGTTCTTGTTCGCCTTGCTTATATTGCTTGTTTACAATGTAACTCTATTTTACCAATATAAAATGCACTAGTATGTTCCCCAAAAGACAAATGAAGTTCATACTTTCTCTATTTATCCCTTTTATAATCTAAAACAATTCCTTGAATAAGATCCAGTTTTAATCATGCAAAATTTAAAATTTTGATCATGATAACCAAACCCACACATGAAATTCCCTTTCTCGATCAATGTAAACCTTTCCTCCAACCATCATTTCAATTGTGTCACCCTCATTATGTCTAAGAGGAACATGCTAACATGATTTTCAAGTGTGTTTCATGTGCTTAGAGAATTTTACCTAGCTTGGTTCTTGAAGTTGTTGAGATCTAAGAAAGAACAATGCTCCCAGAGGCTTCAAAAGGGTTATTTTTATCTTCTTTTCATCGGTGAACATCCCGTGAAACCTTACAGGGAAAATTAAAATCATTTAGGAGTTGTATGGGAGATAAATGAATTTTTCTAAGGAATTTGAGGGATATTCTATCAAGAAAATTGATTTCATGAACAAGTTAAGAAAAAGCTGGTCTTTTTAGAAGGCACCGAGAAATACATTTTTCCAAAGGAGCTAGTCTACTTGTTTGAAAGGCTTTATGAGCCTCATGAATTTTTGGAAGCTCATATCCTAGGAATTGGAAATATAATATATCCTACTTCATGGTTCAATAATCAAGGAATAATTTTGGGAGTATAAAAAATGTGGAAACATGTCCATTAGTACAACACAAGAGTCCTTTTACAAGGTGGAACTTTCTCAAAATGTTTCAAAAACCTTGTGAAGTGTTATAAGCCCAAAAATATCTCAAATGAGGTTATTTTAAATTCTCTTCATGACCCGCAAGTTTTTTTGGCTCATTTTTATTGAAAACTCTTCTTGTCACTCGGCTCATCGACACACCACTCTAAGAAAAATTTAAGGTACAGGTAAAATTTGTTGGATATATTATTTTCATGCCTTCTAAATAGCCTCATTAGATTCATTTTATTTTTTACATGCAAATTCATATATTATTTTATAAAAAAATCATTAATTTTTGACTCTAGGGTGAAGGAAACATCCCAGGAAGCAAGTCAAAGGTGCAAACCATGCTCCAAAACTTCATTTGGGAACTTAGGCACACTTTGAGTATCCCTTTTCACCCTTGGGTAAATTTTGAGGTGTAATTTCACCGCATAAGTGTGCATCTATCCCATTGGTCCGAGTTATCAACTTAAAAACATAAGAAGTATCCAAAAAAGTGCATGGAGAACTTTAAGTCAGTGTTTTAAATCATGGTGGGTCCCATTTTCCCTCCAATGCAAATTTTTGAACAAAATTTGCACATTTGGCACACTTATGAGGTGAAATTTCACCCCAAAAGGTTTCCATGATCCATGTTATCACTATTTTTTTCCCCAAAAAAATAGATCAGCCACGACCCCATGTAAGAAGAAATTCAAGAAAGGGCTCTGTCGAGAGAACCCATGCTTCAAATCCGAAAAAAATTACAAAGCGAGATCTAAAATAGAATAGCAAGGTCGGGGAAGGAGAAGACAGTGATCAAAGAAACCAGGGGCTCAAAGGAAAATAAACAGCAAAGGCTCGAAGTTATCGAACTCTGAAATGACTCAGAACAAGCCCTAAAAATGACTAAGTATGGAGGAGACAATGGAAGGCATCCAAGTGTCCAAGCAACACGTCCAAATATTGAATCCAAAAGTACATACTCGAGATAAATGTCGACCCCCATGTGTCCCGGAGCCTAAAGAGGGGCAAAGTCAACAGCTAAAATTCAAAAGGCGGATAGGGCCGGCCTAAAAAAAGACTAAGTATAAAGGTGCTTGCGAAAGCACCACGTGTTACATCAAGACAATTTCAAAGCACGATCACAAAGGTGATCCCCAAACAAGCACCATATCACCACGTATTCGGGGCCCAAAAAGTAGGAACATCCATTAAAAATTCCAAGAGTCTGCGAAGCTTCCACGTGTCGACTCGATGCTCCTTCAAAAAAAAAAACCCCGAGCGGGTTTCTAAATGAGCGCGGACCTTCCACGTCTCCCGTGTCTAAAGAAAGGACAAGGTCGGGATTGAATAGTCAAAGTAGAGACAGGCTAACAGAGGATGCCAAGTTTCAACATGATGTTAATTCAAGAGTAAAATCAGGGGAAGGTTTCCAAACAAGCATCAGGCCTCCACGTGTCCCAATCGGATATATGCCCACCAAACAAAAATACTTATCCAAAACATGAAGAAACTAAGTGAGCCACGGAAGAAGCCACGTGTCAGCCCGGCACAACTTCAAAAGAAAAATACAAAAGCAGCCCTCAGACATGTGCCATCCCTCCACGTGTCTGGTTTAAAAAGGGGGGCCCATTTTAGTAATCGGTTGATGTCATTTCTGCATACGGACCTGATTCAAATTTCAAATGGGAATATCTTTTGAGTCAGTGCTTGAAATCTAACAAATTGGGCACCGTTGGAAATATTTCAGCCCCATCTATGCCATGGAGATCTAAAACTTTAATTTTGGAGAAGAAAAGTTAGTGAAAATGGAGAAACATCTTCCTGCCATTAATATAGGATCTATTTTCCCCAAGAACCGAATCGATTTGATTTGATCTGCCGTTCCTCCTCCTTGAAGGCTCAATGAGTAATTGTTGTAGACACGATAGATTTGGGGTATATTCACGGAGGCATTGATGATAGTGGTTAATCTTTGAACTATTTTTCCCACTTCTCTCTCCTTCTTCCCTTTGTGTTGAATCTATAAGAGAAGGGTTGGGACTCATTGTAAAAGGTTGGACATTTTTGTTTTGCGCCCTCCCTTCTTCTTTTGTTCACAAAAGGATTTGTGGAGATTTTCTAACCTCTCCTTTGGGTTGTAATGCAAGTTTTTCTTCTTGGTCACTATAATAGATCATATCGAATCCTGAGCAATAATATATATGTCTATATATGTTTCTCAACCCTCTCGTATATTCATTATTGTCTCTCTTATCTCTTATTGCAATTTGGTCATTTGTGCATAGTGTTTGTATTACTTTTCGTGGGCTGTGTTAAATTTCAAAATGAGTGTCTAACATTCCTTTCATGCATCACCTCATTAGCTTAGTTTATTTTCCTTTGTCTCCTCGACCTTTTCTCCTTGGTAAAGTAGACTAGATTTAGAATAGGCCCTCTGTAATATATTTGTATGCACCTAAATAGAGCAATAGGAATCGGCATTAATCCAGAGAGCTCTCTCAACTCGTAAGGTCCCACAATTTGAGAGATGCTTCATGTTGTGCAATCACACTAAGAGTCTCAACCCATCTAGTTCCGTGCACTCGGGGTCTTGTGATTCTTCACAAATAGTTTTGGCATGCCGGTGGGACTAGAAGTATTCATTTTTATTGTAGCAAGATTGATGTGTGCTTGTTCCAAGTTCTAGCTTTTAAATAAGCTTGAAACTACACATCTAGCGACTCAAAAGGGACAAAAACCACTGGTTTGATGCCCAAGCTTTCTAATTTCATGAGAAGAATACAAACAAGGTCAAGAACCAAAGAGGGATGATTTTTCTATCTGCATTTGTCTCTGACAGAAGGAGAAGGGGAGAAGATCCCATAGGTCTCCATCTCCACCAAGAAGAGCCTTGTCAACACCTCATCCTAGTAGGTCATTATTTCAATTCGGGCCAATCGGATGGCACACCCAAATCCTTATGCCAATTTCACTAGCAAGATAGCCCACTCACCCTTAATGCACAAAATCCAGTCCTAGTTGTAGCTTTAAAGAGAATCCCATATTTAATGGAGAGAACCAGAATTCTCCTAGTGACCACATTCAATACAATGCAAATGCCTGTGTAATCCATGAGATCTCTAAGGTAGACATTGTAGTCAAGTTGCTAGCCTCTTCACTCAAGGGTAAAGCTTTACAATGGTTCAGGAGTCTAACAGTAGGCTCTATTCATAATTGGGACCATCTCATGCAAAGCTCTTCATGACCACTTTGGAGAAAAGGAGATAATCTATCCTTATTGGAACAACAAACAACAATCAAGAGAGATCCTAATGACCAGTTGAAATATTTCTTCCTCAAATTTCAAAGAACATGGGACAAGATTCCAGTGGCTGTAAAGCCCACAGATGAAGGTGCCTTCTTATACTTTCTTAGAGCTCTAAATTCTGATATTACTTTAATGATTCAATCAATGGGAGGCACAGCCTTACCTTCAGCCTATAGCATTTCCATAAGAGCTAAAAATTGTTTAATTTGGGCTGGAAAACTTGCCCCTAGGCCACCCATGCCTCTATATCTAGAATTAGGAAATCCAAGCACCGCTTAGACAACCACATTAGTTCCTATGCCTACTCCTAGGAATCAAAGTTCACCAAGACTCCACCTCATCCTCTAATACCTCAAAATAGCTTCAAGAAGTTATGAAATAGCTACGAAACTAGGGAATGAGTTAGTAACTATCAAGAGGAAACAATCTTAGAGTTCTAGGCCATATCGGCTTCGGACTCGATGATCAAGCTCGACCCCCATATTAGCAAAATAGGCCACCAATTCAGGCTGCAAATCAGAATCAAAACCAAGGACAACCTCAATTTATTAGACCTTTCCAGTCATATGATCCAAACATAGCTTCAACATCAAGGGCCTTGGTCCCAACACAAAACAATATGGCCCAAGAATATGATTGGTGTTTTCCATGCAATCAGCCACATAACCAATCAATGTGCTTCAATGGTGCACTAAACCAAGCCTTGATGGTACATACCAGTGGTGTGTCACAAGAGTCTAGTCAAGAAGAAAATCAATAGCAAGGAGCTCAACAAGAGGCATCTCCAAGTGAAACTATGCTTGTCAATTGGAAAGCTAAAGAATTCTGTGGAATGAATCAGTCCCCTTCTCAAAGTATAGCTGCCAATACATGATCCAAAAAGAGAAATATTGGAGAAGGACAATCACCTAACTCAAGTAATCCTCAACCCTCCATTACTTCACAAGGTATTAGCACCCAAAGTGCAACTCCCAATATGCAGAGTCAATCCAATCCACCTTCCAAACCCACTTAGACACTGGTTGTAATGACCAATGTCCAAGAGAAAAATGTACCAGGGAAGGGACAGTAGAAAGATAGCTCATTTAATATCATTGAACAAATGAAGAAGAGAAATGTGAACTTTTCAATGTGGGAGTCACTAGCTATTCCAGGATAGAGAGATCTATTGTAGACTGCTATGGCCAATTGGTCAATCTCAAACCAGCCACCTAACCAACAAGAGAAAGTGCTTGCCAATGTAGCTCAAACTGAGGGAAATCATGGAGAACAACAAGGTAAGAACTTGAGGCCTCCCCCATTCTATGTTTCATTGATCATTGGGGACAAATTGGTACATAATTGCATGATTAATTCGGGGCAAGTAGTTATGTAATGTCAAAGAAAATAGCTTATCAGTTGGGCCTTCAATATGAAGTCATATCTAGAGGGGTAGTGCAATTGGATGGGACAGTAAGTGACAACTGTTGGAGTCATCAAAGATTTGAGCCTCACACTGCATGCTCGCCCCAATGTGATATGTATTGTAAAACATATCGACCATAGACTTTCCACCCCATTTTTATTGTGTTTATTGAGAGACTTCACTACAAATATTGGAGGCTATTTGTCTTCTGATTGGCCACACATGCTTTTCAAAACAAGGTATGGAGCTAAGGCCATAATTAGATCCGAGCCCATTGTAGATTACCATATTGAGTCTTATGTACCTAGCCCAATCAATGCCAATTGTTCATCCTTTGATTTGGAGGACCTCCCAAGCACTTGTGAGATAGATACCAAGGTGGGGTGTATCCCAGACTTGACTCTCGATGAATGCGCAAATAAGAGACATGTTTTAGACCCATATAAAGAGATGGAAGAGTATGAGCTAGGAGTCTTTTGTTTTCATGAATAATATTAGCCTCTTCCCGACATCATTAAGCCGAACACAAGGATGATAATGAGGTATGGTAGTTATTCTTTGATGGCTCGAGAAGTAGATAAGGAGCCGGAGGAGGAGCTATGCTTGTCTCACCTAAAAGTATGAAATACTACTCATCTTTCTCTTTCAATTTTCTTGTTCAAACAATACAACAGAGTAGTATGAGGCTTTGGTCCATGGACTGCATTGGGCAAGGAAATGAGGAATCAAGAATTTGCAGGTGTTTGGTGATAGTGAACTAGTTGCTAATCAGGTCTGAGGACAAAATGCTGCCAAGACCGACCTGTTAAAGAGTTACAAGAACCGGGTATGGGACCTCTTTGAAGATTTTGAGGCATTCAGCATCAACTCCATCCCAAGGAAGAAGAATGAAGCAGCAGACAGATTGCAGCAATTAGGGCAGCATTTGATGTTGTGGAGAGTATCAAGAATGATAAGCATCAGCCCCATATCAAGCTAGTTGTAAGGCCAGCTGTCCCAAAAAACAACAAAAGATGGAAATTCTTTGAAAATGATCAACAAATTGTCAACATTCTACAAGAGGAAGTTGAGTTCTCCTCCAGGAATCAAGATAGATTGGATCAGCCATATGGAGATCAATTGGTGTAGGCGAGGACCAAAAAACTACCAAAGGGGCTTGTCACTATGGAATCAATCTTCAACCCAAATGACCAATCCCGAAAAGAAAAGGCAAATATTCAGGTAAAGGGTGAAGATTCAGAACCTATTTTTATAGAAGGAAAAACATTGCAGATTGGCAAAGTGAGCACTCAACAAGAAAAATCTGAATTTATTCAACTTTTTCAAGAATTCCCAGATGTCTTTTCCTAGACCTACAAAGATTTAAGAGGTTTCAACCCAAAGCTGGCACAACACACCATCGAGTTGGATCCAGGAGCTAAGCCTTTCAAACATAAGCAAAGGTGAATAAATCCCCACATTGAGTCTCTAATGAGAAAAGAATTGAACAAGCTAATTGAGGTCGGTATAAATTTTCCTATCAAGCATTTGAGTTGGGTTGCTAACTTGGTACTGCGAGAAAGAAAAATGGAGAAATCAAGCTATGTATAGACTTTCGTGACCTAAATAGAGCATCACTTAAGGATCACTACCCACTTCCATCAATGGAACAGATCCTACAGTGTAGTAACAGGATCTCGAGAGGTTTTCATTTCTATATGGATACTCGGACTATAACCAAATAATGGTGAAAGAGGAGGATCGATTCAAAACAGCCTTCACCACCAAATGGGGCACATATGCTTATAAGAAGATGCCATTTGGACTATCAAATCTTGGAGCAACATTCCAGAGAGCTATGGACATGGCATTGAAAGGCTTGATCAATAATATGGTTACAGTGTATCTAGATGATATCACCGTCTTTTCAAGGAATGTTGCATACCATATCTTTCACCTAAGATAGGTATTTCAGAGATGTAGAAGGTTTGGGGTGTCATTAAACCCAAAAAGTGTGTGTTCCTTGCTCATGAGAGTAAACTGTTGGGCCACATTGTCTCAAGAGAGGGATTGGCAATTGATCCCAAAGAGTTGAAGCCATCTGGACACTTCCACCGCCACAACATAAAAAGTCTCTCCAAAACTTCTTGCGGAGGATAAACTTTGTTCGTAGGTTTATACTTGACTTTGTTACTCTTTTGAATCCTTTAACAATGATGTTAAAGAAGAATCTTGCATTTAAATGGACAACGAAGGGAAAGAGATTTTGAGGCCATCAAGCTCACAATATCACAGAGCCCCAACTCTTTTCAACCCAGACTTCTCAAAAGACTTCATGTTATATGCTTTTGGAGGGTCGAGACACCATCTCAAATGCCATCTTGATCTAGCCCAAAAATGAAGGTTCGGAGTAACCCATAGATTTCTTTAGTTAGATCTTGGAGGACTAAGAGGTAAAATACTCTTTCATTGAAAAAAAGGTCCTTCTTGTTATTAGGAGCTTAAATAAGTTCGAAACTTGGTCTCAAATAACAAGATTTAACTTCTAGTATCCCATGTTGGTGTTAAGGACTTCCTTTTAAATAAGGATTTGAATGAGAAGAGGGCAGGTTGGATCACCCAAGTAATGGAATATGACATTGATATCAAGGTGACCAAACTAGTTAGAGGCAAGGGACTATGTGAACAACTCACCTCCAAGCAATAGGCTAAGTCAGTGGGTGAAAAAGAGGTTGTCCTATTTTTACAAAATGATCAAGACAATTAGCTAATGATGCACCTACCCCATGTTGGACCCAAGCCTTGGTGCATTACCTTTGTAAGCTATGAAAAATACACTACTAACAAGAAAGTAAAATACCAATAATCATACCTCCTCCTGCGCGTTTCGTAGCAAACCTCAGAATGGGCTAGGAAACTTGGATTGAGCCCTGATTTTGTGATATGTAGGTGCTTTTCTTCAAGACGGAGCAAGACCTTCCTGCAACAACAATCCTCTTACTTTGCACCTTTGGATGGGAAAAAGGATTATGAGGCTATTTTGGCATTAGGACAAGCGAGAATGATGTTCTTTGCTCAAAGGATGCAAGAACTTAGATATGGCATGAAAGCTTATTCTCCGTGTGTTTAGAGGGGAGGGGTAAGGTTGTATTTATAGCCTGAGGGAGTGATTAGCTTAAATTAATTTAAGTAATCATGGTTTGAAAATGTGGGCAAGATTAAGTGGGTGGTTTGAAAATGTGGGCAAGATTAGGTGGATGGTTTGAAAATGTGGGCAAGATTAGGTGGATGGTTTGAAAATGTGGGCAATATTAGGTGAGTGGGGGCCACGAAGAATGGGTGAGGATTTGAATTATATTTTTAATTCATAAGTGGAGGATTTTAGGTGAGTGGGGACCACGAATGGTGGGTGAGGATTTGAATTTGAATTTTTAATTCAATAGTGGAAAAACATGGAGAATAATGACATGTTGTGAGGATTAGATTATTTTTAGATTTGGAAATGGATAATTAATCAAATTATATTTGATTAATTCGAAGTGTATTTTTGTGGGAAATGAGGAAGGGAAATTAATTGATTTAGGATAGATGTGAAATTGGGGTGTCTACATTTGCCCCTCTTTGGAAGGGTACTATGAAAGTAGTGTCCTTTCAAAGAAAGTAGACGGTATGGGGGAAGAATTCAATCTACTTTTTAAAAGGTAGAGTGAATGTTTGTTGGGGAGAATAGAAAGTGGTGAGTGATGGATGTCATGGTATCCTCCAAGACAAAAATGTCATGAGAAGATGTGATTATGGATAGATGTGGTGATGCCCCCTCGAGAGGATTGACGAGAATGAAATATACGACAGAACTCTCGAAAAGAAGGGAAATGGATTTGGTGGAGAAGAGGACGATAATGGAGTGGAAGAGACTGGAATGACCACACGACGCAAATGGAGAAAGGATTCAATCGACCTTGAATGCTAGGTGTGAGGGGTGTGGGAAAGAGAAAATGGAATGGATAGGAGTGGGGGTTGATGATGAGAAGAGTAAGGGAAATAGGGGAGGGGAACAAAAGGAATGAAAAGAAATAAGAGAGAGGGATGATAGGAGAAGAAGGGAATGATGAAGGACAAACAAGGCAAAAACAAAAAAAAGTGACAGAGTAGAGGGTGAAGGGGATAAAAGAGAGAGATGTGCAAAATGAAGGAAGCAACAGAGATAGTAAAGAGGGATGCATGGAAGTGAAAAAAGCAGGAAACGGGAAAGGATGAATAAGAAGGAGAAAATGAGGTGGGAGTAGGGGGTGAAATAGAGGAAAATAGAAAGAGGACAAAAGAAGAAGTAGAACGGAGAGAAAAAAAAGAAACTATGAGGGGCGAGGAAAGTGTGAAAAAGAGGAGAGAAAGGAAGAGAAACATATACAGAATGAACGAAAAGGTAGGGATGGTAGAGAAAAGGGGAAGTGGTAGAGAATGAAATGAGGATACTACGATGATGGGAAAATAGAAAAAGGATGTATGATGAAGACAATAAAGATAGTGAAGAGGTCAAAGAGGAGATGGAAAGATGGGTAAGAAGCGACAAGAAAGGGTGGGAGTGAGGGAAAAGAATAGGAGAGAAAAGAGAATGGGGGATAGAAGAGGCAATGCCAATGAAGGGATGTTAGGGAAATCCCCTTGACAATGAGTGGTGGGGAAGGGTGAAAGAAAAAATGAAGAAAAAGAGAAAGCGAATGAGGACTGGAAAGGGTAACGCCAACAAAGGGACGTTAGGGAAAACCCGTTGCCAATGAGTGGTGGGCTTAGAGGAGGGAAGGAATGAAGGGAAACTCTAGAAGGTCCAAGGGAGTGAATGAGGTCGTGCGGAATGTAGATTGATAATTTTTAGGGAAAACCCGTTGACAATTATGAGTGCGGGAAGAGAAGATGATGATGAAAGAATGATATAGGAGTATTAACAGTAATGACAAATATGTGTGTGGGTAGAAATGTAGGGGGAATGTGAGAAGATGAAGGGGAAAGAGTGAAGAAGATGGGAGGGAGGAGTTAGGACGAAGTGAAAGCAAGGAGAGGATGGGGGTGATGAGGATGAACGAGGTGAGGATGAAGAACCAAGACATGAAAAGAATGGGAAGAAATGGTATGAAGGATGATGGATCAAGGAGGGGAAAATGGGGAAAAGAATGTGATTGTAGGTGGAAGAGATGAGGTGTATGTTGTAAGAAGATATGTGGAGAAAGGATAATAGTATGAGGAAAAAGTGGGTAATAGGAGATACTAGGTGGAAGAAGCGATCAACAAAGTGAACTCAGAATGAGGCGGGGGAGAAGTTCACGATGACAAGTTAAGTGTAGGGAGGACCCTGACATAAGATTGTCATGTGATGGAAGTGGTTAAGTAAGATTGCCATGTGAGCAAAACTGGAGATGAAAAGTGGTCAAGCGAGAAGTGGTGTTTGCGAGAAGCAAAAAGGAGGTGAAAGGATGTGATAATGGGGAATGAAGAGGAAATATGGATGGTGAAGGGTGTGTAGTGATGGGGAAAGGCAAGGAGACAGATCATCCTTAAGAGGGACTCTTAAGTGAGATCGCCATGCCGGGTGAGTGGTTAAGTAAGATCGCCAAGCTGAGAAAGAAGGATGATGTTAGAGTTGGTGGGAATAGGGTATGACAAAATGGACTGAAGGGGAACCCTCAAGTGAATTTGCCATACTACGAGAGCGTGTAAGTAGGATGACCTAGGCATAAGGTGGATTTGGGGAAGGATGAGAAAAGAGTGAGTGAGGTATGCCTAAGTGGTATATGATATGAGATGAGGTGATAATAAGAAAGAAAGGACACAAAGGAGTATAACATGAATGGATGAAGGAATATATGCAGTGGAGGATGGAGAGTGTGAGGGGAATCCTTAATGGGATGCCCACGTGGTCGAGAGTAATGATGCGGGAATGGGAAGTAGAAGAGGTGGAGTTGGAAGATGTGTTTGGTGGTGATGGTTATTTAATGAGAGGGCAGGTGGTGAAGAAGCTTCTACAGCGGGAAGATCTTAGGGAGAGGGTAAACCTCCACTGAGGATTCCATATAGAAGGGGTTATTAAGTAAGATTGTCAAGCGGGAAGAAAACGGGTGAAAGGAAAGAATACCAATGGGTGAGAGGGGACAGGAATGGTGAGAAGGGTAATATGGGTATAAGCGGCGGAGGAGTAAAAATGAGAAGTGAGAATGAATGGATCAAATACATGGTGATCATGGTGGGGGAGAAGGAGCTGCTGGATAGTGAATGCTACTTGAGAAAGATCGTCAAGTAGGATTCGCAAACTGCAACGGTGATCAAGTAGGATTCGCAAACTGGAGAATGTATTAGTATGGGTGAATGGATGGGGTGCAAAGTAAGATTTTGATCATGCAGGAAGATACTCACGTGACGAAAAGCATCTTAATTTTAATATAGCACATAACAAGATGCATCGTGATATAAAAGATCATGATGACTAGACTGTAATATGCATGATAGCATAGACAGGGGCCATCAAAAAGGTTTGATGCCCCAGTACGATATGCAAATGGAAGAGAGCATAGACAGAGGCCATCAAGAAAGTATGATGCCCCAGTACGACATGCAATCAGATAACATAAGAATATTACAGAGAACACCAGGATATATAAAATCAAGATGCCCCCTGTAATATATCAAGATACAAGAAAGTAATTAATAATTTTCCACTAATAATGCAACACAAGAACCAGTAAACATGTCCCTAACGTGTTCCACAGTGATGATTGATTAGATGTGCCCCCAAGCAGAGGTACAAAGGATTGGGCCAGTCTCCTCAAACAAGGAAACAATGAGAGCCGGATTTTCCCCAAGCGAGGATTCACGCGAGGAGAAGTGGTTTGAAATTGGTAGTCATAAGGTGGTTGGACCATTCGTTTGGGATAATAGTTCAAAGGATGAACTGTGTTACTTATTGAGTTTTTACAATTTTGTGGATGTTTTTGGTCTTTTGAAAATTTTACAAATGTTTTTGTATTTTGGATTTTTTTAATGTTTTTGTTTTTGGATTTTTTGATTTTCTAATGTTTGTTTTTGAATTTTATATTTTTTTTTGGATTTTCTAATGTTTTTGAATTTTTATGATGTTTACACTGTGTTTGGATTTTTGACGATTTTCAAATGTTTTTGGATTTTTGGATTTTTACACTGTTTTTTGGATTTTTGACGATTTTCAAATGTTTTTGGATTTTTGACGATTTTCAAATGTTTTTGGATTTTTGACGATTTTCAAATGTTTTTGGATTTTTGACGATTATCAAATGTTTTTGGATTTTTTTACGATTTTCAAATGTTTTTTTTTTAATTTTATATTTTTTTTGGATTTTTTAATGTTTTTGAATTTTTTTACGATTTTCAAATGTTTTTTGATTTTTACATTGTGATTGACAATTTATGGACCAGAGTGCAGACTTATTTTTGAGAGACGATGTACCGTGTTCCGCATTGTAACTTATGCTCAAAATAACATAAATTCACTTTCCATTGGCATGATATGGTGGTGATGATATGATGAAAAGAATTCCAACTCCATTCTTGACTCCACACAACTAGTAAGATGTGTGGGCTCATCACCAAGAATCAAGAAGGACGTAGGAGATAGATAATGAATATAGAGACAAATGCTAACAACAATCCCTTTGGGAAATTGTGACTCCATTCTTCATAATGGTATTGAACCGGTTTCAAAAATGGCTTTCACTTTATGAGTCACATGCTTGACTTAGACAGGTTATGTGGCCTGCTGATTGATAAGATATGAGGTTAAGGGATAGTTCTCTCTTCACTTAGGCATCTAAATTACGTGTTTGGGGATTCTATAATTTGTAAGCACTATAAGATTTTGTATTTTTGAAATGACTCCCTATGCCTTGCCCCATGCTACTAGTGAGAAGCAAGGGCTCATCACCAAAGGCAAAATATAGGCGAGTGAATTTCCTTTTTGTTTGTTTTGTTTTTATTTTTTTTTTTTTTTTTTTTTGAATATTTTGCAATGTTTTTATGCTTGTATGAGAATGACCCTCTACGCTTTGCCCCATGCCACTTGTAAGAGGCAAAGGTTTATCACCGAAGACAAGACGTAGGCGAGTAAGGGTACCTTCCTCCATTCCCGAGTCTCACACTACTAGTAAGAAGTGTGGGCTCAACACCAAAGACTATGAAGGACGAAAGATGTGACAATGAATTATTCATAAATTATTGAATTGATGGATTTTTTTACAATAGTGCTTTGTATTTGGGAAGAAACATCTGCCCCCAATCTCAGCCCCACCACACGACTAGTAGGACGCGAGGTTCAACACCGAAGACCGAGATGGACGACCAAACGAACTAGGTAACGAAGTTTAGAGCTTTGTTATGAAAGAGAAATGTATTAGAAGGGGATATATTACCATCGGTAAACTTACAGGTATGACCATAGAGGAAAGCGGCGAAAGTGGAAGAAGTATGATGCTCACAAACTTAATAGGATTTATATTAGCACTTGTCTCATGATGATAAATATGAAGATGTGATTTTGATAAATAAAATATCTGCCAATGGAAATGAATAAATTTATTTGGAGATAAGCACGACAAAAGGAACAATGTACACATTGTTGTTTCCCGGAATATAGAGTGCTTTCAAGAATAGAATTTCTTTAAATGGAATGCATTCATGGGTTTTTCAAGGACTTGGCCTGTGTCAATGGCCAATTTATAAGCTCCAAACCTAAAATTACCTATGATTTTGTTGGGCTCAAATTTGTCTTGTTTGTCTCGTTCCTTGGGTGTGTTCTTTCGAGTTTCTTTGAAAATGAAATGATTGACCTTAAATTTTCTAGGTTTGAATTTTTTATGGTGGTTATGTCGTAGCCAATTTTGATATACTTGAAGATGATCTAGGGAATTAAGTCGTTTTTCATCAAGAAGCTCGAGTTCATTAAGGCGTGACTGTTGATAATAATCTTTATTGATTACATCTTCGAAGGATATTATGAAGGATGAAAATTCAACCTTGACATGTAAAATAGCTTCCCAACTATAAATAAAGTAGAAGGGAGTGGCTCCAATAGGTGTGTGATAAGATGTGCGGTAAACCCAAAGAGTGGGATAGATTTGGTTAAGCCAATAGCTTCCATGTGTGTTGACAATGATGGTTTGTGTTATTTGGTTTGTTGCTTCTATTTGTCCATTAATTGATTGTTTTGAGGATAGATTCATGATTAAAGATGGAAAAAGTGGCGTAAAGATATTCCTGGGTATACTTACCTCATAGAATGTATGCACATAGAAGTCTCTATAGGTGAGAATAATTAGTGATGAGATTCCTGCAAGATCGATTGTTGAAAGCATGATGGACACAATAGGTTGCATTGTCGCAAGTGGCCAAACTCGATGTGGTTGTGTTTCGACAACAAGGCTAGAGATGTTAGGCATAAGAGCCAATATTGGAATGATAGAATCAAACTTAATGGTACTTGTTAATGAAACCTCATCTGTAGTGTCTACAGTAATATCAAGGTTTGAAAGGGAGTCTTGAAATGAGATCAAGGTCTCGTTAGATGTTGGAAGAATGTTGTCATCCAAAACAGGTTCAATATATGTTTGGGCTGAAAGAGAGTCTTGAAATAAGTTCAAGTGCTCAGTAGATGTTGGAAGAATGTTGTTGTCCAAAACAGGTTCAATGTATGTTTGAACTAATGGAAGGAAATTTGAAGAAGATATCGATTGGTTTGGAATTAGAGAGTCTTGACTGTTGTCGTCATGATCTCGTGGAATTTCAGTATATATAGGAGTTTCGATAGTAGTCAGCTCTTCATGGAAAGTTGTGGTATTGGATGTGTCGTTGGTTGCAAGAGCATTGTCATCAAGTTCTACAGAGATGATGTCGTCGTCAATTAAGTCTTGGACGTAATTCTTAAATCGTACACATTTATCTATGTGATGACCATCAATGCGATGAAAGTCACAGTATGTGTTAGGTTTGTACCAGCATGGCTTAGCTTCCCCTTTGACAAAGGGTTTTGTAATTGGATATTTTATCAGTTTAGCCTCTTTTAGTTGATGAAAAACACTAGAGAGACTTTCTCCAAGGGGGGTAAACTGACGTTGGACTTTACGTGAACTGATTTCTTCGTGAGGTTGTATGATCGGCTTTTTGGGTGATCGCTCACTGATTTGGGTAGCCATATGAGAGAGTTGTGTTGTCATCTTATTAATTTGTTCTAATAGCTCATTGTGTGATGTTTTTCGTGAATTCTTCATGTTTGAAAGAGAGGGAGAACGAAGAAATGTGCGATGAAGAAATCAACCTATTGATTATGATCTTTGTTTTCGCTCAATCAAGTTTTAACAAGGCTATAAGGAGTAAGCTCAAACAAGCTACTCGGGATACAAGTGGGATATAACTTAAACAAGCTATGACGAATATGTTGATTGGTTTGGATTAAACAAGCTTAACAGATGAAAATGTAAGGAGTACACTCAAACAAGGTACTCAATACAAGTGGGATGTAGCTCAAACAAGCTATGATGAATATGTTGATTGGTTTGGCTTTAACAAGCTTAACAGATGAAAATGTAAGGAGTACACTCAAACAAGGTACTCAATACAAGTGGGATGTAGCTCAAACAAGCTATGATGAATATGTTGATTGGTTTGGCTTTAACAAGCTCTAGATTTTTGATAGGAAGAGTAACTCAAACAAGTGACTCAACACAGTTGTGAACTCAAAATGAGTTTTGAAGGGATTTGTGTCGGATGGGATTTTGTTAAACTCAATAGCTGATGAAATAATGAGTGAACTCAAACAAGTCACTCAATGTCATTTTGATATAGCTTGAAACAAGCTAGAAAGAATGTTCTGACAATTGATGAGATAAGGAGTGAACGCAAGTCACTCAATATTTATTGGATATAGCTGAAGACAAGCTATGACAGATGTATTATTGGCTAAAGTGAGCTAATGAAATTGGTGTGATGTTTTGGTCTGTGTTGTTGGATTGTTTGGATGTTTTCGCTTGGTATTGAATTGGTCGAACTGATTTTTGTGGAACACAACTAGAGTCGAACTTTTACAATGAACACATTGATATCAGCCAAGTTTTATGATAAAAAAATGCTAAACTATTGTGTTTTCAAGCAATGACGATCATGTGGATTGATTGTTTTGGCTTATGAGGTAACTTCTTCAGGAATGATCATTGTTTCGTGCAATCATACAAGTATCTTTGTGAAATGGTGGATGCGAGGTTCTTATTACTCCAAGAAGATCGTCCTCAGATATACCCTAGTCTGATATACCTAGTGCATGCGGGGACGGGGTGGTGCGAGAACCCCTTAGAGCACCTTTGGAGGAGACTCACCAATTCTTACTTGCTGTTTGAGTGAATCACCACGTCCGAAACGAGGTTTTGTGAAAAGGTGGAAGGTGATGGAGGGATGAATGTGTATGGTGTCCTTATAACTCCCCGAAGATTTACGAGGACGATGCCGAGGCTTCGTTATTCTGACTATTTAGGCGTGACTCGCATGCGGCCTGCAGCAAGGCATTACACAGTAAGTGAAGAAGCGGCGGCGAGGTAAATACCGAACACCGTGATGAGACTATGTCTCAAAGTGCAATCTGAAAATGCAAATCTTTGTTGGTGCGTGGTAGTCAAGTCCACGTCACCGGTGTAGCTTTGGTGGTGATGAAATCCACCTCGTCTACGTGCAAAAACAATATGATAAAGTGATTAAACGCAGGGTTCTTTCCAACTTGAAATAAATCACTAGCAGAAAATAATTACGTACCTGAGTGTCCTTTTTTTTTTTTAAGTTTCAGCAATTGTCTTTAAATGGTGGTATTTTTGCGGGATTTTTGTTGTTTTTGTTTTTGTTTTTGTTTTTGACAATATTCCAGCAACGCGGTTCTACAGAAAACAAATTAGTAGTTATCCTGCAAATGAAATGTTAGAAAAGTGATCGTGGTTGTTTTTGATTTGCCAGATCGCTCAAAGGCGCAGGAAAAGAGCATACACAACCAACGACCAAACAAATATTAAGAATATGACAAAGGAAAATAATTATTAAAATGACAGTTGAAAAACAAAGCTAGGGGATCCTGCAATGTTAGAACAAGAAACTAAAAAAAATTGTGACCGTTTCTGATTTTCTAGATCGCTTGAAGGCGCAAGAAAAGAGCATACGCGGATACAATTGAAATAGTTTTTGATTAATTGCAATAAATATTAATAATTATTGCAATTAATCATGATTGTGAAATAGCGATAATGATTATGTTCACAAAAAAGAAAAATGATGAAAGAAGAGGGTGAAAACGTTACCTGAGAAGTGTTTTCGTGGAAAATTTAAATGTAAGGCAAAAAATTAAAAATAAAAATTATTTTCTAGAGCTCGAGTGGCCTCACGTTTCTGATTTCCAAGATCACTTTTGAAGTGCGAGGAAAGAGCATACGTGTGAGGATGTTTCGTGAAATAAAAATTAAAAATAAATAATAAATAAATAAAACTATAATTTTGTTGTTTTTTTGTTAAAAAGACAGGTGTTAGAAGAAATGAAACCAAATTTTTTCTGTAAGTCTAAATCTAAAAATTATTTTTTCATTGCATATATCTTTTCAATACCTTTCCGTTAAAAAAAAAAATGAAGTCATTCCGAGTTCGGGAGCAAAAGTTATGGCTTCCGGAAGATGGGCTACGAGAACGCTCTGAATGAAAATTTTAAACGTGAGAAAAACGTCCGGGAGCTGGTTTTTTTTTATTTTTGACTTCTGTACTTCACCTGAGAAGCTAAAATTTTGACAACAAGGTTAAAAAATAACAATAATCAGAAAGAAAGAGTTAGATCATAAAATGATTGACTAAAATAAAAGAAAGAAAAAAATAAATAAATGATTAACTTCCTACAAAGCAGTTATTTTAGCAAAAGGAAATAAATAAATATATTTTCCGGATTGGTTGTCCCATGACAGTAAGATGATAAACTAATGGATAGTTCATATGTTTTTACAGATGACGAGTAAATAGCAAAGCCAAAACTGTCAACTAAACACCAAGCACCGAGGAGATCAAAGACAAGATGAGCTTCAGAGTTTCATTATTGCTATAACCTGCAGATACACCACAAGACACCACACAACAAAAACACTACCCAAAGCGTGAAGGTTAACCAAAGAAGACCAAAAGGAACAGAAAAAGAAATAATAATAAACAATAATAAACAAAGAACAGATAAAACCACTAATTGAGAAAGTAATGGTAACAGATCGAAAGTAACCGGGCGTGCCAGAATGTAAGCTATGAAAAATACACTACTAACAAGAAAGTAAAATACCAATAATCATACCTCCTCCTCCTGCGCGTTTCGTAGCAAACCTCGAATGGGCTAGGAAACTTGGATTGAGCCACGATTTTGTGATATGTAGGTGCTTTTCTTGAAGACGGAGCAAGACCTTCCCGCAACAACAATCCTCTTACTTTGCCTTTGGATGGGAAAAAGGATTATGAGGCTATTTTGGCATTAGGACAAGGCAAAATGATGTTCTTTGCTCAAAGGATGCAAGAACTTAGATATGGCATGAAAGCTTATTCTCCGTGTGTTTAGAGGGGAGGGGTAAGGTTGTATTTATAGCCTGAGGGAGTGATTAGCTTAAATTAATTTAAGTAATCATGGTTTGAAAATGTGGGCAAGATTAAGTGGGTGGTTTGAAAATGTGGGCAAGATTAGGTGGATGGTTTGAAAATGTGGGCAAGATTAGGTGGATGGTTTGAAAATGTGGGCAATATTAGGTGAGTGGGGGCCACGAAGAATGGGTGAGGATTTGAATTATATTTTTAATTCATAAGTGGAGGATTTTAGGTGAGTGGGGACCATGAATGGTGGGTGAGGATTTGAATTTGAATTTTTAATTCAATAGTGGAAAAACATGGAGAATAATGACATGTTGTGAGGATTAGATTATTTTTAGATTTGGAAATGGATAATTAATCAAATTATATTTGATTAATTCGAAGTGTATTTTGTGGGAAATGAGGAAGGAAATTAATTGATTTAGGATAGATGTGAAATTGGGGTGTCTACAACCTTTAAACGAGTTTTGCCCTCTTGAATGGAACAAGGCAAAGAGAATATACTTGAACTGCTACAAGCTATCCCATGTGTGCTTGTTGGTGGTGTCTTGTTTAAGAAGGATATCAATGGTATTCTATTAATATGTATTGAGACGAGGCGGATTGAGAGAGTGTTACATGAATTTCGTGATGGAGAAGCAAGAGGTCACTTTTCCCCTCAAGTAACACTCTCGAGATCATGAAAGCTGGTTATTATTGGTCTACGGTGTCCAAGGATTGCTATTCATGGATCAAGAAGTGTAAAAAATGTGTATTCTTCACAAGAAAGGAGAAGTTAGCAACCTTGCCCCTTCATCCCATTTCATTGGAGCAGCCATTCATGCGATGGGGACTAGACTTCATTGGGGTGATTAACCCAAATTCAAGCCAAGGACATAAGTGGATACTCACTGCAACATACTATTTCACCAAGTGGACTGAAGCAATGGCACTAAAATAAGTAAATGAATCCAACATATTGGATTTTTATAAAGGACTAACCACTAGGTTTGGAGTCCCTGCCACTATTATATCAGATAATACATTGGCATTCCTTGGTACAAGGATCACTAAATGGGTAGTTAAGAATGGTGTGTATCTCAAAGCACCTCATCATATTATTACCCTCAGGTAATGGCCAATCGAGTCCACAAATAAGAACCTATTAAGGATTATCATAAGGACTCTTAATGAGAATCAAAGAACTTGGCATATAAATCTCAAAGCATCTCTATGGGCCGATAGGATCACATCCAAAAGATCCACATGTAGCTCACCATACAAGCGTGTATATGGAAAGGAGGCAGTATTGCCCATATCATTGGAGTTTCCTGCTTTGGAACTCATGAAACCGCTTGGAGTCTAAGCAATTTTAACCTATGGCATTTAGGTATGCAGAGCTGATGGAGGTAGGGGAGGCAAGAGAGCATGCAATGTAAGTCATGGAAAAGGATTAGGCATTGATAAAAAAGATTTTTGATAAGAAGGCAAGAATGAGGACCTTTCAAGAAGGGGACTTAGTCCTAAAGTGGTATTAAGATCAGAAAAAGCCAGAAAAACACTCCAAATTTGATGCCATCTAGAGTGGCCCTTACATGATCACAAAGTGCAAGAGTAAGATGCCTTCTAGCTGGCTAAACTGGATGGCGAAGAATTACGATCTAGCGAATGGGATCCATCTCAAACATTGCTACTGAATGGGAAGTTTCCACCCCTGTAAATATTAGCATATGATTTTAATTTCCCTAAGTGTGTATGCACGTTGTTTTGTTATAGTGTAGTTTTGTTTCCCTAAGTGTTGTGGCACAGGTTCTTTGTTGCTCCAGGTTGTGTCGTTACACAATTCAACATGCCTCCAAGTGAACGTGCTATCCCTTTTAGTATTCATGACAAAGAGACCCATAGTTTCCTATAATAGTTGCTTTATTTCAAAATAAAACAAATGCAAAGCAACTAAAAAGTTGTCTTTGAAATAGTCCATTCAGGGACAGATGAAAGCCTTGGGTCAAAACAATTTTCTACTCTCAGAAGCCTTGTTTCAAGATTTCTTATGAAAATTGAGAGTGCAAATGGTCGGGCTCATGGATCAAAGGTAGGATCAATATCAGGCCATCATTATTGACTCCACACCCAATGGATGCTTCAAGGATACTAATCTCTTCATCTAGTAGGTAGATGCCCCTGTGAGTCACCAAATTATTATCACTATTTTTTTCCCCGAAAAAATAAATCAGCCATGACCTTGTGCGAAGAAATTCAAGAAATGGATCATCCGAGTGAACTCGTGCTTCAAATCCAAAAATCAGGTCACGGTGGGATTTAAAATAGAATAGCATGGTCGGGAAGGAGAAGATAGTGTCAAAGAAACCAGGGGATCAAAGGAAAAGAAACGGAAAAATCTCAAAGTCATCGGGCTCTAAAATGACTCAGAACAAGCCCTAAAAATGACTAAGTATGGAGGAGATAACGAAAGTTGCCAAGTGTCCAAGCGGTGCACCTCCAAAGATTAAATCCAAAAGGAAGACTCAAACAAGTGCCAGACCCCCACATGTCCTAGGCCTAAAGAGGGGAAAAGTCAATAGCTAAAATTCAAAAGATGGATAGGGCGGGCCTCAAAAAGACTAAGTATAAAGGTACTAGCGGAGCAGGTATACATATTGCATCAGCGTAATTTCAAGGTGTGATCAAAAGGTGATCCCCAAACAAGCACCAACTCACCACATATTCAGGGCCTAAAAAGTAGGAACAATCGTTGAAAAGTACAAGAGCACATGCAAAGCTTCCACATGTCGACCCGATGCTCCTTCAAAGGTAAAATCCTGAGTGGGTTTCTAAATGAGCGCAGACCTTCCATGTGTCCCAGGTCCAAAGAAAGGGACAGGGTTGGGGTTGAATAGTCAAAGTAGAGATAGGCCAGCAGAGGGTGCCAAGTGTCAACACGACGCTAATTCAAGAGTAAAATTGGGGGAAGGTTTCCAAACAAGTGCTTTAGGCTCTATGTGTCCCTAGTCGATATATATGACCCCGCTGAACAAAATACTTAGCCAAAACATGAAGAAACTAAGCAAGCCATGGAAGAAGCCACGTGTCAGCCCGGTGTAACTTCAAAAGCAAAATACAAAGGCATCCCTCAGACATGCGCCACCCTCCACGTGTCTGGTTTCAAAAGGGGGCCGTTTTAGCAACTAGTTGCCACCATTTCTGTATGGACCCGATTCAAATTTCAAATGGGAATATATTTTGACTCAGTGCTTGAAATCTGAAAAATTTGGCACCGTTGGAAAGATCTCGGCCTCGTCTATGCCATGAAGATCTAAAACTTTAATTTTGGAGAAGATAAGTGGGTGAAAATTGAGAAACATCTTTGTTCCATTAATACAGATCTATTTTCCCCAACAACCAGATCGGATTTGATCTGATCCATCGTTCCTCCTCCTTTGAGGCGCCAAATGAGTAATTGTTGTAGACACAACAGATTTGGGGTGGATTTGTAGGAGGCATTGATGATAGTGGTTGAGCTTTGAACTAGTTTTCCCACTTCTCTCTCCTTCTTCCCTTTGTGTTGAATCTATAAAGGAAGGTTCGGGACTCATTGTAAAAGGTTGGACATTTCTGTTTTACGCCCTCCCTTCTTCTTTTGTTCACAGAAGGATTTGTGGGGATTTTCTAACCTCTCCTTCAGGTTGTAATGCAATTTTTGCTTCTTGGTCACTACAATATACTTGTATCGAATCCCGATCAATAATACATGTCTGTGGATGTTTCTCGACCCTCTCGTATATTTGTTATTGTCTCTCCAATCTCTCATTGCAATTTGGTCATCTGTGTATATTGTTTGTATTACTTTCGTGATGCAGTGTTGAATTGCAAAATGAGTGTCTAACATTCCTTTAGTGTATCACCTCATTAGCTTAGTTTATTTTCCTAGATCTCCTCAACCTTGTCTCCTTGGTAAAGTAGAGTAGATTTAGAATAGACCCTTTGCAATATATATTTGTATGCACTGAACAGAGGAATAGGAACCGACCTTAATCCGGAGAGCTCTCTTGACTCGCAGGTCCCACACTTTGAGAGATGCTCCATGTTTTGTAATCACACCGAGAATATCAACCCATATGGTTCTAGGCATTCGGGGTGCTGTGATTCTACACTAACAATCCCATTATCTGAAATATTTCATGTATGCATGTCAAGTCAAGTCCAAAATTTTAAAAATTAGGTTTTTGTATGTGTATGTCATTTCTTCCTCCATCCCCAATACCCATGGCTCATTTTTAAGATCTCCTTACACATGAGGATGATTTTGGAGGTGAAATTTCACCCAATAATTGTTCCTAAGGGCAAGGAGGCTTCTATTCTCCACCTTTTATTTCTCCACTCCTCCATTTTCCCATGTGCACTCATCTCTTCCACTCCCACCATATAAATTCACTCACCCTTGCTCATTCAACTCAAAAACATGATGAAAAAACATAAATTAATTCCTTATAAACCACTAAAAAAAAAAATTAATTTGTTCCATCATCTTCCGAGAATAAAAAAAACTCACTTTTGTGCCCTAACTATCAAAATCTTATTTTTCTCAGAGGTTGTAAACCCTACCTCCGATTGACACAAGATTTTTATTGTAGATTCCTCATGAAAACACCTTTGATAAGAGTATTTACTTTCCCCATTCATGCACTCATCCATTTTTACACCCTTTTTAAATTTTAATCCAAATTACTCATCTCTCATATCTAAAAAAACCTAGCAATTGAAATCTTCCAAAAATTGGAGCAAAACCTTGAAATGTAATATGGAAACTTTTGCAATTGATTTCATTTTGATCCAACACCCAAAAGACAACTTTCTATTTTTAGTAAGCATCTACCATGTAACCTACTAGAAATAATAATTTTGATAAATAGTTGGTTCTTGGTACCTTTTTTCATTCCTCAAAGATCAAAATACTCAAAATGACAAATTGGTAAAAATTCTAAAGATAAATCCCCATGTATGACTTACTAAAAATAGTAAGTGTTTATAATGAGATCAAAATGGTCACACATGTTCCTCCCCTTCATGTTTCACTAATTCTAGCATTCACAGAGGTCAAGTATTTAGTTTGCAAGAAAATCCTTGCATTTTCATGGGGTAAACATAAGGTTTCTTAGAGTGAGCATGTCATATTTGGAAACATTTGTAAATATCCACCTATCATTATGTGGTGATCATATCTCAAAAAATTTCCTCATAAGAGTGATAAGGAAAAATTCATGCTTGTAAATGTTGACAATTGATTTGTGACTTAGGTGAGAGGAAAACCTCTTGGTTCCCAATTTTTGTCTTAGAGTACATTTTAGTCCTAGAGGAAATTTCACTTTATCTCATATGGGGTGTCTGATCATAAGGTGAATGAAATTGTATTCAATATCTCTCCCCTTCCCCTACCTCTATTTTGGAAGGATCTAGTATTGCATCTCATTGGTCATCAATGTTCTCAAGGTGACAGAATCATGGATCATGGTTGCCTGTGCGAGATAATTTTTCAAGTTCTCATCAAGTGCAAGAGGGTCAGAAAGGCATGGAATTTTTCAGGGGATCAAAAAAAAAAATCAAGTGAGGGAAGATATCCTTCATTGTTTTCAAGGGTCTATTGATCAATTTTATCTTATCTCTCCTCTTAAAGAATCGGATGCATTATAATGGTCGATCATTCAAGACGAGACTTCTCACAAGTTAGAGGGGTCATATTTATTCATCTAGAGTCCATCACTAGAGAATCATTACATAGGTCATCAAGATCAGTATTTCACTTCTTCATGATCGGAGTTTCTTCATCCATGTTCATTTGAGCTTTGAGCTTCTCCTCTCTCTCTCTTCTTTCCTCTCATTTTCTCTCTCTCTCTGTAGAATTCTATTTCTTCATTGAGGATAAATTTTTATGAAAAGTGACTTAAGTCACTTAAATTTTCTATTTCTTTGTTGAGGATTGCACTTTAATTTGAAAATTCACATGGGAATGCAAACATCCACTAGATTTAGCTATATATTGTAATGTTCTCTCCCTTCCTTGGGGTTGTATTTTCTTGGTTGATAACTCCCATTGTCCTACTACAAGCAAGAAACTAAAAGTATTATATCTTCTATTCTTATGTTTTCATCTCCATCTCAACTCTTACCCCAGTAGAATATTGTAATCCTACACAACGATGGAAAGAATGAATCTTTGATGAATATAATCCAATTAAACTATTTTTGATTGTGTTGTTTGTCTTACTTTTCATATTGGTGTCTTCTCATTGTTAACTTGAAAGTATTCTGGTTTTATGTCAATGAACTCATATTTCTATTTGTTAAATAAAACCCCCTTCTCACTTTCTCCCCTCTCTCCATACACGCATATTTCTTCCACCTCCTTTTTTGCATAAAGGTTTAATGCATTATTCCTATGTGATCCACGGTCGAAAGGCCACTCCTAATGGTTAAGTTAGTGTAAATATTTCCTTGTTTTTAATAAATGGTGATTCTATTCCTAGTGTCTTGGTGAAAGCCCCTAATTTTCCCTTGTGAAAAAATATTTTTACAACAGGATATTTTCCCTCTATTATGGTTTCATGATTGATTCTAGTAAAGGGTATATAGTTTCTAGTTTTAGTCTTAAGTGTTGTAGATACATTGTTATAACCCTCAGCTTTTACCAACGTAGAGGCATGTTCAAGGTTTAATATCTCTTCAATGGTCTTGAAACGAGAAGGATCTGTTAGTTTTTACCCTCTCATCATACTAGTGAGAAAGTTTCAATCAAAATTAGAGGGTATTTTAGCACCTAATTCGACTGGCATAGTAAGAATTGATCTTTGTTTTTAAACAAAAAGTTATCTACATGGGCCAAATCATGTGTAATTATTTCATGTGTTATTTCTTCTCCACCCCCATTGTGATCAATAAGTTTTTTCTCCTCATCGTGGACTATTCTAGAGGATTCCTAAGAAAAGTGTTAGGTTTTTGATTTCTATATTTTAACCGAGTTACGGGTGCCATCACTATTCATATGGAATGATGTTTGTGTACTAAATATGTGTTGTGTTTTAAATTTTAACGATTGTAAACTAAATGTTTTGTGAAGATTTGGATGTTTTTGTTAATTTCCAAAACATATCCAAGTAAATTAGGCAATCGTAATGCTATAAAGTGGAGATTTTCCAAGTTCAAGATGTTTGACAAGGATTACCAAGGAAAGCTAATAAATTTTGGCTGCATAATGGTTTTAAATGGGTGTTTTCCAATAGTTAAATGTTTCTAAGGAAAAGTGTGAAATTTTGGCATTGTAACAAATGAAAAAGGATCATTTTCCTAAGTTTGGATGTGTAACTTTGTCTAAGAAAACTAGGAAAAACTCCAACAGCATAACAATGCAATTCTAACAATCAACAAAGTTTAGAAAACAAGTTTCAAATGTGTGTCAAAATGGTTGGTGAAATTTTGGTAGAGTTTTAGGTTTTTAACTTTGATAAATGAATCCAAAATGTGGATGAAATAATATGGTTGTGATTAAAAACACACTTCTTAACTCAAACAGAGCTTCACCTTATTTTATCACAAAAACAAGGTTTTAACTCAAACAAAGTTTTACTTTTGTAAATTTTTGTGTATAAACAAGTTTTAAAGTAGGCAAAGTAACACATTTTTCTATTTTGATATATGTAGTTAAAAATATGGACTAAGTCCGCAAATTTAGCAAAGAACACGAGATGGTCTAACTCGGATGGATCATCACCTTCTTTTCTTGTTAAAGCAAGGTCCCTGACCCATTATAAGTCTCACCTCATGAGTTTTTAATGATTCAAAGTTTGATTTATAAATACACCTTTAGTCTAATTCTAAAATATTTTTACTTTTTTTCTTGTAAAAACAAAGGTCTTAACTCGGATGGAATTTTACCTTATGAGCTTTAGTGAATCAAGGATTTTTGGACTAAGTACCACTCTTTGGCTTAAACTTGTTTACAAACACATTTTTGGGTGAAATCAAGCAATCATAACCTATTCCCTAAGATTTGACCATCTAGTTAGGAAGAGCAAGTTACTATGGTGTCCTTGTTATACCTTTCAAGATACATGAGGAATAAGTATATAAAATTAGGAAATGTTGTCTAAGACATGGTTTGAAGGGTAAAATCCCCTCTCCCCTTCACTCCAATCATTTTAGTGGAGCTTGGTAAAAAATAGTAGTTTTTTTCTGTGGGATCCATTCTAGGGCATAGGTATTAGAGGAAAATGCACCCCTCACTTCATAGGATCCACGTAAAAGTGAACCCCTACTTAGCCAAAAATGATTGATCTTCCCATGAATTTATATAGCCCACCGACACATGGGCTTTGTCTAAATGATTAGGTAATGACGTCCTAATCATTGAACCATACTAAAATATAAAAAGCATCGAAATTATTTTTATTTCCAATATCACCTTTTGGCATGTGGAAAGATCATACACGCTTAGGAAAAGGTGCGAGTCAT